>OW285240.1:44530274-45836672 GCA_935421215.2 Melolontha melolontha | reverse complement strand
ATTTGGTCCAATTAACTTATCTAGGCTACCTGTCATATCGCGTTATTATCACTAGGAAGGAACTACTACCAAAAAAAAATAATAAATTTACTTTTTCAGCAAATAGTAATTTCGAAAACATAATTTGTGATACACCGTTGAATTCGTAATGAAGAATACCATCAGCTACAGAATGTACTTTTTTCTTCGTCCATATAAAAAAATAAAGTTGATGATGGTTTCTCAAAACTGAAACGTCGAACTAAAAATAGAGCAACGCCATCTTGTAGAGCTAGAGCTTTGAAAGTGCCAATGAAGAAGTGTGATCTATTTTTCGATACCTTGTAAAATAAAGTCAGAAAAAATTAAAACAAAAATTTAAAAAACCACATTTTCCTAAATATCGAAATATAGCGAAATAAAACAAAACACTTGTTTCACAAAAATAGTATTAATAAACTAAATGTACATTTCGTGTGGTCTACTACTGTGGCTGTACTACTGATAATGTGTGCAGAGCACACGAATTATACATTTAGTTTATTAAAACTATTTTTGTGGAAAAAGTGTTTTGTTTTAATTCGTTATTTCAATATTTCACAAATGCTCAACATATAATACTTTGTATCTCTTATTGTCCCCGAGATCCCCATGCAGTTCATTCATATCTTGGACACAGTGTATATATGTTTGTATGTACTTCTGTATGGACTCAGACATACTTACATAACCTCAAAACTTCTGTGTACTTACATCCATTTAGGCTATATATTTTTTGTTTAATATTAATTTCTCTACGAATATATTTTCAAAATTTATTGTGATTTTTTAATGAGAATTTCATTGTTGTATGGATTTTTACTCCCTGTAAATATTTAAAATATATTTATGTGACTGTTAAATATTGTTTACTTTTTGATTTATTAGTTCAACAAATAAACCTTAGGCACAAATTAAAATAAAGAAACTACTAACAAAAGTTTATTAATATATATTCTTTGATACATAAAAGTAAAGTACACAAAACTATGTATATAAACTAAAAACCATTACATTTTATAACTAAAATTTAATTCTAAAGGAACATATAGCAATATTAAAGATCTGCTCTTAATTTTGAATTAAGAGCAACACAAACCAAAGCGAAGCCATGCACAAAACTGTTCAAATGTACTAAACTCGTATATTTTGTTCAAAAGTATTACCAACCTTTCTAAATATCACATTTAGTTAAATACTGCTTAAATCCATTTCATAATACAGAACCCCTAATTTGAGGGACACTTAATTTACTAAAACTACTTTTAATATCAGTTGATAATACCGGCCGATAGGCTGCAAAACGGTGCTGCGGAAAGTTATTCGAATGAAATATGTAAATAAATGGATTTGCTTTTCTTAAAATATGATTACTCTTTAGTGTTCAAGGAGATCATTATTTAAAACACCTATAACTTCTTAACAAAGAAAGATAGAGCCTACGTTCATATGAACATTTCCTCATGAAATTACATACACTTTTCATTGCCAAAGTATGTAAAGAATGAATAATTCTGTATATAAACACAAGAACAGCATATAATTACTTTAAACGATTGTAAAAACTTATTTAACTAACAGATTTGGGTAAAATTTTAAAAGTAATCTTCTAAGACATAGTCGAAGTTAATAATATACTCATCAGCCAACTTTTAGAACGTTACTTTCCCGTCAAGTCATTACATAAAATACTATTATAGTAATTCTCGTGTTTACTCTAAAATTATAGGCTATTCCCAGCCTAGTGTTTCTGTATATTGTTTCAATATAATCTTTCTGTAATAAACACTTATATGAACATATTTTGTGTAGATATTTAGGCTATTCAATAAACAGTGCATCTGGTATCCGCAAACAAGATGCCAGCACAGTCTTTTCGTCAGTTCTGGCAGGAAATCCTGAAAATGTAAATACAGCATTCAAGTTCTTAGTGGATAACATAGATGATATAATTGCTTAGTAAGTTTCTTATTTGTCTCAAAGTATATTCTAAATAACTATTTATTAATACTTTTTCAGTTACGAGGGAATGAATGCCCTTAGTTCTGTAATTAATGGTATTGCTGACAGGATTGTAACAGAGGAACAAGTCGAAGAGGTAGATATTAATTTAGTATACAAGCCGTTAATGAGGAATTGTTTAATTGTTATTATAATTAACGATATAATAAGATTTTTTTTGAAATAATACTCGGGAAAAATTTACGACTATGGCGGTAATAGAAAGCAGCCAAACTTTTCAACCACTGGATTGAAAGTATTTTTATTTAAATGTTTTCTTGAATTGTAGCCTCATACCGACATAGTTGTTAACAGTAAATCACGGATATCATGGTTGCATTGCTCGAAAGAAATTCACAGCAGACAACACGTTCCTTGTCTCACCAGATGCACAACTTCAGCTTACGAAGCTAAGCATCGGCCTTTGCTTGAGCAGTTGCTTTATTGTTAGACCTAAGCCATTCTTTTCTACTCTTCATGTTAACATGAAGGCACTATTTACCGTACCTACTCACAACGAGGGGCAACGAGGCAAATTCTGTTGATTATCTAAGCAATGACGAGTTAGCAAAAAAACTCACGCTGATTCTTCTTCTTTTACCTCAAAACATGCGGCAACCAAGTACACGACATTTAAAAAGTATCGTATATCAAACACCAATTTTAAATGCGTAAGTTCGTCGACAACGTATCGAGCATGGTTTTCAATCAATTAACGAGACTCCTGGATTTTTTCACCGTGTAAGACGATCGATGATAAGACGCTGTGAGACCTGTGTTATTGCTCAAGTTGGACACTTCGAGCAATCGTTAAAATAATAAAATGTTATAAGTACTATAATAATAAAGTTATATTCCATAATTTTCGAAATTATTAACAATAGTGAAAAACCATCACAACTATTTAAGAGAACGTTTCCCGTAAATTTTTTATATAAACTTTTATGATTATTTTGGTAAGTGGAATACGCCGCTAGAGTTTGGCCAAGTTAATCGGAAATATCCTGTATACATATATTCTGCCAGAATTTTCATTTTACTTTTTCATTTACTTTTTTATGAGCAAATGTATTTAATTTCAGTTAAGAAATTTCATAGAAGAAAGCGGTGATGCACTAAAAGACGCAGCTCATCAGGTGGAGTCAGCCTTGGCAACTGCAGAAGCCAATGTTGCATGGGCCAAAGCTAACGAAGAAGAACTGTTCGAATGGCTTGACGCTACATATGGTTCGGCGACTTCTATCACAATAAGCTTAACATTATTTGTGGTAGCTCTTTCAACAGTATTTTTGAATTTCTAAATAAAAAGCTAAGTACATGTTAAGTATAAATAAGTAGCAGTTTAGTCTTACACCAAGGCAGTAGAAGGAATATTTGCAGTATACATGTGTGTATGTGTGTGTATTAAAGTAAAACACATAATTAAGACAAATTAAAAATAGATAATTAGCTATAAGATTTTACGTACGTCGTGTTGTTTTTGTTTTATATTAAGTAATAAACCCAAATTTTAATGTCGCTCAAAATTCTATTTAATATACATAGGTACTTCAATTACAACGCAATACATAAAATATTTTACCTTGGTGAAAGACTTTCTATATCGTAAACTTAAAAAATATTATTTAAATTATTGTATATATGTCGACAAAATATAAACTATATTTATGTAATCACTTTGTTTTATTTCTTCTATGCATTATAAGAACTACCTTCAGAATGTGCAAGGTGACATATGTTCTTATCCTAAAATATTCCGACAAATTTATTCAATCTAAACAAGGTACTTCCAGGATTTCTGGTGTAAAGTCTATTTCAGCAATACGCATTATAATAAACCACAGGACTTAATGAACGCATTTTCTGTGACTTTCTCATAACTGCCGCCATTATTTGTTATATCATCATAGGTGATTTCCATTGTTCTCAGTTTAACCTCATTACGGATATTGATACAAAATCGATACTTGTAACAACTTTTATGGACATGCGCAACCTTAGTCAATACAACATGCTACGGTGCAAAAAGCCATTATATAGAACTAGATATCATTAAAAAATCGCGAAATATAATGGCTTTGACATAGAAATAATCAATAAATAATATTAATAAATTAATAAAGTTGTGAAAGAACGAGGTCTCCAAGTTGTCTTTCGGTTCGAAAATACTATCAAAAGTCTCCTAGGGAATACCAAAGATAAAGTTAATTTTAATTCGAGATAAGATATATACGAAATTAGTTGCGATGATTGTAATTTGAAATATATAGGCCAAACAAAACGACCAATAATAACCCGGTTTAAAGAACACATATCACATATTAAATACAATAGACCGGATAAATCTAACCTTGCCAACAATGCTTTAAATACACTACACAATATGTCGATTAAAGGGTTAAAACTTGTCAAGGCCATTAATAATCCCCGCGGTCTTGACGCAAACGAAAGTATTCATATCTCTAAAAACAAAAAGAATTCTATGAACGGAGATAAGAGACCGATCGCCTACAGCTGTCTCTTTTTATTCTTAGAAAAGGAGGTAAAAAGGTCGTAGACGGTTCAAAAAGAGTATAAACACACGTGGGTGCCTTAAAAGAGGTAATTTTTGTCGATCTTTTCAGTCGATATGTTTGTATTTTTAAGTCAGTGTATACGTGGACGCTGTGTAAAGTTGCTGCGTGTGTGATATTAGTGCCGTTTGTGCACTTCGTGGCAGGACGCCATGTGATATTGGTGGGGCCTTAAGCCCTAAGGCAGAATCGCCATGTGATATTAGGCCGTTGGGTAGCCGCACGGGATAACAGGTAGGGCGACTTATGGTAAAGTAAGACACTCACGAAGTTTGGGTAACATCGTATAATTAATATTTAACACTTAAAACTGGATAACGATTATATACATTATGATATACTTATCATTAATATTATTACTGTCTATCTAAAGAGAGTATAAAAGAGGACATGATTCTGGTTAAGAATCTGACTCTTGTTTAAGACTGAATATGTGAATGTGAATGTGAATCTGTGTATGTCTGTCCCTTGCATTACTCTCGTTATATATACATCAGATCATCCTCGTACTACTTAGGGAATATTATACAACCCTGACACGCAGTTTGTGTTTGCAAACAACTCGCGTTAGCGAGGACGTATTTGTAACACACGTTACACTTGCGTTACGGGAACGAGGCTGTGACCTGGTTGAGATTGTTTGCATACACACAAACTGCATTGCGTTATCACACGTGATCAGTTGTGCTAGCTTTACTGTGCCCCATGTCCGACACCTTTATTAGTGGTTGTATCTACTGATGATGACAACTTAGTTGTCGAAATACGTATTTAGGATACTATTAATAATTGTGGTAAGGGGTTATATACCCTTTTTTAAGTTTTTACTTAAACACAGTCTCCAAAGAAAGACTTATCGAGAAATACGTTCCGATTTATGTGAATCGCCCCCGACGTTTTCCTAAATGGTATACTCCCGAAATAATTTATAACCTAAAATTCAAATATAAATACTTTAAGCATTTTAAAGCTATCAGAAGTGCTGCATCACTAACACTGTTCAAGCATCTGAGAGCACTAGATATTTGAAACAAATATTTTCAGCTTATAAGGACTATCTTACAAATACTGAAAATAAGCTTAAAGACAATCCTAGACAATTTTGGTTTTATATTGGTGAAAGGAAGAATAGAAGTCGTATTCCACGTAGAATGCAGCTCTCGGGAGTCAGTCTTGAGGATCCTCAATCTATAATTAGAATGTAAATATGCTATTTGCTCAACTGTGTTACAGAAAAACGAGAAAGCTTTTTTTCATTTACATTACTTCGTGAAAATGCAATAAATTTGCAACAACTGCCGGCTATGCGCGAAATAAACATCTGTTTCCTTAATGTGACTTAAGGCCTTCCCAGAATGATTCGAAATCACAGTTCTTAATATATTAGTGGTTGAAGCAATGGTCATGAACGTGGGGTTCAAATCCTGCTTAAGGGCGAATTTTCTCTATTAAAAAATTTAAATAATTAGTGTCGTAAAATGTAGAAAGCATATTTACATTCACATTAGTTGGCGAAAATGAAATAAATCGTATTAGTGATGTTGAAAATTCGCCTCAACATTTAAACATGAATCAGCATATCTCGATTAATTCACCGACACTATCCTTCAACTTGTTTTTTAAATTATTTTTACGTTGCGACCTGGACTATTAAAAAATGTTATCTGAGTTTTATTTACGTTTGAAAATGATACCGCACCTAATACTATACCTTATGATTCAGTAAATTTCTATTTTAAATTTTATTAAACTGCAGGCGAATAAAGATACATTCATAAAATATAATCGTTTATTAAGGCTAAAATTCTAATTGTAAATATATAATTTGTGACTTAAAATGTAAATGTACGAAAAGTAATAAAAGTATTTAAGTATTATTTGCACTCAAAAAATAGTTGACTTCCACGTTGAAGGTGCCAATAAATATCCAAATAAAACTATTTTCCTCTTCGACGATGACTAACTTCTAAAAGAAGATAACCAGTTGACGATTTTATCGAAATTTTTGCTCCTCCATTCCAAGTTTGCTTCTCCTTGTTCTATTAATTGTTGAATTACTCGCGATGCGGTAGACAAATCGTCTGCTTTACTTTGTACAAACCGCTTGATCTGTAAGAAAAATTACATAAAAATTTTATATTCAATTCTTGATGATTTTATATACACAGCCTAGTCTGTATTTTAAGGGTATATAAAAAATATGAGAAAATAAAGGTGTTGTGATAATCAAAAGCAAACTGGTAGAACTAGAATAAATGTGAAAATGTACTATTGAGTTTTATTTGAAAATTTTAAAATGTTTGCGTACAAAGTTTGCGGGCCATCATCCGCACCGATTCTCACGTATAATTTGTGCCCTCATATAACAAAAGGTTGGCGACTGACGGGGTAAACGACTCATGGGGTAAAGGATGAAGGAAAGTGTCCGACAAAAGTCAATTTGTCACGCTCTCAAATCAGAACAATGGTAATTTGCTTTTTTGACATAGGAAGCGTTATCTTCTACCTTGATGTCCTATAGCGTTTGTATGCGATAGTTGCTGATGTAAGGCCAGAATTGGCTAAGAATGGATGAATTCTGCATCACGACAACGCCCTGCCCACACAGCAGCAATTGTTAGCGAAAAAATTATTCCACTGCTCTGGACGAATTCTAAAGAATCTCTATATCAAATTTTAACACTTTTCCGTAAGTCTATTTCCAACAGAAACCATTATCGTATCAACGTGCATTAATTTCAAACAATACGTACGTCTTTAATGCCTTCCCGGGTTGAATACGTTGAAATACATTCTCTGACTACACCAGTAAATAACATTATGGACGATCCCATGCTGAAACAAAGTAAAAATTAATCAATCACAAAAAAAAAATTAAAATTATAGGCCTAACTCGATACGATCACAGAATATTTTGTGGGCTAAATTTCAGTATTTTAAATTAATAATCGACGAAGGAGATACTTGTTGAAACTTCATTATATAGATATAATAAAACACAGTTGTATAGTTTCAAAATAATATATATGCACTACATATGTTTCACCACACTGTGGCTTCATCAGGTGGATGAATATACTATATACTATATAGTATATTCATCCACCTGATGAAGCCACAGTGTGGTGAAACATATGTAGTGCATATATATTATTTTGAAACTATACAACTGTGTTTTATTACATCTATATTTCAGTATTTTGACCAATAATCCCATAAGAACTATACAATACTGTTATAGGTAGTGACAGCAGTAGAATTTGAATAGTGGACTTAAAGATAGCTGATAATACTAATTTTTGAGCTACCCATGTTTTCGGAACATTGTGTCTTATTACTTTTAATCAAAAATATTCGTTTAATCAAAAATATTTGGGGAACAAATATCAAAAGAAAAATAAAAGTGGCTCGGAAAGATTATGAGTACGGTGTTTAGCAATTCTAATGCCATAATTAAGAGAGCGGGTTGATATTTAAGGTTACCAATTCTATAAAATAAGAATAAAGTGAAGAATCAAGCCAGTTTCAAAATGAATTAAATTTATTGTGGTACAATCTTCTGCGAGTTTCGTCGTGTTGTCGTTATTTCACCCGACATTTCACTGTTCATTCTGAAGAAACTGACAGTATGGACAGGAAAACGTCGAGTGAAATTACAACAAGGCGAAGCCCGCAAGAAGATTGTACTACAAGTGACGCCGGCCGTGAAAGAATATGGAATTTAAATCTATTGTTACTACCAATGTGTGTAATTATTTTTCCACATCGTCACCATTTAGTGCAACACATTACGCCAAAGGATGAAATTCAATTTCATCATTCCCTTCATGAAAACACTTTCTTGTCTACTGTTGATCCAATAGCGAACAGTAGCCAGAACCTCAGTGTCAGATAAAAATGTTGACATTTCAATACCTCCTTCAACTTTGGAAGCAGCCAGAAATCAGAACTGTACAAAGGGTGCAAAAACTACCGTGAATTCCAGGCTCGTCACTATCTTGCAATGCGGTCTGATGTTGTCAGGATGCAAGAAAAATTCTTTTTTTTCAAACTTACTGTACAGATACGATTCTTTAGTGATCGTAAGGTTTTTCAATATCTTATTGAATAAATCATTGATCCTTTCGGCAGATATTTATTATGAATGACTCCCTTTGCATCATAGGAAATGTCGAGCATGGCTTTCTGAGCTGATGGAACTATTTCGAAATGTCGAAATGTCGAGAAAGTATCAGTATTGAAGATACATTTAATATCCTTTCATAATATTTTAATTTCAAATATTTTTTTTTATTGTTAAATATAAGTAAATAGAATTGAGATATAGAACTCAAATATAACATGTGCAATTTTATTAATATGCAGCGTTCATTTTCAAGTTAAAACCCCTGTATAAATAGAATTTTATTATCATTTTCAAGTTGTAAGACTCTAGATTCTAAGAAGAGGCGTATTTTATATTTGCAAATTTATTTATTACTGTATACATTAGCCCGCTTGTCTATTTAATTTGTTCACTAATAAAACTAAGTAATAAACATATAAAATAATAAATAAATTTGCAAATATAAAATATGACGCTTCTTGGAATCTAGGAGAAAGTCTTACAATTTAATATGGTAATAAAATTCTGTTTATACAGCGGATTTAATTTAAAAATGAACGTTGCATATTGATAAAATTGTACATATTATATTTGAATTCTATATCCTTGATTTACTTATATTTAACAATAAAAAAAAAATGTGTGAAAAAAAATATTATGAAAGGATATTAAATGTATTCTCAGTAATCAGAACGACTATATTCCATTGACTGCCATTTGGTTTCGATGTCATAATGATGAACCCAAGATCCGTTTCTGGTGATAATGTTCACGAGAAAATTATCCTCGTCATGTCTACAATGTATAAGAAGTTCTTGAATAATATTTTTTCTTTGTTCTTTCATGATATGCGTTAATTGTCGCAAAACCAATCTGGTGCAATTTGTTCTACAATTCAACGTTTGAACAACCTACTCGACTCTTTCTTGACTAAAGCCTAATTGGTGAGCAATTTATTTTTGCATAATCCGCCGAAATACGTATTTAGGACACGAATATTTATGAGCTAAAGGGTTTTATACTTTTCAAGGCTACTACCACCATTTCTTTTTAATCATAGATAAAACGTATTTAAATATTAAAATAAATGATTTGTAACTGTTGTGTCCTTTCCTCGAGTGTGTCCGATATTTTGATGTGAATTTAGGTTGGTGCAATTTTCTTACGCTTTTAGGTACAAGTTACATGTTTCTCGTTTCAACGCTCAATATAGAATGTGTCGCATTTATTCCCAACGAAGTGGCGTGCTTTATTTAAAGCAACCAACACGACCGTCTGCACTGAGCAGACTGGCGAGCAACGCTTACTCAAGTAAAATCATGCATATAATACACATACAACTAAGTTTGTTTGTCCGTTTTGGGATTTTGTTTTATATAAGCGCATCACCGTTTTATACATAATAGCACTATTAAGGCTTCGTCCCACTCTTACTACATTTTTTTAAGTTTTACAAATCCTTACTATAATTCTTAAATAATTAACATTGCACATTATGTTTTTATTTTCAACGTTTCATAATATTTCCCTTATAATTTAGAACTCTAAATTTGCGCTCTCCATCTCGCGGCAATAATTATACCAAACGAACTAGTCGGAATATCATTAAATAAAAATGATAAAACTTATATAATACGTACTATTTTTTAATTTTATCCCAATTTGCCTTCAAAAAACTATACGTAACATGTTGACCAATAATACTGCTAGAAACGGCCGAAAAGACTCTTACGGAGTCTTGTTTTCGTATACCAGATCCTTCTGTAATAGCCCACTCTAGATACCTATGTAAAATCCACGGCTCTCTTGAACATCCTAGTCCCGACATTAACAATTCCTTTTCAGATCCTACATCCGTATTTAAATAGCGTCTCCAAATAAAATTCCAATCATCATCAGATCCTGCTCTGATCGCAGTACAATACACAATTCCACGTAAATTTGGAGAAATCCTGTAAAATATAGAAAAATCGAATTAATTATAATCCATTACTATGTTAAAATGAAACATACGAATTATATTGATCAGGTTTTGGGGAAAACTTCCAATCGCGAAATTGCTTTATTGATTCTCGTACGCATTCCAGATGTCCTAATAGGCACGCTCTCCACAACATCTCCATCCGTATATAAACCTTCAACGTAGGATCATTTTCTCTTTCATTGAATGTTACATCAGAATACAATCCATTCAACAAATGTAGTATGTAGTTCTAAAAATAGCGCAAAATTAGTTGTAATATAGTATTGAAACAGTACGTTGTGAACAAGCGCTCGCTGGAATTTCTCTGAATATGAGTATAGAACAACATTGGCCTAAAACACAAGCATTAGCCCATTCCGATCTATACCTGCATGCCATAATTAAAGACCGATCAAAAGTAACCCGGAATTTTAAACCGCACTGCATGAAATATATTTATTTTTGTTGATGTACTTGGTAAGAATAACACACTTGTCTATATTTCACAAATTTTATTATATTTCTCTAACATATATGTTTCAGCTGTTATGTCATTCTCGAAGAGTTTCTTACAACTAACTTAATCTATAACTTATATACCTAGTTTTATGATGAGGTGATGGTTAGATGATGTTTATAATGGTGTCTATGATGGGGGTGTTCATGAATTATAGCTATGTATTAGTGACTACTACATTTTGTTTCTGGGCTTTTTTAATTTTTAGAATTCTAGAAATTAAAGAAGCCCAGAAACAAAATGTAATAGTCACTAATACACAGCTAGAATTTATAAACGCCCCCATCATAGACACCAGTATGAACATCATCTAACCACCACCTCATCACAAAACTAGATATATAAGTTACACTGTTACGTAGATTAAGTTAGTTGCAAGAAACTCTTTGAGAATGGCATAATAGCCTAAACATATGTTAGAGAAATGTAACAAAATTTGTGAAATATAGCCAAGCGTGTTATTCCTACCAAGTACATCAATAATTGCTAAAGTGTTTCACCAATAAGTGTCTGCAACATCAATTAATGAGATTTATTTTTTAACGGACATTTTTCTAACATTTCCTCAAAAAGTCAGTTGAATCTTTCGCCGGGCGTCCAATAGAAAGTTACATAATCTGAATTGCATTGCAAATTGCAAATTGCATTGGAAATTCATTATAAATTAACTGCTTGTAATATATTCAATTACCATATTCATTGTGCAAGCCGCTTTCAAAACAGATCATTACAATAAATTTATTTTACTCGATACTAGAGAATACGAAAACAACGCAAACACTACAGCAGTTTTGAAGACACACATTAATTCAAAACATTGCGAAAAAGTAAAGGCGTATAAATGTCTATAGTGTGGGTACAAAGCCAAATTTAGTTGGAATTTGAAACGACAGATAAATGTAAAACATTGAAAACAAAAAGCATGTTAGGTTAAATGCACAGAATGTTGTATAAAACTTATTTAAAATCAAATTTGGAGGTGTATATGTGTGCAAAATATTTTGAAGAGAAACTATTTAAGTTTCCGGAAAGTGAATTCAAAACAAACTACAAAAGGTGCTTGAAAGTGCATATAAACGCAAAACACGCTAAAGAAAAGACTGGATAATTTCCGGAAAATAAGTTAGACACAGATTACAAATTAGATACCGAACATGATGACCAGAAACTATTTAAATGCCGTGAATGTGATTACAAAACTTACTATAAATCGCTTTTGAAAGGACATGCGAATGCAAAATATTGTGAAGAGAAACGATTGTTTGAACTCCAACAATTTAAAAGACAGTTAGCAACTTATATTTGTATTCTAGGTTACTTCGCCTAATATTACCGATAATCACACGCCAATGATATTTGATGCATGAAAATGGCAACCCTCATTATTCCCGGGATCAGTCGTCTCAGTTTCCCAGTATATTGCTTCATTCTTGTGTAGAATTAAAAGTTATTATTGATTAATATCACGTTTAATTGCGCAATGAACAAGAACACAAACCTAACTCTACGTATGTTTGCTGATTCTTACACGTTCATTTCTAGGCAGAAGATGTAATTAAGGTAGCCATTATTAACACATAAAACATGGCGGGGATTTTTCAAATTGCTACCCCCATAAAATGATTCTGCGTTATGAAAAAATGATTCCCTAAAAATTTTGTCCCAATTGGTCGAGTTTAACCCGTGCCACAAACATACCAAAGTGTAGATAATGGCAGTAACGCGTCGCGTCATGTTACCTCGGGTGAACCAGGTGGTATGGATCCATTGAGCAAACGCTGTTAGAAACGGATCGTATATTAATAAGTTGAGAAAGTAGAAGATGCAGATACGAGCGAAAATGAAGAAGACGTTTGTATCCTTGATAAGGGGATGAAGTAGTTCCACAGGGAGGTCGAGGTAGTCAGAAAATACTCACTGAAACTATACACCTCATTTCTGCAGTAGCAAATGCCTTAGGGCACGATTTAATTCATTTATTTAGTGCTGAATAGAACGCCACTTCAACGATCTCGTTGCGAACTGCGACAGATGAAAGCGATAAAAATATAAAAGAATTTAAATAAATTTACTAATGTTGATTTAAATGCGGCAATAATTCACTGAGATGGTAAGCTTTTACCTGGCTTAACAGAACATGAAACAGTTGACAGACTTCTGATAATGACTAGTAATAGTGATGTAGAACAAATTCTGCACGTTCCTTTACTAGAAAGTAATACGTGAAAAATTCAGGTGTAAGCTATCTTCCATGCTTTGTGTGACTGGGGCTTGGCAAATACAGGGCCTTCTGCTTCGCCGGCACTGCGATAAATACTGGTGTACAGAATGGTGCTTGTATTCTTCCAGAAGGACTTCTGAAAAAAATCTCCTATATCTGCCCTCTAGACATCATATTAGTGAAATACTCTTAAGACCAGTTTTCTAGTGTAAACTTCCACCGATATCGGGTCCTACTGTTCGTTATTTACAATATTTCGAGATACTTGGCCAAATATCGACGAAAAGAAGCTCTTCATTTGTGCAGAATATTTTGCCTCCACAAAAAATATCTTTTTATTTAGGGAATAGATGAAAGTCAGATGGTGCTAGATCTGGCGAATATGGGGGGTGCGATACTAATTCTAACCTTAGTCCTTCAATTCTTTTGTAGTAACTGTACTGGAATGCACAGGTGCATTATCATGGTAAAAGAGCACTTTCTTCTTAGTCATTCCTAGATGCTTATCAGCGACAGCTGTCTTCAAATAATCTAGAAGATTTGCATAATGCTTTCCGTTTACGGTCCTACCCTTTTGAAGATAGTTGATCAACAATATTTCTTTTTGCATCCAAAAATACTGATGCCATCACCTTTCCCGCAAATACAACTTCTTGGCCTTCTTTGGAGTTGGTTCTCCACGTTTGGTACACATCTTCGACTATTTCGGGTATATAATAATGACCCCATGTTTCGTGACAGGTAACAAATCGGCGCAAAAAATATGTTATGTTGCGTTTAAAACTTTCTAAATTATTCATCGATATTTTACAGTAAATAAGCACGTCTTTGTCGGTCATTCGGCAACAAATCATAGACTTTATCCACCATTTTAGAGCACTGCGGAAATAATCTTCTAAGCTGCTCCTAACACACTTACATGCGTTTTCCCATTTTCTAATGATTGTATATGAAGGACAATCTTCACCCAGTATATCTCACATATAATCATGGTTTGCGGTAAAGGACACCGCGCAATGTCCGAAATTATCCATCTATCAAGTAGCAAGGCAAAATTTTAAAAATTGCCCACAAAACACTGTTTTTTACAAATTTATCAAACACTAACAGTAAACTGACAAAGCGTCGGTTGTCAAAAGGACTACTTTAGACGATCTCGCAAATAAATCAACATATAATAAACGTATAATAAATTTATTAGAGTGAAAAATGAAAATAGGGAAAAAAAACAAATACTTTCATTTTCATTACTACTTATGCTCCATTAAGGAGTTCTAGTCTCACACGTAAACATAAGAGAAAATTACATACATAAACAATCAGACACTTTTAACAAATATAAAGAAAGTAGTTTTTATTTTTTAATTAATAGATTACTATCAATCCCTCTATCACCATTGAATTTTAAGAAAGAACTAGACCACATAACAAAAGTAGCAGAATCTAACGGATATAATAAAAAATTGGTGGATAAAATCAAAAACAAACTAGAAAAGAAGAAGCTAAAAACTTTTAAAATCAGATTAACTCCAAATACAAAGAGTAATACCAAAAAATATTGCAAAATTACTTTTCACAAAAGTTGGCAGAATAACGTAACTAAATTGTTTAAAAAATATAATCTAACTCCTGCATTTTCCAACACTCACAAGTTACAACAATACCTTCAAACAAAGTTAGTTAGCACAGACCCACTGAAAGAATCAGGTATTTACAGAATTAACTGTAATTCCTGCCCGAAATTATATATCGGTCAAACAAGAAGAAATATTCAAACCCGTTTCAAAGAACATTTAGCTCATGTAAAACTTCACAATGTAGATAAATCAGCATTAGCTCTACATCATTTAGATACCGGATATAATTTCAGCTTAGATAATGTAACAGCAGAAATTTAGACATGTGGGAAGCCATACATATGAAAAAATACAAAAATTACCTCCTTAACAATGACATGTCACCTATTAATAATAAACTTTTAAATTGTATACCAACAATATCTAATAATTAATAGATCCTTTTCACGTTACTATATTGTTATTTAATATAACTCAACACGGTCAGATGTCTTGTTTTTTCATATGTAACGGTCCTTCCCAAATTTGTCCTTCTTAGAATTTCAATAGAGTTTAGTTTTTACAATATACGACCATACTTTCCGATTATTTGCATGTTTTTTAACCATTTGTAATTGAAAAAAAATTTTTTACACCCCTACCCAAAATAGATATTTTTACTATACATGTACTTGAAAATAATACGTTTAAATAGTATCTACTGATGATGTGTGCAGTGAAAATATAAGGTGTTTTATTTAAGTTTAATAGCGTAAACATAAGGCCAAGATCGGACGAGATTTCAGCACGTTATTAAGTTATGGCAAAGCAATTTGCAACTTCTTGAAATAATAAATTAACACGTACCTTATATTTATCGAAGTGACTACTGTGTGAAAAAATTCCATATAAAAAGTCGAAGGAATTGAAAGCGGCCTTCCAAGGAACGTACTCACGTTCATATATTAGATATCTACTCACATTCAATGCTATTTCATAGTCCAAATAGCCAGCACTTGCCAAATTCATAGCATCGTCTATAAGTTGCGCTCTATTCTTCGGATCAAATCTCTTAAAGCCATAAGGCTTTCTAAGTGCTTCAGTTAACAACTCCCAATTTCTGGTGTCATAATTAACCCTATAGTAACCGGTTTGATTTACGTTTAGTAACAACCATGAATCTTCCGCATAAAGTCCATTGATTGTAATCTCTGGTTCGGCTTTCATCCAAATTTTAGTTAGGGTATTGTTATATTTTGAGATATACGTTATAGGTATCCACCAAAGGGAAGTGTTATTTTCCTCTGACGTTCCACCGACGAAAAAACGCTCTTGCTTCAAAATAACTTTGCTGCCTTCTCTAGATACGTGTACTACCGGAAAACCAGTTTGTAAAGTCCAGGTATCCATAATTTCCTTAACAGTAATGTTGCTTTCAAGTACGTTGTCTTTGTATGCTTGTTCTGTAAGAGCCGACCATAAATCGTCTTGCTCGGCGTTTGAAAGCCTTCTGCAATGAACGTAATATCAGCAAAGTACAAGATTGAATTATCTAAACTAATATTATAAAGAGGAAACATTTGTGTTTTTGTATGTATGTTTGTAATGTTTTCACACAAAAACTACTGGACCGATTTAAAAAATTCTTTCACCATTAGAAAGCTGCATTTTCATTGAGTGACATAGGCTATATTACATTTTCAAAAAAAAGGGATCCCCAATAAAAATGCATTAATGTAACCCAAGGTGTGAAAAAATTAGTCACAAAAAATCTGTCATCGCGTACGCTGCGGAAATTATTGTTGATAGAACAAAAAAATGTTCTACAGTATTATAGAACGTATTAATAGCTACAAAAAACTCCGCGAAACCATATGTCCAACTACTGTAGTTATGCCACTATAACTACTTTTTTACATTTTAAAAGTTAATAAAAGTGCCGACAATAATCAAACCATATTATCCATACCTCTGTATTATTCCTTATCCTATTAAGTGATATTTTATTAAAGACCATTTCAATACCAGTAAAATACTTTTTAAATTATTGAAATCGGACATTCCATTCAAAAGATATAACGAATTTAAAAATGTCAATCTAAAGAAAATAATGTTATAATATAATGTAGTAGTACAGCGATGGCCATATTCATTTTGTTTGTAATAAATTGACAGGCGAAAAATTATAACTGGAATAAGAATAGTATTGGCAGAAGTAATTTAATAACAAGTTCAATGAGAATGAAAAGTAATAGGAAACAGGCACAGAGAAGCTGTTATAGAAAGAAGTTAAACATAAAGTGATATAAAATCCAAAAATTAAGGATCACAAGAAATGAAGATTAAATATTTAAGAGAATACACTCACTATTGTATTTATTCAAGGTAGGATCGAAGAAAAGAGAACATATACGATACAAATTTTATTAAAAGAATTTAAATAACACTGAGATATTTGAAAGGTGACGTTTTTGAAGTAATATCAACAATGTGTCAAAAGCCAAGTGACAGGAACATTATTAAAATATCGGGTTACATTGTTTATAAGTAGAGCTGAGGATGTTTGCGGTATAACCATGGTTATATCATGTAACCATAGTAATTTACTATGGTTACATGATATAACCATGGTTATACCGCAAACATCCTCAGCTCTATTTATAAGTTATGTTAAATAACTAAAAGGACTAAACAAAACATGTAATCAATTCATCAGATTTACAATTAAAAAAATAAATTTTTTGTCAAAAACTTTTTTTTCCTTTAACTTCACATAGCCACAGCAACGCAATTGGATGATTTGTTTTCCAAGTGAATTTATATTTACTATAATACATTTATCTCTTTTCTCATTCATTTCATTTCAGATTGAGTCACAGCGAAGCGTGGTCGGGATTAGCTAGTAATTGATAATTATCGTCAGTAATAATTTACTTAGCTAGCTTAAATCCGGCAAGAGATACAAGAATATTACAAATGTTTCACAAACAACAATTAATTTAAGTAAAGCTAGTGACCACATCTTGGTTAGTCTACTGGCCTTTACTTTTTGCAATCGAAGATTTTGTTCCATTAAGTCATGAAGGAGATATTAATAATTACCTTTATTACACCGTTAAAGACGATAATGGCATTCACTTTCGATACTTGGTGAAAATTTGAAATCAAGATATATGAACAAAAACTTTTGAAATTTTGTGAATGTACATTTCGCCTTGGAGAATGCTAATGTTACAAGGTACTACCAAGTCTTATACGGTATGAGAATTCTACAGTCACTTATAATGGTCAGTAATATGCGGATATACAAGAGCGTTAGGGAAGTTGCAGGTACAACTAGCTGCTAAATAAATGTGGACCATGTGACCAGCATCAGTTCAATATTGGCAGTCGATTGGAACGCATCTAGCGCAGTCACATTTTGTCGTACGTCTATTTTTATTTGCAGTTAATCGAGTATTTTTTTTGTTAACAGTCGCATTATTATTACTTCGGTTGATACTGATTTTATTTCTAACTACGAAAATTTTGTCGTTTCATGAAAAGCAATTTGTAATTAAATATCATTAAATGTATTAAATAATCTAGGTCAGTCATTCAAACAAATTACACTTCTTTTCGAACAAAATTTTGAAAATCATAAACAACAGTGTATGAACCGAGACTGAACCAAGCTGTTGAAGTGAAAGACTTAACAGTACCCGATACAGCTTCAACAACTTCTGAACAGCTTCGAAGCGGGTATGGCTACTCAGACCCGCTTCAAATGCTGTTAAAACGGTATTAGATGCTCTTATGATGTTGGTTAATCTTCTTTGTTTATGTATGCGTTTTTAAAATTGAAACCAATTCCATAGCATCTATAGACATAATCCGATGCGTTGGCCGGCGGTAATTCATCCTTGAATGCCAGCGCTTTCTCAAAAACCGATAAAACTGGAGCCATTTTGACACCTAATTTAACATTTCGGAGGGCCCCCGGTGAGTACCAAAGAGACCCCTGAAAAGTCTAATTAGGTAAAGTGTGTACCTTACGCTTTCTTGAGAACCATAACCCACATAGATCTTGTTATTTTCTTCGCCCGCCCCTCCGTACTGCCATTGGTTGACCTCATGTGACATAGTTAGTGGAGGGGATAAACGTAAATCTAGCGCCTACGTTATAGGATATTGAGTTAGAACCCCCATAGTTTACCTACTTACTTCTCTAGGTTATTAATTGTGTAACATACTGTTCGAAAAGCAATAGTACCTTCAAACTGAATTTGAAATGAACTCACAATTTCTCTGATGCTGCAACCAAGATGATCCTGTTTTAAAAGAAACTTTGTTTGGTCGAAGCGAAAAAAATATCAATAATAAAATATAAAAACACTAGATTTTTAAGAAAGAAGGAATCACAAATATGGTAATATGAAGAAGGAAATTAATATTCAACATACAAAGTCAATATAATGTTGAACAAAGCAAAACACAATCAAACATAAAATGAAGCTCAATTTGAGAAAACGCATTTACGAGAGTTGATCTGAACAGGAGAGACTTTTAGGATAGTTAAACAATCTAGTTAGGTATATAACAAGAAATAATATGTCATGAGATTCGGTAAAGGATATTCGACACTAGATACGTAATATCCAGTGTCAAATATCCTTCCTAATAAAAAATAAAACAATTTTGTTAGCTCCAATGATCCACTATAAAATTAGATAATTAACACAAAAGTATTTTTAATAATGCATTATTAAAAATCTAGTGTGAAAAACACAAATACACGTTCATTATTAATATTTTGAAAAGATATCCCTCTCCAGAGACGCAGATACGTATTTCATCTTTCTAGATGTTCATCAGTACGCCCCTGCTGGAGAAGGATACATTTACAAAAAGAACAACTTCGCTATCCCACAGAAATTATTAAGACCGAACGTAGAACATTCAGCGTTGCATATTAACAAACAGCCGAAGCAACTAGCCCTGCCTACATAACAACTGTAGAACTAACAAAGTGTTTCCATCAGATGACACCACCGTATCTCCGGAAACTGTATTATCGTGTCTTCACTACTCTTTACGGATCAACCGTAAATAATCCCAAAAGAGTAAAGTAAGTTTCAAGTTACTCTGCTAGCTAATTAACTCTTCTGTAAATCCCTGGCACTTCTTCTCTCTTGTAAGGGGAAAATGGCACTTGTAAGTGGTGTCGATCATCGTTCATTCATCACATGCGTCACTTGAAAAATTTTAAGCCTAACATTTTCGTGCATAGGAGGCATTTTTGGAGGAGTTTGTATTCAAAAGATATTCAAGTTTACCCTCTCCACTGATTATCACAATGAACTATATACTAGGAATTATATACTAGGAAAATAATCGATGACTACATAACAAGAATTTAAATAGATTCAATGAGAAACTGAATAAGTAAGTTTCACTAAATTGTTCATTAAAACAGAAATGGAGACTGATACAGCTGCAGAAATTCTTTCAAATAATATCCAAGGAGCAATCTGGATCGTTACGCTAACAATAGAACCAAACCAAACACACAAAGAGATATCCTCAATATGACATAAAATTGCTGAAAAGAGACGATTAAGGAATACGAAAGAAATGAGTATAATAAGAAACGGCTTAATAAATCAACTAAAGAGTTAACAGAAACGCGTTTGAAAATTAATGAGCAAGAAATCCAATGATACTTCGAAGGACTTTTTGCTACACAAACATCGAATTATTCACTGTGGAAAGCGATATGAAGACTAAAGAGGTCACTAAAAACTGATCCGCCATTTATAAATCACAATAAACAATGGACAAAAAGTAACCAAGATAAGCTAGCTGTTTTACCAACTTTATTCACTGAAACCAATATACACATAACATTGTAACGTCACAGAAGTGAAGTTATTGCCACCGAGCAGATTGTAGAATAAAGAAGAACTTATAAAAAAATATTCTCTCTTTCAAAATGTTTTTTTATGAAGAATGCGCATCAAAAAATTTATATTGTTTCATATACCTGTAGGGGAGACTATTTTTTCAAAAATAAAATACAATGATTTTGATAAATTTGGATAGCTTTCATAAAAGGCGACATGGCTTTATTGATAATTATTTTTTCTGGAAATTATTAGGGAGAAATTTACAAAAAAAAAGTGGACAGAATTTAAATATCGCTTTTTAAGCCTTGTACCGCACCAACCCAAAACGGTTTCTCAATTTTTATACACCAACTTCAATTCGAAATGGTATCTCCGAGTTCGGAACTTTCGTTGTTGGTAACTTTCTATATTTTTTCTAAGGCTCTGTAGACGGTTGAATATTCTTCCCAAGCATTTCAAACCCTGTGCCATGTACATCTTACATAATATCAGAATTTACAAATGTTCGGCCATTATAGAACTGCAATAGCAGAAAACATACTACCACAAATAAACAAAACCTTCATGTAATTTTTATAAGAGTGGCGACTTAGTATTTAAGAAAAAAGAGAACTTTAATTTTAAGTTAAGCAGTCTTGTAGATAAAGAAATTATAATGTTATACAAACCTTTCGTTCAAATAATTCGTAAGTCCTTTCCTAAAGACATCAGAGGTTAGAAAATTATCCATCATGCGAATTATTGTAGCACCTGAAACAGGGATGGTATTAAACATGCCAGAAAAAATATAACATTTCTATATATTCAAGCAAACTAAACGTCCGTTACTTCACGTTATTTTAATTGTCGACTATTTCCCAATCCCATACGTCGAGAATAGAAACTTTATAAAATAAAACCATAATATTTCAATTTGTTTAACCATGTAACATATAGCCAATTGAAAACTTTCGAGAAATCACAAAACATTATATTTATGAGAGCGGATTGATATAAAGTATTCAACAACACCACTATGTGAGTAAGATCTAATAATTTTTTCCAAAATGTTTCTGTCTCGGTCTTTTCAGTTCCCCATAGGTACATATTAAATAAATGCGAGTTTCCCCTTGTTTTTTAGACCTCCTACACCAGGGCTAGCTAACCAAACCCATCTTGTACTGATGCTTTCTTAAAGAACAATGCACGGTTATCAAGTCGGCGGTAGTTTCAATAATTTTTTTGTGGTTTCTAATCAGGTTGACTGAAAACCTAGCATCCAGATCTTCTAATAGTGTCTCAGTTCCGTTAGCGCCCATTTATTTTTATGACCTCATTCTAGTCATTACCAGATGTCTCTTCTAGCGGAATCCCTAACTACTTCCCATACATAATCTCATCATATTCTGGCACCCATATCCCTGACACAGTATTGAATTTTGCCGACCTGTTAATAACTTGGCGACAATGTTTAATCCCTTCCGATCTAGTAATTGGTTTCATAATGGCCTCAATAGTCACCAGACTATCAGTAATTATTTTTGTCCTTCTTTTGGTACAATCAACTCCCGAAATTTATTCAGCACAGGCAGCTAATGCCTATAACACAGCGTAGAAAACCGCCATGCATTTTCCCAGGCACAGTAATCTGTTTCCTCTAGGACACATTCCGCAAATTCCTACTGCTGTTCCATAATTGGATTCTGATCCATTCATGAACCAGGCACTGACCTATTAATAGCTCAATCGCCTCATCGTGTGTTCCCTAAGCGATATAGAGATATCGGTGAAGTGATATTGATATATTATACAAGAAGACACTTGAAAATACTCGATTATACGAGATGTATTGCCTGAAACGGCAATACGTCGAGATTCGAGAATTTTCAAGTGTCAAGTTGTATACAGGTAGACTATATCATGAAAATAAAAAGGAAAAAAGTTGTGCGAAACGAGCCATGATGATAACTAACAAATCTGACAATTCAGTACTGTCAAATTATTGAAGTCGAAATCATAGTAATCTAATCGTAGTTTTGGCAGCGAATATACAAGAGTTCGTATATTCGATTATACAAAGGTTCGTATATTCGATTTGCGTCATAATACGTCACATACGTCAATAACCGCCGTAATACATGACAACTAATGAAAATCATGCACTCTCATTGGTTCATAATTTTAGAATGATATAGTCAATGTAAATTAATCGATTTCCTATTCACTTACCTTTTCCATATGATATCCTGTCAAAGATGTAGTTAATTTCATCAGGATTATTCACTTCCATTGATATCTGATGTGAGGACTTTAAGGCATCTAAGTGAAAAACGTTTTGAAGTTCTTGGACAACAAATTGATCCAGTGTCTTAAGTTCTGGACAAACCTGAAAAACAATACATTGGTGAACGGAAAAATCTGATTTTGGATTACACATTTGCAAAAATTATCTGACAATTACCGCATTCGCACCAAGGTATTCCATGTAACTGGCAAAACCCTCGTTTAACCATAAATCCGACCACCAGGAAGGCGTTACTAGATTACCAAACCATTGATGAGCTAGTTCGTGCGCTACAACTATAGCAATACTTTGCAGGTTAGTTCTGGTAGATACTCCTTCTTCATATAATAAAACCGATTCTCTGTAAGTAAAAAGTGATATAAAGCTTTGTTTTCCTGAATAAGCTATTATTCTCAAAAAATTATGTGCACAGATTAATGCAGTAGATATTTGTCATTTTTTAAACATAATATCCTACAAATATCCACCAAAACTCTGTTTGTATAACTTGCTCTTTTGACAAAGTGTGTGACGACGTTTCCACAAAGAAACTGCTCAATCTTACTAATCTGCCTTTGAATTCGAGAATTGTTTGTGCTTTCTTAGCATATACACGAGGCTTTAGAAAACTCCACGAAAAAATAGCGCACGATTTTGAAGACCAATTAGTGTCGCTGTGGGCCTCATCACAGTAGATTATTATTTTCTTCCCAAAATCCAACACCAGCAGTACTTCGTAGAATTACAGCGAGAAAAATTAGATTCCCAAAGATTTTATAATAGCATTAAAACGGCTGAATACTCCATTTGGTACAATTCTAACAGTTTGGGGTCCTGTATTCGTGGACGCGGTAATAATTGTAGAAACCCAGGATCGACTATCAACCACGAAAATATAAAACCACTTTAGAAACAGCTAATGGTTTTTCAAAATAATTTGGCTCAATATTGGAGATGTAGTAACAAAGTCATGAAATACTTTACATAGACCATTCCCAAGACATTAGCGCGCTATATACACTCCACAAAAGAAGAAAACGTAAAATCATTTTTGTCGGAGCCTGCTCTACCAGGCGGAAACTGTTATAAGGTCTGTCCGAATAGTATCCGACCTTGTACTGTAGCAAGAAAAGAAGTTAAATCTGATCAATGACTATAGCAACCACTTCAAGATATTCCCCTTGGCCAGCCACAACCTTCCTCCAGCAATCCTCGCACTTTCGAAAACAGCCTTGAATTTAACATTCGATATAACTAACAGCTGCTTCGTCACTTTCTTTTTATCTACCTCACGTCATGAATGAATTTTCTTCCTTTAATAGAATATTTCTATTTGGGGAACAGCCAGAAGCCGCAGGGAGTCACAGGATTAGCGTAACTAAACAATGGCATCTTTCACAAGTAATTGCCGAATAATTTATGTTGAATGAGCAGGTACGTTATCATGGTGAAGCACCAAGTCGTCCCTTTCCCTTTTCCATCTTACTGTGTCACGAATTCGTTTGAAAACTTGTGAATGCGACGCGCACGAGGTTTGTAGTTCACTCAACGATGTATCTTTGTCGGCTGAACACCGACAGGACAATGCCACCTGCCATGCCTACATGGCTACATGGAAACAATGCAAACACGCCAAGATGCTAATGTTCCTTAAACCGAAAAAAAATAAGACCTCGCCAGCTACCAACCCATCAGCTTATTGCCCGCGGTCAGCAACATAATAGAAAGATTAATACTAAAAAGATTAGAAAAACATTCATTCGCAAATGATATAATTTCGCACCAAAAATATGGTTTCCGCAAACACCACTCCACCACGACATAGCTGTTACGAGACACTAAATACATATACAATAATTTTAATAAAAACAGAACCGTCACCGTCACTTTCCTAGACATCCCGAAAGCATTCGACCGCGTGTGTCATCAAAGACTCGTTTACAAAATATATCAACAAATACCCCGAATACTTAATCCGTGTCATACTCAACTACCTTTACCGACGCACGTTTCAACTAGCGTTACGAGGCACGGACTCCGCCCTGCGCATCCTCACAGCCAGTGTCCTGAAAGGATCAATTATTTCACCTCATTTATATTCGATCTTCACTGGAGACACGCCGCTGATCGAGCAGACAACAGCACGCTTTTAACAGATGCGTATAAACCTGTGGTCGCCGCGCAAAAATTGTATGGTATCTAACTGTTACAATAGCACAAGGTCGGGTACTTTTCGGACAGACCTCGTATTCTACTTAAGTCTGTAAGTTTATAATTTATCATAAGCTATAACTCTGTACTGTATTAATTACGTTTATAGAAATGACAAATTGAAAAATATGGTGCTCTACTTCACATTTAATACATTTTTTCTTGTATTTCTAAATAAATAGAGAAAAACCTGTACAGTGTTATTCTGAACTAGTGTCAGAGAATTTAATTTTAGATTAAACATATTAATTAATATTTAATAAAAAAAAAAATCTAACAAACCCGCTGTCTAATTCTATTTAGAACTTTTAAATTATTTAATAAAACCGTTCTGAGACCGCATGAAATAGTTAGTTGTTATATTGAGAATTCCATGAACCTTACTAAATTGTAGATATCGCACATTTATAATTTACATAGGTATAAATCAATTCATTATAAACAAACCGTATTGTTACGCTCGAAAAATCACTTAGAGACCTTTCGGGAATTTTCATGTGCTAATTTCATTATTGACCTACGTTAAGTCAACTTAGACCTTTCATATTTCATCGTTTTCTTTTATTATTATTTTATTCATTTTTGTTATTAATTATCATTCGTTTTGGGCTTCTTCAACTTGGTTTATTCTTAAAAATTTACATTTGTTCAAATATTTTGGATGCCGCTATTTCCGTATTCCTTTTTTTCGGTTGTCTGCTTATATTTCGGACGCGGACCGACATCTTGGAAATTTTTAATATGCCTAGTCATGGTCATTTTATTTTGTCTTTAATTCTATTTTTGTTTCTCTAATTCAATTCTAATTCTGTAGAAATTTTTATTAGAATTTCGTGAACCTATTTGGTAGCTTATTTGTCTTATTATCTCTTTTAATTACTTTATTTTGTGTAAACCTTTTCTCTCGCTTGCAGCGCCATCTCACAACTTTTGTTTTATCTTTCAAATTACAGTTTTCTTGACGAATGTTTAGATAAATATTTTGTCTTTCATCCATTACTGCGATGTTTTAATTATCATATTGTCGCTTGATAGCTTTGTTGTGCTCTCTTACACCTTTTTAAGGTTTATGGTTAATTAATTCCTTTCCTTTCAAAATTACCTGTCTATCGATCTTGTTTGTGTCGTAGATCGGTGATCATTCGATTCATGCGTGGTCTCGGAGACGCACTTCGTACTTGAATGTCGACAGTTTTAGGCTTGATTTAGTGTTAGTGCTTAGACTTGCGGTAAGCGATAGCATCTTCTTTATAACTTTTGCTTATGCGTTTCTTTATCATCCCTAGGATATATTTATTTTTGGGGCGACCACCCATCTATTCCGAATTTTAGCCTTATTTTCATCGAAAACTCAACGAGAACTTCTCCAGGAGGAGGGCATGTTTTATGCACTCGCAATTTTTCTACTGAGCGGAATATCTTAACATTATTCTTCCTTCGGAGGTGTTCTGAAAATTTAATCCAAATTCTACCTACGAGGGTGAAATTGGGGTCGTCGAGGCTACCCTATTTATTGAATTTCAAACATATAAACCGATGTTACAAGATGACCTGCTAACGTTTACAAGCGTGCATATGGCGGAATTGACGCAGCATCATTTAGTTGGCGTGGACTTGAAAAAACAGTACGTTCAACATCCGGGAAGGCAAACTCATAGAAGGTGTGGAAGTTTAGGACAAATTTAGGGAACATAATTGAGAACTCAATTTGAAGTAGGTTTAGAAAATCTAGTTTTATTCTTATAATTAAATCTTTGCTATTTCTATCATTAAATCTAAATTTCAATACGTTTACACCTAAGTAAGGTTTTGGATAAGCCGATCCTTCAGATCGAAGCAGACGTTGATTTGTTTACCTTGCTTTTAATTGGCATCGTAGATCCCTGATTGAGTTATCGGGATAGAATCCCTCGGGGTTTATTTTACAAGATCCGGTTCTGGTTTGTTTACTGTGTCCTTAATCTTATCTGCTTTACATCGTTTGTATGCTTATCTAAAACTAAATTTTTGCTGTAAATTGACTAACTTTAAAAGCTGTCTAAGCTAATGCTCAAATATTTTTAAACAGATAGAGGCTAGATCACTGGATACTAGCATTCATTTTGATTATTATCAATAAGCTGGACGTCAGCTTCTCTGACTATCCATTGCAGGCTTAGTAGAGCTAAATTACGTGGCTGGTTCCTTCAGACGAGCCCACGACTTGCTAACTTTAATTTCTTAGGGTTACGTCTCACTTTAATTTTACATATTTTAATATACACTGTGAACTATTTGTAAAGAACCACTATTACGTATACATAATTTGAGTTCTGTTTAACTTATGTCTTGATCTTAAAACGTATATTACACTATCTCTCACAATTATAACTCCAGTGTATACAGGGAGTTGCTCAATAATTTTAGTTGCACAGCTATCTAACTCCTTGTGGCTTGTGGCAATTTTAGTTGCTTTTTATTTACACTACAAATTAAACTACCTAGACCTGCTATTTTTCTTTTTTTTTTTAAATAGTATTGTTGTTTCAATTTTATAAATATAGATTTTAAAATTCTGTTTTCTTTAACATCTAATAATCACAGAAAATATAATTATTGAATCAACTTCTGATTCATGTAATTGCAACTTGTCATATAACTTCTTATTGTTTTATTTTCACTACAAAATTTATCCATTTTATCAGATGATTATATATTTTCGAATTGCCTAGTTGATAACTTTTGGAATTTGTAAATTTGGCAGACTTTGATCAATTTTGATAAACACCTGTTATTTGTGTCTCATGACTCCTTATATCTAAACTGTTGATATTCTGAACCTACTAGTTAATAAACTTTGTTATTGTTGACGTATGAGTTTGTTTGAATCCCCTTTCCTGCAAGTGTTGAGAGGAGCAAAGTTTCGATTGTGATTGCTACAAGTATTAAGGGGCTGACTCTCTCTGGTTGATCTTGAAGCTAACAGGGTCACGCCTGCTTCCGTTTTCATGGTTTCTCTGCAGGTTGGAAAACGGTGGCGTCTTTCCTACATCAAGCGACCATTTGGACTCGCGACACTCTACTTTACTATACTGAGTTAGCCGGCAGAGTACTTTCCTGGGGACGATCATCTTCAGGTAGGTTCAGGCCATAGCGGGGGAGAGCAAGCAGAACATCGCGCAACCTCCTTAATACTTGTCTTAACTAATTTTGGTCGCGTTTAGGTAGCAGTATGTAAACAAATACGTCTACATATCTGCCAGCAACGGGAAATATACGGACGGGACATATCGGGTGAGTCAAGACGCACAGCGGTACTCAAAATTTATCTGTTCAAATTTTTTTCTCATTCCTTTTTAATTAAAAATAACACAAGTTTGCTTATATTTCAGTAGTATAATCTAATAATTACATTAATGACACTTATTTAGAATAACCCTGTATGCTATCTACCTGTATGTTATAAGTCCCCAATTTTCCATTGCACCCGTTGAAAAATCTGGCAAGGCAACCATGTCAATCTTAGGTAACGGAAACTTAATTTGAAAAAATTCCTCATAATATTTCAAAATTGTTGGTCCAATTTGTAAACTGAATTTAGCTTGCTTCAAAGCACTTTCCCGTGTCCAAACGGAAAATGATCCGTTTTCAGCTTTTTTTAGGTCCGATACTACAAAGGCCACCAGATACGTTGACATTAAAGGAGATTCTTGGTAATGATCCCAGACGTAATCGTTTAGACCTTCTCTAAAAATAAAAAAATAATTAGTTTATATTAAAATAGATAATGAAAATCTAGAAATTCCAAAGTAAAATCTTACGTATAATTATTAATGTGCCTTGGTATTGGCCAAATATTGTAAATAATACAGGACTTTCTAATTCCAAGTATTAAAGAAGTTAAAAGTTTTATTGTTAAATAAAGAACCAGATGGTATATATCCCAATGTATTTGCAATATTCCGTGGCAAACGCCAACTGAGACGGATTAAATCGACAGACTTAATAACTTCATTCTGAGTAGAACTATTTAATTATTATGTAGATTTTTTACAATTATATTGCAGCAATTTAGAGGAAAACTATCGTTGAAAATTGTCCTATTTCATGTTTATTTTTACTCTGCTTTCTAATTTATTGTTCTGGGAAGATCAGGTTATATTAATAACAATAACAATAATAATATGTAATAAAGAACCAAATTAAAAAACAAATTCAAGATATATAAATACACTTTGAAACAATGCAAAGAGCTTTATTAATATATTTTGATTCTAAATATTTCATCAAGTAGTCTCTTAAAATTTTAAGAAAATATTGTAATTTTACCAATGGATTTGTGTTCTTACATAGATGATGTCCGATTAAGGGGCATATTTGATATAGTCGACATAGTCTTCTGTCTTCCGATATTAATCTGAAATTTAGCCTTCAAAGCAGGTTCGTCGAAGCAAGGAAATGCTCTTCTGGCATCTGTTGGTTGGAACTGTGTGACTGCTATCCATCTACAAAATAAATAAAAACAGTTTAATACTAACAAAATAAAATGTATTAATTTTAAAAAGTCTGCAAAAGCCGAAGGGTAACGGTTATTAGAGAAAAATATTTCTGAAGGTGCAGAAATATATTTTAAATAGCGCAGACGAAATTATCTAAGTACGTATTCAGCTTTTGCAGGAAAGTTGAAGTTATGGGTAATTACAGCTATAGTAGAATTTTTTAAGCAAAGCATGTACAGTCGCGAGCATGGAATTCCAGACAACTTGTATAACAGTTTATTCGAAACATTGTAAACGGATATTTTACTGTCACTTGTTGCTTTAGGTTATGTGTCAATGTCATGCGTGCGTAAGTCATAAACAATTCAATAAAAATTGTATGTCAAGATACTGAAGAAATTTAATGTTTAAATAAGTATATATTTGTATCAGTATTTTATTGAACCACCATTATAATCTAATACCAATTGTAGTCGTCTCCTCATTGTTTGAATTAAGCTTCTTGTGTCATAATCTTCAGTAGCATCTTGCCAAGCACCTTGAGCAGTTTGCCAAAGTTCGTTTCTACTCACTAGTCCAAAATTATTTCTATATAGCTTTTTGACAATATATCCCCAAACATTCTCAATTGGGTTCAAGTCTGGACTCTTCGCAGGCCAACACAGAACTTGAATATTTTAGGTAGCCAACCATTTCCTAACGGTTATGACGGTATGACATGGGCAATTATCATGTTGAAATATAAAGTTACCATCTGAGAAACTTTCCAAGACCGCAGTTAGCATTACATTCTCCAATAAATTTCTATACACAAGTCCCGTTAATCGTTCTTCAATTTGATAGCAAATCCCTAATCTTTCAGAAGTTATCCATACCCACACGTTAACGGAGAATTTGCCGCTCGATCGATCTTGCTGAACATATCTTTAATACCGAGAATTTGGAGGTCTGTAAACACCTAATTTCCCATCATAAATAGACCTAAAAACCTTTTCATCGCTGAAAGCAACAGTACTCGAAAAATCTTCGTACCGATTTAAATAGAAATTAGCGAACTCTAAACGTGCTTCTTTATTTATGTCACTTAAAAATAGTTTCTTGGCGGCAATTTTACATCTTAATCCATGCTCCTTTATTCTTCTCCGAGCAGTCCACTTAGATCCAAGAAATTGTGTTAGCGATTTCGCTTCAACAACTGTCTGAAAAGGATGTTGTCTCATATTGTTAAATAAAGCGAGGTGTTCACCTAGATTAGTAACATGTCGACCACCAGAATCTGGAGCTCTTTTAACCGTGTGGTAATGTTCCCAGCGTTTTTTATGTGTTCTATACAAGACCTATTCACATTGAGGTGCGCGGTAACAGCTCTTAAAGATCATCCTTCCTCAAGTTTTGCTTGATTTTTGTGCTTATTAAGAAAAACTGTAGGCATATTTTTAAATGTCAATGAAACATTAATAAATGTCTAATGTCAATAAAACTCTATATGAAAGGCAGATTTACAGTAACCAATTGTGTCTGGAATTTCATGCTCCTAGCTGTACGTCTCAAATGACGTTGATATGACGTTTACATACAACATAATAGATCAATTCCCCTAATATTATATTTAATGTAACAGAATAATTGAAACATACCTGAGTGGGTAAAACCTTACTAGTTTTGTATAATACAAAGGTATTTTTAATAAAATAAAATATTATTAAAAATATTAATATTAATTATTAGAGTGGACCAATCCGGAGCGAAAGCAGAGGCGTGACTAACGAATTGGTTCACGATTACTTAGTATCTTGTTCACGGTCACCGTGTGTACACGTATAATAGTAGCAGGAAATTATATTCTGTGTATTTAATAATGTTGCACAGCTATGTTCGATAGAAGACGCAAGAAATGAGTGTATTTTAAGTAAATTTGAAAGTCACGCCTCTGCTTTCGCTCCGAATTGGTCCACTCTATTAATTATTGACTTCTATTTGTGTTCTTCACACCAGATTTTTAATAATATTTTATACTATTAAAAATACTTTTGTATTATAAGCCATCGAAAAAATTCATAATTGGAGTAGACTGTGAAATTGGGTTGGTACTTTAGCCACTTCCACATAATGACATTTATTATTTGACATTGAAACTATAAGTTTGTGTCAAATTTTTCAAAACTCTTATTAAGAAAATTAAATTTATTTAAAAAATGGTATTCAACATAGAACAAAAAGCAAAAATTATCGAATGTTACTTCCGTACAGGTGTGAAAGTAAATGGCGAGTGGCAGTATTCAATTACGGAATGCATGGCTGATTTTAGTGAAGAACATCCTGAATTAGTGTTTGACTACATGATTTTTACAATGTTTTGACATATGTGATTTTTTCGTATGGCCATACATCAAAAATTCGATTTATTCAACGCCAATTCATAATCTGGAACAACTGAGAATTCGCATAACAGAAAAGTGTGAAGAGATCAACAACTCACCGCAAATGCTGCATAAAGTTTTTGCTGGATTGCGGAGAAGAGTTGGTTTGTGTTTAGATGTAAATGGACAACATTTTCAACAACTTCTGTAGCTATATGTAAATTTTGATTATAATTTCGATATTAAATAAATTATTTGTTTTATTTTTTGTTGTAGTATCATTTCAATGCCATAACCTTTTTTTACAATGAAACCAAATGAAACTGTCAAGCATCAAGTAATGTGTCATTATGTGGAAGTGGCTAAAGTACCAACCGAATATCACAGTCTACTCCAATTATGAATTTTTTCGATGGCTCGTTATTTAATTTATACACCGGGTAAGTTTTTGTATGGGGATCTTGAAAACCACAATAGATAGAGATTTGGTTAAACGGGGAAAGAAGTGCAGTTTCACAACCTTGACTTAATGCGGCTGTTGTATTTCAACAAAAGTTCACAGCTTACTAGATATTCGCAAAAATCTCAATTAATCTCGTCTAATTACTTTATTATTAAATTTAGAGAAAGGTTGAAAAGGAAAAATATTAAGATAGTTATACCTTTATCAACCTGCATTAATTAAATTTTTCAGAATAATTGAAACATACATGAGTAGGTAAACCCCACCAGTTTTGTATAATACAAAGGTATTTTTAATAATATAAAATATTATTAAAAGTCTGGTGTGAAGACCACAAATGCAGGTTCACTATTAATATTTTTCTACGTTTTTATCTACGTCTCTGGGGATAGGATATATTCGGACACGTTCACAAAAAAAGAAAATATTAATAGTGAACCTGCATTTGTGTTCTTCACACCAGATTTTTAATAATATTTTATATTATTAAAAATACCTTTGAATTAAATTTTTATTGGATTTTCAATTTTCGAGTTATAATACACACTTTTGTTTTTTTAAATGGCACTCATAGTTGCCGATGAGTTTATTGAAAAGAGCTTATTTTTTCCGTTACAATAATGTACCACTTCATAAGGTTATTGTGTTAAATAAATGAGTTATACCAATATTTAATTTCTTTGTGACTGAAAACAGAGTTGGCCCTTGAAAAATTGAAGAAACCGATATTTGAACACAAAACAAAGTACCTCAGTTTATTACAAACATAATACATCAGAATAATTGAAACATACATGAGTAGGTAAACCCCACCAGTTTTATATAATACAAAGGTATTTTTAATAATATAAAATATTATTAAAAAAAAATATTAATAGTGAACCTGTATGTGTGTTCTTCACACCAGATTTTTAATAATATTTTATATTATTAAAAATACCCTTGTATTATACAAATATAATAAATCACACCTCAACAAATTAAATTATAAAATTCAGAACAATAAATTTCTCAAACTAAAATCAAAATGAAGTGTTCATGTTTTGAAGCATTGTTATTTTTACCTACTGAGGGTAACAAATTAGTTGTCTAAATACGTATTTAGGATACGAATATTAATGTGGTAAGGGGTTTTATACTTTTTTTAATGTTTTACATAGCGGCAGTATAAAATCAAAAACTTTTTCAGTTAAGTAAATTGACGTAATTAGGCAGACTTAAATAAGTAGACTTATGTAAGCTGCCTTAAGTAAGTAGACTTAATAAATTAATTTAAGTAAGTATACTTAGATAAATTGACTTAAGTAAGTAGACTTAAGAGATGGATTAAGCAAGATGATTTAAGAAGTTGGTACATAAAACAATAAAAACTGATTTGTCTTTATTGTGTTTCAAACTGAATAAAATTAATCAAGAAACAAAAACATAATTAGATGTTTAAAACCCATCGTGACTTATGTTATGACTCTTATGAGTAGAGACTGGACGCAACAGGCCGAAATTACGATGAATCATAAAAATAGCACTATTCATTCGGCTAGCCGCACATCTGTTATCTGTCGTTGAATTGTGACGCAATTACTTCAATTCTTCAGTTAAATTCCTTTCTTCATTTTCGTAAAATATATAAAGTACGGTGTTAGTTTCTTTTTTTCATTGTTTTAACTGTTAATTACATACTTCGTAATATTTGTAATAGATCCTGCTTTCACTCCTGAATTTCGTTAAGTTTCAATTATTTACGCATACATTTTTAATGTTAATTTATTTAGATCTAGAACATTGTTTAAGTTACTTTTTCAAATATGATATGGAACAACGGTCGAGAATGGCATCGTGAAATAATGGCGAGCTGGATTAAGGGTCATACTGATTGTATGTCCATTGCCAGTGATTCCTAAATTTATTGCAAAGTCTGTAAAATTCAAAGAAATCGCACGTAAAACATCACTTAGCATCGCAAACACATATACAGAAATTAGACCCGTTGGAATCTGACAATTTTAACAAGGAATTTTATGAAGCTTTAACGGCGACAAATATTCCATTAAATAAACTTAACAATCCCACCTTGAAAATATTTCTCCATAAATATACTGGTCGAAATATTCCTGACGAATATACCTTACGCAAATATTATGTTTCTAAGTGCTACACGAAAGCAGTAGAACGCATTAGAAGCCATCTTTCAAACCAGTATCTATGGATAAGTGTCAATGAAACTGTCGATATATTAGGACGCTGTGTGGTAAATGTTGTAACTGGTGTACTACATCCAACTATTCCATATTATGTAATAGCAACAAAAGTTATAAATACAGTTGATGCGGAAACAGTAGCCAAAACCAGTTACGAGAATATGCACCAAAAGCTTCATTCGGGCGACCGACATAAAGAAAAAATACTTTTATTTGTCAGTGGCAGTGGTGCATATATGTTAAAACAGGCAGACTATTAAAAACATATCTTAATATGCTGCATATTACTTGTATAACACATGCTCTCCACAGAAGCTATGAATATATCAAATATACCTTTCCGGAAGTTGATAGACTTGTATTCACTTTTAAAAGTGTTTTCGGAAGCACCATTGAGAGTAGCTCTTTACAGGGAAATACTTCCATCTTTGTCACTGCCTCCCTCTCCAGTAATAACTAGATGGGGAACATGGTTGGAAGCTACTAGTTTCTATGCAGAGAATTTCGATAGTTTACAAAATTTCGTTACATGTTTAAATGACGATGGTCGAAGTATTTATGAGTGCAAAGAACTAATACAAATTCCACATTTAAAAAATCAGTTGTACTTTCTTCAGGAATACTTTGGAAATTTGCCAAAACTAATCACTTATTTTGAAAATCAAAATCTCAAATTAAATTATGGATTAACCACATTAGATGTGGCTATTAATAATTTGAAAAATATTCCAAGTGACTTCGGATGTGGCCTTCGGCAAAAGTTAGACGCAGTTTTTAATAGAAATGCAGATTTAATGACATAACATAACGGCAATTTCGACAATGCCTCACAATCTAACCGCTAAATACGCTGAAATAAAAGAATATTTCCAGTATGCACCTATAATCAGTTGCGATGTAGAAAGGACGTTTTCTATCTACATGGATGTATTTCATTCAAAGAGTACAAATTTTACAGAAGAGAACCTTGAGAAAGTATTGCTAGTTAATATTATTACTCCTTTAACTTGAACTATAAAACGAACAAATAAAAATGAATTTCGTATTTTATAGATCACCACCCATTTGTTTTCCAAGTAACAGTTAAAACGATGAAAAAAGAAACTAATTCGCCATACTTTATTTATCTTACGAAATATAAGCTAATTAATAAAATAAATTATTAACTCCTCACCCTTCTATCTATGCCAACGAAGAAAGGAATTTAACTATAATATTTACGTAATTGTGTCACAATTCAACGATATAAAACAGATATGCGGTTAACCGAATGAATAGTGCTATTCCATAACTGCGTAATGTACTTAGCGATGTTATAGACTATTTATATGGTCCATCGTAATTTCGGCCTGATATGTCCGGTCTCTACTTATGAGCTACCTTGCATAAAACGTTAAATCCTGAATATTTCATCTTTTGTATTATTTACTGATTCAAGTAAATATCCTCGAATTACAAATGTTTCTTTAGCAGAGCATTTCTTAACGAAATTGTGTTTCGACACATAAAATATCATAATCTTATACTAACCTTTTAATTTTATTTACAATATAGGAACTTCTGTAGAATCCCTGGAGTAAATCATTCAATATTCCAACAAAGTTAATTTTTATCACATAAGAATCACTTGCGTTTAATGGTTCTTCGAGATGGAGTATTAGAAAGTTTCGTTTAGTGTCATTAGTAATGTCCCGTATAGGTACTTCAATGTTGTCATCTATTTTAAGTACTTGAATGGAAGTATCATTGATTTCTAACTCATCAGCGTGGAGCGTTATATTTGTCGTATTCTCTATTATATTAACAAATATACTAACATTTCCATGAAATGTAAAATTGCCTTCGTATATAAATGGCAGGAGATATATTTCGTAAGAAATTGGTACTACTGAAGACGGAAGTCTGGGATTATTATCTAGAGATTCTGATATGTCTTCTAAACTTTCAATGGTAGATGTAAGGAATGATACTGTGGCGCCATCTGTGGTTCTTTCCTCTATTTTTCCGAAACTAGAATTTTTAGAAACGAGATTTGATTCTCTCGCTGATGAAACAATGCGACTACAGTTAACGTAAGTATATTGCGTCACATTTCGCGGAGCAAAATGATAAACCAATAATCCCGTTGCTACAAGTGCTAGAATGATTAACAATACTATAAACGCAGCTAGCGGCTTCGAAATTAAGATCTTCTGTTTTCGAATCTTAGTGATGGTATCCCTAATGTCCATTTTTTCGGAAGCATTTGTCATCACACACCTGCAAAAATATAAAGCGCATTATTTAACAAACATTAGCAGTAAATAAATCTTTGACTTATTACAAAAAAGTTCATTTAGATAAGTTACACTACGATTTGCTTTAAATTCTGAATACGTGTTTCGACAACCAAGTTGTCATCATCAACTGTAGCAAATGTACGACAATTGAAGATCTAGTGTACGCTTTACGCAAGCGAGGTACAAGATTCAATTGATTCGACTTTCATTAGATGAAGGTTCATAATTTAAAATAGAAATAAAAATACCTAAAAATCTTAACTTTCGCTTTGTCAGGTACGTACTAAAGCAACTTGCGATGCGGTCAGATATATGTTGTTCTTCATTTAAATAGAAAAAAACAGATTCCACTTTTGTCAATCATTTAATCGCAGAAAATATACATTCAATAGTGATTTTTAAAGTCTACATTTAGAAAAGAAAGGCACCAAAATAAATGTAATTTCCATAATTTAGATTTCAATAACTCGCATTTGTTAAATTTATTCATTTAAAAACTGTTTAGACGATAATAGAAATGTACATTTAATGAAATAAAAATGATAAAGCAATATTACTGAATTTCCACTTTGTTGAGGTAAAATTCCATTACAATTGTTTCGACACCCAGTGTCTTCCTCGGATGGAGTTGTATTGCTAACTAAACCTAAAAGATGTTGACAGATTTAAACTTAAATGAATATTATAATGGAAAAGATAATTAAACTCAGAAGGATGGTTTAATAATAGGCGCTTTCTATTCAAGATGTAAACTTTATTACACAAAGGGACCAAAGCTTACCGAGTACATACATAAAAACGGGTAAACCAAAATAGATACAAGAATCGGTTGTAAAGTAGGCCAAATAAAGAAGAATTGCCGAAATCTATATGATTATTGAGTAAAGGGTCTGTATTTTTATATTTCAAAATTTCCATAATTTCAAGTAAATTTAATTTTTGCGATTAATTTTTTCTGTGTAAAATTTTAAAATTATAATTAGAATTATGGGCTTCTTCTCTCTGATATAATGCATAATGTGAGTCATTATCGTTATTAATTAAACTTCGTTCATGTTTTTTGATTCTTTTAGAAAAGGACCTACTTGTCTGGCCTATATAAAATTTAGGGCATGAACTACAATCAAGTTTGTAAACTACCGGTTTATTATTTTTAATAATTGAACCTAAAGATTGGTTTTGAAAGCTATGTCATAATTATATCTCGTTAAGAATTTAGAAGTTTTTTGCGTAAGAATACCAGTATAAGTAAGAGTTTTATATTTATTATTCACATCACGACTTGTCTGTAGAGTATACTAATTTATTAGCTTTTTTGTGACTTTGTTTATTCAGAATATTGTAAATAATATCTGGTTTATATCCATTGTTATAGGCTATTTGTTTGATGTAGTTACATAATACTAGTGATATACTACTAATTTGAATTGAATTGAAGGAAGCCATTTTATGGGAGTATGGATGTGTGGATTTATTGTAAATTACTGTTTCAGTATGTGATGGTTTATGATATATGGAAAAATCATGCTTATTGTTTTTATTTAAAATCGTTAAATCTTGGAAATTTATGGTTTTATTTATTTCTATTTCAACTGTGAACTTAATGTTACGGTGTAGATGGTTAATATATAAAAAAAGCTTAATTATCTGTCTATAACCGTAAAACAAGCTAATACATCGTCTACGTATATATACCAATAAATAAAATATTTGCAAAGTGAGTGTTCATGATTTTTTTTTTCTAAATTATGCATAAAAATTTCAGCTAGAAAGGGGCTTAGTGGGTTACCCATTATTAAACCATTCTTTGACATATGGTATAAATTATCGAAATAAAAATAATTTTGGTCTAAGCACACATGTAATAAATCTGAAATATCTTGTTTAATGATAAAATTTACATTATTTTTTATTAAAAGTTCTTCTACTAATTTTAAGACATCTTCAGGTGGAAAAGAAGGAAACAGATTTTGTCCAACAACAGAAATCAATTTACTATTATATGGGAGGTTAAGTTGTTTGATCTTGTCTATTAGTTCATACGAATCTTGAATGCTATATTTAGGTTTGAAGTTGCAATCAAATTGTAAAACTTTAATAAGTTTTTGGACACTTTAACCGATAGGGTCGATGTGAATGAAACAACTGGTCTAATCGGGGAGTTTTCTTTGTGCAGTTATTTATTTTTTATTAAAAGTTCTACTAATTTTAAGACATCTTCAGGTGGAAAAGAAGGAAACAGATTTTGTACAACAACAGAAATCAATTTACTATTGTGTGGGTAGTTAAGTTGTTTGATCTTGTCTATTAGTTCATACGAATCTTGAACGCTATATTTAGGTTTGAAGTTGCAATCAAATTGTAAAACATTAATAAATTTTTGGACACTTGAACCGATAGGGTCGACGTGAATGAAACAACTGGTCTAATCGGGGAGTTTTCTTTGTGCAGTTTAATTAAAAAATATGATATAGGAGCTTAAGGGTTTATAACAGATACCTAATGATTGTTTTTCATTGTCAGAAAATAGAGGACTACTTTTGTCTCCTTGATAATTTGTTGATATAAGTTTGTTCGATCACCATTTCTTGTCTGAAAATTGTCGGTATTTAAGAATGATGATGAATTGTTTATGTAAAGCAGGTATTTATTTACCTTTGCCTGCTCTAGTAACAATAATCCCTTCGTTAATTAGTTTCCTTTTAATTCGTTTTGCTATATAACTATCTCATTAATTGATGTAGCAGACACTTCTTGGTGACACATTTTGTAATTAACAAATTATTATAAAAACACACTTGGCTATTTCACAATTTTTTATTAGATCTATGTCTAACATATGTTTCGGCTGTTATGCCATTGTCAAAGAGTATCTTAAAACTAACTTACAATACGTGTCCTTTTAACTTTTATACCTATATTTTAGTGCTAGGGTGCTGGTTGGGACATATTTACAATCACGTCTATTATGGGAGTGTTAACAAATTCTAACTGTGTATTCGTAATTATTCTATTTTGTTTTTGTGATTTTTTAATTTCTAGTATTTCTAATAAATCTAGTCTTCTACTTTTTATTACGTTATGTAACACGGTGGAGCTATTCATATCGGGCAAATCGTTTTGTTCGATACAGTGTGTCGAAAAACCTGTGTTTTTATTACTATACTTTATATCTCTTACGTGTTCGGATATGCGTTTTTTAATGGATTCACAATAGACAAAGAAGAAAATAACAAATTAAATTTTTTAGATATTACCATATACAGAAACAATAACAATCTAGCATATAAAATTTACAGAAAACCAACATTTGCAGATAATATAATACATGCGGAAGCGAAACAAGATACTAAAATAAAAATGTCAACATTCCACAGTTATATACATAGAGCAACTCACATACCATTGAATACTGAGGCTTTTAAAGAAGAAATAATATATATTAAAAAAATAGCAGAAAATAATGGATACAATCCCAACATAGTAGACAAAATATTAAATCGAAAAGAACAAAAGAATATTCAGAAAAAATTCTTATATCCGGAAATAAAAGAAAATAAACCCATTTGGCACGCAATTACATATATCCCCCAAATCACAGACAAAGTAAACAAAATATTAAGAAAATTAGATATTCAAATCATATGTAGCAATAAAACAAAATTAGGTACAATGTTAAATAATAACAAAGATAAAATAGAAAATATAGAAAAATCAGGAGTATACACAATAAAATGTAATGACTGTGAAGCTATATATATAGGGCAAAGTGGAAGATCCATTAAAAAACGCATATCCGAACACGTAAGAGATATAAAGTATAGTAATAAAAACACAGGTTTTTCGACACACTGTATCGAACAAAACCATTTGCCCGATATGAATAGCTCCACCGTGTTACATAACGTAATAAAAAGTAGAAGACTAGATTTATTAGAAATACTAGAAATTAAAAAATCACAAAAACAAAATAGAATAATTACGAATACACAGTTAGAATTTGTTAACACTCCTATAATAGACGTGATTGTAAATATGTCCCAACCAGCACCCTAGCACTAAAATATAGGTATAAAAGTTAAAAGGACACGTATTGTAAGTTAGTTTTAAGATACTCTTTGACAATGGCATAACAGCCGAAACATATGTTAGACATAGATCTAATAAAAAATTGTGAAATAGCCAAGTGTGTTTTTATAATAATTTGTTAATATATAACTATCGTTTAGAGATGACCTATTTAATTTATGAAATGGTTCATATTTTATGATATCTTCTATAATATACTTCTCTGTGTTATGAGGGCCTTTGAGAGCAAGTTCGTATTATACACCTAGATAGGATCTACTACCCTGGACGTCAAGCGGTTGTAAATTATAAATAAAACTTTTTTCTAATAGCGAAATTTGATTATTGTTAAAATGAGCTTTTGAGAAATTAATAAATCTGGGATAAAACGTATGGGTGCTAAATTTATTTGTCCATTCATTTTGATTGGTTAAATTGTCTTTACAAAGGTTGTAGAGTTTATTCTTCTGTGTTAAGAACTTTTTGTTTATTACACTATTTATTTTTAATCTAATCTTATCATTTAATATTCTACGTTAGTTAGTCTAAATATTAACACACTGTGTATAACCATAAGATAAACGTTGGCTTATCTTATGGTAGGTTTAGTTTGCAATACAACTCCATCCAAGGTGGATACTGTGTGTTGAAACAATTGTAATGAGATTTTACCTCAATAAAGTGAAAATTAAGTAATATTGCTTTTTCATTTTTATTTCATTAATTATGAATTTCCAAAAAGTAAAGGCTACTTCGATTCAAAATGTACATTTAGTTTATTAAAACAAATTTTAATAATACGACGACATTAATCTAACCAGTGCAGGGAAAAAACCAAAGAAATCCAACATCTTAAAGAGGATACCGTGGTTTATGGAATCAAAGGCTTTAGAGGAGTCTGTATATATGACGTCAACTTGCTGCCGTTTGTCAATAGCCGAGGAAAGAAATTGAGTAATGCTTACAAGATTTGTGGTCCTTGATCGCCCAGACATGAAACCATGTTGGTTACAGGATAAAAATGGTTTAATTTGCCCGTAAATTTTATAAAACAAAATTTACTCAAGAACTTTGGCAAAGTTAGGTAATATACTTATTGGGCTATAATTTACAATCTTAGACCTGTAGCCTTTCTTGAACACAGGTATAATTTTACTCACCTTTCACGTGGTTGGAAACATGGATTTAATTATAATTGAATTATAAAAATTACTAATGGACTAGCCAACACAGACGCACAGTCACGTACTAAAAAACTGGGTATACCATCGTCACCAGCGGTTACGTTAGATTTAAGCTTGGCCGTTTCAAAAATCACATCTTCCTCCGCAATATGTCTAACACCAAACGAGGGATAGTTATTTAACATAACTAATGACACGGTTTCACTTTGGCGAAAAGACTTGGAAAACTTATGTCCGGCTGTGTTAGTTCATCCTCTTTATAAAACATATGTCAATAAATTTCAGACGTTGAACGTTTGCTGTTGATGAACTTCCAGAATATCTTTGGATTCTGTGTGATGTCCATTTCAATCTGAGTTTGATAGGTATCATAAGCATGTTTTGTTTTTCGCTTCAGCAGCTGTCTTAATCTCTTAAACTCTTCATGGTAATTATGTAGTTTTGTCAATTTCCACTTCTTAAAATAGAACTCTTTCATACGAATCAATTCCTTTATATGACTAGTAAACTAAGTAGGATATTGCCTATTTGACGTTCTCATTTTTAGAACAGAGCGATCCAGAATCGAATGAGGAGTTAGATAGAAGGCATCCACAGCCAAGTTGACATCGTTGAACTCATAGAGGAAACACCAGTCACACATTGTCAACTCAGAATACAGTGTCGCAAAGTCAGCAGATCGAAAGTTATATTGTGGGTTTCATTCGAGGGAAAAGTAGTTGTGCTAGGCGTATTCGTTAAGTGAACAGTCATGCACAATGTAGGGTGTAGCAAATGCTCCGGAATCAAAGGTAATGTATCCCTTTCAATCTCCACCAGGCAGTTCAAATTAGTGAATGCCAGTTCGAGCAACCTGTTTTGTGAGTTAGTTATACAATTGATCTGGCGCAGGTTCAGAGCTTCGATGAAATATTTTAAATATTTCGGTCCTCTGAGTCAGGATCATTAAATTTGGGGGCATTAATATCGCCCATAATAACTATCTGCTTATCCAACAAATAGAGACACATAACATAATAGAACACTTCAAAATCATCCAATAGAACAGAGGTATATAAATATTAACAATAAATGACAGAACTTTCTCTAGTTTGCATTTACATAATAATATATCGATATTAGTGATACAGATATTGGTAATACAGGAAACGTCAGTTATTGAGGCACCGTAATCATCAGTAAATGCAGAGAACACACCACCATCAGTAGAACGGTTAACTAAAGAAAACTTTCTGTCCGATCGAAAGACATTACAAGCTCTGTCGAAAATTTCAGTATTACGTATGCAATCTAAAGTAAGTAACACTACATCAGCGTCTATCACACCAGATAACGAGAATATCATATTAGTTGTTTGTTCTTAGACCTCATATATAACATTCTTATTACTTCTGAGACATACCCCGTATAAAAGATGACTGAACTTGACCTAGAACAATTAAAAACAAAGTACCTGTTCCGTACAAAAATTCCAAAAAAGAATCGGTTTAAATTTATGAAATTTCATAAATGAAAACTTACCAATCAAAACACGAAACTATTACCGCACTATTTTATTAAATTATAAGTCAGCGTAGAGAGAATTTTTCACTCCAATTGGTGGTATAAGTTAGGTAAAAATTAAGAAACACCAACCTCTGAAATTAACGTAAATAAAGAACCTCAAAAAACGTCTGATTTCACATATATGCACATTAAATATTAATCTAATTCAAACTAATTAATAATCACTCATGATTAAGTGAATTCCGGTATGTAGATATCAACAGTATTTCTGTTGTGAAAACGAAATTGAAAAGACTCAACAAATTTTTATATATTTACACATATAACTCTGTATAGTATGTGTTGACTATTGCCAGTTTTATAAACAATTTTTTAAATAAACCACAGAAAATTGAATGAAATAATTTTTCCACTCACGTGAAATATTTTCTAAGCACTAATTTTAATTTTATAATACATAAACACTACTGTACAAACTTAAGTCTACCGCAATATACATCGCAAGAGATAATTTCCGCACCAAATATAAATCTTAATACTTAACAATTACGTCAAATACAGTTTATAAAAAATGGTTTATTAACAACATAGTGCACAAATACACAAATGTTTAAATGTATATACATTTTAATTTACCAGAAGATAAATGTTATCACTATAATTGTACACATTCACTGAAAAATTAATAAATGTTTTGATTATCTATTTTTAATTCCTTTCAATTAATTGCATTTATTATTTAAAGTAGTTAATGAAAAATATGATAACGACGAAAAGATATTTCACCGTAAAACTATTCAGATTTGTTTCTTTGATTACACTCCGGTTATAACGAGTCATCGAAAAAATTCATAATTGGGGTAGACTGTGAAATAGGGTTGATACTTTAGCCACTTCCACATAATGACATTTATTATTTGACATTGAAACTATATGTTTGTGTCAAATTTTTCAAAACTCTTATTAAGAAAATTAAATTTATTTAAAAAATTATATTCAACATAGAACAAAAAGCAAAAATTATCGAATGTTACTTCCGTACAGGTGTGAAAGTAAATGGCGAGTGGCAGTATACAATAACGGAATGCATGGCTGATTTTAGTGAAGAACATCTTGAATTAGTGTTTGACTACAATGATTTTTACAATGTTTTGACAATTTGTGTAAAGTTATTCAGAGACCGACGCTACCAGTCGTCGGTCGAAAAACTGGAAGTGGATGGCCATCTAAACATACAGCTGATAATATTGAAGCCCTTCAGCATATTATTGATGAAAATCCAAAAACATCCATTTCAGTAGTGACCCAAAAAACAAATTTATCTTATGGTACGTGCCAATTCATTCTTAAAAAAGCTTACATTGTCATCAATACAAGCTGCAATGTTTACATGAACTTTATCCAGTGGATTATTTAAGACACGAGTGGAATTTTGTAGGCGGAGAAGAGTTGGTTTGTGTTTAGATGTAAATAGACAACATTTTCAACAACTTCTGTAGCTATATGTAAATTTTGATTATGATTTCGATATTAAATAAATTATTTGTTTTCTTTTTTGTTGTAGTATCATTTCAATGACATAACCTTTTTTTTACAATGAAACCAAATGAAACTGTCAAGCATCAAGTAATGTATCATTATGTGGAAGTGGCTAAAGTACCAACCCAATTTCACAGTCTACTCCAATTATGAATTTTTTCGATGACTCGTTATTAAATCATTAAATCCCAGGTAGTTTTTTCATTTATATTTTATTTATTTAATTATTATTGTTAAAACTAAAACATTTCGCCGTGAAATTCTAGCTATTTCTTTTAAGGAACTCTATGAATCCTAGTCCATGTGGTGGATTAGTCCACATTGTCGACTATTTTCTTCTACTTCTTCCTGTCAGACACTTGTTATCTCCATCACTCTACATTTAGCGTTTTCAAGTTTTCTTATTCCTGTTGCTTCCATTTGCTTCTGGATTGCCCTCTCATTCTATTTTGTGCTGGTTGCCATGTTATTATTTCTCTTATCGGAGCTCCTCTCTCTCTCTTCTCATTATGTGACTGCACCATCTTATTCGTAAAGCCTTCATCTCTCTCTCTCTCTCTTGGTTCGTCAAAGCTCTATATTCGTTATTTGCACCTACCATTTTTCTTATTACGCGGCGTTCAAAAATCTTTAGCTTTTCTTCTTCTGCCACTGTGAGCGCTGCCGTCTCCGCGGCGTATGTTATCACTGACCTAATGAGTATCTTATATAATCGCAGTGTGTTCTTCAAACTTAATTTCTTATCCTTCAGCAGATTTGATTACAATAGTAGGCTCTATATCCTTTCTGGATTTTTTCTTTTATGTCAAGTGCCTCATTCCGGCTATCGATTATGACTACCAGATAGTTGACTTCTTTCACCTCTTTTAAACTGTAACATCCACAGCTCCAGCTCCTCATCTCTCTGTCATTGCTACATCATGTGCTACAGCACATATATTTTGTTTTTTGCTCACTTATCTCCAGGCCTCTTTTCCTCGCTTCGTGCACGATTATTCTTACTACCCGTTGCAGTTCTTCCCTCTTCCTGGCTATTATTGCAACATCACCCGCATATGCAACTACTTGCACAAGATGCTTATTTAAAATGCCAAAGTTGTCAATTCTCCTTATTATGGTATCCAGCGCGATTATGAAGAGTAGTGCTGATAAAGTATCTTCCTGTCTTACTCCTATTCTTATTTTTATCTTTCGTCATTCCTTATTCCGTTCTTCATTGTCATTTCTATCAATTTACGAATCTTTCTTTGTACTTCAATGTCCTTTAGACTGCTTGAAATCTATGAAACCGATGTGTGTTACCAGGTTATATTCACATGTCTTTTCTATAATTTGATTTAAAATGTGTATGGCATCCAACGTTGACCGCCCTTTCCTGAAACCACACTGGTAACTTTCTATTATTTTTTCTGTGTGCTTCTCCAACCTGTTTGTTAATATCCTATATGCCGCGTTCAGCACTGTGATGCCTCTCTAGTTCTTACATTGTGTCAGATCACCTCTTTTTGGTATTGGTATGATAATTAGAGACCGGACGCATCAGACTGAAATTACGATGAACTATAAATAGTCTATAACATCGCTAAATACAACACGCAGTTATTGAATAGCACTATTCATTCGGTTAACCGCACATGTGCTTTTTGTCATTGAAATGCGACGCATTGACTTCAATATTCCAGTTAAATTTCTTTCTTCATGGGCGTAGATAGAAGCGGGAGGAGTTTTTATAATTTATTTTATTTATTAGTTTATATTTCGTAAGATAAATAAAGTACAGTGAGTTAGTTTCGTTTTTTTTTTTTTTATTATTTAAACTGTTAATTATTTAATTTATTTAGATCTAGAACATTGTTTAAGTTACTTTTTCAAATATGATATAGAACAAAGTCGAGAAAGGCATCGTGAAACAATGCCGAGTTGGATTAAGGGTCAAACTGATTGTATGTCCATTGCCAGTGATTCCGAAATTTATTGCAAAGTCTGTAAAATATCGTTAAAAAATTCCAAGAAATCGCACATTAAACGTCACTTAGCATCGCAAACACATACACAGAAATTAGACCCGTTGAAATCTGACAATTTTAACGAAGAACTTCAGGAAACTTTAACGGCGACAAATATTCCATTAAATAAACCTAACAATCCCACCTTCAAAATATTTCTCCATAAATATACTGGTCGAAATGTGCTTGACTTACGCAAATATTATGTTTCTAAGTGCTACACGAAAGCAGTAGAACGCATTAGAAGCCATCTTTCAAATCAGTATCTATGGATAATAGTCAATGAAACTGTCGATATATTAGGACGCTGTGTGATAAATGCTGTAGCTGGTGTACTACATCCAACTATTCCATATAACGCATATGTAATAGCAACAAAAGTTATAAATACAGTTGATGCGGAAACAGTAGCTAAAACCATTTACGAGAATATGCACCATATGCTTCATTCGAACGACAGGTACAAAGAAAAAATACTTTTATTTGTCAGTGACAGTGCTGCATATATGTTAAAAACAGGCAGACTATTAAAGGAAACATATCCAAATATGCTGCATATTACTTGTGTAGCACATGCTCTCCACAGAATCTGTGAATATATCAGAGACGCCTTTCCGAAAGTTGATATATTTGTATACGCTTTTAAAATACTTTTCAAAAGAGCTCCATTGAGAGTAGCTCTTTACAGGGAAAAACTTTCATCTTTGTCACTGACACACTCTCCAGTCATAACTAGATGGGGAAGATGTTTGGAAGCTACTAGTCTTTATGCAGAGAATTTCGAAGTATCTGAGTGCAAGGAACTAATACAAATTCCAAATTTAAAAAAGCAGTTGTACTTTCTTCAGGAACACTTTGGAAATTTTACAAAACCAATCACTTGTTTTGAAAATCAAAATCTCAATCTCAAATTAAATAATGATTTAACCACATTAGATGTAATTTGAAAAATATTCCAAGTGACCTGGGATGTGGTCTTCGGTAAGAATTAGACGCAGTTTTTAATATAAATCCAGATTTAATAACATTGCGGCAATTGTGTATGGGGACAATGCCTCAAAATCAATCCGCTAAATACGCTGAAATAAAAGAATATTTCCAGTATGCACCTATAACCAGTTGAGATGTAGAAAGGATATTTTCTATCTACGAGGATGTATTTCATTCAAAGAAAACAAATTTTTCAGAAGAAAACCTTGAGAAAGTATTGCTAGTTAATATTAATACTCCTTTACTCAATTTTAACTACAAAATGTACAAATAAAAATATATTTCGTATGTTATAGATCACCACCCATTTGTTTTAGAATTACATAAATAAAATTAAAAACTCTTTAAAAATACAAATTTTCAGTTGCACGCCCGTGGGTGATGGGTCATGGGCCTCTAGTGTCTCCGCACTATAAATGCATAGATCTTTTGGTGCAGTTCATCTCCTCCATACTTAATTAATTCGGCGCATATTTCGTCCATTCCAGCAGGCTTCTTGTTTTTGAATTTTCTAATCATGTACATATACGTTGAAATGTTGGATTTGAATTTTATAGACTTCAAGCTGTTTTACTTAAGGTAACCTTTGTTCCTCATACATATTTTCGAATTCTTCCTGATTTAATTATTGAAATTTTATTCAATAACAAAAAAGAAAATAAAGAAAAGATTCTATACTACAAAATTAAAAATGTTCCAAAATTATAACAGTATGTATATGATATAAAATGTATTAACTTAAAATTAAATATTTCAAGGCTCGCCTTTTCATCCACTTTTGTGTCGATTTCCCGCTTTGTTCTATTTGCCTCTTTTTTTAATGATAATTTATTTCTACAAAAAGGTTTTAAGTATATCAATATGTTATATGCATGTATTACGCATTTGTTACAAATGAAACAGACATGCAATATACATATCTGTAACTGTACACATGGACAATACACCTCGTATTTTCAGCATTTACTTCTGCTTAAGACACGTGTTTCTGTCATCTATAGTATCTATATATATTGCATGTCTGTTTCATTTGTAACAAATGCCTAATACGTGCATATAACGTATTGATATACTTAAAACCTTTTTGCATATTTACCGCCATCTGGCTCGTGTTAATGGACTACACGTATTTTTTCGCTTTTGTACTAGCATAGCTAGTCAAGCTGTGATAACGCAATGCAATTTGTGTGTATGCAAACAATCTCAACCAGGTCACAGCCTCGTTCCCGTAACGTAAGTGTAACGCGTGTTACAAATACGTCCTCGCTGACGCGAGTTGTTTGCAAACACAAGCTACATGTCAGGGTTGTATAATATTCCCTAAGTAGTACGAGGATGATCTGATGTATATATAACGAGAGTAATGCAAGGGACAGACATTCAGATTCACAGATTCACATTCACGTTCACATATTCAGTCTTAAACAAGAGTCAGATTCTTAACCAGAATCATGTCCTCTTTTATACTCTCTTTAGATAGACAGTAATATTATTAATGATAAGTATATCATAATGTATATAAACGTTATCCAGTTCTAAGTGTTATGTATTAAATTATATGTTACCCGGCTATGTGTATCATTTAACGGGACAACGATATCTGCGTGAAGGCTCAACGATGTAGCCCTCAGGACCAGGGAAACATCACGTGGCGACCTGCCACGAAGCGCGCTAAACGGCACTAATACCACATGGCGATTCTGCCTAAGGGCGTAAGGCCCCACCGTTAGCACATGGCGATCCTACCTGTCCACACCACTAGATGGCTCTGCCAGCCATCTAAGGCCGAAAAAGACCAAGTGGAAATTCGGAACGGACCAGGAAAAAAAAAACCTACAGTTTAGCAGGTCAAAACCAAGAGGATGGCAACAAGGAACGGAGGAAATCATCTCCAACAGAAGCTCCACACGAAAGAAGAAACGCAGGTATTCTTTAAAATAAATTTAAACAAAGACAAACATTACGGTGTATAGAAATAAAGTGCAAGCCACATATCTATAAACTACGCGAGTGAAAATGTTTATTTGTTTTATAAGAGACAATAATATTGATTTAATGCATGCATACCATGTTATTTATGTCTACTTACGCAAAAATGCAAAAGTTGCAAAGCGCGTACCATACGTTTCTCTATGTAAAGGTCAAGTTTATTTAAAAATTAATATGTACTACGTAACTTAAGATGTTACATTTCGGCCGTACACTTCGCAATTTTGTTAATTAACGCAAAAGTTTAAATATATTTTTTGTTTAGAAGGCGCATATATATATATACAATATGTTATATTTTTTCATAAGTTTAATTACGTGTATAAAAAATGCATGCGTTGTACTTTTTAATAAGCGCCATATATTGCATAGTTTACAAACAAAATTAAAAACAATAACTTGTATATTCAAACTAATCGCGAGTAAATAAACATCGAATTCAAATTAAATATGTATAGTTTAATAATACTCGAGTCAAGTTCGCTTATAAGAATGCAAACACATCATTTATTTCTAAACGACGATACTTGGCATTGAATATAGTGCCGACGCATTCAAAAGTTCGCAATAAAAGAGAATAATTTTAAATTAATAAAAGAAACCAATATACGAGGAGTAGTGTATTAATTTTATTGGTAAAGATTCCGAAATTTTTGTAACAAATGCCTCAGAAGTTGATTCCAATGCCATAACGGTTAGTAACGGGACAATACGATAGCATCCTAATCACGTCTGGAGCCCTATAAGACAACAGAGACCTATCGATTGTACCTTTACGACACCAACAACAGTGCAACCTACAGGACAGATCATCCTAAAGTTGTGGACTTGGCGAAAACGTTAACCAACCGAATCAGACGAACTTCAAAGTAGGAGAAAGGCTAAAAAGACTCCAATTCGCCCTAGGTCGTGACGAAGCAAGCATGCGCTTCCAGGGAAGTGATCCTGCACGACAAAAAACGCTCTCAGAATTTTTTTTTAGAGATTGCAGTTATAACAAAAGTGTGTTTTGTTAACTGGTCTCAAGTTTTTCTAGATTGAAGAAAAGGCTTACAGCATAAGGGCATATCCGCTGCACGAGCTCCCTTACTGTGGTCAGAATAAGCTTCAAAAGATAGTTCTGCGCAGGAACATGACAGACACGAAATATGTGCTGTCCAGGGAAATACACGAAAGAGTGATTTCCAGAATAATTTTTTTCCATGGAGGAAAATAGATAGAAAAACGGAGAGTCGATTTATTTTAAAGTATGGTTGGAAGGGGAGCATAAGAATTGGGAGCGCACAAAATTGAAGACAAACAATCAAGTATAAGGAATCGAAAACGAACAATCAAAGCAAAGAGTTAAGACAAACAAGCGAACATGAAGAATTCAAGACAGAGAATCGAATGCGAAAAATTAGAAATTAGAAGCAAGTATTGCATATACGAAGTAAGTCAACTATTAGATATATACTAACTCATAATATAGGAATAAAATATAAAAAGCGAACAGACTAACAAGATTGAGACAGTGTACAAATTACAAAGGCCCGATTATTGATTATTATTAATCATCATTTTTGCAACAATGTAAAAACGTACTATGTAGCAGTACCGTGAAAATTTATTTAAAGTTTTATTGTATTATTGTATTGTATTGTATTTTTGTATTGTATTATAATATTGTTAAAATAAGTGTAAATATGTTAGTAGGAAATAAGAAACTTGTATACATGTAATAAATAAGCAACTATTTTTAAGGTTAATAGTATATGTCATATTTTTAGTGATCACCGTACTACAAGAATAAGAAAGGTATATATTTTAACGTAAGAAAAACAAACACCTCAGCGTTATTTTTCTTAACCCCCAGAAAGGGTGGTGTGATAACGCAATGCAATTTGTGTGTATGCAAACAATCTCAACCAGGTCACAGCCTCGTTCCCGTAACGCAAGTGTAACGCGTGTTACAAATACGTCCTCGCTGACGCGAGTTGTTTGCAAACACAAGCTACATGTCAGGGTTGTATAATATTCCCTAAGTAGTACGAGGATGATCTGATGTATATATAACGAGAGTAATGCAAGGGACAGACATTCAGATTCACAGATTCACATTCACGTTCACATATTCAGTCTTAAACAAGAGTCAGATTCTTAACCAGAATCATGTCCTCTTTTATACTCTCTTTAGATAGACAGTAATATTATTAATGATAAGTATATCATAATGTATATAAACGTTATCCAGTTCTAAGTGTTATGTATTAAATTATATATTACCCGACTATGTGTATCATTTAACGGGACAACGATATCTGCGTGAAGGCTCAACGATGTAGCCCTCAGGACCAGGGAAACATCACGTGGCGACCTGCCACGAAGCGCGCTAAACGGCACTAATACCACATGGCGATTCTGCCTAAGGGCGTAAGGCCCCACCGTTAGCACTTGACCTAGAACAATTAAAAACAAAGTACCTGTTCCGTACAAAAATTCCAAAAAAGAATCGGTTTAAATTTATGAAATTTCATAAATGAAAACTTACCAATCAAAACACGAAACTATTACCGCACTATTTTATTAAATTATAAGTCAGCGTAGAGAGAATTTTTCACTCCAATTGGTGGTATAAGTTAGGTAAAAATTAAGAAACACCAACCTCTGAAATTAACGTAAATAAAGAACCTCAAAAAAGTCTGATTTCACATATATGCACATTAAATATTAATCTAATTCAAACTAATTAATAATCACTCATGATTAAGTGAATTCCGGTATGTAGATATCAACAGTATTTCTGTTGTGAAAACGAAATTGAAAAGACTCAACAAATTTTTATATATTTACACATATAACTCTGTATAGTATGTGTTGACTATTGCCAGTTTTATAAACAATTTTTTAAATAAACCACAGAAAATTGAATGAAATAATTTTTCCACTCACGTGAAATATTTTCTAAGCACTAATTTTAATTTTATAATACATAAACACTACTGTACAAACTTAAGTCTACCGCAATATACATCGCAAGAGATAATTTCCGCACCAAATATAAATCTTAATACTTAACAATTACGTCAAATACAGTTTATAAAAAATGGTTTATTAACAACATAGTGCACAAATACACAAATGTTTAAATGTATATACATTTTAATTTACCAGAAGATAAATGTTATCACTATAATTGTACACATTCACTGAAAAATTAATAAATGTTTTGATTATCTATTTTTAATTCCTTTCAATTAATTGCATTTATTATTTAAAGTAGTTAATGAAAAATATGATAACGACGAAAAGATATTTCACCGTAAAACTATTCAGATTTGTTTCTTTGATTACACTCCGGTTATAACGAGTCATCGAAAAAATTCATAATTGGGGTAGACTGTGAAATAGGGTTGATACTTTAGCCACTTCCACATAATGACATTTATTATTTGACATTGAAACTATATGTTTGTGTCAAATTTTTCAAAACTCTTATTAAGAAAATTAAATTTATTTAAAAAATTATATTCAACATAGAACAAAAAGCAAAAATTATCGAATGTTACTTCCGTACAGGTGTGAAAGTAAATGGCGAGTGGCAGTATACAATAACGGAATGCATGGCTGATTTTAGTGAAGAACATCTTGAATTAGTGTTTGACTACAATGATTTTTACAATGTTTTGACAATTTGTGTAAAGTTATTCAGAGACCGACGCTACCAGTCGTCGGTCGAAAAACTGGAAGTGGATGGCCATCTAAACATACAGCTGATAATATTGAAGCCCTTCAGCATATTATTGATGAAAATCCAAAAACATCCATTTCAGTAGTGACCCAAAAAACAAATTTATCTTATGGTACGTGCCAATTCATTCTTAAAAAAGCTTACATTGTCATCAATACAAGCTGCAATGTTTACATGAACTTTATCCAGTGGATTATTTAAGACACGAGTGGAATTTTGTAGGCGGAGAAGAGTTGGTTTGTGTTTAGATGTAAATAGACAACATTTTCAACAACTTCTGTAGCTATATGTAAATTTTGATTATGATTTCGATATTAAATAAATTATTTGTTTTCTTTTTTGTTGTAGTATCATTTCAATGACATAACCTTTTTTTTACAATGAAACCAAATGAAACTGTCAAGCATCAAGTAATGTATCATTATGTGGAAGTGGCTAAAGTACCAACCCAATTTCACAGTCTACTCCAATTATGAATTTTTTCGATGACTCGTTATTAAATCATTAAATCCCAGGTAGTTTTTTCATTTATATTTTATTTATTTAATTATTATTGTTAAAACTAAAACATTTCGCCGTGAAATTCTAGCTATTTCTTTTAAGGAACTCTATGAATCCTAGTCCATGTGGTGGATTAGTCCACATTGTCGACTATTTTCTTCTACTTCTTCCTGTCAGACACTTGTTATCTCCATCACTCTACATTTAGCGTTTTCAAGTTTTCTTATTCCTGTTGCTTCCATTTGCTTCTGGATTGCCCTCTCATTCTATTTTGTGCTGGTTGCCATGTTATTATTTCTCTTATCGGAGCTCCTCTCTCTCTCTTCTCATTATGTGACTGCACCATCTTATTCGTAAAGCCTTCATCTCTCTCTCTCTCTCTTGGTTCGTCAAAGCTCTATATTCGTTATTTGCACCTACTATTTTTCTTATTACGCGGCGTTCAAAAATCTTTAGCTTTTCTTCTTCTGCCACTGTGAGCGCTGCCGTCTCCGCGGCGTATGTTATCACTGACCTAATGAGTATCTTATATAATCGCAGTGTGTTCTTCAAACTTAATTTCTTATCCTTCAGCAGATTTGATTACAATAGTAGGCTCTATATCCTTTCTGGATTTTTTCTTTTATGTCAAGTGCCTCATTCCGACTATCGATTATGACTACCAGATAGTTGACTTCTTTCACCTCTTTTAAACTGTAACATCCACAGCTCCAGCTCCTCATCTCTCTGTCATTGCTACATCATGTGCTACAGCACATATATTTTGTTTTTTGCTCACTTATCTCCAGGCCTCTTTTCCTCGCTTCGTGCACGATTATTCTTACTACCCGTTGCAGTTCTTCCCTCTTCCTGGCTATTATTGCAACATCACCCGCATATGCAACTACTTGCACAAGATGCTTATTTAAAATGCCAAAGTTGTCAATTCTCCTTATTATGGTATCCAGCGCGATTATGAAGAGTAGTGCTGATAAAGTATCTTCCTGTCTTACTCCTATTCTTATTTTTATCTTTCGTCATTCCTTATTCCGTTCTTCATTGTCATTTCTATCAATTTACGAATCTTTCTTTGTACTTCAATGTCCTTTAGACTGCTTGAAATCTATGAAACCGATGTGTGTTACCAGGTTATATTCACATATCTTTTCTATAATTTGATTTAAAATGTGTATGGCATCCAACGTTGACCGCCCTTTCCTGAAACCACACTGGTAACTTTCTATTATTTTTTCTGTGTGCTTCTCCAACCTGTTTGTTAATATCCTATATGCCGCGTTCAGCACTGTGATGCCTCTCTAGTTCTTACATTGTGTCAGATCACCTCTTTTTGGTATTGGTATGATAATTAGAGACCGGACGCATCAGACTGAAATTACGATGAACTATAAATAGTCTATAACATCGCTAAATACAACACGCAGTTATTGAATAGCACTATTCATTCGGTTAACCGCACATGTGCTTTTTGTCATTGAAATGCGACGCATTGACTTCAATATTCCAGTTAAATTTCTTTCTTCATGGGCGTAGATAGAAGCGGGAGGAGTTTTTATAATTTATTTTATTTATTAGTTTATATTTCGTAAGATAAATAAAGTACAGTGAGTTAGTTTCGTTTTTTTTTTTTTTATTATTTAAACTGTTAATTATTTAATTTATTTAGATCTAGAACATTGTTTAAGTTACTTTTTCAAATATGATATAGAACAAAGTCGAGAAAGGCATCGTGAAACAATGCCGAGTTGGATTAAGGGTCAAACTGATTGTATGTCCATTGCCAGTGATTCCGAAATTTATTGCAAAGTCTGTAAAATATCGTTAAAAAATTCCAAGAAATCGCACATTAAACGTCACTTAGCATCGCAAACACATACACAGAAATTAGACCCGTTGAAATCTGACAATTTTAACGAAGAACTTCAGGAAACTTTAACGGCGACAAATATTCCATTAAATAAACCTAACAATCCCACCTTCAAAATATTTCTCCATAAATATACTGGTCGAAATGTGCTTGACTTACGCAAATATTATGTTTCTAAGTGCTACACGAAAGCAGTAGAACGCATTAGAAGCCATCTTTCAAATCAGTATCTATGGATAATAGTCAATGAAACTGTCAATATATTAGGACGCTGTGTGATAAATGTTGTAGCTGGTGTACTACATCCAACTATTCCATATAACGCATATGTAATAGCAACAAAAGTTATAAATACAGTTGATGCGGAAACAGTAGCTAAAACCATTTACGAGAATATGCACCATATGCTTCATTCGAACGACAGGTACAAAGAAAAAATACTTTTATTTGTCAGTGACAGTGCTGCATATATGTTAAAAACAGGCAGACTATTAAAGGAAACATATCCAAATATGCTGCATATTACTTGTGTAGCACATGCTCTCCACAGAATCTGTGAATATATCAGAGACGCCTTTCCGAAAGTTGATATATTTGTATACGCTTTTAAAATACTTTTCAAAAGAGCTCCATTGAGAGTAGCTCTTTACAGGGAAAAACTTTCATCTTTGTCACTGACACACTCTCCAGTCATAACTAGATGGGGAAGATGTTTGGAAGCTACTAGTCTTTATGCAGAGAATTTCGAAGTATCTGAGTGCAAGGAACTAATACAAATTCCAAATTTAAAAAAGCAGTTGTACTTTCTTCAGGAACACTTTGGAAATTTTACAAAACCAATCACTTGTTTTGAAAATCAAAATCTCAATCTCAAATTAAATAATGATTTAACCACATTAGATGTAATTTGAAAAATATGCCAAGTGACCTGGGATGTGGTCTTCGGTAAGAATTAGACGCAGTTTTTAATATAAATCCAGATTTAATAACATTGCGGCAATTGTGTATGGGGACAATGCCTCAAAATCAATCCGCTAAATACGCTGAAATAAAAGAATATTTCCAGTATGCACCTATAACCAGTTGAGATGTAGAAAGGATATTTTCTATCTACGAGGATGTATTTCATTCAAAGAAAACAAATTTTTCAGAAGAAAACCTTGAGAAAGTATTGCTAGTTAATATTAATACTCCTTTACTCAATTTTAACTACAAAATGTACAAATAAAAATATATTTCGTATGTTATAGATCACCACCCATTTGTTTTAGAATTACATAAATAAAATTAAAAACTCTTTAAAAATACAAATTTTCAGTTGCACGCCCGTGGGTGATGGGTCATGGGCCTCTAGTGTCTCCGCACTATAAATGCATAGATCTTTTGGTGCAGTTCATCTCCTCCATACTTAATTAATTCGGCGCATATTTCGTCCATTCCAGCAGGCTTCTTGTTTTTGAATTTTCTAATCATGTACATATACGTCAAAATGTTGGATTTGAATTTTATAGACTTCAAGCTGTTTTACTTAAGGTAACCTTTGTTCCTCATACATATTTTCGAATTCTTCCTGATTTAATTATTGAAATTTTATTCAATAACAAAAAGAAAATAAAGAAAAGATTCTATACTACAAAATTAAAAATGTTCCAAAATTATAACAGTATGTATATGATATAAAATGTATTAACTTAAAATTAAATATTTCAAGGCTCGCCTTTTCATCCACTTTTGTGTCGATTTCCCGCTTTGTTCTATTTGCCTCTTTTTTTAATGATAATTTATTTCTACAAAAAGGTTTTAAGTATATCAATACGTTATGTGCATGTATTACGCATTTGTAACAAATGAAACAGACATGCAATATACATATCTGTAACTGTACACATGGACAATACACCTCGTATTTTCAGCATTTACTTCTGCTTAAGACACGTGTTTCTGTCATCTATAGTATCTATATATATTGCATGTCTGTTTCATTTGTAACAAATGCGTAATACGTGCATATAACGTATTGATATACTTAAAACCTTTTTGTATATTTACCGCCATCTGGCTCGTGTTAATGGACTACACGTATTTTTTCGCTTTTGTACTAGCATAGCTAGTCAAGCAAAAGGTCGCCTTTTTCGGCATAGTCTCTTTCGTCCGTCAGATGTCACTTATTAAATTAGTGCCACCATATAGGACGAAATTTGCTATATCTTGTAGGCGATTTCAGTGAAATGTATATACAGATACAAATCTGTTCTTAAAAGATTTGTATCATTTGTATACATTGCTTCACTAGCTTGACTGACGACGCCTATAGATGGCAGAAACACGTGTCTTAACAGAAGTAAATGCTGAAAATACGAGGTGCATTGTCCATGTGTACAGTTACAGATACGTATATTGCATGTCTGTTTCATTTGTAACAAATGCCTAATACGTGCATATAACGTATTGATATACTTAAAACCTTTTTATATATTTACCGCCATCTGACTCGTGTTAATGGACTACACGTATTTTTTCGCTTTTGTACTAGCATAGCTATTCAAGCGAAAGGTCGCTTTTTTCGGCATAGTCGCTTTCGTCCGTCAGATGTCACTTATTAAATTAGTGCCACCTTATAGGACGAAATTTGCTATATCTTGTAGGCGATTTCAGTGAAATGTATATACAGATACAAATCTGTTCTTAAAAGATTTGTATCATTTGTATATATTGCTTCAATAGCTTGACTGACGACGCCTATAGATGGCAGAAACACGTGTCTTAAAGGTCAAGTTTATTTAAAAATTAATATGTACTACGTAACTTAAGATGTTACATTTCGGCCGTACACTTCGCAATTTTGTTAATTAACGCAAAAGTTTAAATATATTTTTTGTTTAGAAGGCGCATATATATATATACAATATGTTATATTTTTTCATAAGTTTAATTACGTGTATAAAAAATGCATGCGTTGTACTTTTTAATAAGCGCCATATATTGCATAGTTTACAAACAAAATTAAAAACAATAACTTGTATATTCAAACTAATCGCGAGTAAATAAACATCGAATTCAAATTAAATATGTATAGTTTAATAATACTCGAGTCAAGTTCGCTTATAAGAATGCAAACACATCATTTATTTCTAAACGACGATACTTGGCATTGAATATAGTGCCGACGCATTCAAAAGTTCGCAATAAAAGAGAATAATTTTAAATTAATAAAAGAAACCAATATACGAGGAGTAGTGTATTAATTTTATTGGTAAAGATTCCGAAATTTTTGTAACAAATGCCTCAGAAGTTGATTCCAATGCCATAACGGTTAGTAACGGGACAATACGATAGCATCCTAATCACGTCTGGAGCCCTATAAGACAACAGAGACCTATCGATTGTACCTTTACGACACCAACAACAGTGCAACCTACAGGACAGATCATCCTAAAGTTGTGGACTTGGCGAAAACGTTAACCAACCGAATCAGACGAACTTCAAAGTAGGAGAAAGGCTAAAAAGACTCCAATTCGCCCTAGGTCGTGACGAAGCAAGCATGCGCTTCCAGGGAAGTGATCCTGCACGACAAAAAACGCTCTCAGAATTTTTTTTTAGAGATTGCAGTTATAACAAAAGTGTGTTTTGTTAACTGGTCTCAAGTTTTTCTAGATTGAAGAAAAGGCTTACAGCATAAGGGCATATCCGCTGCACGAGCTCCCTTACTGTGGTCAGAATAAGCTTCAAAAGATAGTTCTGCGCAGGAACATGACAGACACGAAATATGTGCTGTCCAGGGAAATACACGAAAGAGTGATTTCCAGAATAATTTTTTTCCATGGAGGAAAATAGATAGAAAAACGGAGAGTCGATTTATTTTAAAGTATGGTTGGAAGGGGAGCATAAGAATTGGGAGCGCACAAAATTGAAGACAAACAATCAAGTATAAGGAATCGAAAACGAACAATCAAAGCAAAGAGTTAAGACAAACAAGCGAACATGAAGAATTCAAGACAGAGAATCGAATGCGAAAAATTAGAAATTAGAAGCAAGTATTGCATATACGAAGTAAGTCAACTATTAGATATATACTAACTCATAATATAGGAATAAAATATAAAAAGCGAACAGACTAACAAGATTGAGACAGTGTACAAATTACAAAGGCCCGATTATTGATTATTATTAATCATCATTTTTGCAACAATGTAAAAACGTACTATGTAGCAGTACCGTGAAAATTTATTTAAAGTTTTATTGTATTATTGTATTGTATTGTATTTTTGTATTGTATTATAATATTGTTAAAATAAGTGTAAATATGTTAGTAGGAAATAAGAAACTTGTATACATGTAATAAATAAGCAACTATTTTTAAGGTTAATAGTATATGTCATATTTTTAGTGATCACCGTACTACAAGAATAAGAAAGGTATATATTTTAACGTAAGAAAAACAAACACCTCAGCGTTATTTTTCTTAACCCCCAGGAAGGGTGGTGTGATAACGCAATGCAATTTGTGTGTATGCAAACAATCTCAACCAGGTCACAGCCTCGTTCCCGTAACGCAAGTGTAACGCGTGTTACAAATACGTCCTCGCTGACGCGAGTTGTTTGCAAACACAAGCTACATGTCAGGGTTGTATAATATTCCCTAAGTAGTACGAGGATGATCTGATGTATATATAACGAGAGTAATGCAAGGGACAGACATTCAGATTCACAGATTCACATTCACGTTCACATATTCAGTCTTAAACAAGAGTCAGATTCTTAACCAGAATCATGTCCTCTTTTATACTCTCTTTAGATAGACAGTAATATTATTAATGATAAGTATATCATAATGTATATAAACGTTATCCAGTTCTAAGTGTTATGTATTAAATTATATATTACCCGACTATGTGTATCATTTAACGGGACAACGATATCTGCGTGAAGGCTCAACGATGTAGCCCTCAGGACCAGGGAAACATCACGTGGCGACCTGCCACGAAGCGCGCTAAACGGCACTAATACCACATGGCGATTCTGCCTAAGGGCGTAAGGCCCCACCGTTAGCACTTGACCTAGAACAATTAAAAACAAAGTACCTGTTCCGTACAAAAATTCCAAAAAAGAATCGGTTTAAATTTATGAAATTTCATAAATGAAAACTTACCAATCAAAACACGAAACTATTACCGCACTATTTTATTAAATTATAAGTCAGCGTAGAGAGAATTTTTCACTCCAATTGGTGGTATAAGTTAGGTAAAAATTAAGAAACACCAACCTCTGAAATTAACGTAAATAAAGAACCTCAAAAAAGTCTGATTTCACATATATGCACATTAAATATTAATCTAATTCAAACTAATTAATAATCACTCATGATTAAGTGAATTCCGGTATGTAGATATCAACAGTATTTCTGTTGTGAAAACGAAATTGAAAAGACTCAACAAATTTTTATATATTTACACATATAACTCTGTATAGTATGTGTTGACTATTGCCAGTTTTATAAACAATTTTTTAAATAAACCACAGAAAATTGAATGAAATAATTTTTCCACTCACGTGAAATATTTTCTAAGCACTAATTTTAATTTTATAATACATAAACACTACTGTACAAACTTAAGTCTACCGCAATATACATCGCAAGAGATAATTTCCGCACCAAATATAAATCTTAATACTTAACAATTACGTCAAATACAGTTTATAAAAAATGGTTTATTAACAACATAGTGCACAAATACACAAATGTTTAAATGTATATACATTTTAATTTACCAGAAGATAAATGTTATCACTATAATTGTACACATTCACTGAAAAATTAATAAATGTTTTGATTATCTATTTTTAATTCCTTTCAATTAATTGCATTTATTATTTAAAGTAGTTAATGAAAAATATGATAACGACGAAAAGATATTTCACCGTAAAACTATTCAGATTTGTTTCTTTGATTACACTCCGGTTATAACGAGTCATCGAAAAAATTCATAATTGGGGTAGACTGTGAAATAGGGTTGATACTTTAGCCACTTCCACATAATGACATTTATTATTTGACATTGAAACTATATGTTTGTGTCAAATTTTTCAAAACTCTTATTAAGAAAATTAAATTTATTTAAAAAATTATATTCAACATAGAACAAAAAGCAAAAATTATCGAATGTTACTTCCGTACAGGTGTGAAAGTAAATGGCGAGTGGCAGTATACAATAACGGAATGCATGGCTGATTTTAGTGAAGAACATCTTGAATTAGTGTTTGACTACAATGATTTTTACAATGTTTTGACAATTTGTGTAAAGTTATTCAGAGACCGACGCTACCAGTCGTCGGTCGAAAAACTGGAAGTGGATGGCCATCTAAACATACAGCTGATAATATTGAAGCCCTTCAGCATATTATTGATGAAAATCCAAAAACATCCATTTCAGTAGTGACCCAAAAAACAAATTTATCTTATGGTACGTGCCAATTCATTCTTAAAAAAGCTTACATTGTCATCAATACAAGCTGCAATGTTTACATGAACTTTATCCAGTGGATTATTTAAGACACGAGTGGAATTTTGTAGGCGGAGAAGAGTTGGTTTGTGTTTAGATGTAAATAGACAACATTTTCAACAACTTCTGTAGCTATATGTAAATTTTGATTATGATTTCGATATTAAATAAATTATTTGTTTTCTTTTTTGTTGTAGTATCATTTCAATGACATAACCTTTTTTTTACAATGAAACCAAATGAAACTGTCAAGCATCAAGTAATGTATCATTATGTGGAAGTGGCTAAAGTACCAACCCAATTTCACAGTCTACTCCAATTATGAATTTTTTCGATGACTCGTTATTAAATCATTAAATCCCAGGTAGTTTTTTCATTTATATTTTATTTATTTAATTATTATTGTTAAAACTAAAACATTTCGCCGTGAAATTCTAGCTATTTCTTTTAAGGAACTCTATGAATCCTAGTCCATGTGGTGGATTAGTCCACATTGTCGACTATTTTCTTCTACTTCTTCCTGTCAGACACTTGTTATCTCCATCACTCTACATTTAGCGTTTTCAAGTTTTCTTATTCCTGTTGCTTCCATTTGCTTCTGGATTGCCCTCTCATTCTATTTTGTGCTGGTTGCCATGTTATTATTTCTCTTATCGGAGCTCCTCTCTCTCTCTTCTCATTATGTGACTGCACCATCTTATTCGTAAAGCCTTCATCTCTCTCTCTCTCTCTTGGTTCGTCAAAGCTCTATATTCGTTATTTGCACCTACTATTTTTCTTATTACGCGGCGTTCAAAAATCTTTAGCTTTTCTTCTTCTGCCACTGTGAGCGCTGCCGTCTCCGCGGCGTATGTTATCACTGACCTAATGAGTATCTTATATAATCGCAGTGTGTTCTTCAAACTTAATTTCTTATCCTTCAGCAGATTTGATTACAATAGTAGGCTCTATATCCTTTCTGGATTTTTTCTTTTATGTCAAGTGCCTCATTCCGACTATCGATTATGACTACCAGATAGTTGACTTCTTTCACCTCTTTTAAACTGTAACATCCACAGCTCCAGCTCCTCATCTCTCTGTCATTGCTACATCATGTGCTACAGCACATATATTTTGTTTTTTGCTCACTTATCTCCAGGCCTCTTTTCCTCGCTTCGTGCACGATTATTCTTACTACCCGTTGCAGTTCTTCCCTCTTCCTGGCTATTATTGCAACATCACCCGCATATGCAACTACTTGCACAAGATGCTTATTTAAAATGCCAAAGTTGTCAATTCTCCTTATTATGGTATCCAGCGCGATTATGAAGAGTAGTGCTGATAAAGTATCTTCCTGTCTTACTCCTATTCTTATTTTTATCTTTCGTCATTCCTTATTCCGTTCTTCATTGTCATTTCTATCAATTTACGAATCTTTCTTTGTACTTCAATGTCCTTTAGACTGCTTGAAATCTATGAAACCGATGTGTGTTACCAGGTTATATTCACATATCTTTTCTATAATTTGATTTAAAATGTGTATGGCATCCAACGTTGACCGCCCTTTCCTGAAACCACACTGGTAACTTTCTATTATTTTTTCTGTGTGCTTCTCCAACCTGTTTGTTAATATCCTATATGCCGCGTTCAGCACTGTGATGCCTCTCTAGTTCTTACATTGTGTCAGATCACCTCTTTTTGGTATTGGTATGATAATTAGAGACCGGACGCATCAGACTGAAATTACGATGAACTATAAATAGTCTATAACATCGCTAAATACAACACGCAGTTATTGAATAGCACTATTCATTCGGTTAACCGCACATGTGCTTTTTGTCATTGAAATGCGACGCATTGACTTCAATATTCCAGTTAAATTTCTTTCTTCATGGGCGTAGATAGAAGCGGGAGGAGTTTTTATAATTTATTTTATTTATTAGTTTATATTTCGTAAGATAAATAAAGTACAGTGAGTTAGTTTCGTTTTTTTTTTTTTTATTATTTAAACTGTTAATTATTTAATTTATTTAGATCTAGAACATTGTTTAAGTTACTTTTTCAAATATGATATAGAACAAAGTCGAGAAAGGCATCGTGAAACAATGCCGAGTTGGATTAAGGGTCAAACTGATTGTATGTCCATTGCCAGTGATTCCGAAATTTATTGCAAAGTCTGTAAAATATCGTTAAAAAATTCCAAGAAATCGCACATTAAACGTCACTTAGCATCGCAAACACATACACAGAAATTAGACCCGTTGAAATCTGACAATTTTAACGAAGAACTTCAGGAAACTTTAACGGCGACAAATATTCCATTAAATAAACCTAACAATCCCACCTTCAAAATATTTCTCCATAAATATACTGGTCGAAATGTGCTTGACTTACGCAAATATTATGTTTCTAAGTGCTACACGAAAGCAGTAGAACGCATTAGAAGCCATCTTTCAAATCAGTATCTATGGATAATAGTCAATGAAACTGTCAATATATTAGGACGCTGTGTGATAAATGTTGTAGCTGGTGTACTACATCCAACTATTCCATATAACGCATATGTAATAGCAACAAAAGTTATAAATACAGTTGATGCGGAAACAGTAGCTAAAACCATTTACGAGAATATGCACCATATGCTTCATTCGAACGACAGGTACAAAGAAAAAATACTTTTATTTGTCAGTGACAGTGCTGCATATATGTTAAAAACAGGCAGACTATTAAAGGAAACATATCCAAATATGCTGCATATTACTTGTGTAGCACATGCTCTCCACAGAATCTGTGAATATATCAGAGACGCCTTTCCGAAAGTTGATATATTTGTATACGCTTTTAAAATACTTTTCAAAAGAGCTCCATTGAGAGTAGCTCTTTACAGGGAAAAACTTTCATCTTTGTCACTGACACACTCTCCAGTCATAACTAGATGGGGAAGATGTTTGGAAGCTACTAGTCTTTATGCAGAGAATTTCGAAGTATCTGAGTGCAAGGAACTAATACAAATTCCAAATTTAAAAAAGCAGTTGTACTTTCTTCAGGAACACTTTGGAAATTTTACAAAACCAATCACTTGTTTTGAAAATCAAAATCTCAATCTCAAATTAAATAATGATTTAACCACATTAGATGTAATTTGAAAAATATGCCAAGTGACCTGGGATGTGGTCTTCGGTAAGAATTAGACGCAGTTTTTAATATAAATCCAGATTTAATAACATTGCGGCAATTGTGTATGGGGACAATGCCTCAAAATCAATCCGCTAAATACGCTGAAATAAAAGAATATTTCCAGTATGCACCTATAACCAGTTGAGATGTAGAAAGGATATTTTCTATCTACGAGGATGTATTTCATTCAAAGAAAACAAATTTTTCAGAAGAAAACCTTGAGAAAGTATTGCTAGTTAATATTAATACTCCTTTACTCAATTTTAACTACAAAATGTACAAATAAAAATATATTTCGTATGTTATAGATCACCACCCATTTGTTTTAGAATTACATAAATAAAATTAAAAACTCTTTAAAAATACAAATTTTCAGTTGCACGCCCGTGGGTGATGGGTCATGGGCCTCTAGTGTCTCCGCACTATAAATGCATAGATCTTTTGGTGCAGTTCATCTCCTCCATACTTAATTAATTCGGCGCATATTTCGTCCATTCCAGCAGGCTTCTTGTTTTTGAATTTTCTAATCATGTACATATACGTCAAAATGTTGGATTTGAATTTTATAGACTTCAAGCTGTTTTACTTAAGGTAACCTTTGTTCCTCATACATATTTTCGAATTCTTCCTGATTTAATTATTGAAATTTTATTCAATAACAAAAAGAAAATAAAGAAAAGATTCTATACTACAAAATTAAAAATGTTCCAAAATTATAACAGTATGTATATGATATAAAATGTATTAACTTAAAATTAAATATTTCAAGGCTCGCCTTTTCATCCACTTTTGTGTCGATTTCCCGCTTTGTTCTATTTGCCTCTTTTTTTAATGATAATTTATTTCTACAAAAAGGTTTTAAGTATATCAATACGTTATGTGCATGTATTACGCATTTGTAACAAATGAAACAGACATGCAATATACATATCTGTAACTGTACACATGGACAATACACCTCGTATTTTCAGCATTTACTTCTGCTTAAGACACGTGTTTCTGTCATCTATAGTATCTATATATATTGCATGTCTGTTTCATTTGTAACAAATGCGTAATACGTGCATATAACGTATTGATATACTTAAAACCTTTTTGTATATTTACCGCCATCTGGCTCGTGTTAATGGACTACACGTATTTTTTCGCTTTTGTACTAGCATAGCTAGTCAAGCAAAAGGTCGCCTTTTTCGGCATAGTCTCTTTCGTCCGTCAGATGTCACTTATTAAATTAGTGCCACCATATAGGACGAAATTTGCTATATCTTGTAGGCGATTTCAGTGAAATGTATATACAGATACAAATCTGTTCTTAAAAGATTTGTATCATTTGTATACATTGCTTCACTAGCTTGACTGACGACGCCTATAGATGGCAGAAACACGTGTCTTAACAGAAGTAAATGCTGAAAATACGAGGTGCATTGTCCATGTGTACAGTTACAGATACGTATATTGCATGTCTGTTTCATTTGTAACAAATGCCTAATACGTGCATATAACGTATTGATATACTTAAAACCTTTTTATATATTTACCGCCATCTGACTCGTGTTAATGGACTACACGTATTTTTTCGCTTTTGTACTAGCATAGCTATTCAAGCGAAAGGTCGCTTTTTTCGGCATAGTCGCTTTCGTCCGTCAGATGTCACTTATTAAATTAGTGCCACCTTATAGGACGAAATTTGCTATATCTTGTAGGCGATTTCAGTGAAATGTATATACAGATACAAATCTGTTCTTAAAAGATTTGTATCATTTGTATATATTGCTTCAATAGCTTGACTGACGACGCCTATAGATGGCAGAAACACGTGTCTTAACAGAAGTAAATGATGAAAATACGAGGTGTATTGTCCATGTGTACAGTTACAGATATGTATATTGCATGTCTGTTTCATTTGTAATAATTTATTTCCTCTAAAAAGGGTAGATTTGTGTGAAACAAGTGGAAAGCTTAAAGAAGTTGTTCAATGCGGTTGCCATTTGTATAAGTACAAACTTGTAACCGATTGGTAAACTTTCGAAATACACGATTTAACACATCTCGATCTTGACGAATATAGGCTGCAGCTTAAAAAATATGTTGCCGAAGATCGTCTTTCACGGCCAGGGCTTCAGAACTTGGATGCAATGTATCGCGATCTCTCAATTTGTATACAGTTTGTAAAATTAAATCATTTAATTGACTTCTTCGGTTCGGAAACCGTCCTTCATAAATACGTCTATTAGGTCTATCATTTCCACCTGTTTCGCCGTATAGCGATATCTGTTAATTCGTGATTTGAATAAGCCATATTTCACGGCTTCTGACTTACAGTATACATCATCACATCTACAACTCCCACTATTATGATTCAGTAGGGGTAGCGCTATCAGGGAATACTAAATTTGCCAGAGTCAGATCGACACACGTGCATTTATTAAATATTTTTTTCTTTGATCTCGTTCGAGATAGAGTTTTCGTGCATTAGCATTTTATGCTTAATATTATTACAGCTATTACATATTAAAGTATATCGACATATTTCGTTTACACCCAGTATAAAGTTTCCTATGTCCTTAATTTTAGTGACGTTGTTAGTTTGGTATCTAGGTTTCGCTAGTGCATATACAATTTGCAGTACTATTATATAAACCTAAATTTATATATAAAGCACCTGTATTTAGTGTAAATACAAACGAACGAAGTTTTATGTTAACGGAAATACATGAATTAATATTCAAATATTTCACAAATTAACATCAGAGTTATTTGCATTTTTACCTCATACATGCTACACCAATGCCGCTATTGTTGTGGTAATGCACATGTATTTCTATTTTCGTTTCAAAAGATTTATACACAAACATGACAATATAAAATGTTAACGCTCCGTCTGGTTTAAATGAACATTTGCCACAATTGGCTTAATTATCCCAAATATAATTAAGTGAGTTTTTTTTTCAAACTTCGTTGAACCAGTTAAAAAGCAATGTTTTAAAAATTATTTATTTTCCGAGAACACCGAAAATGAAGTATAGCTACTACAGGGTTATTCAAATGTTTCGGAACACTTAAATATTTTTGAAAACCTAGAAATTTTCAAAAAAATTTTCAAACAAAAGTTTTTTTGGTTTTAAGCAAGCTATTGTAAGAACATATTTCTAATCTACATGTTGCACGTGTTATCATGGAAACTGTATTCAATTTGATTTTTTTAAACGAAATACCCTATATATTTTTACACAGCTGACATCCTCGTGAGATTTTAAAATGCTTTTGTTTATACAATTATGTCTCTATTTTGCTCCATTCTGGAGATATTTACTATTATTTGTAATTTTTACCAACTGAGACGTTTTTGAGTTATTTGCAAATATGTAATCATCTCGGCAACCACGCTGTCACCAATATGCAGTACGTTTATTTACAGTCTCACAAAAAAATCAATCAAACAATAACAAAAAGCAAACAAATTATCAAAAAAAGTTGAAATCACTGTATTAAATGTTCAAATTGTAAACGAGCAATTTAATAACGCACTAATCTCTCCTAAAATGCCCGTAAACTGTTTCCTAAATGATCTACACTAATGTTCTATGCTTTCTGACGAATCCTGTCTTTAAATTCTTCAATATTTTGTGGCCTATTGGTATATACTTTTGATTTAAAATCTCCCCAAATGGAAAAATCTAATATTTGCAAATCCGTCGATCTTGGTGGCCATTCGATAAATCCTCTCCTTCCATTCCATGTTTGCGGAAAAACTGTGTTTAAATAATTTCGAACTTCCACAGCGTAATGAGGAGGAACTCCATCTTGTTGTAACTAGACATTATCTAGTTGTTCCTCATGGAAGATGTTACGGAGATGAGGCACTACTTCATTATGTAGTAAAGCTAAGTAACGTTCTGATGTTAGCGTGCCGTTGATAAAAAATGGTCCTACTATTCTGTTCCCAATAACACCTAGCCAAATGTTAACTTTTTGACGGTAATAGGTACGAACTTCCTTAGTCCAGTGTGCATTGTCTGTTGACCAATACCTGTAATTGTTTCTGTTTACTGGTCTATTTAAACTGAATGTAGCCTCATCAGAGAATAATATTTTACTGAATATGGTAGGATTATTATTAATCATGTCTTGCATAACCTCACAAAATTGTAGTCTCTTATCTGAGTCATCTTCCTTCAATACGTGAATTAATTGCACTTTAGAAGGATGTGCATTTTCTTTTTTGAGAATCCTATGAACTGATGGTTGACTCACCTCATTATCTAATGCTAGTTGGTTTGAACTAATTTTAGGGGTCTCTACTATTCGCTCCATTATTCCGTGTGTTTTAAATTGAGTCGTAGCAGTTTTTTGCCGACCCGTTTTCGTCGAATTTTTTATAGATTGCAAATTTTCATAAAGATCTAGGGTTCTTTTCATGGTACTGACACTTATAGGATTTCTGTTAGGAAACATTTCGTTAAAGAAATGTTTTCCACCTCTAAAGGACCTCCTTCTATCACCAATTCCAATAATCATTAATAAATTCCACCGCTCGTATTCCGTCAATTGATTCATTCTAGATAAAAATTAAGTAGACATTTTCTTTTTGAACAATTTATTATTTTTGTACTTTTAGTTACCTTAAGGTGAGATCTTTTTTGGTAAAAAAAGTTCTAGTTAGAATTTAACAACCTAGAATTCTGACATAAAATTGAGCTACTGTCTAAATATAAATGTCAGGTATATCATGTATAGCTAACTAGAACACATACGTGGGAAGTCTATTCCACAGAATTAGCCCCCTCAGACTATTAACTGTTCCCTCGATTGAAAAAAAGTTTAAAAGGACGTAACTTTTTGCGTAACGAAGAGGTAATAGAAGCTGTGGAGGGTTGGTTTGCTAACCAAGAAGAATCTGTTTCTTTAGAAGGGTTAAAGTCGTTACAGGATCGCCGTGTTAAGTATATTCATTTAAGAGGGACTCTGTTGAATATTCTTATTTCATTAAATGTCGTTGTAACACCCTCATTGTTTTCTTTTATCTAATACTTTATTTCGGCTTTCTACAAATGCTGAAGGTTTGGCGGTTAGCATAAATTAATTTTAATCTTTTATTTCATTGTTTGGACGCTACAGGTAGCGAATCCATTTTAAACAAACACACTAACAACACTTTAACTAGTTCTTTTTTATGCAAAATTTCAACAAGGTCAAGTACATCTTAGAAATGTTTGTGTTGCCTTACAGGATTATCTTGTTTAATTGGAAAAAGGATATTTTATTTAGCTAATAATTTTGAATAATTCTGTATAGATTGAAGATACGTAAAATATATATTTCGTTTTTGTATAAATTACAAACTCTTTTTACCTTTTCAAAATATAATCAGTTGAAAATATATTCTATCTAATTTATTTCATAGAATCAAGTTAAAATTACCATAATTAATATAATCTATTTATACGATTATAAATACTATCCAAAGTGTCTTGAAATTAAAACTGTTTACATTTTGTAAGTAATTAAGAAAACGCGCTAATGTTAAACATACTAGATAAATTTAGTAAGCGACATACACATTATATGCTCGTTATTATATTCATACACTTTTCATTAACTCAATAATTATCTTTAAATATACATACGGCTTAAGATTTTTAATTTTAACCAGTACAGGGCAGAGCATGAAGTCATCGTTAAATTTAACATCACATGTATAAACATCAGACAAAACAATTTGATAATCACAAGTAATTTTAACTCTTAAGACTTTTCAGAAAAATTCTCTGTCCTTCGAATTATTTTCGCAGCAGAAAGTGATCAAGTACGGATATATGTACTATATATACTTCTTCCATTGCTAACAGAAAGCATAATTATTTTTCGTTTTTCCATTTATCTGGCCACGGATTTGTTTATGTAATTTATACGTTACAACTTGTCATTGTAGTTAGCAATTTTAAATCGTTGCGGTTACACAATATATTGGTAAAATACACCTTTCAGGATATGTAAAGTTGTACTTACTATGTATAATAAGCTTATTATTTTTATTGAATTGGCTAGCTCAAATTTGTTTATAGAGTCTCTCTCAGATTCAACGCAGGATCCGTACAAATATTGCTGTTTATTCAGGAATATGCTAATTTACTAATGTTTAATTCAATATAAATGAAAAGACATAAGATTTTCAATTAATATATATTTTATTTAATTTACTTTTAGCTATGCAATATCTTTGCTTTCAAGTATATCAGTGGACACATGCAATAGAGGTATAAGTCAAAATAGGTTCTTTTAGAGGCAGCTTAAATCAGTGTTTATTTAATGAGTATTTCCTTATAATTATATTTTGTATATAATTGTAGTTGCTGTATGTATTCTAAAAGAGAATTTCTAAAATTAGAATTTGTTATTATATTTTGACTTAGTCTCTTTGTGCACGCATTTTAAAATTGTAGTTTTGCAATAAAGGCATATGTCTGCTTATAGTTGTCTTACAAAAGTGCTATTAATTCCTATTAATTATTATACTTTTAAAGAAATAAGTAAACTTTTACGAATCATTTGCTTTTTGACAATGTAAATAAAATAGACATATACATATTATGAAAAAATCTCTATTGCAAACGAAATATATAAACAATAACATTCAACAAAACTGATAAGCAGAGAGCGGACTGAAGCCATTCAATGACCAATTGCCCCGATAAAAAGTTGTGGCGGTCTCAGGAACTGTATGCATGTTATAACAGCCCCACTATTTACTTGCTCGATTGCATTCCTCGAGAAGGTGTTTTTATTTCTGTCGTTATGAATAATACATTGTGTATATTCCTTCATAAATTCAATTTAACAGTGGTGTGAAAGACGGAATATACATTTATATATTATTTCGTTGACTTCGTTGAAATAATCGTTTAAAAAATTATATCCGTTAATTTCCACAGTGTATTCTCGTGCTTACATGCTGTTAAACATGCATATACATATACGTATTTATTGTTCTTGAGACAGTATATTTTCTATTCTCTTCTATAAGGGATTGTTTCTGGTTTCGTTTTTTTCAGTGTTATTTGGTTAAAACGTTTAGTATTTTAAAAAATCCGTTTTATAATATTATATTGTATATTTATCCTATAATTTTTTTATAAATATTAAGTTTAATTTACTAACTTATTTTTGGAGTAGTTTTCGTTTCTTCTTTTTAGTCCATTTCTTTCCGTTCTTAGTATTTCTGTTTATTTTCATTAACTAAGGAGAATTCTCGTAGAGCAACTATGGTAGGATAGATTAGAAGAGGTCATACAGATTCTTTGCATATTCGTATTGATAGCGAGATATATTGCCGTGCCTGTTTATTAAGGCGTCCACAAAAGTGTAATGTGCAGAGACATGTTTCTTCGAAAACTCTCTAAGATAACATATGACCATCTGCACCTGTCACTTTTAAAAAAGAATTGTGTGAAGCATTCATAGCGGCCAATATTCCATTCAAAAAGCTTAACAATCCAGTCCTTAAGAGGTTTCTTACAAAATATACTGATCGTCATATACCAGATGAAAATATTTTACGTAAATACCATTTACCAAAATGTTATTTGAGAACCACTGAAAAAATACGAACCAACCTACCTGGTCATTATCTTCTGGTAAGTGCAGACGAAATAACTAATATAATGGGAAGATATGTGTTAACTGTAGTTGTTGGTATTCTTCATCACTTTGAGTTTTAATTCATCAAATGAAAATTTAGAAAACCAGCTAAACTTTATTAAAGCTAATTTCCAGTGTCTTATAGATACGATTACTACATGGAAAATCAAGATATTAACCTAAAAGAGATAATAAACTTAGAGACCGTTATCGATCGAATGAAAAGTATGCCTTCTGAATTTGGAAATAAGCTGAGACAAAGAGTTGGTGCCATATTTAGCAGAAATCCAGATTTAAATATATTATATCAATTCTGCACAGAGCCGATTGAAAATCTATACATTCGAAGTATGGTGCACTTTTGCAACATTTTAATCACGCACCCATCACCAATTGTGATGTGGAACGGACATTTTCTATTTTTAAAGACGTTTTCACATCTAAAAGAACTAACTTAACACAGGAGAACTTGAACAAATTTTAGTTGTTCGTAGTAATGTTTTAAACTTTCAATGTTTCATAGAAAATATATAGTTTTGAGTTTTGTTCTTTGTAAATTATTTTTATTCAAAATTAGATACGCAATTCGCTTGTCAGCATTACTTTTGTTTCAGCAGTAGTTGCTGCCGGTTACCAAACCGTTTATTACATTCGCTCTGTTGTGCATTGACAAATGCATATTAACTGCATATGTGTGCCACTTATGCAGCCGACCGCACGTATCAAATTGTTCTAAACTCACGAATCGCTTACAGAAACAAACCTATTGCGAATACAAGGCAGACGCCTATAGGCTATGAATCATGAATCGCTCAAGCCCGCTCTCTGCTGATAAGTATAATAATTGGGTCAAGTAAAATTTTATTCGTCACCGACCTCATCGTCTTGCAATATTTGACAATTGAATAGTAAGCAAATTTCTATAAAATTCCGCTGCATTTGAATCAATTTTGCCAATTATTGATAACAAATTTTGATTTTTCCATAAAGATATTGGAAGTATTTCACGGTACAGATAAGGTAATTCGTAATCGCATGATATATCACATCCTTTTTTATTGTTATAATTTATTTTTTTAAATGGAATGTCATTGTTCAAACTAGTTTTATAGTGTAACGTACCATGATCATCGGTTTTAGTCAAACGTAACCATCTCGAAAATCTAAAATTCAGTGGCTCATATTCTTCATTAAATTTCTTATTTTGGAAAAATTTCTTATATAAATCAGAAAAATCAAAATGTCAGTCTGGCCCATAACTTTTACAATAAAGTTATGAGCTAGTTAACTATCATTTTATGGTAAGAGTATGTATACTAAGATCACTGAAAGAAAATTTTTCTAAAAAGGTATATGAGCAAATATACTCTTTTAGCGCAAGATGTATTGCAAAGTTTGCATATTATGTATACTTATGCCATTTTAACAAGCATCAGATATCTTAATCCTAAAAAAAAAATTGTGGGGGCCATAAGTATACTTATAGCATTTGAAAAATTTTTTTTTCACATTTCTGAACTAAATATACTTATTTTCCTTTTGCTGGATTATGTTTAGTGCGTTTGTGAATCTAAATACACAAACGAAATTATTTTGAAATATGTCGACTAATACCCCTATTGCATGTGACTACAGATATATAGAAGTTATATGTACTATTGATATGGTCATAATACGATTCCTAAATTAATTTAGAATTTAAATTTAAAAATAATAATTAAATATAATTGAATGCGATATACTTACAGAAGCAATTAAAAATTCCAAAACGATTTTATAATGGAAAGAATGTAGATACCAATTAAAATTGATATCTAGTTATATTTTCGTTTTGTTAAAAACTTATTCTAAAAGGTACAAAACATTTTAGTTTTTAAATTTCCAATTTTAAATTAAAAAATGTTTTGTACCTTTTACAATAACTTTTTATCAAATTACAAGACCATTCTTGTTATTGTCCAGCTCGCACAGTAGCGTGACACAATTTTTTGAAATATGTTTGTCATTTTTTTTCTCCCTTATGAGAGGGAATTTTGGGAAAATATTTTGAGTATATATTCTATGTAATTTAATCTTTCCATTTTTCATATGCTGTCTTTTTATTTCAAAGACATTCGGTATATACATATATGTATCTGGATAGACCATATACAAGTAGGCAATATAATACTATAATGTTTTAGCGAATAATACTATTTGAAAAGTGTGTGTTGAAACAGTGCGTAATTTTTTAGCGGTAAAAATCTATCTTATTGAAAGTTTGTATAGACTGTTACTAATATCATAAACAGTACTAGGATAGGATGGGGCTACAGAGTCCCAGGAGCCTGGTAGTCTGGAAGACGGTGATCTCTGGGTGTTTGGAATAGATTTCGGTTTATAACAAACAAAAATTTAGCTTCAGTGATGATTTTTCTTGTGTTCAGATAATTCATTTTTCTTTACTCGTGGATATCAAATTCAGGTTGCAAATGTTAATTTGGCGGTGTTTTTATAATTTTAAATGCGGCGACCAAATTCTAAGGACGCTATCGAAAAATCTTCTCGAGGCACGTTATTCGTCATTTGTTAATTTCCACAGCCTTGGTTTAGTATTAATATATTATGAGCTTATATTAATAAAATATTAATTAATATGAATAGTTTAAACTTTCTCATTCTTTCAATACACATTAAAAATGTTAAATTCAATTTACATTTTAATAGGTTAAAATCTAAACGTTATTTTATCCAGTATACGCATGCGTATATGCATAGTTTTCGACACGAAATATTTAAATGATACAGCCGTTTCGATAAAATGTCAACATAAATTAATAATTTTAAATTAGTTAAATTTGTAATAAATTAGCATGATATAAATGAATTTTTTTAAGTATTACCAATTTTTTTATAACCTTAGACGTTGTAATAACTTATTTAAAACAGTACATCAAATTGTACACCGGTTATCCAAAAATTTGTGTTACTATATTCTAAACATGATGATAAATTGCAAATTTATTACATTTTCGCGAAGTAATGTGAACGTAAATATTGCTTTCTACATTTTACAACGCTGATTATTCGAATTTTTTAATAGAAAAAATTCGCCCTGAGTCAGGATTCGAACCCACGTCCAGGGTTTACCGAACCATTACTTTAACCACTAAGCTATTAAGGACTGTGATTTTGGATTATTAAATGTAGAAAGCAATATATACATTCACATTATTTCGCAAAATTGCAATAAATTTGCAAGAACTGCCGACTACGGCAGAAATATACATCTGTTTCCTTAATGTGACTTGAGGCATTCCCACAATGATTCGAAATCACAGTCCTTTATAGCTTAGTGGTTAAAGCAATGGTCAGGCTAGTAAAATGTAGAAAACAATATTTACATGATAATATTTTTCTATAACATTAATTAATTGATTTTTCTTGTTCCTACAGGTTAATTTGTTCCATTTGACCTGTGAACTATACAATTATGATTCCACTAGGTCATATTAAATTGTTTGTATATTAATCTTCCCAGTTTGTTTGATTTATTGCATTTACCTACATATATATAATTAAGCAGAGCATTTCAGATTTCATTTACACGCATCCTTTATATTGTTTCTTATTATCTATTAGAAAAAAGTGTTATTGATATTTATTGCACCGTGGAAAATCTGAATCGCATCAAAAAATTAATTACACAAGAATAAGCAAAGAAGCAAAATCCATGTAAAGTAAATAGTTCGTCTATTTATCATATTATGTCTCTTTTGAATAAAGTCACTTCATTTTTGCCAGCCGCAGTATTTCAAAGTAAATAGTTTGTTACATCACTCCACATACTCTGTTCATTCGTATCAATATATTCTAATTATCTTTTAAGGTGTCCAATTAAACTAATCAAATTTTAACTTTTTTTATTTTTTATTTATTAAAACTAAAAAACAAGAAACGAAAATAGTATGGTAAGAAGGTATTGATCAATTGACCCCTCTGCGGGGATGGAGTATAATAATAAACCCTCATACCCTTGAGAAGATTGTCGAAAACTAAGAGGATATTATTTAGGGTTCTTGGCGATTTTCTTCCCACTCAGTGAAGGGCAGAAAGTGATCTCCCTGTTCGCTCTGAATTTGATTTAACTGGGCGATAAATGGATAAAGTCCTTTATATTTCCATATTGACTGCCGTATTATATTCAAAAGTCTGATTTCATCGCTCCGATGTAATTGTAAATTTCCAACAAACTTTTAACTACTTATAAAAGGTTGAATTCATAGCTTAATTAAATCGCCTGAAGTTTTTAACCAACAGATTTCTATCTATATCACGAAAATTTTTGCGCGACTAATGAATAAAGTGAGAACTTATTTTTTTTATTGAAAATTATTGGAACTTACTATAGCAAAATGTTTAGTATATTTTAACGCATTTGATTTAGTTCCGTGATTATATTTAACCATTTCATATATCGTGTGAACATAATAATAATAATAATCTTTATTTCCAACGGGAAGCCCCAAATACAGGAAATCTAATAGCTAAAATTGATGATTTTACCATTATATTGGTTCTACTTAAGGAACAAGAAAAGAAGTTGCTTTGGCGATTGTTGAATCGAGATACAATAAAACTGATTTGATCAAACAAAGCAGGGCAGTCAAGATTTTGTATAAAAATTTTACACTGCCTATATTTCATCTAAGTTCCATCCTAAGGGCATTAAATGGAACCTGTTGAGCATTAGCGTAAAGTCAATGCCTCTGGCGGGATAAACTCCGTCTTCGACAAACGTCATATATTTTAAAAAACGTCTCTAAATTGACTCGACATTCTTAATATGTATATTGTAGATCGGATACCAGATGAGGAATGCGTATTCTAATTTAGACCTGACAAAAGCGCATACAACGCTTTGAGGCAATCAGAACTACGGAAATCTTCACAATTTTGTAAATGTATCCATAACTCTTGTAAGTAAAAGCTACTGTTTGATTTATATGTTCGATGAAGTACAGTTTGCTGTCAAAGGTCACGCTAGATCCCTAATCTCGACACAGTGGTCCAATATTTGCCCATTAATTGTGTAATCAAACATACTCGTACATATTTCATGCTTGCAATTAAACGTTACTACTGTGCACTTGCCTATTTTCAAGGTTAGATTATTGTCTCTACACCATTCTTCAATGTTAGAGACATCTCTCTGATTGTCTTAAGACAATCACCCACGGTATTAATCTCATAGAAAAGCTTCAGATCATCAGCAAATAGTAGATGTGCACAGGAGATAATGGTTGATATATCGTTAATAAAAATCAAAAACAGCAATGGACCCAGATTCGAACCCTGCGGGACACCAGATATTAGATTAGATTAGGATTTAATATTACGCTACTCAACATACCGCCTTCTTCCAAATAGGTAAGATGAAAGAAGCATTATCAGCGCTGGCGAGAATCCCATGTGATGCAATTTTCCCAGAAGAGCATGGTTGTCAATCTGGTCAAAGGCTTTTTGGAAATCTGTGTAAACCACGTCTGTTTGACCACGTCTGTCCAGATACTCCGAAATATCCACTAGCACCAATTTCGCGTGCCTCACACAGTTGTGAGGCACGCGAAATTGGTGCTAGTGGATCGGTCCCGCATAAAACCATGCTGTGACGTTGTTATTAAGCTTAATACATCTTTATACTTTCCTAATCTGTATTTATTTTTAATATGTACTAAGTAATTAATGTTTAATTAACAAAAATTGTAATAATTAATGCTAACACATAAAAAAGTTGAAGGCTCACACGCAATCACGCGCATACGCAAGCACACCCACATGCAAGCATGCTCGCACCCACGTACTAAAAAACGAACATTTTCAATATATTATTTTGTTTGAGTTCAACGGAGGAGTTAATGCATGGGAAGTCGCTAAAATAATTTCTGTCGTATAAGGATAAAATGTAGTTGTGGACAGTACAGCGCGAAAATAGTTTTCTTTATTTAAAGCAAGCCATTTTGACATAAACAACTCTTAGCGTGTAAGAAGACGATAGGTCCTTGATTATAACCAACTGAGCACTTTAATTAATTCTAATTACTGTCAACCAACTGAAAGATTGGGTATTGTGATATAGTGTAATTAATCGACCATTGTGCATTTTCATTCCATAGGCAATGTTCAAAAACTGCTTGTTTAGCTACCCCATGAGCGAAAGCCCTAAGACTCAGCATATCAGTCCAACATCGACCATTTTTGTCGCACATTGTTACTAGTGACGAAAAATGGTACCTTCACATTAATATCAAGATCAGACGAGATTGGCTTAATCCTAACGAAAAGGCAATTTTCAAAACAGAAGGTCATAGTCATACGCATAAGCAAATATTGTGCATATCTGGTGGTACGCAGAAAGCCTCGTCTACTATGAATTGTAAAATAATAGTAATAACTCGGTCGGCGTAAGATCTCAATTTAAAAAAAGAACCGCGACATCACAAAGTCATTTTGCAACATGTTAACACTCGCTTTCATATTGCTGACGTTACAAAACGCCTATTCAAGAAATCGGTGGAACGTCATTCTGCATCCATCTTATTCTCCCGATCTCGCTGCGTTAAATAACAATCTCTTTTGTTCTCTATCAAACAACCTTTGAGGAATCTTCTCTAGGAACGGTGTAATGCTTCTAGATTTACTTTGCGACTTCTTCCCTTTCAAACTACCGACTTTCTTGACACATAGAATAGAAATAGAAAAATTAACAGATTTTAAGGAAACGGTGAAATCGTACGAGGATTGTTCGAAAACTACGTGGCCTAACACAGAGATGGTGCGAATTCGCAGAAATTTCCTTTACCATTCCGTAGAATCATCCTTTAAAGTACATAGCGATCTGTAAATTAGTCTGTTCTGACAGTACGCCAAAGTGAACGTCTCCTGTGATTTTGTAATAATGGAAAAAACTAATTGAATTGATTCGGCATTTACTTGATGAAGATCCATAATTTAAAATAGAAATAAAGCTACGGTTCTAATCTTAACTTTTAATCTTTAATCGTAACACGACAATTGTTTCGCCAGCACAGTGTCTTCCTCAGGAGTCTATAAGTTAATGTGTGGATGCGGTAAGATATATGTCGATCAAACAGGAAGATCGTTTGAAAAACGCATTGCCGAGCATTGTTCTTCGTTTAGAAATAAAAAACAAGATTCCACTTTTGCGAATCATTTATTAGAAGAAAACCACACTTTCGATAAAGATTTTCAAATTCTGCATTTAGAAAATAAAGGCAACAAATTAAATTTACTGGAAAGTTTCAAAATCAGTAAATTAAGACACTCACAAGTTTTATTAAATGACCAATTAGATTTAATGATGTGCCACATTTCCTCACTACCGACAATACTTGTGTAAATTCATAGATTTCTTTAAAAAAATTGCAAATTAATACCAACCTTCTTGATTTGATATATATATACATATATATATATATATATTTTAATTTAGTTTGTAACGTACTCTTTAGATGTAAGCACATGAGGAAGCCACTGTGCTGGCGAAACAATTGTCGTGTTACGATTAAAAATTAAAAAGAGAAAAACTAAGTTGAGAACAATGATAATGTACTTTCATTTGAAAGGCTTAACACCAATCGAAATCAAAGCAGAGCTGGATTCAATACTATTAGAATCCGGTCCTTCGTTTTCAATGGTTAAAAACTGGGTTGCCGAATTTAAGCGTAGTCGTATGAACACAAATGCTTAACCCCGTAATGGATGTCCATAAACTGTTACTGTTCCGGATATGATTGGAAAAGTCCACGATGACCGTCGAGTAAAAGTGCGCGAGATAGCAGACATTGGTATTTCAAATGACACAGAATTTTAACTGAAGAATTGGAAATGAAAAATATTCGGTGCGTTGGGTGCCGCGGTTACTCACACCGGGGCAATTGAATCGTTTGAGTGTTTCTCGCGACCTTTTGGAACGTTTTCGCCGCAATCTTTTTTTTAGGATTTTCATAGAATTATCTTGGCCGACTACTTAGAAAAAGGAAAAACAATAAATGGGGAGTATAATGCCAATTTGTTGCAGCAATTAATCGATAAAATCAAAAAGAAGCGGCCTCATTTGGCAAAGAGGAAAGTGCTTTTTCATCAAGATAACGCACCTACCCACAAGTCTGCGATTGGAATGGCAAAAATTCATGATTTGGATTTTAATTAGTGCCTCATTCTCTCTATTTCTCAGATTTAGCTTCCAGCGACTCTCATATCTTTCCAAACATGAAAAAATAGCTCGCCGGTAAGGGACTTTCGTCTAATTCCGAAGTAATCGCTGCTGTAAATAGCTATTTCGAGGACTTGGATTAATCGACCTATAATTAAGGCATTACTAGTTTGAAATATCGTTGGTATAAGTATGAACAACCAGGAGACATATTGAAAAATAAAATGTTTTTTGCCAAAGAAACTTTTTCTTGTTTCCTGTTTTCCTTGTTAGGCCACGTAGTTTCCGAACGATCCTCCCAACAATTCTCTAAAAGTTATAGAAACTATTTATAATAAAGAGAATTCGAATAAGCTATAATAGTTAACAATTAGTCTCCGGAAAAGTGCATTCCTACTGAATTTATATTGGAGACTATTTGGACTGTAAAATACAAAAATTGACAACTACAAATAAAAAGTAAATTTGCAAATACTACAGTATATATGGAAGTCCAAACAGACAAATTAATTAAAAGGATAGCATGAATTTGTACAGCAATAGTTTGCATACAAAGAGGTCATTTTAAAGAAACGAAATTTACATAAATGTGCTGTTTATTAACATACATACGAAACCAATAATCTACATATCAATTTAATATAAATTAAAATTTTTTTTAGATTGTTTTTCTATTATGTATATTAAAGCTCTATAGCCATATAATTTAACTTATAAGTGATATAGTACATATAATAACAACATCCAGCAAATTACGGAAGAATAAAAATTAACAAATGCTTAACATTAGAATGGAAAAACAGAATTTTTCTATATAATTAGTGAAGCTGCGACAATATTACCTGTGTTATCCAAAGGATTTTTTTTTGCTTATCATACAAATGCCTTTTAGTTTGAAAAAATTATCTTTATCTAAGTAATTCGTTTTTTATACAGTATGTCCACGAACAACCTCTAAAGAATGAAACTCATGCAAAAGTATGAAAAAAATAGTTTCTATCAACTTGGGTCCGGAAATGCTTCTTAAGGTAGCTACCGCACTTTAAAGATAGCCACAACTGGTTTTTGGTCAATTAGTCTTGAACTACATTTAATTTATGATTCAAATTTAGTACATGATTTACAAATGATAATTTATACTTTCTATGTTTATTGGCCAGTGACTATCGCATACAATTTTGGAGAGGTGTTAGAGGCCCTATACATTCTTGACACTAACTTTTTGTAAGTATTGCATTCTAAACTACCTATAATAAATTCTCCACGTAATGACCGTTGGTTTGAAAACATAATGTAATAATTTTGTTTAGAGAATTTCTGATCGGTCCATTAAATATTTTCCTTTTGTCTGAACTCATTGCAGGCATTTTGAACTCGTAACCAAAATTCGCCCACGCGTTTGTATTGGAACAGAGTACACACAAGATTTGAGAAAACCCTATACACGAAAATCACAGGGATTTAAACCCGGGAAACCTAGCTGGCCATTGTACTGGTCCGCCTCTACCTATCTACTGGTTTCCATCCAGATATCATCCAGATATTGACCCACAATTCTAATAAAAAGAGCCGGACACCCATCATGTATAAACCACATGGTTTGGCGAATATTTAATAGAACTTTATCTAGTATTGTGGGTAAAATATTCTGAATAAAATTTAGGTACACTTCACCTGTTAATCGACCGGGCAACTCTACAGGTCAAATTAGATTGTTATTTACAATACTAATCCACACATTAATACTAAACCTATGTTGATGTTTGGTTTCTTTCACAACATGGGGTTGATCCTCTACGTATGCATAATAATTAGAATTATGTAAATTAGTAATTCCATCTTTGGTAAAACTAGATACATCGGAGAATAAAATGTGAGAAAGAAAGTTTGGATCTTCAAATTTCTTATTTCTTAGCCATTCAGAAAACGCTACACGAGGTGGAAAATCACCTTCCAACATAGCGTGCACCTTTTGAAAATGAAATGAGTATAAGTTGTCTTTACGTAGAATATTATTAATAGATGAATTTCTGGATGCATCGATGACAATCTTCGAACACTTAATTCTGGGTTGTCTTCAAGATCCATTGAAATAGCTTCTTCGAATTCCTCGACTACAACGGGATGTCTACCCGTTTCTTTTTAGAAAACACCGATCCAGTTTCTCGCAACCTTTGGTGAAAGGCGGTAATAATTTTAAGAGTGCATATTCTTCACTAGTAAACGAAACCATTTTTAATAAATAAACTAGAAACTGACTTTAAATGTATGAAATTATTATTATAACAATATCAATTTTCAAACGATACTATGCTGTATTGTTTTTTTTTGTTTAAACCGTAATGTAACAAAATCCTTCGATCTAGTTTTTTACATTTGTACTAAATATTAAATAAGGAAAAAAGGCCGCTCCACATCGGCCGTATTTTCTTGAAAATGGTTGGTTTTTCCGATGTTTAGCAAGAGAACCTTTTTAATAATAATACCTTCATTTTCAGTACACTTATGACACAACACACATACAATACATATAACATATATTATATACATATGCAATGTCACGCTTGCGTCCCTCTTCTTCGCCACGGGCTACCATCTCGGGCTACTGGAGTTGAGGGCCTCATGTTTTTTATTAAAGTGAAAGGGGCGGCAAAGTCCGTGCGTTTTGTCAAATTATTTCAATAGATTTTAACATTTCTTTTATTTTTGCTCTAAACTTTGTATATTGAAGATCTTTTATTACTTCAGGAAGGTTGTTGTATATGTTTATTGTTGTTGTAGTTAGTAGTTGTGTGTGTTTTTGGTGGACAAATCTTTCCGTTCTGATGTGGGATATCCTGCGTGTTCTGTACCTGTGTATTTCTCTGCTTCTGTATAAATGTATATTAATTTTTATTTTGTTCTTGTTTATTTTATATAGTAGTAACAAATTGCTCAATGTAATTAGTTGTTTGATATTTAGTTCTTGAATTTCTTGATATACTGTTTCTGTTGGTGTTCTATAGTCCATTTTATAAAGGATCTTTTAGCATTAAAAATATCATAGTATTATATAATCTTGCAAAAAAATTATAATTAATCACAAAGGAAAAAAGTTAGTGTCAAGAATGAATAAGGCCCCTGACAGCTCTACAAAACTGTATGCGATAGTCACTGGCCAATAAACATAGAAAGTATAAATTATCACTTGTAAATCATATATACCAAATTTGAATCGTAAATTAAATGCAGTTCAAGACTAATTGACCAAAAACCAGTTTTGTGACGCCATCTGTAAAGTGCGGTAACACCCTGAAGAAGCATTTCCGGACCCAAGTTGATAGAAACTTTTTTTCATACTTTTGTATATAATATTCCCCTTTTCATTCTTTAAGGTTGTTAGTGGACACACTGTATATATGTAAAAATTATAATAAAGTATTGTAAGCTAAAATATCATTTAATGGTAAAACATGTTTAAAATTAAAAATTTGATAATATGTTTCTATATATTCGGGTTACTAAATGCAGAGCTTATTAAATATATAAATATTTAATATTCTCCAAAAAAATAGATTTAATATTTTAAATAAGGTGTCACATGTGTTAAATCGCACGATCTTAGGAAACAAGTTCTGAAGTCTGTTATTGAAAAATTTACGCAGAATATTCCAGAGTAGCTTGTGCAACATGTAAGCTAGTAGTATCTTGTTGGTAATTGCCAATTTAAAATTTTGTTTATAAATGATTCAAGGATATTGCTGCAATAGTCTTTCCGTTAATGTTTCACTCCATAAATATTGGACCAATGGTTTTTCTTCTGGACGCAACGTCTTTAATTGGAGTATGGATATTCAATTTTTAAAGGATATAAGGTAGTAGCGGGAAAATAACTAGAATTCTCAGTATATAACAAAATAATTTGAAACATACTTGAGTGGGTAAAACCTAACTAATTTTGTATAAAACAAAAAGTCTTTTTAATAATATAAAATATTATTAAAAATCGGGTGCGACGAACACAATACAAGTTAATATATTTGTAAAGGCATCTCTGCAGAGACGTAGATACGTATTTTATCTTTCTACAGAATCATCGGTAAGTCCCTGCTTAATTTTAATTCTACGCCAATAATTGGTTTGAGTAGCGTTTAAAAAAGTTTACACCTCTTAAAATGTTTATGAAGCCATTTGCTCTGTTTGTTTATGCACCAGATAGAATAAAAAAGAATATTGTGTATCCAAAGGCATTGAAGGGATAGATTGATTATAATCAAATAACATTGATTCGTTGTTTAGCTAGAGAATAAACAAATATTTTATATCGGTTAATGGCAGTTAACACAAAGGATGTGTTAACTTTTATATAGAATGTGGCCGAGCAAAGCCGGGCTACGGGCAGCTAGTTGATTATAATTAAAAACCAATAAATGGTCAAATAGGTATTAAACATCATTCAATGCCTTGTTCTGTTGATGCTGATGTTGCATGGGCTAATATGCAATTTTTGTCGTTGATTATTTTTGCAATTTTTGTTAAATTTGTAAAAACAAATTTAAAAAAATAAAGCTTTCGAATGAGATTTTAATTTAAGTAATTTTTGAGAAGGATGCAGTTTTTGTCCGAGTAAAGGTTTTCTTAAATTTGAGATATTTGCTAAACTTCAAGTATTGAGATAACTTTTTGGCGCAGTTTATTTTAGTAATTTTTCTTGTTCACTTTTCTTGTTCCAAAGTTTAAAAAAATATATCTAAAAGAACAAATTGTGTATTCAATAACTTCTATGTTACTAAAGAATATATATCTCCACATTTATTGCATTAAACATATAAAATTAAATAGGTTATTTAATTTTTATTTATTTATCATTTATTATTATTATTTAATTCCACGTCATTTCTCACGTAATAATATAATAGAATTTAATTTAAAATTATGAATAATAATAAGAAAAAAATTAAATTATATATGTGTTTTTTCACGAATATAAGAAATATCAATAATAATTTTAAAAAATGGTTTTGTTTTCATAACTTTCCTACCTTTTGAAAAATTAATCTAAGGCAAGTAAAAACAATATAACTATAGTCACTTCACACATTACATAAGTAACTTGTCGGAAGCGCTAAAAACATAATACACCATTGACGACGCGAAAAGGACTACACACATATAGCACACGTGCTTTCACAAAGTCCGTCGTTTCTAAACTGAATTATGGATAAGTTACGCGACGCGCATGGTCCTACATCAATCCCTCATATTTTCCACCACATAACAGAGTCGTTAAGTACAAATCTAACAGCTTTGCTCACTCATAATGGCTGCAAAAGCTGACAAAGCGAATGTGAGAAAAGCTCGAACCCAAGGCTTACAAAAACAAGTCAATTAGATTAAGTGGCTAATTGGTATATTTAAAAGCTTTGCATATTTACGAGGGCAGTTTAACGGGAGAATGACTTTTCAATGAAATACTTATTTTAGGGTAAAAAATTTATTTTATTTTTCGACATAATCGCCTGGCAAGCCTACACACTTAGCAGAGCGAATCTCCAATTTCTTCAAACCGTCCAAAAAGTAATCTTTCGTTAACTTTGAAAAATAGCCATTTGTCTCGGTTTTTACCTCTTCATTTGTCCGAAATTTCTTTCCACCTTGCCATTCCTTAAATTTGGAAATAATAAAAAATCACTGATAGCCAGGTCCACGAAGATGGCAGATGAGGCAGCAATTCGTAAGGCAATTCGACACGAATGAGAAGGCGCATTATCGTGATGGAACGGCACTCTTTTCTTCGACAGATAAAGTCGTTTTTTCTTCAGTTCTGCATTAAAATGTGTTAGAAAACCACCATAATATTGAGTAGTTATCCCCGTTCCCCGTTTTTAAATCAATGAAGATAATACCGAAATCCCAAAAACACTGGCTATGACCTTATCGGCCGAAGAAACTGTTTTTGCATTCTTGTGGGCACTTCCCCGGGAGATCCATTTCGACTGTTTCGACTTTATTTTCATTTCTGAAGTATAATGATGTATCCAAGTTTCATCTACTGTGAAATATTATCGACAGAAGAATTCCCTTGGATATGTTGAAGGAGCCAAATAGTCTCCTGATATTTTAATGCGAGCGCGCATTTGCATCCATCTTACGGATAACTTTTTAATATTTAAATGTTCAAGTTCATATCCGTTGAGTTAAAATGCTTATTTCATTGACTATTTCACAGACTTTCAATTGACGATATCTACGTAGGCATTTATCAAGAACTTCTTAAACAGTAATCGACGATGATTTTTGATGAACATCATTATGATATACTTTTTTTCAATATTTTATAAATCTAATATAAATTTCCTTAAAATTATAAAAACCTTGACACATTTGAAATCTCCTGTCACAGTCTTCTGTCATTTAATAAATGTCAAATATATCTACATGAATCACAACTTTTCCCCTTCTTATTCCTGCTCTTAATTATTTATTAGCTATATTTTTGCCCAGTTTTCTCTTCTTCTTTTTCTGTTTTGGGTTCGACGCCAGCACGTCCAAGCACTTGAGCACACTGCTGTTTGCACTATCCCCAATAGATCTCTCAGTTCCACTCTGTTAGCCTTGTGTCCTCGATAAAAGCCACTACCCTCCTCAGGGGAACCAGGATCCAATAGATCTCTTCCAAAATGTTTCTGTCTGAGTTCCTTCAGTTCCTTACGCGTTCATATTACATGAAGGCTAGTTTCCTCCTGTTTTTCCACATCTCTTACATCAGGGCTCCCTAACCAAGCCCATGCTGTACAGATGCTTAAAGACAATGTACGGTTATTAAGTAGATAATTATTTTAATTTATATTTGGTTACTACCAATTAGGTTAGCTGAAAACCTTCCGTCCAGCTCCCTTAGTAGTGTTTTAGTATGGAGTTGGCCTTCCGTTAACCTTCATTTCTTTTTATGTTCTTTTTCTAGCCATAACCAGATCTCCCTTTTAGCGGAATCCTTGGCGATTCTACATACAGGTTCTGGTCCTATAAAGTTCCTATTAGTAGCTTCCTTGGCCAGTTCGTCGGCTACCTCGTTGCCTTTCTTCCCTCTCTTACATTAGTCTTCTCATAATTTTCCTTGTCATTTGTCTTCTAAATCTTACGTACCTACACATTCAAATTGTTATTAAAATATTTAAAATATGTATAACATCTGTACTGTTAAAATTTTTAAAATGAACATTACTTCTCTGGTCATTTTGTCTAAATCAATGCAATTATTCCATATTCGTCTTCAATGTAAGCAAGAAATATTCCTATGCAGAATAAAATAGTTGTCGAAACGTTAAACACTAATTTATTTATTTAGCAAAAAGCCGAAAACTCCAAGAATTTTATCAACATTGATATATATAATTTTAATTAAGATCATATTTTGGGTCTTAAAGAAACTTGGATAACACTAAAAAGAAAGGCAAAAAATTAATTGATATCAGGACATGATAGACTTACTTATATATTGACTTAAATATAAAATAATTTGTTGCAAAAAGTTTGTGTTTTCTTGACTAGACTCACTAATTTCGGAACTTCCCTTATATCATTTTTCCATATCTTATACGTTCTATCCCCAATCCTTACATACTCAATTCTTTTCTGTTTGTCGAATCCAACAAGGTCTTAGTTAATTTAATGTCTAGTTTTGTTTCACAACTGTTAATATAATTAATTCTTCCACTTGTTTTCTTTTACTAATAGTAAACAGAAAGTTTTACATAACTAAATATGTGAATAGGATTATAAGCCTGTGTAAAAAGTAAAATTGAACATATATTTAAGTCTATTATCATATGTGAATGTAAATACAACTCTTCCACTATATATGCACAATATACACAGGGCATATACATGGATATGTAATATACATACATACTCAACTAGCTCCCCTAGATAGTTTCGGACAAAGAGCCGTCTCGAACAATTTGTCTTTGTCCTAAACCGAGATGTACATACAGCTGCCCTATTACTATTATAAAAAAGAGCAGTCAATTATAGGGAAAGGGTTATAGAATAAATGGCTTTATGGATTTTTAAAGTGTGAGAAACTTTTTAGGTATACGTCATTAAATAGAACACTAGTTAATTCAACTTAACGTTTATCTGACTGAAATTGAAACAAGCACATCTTTGTATTATTGGAAGCTTTACTGTCAATTTCAACAGTTTTAATGTTAATAATAAATCGAAAGAATAATGTATTTTTGCCTAAAAGATACAATCCAAATAGAACAACTAAACTTTGGTTCCATTTAACAATACACAAATAAATAAATTAATTAATGTAAAGATAGAAAATTGATGCAAATCACATCAGGTACCTGTAAATACATTAAGATAAAATGTAAAACACATATCTGTATCTCTATACATGGACATAACGTGTCTTTAAAAACTTTCCTCATTATAGTAGGCTATTTTTTTAAGTAATTAAGTAATCAAAGATTGGCGCACATACGAAGCTTTAGAAAACTTCAAATTCTGACAGTTGTCATACATAAATTCAAATTATAAAAGCTTATATTTTTTAAATTATTTTATTATAATATTAGAGTTACAATCCGAAATTGGTGGAGACTGTGGCTTGTAATCTGAAACAGAAATAAGAAGAACACCCTAACCACAATACATATATCAATAAATACTATATACGTATTTCGGCAACTATGTTGCCATCTTCAGTAGAATAACCTTAAAAACTGAAAAATGTTAAACGTAGCGTTTTTGGCTAAGGTAAACCTTAGAAGATATGCTCTTCACCAAATCGCCAGTGGGATAACATTAAATTCCTAACATCGAAATAATACTTATATACTACTTAAACCTAGCGTGAAATTAAGGGAACCGTGAAGCGTGAATACGTGAAGCGTAAAAAAAAAATTTAATGCTATTGTCACAATAAGGCATACAAACTGGACTGAGGGATTGGTCCATTGTCAGAATTCATTAATTTATTCTTCGAAGTGTTTTGGCGTTGTACAAAAAAATCCTTAAATTGTCCCGCAAAAGTGTTTACGCTTGGTGCAGAAAATTTAGTGAGCAGAAGCCAGCTAGAACAGAATCAGAGTAAATTAAACCGAAAAGTGATTTCAAATGCGTGTAAACGTAAAGCCGTTGATGATATTTCCGAAAAACCAGCGAATATTATTCGTCGTGAACTAGCTAAGGAACTGCCGGAAACAATTACGATAACAGATTTCACTTATATCCGAAGAAATTTGTACAATGCAAGGAGAAAATTTCTTCCTGGGCCGTTACAACAAAATAAGACAGAAGTCCATGATATAGTGGAAGCTACTAATGTTAAAACAAGCAAGGATGAAAGTTTCGTTTTTATAAACTGTCCAGTGAGCAATATCATAGTGTTTTCTTGTGAAACGAATGTTAGAAGTTTATGTGGAATGCGTAAAGTGTACATGGACGGTACATTTTCGTATTGTACAAAATATTTTTTACAATTATTTGCAATCCACGTACTTAATAATGGACATTATATTCCATTGATGTCTTGTTTGTTGCCTGATAAACGCAGTGAAACGTATGCAACATTATTTGAAATGCTAACAAAAGAAATCTTTCGACGTCACTCTACAATATTACGACGAGCTGAATTTTTTGTAGATTTTGAGAAAAGCATTCACACAGCGGTTCACGCTATATGGCCATCAGCACAAATCTATGGTTGTCGTTTGCATTTGCACCAATCGTGTTTCAGGAAAATCCAAAGTTTGGGTTTAACAGCAGAATTTAGGAACACAGATTCCGAAGTAGGAAAATGGCTGCGATATACATTTGGATTAACGTATTTGAATCCTGACGAAGTAGGCGATTGTTTCGCCTTAGATTTGTTTGCCGAAAAACCTGCTCGTGCACAGGCTGACAAATACGCCGATTATTTATTGGAGACATACATAGAAGACGATGCTCCTTTTCCTCCACATATGTGGGCTACTGCAACTCCATCGATCACTAACACCACAAACGCGTGCGAAGCGTTTCATTCCAAACTAAATGAGTCATTTTATTCAACACATCCATCTATTTATATTTTTATCGAAAAGCTTAAGGAATTTCAAATAGACACTTATGTTAAAATTCAAAGTGTGCACACACCAGCAAGAGTTAAAGACACACGCGCAAAACAAAAATTAACAACTCTAAATGAACTGTGTGAACAACTAAATAATGGAACAATATCACGATTACACTTTGTGAAGTGTATATCAGTATGACTTCAAATACACTATTTTTTTATTATAGTTTTTATATATTAAGTATTTGCTTTTATTATTGTTTTCATATGAGTACATATTTTTTATTTTCTATCTTTTTGCTGTACTTCAACTTGAAATACACAATTTCTATATTATTGTTTTTGTTTGCTTTATACGGTGCCCAGTTTACATAGACCCTCTGCGAGTACATTTTTAGCCAGTGCCCGAATTACCAACGAGATTAAAATTTCAGGTAGGTTAGTGCCCAATTTACATCCAGCCGGTGAGTTAATACCCGATACAATAGGTCTCATCGAATTACCTGGTTTGTGAATTTTTGGTAAACAATACATTCTAGGTACAAAAGGGTTGCTTACGTTTAGTTTAAATTTGAGGGGAGCAGTTATTAATTGTGGACAGTCTTTTAACGCGTTTTTAGTTTCTCTAATCATCTTAGTGAGGGGATTTTTGTTTAATTTGACATAAGGTCCATCCAATATTAAGTGATTAACGCGATTAAAATAGTCGGTTTTGTCCATAATTACCAATTTACTCCCCTTATGTGCTTTTAAGTAAAAGCAGTCTTTGTTTCTGAGATTCTTAATGATATTCCATTCATTGTTGACCGCGATATGTTTGTGCTGCTGAACGTTCTCACGGATGCGACTCGTGCAGGCCTCTCTAACGATAGATTTTACAGAATCTCCAAAATTTTGGATAGAGGTCTCAATGCCCGCAACTATCTCATCCATGGGAACCCCACGGCTTGGCAAAAAATATTTTAGACCTTTTTCTAATAGTTTTAATTCTTCACTATTAAAATTCTCAGACGACTGATTGATGACTAGTGTCTTTCATGGAACTATTGACAATTGGTTTTTCGTGAACCGAAGGTTACGAAATTTGTGACTTAATTTACAAATCTTAGTGTTAAGTTTATGTTCAGTTATCTCCGTTATTATATACGTATTTATTGATATATATATTGTGGTTAGGCTGTTTTTCTTATTTCTGTTTATAGTTACAACATAAAATATTTATTATTTAAAATTATTATAGAACCGGCCAAAAAATAGAAAATTTAGATTGGGTTTATTCCACTAATCAGTGCTCACAGGATTTCCGGCAACAGTATCCTAATCTGCCAGTTACTTACGCACAACTTCAAAAATATATTCAAGCTTGTGTTATTAAATTTGGTGAAACAGAGGCAATAACTCGTAAACCTGGCGGTGCAGCACCTAGAAAACGAACAGCAAATAGCATAAAGGATATTCGACGTCGAATGGACAACTCACCCAAAAAATCCAATCGCAAAACTATCACCACAGTTCATTTGTCAGCAGGAACATGTGCCATTTTAAAAAAGGGCTTAAAGTTGTTTCCATATAAAATTCAATCAGTTTAGGAACTCAAACAGGTAGATTTTGTTACGAGAACACAGTGTTGTCTATGATTTTTGAGGAAATAAATAATAATAACATTCTCAACAAATGCTTCTTTTCGAATGAGGCTTGGTTCCATCTTTCAATATATTTAAACAAGCAAATTATGAGAGTTTAGTCTGCAGAAAGCCCTCATGAATTGATGGAAACTACACTACATCCACAGAAAATTGGCGTCTGGCTAGCAGTTTCAAGTAGACGAATTATTGGGCCTATATCTTTTAATCAAACCATAACTGCTGAAGCATATCGAAATGAATTGTTAGAGGCGTTTATTAATCAACTTCATGATTATGAATTTACGAAGGGATATCTCCAGAAAGATAATACACCAGCGCACTAATCTCGAGGAGCAATAGCTTTTTCGTAAGAATATTTCGATACAAGAATTGCTAATTTTCCTCCAAGATCTCCAGATTTGACAATTTTAGACTATTTTATTTTTCCATATTTAAAGAATGCCATTTTCAAGACCAGATATCACACAATCGAGGAGCGAGCTTCCTTATACTATTGTGAATTCTTGTGCTGACATAACCCAAGAATTTCTAATAAATGGCATTGAAAGAATGAAGCGTAGAATTCAACTTTGTTTTCAAAGTAATGATCAAATTTCAAAAATCTGCTTTAGTATTATTTTCATTTAATTTTGACTATTGTACTAAATATATTTTCAAAAACTAAATTACTAATTATTACACACATTCACATTACATAACTAAACTATCAAAATTATTATTAAGAATACCATTTTCAAGGCCAAACATCACACAATCACACAAGAGCTTCGTAATGCTATTGTGAAATCTTGTGCTGACATAATCCAGGAAATCCTAGTAAATGGCTTTGAAAGCATGAAGCGTAAAGTTCAAGTTTGTCTTCAAAATAATGGTTAACAATTTCCAACATCTCCTTTAGTATAATTTTCTTTTAATTTTGCCTATTGTAATAAAAATTAAAAGAAAAACTAAATTATTACACACATTTACAACACAACCAAACTATCAAAATTATACGTTGTGACAGATTACGTGCACTGTCACCAATCATAAAAGAAAACATGTCTGTCGTTACAAAACGCCTTTCAGAAATGGTCAACTTCAACATACAGAAACCTGTGTTTCGATCTAACGATCTCATCACTGCAGTTACGAAGTGAAGCATGCAAATTGGCTGCCGCAAATAATGCAAGAATCTTATAAGTCAGGTGACAAGAGATATCTCACGACATCTGACAGATCAAAAGGCACGCCGGCAAAGTACTTTCTCACGTAGAGCTAAGCTATTAATATACATATACAGATAGATATGTTTTATAAATTCTCTATTAATGTATTTACAAATACTTAATGTGATTCGCAACGATACGTTTTAAATTGTCCTATGTATATTTCCTACACAAAGGAAAAGATATATTGTTATACGTCTATAACAAGATATAGATGGAAGAGTACATACCCAGAGAATTAGAAAAAGTGTTGATTGTACTCTCTGGAAGAAAGTAGATGTGAAGGAATGCAATACCTACCGAGTTCTTATGATACTAAACACTGCCATAACAATATTGGGAAAATAAATAGAATAAAGAATTAGAATGAAAATAGAGAAGACGTTAGATGAATCACATAGTGTGTTTAGAAGTGGAAAAAGTACTCAGGACCATGTATTTACAATAAAACAAATTCTAAAAAAATTAACTCAACAGAAACAAAATATATACATGACATTCATAGACCTTGAGAAGGCATCTGTTATGGTCCCAAGACAAAAACTATGAAAAATATTAACAGATATGGGAATTAACGGAAAAATCTTAAGATCTTCACAAAAGATATACCAAAGTAACATAAATACAATTATAAAAAACAATATGACTTCAGAAACATTCACTACTAATATAGTATTGAGACCAGGAGGAAATCTAAATCCGTTACTATTCATAGTGTTCATGGATGAGATAATTAAGAAATGTAAACCACTAACAAAAAAAACTAGATGTAGGTTATTTACAACTGAAAAGGGTAATATACAAGATGACATTGAAAAAACTACAATGCATAGTACCACACGATAGAAGACCATAAAATACCAAAAAAAAGTTCTTATTCACTAATATCCGATCGCCTTTTGTTTCCAAGCCACAGGATCTTAAAACTTTGTCAGAAATTTTTTTTTTAATTTCTTCCATGACAAAGCTGTTAACCTAATTATTCCAATAATTTATCGAAATTTGACCTATTGCTGACTAGAACAAATAATCTTAAAGTACGTCATTAGAAAATTTATTTCTGTTCAATAGCTCACAACAAAAAAAAATCGTTGCTTGGTCGACCTGAGCTTTAAAAACAACATAACATAAAAAAAAACTAAATTTAAAAAAATATGTTTAAGGTACCTAAGCTCTAAAGGTATTCAAATTCATGACCTTGTTCTTGGATATACTTTTCCAATCCTTGTGTTAATGATTGATGGCATCTTTGATAAATACCTGGATTATTACGGAATCTATCAGCAGGCTTCAAATTCTGTACCATAATTGCTCTTCACTATTTATTTCTACGGCATACATTTCTGTTTTCATAAACCCCCAATTTGAAAAATCGAAGGGATTAAAGTCGGGACTACGAGCTAGCCATGGTATAGGTCCTCCACGACCAATCTACCTATTTGCAAATCTTCTTTTCAAAAATTCCCTTGCTATGTGAGAAAACTGAGCTGGCTATGTAGTACATTCTTTGAATAATGTTCAATGGGATATTTTCTAATAAATTGTTCAGTTTATTTTCCAAAAAATGTCGATAGAGCTCGCCTGTCAATTGATTGGGCAATCGAAATGGACCAATTAGGTAATTGTCGATTATACCTGCCAAAACATTAATAGAAAACACATACTCGTAATTCCGTGTTACGGTTTGATGAGGGTTTTCATCACTCCAATAGTACATGTTATGTAGGTTCAAAACACCCACGCGACCAAAACTTGCTTCATTGGTGAAAAAAATCGGTGATAGAAAATTTTGCCCTTGATTTAGCAACCACTCGCAAAATTGTATACGGGATAAATAATTCTGTTCCGATGGGTGAGGAACTTTTTGGAAATGAAACAGTTAAAGAAGCTGTTCTTTGATAATTTGTCTAACTGATTCACGGTTAGCATTCCGTACAGCAGAACTTATTTTGCTGGTGCTTATTCTCGGATTATTTTCAACTATTTGCAAAACAGCTTCTTTATTTTCAATAGTACGATGAGTTCTGGTAACTCCACTATTAAGTTTCGATTTCTTGAAACAGACACCTTCTCCCAAACGTCTATGCACGTCAATAAATGTTCTAACATTAAGAACATGTCTTAATCGATATCTCTCTCGGAATAATTTGATAGAGCTGCACCATAACACATAATCATGCCCCTGTATTTTTCAAAAGTAAAGAGAACCATTTTTAAAATTTATTTTAGAGAACGACAAACATCAAAACCAAACACAAACGTAATCAGGAACATGACAAAGTTGAATAAATTAATGCAATATTAATTTGACAGGTGCCATAATTACATAGCCAACCATGATAATATTCTAATAATACGCTAAACTATAATACACTAATTTTGGTCCAATAATGATCACAATCGGACGAAATTTAAAAAACGAACCTTTAAGATCCTCTATCTTGAAAATAAAAGGAGATCGGACATTAGTGTATAAGAACTTCTTTTAACATTTTATAGTTATCTCTCGCGTGTTACTATTCATTGTAGTTTTTTCAATGTCCCATTGTATAACTGAGGGCATTTGCGGATGTGATATTCGCCAAAAAACGGAACTTGCAAATAAATTTAAATATCTGGAACATAGCGATGGAGGTAACTGGAATGAGAATAAATAAAACTAAAACGAAAGTAATGATGATTGGAGAGAATCGAGAAAACTTGAATATAGAAATAGATGGAAAGAAAATTGAACAAGTAAATAATTTTCAATACCTAGGAGTAACCATAGATCGGACAGGCACGCAGGATATAGATGTTAATGATAGAGTACAAAAAGCCAATAAGTTATATTATCCAATGAGCACCAAATTCATAAACAAAAAAGATATATAGAAACAGAAAAAACTGAAGATCTTCAAAGTTATATATAGGCCAGTGCTGACTTTTGGCTGTGGATCGGATTATTATATGTAAATATGGCCAAAAATGTTGACAACTTTTGAAAATCACCCAATGTTTGTTAATTAGCACAAAATTATATATGTAATTATAATTATTCAAGCGTAAATTCAACGTATATTCAACGTAATAAAACTTGAAAATTACCTGAGATCAGACCTTCAAAACGAACTGTTTAAAATTAAACTGTTTTATACTACATTAGAACATTGTTTTCCAGTAAAATAAATTCGTTTAACTTTTTTTCGATAACGTTCATAGATCATATTATTTTTATTTCGTACGTATTTTGAAACATATTTACATTGTATATCGTAACTTTTTATATAACCTTTCCAATACCAATAACATATCAGTTTTCTATTCCGGAAAAAAGAATTCCAACCCGAGTTAATGGTCTTATTTTTAGAACTGTCTGAGGTTATTTGTCCGTTTTCCCGCCTATCCCTCTTTATAATTTATTACAGAATCTATCATTTCTGACCTTCTGACTGTCCTTTTAAATAACATTAGCGCATAGGAAATGAAATCTACTATTAAGGGCATCTATTACAACTAAATTGAATAAATATTTTTTGTTTATAGAAAAGAATTTCGGTGTTTAGGTATTGCTTGTTGAAAGACACTGATTTATAATAAATATGTAATTAAGTATTCAATTCCAATCTGAAATCTGTATTTTAGAATGGAATATGCGTTAAAATAAATACAGAGGGAATTATTTATAAAAATACAATGTTGTTTTTGTTACGCTAGGTTTAAATTTTCAAATTTTGAACACAAGCTTTTGAGTCACACCAACGATTCATAGAAGGTAGAGAGAATGGACATGATGAAAAACGCTCATGTCAATCAAGTCAAACAATGGCCAAAGAAAATGTCGAAAAGCGCGCAATTAAAATCCTAAGGGGATAGTTGATGGTTTTGCAAATGTTCTTTCTGGTGTCTTTTTTTACTAAATCCGTAACAACTGTTCCAGATACTGCCACAAACATAATATTATTCTTTAGATTTCATCCTGTATCTTTAATTAAAATTGAGAAAATTAATGTCTGCTTTTCCAGATAAATCAACAATGCGTGATGATTGAATACCCCGTTCTTTTATTCATAATACCAGTATAGCATTAGCAAAGTCATTGCACATCGTTATTTATTAATTTGGCTCTGAAAACGTGTGTTTTTCCTTATCGATTGAAGAAAGCCAGAACTACACTGCCTTCCAAGAAGGGCGGTCTATCGAGATTAGAAAATTATAGATACGTAGCGAATTTTTCCAAATTTTAGTAGAATTTTTGAGCAGATTTCATACAACGCTATCCTTCACAACTAGAGACCGGGCGCATCAGGCCGAAATTACGATGGACCATATAAATAGTCTATAACATCGCTATATAACGCAGTTATTGAATAGAACTATTCATTCCCCTTCTTCGTGGGCGTAGATAGTAACGCGAGGAGTTTTTATCATTTATTTTACTTATTATTTTATATTTCGTAAATAAATAAAGTAGGGTAAGTTAGTTTCCTTTTTTCATTGCTTTAACTGTTAATTACATACTTCGTAATTTTTGTAATAGATGCTGTTTGATATCATTTCTTCGAATCTACTTCTCCCAATTATTTTGACATAAGTGTCCAGTGAATTTCGTTAAGCTTCAATAGCTTACGCATACATCTTTAATTTTCATTTATTTAGACCTAGAACATTGTTTAAGTTACCTTTTCAGATATGATATGGTACAACGTCGAGAATGGCATCGTGAAACAATGGCGAGTTGGATTAAGGGTTAAACTGATTGCATGTCCATTGCCAGTGATTTTGAAATTTATAGCAAAGTCTGTAAAATATCGTTAAAAATTCCAATAAATCGCATGTAAAGCCTCACTTAGCATCGCAAATACATACACAGAAAATAGACCCGTTGGAATCTGACAATTTTAACGAAAAACTCTGTGAAACTTTAATGTCGACAAATATTCCATTAAATCAACTGAACAATCCCACCTTCAAAACATTTCTCCAAAAATATACTGGTGGAAATGATCCTGATGAATCCACATTACGCAAATATTATGTTTTTAAGTGCTACACGAAAGCAGTAGAAAGCATTAGAAGCCATCTTTCAAATCAGTACCTATGGATAAGTACCGACGAAACTGTCGATATATTAGGATGCTGTGTAATAAATGTTGTAGCTGGTGTACTACATCCAACATCCAACTATTCTATATAACGCATATATAATAGCAACAAAAGTTTTAAAGATAGTTGATGCGGATACAGTAGCTAAAACCATTTACGAGAATATGCACCAAATTCTTCATTCGGACGACAGGTACAAAGAAAAAATACTTTGATTTCCGCATATATGTTAGAAACAGGCAGACTATTAAAGGAAACATATCCTAATATGCTGCATATTACTTGTGTAGCACATGCTCTCCACAGAATCTGTGAAATATCAAAGACACTTTTCCGGAAGTTGACTTGTATCCGCTTTTAAAAAAGTTTTCAGAAAAGCACCATTGAGAGTAGCTCTTTGCAGAAAAAAACTTCAGTCTTTGTCACTGCCTCCCTCTTCAGTAATAACTACATGGGGAACATGAGTGGAAGCTACTAGTTTTTATGCAGAGAATTTCGATAGTTTGCAAAATTTCGTTACATGTTTAAATGACGATGTTCGAAGTATTTCTGGTTGCAAGGAAGTAATACAAATTCCAAATTTAAAAAATAAGTTGTACTTTCTTCAGATACACTTTGGAAATTTGCCAAAACTAATCACTTATTTTTAAAATAAAATCTCAAATTAAATTATGGATTAACCACCTTAATGTGGCTATTAATAATTTGAAAATTATTGCAAGCGACATCTGATGTGGCCTTTGGTAAAAGTTAGACGCAGTTTTTAATAGAAATCCAGATTTAATAACATTGCTGCAATTGTGTATGGGGACAATGCCTGAAAACCTAACTGCTAAGTACGCTGAAATAAAATAATATTTCCAGTATGCACTTATAACCAGTTGCGATGTAGGAAGGACGTTTTCGGTCTACGAGGATGTATTTCATTCAATGAGAACAAATTTTACAGAAGGGAACCTTGAGAAAGTATTGCTAGTTAATATTAATACTCCTTTACTCAACTTGAACTACAAAATGAACAAATAAAAATATATTTCGTATTTTATAGATCACCATCCGTTTGTTTTCCAATTATATAAATTAAATTAAAAATTTTCAATAGTGCGCCCGTGGACGATGAGTCATTGTCCCGTGTCCGGTCCCTATTCATAACACACGTCCATACATATCCAGCAACCAACATGGATTTTTGCATTGCAGCCTACCGTTAGGAATCTAATGATAGTGTCTACTGTCAATTGAATAATTAGTTGGGCAAGAAGTATCCCAATTTCTTTTGCAGTTTTGACAACAAGCAATTCGTGAATGTTTGAAACACTTCCCATTATACTCCCATTTTCCAAAAATATACAATTTTTTTAACCCCCCGCGTACTTTATTTACTCCAAAGTAAATACTTATTTTTGCTGGTTTTTTGCAGTGTTGTTACTTATAATCAGAGAGCGGACTGAAGCGATTTAATGACCAATTGCCCCGATAAAACGATGTGGAGGACTCAGGTATTGTTTGCATCTTATAAAAGCCCGATGCTTGCTCGATTGCATTCCTCGAGCAGGTATTTTTATTTGCGTCGTTATGAATAGTACATTATGTGTATTCCTTCATAAATGAAATTTAACAGTGGCGTGTAAGACGGAATATACATTTATATATTATTTCGTTAGACTTCTTGAAAGTTTATTTTGGTGTTTACATGCTGTTATACATATATGTATTTATTGATCTTGTGATAGCATATTTTCTATTCTCTTCTATAAGGGATTGTTTCTGGTTTCATTTCTTTTTATATTGTTATATTATATATTTTTCCTATAATTGTTTATAAATATTAAATTCAATTGCACTTATTTTTGGAGTAGTTTTCGTTTCTTCTTTTTAGTGAATTTCTTTCTGTTCTTAGTATTTCTCTTTATTTTTATTAATTATGGAGATCTTGTAGGGCAACCATGGTAGGATGGATTAGAGGCCATACAGATTGGTTGCATATTCGTAATGATACCGAGATATATCGCAGTGCCTGTTCATTAAGTTTAGGGCGTCCACGAAAGTGTAATGTGCAGAGAAATGTTTGTTCGCAAACTCATAAAGATAACAGATGACGATCTGCACCTGACACTTTTAAGAGAGAACTGTGTGAAGCTTTATTGGCGGCCAATATCCAATTCAAAAAGCTTAACAATCCAATCCTCAAGAGATTTCTTAGAAAATATACTGATCGTCATATACCAGATGAATCTACTTTACGTAAATACCACTTACCAAAATATTATTTGAGAACCATTGACAAAATACGAACCAAGCTATCTGGTCATTATCTTTGGGTAAGTGCAGATGAAACAACGGATGTAATGGGACGATATGTGTTATATGTAGTTGTTAGTATTCCTCATCCGACAACTTCATACGAACAATACTTAATTGAAACTAAAATATTGCAAGTCGTAAATGGTGAAACAGTTGCAGAAGTAATTGATCAATGTATTTATCATTTTCTGTCATCGGATAACAACTATAAAGACAAGATACTATTATTTTTGGCTGAGGTGGCAGCTTATATGTTAAAAGCAGCGAAGTTATTAAAACAATCTTATACCAATATGATACACGTTACCTGTGTAGCACATGCACTACACAGAATATATGAACACATCAGGGGTAATTTTCCAAATATTGATAAGTTAGTTTCATCATTTAAAAAGATATTTCTCAAAGTACCTTTACGAGTGGCATTATATAGAGAAATATTTCCAAATTTACCTTTACCCCCAGTTCCTGTTTTAACTAGGTGAGGAACATGGCTAGAAGCAGCATTTTTCTATTCACAACACTTGCATGAATTAAAAAAACTTACTTTCTCATCTTCAAGATAATGATACGCAAAGCATTTCTAATTGTAACACCTGATACAAATTGAATATTTACAAAACCAGCTAAGCTTTATTAAAGCTAGTTCCCAGTGTCTTACAGATACCATTACTTACACGCAAAATCAAGATATCAACCTAAAAGAGGCGATAATTAACTTAGAAGCCGTTATCGATGAATGAAAAGTATGCCTTCTGAAATTGTAAATAAGCTGAGACAAAAAGTTGATGCCATATTTAGGAGAAATCTAGATTTGAATATATTATATCAATTATGTTCAAAGCCGATTGAAAAATCTATACATTCGAAGTATGGTGCAATTTCACAATATTTTAGTCACGCACCAATCACCAGTTGTGATGTGGAACGGACATTTTCTTTTTTAAAGACGTTTCAATATCTAAAGGAGCTAGTTTAACATAAGAACACCTTGAACAAATTTTAGTTACAAATAATACAAATCTGCATAAAACAAATCTGTATTTGTACACATGGACATGCAGCATGTATTTACTAGCTGTATGCTGTATGTCCATGTGTACAGATACAGATTTGTTTCATTCAGATTTGTATTATTTGTAACAAAGCTTGATGTCAGCTCTGGCATCGATATACTAATTTGTTTTTGGAAAATTTTAGTTAGTCATAGTAATATTTTACACTTTTAATGTTTCACAGAAAATACATAGTTTTGAGTTTTGTTCTTTGTAAATTATTTTTATTCAAAATTCGATACGCAATTCGCTTGTCAGCATTACTTTTTTTGGTTACCAAACCGTTTACTACATTCGATCTGTTGTGAATTGACAGATACATATTAACTGCATATGTAGGTATGTGCCACTTATGCAGGTGACCACACGTATCAAATTGTTCGAAACTCACGAATCGCTTACAAGCCTATTGCGAATTCAAGGCAGACGCCTATAGGTTATGAATCATCAATAGCTCGAATCCGCTCTCTGATTAAAAGTCATATCATTATAAAGCTTAAATTCTCTTCTACATAGTTTTCCAATTTTTGTGCTTAATGATTCATTGTGTTTAGTTCAATTTGAATGGTAAGTCTTCTGCTTATATTCTCGTATTACTTATCGGTTTGACTTTTTTCTTTTTTTGTTGACTACCATGTTTGCCGTTTCTTTTTTTGCTTATTTCTTGTGTGGATATCGGAATTATTTTTAGTCCAACATTGCTTTTATACATTTTTTTCATTTGTACACTGCTCATGGTCCTTTGGGCTACCTGCTTTTACCTTTTGTGTGCTTCAAGTCGTTGCAAAGGGCGCCGCAGGCGTGAGGTGTTATACCTTTTCAATCCAAATAGTTAATCGTTTTTGTTAATTATGCTTGCTTGCTCTTGCTGTCGGATTGTAAGTTGATATCCATAAATTAGTAGGTAGTTCTGTACGCGGAAAAAGCTTTAATATTGATTGCGTTAAAATCACAACTGCTGAGGTTCGTAGAATTCATTTAAAAGCTGCTATTACTTGGACGTGTAAAAGTTGTTTGCAATTTAGTCTAAAATCAGTTATAGTTTCCCTTCAAGAGGAAATAAGAGTTTTAAAGGAGATTGTCGTGACTTCCTCTCCTTCTGCCTCATTACTTGAGAACGAGAAAATTATCCACGAGATAACGGATTGTGAGCGCCGATAGACAAATATCATGGTTTTCAGTTGCATAGAGACCAAGTGTGATAGCAATAAGGAACAAAATGATTTGAAAGGACAACTTGTTAATAATATCAGAGCTTCAAATTTCTAATACTACTATGAGGGTTTCCAAATTGCGAAAGTTTAATTCAAGCAAAACATCTAATACTCGTCGAATCAAGGTTGTCTTTGCGAACGAGTCTTCTGTTTTGAATGTCGTACGCAATATAACTAAACCTAAATCCAATCCAAAATTTTCTGGTTTATCAATATCTCGTCACAAGACCCAAATCCAGAAATATACAAACAAACTAAAGCTACAACAAAGTAAAGCTGGAAAAAGGCCAGAGGGTCAAACTTAAACTTAAAATATAATAAAGGTATGCCTTCCGTTATTTCTTCGTTAAACTGAACCAGTCCAACAGCGTTCTATATAATACCTCCGTTTATTATCAAAACGTTAGGGAACTTTGCACTAAGATTCATTCGTTTTTTACTGCTGCTTGTGAATGCTTTTATGACATTATAGTTTTTACAGAAACATGGTCTGATGATTCCATAGACTGTTCCGAATTATTACCTGCAAATTATAACAGTATCAGGTGTGACCGAAGATGTTCTTTGATTAACCGTTCTACTGGTGGTGGAGTTTTGACAGACGATATTAGCTATGGAGTTATCGACACGAGCGTACTTATTGCGCTTGCGCCCGCAATTGACGTAATTGTTTGTGAATGCACATTAAATTCTATCTCCTTCTTTATTACAAATGAAACAGACATGCAATATATATATCTGTAACTGTACACAAGGACAATATACCTCGTATTTTCAGCATTTACTTCTGCTTAAGACACGTGTTTCTGCCATCTATAGGCGTCATCAGTCAACCTAGTGAAGCAATGTAAGACAAAATAATACAAATCTAAAACAGATTTGTATCTGTATATACATTTAAGCATAAATCGCCCACAAGACATAGCAAATTTCGTCCTATCAGGTAGCACTATATAATAAGTGACATCTGACGGACGAAAGAGACTATGCCGAAAAAGGCAACCCTTCCCTTGACCGGCCAAGCCGGTACATAAGAGAAGAAAATACGTATATAGGTGTAGTCCATTAACACGAGCCAGATGGCAGTAAATATACAAAAAAGGTTTAAGTATATCAATACGTTAAGCACGTATTACGCATTTGTTACAAATGAAACAGACATGCAATATACATATCTGTAACTGTACACATGGACAATACATCTCGAATTTTCAGCATTTACTTCTGCTTAAGACACGTTTTTCTGCCATCTATAGGCGTCATCAGTCAAGCTAGTGAAGCAATGTAATACAAAATAATACAAATCTCTTTAAAAAACAGATTTGTATCTGTATATACATTTAAGTTTAAATCGCCCACAAGACATAGCAAATTTTATCCTATCAAGTAGCACTATATAATAAGTGACATCTGACGGACGAAAGAGACTATGCCGAAAAAGGCAACCCTTCCCTTGACCGGCCAAGCCGGTACATAAGAGAAGAAAATACGTATATAGGTGTAGTCCATTAACACGAGCCAGATGGCAATAAATATACAAAAAAGGTTTAAGTATATCAATACGTTAAGCACGTATTACGCATTTGTTACAAATGAAACAGACATGCAATATACATATCTGTAACAGATATTGCGATTTAAGCTTAAATGTATATACAGATACAAATCTGTTTTTTAAATAGTATTATTTTGTATTACATTGCTTCACTAGCTTGACTGATGACGCCTATAGATGGCAGAAACACGTGTCTTAAGCAGAAGTAAATGCTGAAAATACGAGGTGTACTGTCCATGTGTACAGTTACAGGTATGTATATTGCATGTCTGTTTCATTTGTAAGAAATGCGTAATACGTGCTTAAGGTATTGATATACTTAAACCTTTTTTGTATCCTTCTTTATTGCCCAATATGTATACCACCTTCTATTAATCAACATGAATTTGAAATCTCGTGTAAATCGCTTCAAATCTTATTGCTTGATAAGCCTACTATCATTGTTGATGACTGTAATCTTCCTTTGTGTGTAAGCAGCCCTCAATCTCGTCCCAGCTTGCGCATTTTATTGTTTCTGTGTCTCATTGAATCTTAAGCATCATAATTCTATAAGAAACTGTGACAATCGACTTTTAGATTTAGTTATTTCTAATGCAAATTGTAATATTTTTGTTGAAGCTGATGAGTTTTTATTTGCTCCAGTTGATCCATATCATCCTCCTCTTTCTATATCTGTGAAATTTTTGTTATCAGGTCGACCATTTTCTGCTTTTCCTTCTAATACAAATCTACGATATAACTTTCAGCGTGCTGATTTTGGACTGTTATATAGCAATCTGGCAAACATAGATTAATATTTGCTAGAATCTTTTGATAATGTAGATGTTGCTATGGTAAAATTTTATAAAGAGCTTAAGAATGTTTTTGACACCCACGTTCTAAATTATTCTGCAACTGACAAGTGTTTTAAGTATCTATGCTCGTTTACGACTGATATTATTAATTTTCTAAAATTGAAATTATACTACAGACGTAAATGGAAAACGACAAATAGAATCTATTTTTTAATTAGATTTAAAAGACGTCGTTCTCTGTGCAAGACAAAAATATCAGAAGCTTACAAAGTATATTTGGATTCAGTTGAAGCATCGTAACAGCATAATCCTAAAATTATGTTTCAATACCTACATAACATGATAGGTTCTACAAAAATACCCAATACCCTGATTCATAACGATATAGCATTGGATAATCCGTGCAGCATTGTTAACGTTTTTGGTGGTCGTTTTGCTTCTATTTACGGAATTAGCTCACCTTTTCCTCCAGACTTTTGTCAGAATGATTGTATTCTCTTTTCCTTATCATGCATCTCAGAAGATGATTTAATCTCATTAATGTCTAAGTTTTCAAACAATAATACGTCGGATGATAATTTAATTTCATCGTTCATAGTACTTGATACAAGATATGCTTTAGCTAGAGCCCTTATGATCATAATTAATTTATCTATTAAAACGACTGTATTTCATTATAGCAACGTGCTAGAGTTTTTCCTGTGTTTAAAAAGTGGACCAGGAATTATGTTGAAATTATCGGCCTAGATCAATACTTTCAAATTTTGCAAAATTGTACAAGAATGTTATTTCATTGAACAAAGCCGTGTTGATATGGTGAGATCGATAGTTTAGCATTATAATATTTACTTGAATGTATTTATTCATGTAAATATTATAATGTTAAACTATCGATCTCACCGTATCAACACCGCTTTGTTTGTGGTAGCTCAACAGTAACAAACCTTATAAGTCTCACACAATACATTTGCCAGGAATTGGATCACAAAGTCAAGTGGACGTTATTTATACTGATTTTAGCAGCGCATTCGATAACATTGATCAGGGTGTACTTTTATATAAACTACCCGCATTTGGATTCAGTTGTGCACTGTTGCAATTACTTAGGTCGTATTTGAATAACCGGTGTAACTATGTATTTTATAATGTCTTCTAATTTTATTCCAACTTCAGGTGTGCCACAGGGCTCTAATCTGGGGCCACTACGTTTTGTACTGTATATTAATGGCCTACTTGCTTGCTTATCGTGCTCGGTTTTGGCTTATGCAGATGATTTAAAAATCTACAACACTAGTGTCCATTCTCTGGACGATGTACTTCAACTTCGGCGCGATTTAGGCACAGTAAGAGCATGGTGTTCGAAATTCAGTTTAAATCTAAATATTAAGCAAATCCTGCCATGTTACATATTATAGAAAAGTAAATTATCCCTTACCGTAATTTATAAGTTCTCTAGTAAAATTTAGATCCAATTCAACTTTAAATTGCATGTATTTTTTAAAGATTATGTAGATGTAAAATAGAAAAAAATATTTTATATGCAATTAAGAACCTTATAGACACCAACGTCCTTGTAAAACCATTAAATCAAAATATTTTAGGATGGAATAAAAATAGTTACCTATTTATCACATGTTTTATATATTTATTTTCTAAAATTTAATAATTGCTTTTATAAATTATAAATAGAGATATTATCAATGACCCGCCATTAATGTTCAATAATCTTTAATTGATAAAATGATTCCGGAGAAGTTTATATTTACATTTGCGGATACCTAAGAGGAAACAAGGTAACTATAACTTTTATATTAATACACAATTATTATTATTCTTAATCCGCATCTAATATTAACCCGTATCAATATATACATATACTACTATATATATATATACTACTGTTTATTAATTCGTTGATATAATATAAACAGTATGTATATGTACATCAAGCATTTCATTATCCGCCAAAAAAAATTTTTTTTAATTGTGTTCATTTTTGAGAAAAAGTCAACGTTTTTTATGTCAGGACAGTACACATTGTGTTGACGTAGGTTAGTGATAAAATAGAAGAAGTCGCTGTTTAGTTAGTTTAAACACACAGTCCAGGGACCTTTACAAAAAAGAAAACGTAGTAAATAAATATGCCTTCGTTTGCTTTTTATTATCAGACTGGTCATTCATAAAATTGTTTCTATCGACACACTAACAGATCTGCAATAACAAATATTTCGATTAAAGGTCGATGCATGTTCGCTTTATGTAAACACATTCATCAATGATAAATAAAATAGACCTACTTCTTCAAATATCCGATTACAAAATATTAAATTAAATAGTTTTTCTTCGTCCTGTATCTCTTAATCGTTGGAGTAGTTGTGCAAAGGTAGGTTTCGCTGGCAATTGTCTATTAGGAAGTTGTTCCGCATATATTGCAGCATTATGTTTGCATTAAACATACATCAAGACCATATTACCAAAAAACACCAAAAAAATATTAAGAAAATTACACAATATTAGCCAGACACAACATCATTGTCCGGTACAAATACGCACATTAAAGTTTCAGCGGTAAATGTCTTGATATGATACTGTAATCAAAATAGCGCCATATGTTCAATAAGTAGTTCTATTGTTTACAGGTCAGCATTTTTCGTTTAAATAACAGTCGATAGCATAAAACTTACGTAGAAGGCACACACACACACACACTTACACTATGCATCTTAAAAACATTTTCCCATATTTTCTTCTTTTTTTTTCGGGCTTATTTGAAAACTTTTTTTACGAAATTTTTTGGTAAAACATTATAAAATTTTGGAACTTTATACCCTCCAAATTAGGAAAACGAGTGATCAAACAGCCTATATATAACCAGGTGGAAAATTCAAAAAGCACAATTTTTTTTTTTAGAACTGCGTTATTTATGTTGATAGGTACTAATTTTATATCTACTTATGGATTCTTTTCACTTCGAGAATTCATTTTGGTCAGTCAATCAAACAAATTATATATTAATTTCAAACAGAATTTTAATAAAACATACCATCAAATGGTCAATAGAAAAACAAAAAGATTGCTACCTTGAGTAATCAATGTATTCTACTGAAATTTTTATTGTTTCTTGACACGAACAAGATGTAACTCTACTGAAAATTTCACTAAAACACATCAAAATTTGCTGGTAATCCGTTTATTAATGGCGGCAACTATATGTAATTAAGATGTCTAAATCATGAAATCAGAATTACTTATTTGCTTCAGAAGTAAATACTACTTCATTCTTATAATAGTATTATGACCTATTTCTTTTGACACCCAACAGCTTAACGCCAACTACCGGTTATTATTGGTGGGCCATCACTTATTATTTCCACCTGCGCCCTACATATTAATATTTAATTGTATTTCCCTTGATGCCGTACGTCATAACAAAATAAAATATTTAGTCGTTCATCTGTCCAAATTTAGGTGCAGTAATTAATTTGTCACACCCCATATTCCAGAAGTATTCAATCGTTAAATCCAAGAGTACCACGCAATGTGAAAATGAAAAATAGTATCAATATTTCGTTTTGTATAAAACAAAAACATTTTAATAATATCTCAATATTATTTAAAATCGAATGTGGGGAACACAGTACAAGATAATATTTGTATAATTTCCCAGCATCATGCACTGGAGAGTACATAGCAAGACGAAACACGTGCCTGCATGCCTGGAAATCAATTTTCGCACAAATATGACTTGTATTGTGTTCTACACACCGAACTTTTAATTATGACAGGCCTTCAAACATTTTTCTTATTATAGTAGGTTGTTTATTAAGTAATTAAGATTTGTGTACATGCGAAGCTTTAGAAAAAACTTCAAATTTTTACAGTTGTCATACATAAATTCAAATTATAAACGCTTATATTTATTAAAATACTTTATTATGATATTAGAGTTACAACATAAAATAATTCTTATTCAAAGTTAATATAGAACTGGCCAAAGATTATAAAATTGGATGTATTCCACTAATCAGTGCTTAGAGGATTTCCGGCAATAGTGTCCTAATCTGCCAGTTCTTACGCACAACTTCAAAAACATATTCAAGTTCGTGTTATTAAATTTGGTGAAACAGAGGCAATAACTCGTAAACATGGCGGTGAAGCACCTAGAAAACGGACAGCAATTACATAGAGGATATTCGATGTCGAATGAACAACTCACCCAAAAATCAATTGCAAAACTATCTCAACAATTTCATTTGTCAGTGGGAACATATCGTACTATTTAAAAAAAAAGGCTTAAAGGTGTTTACATTTATAATTCATGTACCTTCGGAACTCAACAAGTAGATTTTGTTTCGAGAACATAGTATTGACTACGGTTTTTTGATAACAAAAATAATAATGGTATTTAACAAAATAATTTGAAACATACATGAGTGGGTAAAAACCACACCAATTTGAATAATACAAAAGTATTTTTAATAATGTATGTTTCAAATTATTTTGTTATATACGCATTCTGTTCGCCCGACAAGTAGTGAAGACACGATAATACAGTTTTTTATACATATGGTTGTTACCGTCTATAGAAACACGTTGCTTAGTTCGGCAGTTATTATGTAGACACCGCTGAATATTCTTTCACGCTCTGTCTTAATAATTTCTGGTTGATAGCAAGGTAGTTATGTTTGGTTGAATGTATCTCTTCTCCAGCAGGAGCGTACCGACGATCCTGTAGAAATGTGAAATACGTATCTGCGTCTCTGGAGAGGAGATACATTCACAAATATGTAACTTATATTGTGTTCTTCACACCCCATTTTTAATAATATTTTATATTATTAAAAATACTTTTGTATTAATAATGGTATTCTCTCTTCTTTTGGGATAAAGCTTGGTTCCATCTTTCAGGATATTTAAACAAACAAAATATGAGGATTTGGTCTGCAGAAAACCCTCATGAATTTGTGGAAACTACGCTACATCCACAAAAAATAGGCGTCTGGCTAGCAGTTTCAAGAAGACGAATTATTGGGCCTCTATTTTTTTAATCAAACTACTGAAAGACATCTAAATGAATTATTAGAGCGTTTATTAATGAACTTATGGAAGGATATTTCCAGCAAGATAATGCACCAGCGCACAAATCTCGAGAAAAATAGCTAATTTGCAAGAATTTTTCGATACTGGAATTATTAATTTTCCTCCAAGATCTCCAGATTTGACAATTCTAACAATTTTATTTTTACATGTTTAAAGAATACCATTTTCAAGGCCAAACATCACATAATCACACAAGAGCTTCGTACTACTATTGTCAATTCTTGTGCTGACATAACCCAGGAAATCCTAATAAATGGCTTTAAAAGCATGAAGCGTAAAGTTCAACTTTGTCTTCAAAATAATGTTCAACATTTTCCAACATCTTCTTTAGTACCATTTTCTTTAATTTTGCCTATTGTAATAAAAATTAAAATAAAAACTAAGTAAATTATTAATTATTACACACATTTACATGACAACCAAACTATCAAAATTATACGTTGTGACAGAATACATGCACCAACCATTAATAAAAAACATGGCTGTCTCTAATGAGGAAAGTTTTTGAAGGCACGTTACACAACGCTTTTCAGCAATGGTCAACTTCAACATACAGAATCATGTGTTTCGATCTAACGAGCTCATCAGTGCAGTTAGAAAGTGAGGTATGAAAATTGGCTGTCGCAGATAATGTGACAATCTTATACGTCAGATTACAAGAGATATCTCGCGACATTTGATTGACAAGAAAAGCCTGGCGGCAAAGTACTTTCTCACGTAGAGCTAAGCTTTTAATACACATATACAGATAGATGTTTTTTTTTACATTCGTAGGTTAGAGCTGTGGTCACTCAATGGAAACCACTTGTTTTGTACTACATTTATCATGTGGACAGCAATAGTTGATTTGGCGTTCGAGATATTAACATTAGACAATGAGCGGCGCTAGGTGTTCGTCTTTTGTATTTAGCAAGGGAATTATTTGTTGTGAATTTGGCTTTCCCATCATTATGACGAATCTCTAGCAAGATGAAATACTTGTCTACTTCTCAGGAAAGCAATTTTCAAAGAAATATGTACTGTTTTCCTCACACGATTTTTTTGTTGTAATATTTCGATATTATTAAGCTAATATTACACAGATGCACAAAATTAACGCACCGCATAATAAATTTTGAATTATTTCTTTCAATCTTAGTATACCTATCAAAATTAATTTAATTTATTGAAATAAGAATACAAAAAATTCTTCTTCAATGTAGAAAATAACCAAAAAAATAATAAATATTTTAATCAAATTTTCAGTGAAAACTAATTAAAAAATTGGAAATAAACAAAAGTTTCAGTTTTTAACAGTTTCAATATCGACTCTAGATCAAATAACTTTCCTCGAATGCCTTTAGATGCTATGGAAAATATTTATGATGAAATCTTGGGGTATGTTATGCCATTCTTTAAAAGCCGCGTTTTCCAGCTCAGACAAGTTTTCAGGAGCAGGATTTCTAATGCGTCGTTTAAGCTGATCCCAAACATGTTCTATCACATTCATGTCAGGACTACACATTTTATTTTACACGGGTTCGCCCTAATCTCGAATATGCGTCAATTATTTGATACCCTTATTATGTCTACCATAATTTACTTGTCGAGAGAGTGCAATTAAGATTCTTGAAATATTTAACCAACAAATATCTGGCAATTAGGCTGCCTGCTAGGGGAGTCGACTATCAAGAATTACTGCGGGACCACAACTTTACCTCACTTTCTGATCGCAGAGAGGTAATCACTTTATGATTAAGCTAGTCAACAATGACATCGACGCACCGAACTTACTCTGCTATTGACATTATGGTGCCAAAATATGTAACAAGATTAAATGAAACATTCGCCGAAGCCAGAGCTAGAACTAACGTCTGTGTTAAAGCATCAATTACGCATATGGATAGAAATTCTAACAGAATTTTGCCTGATCCTTTTTACCCTTCCGCTACAATTTAACTATTTAGCATAGATTCAGTAAATTACCCACTTTTGCCTCTACTGATAAGTTATTAACTAGGTTAGTATTTCTTATGATTTTCTTTATTTGAATTTTTACTTTAATTAGTTTATGCATAATAATTTAATTTAGCTTTTGACACTGTACTTTATCATTGTATTGTCATCTTAATGGAGAGATTTGTTGGTCAATAAAAACAATTATTATTATATTAATTTTTGTTTTTATTTAAATATATTTTTTTTACTAATGCATTTTTGTAGATATCTATTTTGTTATTTAAGTTTTACTATTTGGAATTTACACAAATAAACAAAATAAACACATTTTAAACCCAGAACAAAAATGTTGACAATTTCTGTTTTAAGATACATATTATGTAACATTTAAAATATATGTGCGTTTGAGTTTTATGGAAAGCAATATTCTAATTAACTTTTTTAATTAACCTAATACAGTGTACTCAATCCAATTAACCTGCCACTTGGTATTTACTGCACCCTGCTCTGTTAAATAGGTCAAGTAAATACCTTGAAATATAGTTCACGTATACTGACCAACATTATCTTCCAGAGTGTCTTTTGTATTTAGCAAGGGAATTATTTGTTGTGAATTTGGCTTTCCCATCATTATGACGAATCTCTAGCAAGATGAAATACTTGTCTACTTCTCAGGAAAGCAATTTTCAAAGAAATATGTACTGTTTCCTCACACAATTTTTTTGTTGTAATATTTCGATATTATTAAGCTAATATTACACTGATGCACAAAATTAACGCACCGCATAATATATTTTGAATTAATTCTTTCAATCTTAGTATACCTATCAAAATTAATTTAATTTATTGAAATAAGAATACAAAAAATTGTTCTTCAATGTAAAAAATAACCAAAAAAATAATAAATATTTTAATCAAATTTTCAGTGAAAACTAATTAAAAAATTGGAAATAAACAAAAGTTTCAGTTTTTAACAGTTTCAATATCGTGTATTGCCGACTCTAGATCAAATAACTTTCCTCGAACGCCTTTAAATGCTATGGAAAATATTTATGATGAAATCTTGGGGAATGTTATTATTGAATGATAAGACTATTCTTTAGTTGTTGAACAATAAAAGTTTATTATAATAAGTTGTTGATATGTTTCTTTGTCTTTTTTCACATTTATTTGCAAAATGACCTGCTACACCACATACAAAACATTTCCCTTTGAATTTCTTGCTGCTTGAATATTTTTTATTTCCTTTGCTATCGCTTGTATTTTTAGCTAAAAACGCTTGTTGCTGTAAACTTGTTGGTTTAGCTTCGATTTCCTTCCTTCTCTTGCCTTCTTCTAGAAGCTTCTGTTTTAGTTGTGTAAGGTTTGGCATTGCGTTCCTTGTTTCCATAGCTATTACGAACTTTTCGTACTCTGATGACAAACTGGAAAGCAAAATAATTGCCAAAAACTCCTCGTGAATTTCAATACCACTTTCGGATAGTTTTTCACAGATTTCGGCAAACTCGTTTATATGTCCCACAACATTTCCATTAGCCATGTTTAAACTCACCAACCTTTTGTATAGTGACACTTTTTTGTAAAGTTCCTTTGGGCATATGCACATTTTTAAGCTTCTCCCAAGCTTCGGAAGAAGTTTTGCAGCTTCTAATATAAACCAATTGAGTAGGTCTTACACCAAGAAAAATAGATGCTAGCGCCTTCTCGTCGTCAGACTCCCATTGCTCCTTCTTTACATCAACAGAATCAATCTTAAGTACTCCACTGACAATTTTCCAATGTCCACTGTGGATTAGGACACTCTTCATCTGGATCGACCAACTATCATAGTTCTTCTCATCCAGTTTTTCTATGTGAATCACAGGTGCACTCATTTTTCTTGTTCTTTTCCAATTATTTTGCATACACTTCAACAAATATAAATACTATTTATTGTTTTAATACGTGGTTATCTGGGCCCATTACCTATTGAATGATGAGACTATTCTTTAGTTGTTGAACAACAAAAGTTTATTATAATAAGTTGTTGATATGTTGAATGCTTTAACAGGAATAATAAATATATTTTTTATATCTATGACATTAATCAAATATGACAAGATCCATGATGGTTCATGCTGGTGTTAAGGAATATTTATGGGCAGAGGCTGTTAATACAGCGGCGTACACAAGAAATAGATGTCCTACAAAGCGGTTGGAGAATAAAACACCACACGAAGTTTGGTTCGGTCGTAAGCCAAGTGTGCAGAATTTCAAAACATTTGGTGCGTATGCTGTAAGTCTCAACAAATCTTCAGATAAATCTAAGTTCAAAGCTAAGAGTTTGTCATACATTATGGTAGGATATTCAGCAACATCAAAAGCGTATCGTCTATTTAACACAACGACACGCATGGTCATTGAACAACGCAATGTTATATTTGATGAGAAGGTGCACAATGTAGACAACAGTAACAACGAAAACGGGAAAAAATCCCTTAATGCAGATGATTACTTAACATTTTGCTTTAATGTAGATAAATATGCAGATGTTGTTGATTGTAATAGCCGATCTTCTGTGCAGATAGAAAGTGATGAAGAATCTTATGGTACAGCTGATAATGATGATGATTCTGATAATGGAATTGTAGGTCAGCAAGCGATTCATTATCGAGGGCGGCCTAAAATTATACGGGATGGTAAACGGGGTAGACCAAAGAAACAGTTTAACACTAAACAAGCTAATGAACTGTGTGTTGCTATTGAGGAAGAAATTCCTGAGACGGTTGAGGATGCCCTTGCTAGTTTAAATAAACAACAGTGGGTAAAAGCAATGGACGATGAGATTTATGCATTGCGTAAGAACAATACATTGAGTCTGACAGATTTGCCAGAGGGACATAAAGCGATTCCGTGTAAATGGGTATTTGCATTGAAGAAAAATATTAAGGGCGAAGTCGAACGATTCAAAGCAAGATTAGTTGCCAAAGGTTGTAATGAACGATTCGGCATTGATTACAAAGAAACATTTTCTCCAGTCGTACGATATTCGACAATACGCTTGCTTCTGGCGTTAGCTGTTAAGTATAAGATGCATTTGCATCAAATGGATGTGCGTACCGCTTACCTAAATGGCGAACTACAGGACGAAATTTATATGAAACAGCCCCCAAATTTTATTGACGAGAAATCACCAAATGCTGTTTTGAAATTGAACAAAGCTATTTATGGCTTAAAGCAAAGCGGCAAGGAGTAGAATAACAAGCTTGATAGTGTACTGAGACGTATGAATTTCAACCCATGTGAAAATGAGCCATGTTTATACAGGTCAAACATAGATGGAAACCTTGTGCTGATTGCTGTTTATGTGGATGATCTGATCATTGCCTGTGGAAATTTGGAGATTGTGTATAAAGTAAAAGCACAGATTTCCAACGAATTCGAGGTGGATGATAAGGGTATTCTTAAACATTTTCTGGGAATGGAAATTGAGCGCCAGGGAGAAACAGGTATGATTAAATTAAGTCAGAGCCAATATATTGCAAACGTTTTGATGCATTATGGAATGGATCAATGCAAGGCAGTATTTGTACCGTTAGAGGCTCAAGTTGATTGCAAAGACAATTGTAAAAAGTTTAATTAACACGATTATCAATCGCTGGTAGGTACTGTAATGTATTTGACTATATCCACCAGACCGGATATTTTACACTCCGTGTCAAAGATGGCACAACGCAATACTGATGCGCATGAGGAACATATGACCAAACTAAAACATATATTGCGCTACTTATCTGGTACACGAAACCTGAAATTAAATTTTGATTCTGATGGTAGTAGTCTTGAAAGGTATGTGGATGCAGACTGGGGCGGAAACGCGATGGACAGAAAATCATATACGGGATTTACATTTTTCTACGATGGATCTCTTATCTCGTGGGAATCTAAGAAGCAAAATACGATTGCACTTAGTAGCACAGAGGCTGAGTATATGGCAGCGTCAGATGGAGCCAAAGAAGCTGTTTATTTGAAAAAATTGCTTTTTGAAATTGATGGTTATAAAAGAGGAGTAACAAAACATAACATTGACAATCAAGGTGCGATGAAGTTAGCAGAAAATCCTGTCTTCCATAAGAGAAGTAAGCATATCGATATCAGGTATCATCATATAAGGGAACTGGTACGTGATGGGCAGATCGACTTAACCTATTGTCCAACACAAAATATGATATCTGGCGTACTAACTAAAAACTTATCGAAGATTAAACATGTTAATTTTGTAAAACAACTAAAACTTGAATAATTCTGAAAAATAATTGAAACTTAAATAATATTGTAAAGCAACATCCACATTGAGGAGGAGTATTAAATATTATATAGTAAGCCAAGCAATGTGTATGGTGATATAGTTGTCATATTTGATATTTATTATCCCTGTTAAAGCATTCAACATATCAACAACTTATTATAATAAACTTTTATTGTTCAACAACTAAAGAATAGTCTTATCATTCAATAGTTATGCCATTCTTTAAAAGCCGCGTTTTCCAGCTCAGCCAAGTTTTCAGGAGCAGGATTTCTAATGCTTCGTTTAAGCTGATCCCAAACATGTTCTATCACATTCATGTCAGGACTACACACTTTATTTTACACGGGTTCGCCCTAATCTCGAATATGCGTCAATTATTTGATACCCTTATTATGTCTACCAAAATTTACTGGTCGAGAGAGTGCAATTAAGATTCTTGAAATATTTAACCAACAAATATCTGACAATTAGGCTGCCTGCTAGGGGAGTCGACTATCAAGAATTACTGCGGCCCCACAACTTTACCTCACTTTCTGATCGCAGAGAGGTAATCACTTTATGATTAAGCTAGTCAACAATGACATCGACGCACCGAACTTACTCTGCTATTGACATTATGGTGCCAAAATATGTAACAAGATTAAATGAAACATTCGCCGAAGCTAGAGCTAGAACTAACGTCTGTGTTAAAGCATCAATTACGCATATGACTAGAAATTCTAACAGAATTTTCCCTGATCCTTTTTACCCTTCCGCTACAATTTAGCCATTTAGCATAGATTCAGTAAATTACCCACTTTTGCCTCTACTGATAAGTTATTAACTCGGTTAGTATTTATTATGATTTTCTTTATTTGAATTGTTATTTTTACTTTAATTAGTTTATGCATAACAATTTAATTTAGCTTTTGACACTGCACTTTATCATTGTATTGACATCTTAATGGAGAGATTTGTTGGTCAATAAAAACAATTATTATTATATTAATTTTTGTTTTTATTTAAATATATTTTTTTTACTAATGCATTTTTGTAGATATCTATTTTGTTATTTAAGTTTTACTATTTGGAATTTACACAAATAAACAAAATAAACACATTTTAAACCCAGAACAAAAATGTTGACAATTTCTGTTTTAAGATACATATTATGTAACATTTAAAATATATGTGCGTTTAAGTTTTATGGAAAACAATATTCTAATTAACTTTTTTAATTAACCTAATACAGTGTACTCAATCCAATTAACCTGCCACTTGTGTATTTACTGCACCCAGCTCTGTTAAATAGGTCAAGTAAATACCTTGAAATATAGTTCACGTATACTGACCAACATTACTGCCACGTAAATAGCAAATTAAATAGAATGGCAGTAAGAATAAATTCGAAGGGTGTACCGGAACTACCCAAAGCTAGCGTGACAACTGGATAACGTAACAAGCTTTACGAAAGCATCGTGAAAATATAACACGTGAATTTTAGGAAGGATTGAAACGTATCTAAATATACTTGAATGCAAGAACATGTGTGTGTACATGTTATTTATTACGTAGTAGTATAGTGTAAAAACACGTTTGCTAGACACATGCTGTAGATTGTACTTGTCAAAAGCAGGACGTTACCTTTTTTTTATTATTTTAATAATAGCAATTACACTCGATAAGAATGCATGGGTTTCTTTTATGTTTCTGTGTCGGTAGGTGGTTATGCCAATCTTGATTGTTCAATATCGTAAAATAATACCTCAAATTTTCTTACACTTGGTGATTTCATTTTTAATTAATGTACCTAATGGCAACTGAAACATTAAAGTTGGTGCAAGACTGATTATTAAGTTTATCGTATCATCAACTATTATGCCATCTTTATGTGAAACATTTAATGATGATTATTAGGAACATAATATTACAAAGAATTCAAATAAATTTTACCTCAAAGTAGCCCTTGGAAATTATGATTATGTCTTAGCTTGTTACTAATTTTAATAGGAATTTTTAAGTGAATGAAATATGTTCATTTCCAACAAACAAGCAAAATTTTATAAAAATTGTTCAAAGTGTCCACCACCTTGTTCGAAACATTTCTCACATCTTCTTCTAATGGAGGAAAAAGTGTTTTGTAGTATCGCATTGTCAATTCCATTAATTCTTTCAGCAATTCTGATTTGAAGGCCTGCAAGATCAGGTATCTGTACTTGATAAATTGAGTTCTTTAAGAATGGCCATAAAAAGAAATCACATGGGGTAATGTCACAAGATCTTGGTGGAAATTCATGTTCAGTGTTTAAACTTATCAACCGATTTTGAAAAAATTGCTGCAGAATATTAATTGTCTCACCTGCTGTGTGTGCTCTAGCTCCGTCTTGTTGAAAGTAACCCTGTGTTATTTCTTCGTCGTCAAGCTGTTCGATAAATGGCATAATAATTTCTTGTCGATACCTTTCATTGGAAATAAATGTAAGTCCTTTTTCAAAATTGTATGACATGTGCCAATTGACACACCCACTTGTTGTGATAATGCTCGTACGGAAGTTCTTGGTGCATTATTTATAATTTCTCTTACATTATTAACTAGCTCTTCTGTACGCTTTTTCGCCCGACCTGCGCCTTCTTTCTGTTTAGCACTCCCTGTTTCTCTGAAAACCATAACGGAATGTCACTGTGTGCCGAAAACTTTCATAATCAAAGATGACGTTTAGAACTCATTTCTAAATTCTTCTAAACAATCTTGAAGAGAATACTGCCATTGTCCGTCAATCTTACGTCCGTTTCGAAAATAAGATTCTAGAATGAATGATTTGTGTTGTATAGTAAAAACCATGTTAAATCAATTTTAAATTACAAAGCAATTTTTGTCAACTATGCATCTGTCTAATTGACAACTAATGCAAATTTAAATTATTAATAATAATAATAAATATAATAATCATACGTTTTTAAAGGAATGGCCTACTAGAGGCAAAGCTTATTTGAACGCTTTTTACAATATCTTAATAATACTTTAGTTACTCATACTCATAATACGTTAGTAACAAACTAATAACACGTTAGATACAGCACCATAATACGTTAGATACAAAACAATAATACGTCAAATAGTACATTATTTGTGAACATGAATTTCAATATTTTGACAGTTATCAATTTTAAGATTTGTCTTTCATATCTGTCTTTAATCCGCGATCTTCTACAGCTTCACAAACAATTTTTTTTTCGGATGATTCAACACACATGATGTTCAAGACGCTTACGTCCTCCAAATTTTCATTTTTACGTGAAAACTCAATTGATTGTTCAGAGTTTGACACACTGTTTATTCAAACCTTTCCCATCTGAATCTTCTGCGCAATTGCAGTTTTCTTCGTTACGTTGTCTTCTAAATACCCCCTAGCAACCTTGCTCGACTCCCACCCACCCAGCTCTTGCAGATCTAAGATGTCTTAGCCGGCGTTAACCAGAAAAGTTGCTGAAGATCTTCTGATACAATGACCAGTATACAAAGTTGGATTTTCTAGTTTGAGGTATGTAGCGATTTTTTCAGGTATTTTAGAAAAGAAATGAATACCACAAGGCTGAATTGTACACCTTCCATTTCTGTACGATATAAACAGTCTCTTATGCGTAACATGACGCGGTCGCAATGCTACATATTTTTTAAATAGAAGTACGGAATTAATGTCACCGTCAGGTACAAGGACAAAAAATCTTTTTTTGTGAGTTTTTGTGTCAGGAATGGTAACAACTACCTTAGTCTCTAAAACCTCAACATCGTCCGTAGACATTCTCGCTAATTCAGTGGTTCTACAAGCCCCTCCTAGACCAATCAAAAAAGCTACTTTTATCATCAAAAATACCTCGTCTGGAGCTGTACGCATAAATTCATCAACTTGCTCTCTAGTGAGTATTTTGGATTTTTTAACTCGATATCCAACATTCTTTTTCTTGATAAATCTTATCAAAGCACAATACTTATCAATATCTACTCTTTTAATTCTAAGCAAACTCGCAATATGGAGTATTTTGGCCACAAACATGAAGGAGCGTAGTAATTTGACAGTCTCACGAAATAAGCGAGCAAGACTGCTTCCCCAGCACCTTGAACATTTTCTTCATCTCGCCATTTACAAAACAGACGATATTCGTTTTCGTAATGCAGTTTTGACTTCGCTGGCAACAAATCTAATTTACACTATTTGCAGCCTCTACAATATTTGCGGGAACATCAAATTCTTTCATGATTTATTAATTTATTTCAAAAACGTGCAAGCTTTGACGTAAGTATTTTGTATGACAGACAAATTGTTGATTTTGTTTTAATCTTGATATCGTTGATGCCACGATAAAGCTTTCAATATAAACTCGAACATCAGCGATTTAAACCCTCTCGGACGTTACGAGGTGACTCGGCTAGCGCCTCGTCACCTGGCAACGTCCTCGAGTATTATAAATCGCTTAATGTTCTCGTTATATTTAATAAATAGCTATAATACTAGGGTACATATCTGGTACAATATCTACTTTTACATAAACCGAGCCTCACAGGCCCGCCTGTTAAAACTCGTTATTGAATGCGATAATACAAATTTATTAAAATTAGATTCTCATAAGTAAAAATTAAATTAAAATTAAAATTAGATTCTCAAGAGACCATTTCACGAAAATACAAGCAAAATTATTATACGAAGTGGTGTGATAATTGAGGTAACTAACTCACAGATGGCACGATAATCTATGCATGGGTGTCATCTGTCAAATTTATCGTATGTTAGAAGACAGCTGTAAAAGTTTGAGCCAAATACTTTGCGTTCGTTGTCTCTTACAGTTGTTTAAACTAAACATGTTACATCGTTTTGTAAATATGAACAAAAGAGAATTTCGTGCTGTGATTAAACACTTCCACATCCCCGAGAAAAAGCTAAGGGAATTAAAGAAGGGTTTGATAATGTTCACGGCGAATCTGCGCCATTATTTAGAACAGCTTGTTTCTGGGTGAATGAATTTAAACGTGACCGTAGGAGTAGCGAAGATGAAGGCTACCACTGACGAAATAATCACCAAAATTAATGATCTTATTTAATATGATCGTCGATTAAAGGTGCGTGAGATAGCAGACACTATAGATATATCTATAGTTGATCATATCTTACATGAACACTTGGGTATACGAAAGCTCTGAGCAAGGTGAGTGCAGCGTTTGTTAAGTGTGGACCAGAAACGAATGCGCTCAACAAGTTCTGAGTACTGTTTGACTGATTTTAAATATATTATCGTTGACGAAACATGGATACACCATTATACCTCCGAAGCAAAAGTTCAATCCAATCAATGGGTAGAACCCGGTTGGAGTACCCTGAGGAAGGCAAAATTGGTTCCATCAGCTAACAAGGTTATAGCCACCGTAATTTGGGATGCTTGTGGTGTTGTCTTTAAAGATTATCTGCGAAAGGGCAAAACAATTACAGGCGAGTTCTACTCGTCGTTATTGGACCAGCTGAGTGAAAAATTAAAGGAAAAACAACCCCATTTGGCACGAAAGAAAGTTTTGTTTCATTATTACAACGCACCGACTCATGCATCGAACATTGTCGCGATAAAATTATTTGAATTTGTCATGTACCTTACAGTCCAGATTTAGCTCCATCTGACTTTTTCTTGTTTCCCAACTTGAAAAAATGGCTAGGTGGAAAGCGATTTTCATCTAATAATGAGGTGATTTCAGCAACAAATGATTATTTTGCGGCGTTTGATTCCACCTATTATACTCAAGGCCTTAAACGGTTTGAACATCGTTGGAACAAGTGCATCGAATTAAAAGGGGACTATGTCGAAAAATAAATGTAAAAAAACTGGAATAAAAACATGTGTTTGTTACGGTACATTTATGTAAAGAAATGTTATGTTCATAAGTTAGTTATATGTCTGACGAAGCTCCTGTGTGGGTGAAACCATCGTTTGTGTACTTTGTGAAGTAGAAAGTAGTGAAATTCAATAAAATTTGTTTTATTTTATCCCGATAATACTTGTCTTTAAACTAGATTTTCATATATATTTATTATTATTTATTATTTCATATATATATATATATATATATATATATATATATATATATATATATATATATATGTTCAGCCCATTTCTTATACCTGTTTTGATATTTGTTTTTGAAATACAAAATGAAGGTTATGAAAGACGCGTGTCGAGCCAGTTCATCTGCCTTCTCATTATACCTATGGGCTTCGTACCCAAAGACTAAGGCTAATTGTAAACGCCTTAGTAGACGTCCACATATTTCAAAGCGTTTTTATTGGAGATGACGACTCAGCTATTGAAACACGTATTTAGGATACGATAGTTGATTTTTTGTTTCCATTATTTCCAAAGTTCCGTTTTAAATTAGTAGATATCCTCAACATAAGCATAATTTTCAATTTTAAAAAAGAAATGACAAGTAATAAATTAATAACAAAAAAGACAAATACACAGATATAGTATATTGTGTAACGAGTGACGAAAATAACATTTTTTTAAGCGAGAGAATAGTTTACCAATTTTCGCAAGCTTAAAAAATGACTTCGACGAGAAAATGTCTTTTTGTAAAGGGTCGTAGAAACAATATATTATTAGTCAAAAGAAAGATGTAATAGATGACACGTCATAGATGAGAGATTTTCTGATTTACTTAATGTACTATTTTTAATGCATCGTTTTCTAGTTAAGAGAACCACGAATCAGAAATTAGTCATTCCGATAGCTTTGCATGTGCAACACGAAGATGCTTATTAAAAACAGGGTATCGACGGTTTTACAGAAAGCAGCGGAATTTACGCCCGCGTATTCATCATACTTATAAATTTTCCATTAATTTTCATTAGTTTTCATAGAACAAGCGAAACTCTCGCGAACATTGACTAATATAATATTATATGTCTAAATGTATTTGCGAAGACTATTTGCTCCAAAGGAACTTGTTAAATATCTTGTTTATCAATTGCACACTTGTCACCATATAAAAGATTAGCCAATATGCATATATAATGTGAATTGTCTTCCTCTTGTATACAGAGGTCAAGGTTACTCTTAATATTATTATTATTACTACGATTCGGGAATGTAATTTTCTGATATGATGTTCCACGTGTTTGAAACGGCTAATAACTTCGTCATTTAATTTTATCTACTGTATTAACACTGAAAAAATTGTGTATCTATTTATTTCTTTTATTTATTTACTTATATAATACAAAATCTAGACGATATAACGAACACAGTAATAAATATATTAAAGAAATTAAAAACTAAACAATTTTATTAACCCTTAATCAGAAATATGTGTCTAACAGACTAATTCTTTTGTTCTTTTTGTTCTAATTCTTTTGTTTACCCACCCTCTAGATGTGCTCCTTACGTGACTTGAAATGACAGCTAATGTCAAATACGGCGAGTTGCGATTTGTTGTTTGTCAATTGTGAAAAGTTACGGTGACTTGTAGACACATAATAGTCTAAAAACGTTCGTATTTTTGTCAAAATTTATATTGTTTGGGGGCCAATGCTTGCATTAATGCTTATCCCCTTTCAAGGCCGCTGTAAATTTAAAATTATATGCCTGCAAAGCTAATTAAATATAGTCTAAAAGCTTCGGCACTAACAGACGCTCATACCACTTATTTCTCTAACGGGTATCTTTATTGCGGAAAAGAATCGGATGGCTTAGGCTTCTTAGATGAAGAAAATTCTTAATTCCTACACAAACCATATTTAGATTTATTCCGCCAATTGTCAGTCCACTTGTCGGAAAAAAATGAGTTAAGTCCACTTTTTGAACGTATGAACTATTCCAAAAGTAATATTACAGAATAATCAGAATGAACAACAGCTGATTTTTCTATTATTATCGATGTAGCGTCGTTTGGGGACCTTGATTCCATTGTATTCGTATCGCCATGTTGAAAATAGCGTTTGTTTCTTCCTCCTGGTTTGAAGGAAGTCGGTATGTGTAGACCGAAGTATGTGTTGAAATAATACAATATTTTTTCTATTACACTAATATATTTACAAGTTTAATCTTGGAGTTCCGTTAATAATTGCAGTATCTGGTCTTAATACTAAATACCGAGAAAAACTGGCTTATAAATAATATTTGCTCCTATTTAGATCACTGAGATCTTCGTAGGAGCTGTTTGTTAGATCACTGAGACGTAAGCTTTAACTCGAAGAGATCGTACTTGTAACTGTAGTGAGCTCTAAGAGATCTTGTTTGGAACTATTTCTTCATTACCTTAGTTTTCGGCAAGAAAGTTTTCTCCCCGACAGTCAAAGAGAGGGAGAAAACAATGAAAAAGAGTATACGCAAATTTCCATATAACCATTTTTACATTTCCAAGAAAAGTATATGCTGTAGTTTCCGACGTCATAAATGTATTAAAATAAACAATATACGCCGGAAACCCTTAATTATAGAAAATAGTCTTAAATTAATAAATATACAATGCACAGAGATAAACTAATATTTCGCAGAATCGCCTCGAAACAAATTATTAAATCTATTATAATAATATATAACCGAAAATATGTACAATAAAACTTATTCTATTATAATTATGCTTATTCAAATACATTATTTACCTAATGGATGCAGAGGGTTGTGCCTGTAATAAAAATAAATAGTTTTTATGACTGTAGAAAATAAGACAATGAAGAAATGTAATACCTGACCAGTCCTAAAGTAATTAACAATATTAAAGATATCTCTGAACTCCAAGACCTTTTCTATATACAATATATAATATTACAATTTAAAAACTAGAATTAAATATATTATACCTACATCTAAATAAAACTAAAAATACAAAATTAAATCTATTTTGCCCGAACAGCGTTTTTTAAATTTGACCTTTAACGTAATACAACTGATAGGTTAGGCAAATACAAGAAACTAGTTTTAAATTTCCAAATGCCCAAGTGGATTGTATCTTACTGCTTTTAATGTGAAAATTAAGAAGAAACGAAAGAAATATTAAAAATACGAATTATTAAATTGTAAAATTTACATTACAACTATTTGTCTTCAATATACAAAATGTAACTTCCAAGAATTTATCGGAGGTGACCCATATCCGACGATAACATTTACCTGGTTCAAAATTAGTTTCCTGATTATCAGAAGAAGAGCGGGCTTAATTATTGGCTAAGGTAAAGCATACATCTGCCACCGATTTTCGGAAAAATAATTATTGGGGAGTAAAATAATTAAGGGGGGGCGCTTAGAGGACCTTTACGGAAGCAATTTATCCAAATAAAGTTTACAAAGTTTTAGGAGGAAATGCACCGTTGAGCTACAAAAAAAATTAATACGCCCAAATGTCCTTTTTATAGTGGAATCTTCCATAGCAGTTATTTACAATAAAAGTTAATATACAGAAAATATAAACGCCAATGGCTTTAGTATAAATCAAGGTTACTATATAATGCCAAGAAAAATTAATATGTGTGTATATGGATGTAAACGTGTGTATATAAATGTAACGTTCGAGATTAGTTCATATTTTGAACGTATTTGATTTTTTGATAGCTTAGCGGTGCCTTTGCTCTTAAAACTTTGTAAACTTCATTAAGATAAATAACTTCCCTAAAGGTCCTCTAAACGCCCCCCTTAGTTATTTTACTCCCCAATAATTATTTTTACGAAAATCTGTGGCGGTTGTATGCTTTACCTTAGCCGAAGAGGGCTGAAGAGAGAGCAAAACAATCAAAGCAAACACCATTACGATCCACATATATGTCTGTTAAACCTCTTCTATATGATGTTGATACGATTGATATTTCTAAGAATATTTAATAATCCTTACACAGCGACAACTAACAATAACCAATATACAGGGTGTCCAGAAACTCTCCTGACAAACGAAGACCGGAGATTCCTCTGATAATTTTAAGACAATTAAACCCAAATTCACCTAGTCCGAAAATGTTTCCTAAGGGAGCTAAAGTTCTTTGAAGATGGCGCCTTGTATTTATTTTTTTTTAAATTTCTCCAGAACGCTTCTATTTAGAAAAACTAAAACTGGTATGCTTATTTATCCTCCAGAGATGAATCGATTCCATCAATTGCGAATTTCTAGTACCGGTCATAGGCGTCCGTTTTGGGTAAGTCAACGGTTATTTTAAGGCATAACTTTTTTGTCTTTAACTTTAAACATTTGTGACACTAGATTATTAAATTTTCAGGTATTCCAGTACTAAAAGGTACTCTTACTTTACGTCGGTAGGATACACCGTTTTCTAGAAAAATCGATTTATAAACTTTTCGTTTTTTCTTCATTAAAGTTCAATTTATTATGTACCTACTTATTTTTAGCGACGAAGTTGGCTTGGACTATCAAGGCATGGATGAAAATTAATTTAATAAATTTAAAACAAATTATTTATTACAATGGAACGAAACTAACAAAAAAAGAACAAGTATCAAAGGTAGATTGTTACAAAAGTTGCTCGATGTGATGACCATTAGTCTCTATGCATAAGTTTACCCCTTTGCTTAGAGAACGCCGAATTCTTGCAAAAATTCCAAAGTTATTTCTAAATTCGTTGCAAGCATCTTGTAACCTTAGCCAGAGTTGTGCGCGATTTTGTATCGGAACGGAATAAACAAATGCTTTTATGTATCCCCAAACGCAATAATCGCAAGGATTCAAATCCGGCGACCTTGCTGGCCAAACAACTGGACCGCCTCTTCCAATTCAATGGTCTTCGTAGTTATTATCTAGAAAGTCTCGTACATTCCTGCCAAAGTGGGCCGGACAGCCGTCCTGTAGAAACCATAAGTTTTGCCGAATATTTAAACGCACCTCATCTAACAAATCAGGTAAAATATTTTGCAGGAAATGTAAGTAATCAGCACCATTTAAACGAGCAGGTAATTCCACAGGTCCAAGTAGATAATCGTCAACTACTCCTATCCAGACGTTTATGCTAAACCTATGCTGATGCTTAAATTCTTGAACAACGTGGGGATTGTCACCAACGTACGAATAATAATGTGCATTATGTACATTAAAAATTCCATTTTTTGAGAATGTAGCTTCGTCACCAAACAAAATGTTCCTGAAGAAATCTTCATCTTGATTTTTCTGATTTTGTAACCATCTAGCGAATTCTACGCGAGCAGGAAAATCTCCTTCTAGCTGTGCTTGCACCTTTGTGAAATGAAAAGGATATAAATTTTCTTTGTGTAAGATATTTCCTACGGAAGATTTTGAAATTGTGGGGTACATGGCAGATAGTCTTCGAACGCTAATTTCTGGATTTTCCTCAACTTCCATTAAAATAACATCTTCATGTTCTGCTGTTACATCATTATGTCTCCCTGTTTCATTATTTTTTGGGACCACTGAACCTGTTTCTCTTAATCGTTGATGAAGAGCTGTAAATGTTGAGTGAGTGGGATGCTGACGATTGGGAAATTTTTCAGCGTATCTACGTTGCGCCGCTCGAGCGTTACACCTCATTTCGCCATAAACTAAATGCATATCGGCGTATTCCTCATTAGTAAAAACCATTTTTTTTTAATTGAAATCGTTGTGTTTGAATAACACAAAGTAAAAAATGAAAAGATAGACTTCGCGAACTGACAACAATTTGACATTGAAAAACGTAGGTTTTACTTCTGTTGGCAGTTCAGAGCTAACTATTGCAAAAAATAAAAAATTGAACTTTAATGAAAAATTTACAAATCGATTTTTCTAGAAAACGGTGTATCCTACCGACTTAAAGTAAGAGTACCTTTTAGTACTGGAATACCTGAGAATTTAATAATCTAGTGTTACAAATGCTTAAAAGTTAAAGACAAAGAAGTTATGCCTTAAAATAACCGTTGACCTACCCAAAACGGACGCCTATGACCGGTACTAGAAATTCGCAATTGATGGAATCGATTCATCTCTGGAGGATAAATAAGCATACCAGTTTTTGTTTTTCTACATAGAAGCGTTCTGGAGGAATTTAAAAAAAAATAAATACAAGGCGCCATCTTCAAAGAACTCTAGCTCCCTTAGGAAGCATTTTCGGACTAGGTGAATTTGGGTTTAATTGTCTTAAAATTATCTGAGGAAACTCGGGTCTTCGTTTGTCAGGAGAGTTTCTGGGCACCCTGTATATGTTTATGGAGCCAGTTTGATAGTCAGAAAACCATTCTCAGATAAAATGTAATACTATATACGTACAAATAGCACCGTCGAGATGTCCCCTTTATGGGTAGGTGCTCTCCCACATTTGTCTTCCTTATAATGTCTTCTCTGTCTGCATTATACACAACTTGGTAATAACTAACACTCTTTTCCAAAACAAAAATATACACAGATATACTAGAGAAGTCAAGAGTAGGGGGGAGAGGTCCATAATTGACTACATATTAGTTGACAAAAATAACAGAAGAATTGTGAGCGATACGAAAGTAAGAAGAGGGCCGGAAATAGGGAGCGATCACTTTGTGGTTATATCAAGAATAAAAGAAAAAGTTCAAAACAAGGAAAAGCAATATATATATACACACAAACAAAACCAAACAGAATCACTTAGAATATACAAATTAAGAAGTAAAGTCATTGCCGAAAAATACCAGAAAAGGATAACTGAAAGAGTAGAAAATATAGAAACTAATGGAAATATCGAAGAAATTTGGAATAGGTATAAAGAAATAATAATAACTACAACGAAAGAGATATGTGGCGTGAGGAAAAATAAAAAGAAAAAACAAACAAAATGGTGGCCAATGAAATAAGACATCAAATTAAGATAAAGAAAAAAGCATGGAAAATATACCTAGCAGAAGAAACAGTGGAAAAATACGATATATATAAAGAATAAAGAAAAAAAGTGAAACATTTAGTAGTACAAGCAAAAAAGGAGACATGGAAAGAATTTGGGGAAAAGATGGAAAAAAACAGTAAATAGAACCAAAAATTATTTTATAGAGTCTTGAAATCAGTAAGGAATGAAGAAAGGTCACAATCTACACATTATATACAAAATAAGAAGGGAGAGATCCTAAGCGATGGAATGAAGATTATAGAAAGGTGGAAAGAATACTTTCAGGAATTGTTAAGCGGAGGAGTGGAAAACGAGAATGCTAGTGAACAACAAATAATAGGAGAAGAAGAGACAGAAGAAATAATTACCATGGACGAACTGGAGGAAGTAATACAAAAATACAGAGGTCAAAAAGGAAGATAATTAATGTTGAAAATATATAACAGAATATGGAGAGAAGAGGAAATACCAAATGATTGGAAGAAATCATTGATAGTACCAATATACAAGAATAAAGGAAATAAGAAAGAATGCAATAATTACAGAGGAATATCCCTTCTAAGTACTGCAATGAAGAGCAAATAATAGATAAAAGACAAAGAACAAAACTCGAAAATACGTTACATGAGTCACAATGTGGGTTTAGAAAAGGAAGGAGCACACAAGACCAAATATTCTCTGTGAAACAAATAATACAAAAAGCCTCTAGAGAACAGAAGAAAGTATTCTTAGCATTTATAGTCTTGGAAAAAGCATTCGATAAAGTACCAAGAGAAAGATTATGGAATATATTAAGAGAAAGAGGTGTCAATGGCAAAATGAGACGAGTAATACAGAAAATATATAACCACAATACTAATGCTGTAATAGCTAACAATTTAGAACCAGAGATATTTAAAACAAACGAGGGACTGCGCCAAGGGGGAAGTCTGAGCCCAATGCTGTTCATTGTTTATATGGATGACATTATCAAAAAGTATACAAGTAAAAGTAAAAAGTTCAGGGTTGGACACCTTAACTTGAATGCAGTCGAAGTTTCGGAAGGGGCATTCGCAGACGATATAGTAGTTATAGCCGACAATGAGGAAGATCTGAAACGTAACTTAATAACATGGAATATGACACTAAAAGACAGTGGAATGACGATGAGTAAGAGCAAAACTAAAGTAATGGTGGTGGGAGATGAACAGGTAGATACGAAAATTGTAATAGAAGGAACTGAAATAGAACAAGTGAGAACATTTCAGTACTTGGGAGTAAGAATTGATGGAAACGGGACCCAGGACGCTGAGATTAATCAAAGAATAGAAAAAACAACAAAGCTGTACCACAGTATGAGGATTAATTTCATTAACAAAAAGGAGATATCCCGAGAAACAAAACTAAAAGTATATAAGGCAATTTACCGACCGATATTAACATATGGCTGCGAATCCTGGATATTAAATAGAAAACAAAAGAATTATAGGCAGTAGAAATGAAGTTTTAAGAAGAGTTAGAGGAGTTACAAGGATGGACAGAATAAGAAACTCGGAAATACGAAAAGATTTAAAAATGCAGTCAGTGCTAGAATACATTGAACAAAGACAGTTAGGATGGTGGGGACATTTATATGAATGGAAAATACAAGACAAACAAGAAGTATATGGGAAGCAACGATAATAAAAAATAAAAGAAGAGGAAGGCCAAGGACAACATGGAATGATGTCATAGCTGAAATACTGGGAAGGAAAGGCAAAACATGGACAGAAGCGAAGAACATGACAAGGAATAGAAATGAATGGAAAACGTTTATAAACGGCTAGAAGAAGATAAACGCCCTACACCATTGTTATGGTAGAAGGGATTATTGGATTATATATATATATATATATATATATATATAATGTCTTCGATGGACACACTCCTGCCATCAACTTTTCTAAATTTTTGAGCTACAGGTTGAGCCGGGCCTTTCCGCTTCCTGGAGTTATAGGTTCCTATCAACTCATCTGCCAGCACAGATCTAAATTTTAATTGGGAGCAATGTTTTTCTTTTCGAGTCTGCGCAGAATACTTATACAAAACATACGAGTTCACAATAGCACTGTCTATACAATAATATAGGAGCTTGATCCACCACCTTCTGGATTTCCATGAAATGGAATACGCTTCCATTGCCTGATCAAATTTATCAACCCCTCCCATATATTTATTGTAGGCTGCTATTGACTCGGGACATTGGACTTCTTGTCGTTCTCCTGTTTTATTTGTTCTTTTAACAATGTTGAATTTAGTCGGGTTGTGCATGTTGCTTACTACATTTACAGATTTCTTCCCTCTATCCTTCCATTTTACAATAGATATATCTCCCGCCTGAGCAAAATCAGAATCACCAATTTTCATTTTTTTGTCATCTTTCAAAATTAATTTAGGGTAATACTTTCTGTTGACCCTGAATGTGCCGCAGGCAAACGTGTCCTGTTCCATTAAAGTCTTCATAAGGTTAAAAGTGGTAAAGAAGTTGTCGAAACATAAACAGTAACCTTTTTCCCAAAATGGCTAAGACATTTCCATTACTACCCTTTCTCCCAGTGTATCTTGGGTCGATTCTTTCTCTTTTCCCTGATAAACTTGAAATGAGAACATGTATCCACTAGCACTACACGCTAAAACCCATACTATGAATCCGCGCTTGGTAGGTTTCATAGACATATACTGTTTTAGAGTAGTTCTTCCCTTGAAACCTACCATGCTCTCATCAATGGCTAATTCTCTGTACGGAACGTATAAAACCGTAAAGTTTTCGTTAAGTTTTGTAAGAAGTGGCCTCACTTTATATAATTTGTCAAATTTTTCGTCTCCTCTCTTAGGCATAGTTTCGTTATTATTTAGATGAAGGAAACGTAAAATAAATAAAAATATTTTCAGTGGCATTAGACTGGCTATTCGTTTAACTTTAAAATTGTCATCTGTTGACCAATAATGTCTTATGCTTGGAAGTCGATTAAACCCCATAATAATGAGGATTCCAATAAAAGCTCTGAGTTCTGCTAAATGTAGGTCTAAATTCTTTCCATTTTGGGTGGCATAGAGATTTTATTCATAGACCATTAGTCCCATAGTATCCATTCCAAAAGTTTTCTCAAAAAGTTTTAGCGGCGAAGCACTTTCATTGTTGTCGATATTTCGACCACAAATTTCACTGAACGCAGTCTCGGAATATTTTTTTGGTTCTGATGAGTGCTTGGTAAAGTTAAACGGATTAGAAGGTGCATCGTCATTCGCATCAAGTTCGTCATTGTCGCTGTCGCTTCCATCTATTTCTGCTTGCACCAGCAACCTCTCTTTCTGTGCTTTATATTCATAATCATTTACAGTGTCATCGGAATCGAAGTCAGTGCCATCTTCATTATTTTGCTCAATGCATGTGACTTTTTTATCATGATTCCTTCGTTGTCTTGAAGACAATATACCTGTAAGTTTAGATAAAAATAAACTTGTTTATCAAAAAGTTTATAATATACACCTTTAGATGTGCTTGGAGTATTATGTATTTCCACCACATGCTTTGGAGTATTTTGAGAAGGGCTGGAAGATGATGTATTTGTATGCGAGAAACGCGTAGCACTACCCGTGGATGGTGTAACAATATTTGGTTCATCATCTGCGTCGCTGTCTCCACCGACGTCTGAATTTTCAGCTTGATCATCTGGTATTCCCTCCAACCAGTCAAACATATCCTCAGTATTCATCACACCCAACTTCTCCAAATTTATTCTAGACATCTACAATTGGACATAATAAAGAAAACCTGACAACAAACGTAATAATTCCACATATGCATTGATTAGATAATATTATAGTTCAATTTAGAAGATTTCATCCACCTAGGCTTCGTTTAAAATTTTGTCAAAAACTCGAATATAATGTTAAATATTTTCTAAGCCGTAATGCAGTGACTACAAACGGCATCAAATTACCAAAGCTTCAACATTCTCATGCATATAAATGTACCTTGTTTTAGGTTTTTTGGAAAATTAGTATAAAAAAAATAAAACAAAATGTTATGTTTTGTTGAAAAGTAGGGTTATTTCAACAAAAGTGCTGATTAAATGTTTATTCTTCCAAATTTTGCAACTCTAATTAAATAAAATGCATTTATTCTAGTTCCTTATACTTTTTTATTGATATATACTTACTTTGCAGTGCACTAATAAACCACAAATGTAAATAAACGGTGCCGACAAACACATTTGCACAACAATAACACATGGGCGGTAGGCGTAACGCGCAGTGTCAAATAATCAACCACTTGTCATAGAAAACGCGGGATTTTTACTTGTGGTTGATATTTCGAGTTCAAACGTTGCAGGCCAGTCTGTTATACTAAAATGGTTGATTATAGAACTGTTCATATTTGATACCAGGCGCGGCTCGTGATGACGTATTTGAGTGCAAGTACAATGATACGAGTGCCTCGTGTTTTTTCGGTGTTTACTAAGAAAACGTTACAGTTAGTACACGAGAATACACGAAGCACTCGCATCATTGTACTTGCACCCCCAAATACATCATCACGAGCCGCGCCTGCTTGATACCCACTGGAAAACAAGTGGTCGATATATCGACAATGTTCTTCAAAGGGTTAAAATTCTCAAATATTACAAATACAAACCTTACAAGTTTTCCTAATCACCAACAATTATTTAATTTATTAGATTAAAATCATAATATGTTGAATTTTTCCGTTTTAATTACATTTTCAGGTACTGGTCGCGGACGAATGATTATATTCATAATTTAACACACACACAATATAATGCTAGAGTTAATGTATGGGCAAGTTATAATCAGCACTGAACTTGTAGGACCATACTTTATTGACATTAATTTTAATTCCAATAAATTCTTGGAATTACTTCGAACACGTATTGTTCCTCAAATTGAAAATTTAGCCATTGATAGCCTTCATGGGATGGAGCCCCAATTCATTCAATTGCAGCAATTACAAATTTTCTAAATTCAAGTTTTCCTGGTCGATGGATAGGGAGGTTTGGTCCGATAGTTTGGCAGGCCCATTCGCCAGATTTATCACCAAATGACTTTTTCCTTTGGGGATACCTTAAATCTGAAATATATAATAATGTAATTGTCACTAACAGTGAAAATTCAGAAGCACTCATAAGTACAGCCTGCGACGAATTACAAACCAAATCAGGTTTTTTAACACACTCTTTGCAGGAATTTCATAATCGACTCGCATATTGTATGGAATGTGAACGTAGACATTTCGAACATTTATTAAAAACTTAAAGAATTATAAATAAAAAAAACTTTTTTTCAATTTATGATAAAATTAATTTTGATATTGTCTGTATAAGTTAAATATTAAATAAATTATTTTCACACTTTGTTGACATTGACAACTAAAATGCCTCATTACAAGTGATGACACTCGCAATGTTGGTTGCATAACGTTCCCATGCATTAGCGCATTTATTTTAAAACTGACATAGGTGTAACAAGTGTTCATTTGAAAAGTCAATCTAGTAGCATGTGATTTACTTTGAACATTTTGAAGTATGTCGTAAATTAAAATTTACTACTTTAACCTACGAAGTCGTATATTTTGACAGTTTCATACATACAAATAAATAACAAATAATAGGTATTTATTGAAACTATAACAAATGTTGAAAATGTTGTCCTTCAAGATCAATGCACTTTAAAATCCTCCGTTCAAAATTTCTGATGATATTCTGCAACATTACTGGATTGTTATTAATTTCCATGCATTTCTGTTCGATTCTCTGTAGCATATCATTCAAATTCAATATAGGTGTTCGAAATACGTTATTTTTTAGATAAGGCCACAAAAAGAAGTCGCAAGGTGTTAAATCGCATGAACGTGTAGACCAGGCAATTTCAGTATTTCGACTAATTATACGCTCATGAAAAAATTCTCTTAAATAATCCAAAGATTTTGCAGTACAGTGACAAGGTGCTCCGTCTTGTTGGAAATATGCATTTTGTAGTTCATCATCATGGAACTGATTGACAAATGATTGTAAAATTTCCGTACTGTACCTTTGAGCAGTTAACGTTGCCTGAAAAAATATTGGTCCAATGATTCGCCCTGTAGTCAAAACTGTAGTCTACGTGGGTAATCAATTTCTAACAATTCTTGTACTGCTGTGACATGGTATGGATAAACTTGCATATCTTTTTTTAATAACTGGTGAGTTGTACCAACAGAAAGGTTTATTTGTTGACTCAAATGTTGAACAGATGTTTGTGGTTTATTTTCCATTATTTCTTCAACACGATTGACAACTTGAGGTGTACGTTTCTTAACTGCTCCGCTGTCTATTACAAAATGTGGAAACTCAACTTGAAATTCTACCATGCAATCTTGAACTGAATAAACCCATAAACCATCAATTTTATTACCACTTTGAAAATAAGCCTGGACTAAAAAAATTTATGTTCTAAAGTGAAAGCCATTTTAAAACTGAGAAGCAACTTATTTAAACCAGAATCGACGCAAGATTATTTTATGCACTAACTGATATTTGTGATTGACATTATCAAATGTCATTTGGATTTACGTTTACGAAACAGCAAACACATATTAATATATTTGCGTCTTATTATATCTAAATTTCAAAGTAACCTAGATTGACTTTTCAAATGAACACTTGTTATTCATGTGTTATGTTTAGTGAAAAAAAAAAAAAACTCACGGTATAAGTTACTACAGGAAAACCGAAATCGATTACTTGATTTTAGACCACGCGTTACCTACGACTTTGATTATAGGTATTTTAAGACAAATTTTGCAAACTAACGCTTTGGCCATCCAATGTCCGACACTTGCCAGCTTTGCGATACTGTGGAGAACAAGAAGAAGTCAGTTTGTACAGACGAAGAATTAAATGAAGTAGAAAAACAGCTCACATTGCATCTAAGTAAAGCAAATACAATTTTTAACGATCTGTCACAAAAACGTCTATTGCTGGTGAAGATCCAAGAGTGGACACTCTTTACTTTGACTTCCTAAAGTGCTATCTGGTGACGCATTCTATCTTCGCCAATTATGGCTGTACAACTTCTGTATTTATTCTACAAAGCTGAATAACTCTACGTACTATTGCTATGATGAAGTAACTGGTAGAAAACCCCAAATGAGACCACCAGTCTTTTAGCACATTATTGAAAACACAATAGAAAGAGCTGTGAAAGTGTTATACATTTTTTCTGATAACTGCGCGACTCAAAATAAAAATCATAGCCTAATATATGTATTGCTTGGTACGGCATGGTAGATTTGACAGGATCGTGCACCGCTTCTCAGAACCCGGGCATAGTTTTTTGTCCTGTAACCGATCATTTGGGGAACAGAAAAACATATTAGAATGGATCTACACACCTGGAGAACATATAAATTATTTAAAAAATCTTCAAGAAGCGTTCATGTCATTGCCGTTACACAAAATATGATTCTTATGTAGGTCGATATCTTAACTCTGTCTTCAAAAGAAAAGTCAGCAGCTCGAGGTACTACAAAGACTCATTTCTTTGTGAAACTTAAATCTTAGTCGAATTTTTCTTTTCCTTGTTTTCTATATTTGCCTTTATAACGATTTTCATTATTGTTGAAAATTAAAACGGTATATAATCTACAGTTATATTCGTACATGTATATTTGGAACTTTTGTAAAGTATGACGTAATTTCACGTACTTATTAAAAGAATTTATTTCACCATTATACAAATATAAAATTAGTTATCGTACATATATTGTTATAGAATTTATATTTAAAATAATTTTGTATTTAAATAAATGGTTATTTTAGTTGATTTCACGCATATGAGTAATTTAATGGCAATTTTGTAAAACGTCCTAGATATTATTGCATTAATTCATCACCAGGAAAACCATAGGCGTACGAGAAGATTATGATAAATTGGAATTTCTGTTAACTTTAATACTTTTTTTGATACTATTGCTTAAATAACATAATGTGTGTAATTTTATTTAAGGTTCAGCTACAGATCTGAGATAGAACTAAAATTTTGATCCTAGGTATTAGGTAATTGGTAATCGCTTGATTAACTAAATTGTTATATTTCTTATGCAATCTGCAGTTTAATTAAATTTATTTTTACTTTATTCTTGGAACAATTGCATAATTCAATACAATTTTCTGAAAAATTTTTGTTTTATGTTGATATTTTAATGTCATAGTATATCGACTGTTCATTATTTTTATTTGTCATACTATTTTAACTTGAATTTGGAGAATCTGGATCAGGTTATATTACTATTCGCAGCTTAAGAGCCACTTTGTTAATACTTGCTTGTTTATTGGCAATATACGAATTAACTATTTTCGTTTCCTTATTTTATATTTAGATACTCTTTTCTCCTTTCGTTTTATTTCATTACGAAGGCGCAACACTTTACTTAGTTTTCAGTCTCGAGCCTCCATACGTAAAACTAAATGGCGCTAGCTACCATCTGTTTAGTTAATCCACGACCGTCTCCACTGACTAAGGGCATACACAATGAATAGAGGCTCCCTTTTAAATTGTGTGTTACGACTACCGATTATTTGCCGAACATATTCATTACGTTAAGACTGAGCCTATGCGCGCACGGTAACACTTCATAAAGGTGGAAATACTCCCTACAGTGCGAACTTAGCACCGAGTGATGATTGCTTGCAAGATGAGGTGGAGGAGTCGTTTGAAGGTACAGCCTTATTATAAAAAACTCTAGAATATGTGTGCAGCGATTAGTGGATCACTTGTTGAAAAATAAAATATAAATTTCTCATAACGCCTTTCATTCATAGCTAGATAAATAATATGTCTCCCCTCGGAATAAGGAAATCTTATTATACAGTCGACCGTTATATTTGCGGGTTTCGCATTACAGTTTCTGTGTATTTATTTTGCATGGAAAAAAACATGTTAATAAAATTAAAATTAGATATTAGTTTACAAATTATTTCTAAAGATAATAAATAAAAATATAATAAAAATCATTTATACATTTATATCTAAATTTTTCAATCAGTTCAATGCTGCAGGAGTTGTTTTGCTCAGCTCGTGAATTCCACCAGGGAACCTCTTCTGAGGCAGTCATTTCCTATGCGAGCCATCGTTTGTTCCACGTTTTCGCAGTCGCAGAGGCTAGTATCTACTAGTTTCCATTTATGCACCATTTAATTGCACCTGCCGTGGCCTTTGCGGAACCTATTTAATTAAGAGCATTGCTTACATTGATTACGCCCGACAGAGTTTCCGAAGGATTATAAATTAAATCTTTGTTCCTCAATTCAGGGTGTTGTTCCAGGAGAGATAACCAGCAAACATTCACATCGACATCTATAAAGCAATGGCCAACGAAATGCGATGCCAAAAATCACATTGACTTTGAGATTTATATTTTTTACAAAGAATTTTTATACTTTGTAGATTCTGTATGCATTTTTATATGTTAAATTATAGTTTCGAAATTAAATGTTTCTTTATAGATTATGTGTATGTCTTATTAACTATGCCCAACTATGAATTCACCTCGAAGGAATAAATGGTGCCCTCCGTCCGACTGGTATTTTAGAATGTGTTTTTACGTACAAAAAGGTTGGGACCCTGATATACACTCTCCTGTACGTAAGATGTCATGAACAAGCGTCTCAAGACATCTGACGGTCAAGAGAGGTATACCGGCAACGCTTTCCGTGAGTAGCTAAGCTACTAGAAGGAACTGTAATTCAATACTTGTGGTTTAAATAGCTCTAATATACCATGTAAATGATAATATATCAAGTGTGCACTTTGTAATCGCCTTTGATCATTTTTAATCGTTTATTTAAATTTTTTGAAAGGACCTGTATATCATCGATTTTCGCTTATAAATTGTAATTTTCGATCTTTAAAAATTTGTACAATATTTTCTTTTGCGGATCCTGTTGTTAAATTAAATTAAAAATTTCATTATAGTAATTTTCTAATATGATTGGAATTTATTAAAAATTTGGGATATATTCACGTTGAGGTAGACAACTTTATTTTCATTATAGTATAGTTAATATTTTACACGTGTGGATGGCGTTGAAGTTGTCAGAAAAGATTTTTGTAATTGGGCTAAATTATAGTGAATCTTTATCTTAAAATTATTAAAATATTTTACGGGTTTGTCTGTAGCGAATTCCGTTAGAATTGTGATTAGTATTTCCATTTAAGATCTCTTTGGGTATTGTAACGTCAGAGACATATCGTAGTCATTCTTTTAAACTATAGTTTTCGATTAATAATTCTTTAATTAATACGTAATTAATTAATATTCTTCATCAGTTAGATTCCGAATTTATTGCTTTAATTTTGAGGTAGCGAAATGATTTTCTTTTTTAGTATTTCATCATTAATTTCTTCTATACAGTAGCTTTACCTATCGTCTGTCTTTTAACAACTTAGCGCCCTCAAGTAGTAAGAGGCGCAACCCAACCAGCAGTCTTTTAACGAAAAAAAAGATAAGGTATATATCTACCAGACACTCCTTTTATAAGAATTATTTTTATCTTTAATAGGGTCTCTGCAGTGCTACAAGATGTTTTCACTGAAATATATTTTATTTACAAAAAAAGTTGTATAAAAAATACATGAGAAACACTGTACAAATAATTAGACATCTTTATTTTACAATTTCATCAAATTACATTTCATAAGAACTAAAGTTCAAGTCAGGAATTCTCTGATAAGAACTAAAACAATACCTAATGTTAAAATTGAAATCAAAGGTACTACATTATTACTCCCGAATAGACTATTGTATCTGTCACAACTATTTATGTTCGTTAATCTCCTCCGTCTTCATCATCTTCCAATATTTTTTTGAAACTGAACGGTTGGAAAATGTACCCTTCGCCTTTATAGAATTTACTCATAAATTCCACCCTAAAATAACCATAAATTTGAGTTTTACTTATTACGAAATATATAAGATTAAATTATATTGATTAAAAAAGTCTTCTTTAGCTAAGTAGAAAAAAAGATAAACTCCTTAACACATTAATACTTGTATCCTCAATACGTATGTCAACAACAAAATTGTCATCCTTAATAGGTTATGATGGTAATCTCAAATGCTTAACACGGAGCTCTCTAAACCTAACACAAAAATCGCGAAATACTTTACAAGAGTACTTTACATGTACTCGTTCTCACGCCTTCATCTTGTAAGTATTTTAGGAAATTATATAAGCAGAGAAAAGGAATTGGGCCTTTCCTATATGTCAAGCTCCCTTAACAGTTACAAGATGAAGGCGTGAGGAAGAACACATAATATATTTTGGAAGTTACTTAGACTTAATTCCTTCAAACTTCGCGTATACATGGACGTCTTGTAGATTATTCCGCGATTTTTGTATCAGCTTTATACTGCCTCATGTTCAACACTGTGATTACTATTATTACCTACTAAGGATGGTAACATAGTTGTCGAAATACGTCTTTAGGATAAAAGTATTAATGTGGTAAGCGGTTTATACCTTTTTAAAGATTAGAAAGATTAACAATAGGAATATTGCCTTAATGTTACGTGTTGATGCATAAGTTCATAGCGTTTTTATTCATTTTATTCATCTAAATTTATTAACGTTTTAACAATCAAAGTACATGATCTAATCAATAATGTATTCTCGTCCATTATTTTATGCTGCAGAACTACTTTCTTGAGCTCGGAAATCAACTTGTAAATTAATCATATCTACACAGTCCTTGGTAGTCTGCTATACACTCTGACACTCCAGTAATCTGTATAATTTTGGTTTTATACGGCACTATAAAGTGATATGCGTCACCTAGTAAAGGAAGTTGTCTTATTTAAACGTACATATTTAACGTAAGTATATATTATGATACCAAGGTATTCTTTTCTAAACCATACTATGCAAGGTTGTTCTTGCTTTACCTCTACTAGAGCCCTGAGCGCTCTTTTATGCAGCAACAAAATTCTATTGGCTTCATTTATCAGGCCCCAATATTGAAGTCCATACCTTGCTGGACTCGCAAGTATGCTATTCTTTTATTGTCTTTATGTGTCTCATATTATAAACAGCTGACAATTTTCATGATACAGCAGGTATGTGTTCTCTCTAGTTTAATTTATCGTCAATAGTCAAGACAAGGAACCAAATAGCTTTTGTTTCTGCTGATCTATTTTCAATAATTTCCAGGTGTTTGATTTTATTGATTGCGAGCCTAACGACATTAAACCAGATCTCATATTTTCTTTTACTTTTGCTTGCAGTTCTAATAATAAATTAACTGTTGTCACTATGGTGGTATCATCTGGGTAAAAGCAAACGTCGATAGTCTCTAGTACTTCAGGCAAATCACTTATGTAGATTATAAATAGTAGTGGACCAAGTATCGTCCCTTGCAGTACTCCTTGGTCTTCTGTTTCAATATTAGATATTCCTTCCTGAAATGCCACAATCACATTTTCGGTCACCTAAATACGATTTTATAATGTTATAGCTATATTGTCTAGTATCCGATAGCATACAAGCTTGTTAATGAACAAGATATAGTCCACTGTATCAAAACCTCATGTCAAATCGCAACATGTATGTTCAATAGACGGTTCCTCATGCAAGGCTCCATCGCTTCCCGGTCTTTTTATTATTCTTTTGTCCCACCAGATGCACAATATCAGCTGAGGCAAATGCAAATATCGTAATATAGTCGATTAGTTACAATTCATCAATAGTCAAGTCTCGAGTTAATTAGCGATGGAATTCAAGCGCTCAAATGATCTTCATCAAAATCGCACCGCCTTCCTGAACGTTGCTAATTATATTTTGTTTTAACGTTTACTTTGACATATACCTAATATTTTTATTTGAAGGCACTCGTATCCTAAAAACCAAAACGCTTCGAAATTATATATCAACCTGATACGTACATCCATTAAAGCGTTTCGTAAGGAAATTATTAACTTTTCTTGTAAAATTCTTACCAATGCAAACGAAGAGTATGAAGAAAAGCGCTAAGCCCTTCCATCATGACCAGAATAGCTAAGGTTAGAATCGCCCAAGCCCCAAATAGCAAGAATAAAACAGCTGATCCTGTGTAATCGCTAAATATGAAACCCATTTGCATTACCATAGTCCATAATACTTCTGACAATTCTGAAAAATAACACAATCAAAATACAACAAACCAGTCTAGAGACAGTGTCGACAGTCTATTTTTTCAATAACATCACCATTTAACGAACTGTAACGCATTGTATGTCAAACGATTTTGTAAATGTTTTAGTTCTAAATACTTTCACCAAGTTAATACAAAAAAATCATTCATATATTATGAAAGAAGAGAGATAATGATAATCAAAGAACTAGAAAATCTAATAGTGTATAAATATAGAGGCAGCAAATTATAAAAAGATAGGAAAAGAAAGGAAGGTGATAGCTGTATAGTATGCTATATGCAGGGGAATTTGGTTATTACGAAAAAAGAAAGAAATGAATATGCTGCGAATGCGATGCGAATAATAGTCCTGAGAAAGATAACGGGCAAATTTTAAAAAAATATGAGACAAGGAATTGTATATCCTTAGAGACAAGACAAAATATCTCAAGCATTATGGGCGTATAGACCATCTGAGACAATACAAGGGTGGATCATGATCTGTCTGTAACTTTTGGAATTAAAGATAGTTTTTTCGGCAAAAAAACTTTTTATTTATCAACATAGTCATCTTTGAGCTCAATACACTTCATCCAAAGTTTCTCCAATTTTTTTTATTTCTTCCAAATAATAAGATTTATCGGGGTTCTCAAAATAGACGCTTGTTCGAGCGATGATCGTTGGAGCCAAATTTCTTTTCGCCAAGCCATTTCTTCAGATTTGGAAACAGAAAATAGTTACTGGGGGTTAAATTCGAAGAATATAGCAAATGAGAAAACAATTCACAGCCAAATTCATAAAATTTCACCGTGACGACTACGCAAGTGTGTACCCGTGCATTGTCTTGATTAAGGAGAACTTTCTTCTTAGCCAAATACCTTTTTCTCTTCAAATCGCCGTTGAATTGGTCCAATAAGTTGCCGTTAGATTCGCCGTTAGATACGCCGTCTATTGTTTTTCCCTTTTGCAGGCAATTGATGTAGATTATGTCACGTGCATCCTAAAAAAACTATCGACATGGCCTTGTTGGCCGATAAACTCATCTTGACCTTCTTCTGTGCTGATTCGCCCGGAAAACTCTACTGCTTTGACTGCTGCTTGATCTCCGGTAAGTTGTGGTATCTTGCGGATAGCTTTTTCATACGCAAGCGATTATTCAATTTCGAAACCACTAAGCTATATGATATTCCTATGGCTTCCAAAATCTCACGTACTTTCAATCTCCGATCGGCCAATACCACATCCTGGATTTTTTCGGGTATAGTGACCACAATTAGGTGCCCAGAATGTTCGGCAACACTCGTGCTTGTGCGACCACAACTACATTCAGTGAACCACTTCTTTACCTTTGGTTCTGATGGTTCAGAATCCCCATTGCATTTATCAAGTTTAGTCTTTGTTTGAGTGATGGTTTTCTTCCGCAAAAAAAAAAAGCTTGATGAGCCTCCATGTGCTCACCATCACTTTTTTTCCATTTTCACCAAAATGCACGATGTTGTCTGCTTTGAATGGTTGTCAAACTTTAACCAAATGTCGAAACTATCTTAAACTTTGCCAATAGTCTATTAACAGATGGTAGTTAACGGAAGCAGTGTTGCTTTTCAATTTACAACGCAGAAGATTCAAAAAGTCACGAACATAATGATCCACCTTGTACCTAATAATTAAAAAAGTATTAAATACAAGAAAAATACAGAAAAATAAAAACCAGCTAAGAAAAATGTTTAAATAAAAATAAAGAACTTGCACAAAATTGAAAGAATTTGGACTAGGTGTATTATGAAATGAGGAACAAAGACGGCATCTGACGGACATAAAAAGTATTTGTAACACTAAGAAATAAGTAATTAAACTTCTAGTTTCAAAAAATTCTTTTATTGTAAACACTACAATATTGTTTCGCCATACAATGGCTTCATCAGGTGGATGAATCCTTCGTCAATTAACTATTTAAAAGTATTTGTGCTAAGACAAATAGAAGAAGAATATTTTCGTAGACTTCGATAAGATTTTCAACCATTATTCTACAGTTTATTCATCGGAACACAGAAATTCAGATACGTACGTTATCTAATCATATTCCTATTTTCTGGGTACTAAAATTTTCGTAGTTTATTTCTTGAACTTTCTTTGCAATTATTTAATTAAACAGACTTCCACAAAAATATATTTTTTTAGTTTATTTTTTAAGGCGGATCAAATAAAATCCAGTGTTTTTCCTATTTTATGGTTCCAGTTGAAAGTAAAATGAATACATTTTATTTTTTACATAATTTCCGCTCATATTAACACATTTTTCCCATCGAATAGGAAGTTTCGGAGTCCGGTAATAGAAAAATAAAGTTAGTCGTATCTAGCCAATTGCGCATTAACGATTCCACCGTCAAAACAATATCCTCCCAATCTTTCCTTAAGTAATCCAACATGTTGAAATCACACAGATACAAATGTAGACTACAGCACGAGTATTTTCCAGACTCTTTTCCAATTTGTATCGTATCAAAGCAGCGATGTGTGACCGAGCGTTATCGTGAAGAAAAATCACACTTCGGATAGGCAGTTCTAGCTTTTTTCATCGACAAGCCTATTTTGCTTCCTCAAACAGTTGTCAATAGTGCGTCACATTGTATTTAAGCTGCACATGAAGGAAATCGATGTACAGAACACCTCTGAAATCTCAAAAAATAGTTGGAAGTACTGTCCTGCAGAAATATAGGTTCCTAGGTGGTGCGTCTCCAGATTGTCTTAAAAAAATCTTCCTCTCCTCGGCATCGCACCAAAAGCCTTCCACACACGGTAAGAAGGTTTGCTTTCTGACCTTCACCTCACAATTTTCGGTAGTATATTATTGATTTAGCACTCGTGTATGACATCCCGTTTCTTACAGGAGTTTTCTATACTGTAAGGCGATGGTCATGTTCAATCAGCTCACGGATTGCATGAATGTTTACTTTAGTGATGTTTCTCTGGGGTCGGCGTGCAATAGTCTTATTTACCAGTCGTAGATTTGGATCCTAAAAAAAGTCTCTTCGATCATCAAAAATTTAATAATAATCCGTTGCTCAAGGAAACCGGGTACCTTTTGCTTCGACATAATGCTACTGACTACCAATTGGCCCTGATGAGTTAGCCAAGTTAGACAATATACCACCCAACCAACGATAAAATGATCCAGTTCGTATTTGAGCTACCCTCGTATGTCACAATTTATGATACCTAATATGTTCTTAGTAAATTCATTTCAGTTCTTACTACTAAAACCCAGAAAGTTTAGGTGCAATAACTACTTACGCGCATGAGCTAATGACAGAGCCCATAAACGCAAATATGATGCAGTATGCGAAATTGTGCTAAGAACATATTCTATGGTGTGGATTCCCTGATGAATCATGATTTCACCCATGGGTTCTTCTTCCTCCTCTTCCTGTTGAGGATGGGATGTTTCGGGAATGTCACTAGCACTTTCAGGTTGCAATTCCATACCTTGATTGACATCTCCATTCGCGCCGCTCTGCAATAAAAATGAAATTAATTTTAACTCTAGGTATAATGATTTAAATAATTAAAGTTAAACAATACATCTCCCACGAAATATATTTCAAACCAAGCTTTGTAAAGCAGAACTTTTAGTTTGTTAAAACCCATTGAGAAAAAAGACACTTTATATAAATATCAACTTATTTACAAGTTAGTTGTCTAAGAGAGGAATACTTAAATACTTAATTATACTAGAAAATTCGTCTACTTATATCTAGCTGGAAGGTCATTAGACATAACATTATGTGGATATAATTGCTATCTGTTTTTTATTGTGTGTATGATTCCTAATTTATTTCGTGATTTAGTGGTTCTTCTCCTGCCTTTCACAGTTGTGGAAGTTTTTTATAATTGTTTCTGAGCAATACAATCCCTGTAAGTTGCGAGGTAATTCCGATTACAATACGACATATCTTACTCCATCTTTTGTATTTTTTAGACCAGGGGTGCTCTAACTTTTAGGGATTGCGATCTACCACAAAACATTTAGGTGACAAGCGATAGACACATACGACTACCGACTACTAGAAGTAGCCTAGTTATAATAAAAAAAAACAGATTTATGAAAATGATTTATTGCAATTACTTATAATATATGAATGCAAAGTATACTACATTTGTATAAGTTAAACATAATAAAATATAATACGAATAAAATGGCAACGTCAGAATTTTTCTTTAGTCACTGCTTTCATTTAGAATTTAGATGTTGATGCATGGCACTGCATATCATCCACAAACTTATCGAAGAACGGTTCGTAATTACTGAGTACCAACCGCAGACATGCTGAGAGATGTTCGTCAGTTAGTCGATTGCGATATTTCGTTTCAACAATTTTCATTTCTATAAATGCAAACTCGCATATGTAAGTTGATCCGAAGAATCCTGTTAACTGAAGAGCTATTTATTTCAAGCACGGATATTTGTTTTCGGATATGAAAGACCAAAAGTTGGCATCAGTTACTCTGGCTTTGAGATTTATATCTGAAATTACCTGCAATTTGTACTGAAGACATCTACAAATTAAAAGTATTTGATATTTCAGTAAAAATTTTTTCAACGTCTTCACCAGAAAATGGATAAGTCGTGAAAGTTACAATATCCGTCAGTTGCTTAAAATCATAGAAGCGTCTTTCAATTTCACTCTGAATGATTCTTAGTTGTGTCTAGTAGTTGTCATAATTTGAAGGCGAACTTGCCCTTCTCTTCAAAGATGGAAAATTTGTATAGTCCTTTTTGTTTAGCCGATTAATCAACAGCTTCAATTTATTTATAAAAGCGTTTGTTGCTCTAACCATATCGATAATGGTTTTATTTTTTCACTGAAGTTCCAAATTAACGATATTCAAATGATTTGTCATATCCGATAGGAAAGCTAAATCACGGCGACATTTTTCACTTTTAAGTATCTCAGTGCCGTCACCTCGTCCGTAAAGAAAATAAATAATTTCAGGTAATAGTATTTGAAATCTTTCTAAAAATTTTCCGCGCCTCAACCATCTTATGGCTGTCTAAAGAAGTAAATCAGTGTGCTGGGCAGAGTCGCTAGCCTCAAATTACACTTTGAAGAGACGTCGTTGCAAGCTTAGCGCACGGATTGAATTCACGATCTTTGCGGCAATATTCACGACATCATTCATAATGTTCCTTAACTTTTTCCTGTTGTAATTGAGATTTTTTTTAAATTTCTAGTTTATCTTGACATCGAGAAATTTCCAGACATTAGTTTATTAATAAAAAATATTTATTTAAGTGCCCTCTACCATTTCTGAAAATTAGAGATACTTATTCTGTGACACCCTGTATTGTTGACGTCATAACGGGAAAATTTTCTAGGCGATCAATTCGTCGAAACTGTACCTTCGGGCAACAATACCATGATTTACGATAGGGTCTTATTACTAATAGATAAATAATAAAATATCCACTTATTTAGGAAACGTAAGCTTAACAAAACATGGTCAAATTAAACACCGCCTATTGGAATTACTATGTAATAAAACGAGCGATCTTAATCACAAAATAATGAAATTGCAAATGTAAAAGTTTTCGCTTCTTATAACCTGAAGAAAGTTTTATAATTTGAATATGATAATAAAATTCTGTTATACAGTGGTTTAAACTTGAAAACAAACGTTGAATATTTATAAAATTGGAAATGTTATAGTTGAATTCTTATCCTAGATTTACTTATATCTAACATATATACAATATATCACAATTTGTTTTATGATAAAACAGGAATTATGTTTAAATTTTTTTATTTCACTGAAAACTCACTCTTCCGTCAATCACCTTCTCGCATAATATAATTCGACAGTTATACCACAGCATGAATATTTTACTTAACTGATGCAAATAACAGTAATAATAATAATAATACAAAGTAAATTAGTAAAGATTTTTCAATTTAAAAATTAAAATAGTGACATTAATAATATTAAAATATTTTATGTTAAGTTTATACCACAAAGTACAGATAGTATTGAACCAAAACATATAAAACAAAACTAATTCTATAATAATATCCCTAAGAGTTCTGTAGAAATGAATAAGAAAGGGAAGAACTCAGAGATACCGACAAATATGATAACAAGCATAAAACTTACCGATTTTTTGTGTGATTTTCTAGTTGCCATTACGTAGAAAGGTTTTCCTAGTAACATAAGAGGTATACAAATGAGAGCTACCAAAACGAAGATTAATTGTATTGTTCCTTGTCCTTCAAACATGTATTCTTGACAAGGTGGTGTAAAATCATTTGCACTAAAGAGCATCATGTTAATGAAGTAAATTAAAACAGATGGAGCGCAAGAGGAACCATAAGGAATATCCCCTAAAAAAAGAAACTGACTTTATTGAAGGTATTATTATTAGATACATGTACTAGTAAATATTGATCTTATATTTTAGAACAATTTTATAAAACGAGTTGCATACTATACTTTTTCTACGACCGCAAAAATGTAATTAAAATTTTAAAATTAGCTTATTATTTTATTTATTATCATATCAATAAACATATAAACAGTACAAAATTATTAAATGATTGTTCTACGTATTATATATATATATTGATAGTCACATTAGAAACATTTTGGCAATTGCTAAACAAAATCGTTTTTTTTTTTAAATTTTTTCCTTCAAACTGATTTGCTCCATTTATTTGATTTTAATTGAAGCTCATCCTTGATCCACTTTCATTTTCGTCAAAGCTTGAACCTTGAGCAATTCCAATATCAATATTTTCAATATTCTCAGCATTCTTTTGTATATCTTGTACAGTATTCATGATTTTAGTAACTCTTTCGATTTTATTGTTTAACGAGTGGTCAATATAGATTGCTCTATATAGATTGCAATATAGGTCTCTCTGCAATACCTGTTTCATGACGCTTTAAAGCTTTAATGTTCGCACCTGAGTCCACTAAAATCGTCGCTGCGGACCTTCTTAGGCAACGGCCAGTGTAAGCAGCAGGGTCAGGGAATTTTAAAAATGTTGCTATTTCGCTAGAGAGCCTGCCAAAATTTATTAATTCCACTGGGCTGCTTTGTACATTTTCCTCGCTAGTATTTTAATAAAAATCGAGTATTACTTGTCACGTTTGGAGGTCGAAATTTTATGTATTCCTTGAAGTTATGGTAGAAATTATTTCGAATAATAAACTGACGTTCCGTTTTTGTTTTCATATCATGAATGTGAACTAAAAGGGCAGTGTTGAGGTTTTCAATATGACTTGTTTGAATTTGGAGCAGCTAACACGAACGTGCATATACGATCGTAATGACTTTTTGATTTCTTCGGCAGCAAACTGGCAGTTGCTGATGCCGCTGCTTGAGTAATTTCGAGTGGAGTACCAATGAAAATACCTTCTTCACTTCCACTTTCCTTTGGGTTCATTTTTCCCACAAAATACATAATTACTTGTCTCTTGTCACGCCGCGTCGAGTTATTATAACAGATTAATGACAAGGACCACGGATAACTTATTTGATATTTTGCAACTACAAAATCAAAAACTAACTTCAGTCCACAACTAAAGTGCCCGTCGCTAAGTTCACCCCGTAACTAAAACGCACGAAGTCACGTCTTGTTGCGGTGTATTTAAAAGATCTCTTAGAGTCATGGAAACATATACGATAAATGGCATTTTAGAGATGGGAGTAGAAAAAGTTTATTCCGTGACTGTATTATAGGCGCATATAGCATTGTAAAATTAGTTTTAGAAAACAGGAATTTTTCGACAATTTGCCTTGGTATTTCTCTATCCAAAATTACTGATTGCATCTTAGGCAATTAATACTTAAGCTCTTATATTAATGTTTTTTTTATTTCACGTACCTAATACCACTGCGATCTCGACTAGCCTCAAATATATTTATTTCAAATTGTATTAAACTAGGAGATATGTCTCAGCAGTAATGAAAATGATTTATTTTAAAGTTTCTTTATTAAATGTTTCTACAATTTAACATTGTTGCCTTCCAAGTATAGGTACTCCTTGGGAATGTACACAGCATATCCAGCGATTTTGCCATTTCTGGTAACAATTCTGGAAGTCTTGTTCCTTTAAGCTGTTTAAAATATGCGTCGTGACTCTTTGAATTTTGTCTATTGCTTCGTAATGTAATCTTTCAACTTCCGTTCTTCTTCTTCTTCTTCTTCTTCTTCTTCTTCTTCTTCTTCTTCTTTCTTTCTTCTTCTCCTTCTTCTTCTTCTTCTTCTTCTTCTTCTTCTTCTTCTTCTTCTTCTTCTTCTTCTTCTTCTTCTTCTTCTTCTTCTTCTTCTTCTGCTTCTTCTTCTACTTCTTCTTCTTCTTCTTCTTTGTCGTGTTCTCAAGACTGAGAAATTTTGATTCCAGGACTGTACGTAGCTATGTACAGTCCTGAAGATGTCCCTTGCAACAGTGGACGAAACCTTGGCAATTACGCCTAACTCGACGCAGTTCCAACCCTGAAACCGAGATCTACATGCCTTTATATGTTAACTACCGCGGCAATTATAGCACGTATGTCTTTGATATTTGGTGCCATGTAGTGTATGAATTTTATGTCGAGTATCATATTTATATTCAAATGAATGAAATTGAGTTTTGTTTTTATGTGCTTAACACAGGAAATCAAACGTATACAACGCATGAATCGTCATAATACTTAAATTTTTGAAAGTATTTTTTGAGTGGAAATAAAATTTACATACCTAAGTCAGCTGAATACATAATCCATTTCATGAACATCATCACTACCATCCATAGAAAGAGTAGACACAGAAAAACGATTTGTGGTATGAAAACTAGGAAAAAGTCCTCCATGTGACGGAAATGTTTGTAATTGACGACGCTCATGCATACTCCAAAGATCATATGAAGTACTCCAAAAATAATCGATAGTTTCATCTTGTACGAATTTAAAAATATGATCTTATTTGTGGCCAACTGAAAACAAAATATTACATTAAAGAACAATTCGTTGATCGACTAAGGAAATACTTGTTAAAACTTCATTCTAACGTTAAAGAATAAGTAATAATTTTATCTGTCTAAATATTTATTGTAAACCACAACCATATTGTTTCCCCATAAAATACCCTACAGCCTATGGATCTTTTGAAAACACGCTCCCTTATGTTACAACCATGATTAAGAAAACAACTACCCTTCGACAGAAGAAAACCGGAACCACAAGCAACTACACTGTATCGTTCGTTACGTATATACCGTCTGGAAACGTGGTAGGTTAACAACACTGCTGCGACACTGCTACCTGGTAAGTTAACAACACGTCTCCGCCGTTAACTTACCACGTTTCCAAGCGTTATTACTTTTATTGCGTGGGCAATTTCAATATGTACTTTCTGTCAGCCAGACGATTATTTCTTACCTGTATACATGTACACGGGAGTCTTTAAACTAAAGAGACAACGTATTAAAAATGAAAAGATGTAATTATGTAGAATATAAATCCAAAATATTGTGAGTCAATTACAACGCTAATCCCAAAATTAAAAACCCCCGCAAAATTCAATTGTGTGCCGCCTATGAATTGAAAAGATTCTGTAATGAATACCTCTATTGAAGTTACACACACACATACAAGCGGTCGTTTTTATATTCCCGGACTAGACATTTTTCAATTTTAATATAATTTTTTTGCTGCTCGAAACTTTTTTTTTCATGTCCGGGAATATAAAAACGACCCCTCGTACGTAGCAGCTGTTGATGTTATAAAAATTATGGCACTGTTGTTACTTAACACCTAACGGTAAATAAGGTATTGATAATATATATATATACTGTTGTTTGCTAAGGTCAATAACCTCAATATATTTACATACAAAATTAGCTGTTTATAAACTTTTATAACTAATTTAAATCAGCTATTTCATGTGTATTGTGTGAATGTTTTCTTTGTTGCAAGAAGTAACAAATCTGTGGATATAAAACACCTCTAGTGCAAACACACGCTGCAATGTATATGTATAGCTTTGTATGGTAATGGTTCGATAACCTGGTCCGAAAAGTCAGCTGCTAAAGAATTTATACTTTTATTTTATTTCCATGTAAAAAATATTTATTACAGGAAGATATAAGATGGGGCATTTCACGACCAATTTGGTAACAATCTACCTTTAATCGAAGTCGTAAATGTAAATAATATCGAACGCATGGTACACATATTAACGATCGAAAACTGACTGTATCGGAGACGATCTTTAAAGCTAACGGACATAGTTTTGTTATTGTGCGTCAGCTTTAAATATAATTTTATGATATAGTGCATTGCACAGTGGCGTGACAAAAAATTATTAAATATCTTTGTTTTTTCTCGTTTATGAGAGGGAATTTTGGGAAAATATTTATGATTGATATTCTTTACATTTTTTCATTTTTCATACGTTGTCTCTTTATTTCAAGAACAGCCTATTTATATATATATATATACATATATATATATATATATATATATATATATATATATATATATATATATTGAAATAAAACCGAAGGGCTTAATGAATATACATACAAAATTTAAATATTGAATAAACTGGTTGGTTAAATGTTTAAATTGTGAGTTATCAATCTCTATATTAAGTGGGCTATTACAAGTTACATATAGATGGGGTTGTATTACATCAAAAACTGTTATTTGCGCATGATGCAGATACATATTCGTTAATATCGAAGTATACATAACCAAAACAGCTGTTCATGAAAATAACTTCTTCTAAGTATATTCAGGTGGGCGAAAGTTTGTGTGATGTGTACGGCTAGACGGAAGAACAATTTAGACTCTTGTTGTTGGACATAAAAACATGTCCTTTAAAAGGTAGGTTCGGTGACTGCAATAGGACACTTACAAAATCAGCAGATGCTAATGCAATCAATACTAGTGTTTCTATATTCAAAACTACAAAATAAAACGAATGAGATAAGGATTATAATTATAGACCTTAATGAAGTAATTGCAAAGAAAGAACAGGTAAGTGGATAAATTAATTAAATTATGAATATATAAAATGTAACATGTCACGTGATGAAATAAATATGGCATAAAATCTAGGTTAAACAACACAGTCAAAATAAATGTGACATGAATAAAGCTAAACGCATAAAAGAATTCCAAGATTGAATTTAATAAATTAACAGGAAACTGTATTTTTCGTAACTTATATTAGAATATCTAAATCTTAATATGAAACATAGGTTATATTTATTTAAAAAGAATAATTCGATAGTGGTTTTATTTAATGACATTAAATTAATTTATCATTTTCAAAATTCGTAGGATGTTTAAAGAATACTTATGTGGACTTGGATAGGAATTGATTGTACTGGATCAGGCTGGTGGATCCGTGGATGCGGCATACAGGTATCAACGGCGATCGGCTAGCGTCCCCCGCTTGTTGTTCGACCTAACGGCTGGCTTCCCGGCGAAATGTAATTTACGTTTTCTTGGACACCGGTTACCGTCTGGACTCGCAAAATGCGTTAAACAGGACCTGGATATACTGGTAAGGTTTTGACTAGATTTGACGTATGGTTTTTTAGATTTATTAATACTTTTTCTTTTTATTTGCATATTATAATGAAAATGACAATTTAATCATTTTAAATATACTTATGCTTAGTATAAATTATCTAGTTGGTTTATATTAGTGAATACATGTTTGACGTGTGAATGTTGATAGTTGTATATAATGCTAATTTTATAGTGGGGAAAATTCCCGCGGTAATCTTTTTAAATTAGTACAGTTTCGCCTAAATAAATGGCGTCATTTATTATTAATCAATTAATTTGAAATATCTTTGGAAATACAAGATATCGGAATGAAATGACTGATACAAATAAAAAGATAAAAATAAATAAATGTGAGAATGAATTTAAAACAATTAATTACGCGAAATCAACTTTATTGATATTACATATGAAGAATTCAGTTTCAATATTTTTTAATAATTCTAAAGCTTACATATATACATGAAAATTCCGTCTTTTGCTAACTGAGGCTTTCTTAGGTGTAGGCTTGACCTACATCAACTTCCCCAGTTTTTTTTGGTAAGATGTTATTGTCTTGACAAAGAGGCTTATCCAAATTATTCATCAAGACTATTAAATTGAAAGCTTTGCCATTTAAAATTATGTGTATGTATTTTGGATAATTGTTATATATTATATATTCTATGTATTAAGTGTCATTATTATTCTTGTTTTCTATCTGTGTTTGTATATAAATTTTATTTCCGTATGTATTCGTCTAATAGTATCCTTATACGTAATATTGTCCTTATTATAGTATTTATGTTTGTATGATTTTTTTTTCTGTCTGTATGTCTTTTATTGTTCTGTTTTTCGAACTGTAAACTACCTATATAACTGGGCTGTTATCTGTATTATTGTAAATATTTGTCATAGTACATATTAGTATTTTTATTAATAAGATTTAATTTCTTTGTATATTTGTTTTATAAGATGTTTTGGATTATAACATAACTGAATTGCTGAGCTGTTGGTATTCAAGACTTGTTATATATTCTGCTGATCATTAGTCTAAAATATTCTGTTTTGTATAGTTGTTTGGCTTGGGAGGTTATTTTATTTAATCTCTCATGTTGATGGTACTTTCTTTGTAAACTTTATATAGATTGTTGTAAGTAATATTTGTTTTATTCATATAGATGCAAGCTTTGTTTAATTAATAAATACTTTCTTTATAAATACATATCCTTTACTATCCATTCTTTCACTTATCTTTTAAATTTCATACCTTGTTAACATATATAAATTCCCTATACTTAGACTCTTTTGTCTATATATTTTAATATTTCATAATACATATTCATATAATTATCATTATAAATTATTTATTTATATTTAATTCAATATATCCCCATATTATATATTAATTCCTTCTACCTTTATATCTAATCTTTTGCATTCCAAATAACTTTTCATCATACCTTATTTATTTATATCATACTTTTGTCTTACATTGTACATTGATTCAATCATCTTTGTTTAACTTTAAGCAGATTTATTAGTATTTATTTTCCCCATTGAATATTTTATATTTGTCCTATGAGATCAATTAAATAATTGTTCCTTTTAAGGTTGTTTTTATACCATTGTCAGTGTATGTTATATTGCTTTGTCTCAGAATATTTAATTTTTCAGTCATTGTTTATTCGTCCTTAAGCTTACAAGCTCTAATTATGTTAAATTTTCCCTTTTTATTGTAGATTGTGTTAGCATATTTTTGTTTATGTAAATATTTGTATATAGTTTTTGGTCATTAATAAGTAATCATCTCCCCATCTTAGCTGTGGTCGTCTTATTCTTTTTTAGAACACCGAGATTCTGTTCTCTTTGTTTATATATTAATTTTTCTTCGACGCACCTTAGGTGTGTTCATATTGTTATTATTATACGAATGGATCATATTTCCTCTGCCTCGTGTTACATGCATGTTTTTGATGATCAGTGTATTAGTAGCTTCAGTTTTTATATACGTAGATGTATAAGAGTTGGTTAGTGTTTTAAGTAGGATATTAAAGAAATCGTTGGTCTCAAAATATTCATTTATCATGGAATTGTGTTTTGTTCCTTGTATATTTATTGAATTATACATGTTAGCAGATATTTGTGAACATTGTAGATGTAAACTGGTGTTTTGAGTGTAGGTGTACCTGTGTCTTGCTTGTATGTTGTTCATTGAAAAAATGTGATGTATATTTCTGATTGTAGTTGGGTTGCTGTTTGTTTCATTTCTCCCCATTATTAATGTTATAATATTGTTAGTTTCTTGTGTAAAGTATGTTAAAAATTTGTAATATTCTCTATCATTTATTAAAAATTGATTATGTGTGTTAACTCTGCTTTTGCATCTAAGCGATTTGTAAGGCTTTTGATTAGATAATGGTTTGATTGTGTACTTGTTACATGTGTTATTGGCACTTGCGTTTGCTAACATATCTTTATGTTCCGGCATAAGTTGATCTATTTTTATTTTGTGTGTTAAATTTATTATTAATTTTACATTAAAAGCATCTATTTTTTGTATAATTCTTTCTTCTAATTTTGTCTGATTCTCTTTTAATTCTTTTATATCCCCTTTGATTTCTTCCTTATCCTGTCTAAGTTCGTCTAATTTACTGTTAAGATTTGTTTCTATTTGACTTATATTTGTCTCTAATTTTTGTGTTAAATTAGTTTCTATTCGGCTTATATTAGTTTCTAATTTTTGCGTTAAATTAGTTTCTATTTGGCTTATATTAGTTTCTAATTTTTGCGTTAAATTAGTTTCTAGTTTTTCGTTATTTGCTTTGCTACTAGTTTCCATTGATTCTAATTTCTTGTTGTTTTCCGACATGGTTTGTTTAAAGTTTTCATTATTTTCTGTCATGGTGTGTTTAAAATTTGTCTCTAATTTTTCGTTATTCTCCATCATGATTTGTTTAAAATTAGACAATAGATCCGTTAAAGTATTGATATTCATCGGCATCTCTTCTTTCGATGTTTCTGGTTGAGCAGTAACTGTGACAGAATCACCCTGATCTGTTTCTCTCTCTGCAAGGTTTTCTCTCGACTTGCTCCTGGTGAGTTTGTCCATTTTATTGTTAGGATTGTAAATATTGATATTCTTGTATTATAGTTATGTATTAAATTAGTTTTATGTATATAAATTTCTTCTTGTTAAATTATATTTGTCTTGTCCCCTTTTTAGTTAATTATTCCAATCTTTATATTTTAATATTAGTATTTTACGTGTAAATTAATTGTGAGTAAAAAAAAAATTGTTATCTCGTAAAATTGTCTTCGTTTTAAACTTTTTTTGACTTTGTATGTAAGTGTTAATTATAAGAACAATTATCCCTTTTAGAAATAAACTTACAAATCCTGTTCCTGAGTATCAATAAGCGTCCTAACACATAAGAAAAAACCACAGAGAAGCAAAATACAGACTTACAAAAAAAAAATGTTATATATCTTAAATAAATCTACATAGAATACAGCTTTCCTTGTTTTTAATTTTTATCCTTTCTCGTTTTATTTTATAATTTGTGTTCTATTGAGCACGTTTTCTAATGGCCCTACACGTTGTGGCGACAATTTGAAATATAGCTGAAGGCATTGACGTTCTTCGATAATCTGTTGAAAAGCTGAATTGACCTTATAGATCAATAGAAAACCAAATAATAAAATATTGTGAATTGTGCCTAATAAATGCACTTATAATTGCCCCAAGTTGGGCCGACCAAATTGAAATAAAGCTAAAGGGCAAAATGAATATACATACAAAATTTTAAATATTAAATAAACTGGTTGGTTAAATGTTTAAATTGTGAGTTATCAATCTCTATATTAAGTGGGCTATTACAAGTTACATATAGATGGGGTTGTATTACATCAAAAACTGTTATTTGCGCATGATGCAAAGATACATATTCGTTAATATCGAAGTATACATAACCAAAACAGCTGTTCATAAAAATAACTTCTTCTAAGTATATTCAAGCGGGCGAAAGTTTGTGTTATGTGTCCGGCTAGACAGAAGAACAATTTAGACTCTTGTTGTTGGACATAAAAACATGTCCTTTAAATGGTAGGTTCGGTGACTGCAATAGGACACTTACAAAATCAGCAGATGCTAATGCAATCAATAATAGTGTTTCTATATTCAAAACTACAAAATAAAACGAATGAGATAAGGATTATAATTATAGACTTTAATGAAGTAATTGCAAAGAAAGAACAGGTAAGTGGATAAATTAATTAAATTATGAATATATAAAATGTAACATGTCACGTGATGAAACAAATATGGCATAAAATCTAGGTTAAGCAACACAGTCAAAATAAATGTGACATGAATAAAGCTAAACGCATAAAAGAATTCTAAGATTGAATTTAATAAATTAACAGGAAACTGTATTCTTCGTAACTTATATTAGAATATCTAAATCTTAATATGAAAAATAGGTTATATTTATTTAAAAAGAATAATTCGATAGTGGTTTTATTTAATGACATTAAATTAATTTATCATTTTCAAAATTCGTAGGATGTTTAAAGAATACTTATGTGGACTTGGATAGGAATTGATTGTACTGGATCAGGCTGGTGGATCCGTGGATGCGGCATACAGGTATCAACGGCGATCGGCTAGCGTCCCCCGCTCGTTGTTCGACCTAACGGCTAGCTTCCCGGCGAAATGTAATTTACGTTTTCTTGGACACCGGTTACCGTCTGGACTCGCAAAATGCGTTAAACAGGACCTGGATATACTGGTAAGGTTTTGACTAGATTTGACGTATGGTTTTTTAGATTTATTAATACTTTTTCTTTTAATTTGCAGAGAGGCACTTATAATACGTCTAGGTGTTTTTAATGGAGAATTTTCTAGTGACGCTAACTTTCTTTTTTTTTCTCAATCCTAATTTCTGATTCGTCCAACTGTATGTATTTATATAGTCTCGACATTTTATTATAATGAAAATGACAATTTAATCATTTTAAATATACTTATGCTTAGTATAAATTATCTAGTTTATATTAGTGAATACATGTTTGACGTGTGAATGTTGATAGTTGTATATAATGCTAATTTTATAGTGGGGAAAATTCCCGCGGTATTCTTTTTAAATTAGTACAGTTTTGCCTAAATAAATGGCGTCATTTATTATTAATCAATTAAGTTGAAATATCTTTGGAAATACAAGATATCGGAATGAAATGACTGATACAAATAAAAAGATAAAAATAAATAAATGTGAGAATGAATTTAAAACAATTAATTACGCGAAATCAACTTTATTGATATTACATATGAAGAATTTAGTTTCAATATTTTTTAATAATTCTAAAGCTTACATATACACGGTGTCCAGAAACTCTCCTGACAAACGAAGACCGGAGATTCCTCTGATAATTTGAAGACAATTAAACCCAAATTCACCTAGTCCGAAAATGCTTCCTAAGGGAGCTAGAGTTCTTTGAAGATGGCGCCTTGTATTTATTTTTTTTTAAATTCCTCCAGAACGCTTCTATTTAGAAAAACAAAAACTAGTATGCTTATTTATCCTCCAGAGATGAATCGATTCCATCAATTGCGAATTTCTAGTACCGGTCATAGGCGTGCGTTTTGGGTAGGTCAAACGTTATTTTAAGGCATAACTTTTTTGTCTTTAACTTTTAAGCATTTGTGACACTAGATTATTAAATTCTCAGGTATTCTAGTACTAAAAGGTACTCTTACTTTAAGTCGGTAGGATACACCGTTTTCTAGAAAAATCGATTTGTAAATTTTTCGTTTTTTTTTCATTAAAGTTCAATTTATTATGTACCTACTTATTTTTAGCGACGAAGTTGGCTTGGACTATCAAGGCATGGATGAAAATTAATTTAATAAATTTAAAACAAATTATTTATTACAATGGAACGAAACTAACAAAAAAAGAACAAGTATCAAAGGTAGATTGTTACAAAAGTTGCTCGATGTGATGACCATTAGTCTCTATGCATAGGTTTAGGAATTCTTGCAAAAATTCCAAAGTTATTTCTAAATTCGTTGCAAGCATCTTGTATCCTTAGCCAGAGTTGTGCGCGATTTTGTATCGGAACGGAATAAACAAATGCTTTTATGTATCCCCAAACACAATAATCGCAAGGATTCAAATCCGGCGACCTTGCTGGCCAAGCAACTGGACCGCCTCTTCCAATCCAATGGTCTTCGTAGTTATTATCTAGAAAGTCTCGTACATTCCTGCTAAAGTGGGCCGGACAGCCGTCCTGTAGAAACCATAAGTTTTGCCGAATACTTAAACGCACCTCATCTAACAAATCAGGTAAAATATTTTGCAGGAAATGTAAGTAATCAGCACCATTTAAACGAGCAGGTAATTCCACAGGTCCAAGTAGATAATCGTCAACTACTCCTATCCAGACGTTTATGCTAAACCTATGCTGATGCTTAAATTCTTGAACAACATGGGGATTGTCACCAAAGTTCGAATAATAATGTGCATTATGTATATTAAAAATTCCATTTTTTGAGAATGTAGCTTCGTCACCAAACAAAATGTTCCTGAGGAAATCTTCATCTCGATTTTTCTGATTTTGTAACCATCTAGCGAATTCTACGCGAGCAGGAAAATCTCCTTCTAGCAGTGCTTGCACCTTTGTAAAATGAAAAGGATATAAATTTTCTTTGTGTAAGATATTTCCTACGGAAGATTTTGTAATTGTGGGGTTCACGGCAGATAGTCTTCGAACGCTAATTTCTGGATTTTCCTCAACTTCCATTAAAATAACATCTTCATGTTCTGGTGTTACATCATTATGTCTCCCTGTTTCATTAGTTTTTGGGACCACTGAACCTGTTTCTCTTAATCGTTGATGAAGAGCTGTAAATGTTGAGTGAGTGGGATGCTGACGATTGGGAAATTTTTCAGCGTATCTACGTTGCGCCGCTCGAGCGTTACACCTCATTTCGCCATAAACTAAATGCATATCGGCGTATTCCTCATTAGTAAAAACCATTTTTTTTTAAATTGAAATCGTTGTTTGAATAACACAAAGTAAAAAATGAAAAGATAAACTTCGCGAACTGACAACAATTTGACAATGAAAAACGTGGGTTTTACTTCTGTTGGCAGTTCAGAGCTAACTATTGCAAAAAATAAAAAAATTGAACTTTAATGAAGAAAAAACGAAAAATGTACAAATCGATTTTTCTAGAAAACGGTGTATCCTACCGACTTAAAGTAAGAGTACCTTTTAGTACTGGAAAACCTGAAAATTTAATAATATAGTGTCACAAATGCTTAAAAGTTAAAGACAAAAAAGTTATGCCTTAAAATAACCGTTGACCTACCCAAAACGGACGCCTATGACCGGTACTCGAAATTCGCAATTGATGGAATCGATTCATCTCTGGAAGATAAATAAGCATACCAGTTTTTGTTTTTCTAAATAGAAGCGTTCTGGAGGAATTAAAAAAAAAATAAATACAAGGCGCCATCTTCAAAGAACTCTAACTCCCTTAGGAAGCATTTTCGGACTAGGTGAATTTGGGTTTAATTGTCTTAAAATTATCTGAGGAAACTCGGGTCTTCGTTTGTCAGGAGAGTTTCTGGACACCCTGTATACATGAAAATTCCGTCTTTTGCTAACTGAGGCTTTCTTAGATGTAGGCTTGACCTACATCAATATATATATATATATATATATATATACGAGATAAAAGTAATATTATTTGGGAGTAGCGGCCGGGTAATTAAAACAATGTTTAATTTGACGTTTCGGTACTATACATAGTACCTTTTTCAAAAACTAATAAATGTTAAAAAAAGGTAAGAGATGCTATTTTATAATAATCTACTTACATTAAATATTTTTGGTGTTAATATATTGCTACGTATTTGTTTTACATTTCTAAATAATTCTAATCTTTTTGTATTAACAAGTAAACTGTTTTGGCCCCGAAAACAGTTTTACCTGTTCATACAAAAAAAGTTTAGTTAATACAAAAGTATGTTTTTTTTTTGGGAGGGACGGGTGGAAAGAATGTTGGCGTTGTCAACACTGCGGGGGGGAGGGGGGTTGGTTTAACTGTTCTCGGGCATATTTTTTTTATTTTGTTTTTGTGATGTTTATATTGTTATTATACGAGGGGGGGGTGTTTATATAATGATAGGTATATTACTGTTGACAAGTTCTTTAAATCTGTACGGTCATTAGTTGAATTTGTTCTTTTTCTCAGATGTAATATTGCAGTTTTATCGAAATTGTGTTGCGATTGATATACTTTTTAAGGGCTGTACTATTGTTTGAAAATTTGTGTCCATTTAAACGTTCTTGTAGATATTATGCTGCTTAGTGATGTATACGCCTGTATATATATATATATATATATATATATATACCATATATATATATATATATATATATATATATATATATATATATATATATCGTCGAATATTTTTGCGCTCGTTAGTTGAAGCGTTTTTCTTCGAGGTATTTTGCCGCAGTTGAATGATTTCGTCCTGAAGACAACTTTCTTCCTGACTTTTCGGTGACATTTCTTTCACCTTTTTCTTGAAGATCTTCTCATTGTGATGGCTACTTCAAAAATGCGTTGATTTCCTGTGCTGCTCGTATTATATGGTCCCGTAGTAGTGGGGACGTGTGTTTGGCTCCTTGTGATCGGTCCGTCGGTTCTTCTGTCGCTTTCGGCTATTGGTCGATCGGTTTGTGTTCAGTCCGTGTTGGTATAACTGGTCTGTCGTAAGTTATTAGCATTACGTCGCTTATGTGTAATATGTCTATTAAACAAGGCTGGCTTCCATGTGTCAGCGAAACGCTGTCCGTCGTCCCGTTTGTTCATACAATTTTGTCGTTTCTCAATTTCTATAGCCTCTCTTATTATACTGTACGTTAAATTCGTACTATAGTCTTTGTACCGTCGAAGTCGATGATGTGTCCTGTATGTAGTACATTCTGAGCTAGGGATGATGTTCTTTTTTCTTTAGCTACCGCATTTCTGCGCTCTTCGCTTCGTACGCTGGTTTTCGGTTTGGTCGCATTCATAGCACGGTATTTCGTAGACACTTTGGTTTTCTAGTTCTATTTTGTTCTCTGTACTAAGCAAAATGTCTCTTACTTTCCTGTCTGTGGTGTAAATGGTGTCTATGTCGTGTCGGCGTAATATTCTGCCTATTTTCTCGCACCTTTCATGTAAGGGAGAAATGCTGTCCGTGTAGATCTATCTTTCTTTCTTGGTTGGTCCTTGTTAATATATACTACTTGGTTGACGTAACAGTAGGGAATTCTTATCTCATATTCAAACATAGAACCAAGGATTCACCAGTGCCATCTTTGAAGCTTTTTGGAATTGGAATGCTTCTAGGACAAATTATAGCCGATGAAAGTATCCCTAAAAAAGGAAGACCATCTTCTTCGGTGACTGCTTATAAGGTCAATGTACTTGAATGTACCTCCTGAAATAAGATTCGATTCTTGTGCTCACATGCCAGTTCACAGCACTTCAAGACGATATGCAATTGATGTCGCCTCTTCTTAATATCAAATAATTCTCTCACAGTTTATAATGCGGTATTTGATATATGCTAATAGCCCCATCTTGCTGTAACTACCACTGGTCATTAAAATAAACAAATTCTTGGAGGGCAGAGCCAAAAAATTCACGGATCATCGCAGCGTACCTGTTAGAATTTACAGTAACTCTCTGTCCGTTATTTTCAAAGAAGTATTGGACCTATTATGACTCTATAGGATATTCCTATCCAAACACTTACTTTAGGGCTATGTAATGGAGTTTGATGTTTCTCCTGGAAATTTTCTTGCGACCAGTAATGACTATTTTGCTTTTGATGCCCACCATCCACATGAAAATGTGCCTCATCAGAGAATAAAATTCTGTGAAATATTATAAAATAATCAGTTTCCTTTAATTCTTACACTAACCGAATTTTAAAAGGACGTAGCACAGTGTACGATTTGACTAATCTAAGAAGACAAAACTCGGGAACCTAAACATGGTATTATAAATTACATTTATTGTGTACATTGGAAAGTTACAGTAAATAAAAGACAAAACTTAATGTATAACAAGAAATTTATAAAAATTCTTATATCTATTTCTATGTTCCCAGGAAGTTTCCTTAACAATGATGTATAGGGGTCTGAAGACATTAACAAATGTTTAATTAAAAACAATTTGTTGTGTGTTTTGATGTATGCCCCAACCTGGCTTTTCTAATTTCTCTATTTTTGACCTCAGAAGCCTCTTTAGACATTTGTTCTATCGGCATTGCCAAATTTTTTATTATGTTTGCTCCGTGTACCAAAATTTTATGGACTGTTACAGGCATGTTATACCATAAATATAAATTTAAATATATTTCCTTGGTCTTCGTACAGTAGTCATTAAATTTTTTGGTATTGATATCATAGCCTGAAGCTATAGCTCCTAGAATCGTCCCGAAAAGATGAATAAGGTATTCGTTGTGACCACTAATCCGCAACGTTGTGAAATAATTTAAAAAAAATTCTCGTGCAGTATTTCCGTCATTGCTCGTACTAAATCCTGATTTAACTTTGTCTATGATGAGACCGCCATTCGTACTAGACGCATCATTGACACTGTGAAGAGCGTAACGAACACGAACCGATGCCTAACTGTGATTTAGAAATCATTTAATTTATTAAAGGTAGGAACACAAATCACACGGTGATGGGCATCAATCCGTTCGATTGTGACAAATGTCAATTCTTACATTAAATTTTTACAGAGGTATAGAACTGTTAATTAATTTTTATTATAATTGCATTGAAATTAGTGAAAATTGTATTGAAAAACAAAATTATAAAATTCTTAAAATATTTTTTTCTATATGAGACCGTGAACATATGGCGCTTGCTCAGTACACTAGAAGACTCTATGACTAATCTAATTCAACATAATAATTTTCCATCAATTGTAAAAATAAAGAAAAATAAATGTACTAAAAAGGTAATTATCTATAAACTGTAGTCCCACTTACCATCCAAGCTGGATCTACACCAATAAAGTAAGGCGTGCCTGCATAATCATAACTAGGATTTAGAGTTCGTTCTTCATAATTGTGCACATCTGAAAATGTAGAATTTGCAGTCCAACTGGAACCAAAGATATTCATGGTTCTCGAAAAGATGTCATTATATACGAAGCCAGTGTAGATGGAAAATATCCCCATAAGCAGAATAATGTATCTTCCAGCGAAGAAAATATTCCAAATTTCACCGTAGCCTTTTTTGCCTATGAATCTTTTCTCATCGTATACCATGTAAAACCCGAAGAGGAATAAAATAAAACCATGTCCTGCGTCTCCAAACATAATAGCGAACAAAAATGGAAATGTTATAATTGTATATAATGCTGAAACAAAAACATAGGCGTAAGTATTTGCAAAAATGTATCAACTACTTATAGTATATGGACATGGAAAGAGCAACACCAGGAAGGAATGCAAATTCTGACCAAACTTGGCAAAAACGTATAACTATTCAAAGGTAATAGCTGATTATAATTTTTGTTGCGATTGATCAAGTAATCATGGCATCTCTGATACTTCAAAACTTAAAGATAACTTCAATTGATGAGCTTCTCTAAATGTCTTCACCCAGATTGTCTACAAGCTTGAGGTTGTATACCAACAGTTGCGCTGGTATACCTTAATCCATACCTATCAGTGGCGGTTCGTGAGTTATGAAAGAGGGTGGGCACAAAAAAAAATCATACCTATTTTTTGTACAAAAAATCCATTCTCCTATTTTTCATGCTGGAAAAGACGTCTACGACTTTGTTGTAAAAATCCGGGATAGAGTGGATAAACTTCTTTTCTATTGATAGAGCCGCCAATGCGTTCAGTCGATCTCTTGACATTGTGCTTCTCAAAAAAATTTTAATGCGTTTGAGGGTGCAAAAACATCGTTCACATTTTGCTGTCGACATGGGCGTTGTACAAATAATATTCAACAGTTTGTATGTTTCCGTCAAAACCTTTTTTAAGTTGTTGTCTGTTATGAACACTAAAAGTGGCAAAACACCATCCACGTCACACATGTCATCGCGCTCATAAATTACTGAAAGTTCACTTTTCAATTTTACACTGTCCAACATAGGATAAGATTCACAGTTTCATCAAAAGTTTTTTGTGGAAATGAATGACTATAAGTTTTAAAATTTTGAGAATCAAATAATTTTGCTGCATTAAAATCCTAAAATCAAATCGGTCGCTAATTTGGCTTAAAATAGTGTCACATACTTCTATTGCAATAATAGCTCTGTTATCTCCAACTGTCGTTTTTTGTCTTTTCCTTGCAGGTTCTTCATTATTGCGTTCTTTATTGTCATTGTAGTAGTAGAATTTCTTAAATTTCTAATGTGAATAATTTGCTGTTGGAATGGTTCAATTGCCTTTTGCAGTTGAGCACTGTCAATCCCGCGCATTTGAGTTTGATTAAATAATATTTCAACATGTGACATCATGAAATGAAATATTTTCAACCAGTAGAGAAATTCCGGGCAATTCAAATGTTTCAATAAACCACTTGCTTCACTAATAGTAACTGAAACCATCCCATCTTCGTCAATAATTTTGTCTAAATATTCTTTGAAAGAATCCTGGTGTTCAAATAATATGTTCACAGTTCGACTTTTCAAAATTCAGCGTGTTAAAATAGTTTGCAATTCATTCAGCAATGTTTTTGCTAATGCATCAGCATTATGTCCACCCGGCTTAAAAAAAGACCAAAAGCGTTCAAAAATTTGTCCATTAAACACGTATCGAATAAGAACAACCATTCGCTGATTATTAGAGGTGTCTGTAGTTTCATCGGCCTCCAAAGCAATGAAATTTTCAGATTAAATTTCTTTTCATATTTCCTGCTTGTAAATTTGCCACATTACATCTAGCAATTAGTTCTGAATAGTTTTTGAGACGCCTTTAAACACATGTGAACCTTTCATATGTATTGTAACGACAGCGTCTAATTCAGCTGTAAAGTTGTTAAGCCTACATAAATACCTTGATTAACTGGATTTTCAAAAGTTTCTTAAAAATTAAGCAGATAAAACAAAATAGTTTATTTGTTAGTGAACATCCGCAAATCCACTCACATTTTTCATATATATCTTTATTGAATACTCTATTGTAAGTTCGAGTTTTAATTGTGGAAGTTTAGTTTATTTGAAGATCAGGGATAGGCTTTCCTTTCTTCTTAATTAAAAGTTTTTCCTCAAATGATTTTGCACATAGTTAACGTCCATCATTAATAATAAACGTCACTTTAAGCCTTTGAAATCATACACGTGCGGTACGTGCCTAAAACGATACAGTCACAATCCATGCAAGACATTAACTGGAGTCGAGATATTTTGTTCCCAAAACCGACGGCATAAGCGTATATGGCGAAGTTAAGTGGAGGCGGCCGATTCATAATCGGAAAAGGTACATCTGAAATCGTGCCCCGGAACATAGTCTTGAGCATAGTGTCTGTGGTGCAGAAGGAAACTTTGATACCATCGTTATAAAAATACGCAAAAATAATAAAATAAAATAATGCACTGAATTACATGCGAATTTTTTTCTGTGTTTATCTTGGTGGTTGGGTGGACACGTGCCCTTGTGCCCTTTAGTACCAGCCGTCACTGACACCTATTTTGTCGAATTTCTTCAGCACACCGTTGTATACACTCTACTAATTCATCGCCGTTATTAACAATTGTTGCATATACCTTATCTTTCATGCATACCTAGAAATATAAATCTAGAGGATTGAGATCAGGTTATTCTGCTGGCCACGCAACAGGACCACCATCACCTCCAATCTATCTTTCGAAATTATTGTTTAGGTAATTTCGAACACTTATTCCAAAATGAGGGGTGCATCATCCAATTGATAGTACATGTGCCTCTGTAAATTTAGTAGTACATCCTCTAAGAACAATTGCCTCAATTCACCCGGTCCAAACTTTTACGGAGGATTCGGTTTGAAACAAACTGAGATGAATTGCATGAGGATTTTCTGCGTACCATGTCTGCACATTTCGAAAGTTTACTACTCCAGTTTTGTAAATGCAGCTTCGTCCGTCCACAGAATCCTTCGAAGAAAATCCGCAGCTTGTCGTAATTGTCTAAATATCCAAGACCAAAATATTAAGCGAGCTTAATGACCTGTATCGAGAGGCCCTCGTCCTTTCGAAAGTTATACGGATATTGGCATTCCCGTTTCAGGATACACCGTCGAGGAAGCATGTTTACGTCTAGCACGTCTCGATTGGTACTAACTCGTATCATGCATATGGTGTATGCATGCACGGTTTCGGATAAAATCCCCGTTACTGCAAATTCATTCGTTTGTCCATGTTTACTTAAAACTAGGGACCGTACACGAGAGGCCGATGATTCATCGTCCACGGGCGTACTATTGAAAATTTGTATTTTTAAAGAGTTTTTAATTTATTTATATAATTGGAAAACAAACGAGTGGCGATCTATAAAATACAAAATACATTTTTATTTGTTCATTTTGTAGTTCAAGTTGAATAAAGGAGTATTAATATTAACTACCAATACTTTCTCAAGGTTCTCTTCTGTAAAATTTGTCCTCTTTGAATGAAATACATCATTGTAGATAGAAAACGTCCTTTCTACATCGCAACTGGTTATAGGAGCATACTGGAAATATTCTTTTATTTCAGCGTATTTAGCAATTAGATTTTGAGACATTGTCCCCATACACAATTACCGCAATGTTATTAAATCTCGATTTCTGTCAAAAACTGCGTCAAACTTTTACCAAAGGCGAAATCCGAAGTCACTTGGAATATGTTTCAAATTATTAATAGTCACATCTAATGTGGTTAATCCATCATTTACTTTGAGATTTTCATTTTCAAAATAAGTGATTAGTTTTGGCAAATTTTCAAAGTGTTCGTGAAGAAAGTACAACATCGAGCATCGTCATATAAACATGTAACGAAATTTTGTAAACTATCGAAATTCTCTGCATAAAAACTAGTAGCTTCCAACCATATTGTCCATCTAGTTGTTACTGGAGAGGCAGGCAGTGACAAAGATTTAAGTTTTTTCTATAAAGAGCTACTCTCAATGGTGCTTTTCTGAAAACTTTTTTAAAAGCGGATATAAGTCTATCAACTTCCGGAAAGGTGTCGCTGATATATTCACAGATTCTGAGGAGAGCATGTGCTACACAAGTAATATGCAGCATATTAGGATATGTTTAGTTTAATAGTCTGCCTATTTTTAACATATATGCAGCACTGTCATTGAGAAATAAAGGTATTTTTTCTTTGTACCTGTCGTCCGAGTCAAACATTTGGTCCATATTCTCGTAAATGTTTTAGCTACTGTTTCCGCATCAACTGTATTTATAACTTTTGTTGCTATTACATATGCGTTTTATGGGATAGTTGGATTTAGTACACCAACTACAACATTTACCACACAGCGTTTTAATATATCGACAGTTTCGTCGGCACTTATCCATAGGTACTGATTTGAAAGAGGGCTTCTAATGCTTTCTACTGTTGTCGTGTAGCAATTAGAAACATAATATTTGTGTGAGGTGGATTCATCAGGTACATTTCACCAGTATATTTTTGCAGAAATGTTTTGAAGGTGGGATTGTTAAGTTTATTTAATGGAATATTTGCCGCCATTAAAGTTTCACAGGGTTCTTCATTAAAATTGTCAGATTCCAAGCGGTCTAACAGTTAACAGTTAAAGCAATTAGAAGAAGAAGCTAACGACAAAAAACAAATGAGCGGTTAACCGAATGAGTAGTGCTATTCAATAACTGCGTGTTGTACTTAACGATGTTATAGACTATTTACGTGGTCAATCGTAATTTCGGCCTGTTGCGTCCAGTCGCTACTTATAACTCATAATTGTGAAATTAAAGTTATAGTTCTTTCCGATGTTACAACTCAATACATGTGTAGCTTGGTTATTAATAAAACGAGTTGAATATTACCTGGATTCACTTCACGATAAGATGCAACACCATAAGAGTCAATCAAATTCTGGAAACCTCTGGTGAATTTGTTGGTTCTGTTGAAGGTGGGTGGATTTTCAGTCGTTTCGATTACATTTAAGAAACTTGCAATTGAACTACCTCCAGCATTCTATCAAAATAAAATAAGAATAATTACAATTATAGAATTAAAATTATTGAAAGGAAAAACTGACCGAACCATCCGATAAGGCCTTCTGTACAGTGGGAAGATCACTAACTGGTACCCAACATTCTCCAATCAAGCATTTCTTAGTTACATCCATATTGAACATGTTCAATGTATGATAAATAGCTTTCATTTTTCGTACCATTATGCTCCAATTCTGCAATTCTCTGGCAACACCTACTAACACTCTTTGACGGTGATCTTTGGTCTGATTTAATACCTACAAATATAGTGTATACGTGGAGTATTAAAAGTCCTGATTTTGAATATGTCGCATATTACCATTGTAACATCTTCGATTTGTGTTCGAACATTGTTTAACATTTCTTGACGTTCAGTACTATTACTTGGGCAGGTGTAGATTGAAGCATGGAAACCAGCGCAAACTTTATTGATACGAGTTCTTAACTGCTCCCCTTGGTAAAAAGACACGAATACGGTTTTATTGATTTTATTTCCCTGAGAAAAAGTAATATAAGCAATATATTTGTTTTACTATTGTAAGGCGAATTACTATGAATCAACCAATTAATGTACAGTTATATTAACAAAAAGGTTGACGATTTAAAACACAAAATCAATCAAATATTTTTAGGGCTGACCTTATTTTTTTATGAATGAAATTTTACTATAGACGATAGCATTCAAGTTACATATAGAAGAGCGATGGGTACCCAGTGTTCGTAATTTAAACATGTTTGTATGTCGTGCTTATTTTTTTATTTTGTAACGAGCGATCGAAAAAATTCATAATTGGAGTAGACTGTGAAATTGGGTTGGTACTTTAGCCACTTCCACATAATGACATTTATTATTTGACATTGAAACTATAAGTTTGTGTCAAATTTTTCAAAACTCTTATTAAGAAAATTAAATTTATTTAAAAAATGGTATTCAACATAGAACAAAAAGCAAAAATTATCGAATGTTACTTCCTTCCGTACAGGTGTGAAAGTAAATGGCGAGTGGCAGTATTCAATTACAGAATGCATGGCTGATTCTAGTGAAGAACATCCTGAATTAGTGTTTGACTGCAATGGTTTTTACAATGTTTTGACAAATTGTGTAAAGTTATTCAGAGAGACTGGTAGCGTCGGTCGAAAAACTGGAAGTGGACGGCCATCTAAACGTACAGCTGATAATATTGAAGCCCTTCAGCATATTATTGATGAAAATCCAAAAACATCCATTTCATTAGTGACCCGACAAACAAATTTATCTTATGGTACGGGCCAATTCATTCTTAAAAAAGTCTTACATTGTCATCCATACAAGCTGCAATGTTTTTACGAACTTTATCCAGTGGATTATTTAAGACGAGTGGAATTTTGTCAATGGTTTCAAAATAATCTACACAATCAGAATATCCTTAACACAGTTTTTTTCACGGATGAGGCCTGGTTTTATCTTTCTGGATATCTTAATTCACAGAATATGAGGTGTTGGTCCTCCGAAAATCCCTATTAATTAATAATTTTTTTGTTGAAAAAACATTGCATCCCCAAAAAGTTGGTGTTTGGGTTGGAATATGTCGAAGAAGATTGGTGGGTCCCATTTTTTTTAAGGTACACTTACTGCAGCACGATATCGTAATGAGATACTCGGCTCATTCATAAATCAACTGGATGATGAGGAATTACAAAATGGGTATTTCCAACAAGATGGTGCAACAGCACATACGACCAGAGAAACACTTCAATATCTCAGAGAATTTTTTGATTTATTTAATTTATTTAAATTCGATTTATTCAACGCCAATATTATAATCTGGAACAACTGAGAATTCGCATAACAGAAAAGTGTGAAGAGATCAACAACTCACCGCAAATGCTGCCTAAAGTTTTTGCTGGATTGCGGAGAAGAGTTGGTTTGTGGTTAGATGTAAATGGACAACATTTTCAACAACTTCTGTAACTATATGTAAATTTTGATTATGATTTCGATATTAAATAAATTATTTGCTTTCTTTTTTGTTGTAGTATCATTTCAATGCCATAACCTTTTTTTTACAATGAAACCAAATGAAACTGTCAAGCATCAAGTAATGTGTCATTATGTGGAAGTGACTAAAGTACCAACCCAATTTCACAGTCACTCTAATTATGAATTTTTTCGATGGCTCGTTAAATAATCAAAAAATAAGCACAACATACAAATAAGTTTAAATTACGAACACTGGGTACCCACCGCTCTTCTATATGTAAAAAAATACTTTTCGTTAACAAACAAATTAACAAAATTTGTTTATAAATTTAATGTTTAATGGAAAACAACAACAAATTTATTTATTTTTATTAATTTTTGGTAGGACACTTGTGCAGTAACTTGTAAAATTAATTATAAACACATGTTAATTTTTAATTAATTAATTATGTAGTAGTTTACAAGAATATTCAGGTAAAATCTTCTAATTAAAAAAGATGTTGATTAAGGACAACCAAATTTCAAAGAAGATAAGTCTTTTTTTTTAATAATAAAAATATTGTTATTTTTAATTGAAATTTAGCTCGAAAATCAAAATAAATATGGAATTAGAATATTATTTCAATGCATTTTAAAATATGTAGTTAATTTTTTTTTATATTTTTCAAATTCACTAAATAACTATAAATTATAACCCAACAACTATAAAACAAGAAAAGAAATTATTATTTGATGAATACTATCCGGAAACATACATATTTAAATACTTTTTTCATCCATTTTTGCCCCTAAGGAAATATACTAAAAATAATAAGCAAGAATTAGTTCACATTTATATTTATATATTTCTAGTAAGGGATATTGGGTGTTTATATTTAAACAGACAAATGTGTGGACTGTTCGCTTTATCAATGAACGAAACCTGTGCGTAAAAGTGAAAGACCGTCCCAAATGAGATCCGCTCTTGTAGATTGCCAACCTTTTTGTTAGTATAACTGTACCATAAAAGAGAAAAATTCAAGAAAGAATATATTAAGAAGTGCTATATTAGGTCGAAAAATGAAGTGAGATACAGAATTCAGATTATGTCCTTTCATATCGAACCAAGTTAATCATTGAACAACCTTCACATATTACAAAATTATAAAGCCAAACACTTACTGTTGCTGGGTCCTCCAAAGCTTCCTCGATCTCCGCTTGTTTCAGGAACACGTTACCTCTAGATATGCGCCAAAGCATACGTTCGAAAGCTGGAATTCTTTCTCTACTAATAACTCCAGCAACGAATCCCAAACGGCCTCTTGTAATTCCTCCCTGAGTATCTTCGGCCTGTCCTTTCTGCGAGGTATCAGCTCCATTGACTTCACCTTGCTCTACCAGAAACGCATGAGTTTTTTCCAAAACTTGCCGCAACTCTATAAAGCCCAAATAGTTCGATTTAAGCGTCACCGCGTTTTCGCTAAATTCTTTAATTTCGCCCTCTGTTTTCTCTAGATGAGCCTGGAACAAAAACGTAAAATAAATGAATAAATGTACCAAATAATATAAATATACGTATGTATATAAAAAAACATTACAAAATTAAAACAATATAAAATAGAATATTTAGTTTACTTTCATATTTAATATGAAATATACGGCATACAGCATGTCCTTGAAATAAAAAGACAACGTATGAAAAACGGAAAGATGTAATTATATAAAATATTAACCCAAAATATTGTGACTCAATTACAACACGAACCCCAAAATCAAAAACTCAGTGAAAATCGTATCATGTTCCGCCTATATTGTCTAATTTTTTTTTTAAATCTTCTGCCTTTGGCGTCCTTGATTGATCAGAGGTTTACTTGATTTTTTTTCAAATTGTAGATATTTTGCACTAAATTGGTTGAACAACCCAATTTACGAAATCTTGTTTACGTTATATTCATCGGTTATGATTATGATTGACGATAAATTAATAAAACTGTTATATACCGTGTGTCCCAATTTCGATGCTCACCATTGGTATCTCGGTTATTAGAAGATATAGAACAACGGTTAAATGGGGAATGTTTTGCAGAATTCAATACTCGCGGCAAATCTCATTTCAAATTTGACCTAACTTTTTAAATTTTTAAAATATTTCGAAAAATCAAAAATTTGCCGATTTCGTTATTCCTCAATAACTCGATAACGCTTAGTCTGACCTCTTTTAAAGTTTTACATTGTTCAGACACTTTTTTAAAAAAAATTATTTGATACAAACAGAAACCCCCGATTGTCATTTGTTTTTAAGTTATTACCACTATCTTTTGTTTTTCATATGGCGGCCATATTGGATTTTGGGTTTGTTAGGTAGTCCTCAAAATGTGCTTTTCAACGATGTATAACATGCCTGAAAAATTTTTATTTATAAGGAAAATATTAATAAAAACGTAAATTAATCTTTAATATGAAATAAGTAGGCTGAAAAATTAAACACCAATGTCAAATGAAAGTGAAAAGATATTCTAAGTAATACTGTAAACAAACGAAACGATAAAAAAATTATAGAAATAAAAAGTAAAGATGCAGAACTTAAAGTTCACATTCACTTAAAGAAATTGTTCAATATGACGACGATTCTGTTCCACACAATTTTGACACCTTGTTCGAGTAGAGTTACAAACTCTACGTAGCGTGTTTCTGTTTACTGATCGTAGCACATCTAGTACTCTTTGTTCTAAAATTTTCCGAGTTTCTGGCGGTTCAAAATCAAATACTTCGTTTTTAGTGGTACCCCATATATAAAAGTCAAGCGGGGTAAGGTCGGGTGATCTCGCAGGCCATTGCACGGGTCCATTATTTGAAATCACTCTCTCATTAAAGTTTTCTCTCAAAAAATGTTGCACGTTACGAGTGTTATGGGCCGGGCAACCATCTTGCTGGAACCAGATATTTTGCATGTTCTCGTGATTAATAATTTGCCTCAAAGCAGGCATTATCTCGTTTGTTAGTAGCTCCAAATATCTGTTACCAGTTAAATTGTAATCAAAGATGAAAGGACCTATTAACTGATTATCTAAAACGAGAAAAAGAGTTTAAAAAACAAAAAAAATGTAAACAAAATGTCATACCAATTAAACCGCACCAGACATTAAAACCAAATCGAATTTGAAATCTTCTTTGATTTACCATATGTGGATTTTCAGTAGACCAATGATGATAGTTATTCCTATTGAACACTCCACAATTGGTAAATCGTGTTTCATCTGTCCATAGTATTTTCCTAGGAAAATTAGCGTCATATTCACATTTTTGAAGGTACCACCTGCTAAACTGTAATCGTCGGAGATTGTCATTATCACTTAAACCTTGTACAATTGTTGGTTTGTAAGGGTGATACTTGTTTTTCGTCAAGGTTCTGTGAACAGTAGATTTTGAAATCCCTGTTTCTCGTGTCACGACGAACTGATGTGCTGGGATTGTTCCTAACGTTCTGCAAAATATTATTTCGACGTGTATCAGCATCATTAACTTCATAGTTAGCTCGTTTTTGTTCGAAGCTTCCAAAGTTTTTTAATTTGCTAACTAGTCTTCCAAAAATTGTCCTGTGTGGCTGTTGTCTTTCTGGAAAACGCTCTGCATAACTCGTGCACGCATTTTTAGTGTTTCTATTTGCTTTGAAATACACTTCCAACATATCAACTTTTTCTTCGTTTGAATATGTATGTGCCATTATCAATACTTATAAATCTTAATACTTGACAATAATTACTTATCACTAACTACAAGTAGTTTTAATTAACTTATCTCTGAGCACTAATTGTACTTTGACAGGTTATCGTTTTGTTTCATTGTCAGAATACATTTGTCATTGACGTTTGACAGAACATAATGTCTTTGCTAGTGATACACGCTCAGAGGTTAGAATTATTTGACATTTGATGTAAAACCAAATACAAATCTCCTCACTACTTTTAATCCTGCGCGAACTTACCCCTCCTCGCGCCAACTTAATTGGCGTTTGCTATACTTAGAATATCTTTTCACTTTCATTTGACATTGGTGTTTAATTTTTCAGCCTACTAATTTCATATTCAAGATTAATTTACGTTTTTATTAATATTTTCCTTATAAATAAAAATTTTTCAGGCATGTTATACATCGTTGAAAAGCACATTTTGAGGACTACCTAACAAACCCAAAATCCAATATGGCCTCCATATGGAAAACAAAAGATAGTGGTAATAACTTAAAAACAAATGACAATCGGGGGTTTCTGTTTGTATCAAATAATTTGTTTTAAAAAAGTGTCTCAACAATGTAAAACTTTAAAAGAGGTCAGACTAAGCGTTATCGAGTTATTGACGAAATCGGCAAAATTTTTATATTTCAAAATATTTTAAAAATTTACAAAGTTAGATCAAATTTGAAATGAGATTTGCCGCGAGTATTGAATTCTGCAAAACATTCCCCATTTAACCGTTGTTCTATATCTTCTAATAACCGAGATACCAATGGTGAGCATCGAAATTGGGACACACGGTATAATTGCTATGGGTTTGAAAAATTTTAACTTTGATGTGCTTTCTATGGCAAGTGAAAATTGAATGCCCATGTCAAGTTTCCAGATTGAATATTTATAGGATTGCGATAAAAAACAAAATATAATCGAAAATTTTCTCCCTGGTAGAAATTTTGATTTTTTTTCTTTTTAATAATTGAAAAAAGACATCTTAAAATATATTAAAATAATATTTAAACTTATTTCAAGAATATCCCACATTAAATATGCCTTTTTCAAAAGTAAGATACCATAACCTTACTTCAACTTATATAATTCATTTTCAGCAAATAATATTGAATAATGACCAAACGAAAAAACTTCCTGCAATTCCCTGTATCCATACAAACGCTATCTTGTAAAACTTTACACAAAGATCAAATTGAAGAACTCTACGTGCACAACCAAATTTACATTACCAAGTATTTGCTGTCGAATTGAAACTATAACTTCTTATATATATACAGAGTGCTTTACAAGCTTATTCATAACTAAAATGATATGTTACTTTCTTCGTAATATAGAGTATTTCTATGCTTAGACATTTTTTATTTGAGATTACATTTTTTTTTATTATAAGGAGATCAGTAGATAATGAGTTTGCTTATTTACAATCTATGACAATACGTAACAACTGTCGATGATATAAAGGCTATAACATTGTTATATGCTAAGGTCAATAACCTAGTACAAAATCAACTGTTTATACATTCAAGTGAATTATTAAAAATTTCATGTATATTACGTGTTTTTTTTTGGTACGCGAAGTAATAAATATAAAATATTAATATTAATTCAGAATGCCGCTATTGAATTTACACACTGCAATGTTTATGTTTATAAAACTCTTGAAGATAACATTGTTCAGACTGCTTTATATGCTAAGGATTCAAGAAAAGTCAACTGTTAAAAATTTAAAGCGGGACCGCCAATAACAAAACTACTATTTTTATTGTCTGTCAGTTTAAATATCGTCTCCGTATTTATGATATATCCAGTCGCATTGCAGCGTGACAAAAATGTTTTAAATATTTTTGTAATTTTTCTTCTTGCTTATGGGAGGGAATTTTGGGAAAATATTTTTGATATGTATTCTATATAACTACATATTTCCATTTCTCATACGTTGTCTCTTTATTTCAAGGACACGCGGTGTAAAATGTTGTGAAATTTATCTACCACCATATTGTTGATAAGTCCGCAATAGGACGAAACACGCGTTTACATATTTGGATGTCAATTTTCACAAAAAGTTGCAAAATATTCTCCGCGCCCGATTTTTAAATAATATTTTTAATATTATTACAAAAATTCTATATTTGAGCATATATCTGATAATATTTTATGCATATTTTTGCAAAATATGTGCATATATATATTATATTATATATATATATATATATATATATATATATATATATATATATATGCATATTTTGCTATTTTTACATGCATATAACCGGAGCTTTACAGTTATAATAATATAATGTTATAAACATAATAAAATAATAAATTGTTATAAACTGGTATAATGCTAATCCAAATGTATTAAAGTCAAAGTAAAGTGCATTGAAATGGGCTTCATTTCGATACACTTTTTTTCATGTTTCAATGTTGACGTTGTTCGAACACAGAAATAAATATCATTGCTGTCATTTGATTTTAAGAATTTAAGTACATTTGACAGATATGATATACGTACGTACTCCATATCCATATCAAACGTCGTATATTGTATACAATTGACAACAAGATATATTAGTTTCTATGTCACTCGTATTTATATTTTTAAATAAAATATCAAGTATTGTTAACGAAAATTAATAAATAATATGTAATATAATATCCTTCACGGATAGCAAGATTAAATTTGAAAATTTCAAGTATCAATGTGATCAACTGCATACTTTATATAAAAATAATACTCTGAGCTTTCAAATTAAATAATTTCAATTTCCTAATGTAAAAAATGCAAAATAGAAAAAATAGTATAAAAAACTCGTTTCATAAGGCCTTTTGACGCACTCGTTCTTTAGAAAACTCATGCGGCAAAATGATGCCTTATGAAACTTGTGTTTTAAGATACTATTTTAGACCAATATTTACTCAAAAATGCTTCAAACATTGCATGAAATATTTTCATTTTTCTTTTAGTTTTCTTCTCCAGTGCTTTATTTTTATCACGAGTTTTATTTATAAAGTTGTACAGTTGAAAATGTTGTTTTATAGAAGTTAAATCTTTATCAAATATTATAGAGCAGGAAATATATTTATGTGTTATATGAAATCAATTGTTAGATCGTGTGATTATCGTAAATTAATAAAAATACCTGCGTGATACATATCTTATGTGATGGATATATAATCTTAAAAACGCAGATAATCTATAATATGACAATCATATGATTTTTATTTATTATACTACACATAATCGATGTTAATTGTTTACGTCACACATTTTAGCATATTTTTAGATGTATTTAACCTTAATATTACAATTTTAGTACACTGGATATCGCGTGGTATTGAGCAATTAAATTTAATATCTACACATACATAATTAATTATGCAATGTCCATGATATTTTTACATACGTAGGTGCAAAACAAAAATTGTGCGACAAATGTAACTCTTGTACACAAATCTTGTAACAGAAACATTTAACAACAAAGAACGAAGAGCACATCACGTCTCTTTCATAATTCAACAATAATAATTATATTTAATCTTTTTTATATACAAAAATTACATAAGAGCATATCTAAAATTACAACAAAAAAAAACGGCAGAAACGAGAACCTTTTATTAGTAAATATAAAATAAAAAAACACTAATTCATTATAACTTAGCACATATCAGTAACTAGTGGACTTTACAAAATAGAGCAGCACTTAAAAATCTGCTGTTGGCCGACATAAAAGCGTATGTTCAATTACGAGGGGACTAGACTAGACTAGAGCATCAAGAAAAATCAATTTTTCAATATAGTTTCGTTCCTTTTGAATACAGGTATTATACCGCTTCAATAACATATTTAATACATCCTAAATATATTATTTTTGTTTCTCAAGAAAATTGTTTTCTACAGCTACTATAAGCTTGCCGTCTAGAGGCGACGGCAAGCTTATAGCAGCTGTAGAAAATTTGGCCTTCCAAATGTTTTTTTGACATTCAGAAACAAAAAAAAATAGTAACTGGGTGCTATATCTGGACTATAAGATGGATGTTCAATTTCTTTAAAACCACAATCAACAGGAGCAGCTTTTGAAAGTGTTGACTTGTACACTGGTGCATTGTCGTGGTGCAATAAGACAGTTTGCATAAGTTTTGGATGTCTTTTCACTTTAATATAATCTCTGAGATAACGCATTAAACTTGCATAATACTCTTCATTTACCGTACTATCCTCATTTAATAATTAAAAATAGAAGTTTATTAGTATTACTAAATTTATTGCTATTTTCAAAACTAAAACTAAAACCGAAAAAAATCGAAAAACACAAAAAAAAACATGTCGTGATTGCGATAGTTACTACCTAGGCCAAACTAAACAATATTTATACAAAAGAATACAAGCCCACAAATACTCAAAAACAGACAAAACTGCTTTATATCCACACAAACTGCAACGCGATCACCATTTCGCTTTTAAAAACACAGATCGATAAAGAACAACACACAATGAAAAGTGAAATTAAAGAAATGATTAATATTAAACAAGAAAAAAATTCAGTTAACAACAGAAGTGACATAAAAATTCTAACCAGTATATACTATAACTCAATAATTTAAGGTAACGATCTGCAAGTTACCATCATGAATACATACAATTGTTATATAAATATCTATCACATGTTATTTAGATATCTGCACACTGGCTTATTATGCTGGTAGTCCCGAGTTTAGATCCAGGACTAGGCTATCCGTGTAGGCTTTCGTGGTTTTCCTTCTCGTTCTAGGCGAATGCCGACAGCTGATCATCTTAAGTCGCTCCACGGGCGCAGACATAATAACTCATTGCTTGCCAATGTCCCCTGTAATTGGCGTCAAGCTATTGGGGAATGCTAAGGCAAGATTATTATTATTAAACTTGAATGAATTTTTTAATATTATAATTTTATTCATATCAACTTCACATACATAAATATGACTTTAATATACTGTTACATTATTTGAAAATGGCAGTAATTGCCGAAACATGTAAGATTATTTTAAATATATACGTATTCAAGTAAAACAGACCTTAAATCGCCGACTATCTAAATCTACTATGTATACAATATGTCCGGGAAAATGTGGAAATCTCTCGGATTCAGATAGAACATTAAAAAATCAGATGACAAGTTGTCATAATTTTTTTCCTAGCGACCCTCCCTACGGAGATACGGCCTCCTAAAGGACGCCACTGGATATCAATTTTTCTTGAATAACTTTTAAACTACTTATTATAATTTAATGAAAATTTAATATGATAAACAGTAGTAAGGACCTCTTAAAATACTGCCCTTAAATTTAAATTAGCTTGTTTAGTTTACCAGGGGCGGACTAGGTTGTACATTTTAAAGCTTACATTTTTAACACCCTGTATGATAAAGAGTTAAAAAAAAACAAATTTGGATACCTTGAACATTAAGCTAAAGAAAAGGTACTCTTATTCATTGTCGATAAAATGAACCGTTTTCGAGGAAAAAAAAAAAATAAATGTTTTATTTCTATTAAAAAGAACCATGTTTTTTATTTTTTTTTGTCTGCAACAAAGTGTGATACAAAAGTCATTCCAGGAACAAAAAAGTTTTAGTTTAGGTTATTTAATACGACAAAATTAAAAAGATTCTTAGAAATGCAGTTTTGTCCCAGAAAGGCACCTTAACAAAAATTATGTTTAGAAATGTACTCACTAAAGCTTGCAACGATTGAACCTGAATACGCTAATTAGAAATAATCAATTAAAAACTTCATAAGTGGGTTCAACATGGGCTCCGTGAACTCTGATACACTCGCGGGCACGACGAATAGAGGACTGCTGTACTCGCCACAACAACCCAGCATTGTTTCTTATCACATCACAATGAAATGTGATTCTCTGTAAAAGGTCCTCCCTAGTATCAACCGGAGAGGAATACACCAAGGTTTTGAGATGACCCCATAGGTGAAAATCCATTGGCGTTAGGTCGGGAGACCGTGGAGGCCAGGCAATGGGACCTCCTCTGCCTATCCAACGGTTTGGATAGACGTTATTCAGGTGGTCGCGTACAGCAACGCTAAAATGAGGTTGGGCCCCATCATGCATAAAATACATGCTTTGGCGGGTTGCAAGTGGCAAATGCTCTATTGAATCCAGAAAAGCGTTCTGAAGGAACTGTAAATAAAGTTCACCATTCAATCGTGGCGGCAATGCGCATGGTCCAATCAAAAAATTGCCAATTATTCCTGCCCAAACATTAATTGATTGGAACTGATGTTGATAATGATGAACGACAGTGGCATGAGGGTTTTCATCAGCCTATACATGCGAGTTATGTAAATTTACAATACCATTTTTGGTAAACCCTGCTTCATCGGTAAAAAGAATAGTGCTAATGAAGTTTGGGTTTGTTCGTTGCTGATCTAACAGCCAGTTTGCGAACTGGATTCTACGAGGAAAATCTTCAGGAAGTAGTAGATGCACTTTTTCCAGATGATAAGGGTAAAACAACTGTTCTTTAAGTACTTCATGAATTGTCGTTTTTGACGTATTAAGCTGCGCGGCTAATCTTCGAGTGCTTATTGAAGGAGTATCACCTACAGTATCCAAAATATTTTCCTCCAATTGCACCGTACGTACTGTTCTTCTCACACCAGCATCAGTACTTTTTTCCCTTGACAAAGGCATCATTGCCGAAACATGTAGGGTTGTTTTAAATATATATACTTTGAAGTAATGAACTAGACCTTTAATCGCCGACTTATTAAGTTTACCTTATACCAAGGTCACGAAAATATTATATTTATATATATATGTATATATGGGATCGCTATTATGTATTAAAATCCGAGGCTAACTTGATTTTTTTTTAATGGCAACAGTGCCAAATTCATGCACTGTTGCTTTGGATTTCAAATACGCGATAGGAAAAAATTGAAAATATTTCCAAAAAGATCCAACCATTTCCTTTAAATCCGTATACAAAATTTGATTTAGATATCTCGAACCGCTCTCGAGATATTTGATCATTATCATACGTAATAGCGACTCTGTATATATAGGGTAAACAAATGTAGCTTTATTTTTAACTGAAAATTGTGATAAAAAAGTCGTAAAGTAACAGAGATATTCACACTTATGCGAGCAACACAGGGACGCCTTCTAGAGCAAATGTTCGAAGTTACAGCCTCCTGCTCAAATACAAGCTTGTGCTCACCGTATCCACGAGCGAAACTTTTCTTTTATTTAATAATACGTCCTATTTGATAAGCCTTTATTTCAGCATATTACACCCGGTCTGGACCATTGATGCTCATCATTTTACCACATTATTCACATTACTTTAAATCATCTTTCCTTATTGTTAACCCGCCCGATTAAGCAGCGTTCTTGTAACAATATTAATTTGCAAAATTTGAGCAACTTTTTATTTTATTATTAATTATTACATTACTCATAATCATAATAATGGGGGCCCTATAAGAATCAATTTCAATGCACAGATATTAGCAGTCAATCTATTTAGACAACTCAAATCAATGAATTGCATTTACAAAAACGTGTTTACAGACGTGCAATACATCAGCACCGGATAAAATAAATGTAAAATAATTGAAGATAAAATATATATAATATTTATTTTAGAATAGTTAATAATATTCATTATATTTTATTCCGTTCGAAATAAAAATAAATTCGATTATGTATTGCCTTCTTATATTGCACAGTTCACCGTACTACATGGACTATTACAATAGTGTTCACCTTTCAAACTGCACGTATAAAACAAAATATCACACTCTGTATACGAATGCAAGAAATTAAAGAATTAAACTTATACACGGCACTTGTGTATCAATTTCTCTTCTAGTACACAACAAGTGAAAAAAGTGAACAAACATTTTAATTAGTCACATTAAAATTAATAAAAGTAACATTACAAAATTCCAAACAAATCTAGAGTTCAATAACCCGACAGGTGCATGTCACATTACACGCACCTGTTAGGTCATTGAAAAGTTAGTAAATAATAAATGAGAATTTTGTTTCTTTCAAATTCTTCCACCTTCAATATTTTGATCACAATTTCGCTTCTCCTAACACAATTTTTATCTAATATTTTATTTTGTTTAATTATAATAATCTACCTAACAGTATTTCTAAAAATGAAAGTTTGGCAATCAAAATTTTTAAGCAAATTGATATTGTTTCTTTATAAAAATGTGCATTTACAACATATCAGTCTTACTATACCATCTTAAATAAGTTTTAAAATTCTTTTACATTATTATAAAGATGGAGTACATATATGTCATTTAAAAACGAATATATTATACGAGGGTATATCAAACTGATTTTTTTAAAATTCCACACAGGTCGCTGATCCGGGATGAGTTGATTATATTATCAACTAAAGAAGGAGTTTAAGGAGGGAATAGTAACGACTCGAATTCTCTCAAGTACTATAGAAACCATGAGTGTGCAACAAGTGCATGGTTCTATCGAGCAACGACTAATTATCAAGTTTTTGTCCAAAGAGGGTGTGAAACCAACGGAAATTTTACTGAGATTACAAGACAGTTCGGCAACAACACCTTGTCACGAACCCGTATTTTTGCATGGTACGAAGAATTTTCTGAAGAGCGTGAAAACGTTAAGATCCAGAGCCACAACTGCCGCCCGACCGAAGCCAATATCGAGGCGGTTCGATAGCTCATGGAGGAAAGCGCATAACTCTCTGGAACATTGGCGAGGAACTTAGCGTTAGAGTTACGGGAGTGCTCAGCACATCGTGACACTGGACTTAAAGAGTCCGCAAGGTGTCTAACAAGATGGCTTCCGCGTCTACTCTCGGATGAACAGAAACTTCATCGGCTAGAGATTTGCCAGCGTCTGTTGAATTGATTCCGGCAATAGGGCGAAGCGTTTTTGAATCGAATCGTAACATGCGACGAAACTTGGGTGCATCATTACACTCCCAAGTCAAAACGGAAGAGTGTGGAGTGGAGAAAGAGTGGTGAAATGCTCCAGTGAAAATGAAGATTAGGTTGTCAGCTGAAAAAGTTTTGGCAACTGTTTATTTTATCGGCTTATCGCTGTTCATGTGGATTTTCTCCATGATCGATGCACAATTAATGCGGAGTATTATTGTGAGCTTCTAGATGCCGTAAAGCTGTCCTTGCAACGAAAAAGGAAGACGGAGAAATCTGTCAAAAATGTGATTCTTCTTCATGACAATGCCAGACTTCAGACATTCAGCAAACGTCACAAAGCAAAAATTGGACGGTCTGGGCTGGGAAGTATTGGGGCATCCTCCCTACAATCCAGACTTGTGGCCTTGTGATTTTCATTTCTTTGGACCCTTGAAAGAAGCATTTGGAGGTCGGCGTTTCAACAATAACCAAGTAGGAGAGGAGTTTGTGCTCCAATGGCTACGTGTGCAAGCAAAAACTTTCTACGGCGAAGGAATTAAAAAAACTTCTAATCCGCTGGAAAAAATGCGTTGCCAGGACGGGAGATTATGTGGAAAAAGATTGTGTAAATAATGTAGAATAAAGCTCAGACTTGAAAAAAAAATCAGTCCCGTTTAAATTTGATATACCCTCGTATGAAAAACTTACTGTATCAGAGAATTAATTACTATTCAAATCTCATTTAACATACAATTGTCGCCTAATGTATTACGTTTAATTACTACGATTCGACAAAACTTAGTTTGTCTAATTGTAGTAATTAACGTAACGATTGTAGTGATTCTATGTCCTAAACAACCAGCAACATCGCGAATGGATAATCTGCCTTCTCATAGGCTGATTATCTTCGCTCAAGCTCAGTTACTCCATCAAAATTTGTACGTCGTCTAGTAGGAGACATTCTTTTGCACTTTAGTAGGCTCAAATTAGCTGTATTTGGGCCTATTAAAGTGATCGACTAACTGAGTTTGAACGAAGACAATCAGCCTATGAGAAGGCAGATTATCCATTCGTGATGTTGCTGGTCGTTTAGGACATAGCATAGCTATAATTTCTCTGTTATGGCAAAGATCGGCAAAAAATAATGAAGAACGACGACGTTTATGACATGGATGTTCCAGAGGTACCACCGATCATGATGATCTTAGGCTCTTAGGGACCGTTTCTTTTCAACGAGGGAAATTTGTGATAGATGGAGAGGTTTAATTAATTTAAAAATCTCCATACGATGTATGTATATATCTAAAAATCAATCTCTTGGTGGAGATCGTGCCAATAATTCCTTGGTTTACTTCTAACTCCACACCATCAAAAGAAAAAGAAACTTGGAGTTTTCCGTAGAGCGCCATGTGACTCTTACTCAAAGCATTATGGTGTGGAAGGCTATCTGCCATGGCAGTACATGTCTCTAGTAGTAATTCAAGGAAGCGTTCAAGCGTTCTAGATTCTATCTACTATTGATTCGCTAATTTCAAGTATACCTAATAGAGTAGCTTAATGCCTAAGAAACAGAGGAGGATCAACCCATTATTAGTGTTTATATGAATTTTTACGATCACATCTTGCTGAAATTTTCATTGCTTCTTAATACGAATAAAATGCGTATTTACAGAAAATTTCATTAAAAGATACGAATGTTTAGTGAGTGTTCAAATAGCATGCTTGTTGTTTCCTTAATGGCACCGTATCTATAAACTTCTTTTATTCGATATGTAAATAGTTATTAGCAAAATATTTTGAATGCAATCGTGATCAGTGGTGATAACTTATTAAGACACACTTAACTATTTAATCAAAAGTAGGATACAATGCATTCTTTAGTTATCGTCATTATTTTAATACGTTATCTATTTACTATGTATTTGTTATCTCTCTAAAACACTTCACATAATGAAGTAGTTTTCAAACTCAAGATTATTTGATCAACACCAATAAATACGAAATTAACCTACTATCATTTGAAAACAATTGAAGATTTTAGAATGAAAAATATATAAGAACTGTATCATTTAAAAATAAGGCCTTTTCAATGCTGAGACCTCCAGAGACTTGTTAACATGTTTCTAAATCTAAATCGTTTCCACACAGTAAAAATATTGTTTTAAATGAGATATACATATATTAATTAAATCATCATCATAATCTAATCATCATTTTACCTGTAGGTATCAGGGTTCCTACTTCCTGTTCTCCTGTTTTAAAAAATTTATACTTCATTAATTCTTCCAAAAATTAGCAAACGATTATATATTAAAAAAAAATGAAGCCACGTACGCGAAATGTTACAATATATATATATATATATATATATATATATATATATATATATATATATATTGTTATGTTACGGTGAAAGGCTATATATAAATGAATGGATGTATATAAGTGCCCCAAAAGTTGGGCTCAAAATGTTATATGTCAATGACGTTAATATATAAAAAATGTTTATTATAGATTAATATAAAGTAATATTGCTATTGACATGTGAATTATATTTCCCCAAAAGTTGGGATGACAAAAGTTATATTTCCGTGAACGTAGATTGTATATAAAAATTTATTTAAATCGGGCTTATCCAATACTTATCTGTTTTTTTTATCGGCTAGCTTATTTCTCTCTCAGGGTTAAGGTAGGTTCACTTCTCTCCACTTTGAATTTATTTACGTAGCTTATTTAATTGGAAATGGAACAATATCTCAAGTACTTTACAACAAAAAAAACAAAAGTAAAATATTGACAATTAACTTTATTAATAAGAAAACATCTTGAAAAATTTCAGAATTTAAATAAACAGTTTCGTGACACACATATAACATAAGGGAGACACACTTAGCAGTTGGTATTCTTACAGTACAAATGCAATATGGTGTAAGACAAGTGCAAATGATTGTGCTTTATTAAAATATTTTATATAAGTGAAATCGAATTAAGTTTTAAAATTAAAAGTAGTGGATACTAATATTTAAATAAGTTTTGAATATGAATTACAATGTTTAATATCAGTGAAAATAATGCGACTAATTATGTATAGAATAAACAAAAAAGGTTCTAGAAGTGTTCATAGGCAAGTTAAAAATGGCGCGTATAATATTTGTAAAAATAGAAAAAAACCTGAATCTTCGGATATAACCTCTGTTGATTCCTGCGCCTGTGTTCTGGAGAAGTCTTCACAGCGGAAAACTGGAGAATATTTCGGCTACTATCCCTCGGGATGATGTGAACTTTTCCAAATCTCCAAGTCCGACGGCGGCTTGAGCGGATGGCCGATCTCGAGCACTTAATATTTCCGCCAAATTATTTTAATTAAGCCGGAGCACAAAAAAACGTGACCTCTCGTTGCAACTACTAATTACCGACGCCAATCTTTTCATTTGTTTTTAATTGCATAACTTGCCGCAAATCGCTCCATTCTTTACTTGCATTATCTTTTTGAATATTATTAAATTAAACATTTTTACAGTGTAAAACAGTTAAAAAATTACATTTTGATTTATAAAATAACTTTAGTTAGGTAACATATGTTGATGTGTTTACAATCACTCTGTCAACATCTGTTTCTTTGCGGGTTATTGCACCGTTAAAATTGTGGGCGGGGCTTAATTGTTCAAATACATTTAAATATAAATACGTTAAATTTGTTTGAATAAAATCGCGTTATATATATTAATTTGAAATAGAAATGAATATAAACATCACAATAAAAAAATAGAAAAATAAGTTAATTATTTCAAGGCAAATTTGTCGTCATAATAAAGTATTTATACTTTGAATCAATCTTTCCCCTTCTTGGTATTAAATTACATAGTAAATACAAACATTACAGTTGCATGTATTCTTTGTATTTCTTCAGAGAAAGAGCCCTTCTTGCAATGCCTCAATATATATATATATATATATATATATATATATATATATATATATACACAATTTCTTAGCCGTTCATTTAATATCATTCGATAAATTCTTGGAATTTTCGGCTTTTGTATTAAATATTTTCAAATTAGTATGTTATTTTGCGAAGTAAACGTGAATGTAAACATTGCTGTCTACGAATTACAACGCAAATTATACGAACAAATGTTTGTCCGCGTTTGGACTTGAACCCACGTCCATGGTTTGTTGGACCATCGCTCTAACCAGCTGACCTACGAGAACTTGGTTTCAAGTTCATTGGATATGCCTTATAACAGCTAAATTTTCATCCTTAGCTATTTAATAATATAGAGAATCTATTTATTAGCCGTTTATTTAATGTATCATTTGATAAATTCTTGGAGTTTCGGCTTTATATTAAATATTTAATTGCAACTATTTTTGGTGTTACAATGTTAGTTGTTCCATAAAATTTTCTTCTTTTTAGCTGTGATGGACCAGGGTCTTCTAGGGCTACCGGTACTTCGTCTTGGGATTCAAGCCGCCCTTCTATTTTACTCTTAATTTCAACAGAGAAACTGCTTACCGAGTATGAAATTGTCACGGTTTCCATTAGTTGAATTCGTTGAAATCGCTTCAATTTTTTTTACGTTTTTCTTCAGCTACTTTTTCTCGAGCAGCTAGCTGGTATTCGATGCTATACATAAACCTCGAACGGCCTTTTTGCTTTTGACTGATTAAAAACTGTTTGTCCTCTTGAATTGTTATTAGCTCGTTTGCATGGGATATATCAAATAAATCGCCCATCTTTTCCATAAATATTTGTTCTTTTTGCTTTGAACTTTCACCCTTTCTCTTAGCTGACTTTTGTAATGCTCTCCACTAGGCGTAAGGTTTTTCCAATTTTTCAATACAGTGGTTTGCTTTTCGTTTTGGTATGCGAACCAAAAAAATTGAAGCTTCTTTAATGGTTAGCGCGGCACTTTCACGTAAATTTAGTTTCACTTCACGCATGTTAAAGAATAAAACATGTAAAACTTGTGTATTAGAAGATAATTTATTACCAACAACTTGGGGTATATAGTGACCAATTAAGTACACGATACTATCTTTCCGTAAATTTCGAGTCTCGGACATTATCACGTTTGTTTTTTAATTTAAGGAAGAAAAACAGATAAAATTAACCTATCTCTAAGGAGATCTGTTGCATACTAACATAAGTATGAAATTATTAATGGCGTAGCCGCTGCAAATACACAAAAATTCACGGAAACAACTATCTGTAAAGTGTTAGGTATATTTTTTAGAAAATAGGTTTTGAAATTTAGAAATAAATATTTGAATTACAGGCAACAAAACGGTCTGACACCGATCTACCCCTTAATAGCTAATAAAATGAGGATTATTAATACCCAATACTTTGACCTGCTTGCGGCACGTGTTTCTCTTGTCAGATTGAGTTTAATTTTTGGTCGTTATATTTTTTAATATAAAGGAACATTTTCGCAGGGTGGCCCGGTAAAAACCTTCAACAAATTTTTTCACCCCTATACAGTTGGACCACCCTACGAGACATACTATATATATATCATTGATCAAATTATTGTCGATATTCGTATATCTCAGCGCAATAAATAATCATATTATATTAACTATCTTTGCTAATACATTACTATAATTAAAATGTTACTATCCAAATTCAAGTATAGTTTTATAAATATAAAATGGAGAATCAAATTTTACTTTTACTTCTAAAAATATTGAAAATAATTTACCTCTAAATCGATTATTTCTCTTGGGTTCGGTGCTTTAGGAAGCTCCAGCACATCCGGAATAGGTACGCTGTCTTTCTTAACTTCAGCTTCAATGTACCTCAACTTTCTTTCCATTTCATCGCATCGTCTAACTTCCGTAACGAATTTTCTTTGAAACGCATTGATTTCATCATTCAACTGCAACAATCTCAATTATTTAAGGAAAAAGTTTTAAAACGTGAGTCATTACATCTGTAAATTGCACGGTTCCGGTTTCTCCCAGTTCAGAAATAGACTGATAAGCGGCTTCTGGTTGGATAAAGAGTTGGGCCAGAGCCATCTCTTCACTACGAAACATTGCCCCCATGGCGATACAGACTCCCTAATCTGAAAAATAATTATTATGTTAAATACGACGAATTATATAAAATTAAATTCATTGTTTGACGACTTAAAAAGGCATATACATAACAGTGTTCTTATATTTATGGATGTGTCACGATGTGTTCAATAAAACTTTAGTTGGTATGAGACTTTTTATGTATTTTATTTATTTCAAGGTCCTGGCTTCGTGATCCGTAGAATTAAAAGAAGAGATAAGAAATACAATTACTGAGTGTTTTATAATTAAAGCAATTATAATACACAAACGAATGTAAATTAAACATTAGAGTTCTTAACATGTTAAAATAATTAACAAACTTAGGTATAAAAGCAACACTACTTACATTTTAAAGCTGCAATACCTTAATATTATCTCTCGTAACTGCTAAAGCAGCGGAAAAGACATCCTAGAGAGTTATATGATGGAGAAAATGAGGAAGAGGTGGTGGAAATTGAAGGCGAGATTTATCCAAAAGCCATTGATGAATCGACGTTATAAAGAATAATATACAGGCTGTCCCAAAACGTATCAGCAATATTTCAAGGATGAATTGCTAGAACTGCAGACTAGAGACGAAAAGTCCATATAAATATATGTCCTAAATGTAACCAATTAAATTGATTCGGCATTTACTCAATGAAGTTCCATAATTTAAAATAGAATTAAAACTACTTAATAAAATAAAAACGAAAAAACAATATTACTTAATTTCCACTTTATTGAGGTAAAATACCATTACAATTGTTTCGACACACAGTGTCTTCCTCGGATGAAGTTATATTTCAATCTAAACCTAAATGATGTTGACAAATTTCAACTTAAATGCATATTATAATGAAAAAAATAAGTATACTCAGAAGGATAGTTGAATAAGGGTCACTTTCTATTCAAGATATAAATTCTATTACACAAAGAGACCAATGTTTACCAAGTACAAACATAAAAACGGGAAAACCAAAATAAATAAAAGAGTCAGTTGTAAAATAGGTCGTGATAAAGGAAAATTTCCGAAATCTATATGATTATTGAGTAAAAGGTAGGTATTTTTATATTTCAAAATTTCCATAATTTCAAGTAAATTAATTTTAAGTTATAATTCAAATTATGGGCTTCTTCTCTCAGATGTATTGCATATTGTAGTCATTTTTGTTATTAATATAACTTGTTCGTGTTCTTTGATTCTTTTAGAAAAGGATCTATCTGTCTGGCCTAAATAAAATTTAGGGCATGAACTACATTCAAGTTTGGAAAGTCTCGATTTATTGTTTTTATCTATTTTTTGTTTATTGTTTTTAATAATTGAACCTAAAGAGTTGTTGGTTTTGAAAGCTGTGTTTATATTATATTATTATATAATTATTTCTCGTTAAAAATTTAGAAATTTTTTGCGTAAGATTACCAGTATAAGAGTTTTATATTTATTATTCATATCACGACTGTCTGTAGGGCATACTAATTTAATAGCTTTCTTGTAACTTTGTTTATTCGGAATATTGTAAATAATATCTGGTTTATATAGATTGTTATAGGTTATTTGTTTAATGCATTTAAGCTCTTTACTAAATCTATCGACAAGAGAGTACTAATAAGTCTATGAATTAAAGAATTGAACGAAGCCATTTTATGGGAGTATGGATGTGTGAATTTATTGTGAATTACTGTATCAGTATGTGATGGTTTATGGTATATGGAAAAATCATGCTTATTGTTTTTATTTAAAACCGTTAAATCTAAGAAATTGATGTTTTATTTATTTCTATATCAACCGTGAATTTAATGTTAGGGTGGAGATTGTTAATATATGATCAAAAAAGGTTTAAATGTCTATAATGTATAGAATTCACGGTTGGCTCTTGGTGAAACATGATTAATAATTTACTAAATAAAACACTTGGTATATTTGTTTCACAAAATGTTTGTTTCACATTTTGTGAAACAAATATACCAAGTGTATTTAGTAAATTGTTTAAATGTCTGTCTGTACCCGTAAAACAGCTAACACATCATCTACGTATGCCTGAGCACATCGTCTACGTACTGATGCCTGAGCATAGATACGTAGACAATATTTTAGCTTGTTTTACGGGTACAGACAGACAATTAAACCTTTTTTATCATATATTAACAATCTCCACCCTAACATTAAGTTCACGGTTGAAATATAAATAAATAAAACCATGAATTTCCTAGACATAACGATTTAACGCCAAGAAATAAGTAATTAAACTTCTAGTTTCAAAAATTCTTTTATTGTAAATACCACTACAATATTGTTTCGCCATACAATGGCTTCATCAGGTGGATGAAATACTGAGTATTTCATCCACCACTTCATTATAATGAAGTTTCAACAGGTATCTCCTTCGTAAATTAACTACATAACGATTTACCATTACATAATTTTTGTATTATAGGATGAAATGAATTAGCGTGTATTGTGGTGTCTATATGTGTTAGTTTATGGTATATAGCGAACTCGTGTGTATTAGTTTTGTGTGTTATGGCTAAGTCTAGAAAATTAATACTTTTCCTTCTATAACACAAAAATTATCAGCATACCAATCAATGGTGTATAGATTAATTAACGTACCTATTAGTAAAGGTAATTTCGACCTCCAACTAAACAGGATATACACAATAGCATTAAACAATGCTTACTCTATAAATATTATCAATAACATCCTGAATAATTAACAAAAATCTAAAACCCTTTCATTAGTTTACCCAAAATTAAAAACAATATAACAAATTCCTACAATTCGATCACTTACTTAGGAAAAGTTTTGGAAAAAAATTTAAAAAATAGCAAACATATATTATTTAAAACAGACAATGCTATGCAGAACATGATTAAAAACAACAAAGATAAGATAGACAAAGAATCAAACTCTGGTGTGTATATAAGTTAACATGTGAAGATTGTAATAAGATATAACGGGTGTTCAGAAACATTCGAAGTCAAGTGGGCTCTGAACAAAAAATCGTATATCTTTACTTAAGTATCTGATTTGTAATAATTATTAAATGTCAACTGTTGTCTGTCAAAAATCAATCTATCTCAGACTAGACTTCATATTTACAAGGACTACTTTGACTTCGAATGTTTCTGAACACCCGTTATATAGGACAAAAGGGGAGGACGTTAAAAGTTAGGATAAAAGAAGACGAGAGAAGTAATAAAGAAAAGAAAATAGATTCAACTTTCGCAAATCATTGTTCAAAAAATTAATCATAAATTTAATATAGATTTCAAAATTTTACATATTCAAGAAAAAATAAAAAAACTTAACTTAGAAATTAATAGATATAATAATTTAGGATTAGCTTTAAATGACCAATTAAATGACTAATTAAATTTAAACAACTCTCCTCTACTAAATTTAAGATTGTAAAAAATGTTTCCACCACCATTTTTTTCAATAATTTGTACATAAATATTCAAACTTGTATTTTCAGTATTTCATCCACCTGATGAAGCCATTGTATGGCGAAACAATATTGTATTGGATTTACAATAAACATTTTTGAAACTATAAGTATAATATTTATTTCTTATCGTTATAATGAACTTTCAACAAGTATCTCCTTCATCAATCAACGATATATTTTTACCCTAAAATTAGTATTTCTCTCCCGTCAAATCGCCCTTTTATATACTGACGTATATACTTGTACATATAGAGACAGCTCTATTATGTAATTTTTTATCTTACTAGTGACTGTTCGTGTAGTTAAAAGGAACTACGTAAATTATTATGTATTATATTGCTCATAGATAATATACAATGCTAGTTGTATATAACGCTAAAGAAAAAATTCGGATCAAGACATATGTGACTAATGCCTTCATACAAATAATCGCGGTCTAATGTTCACGTAGTAACGAGAGAATGGTTTTCCTTTATTCGAGTCCGGCCTTGTCGCAGATAAATATACGGGCTGTAATGCGGGCTTCCACCTCTACTTTATCAGTAATTCTCTTTACCGACTAATTATATTGTTCTATAGGTATTTGTCAATACCACACACAAATTTAAAGAAAAAAATTAAATGTAAATAATTCCATACAAATAATTAAAGACCAGGTATCTAACCCACTGGACAAGCCATGCGCAGGCTACAAAAAGTTTTTTGTTCTATGACGATTTCTGTTTCATTATAAGCATAATAATTTTATTTTAAATGAAGTTTAACGTTCATTTCATTTGCACATTAATTAAATACGGCATTGGTTTGTCGGCATATTTGACGTAAAGGCTATTATTGATATCCGTAAAAAAAAACATCGTAATAAAAGCACCATATGTGTTGGCATAATATTTTGATATGAAAATATTAACATTTACTATTTTTATTAATATGAACTGTTATCGTCTAACAATGTCTAGGAATTTCATCGATTTTTTGCAGTTCAATAAACTTAAATTGCAGCTATATTTCGATAAATATAGAATAAACAAAAATATGGACCGACTTTAACTACATTTTGGCCGTAAAAATTTGGAGATTTTTGATGGATTACAAAGAAATTTCTTTTTTAATTTTCTGTTAGACATTAATACATATTCTTCAGATTCGCATAACTTGAGCACTAACCAACGGTAACCCTGTATAATATATATAATTCAACTTATGTAAATTACTATCTTTACTATAGATCATTGATTCCCAAAGTGATCCAGGTGGACCCCCAGGGTCCACGGGAGACTCGACGGGGGTCTACGTTGGCGTGACAAAAAAATGGGGGTTTACAATTCGTAAGCGGGGGTCCACGAAAATTTATCTGGCTTCAATAGTGAAGAACTAAAATGTTGGCTTGAGTTCACCTATCAATGTAGGCAGATAATATTTTAAGAAGCTCAGCGACTGTTACTTGTAAAAACTTGCATATTCCATATTCAGTACAACGTGACTTGCAAAGCGCTGCCGCTGCCGCCATCCGCAATGCTTGTTCAGACGTGCAAAGGGACGAAGTACGACTTGTGGTGTGTGTGCTTGCAATCTTGCATTAACTTGTTTGATTCTTCACCAATATAAATACGAATGCCACGGATAAACGTTACTCATTTGTTTCCCGAATTTCGAAAAGAAAAGTAAAGTAAAGTGAATCGATGTTAGTGTTTGCCACTGTCGGAAAAGTAAGTACTTACCTGCCTATTTGTTATACATACTTTTATTTTATTTATTATTTATCTATTTATTTTACAATTTATTGTACACGTAAGTAAACAAAAAATGGACAAATTACAAAAAAAATACGTAGGTACAAAAGGTGAGGCTTATTCCTAAAAGAAATCTCTTCCAACCCACCTGCGATAGGAGATATATTTATGTTGTAATTATGTTGTAGTATATTTGTAATGTTTGCGTGAAGTAGGTACGTATTAAAAATTAAATACTGAACAGAGCCATTATTAGATACTGCCATAAAAGAACGGAAAGCCGAGAAAGGTTGAACTTCTTGTTCCTACTTTATTAGTAAGTAGTAAAATCAGATTTGAAGATATTCTGACGATGGAAATACCACCATGGATCATTAATCCACTTGATGAAACGGAAGTGGAGAATGTAATATTACAAGAGGAGCTACTCGAGCTTAGCACTAATGAGGAACTGAAGGTGAAATTTAAAAGAAGGTATCAAACATTTTGGCTGCAGGCAGAAATACCCGAAAAATATCCTGGACTGTGGGGAATTGCGAGAAAGCTTTTGATAGCGTTTCCCTCGTCATATCTTGTCGAGAAAAGTTTTAGTGTCGTTACAAACCTTTTAACAAAAAAAAGGAGAAGATTGAATATCACAGAACTTGGAGATTTGCGGTTATTCCTAACAAAACTGATGCCAAATATTGATAATTTGCTGTCAATCCATCAAGTACATCCCTCCCACTCAAATTATGACTATTTTGTGATTGTCATTGTAGAAGTTACGTTACGTTATTAATATTTAATTTTAATTATATTACGACTGTTATCATATTACAATGTAATATGATAACAATAATAATTAATAGTGTAATAATTACATATTTGAATAAATACAACACAAGGAAATATACTATTTTTCTTTTTATTTTTACCACTCCGAATGGGGAGTTTTCTAAATAAAATATGTGAGAAATGATTGGTTTCTTGTGCTGTGAGTTGATGTCAAAGGAGTAAAGTTGGATGGAATCACTTTTTTGAGGCTAACTTTACTTTTTTGACATCCACTCACAGCACAATCAATTAATTAATTAACCAATAACTCAGCCGCGACGCAAATTTCCATAGTTAAAGCTAATCTTCACATTTTTTGTCGAGTTTTTGGGAATATGGTAGAAATGTAGATGCCACCGGAGGGGTTCACCGGAACCAGCAAAACTTTTAAAGTGGTCTATGAGAAAAAAAAGTTTGGGAGCCTCTGCTTTAGATTATTGTTTATTTATTTTACATGCTTTTTCAATAGTTGCGCACTGAACAAAAGCACAATTAAAGCTTGAAAATTTAATGATATTTATACACAAGCGTTTTTACCAACGTTGTCATTTGGAGTTATTCATTGCTACTTATTTTATCCAATAATAATTTTAAGTACTTCATTACCCCCATTTAATTAAAAATCTGGTATAAAGTAAAGCTTTTTAGGAATGCACAGCTCCATTTGTGTAATAACATATTCAAAATAAATTATGCTTTTGAGGATTAGACATATTTCGGCTTGTTTGATTTTAAACATTTATATTAATGTGATGCATTGTTTACAACACGGCATATTCATAAATTTATTATAATATAAATTCGTATATAAAAACAAACAGTTTCTTAATGTGTTTTAGCAAAATATGAATTACAGCGCGAACAGTATGCTATCAAATCTTCAGAAGAGAAAAAGTGTTTACAAAAGAAGTGCTGTTTTATCTCACCTGAACCATATATTTAGTAAATTATAAATACCTTGGCCCATATGAGAAAAATGTATCTTATCGTTACTTATATATTTCAGCTTAAACAAGTGCAGTAGAAAATCTAAAAGTTTTATGATGCAATAGTGCAGTTCTCTCAGGTATAATTGCTGATGTTCTTATAACAACGTGGTACTAAAAGAAAAGAAAACCGATTTGTATACGAAGTTACAATCAGTACAGAAAAATGAAAAAACAAAATAAATAGAAAAGTACTGCAAAAACAAAATTTTATTGAAAGCATAATTATTTATTATGAATCGGAGAAATTAACTAAACAATTATTTATGCACTATTTCTTATAAATATGCTGTAAATAAGGTAAATATTATTTAATCAATAAATAATAACGAAATCATTCTACTTATTGTATTTCTTGTTTATTTATGTTTCCAAAGTTCTGAGAATTTAGCTATAATTTTTTTATTTTGTCAATTTTCATCAATATTACCATGTAGTTTTTCAACGTCGCCAAAATCGCCATTTAATTGAATACATTTAACCCAACGATAAATATTTTTTTAAGACGTCCTCAAAGAAGTTTTTCGGTATTTATGGCACGTGTTGCGTCAGTTAAACTCTCAAAACGAAAGGTTTTTCAAATCTAGGAACAGATGAAAATCACTCGGTACGAAATCCGGTGAATAAGGTGGATGCGGAATCAATTCCCATCGTAAATCGTTCAAAACACGCTTCGTTTTTCTTGCGGTGTGCGCTCTTGCATGATCTTGTTGCAATAACGGACGCTTATGCAACTTCCCAGGACATTTTCTGATAAGTGCCTGCCGCAGTGGTCCAGATAATAAATTCGAATAATATTCTGCGCTAATTTTAGTAGCCTTCGCCGAATAATCAATAAAAATAATCGCTTCACAATCCCAGAATACAGTAAGCATTATCTTTCCAACAGACGGAACTGTACGCTCTTTAAGTAAAGGAACCCCTCTTCGGGTTGATGTCATTCTTTGGATTGACTTTTGGTCTCAGGCCTGAAATAAAGAATCCACATTTCGTCAGTGGTTATTATCCGTTGCCAAAATTCATCACCGTCACGGGCTAACACCTCGTGAAGTTGACGACAAGTGCTAGACCTATTGAGTTTCTGTTCCGGTCCCAACATTCTTGGCATCCAGCGGGCTGAAACCTTGCTTACGCCTAAACGATCATGTAAGATCTCATGAACCTGTCGTGTACCTATTCCTAGGCGTACACTAATTTGAGAAATAGTCTGTCCCCTGTCAGTAGGTTACCAGTAATGTCTCATTCATTTACTGACGCGCTCGGGCGACCACTGCGTGGATCGTCTTTTAATGATGTTCTGCCACTCTTAAAACAATCTATCCACCGACATATAGTACTTTTAGATTCTGCGGACTAACGAAACACTCCTTGCAGACGTTTAATCATTTCTGTTTTCACGCCCTCTTTCCACAAAAATAAAATTATTGCTCTTTGAAATTTTTCCGCGTCCTCCATGGTTACACAATCACTGCTACGAAATGCGTCTATATCGGTCGAACACCACTGGATAGCTGAATAAACATATCAAGACTTATCTATCACCAATAGCATTGCCTATAAGTTCTGCGTAACACATCCCTCGTACATAAATTGTTTTATATTCCTCTACAATAAAGTAGAGATATGAAAAAATACATTCTGAAAATAAACCTGGAATTACGATGATAGCAACGCAACTGAAGAAACAAACGATTAAAAGGTGCAACAAAGAAAAAAGTTAAAATACCTCTTAACAACTACTGACCCACAGGGCAGACTACAAGAATAAATACAAAGGTATTTTTAATAATATAAAATATTATTAAAAATCTGGTGTGAAGAACACAAATACAGGTTCACTATTAATATTTTTTGTGAACGTGTCCGAACATATCCCTCCCCAGAGACGTAGATACGTATTTCGCCTTTCTACAGGCTCGTCGGTACGCCCCTGCTGGAGAAAGGATATTCTCAGACACATTCACAAAAAAGAACCACATCACCGAAATTATCCAGACCGGGCGTAGAAGTAAATTCAGCGCTGCCTGTTGTCAGACAGCCGAAGTACCTCGCCCCGTCCTACTGTTGAATTTCGGTTCGAAGAATAAAAAATACTTATCATATCTCGTTTCTCTTCGTTAGTGTATGACATTTTTGTATTATTAATGAACAATAAATGAAATGTTTGACAGATTGAAATTCCATGGCTACATTATTTAATCTCATAATTTATTCTTTCAAATAAAACCTAATGTCAAAAACTTTAGTCAGCATGTGGTACATGGTTGAAATCAGAAAAAAAAACTCTTTCTGAAGATGTCTAAATCCAATATGGCGCCTATAAGAAATTAGATAGTTGATGATGGCCAGAAAGAAACAAAACGTCGTATAAAAATTTAGAGTACACCACTGGATAGAGGTTTAGAAATGGCCACTAGGACGTGTTTTTATTTTTTCTCTACAAGGCCAAATGTCGATGCTACAGGTAAAAGAAGAAAATGTGGTTTTCGCGTTTTTTTTTTAAATAACGAAGGTCATTTGTCACAGGTCTACTTTCTTTACGGATTTATAACAAACACAAAATTTATCAACTTCGCCAAATTTAAACCTATACTCTATCTCCAATAATAAGCGAGATCCCCATGGTGAGGGCCGAAAATGAATCAGCCTGTATATATATATATATATATATATATATATATATATATATATATATAGATAATTATTTCGTTATTATTATTTCGATAAAATTATTCAAAGATACATTCCAATTGAATAATAATAAATCATGCCTTAGTATTCTAAAATAGATAAACAACAAAAACAGGGAAACGCAAGACATGAATTATTATTATGTATGCGCCCGTGGAGCGTCTTAAGATTCCAATAATAATAATAAGTCATGCCTTAGTATTCCAAAAAATAGATAGCAAGGTGTGAACATATGTGTTGTTCGCTGCCAGCAGCTTGTATCTCTTTCTGGGTATGAACCTGTGTGTTGGTTGCTGCTGGCAGCTTGCGTCTCTCTCTGGGTGTATGATTTTGTATTTGTGTGACCGCGTAAGTGTAGGGTTTTGTATGTTAGTGCGCTCGTGCGTGTGTTTAGTGACCGGTCGCGTAAATTTAGAGAGATCGGATAACCAGCCGTTGCGTAGGGCCGCCAACCCTTTCCCGGCAACTTCTTTACTTTTCCGAGCAGTACTTCGACGGCCCGACCCCCGCCCCAACGAGGCAAGGCGCAGACCAGCGAAGCGCACCCTGCACGGGGTTGCTCATCGCCAACCGAGGGAGCACTCTTAGTGGCTACCTCAGTCGACGACGGTCACACTTTGTGCCATCTTAACGATTTCCGCAAAAGCGGGGGCAATGCACACACGTCGAACGTGTGTGTGCTGTTAACAGCAGCCTAGCCAGGTGGCCTCCCAGGACCGGTCCTAGTGGTGTGTGCATTGCGCGGCGCCGTGATTTGCGCCGCGTAGCTTGGTTCCTCACTCCTGCTGGAAAGGCGTAATGGCACCTGACTGCCTATTGGGCAGACCCCCCTAGAGTTTGGTAGCGCATATGCTAGGCTACAACCCAGTAGAGGACCACATCAGCACAAAACAGAAAACAGGGAAAAGCAAGACATGAGTTATTATTACGTATGCGCCCGTGGAGCGACTTAAGATGCAAAGTTGTCGGCATTCGCTCAAAACGAGAAGGAAAACCACGAAAACCTGCTCGGACAACTAGACAGGAATCAAAATACGGAACAGTCAGCATGATAAGCAAAAGTATATGATATTTAAATGTAATTGATATTTAAATAACATAAGGTATATAACAAAAAAATATATTATGATGGTAAATTGTAGATCGTTACAAAATTAAGTTATAGTATATACTGCTTAAATTTTTTATATCATTTCTGTTCTTAATTGAATTTTTTTTCCTGTTTAATACTAATCATTTGTTTAATTTGTCTTTTCATTGTGTGTTGTTCTTTATCAATTATCTGTGTGTTCTCAAAATCGAAATGGTGATCGCGTTGTAGTTTGTGTGTAGACAAAGCAGTTTTGTCTGTTCTAGAGTATTTGTGGGCTTGTATTCTTTTGTATAAATATTGTTTCGTTTGGCCTATGTAGTAACTATCGCAATCGCGACATGGTATTTTATATATGACATGTGTTTCTAGATTTTTTTCTATTTTAGGTTTAAGTTTTGAAAATAAATGTTTATTAGTATTACTAAGTTTATATGTTGTAGCTATATCATATTTTTTTTAAGTGTATTTAATTTTTTCCGATAGTTGTGGAACATGTGGAATCGTGATATATGTTGTGTCATTGTTCAAATTTTTATTGGTGTCTGCAGTGTTGTATATTTGGTGTACTCTTTTTTTAATAGTTTGGTCTATAAGTTGTGGTGGATAATTATTATCAGTTAAGATTGTTTTAATTTTTTTGATGTTATCTTTTCTGTATTGAGTATGTGATAGTTTTACTGCCCTATCAGTCAGATTATTTATAATCATTTTATTGAATACTGTAGGAGCATTTGAGTGGTAATTCATATATCGAAAAGAAGCTGTGGGTTTATTATACCAATTTGTATAAATAGTACCCTGTCTATCATAGCTCAAAGAAATATCAAGAAAATTAATACTGTTATTAAATTCTTCTTCAATAGTGAATTTTAATTTGTTGTGAAAATTGTTGAATTTATTTAAGAGATAGTTAATTTTGTTGGTCGGAATACATGTTATGATATCATCAACATATCTTTTGAAAAAATTTTTTTTCAACAAACGAAACAATATTTATACAAAAGAATACAAGCCCACAAATACTCTAAAACAGACAAAACTGCTTTATCTACACACAAACTACAACGCGATCACCATTTCGATTTTGAAAACACACAGATAATTGATAAAGAACAACACACAATGAAAAGACAAATTAAAGAAATGATTAGTATTAAACAGGAAAAAAATTCAATTAACAACAGAAATGATATAAAAAATTTAAGCAGTATATACTATAACTTAATTGTGTAACGATCTGCAATTTACCATCATAATGTATTTTTTTGTTATATAATTATATATCTTAAGTTATTTAAATATCAATTACATTTAATTATCATATACATTTGCTTATCATGCTGACTGTTCCGTGCTTTGTTTCCTGTCTGGTTGTCCGAGTAGGTTTTCGTGGTTTTCCTTCTCGTTTAAGGCGAATGCCGACAACTTTGCATCTTAAGACGCTCCACGGGCGCATACATAATAATAACTCATGTCTTGCTTTTCCCTGTTTTTGTTGTTTTTCTGTTTTTGGAATACTAAGGCATGATTTATTATTATTCAATTGGAATGTATCTTTGAATAATTTTATCCATAGCAACTCAATTATATGACATTTGTTTACTGCCATTTATATTTTATATCCTTGATAAAGGCATCATTGCCGAAAAATGTAGGGTTGTTTTAAATATATATATTTTAAAGTAAAGCCAGACCTTTAATTGCCAACTTATTGAATTTACTATATATATACATTGGTCCTTCTCATTTCGGAATTAATGTCGGCCATTTTATAAATGGTACTTTTGCTAATCGATGTATAGGTAGAAGAGGTGTAATAGAAAGGCCAACTCGCTCGCCGGATTTAACTTCACTAACTTTTTCTTTGGGGTCACCTTAAAGTTAAAGTTTACCTAAATAGGTAGACAGATCTTGAAAACTTAAAGGATGACATTCGAATAGAGATAAGGGCTATCACACCAGAAATGACAGCAACGCAAATGAAATGACAGGAGCACAATTTGAATAACTGCTGTAATTTCCGCGGCAAAATTTAATATCTTTGTTTATTTATTGGTTAATCAATGTTTGAATGTTAATTTAGTTCCAATTCCAGTTTCATTTTCTTCATTAAAATTGTTCCTAATCTTTTAATTAATTTAAAATTTTTTGAAAAAGGCAGTAATTGCCGAAACATGTAAAATTTTAATTATTTAAAATATATACATATTAAAGTTAAACAGGCTCACCGGCTAGCTAAATCTATTATAATATACAAAGGTCAAGAAATAATGATACATATATATATATATATATATATATATATATATATAAACTCAAATCTATCAGTAGCAACGGATTGCCGGGTTCAGCTAGTATTGTTATAAAAAGTGTATTTTTGAAATTGGTGATTAGATTATCATTTTACAAATTCAATATGGATTCTTCCAACTAAAATTATATGTCATTAGTCGTTACTCATAATTTTATTAATTATTATTGAGTTAATTTAACTTATCTTATCTTATAAAAGTAATACAATAATTACCTATCTACATACACATTCATGTGTCTTGATTTTATTTAAATTAAAGCAATTTTTTACTTAAGTTTCGCAAGTGAAGAAGAAAAATGGAGACAGCAATTCAAAGCACAAGTATGAAGATATTGAAGATACATTAACAGTGGAACATATGAATACGAAACAGACACAGCCCTGGACAATTTAGATATGAAACCAGCCTATAATGAAGCAGTTGAAGCAATGAAGCAATATACAGTATGTTCCTGGATTGAGTTTACAAGACTAAAAACAATTTTATCTTTGACTTTGCGCCAAAATATCAAAGAAATAACATTTTTCGCTTGTCCTGAACCCAGCAAATCTGTCCTGAAACCAAAAAGTCTGTAATCCGAGCGGAGAGAAAAGTACATTTTTCTCTTGATTTTGGACTTGGTAATGATTAATTGTAGTCAAAGTTTTCTTATCGCGTAGGCAGGCTCGCTTTGTTTTAACAACTTACTGTCGTAAAAGTTTACAAAACGTTAACTTTGAAGCACAGAATTTATTTGATTCAATGTTCTGGTACGTGTGAGCAAAGTTATCGTTATACAAGGTGGTCCAAAAAGTTGTTTATATTTGCTTGTGATGTAGAAAATTTTATACGCGTGGTAGAGAGGTGGGGTCGGTCTTAAACGATAGCTCGGCTCTGGGAAACTTAGTCATCATACAGCGCTACACAGGAGAGGAGCGCTCGTTTTGTGTGCGCGAATATTACCGTAACAACAATTCTGCCACCATTGCGCGCCGTAGATATCGACAACACTTCAATTTGCACGATATTCAGCAATGTCCAAGCATTCAGCTGATTAAGCAATGGGTTAATAAGTTTGAGGAAACTGGTTCAACGTTAAATAAGCGTGTTTTAGGACGTCCAAGGTCGGCGAGAACCGCTGAGAACATCGAGAGAGTGAGTCAGTCTGTGCGCCTGCTCTTCAAGAATTTGAAGGATACACTCAGGACACCTGGTTCCAACAGGACGGAGCCACCTGCCACACTACCAATCTTTCTTTGCCTGTCGTTCAGGGGCTTTTTCCGGGAAGCCTGATTTCTCAAAGAGGGGATATTGAGTGCCCCCCCCCCCCCCCGAAGCCCTGACTTGAGTCCCTGTGATTTTTTTTATGGGGTTATCTCAAAAGTAGAGTGTACAGCAACCGCCCTGCCACTCTGGAGGAACTAAAGAACAATATTCGACAAGAAATCGAAGGCATAACTGCAGACACTTGCCGCCGCGTTATGGAAAATTGGAGAGGTCGTCTTCAAGAGTGCCTGGACACAAATGGGGCACATTTAGATAACGTAATTTTTAAAAAATAAATTTCCCGTAATTTTTGTAAGCCTTAAAAATAAATTTGTTCAAGTAGATAAATTTGTATTGTTTTTAATTCTATTCAAAAAGTTAATATCTTTATGGACCACCTTGTATTATTGAAAAGTTCTATGAAAAATTAACGAATATTCAAGTTTCACGTATGGGGGCCCAAAAACTGATAACTCATTTTTCATTTGTACTGACAACTTGTACAGTTGACGTCGCGGCTTGTTGCGTCTACAATCTAGGGCAAAAGTGATTTGCCGAATTGTAGAATTTAATGCATCAAATTATAGTGACAATTGCATGTATATATTAATTTTTGTTAGAGTTGTATTTTTTTGTTTTGGTGTTTAGTGTATTTATTAAACAAAAGAATAGTAAATTAAAATCTATTTAAGACATTAAAAACACTAAAGACTTCCGTTTGGTTCAAAAACTTTCCTTATACCCTCCTTCATATCCCTTTTATTTTAAAGAAATTACCTGGTTTTAATGTCTGTACAGACTGTATATTTATAACGGCATACTTAAGTCAATAAGTATCATTTGTTATCGTAATAAATTGCATTACATTTAAAGTAAATAAAATGAAACAAGCTTATTGAATGAATATTTAATAAACAGCTATTTGTATAAGAATAATATTAACACTTATTAATGCTATTATGTTCTTCCATTTATTAAACTCCAACGCTTTTATAAAATTTCATATGTTTAAATTACACAAGCGGCATTAATTCCACAAATGCATTAATGCATTGATATTTATATTACTAATAATTTCTGTATAACGGCGATATAACCATGTGAATTTCGATTTACGTACGTCCTTAATAATATGAACTGCACGACACACAGAAATTCCTTCCCCAGTTAATGAAATAATTATGAGACGGCCTTAATTTGATGACCTCTACACGAAATTCTGTCAGCGATTCGGCAAGCCACATCATCTCCAGCATTATAATTACTAGTGATGAATTCGTAAAAACATACTGATTATTTTTTTTAGTTGATTAAAAAAAATGTACTCGTACGATCACACAATATAAATAGAATACTAACAATAAGTAACATAAGTCTTTGAAGGGGAATAATAATAAATCATAAAACTAGCTGCACGGAAGAGTTTCACCTATAGGAAATAAATTCAAGAAAATCTAATGCGAAAATCAAGTTTTATTTTTCATTCTTTCTTACTCTTTCTGGCAATGTAAGAGTTAATTGAAAACTAAACCCTCTCCACAATACAAGAATAGTAAACGTCTAATAGAATTGCTCAATCCCTCTCTCGTAATATATTTCGAGTTTCGACTCACGTAACTGCGATGTTAACTGCGTTCTAAATATGTTGCGTCCTATAAAATTACAGTTCAGTTCATATTATAACTAGAGAACGGACGCATCAGGCCGAAATTACGATGCACCATATAAATAGTCTATAACATCGCTAAGTACAACACGCAGTTATTGAATAGCACTATTCATTCGGTTAACCGCACATCTGTTTTTTGTCGTTTGATGGTGACGCAATTACTTCAATATTACAGTTAAATTCCTTTCTACAAGGGTGTAGATAGAAGCGTGAGGAGTTTTTATAATTTATTTTATTTATTAGTTTATATTTCGTCAGATAAATAAAGTACGGTGAGTTGTCTTTTTTTTTCATTGTTTTAACTGTTAATTACCATACTACGTAATTTTTGTAATAGATCCTGTTTAATATCATTTCATCGAATCTACTTCTCCCAATTATTTTGACGTAAGTGTCCAGTAAATTTCGTTAAGTTTCAATAACTTACGCATACATTTTTAATTTTCATTTATTTAGATGTAGAACATTGTTTAAATTACTTTTTCAGATATGATATGGAACAACGTTGCGAATGGCATCGTGAAACAATGGCGAGTTGGATTAAGGGTCATACTGATTGTATGTCTATTGCCAGTGATTCAAAAATTAATTACAAAGTCTGTAAAATATCGTTAAAAAATTCCAATAAATCGCACGTGAATCGTCCCTTGGCATCGCAAACACATCCACAGAAATTAAACCCGTTGCAAGCCGACAATTTTAACGAAGAACTCTATGAAACTTTAATGGCGGCAAATATTCCATTAAATAAACTTAACAATCCCGCCTTCAAAACATTTCTCCAAAAATATGCTGGTCGAAGTGTTCCTCATGAACCTTACGAAAATATTATGTTTCTAAGTGCTACACGAAAGCAGTAGAACGCATTAGAAGCCATATTTCAGGTCAGTAAATATGGATAAATGCCGACGAAATTGTCGATATATTAGACACTGTGTGGTAAATCTTGTAGCTGGTGTACTACATCCAACTATTCCATATAACGCATATATAATACCAACAAAAGTTATAAATATAGTTGATGCGAAAACAGTAACTAACACCATTTACGAGAATATGCACCAACTGCTTCATTGAACAAAGGAAAAATACTTTTATTTGTCAGTGACAGTGCTGCATATATGTTAAAAACAGGCAGACTATTAAAGGAAACATATCCTAATATGCTGCATATTACTTGTGTAGCAAATACTCTCCACAAAATCTGTGAATATATCAGAGACACCTTTCCGGAAGTTGATAGACTTGTATCTGCTTTTAAACAAAAGGATTTCAGAAAAGCACCATTGAGAGTAGCTCTTTACAGGGAAAGACTTCCATCTTTGTTACTGCCTCCCGCTCCAGTAATAAAAAGATGGGGCACATGGTTAGAAGCTACTAGTTTTTATGCAGAGAATTTCAATAGTTTACAAAATTTCGTTACATGTTTAAATGACGATGCTCGAAGTATTTCTGAATGTAAGGAACTAATAGAAGTTCCAAATTTAAAAAATCAGTTGTACTTTCTTCAGGAACACTGCAAATTTGCCAAAACTAATCACTAATTTTCAAAATCAAAATCTCAAATTAAATGATCATTAGACGTGGCTATTAATAATTTGAAAAATATTCCAAATGACTTCGGATGTGGCTCTCAGTAAAAGCTAGACGTAGTTTTTAATAGAAATCCAGATTTAATAACATTGCGGTAATTGTATATGGAGACAATGCCTGAAAACCTAACTGCTAAGTACGCTGAAATAAAATAATATTTCCAGTATGCACTTATAACCAGTTGCGATGTAGGAAGGACGTTTTCTATCTACGAGGATGTATTTCATTCAAAGAGAACAAATTTTACAGAAAAGAACCTTGAGAAAGTATTGCTAGTTAATATTAATACTCCTTCACTCAACTTGAACTACAAAACGAACAAATAAAAGTGTATTTCGTATTCTATAGATCACCGCCCGTTTGTTTTCCAATTATATAAATAAAATTAAAAACTCTTTAAAAATACAAATTTTCAATAGTACGCCCGTGGGCGATGAGTCATCGGCCGCTCGTGTCGGGTCCCTAATTATAACGGCCTTACTTTTAAGGTTTAAATAGGATTATCCCAAATCCCTTACCTGAAGCAGAGGTCATTTCTGCCATTGAGATGCGAGCCGTAACAGAAAAATATATTTTTCCTTTGGAAATTTCTTTCATTTAATATTTTCTCGGAAGCAAGTAATCATAATAATAATAATAATCTTTATTGCCCAACAGATTTCTCCAATAGCAGGACAATACAATATTATATGTATATTGCGTGTAGATATAATTGAGCGTAGATAATATACAATAATAAAAAAAAAGAAAAATAGGAATTAAATAAGTATAGAATAAGTAAGTTAGTAACATAGCTGAAGGAGAGGAGGTAAATTATCAGCGAAAAAATTAGTCAGATGTTAAGGAGAAGTAAAAACGATCGGTGCATAATTTATTAGCGTTTCTTGCCATATGATTGAGGGACGCCCTGGCGAAGACGTTTGTTCTGGCTTTGGTAATGAACAAAACATGATCCGCTCACGTATCATATTTAGGGACTATGATACTTATACATGAGAGCAGATTCGGCGCACTAATTTTATTATGCACTAATTTCACCATAAAATTGGAACTGGCAGTCTCTCTGCGTGCAGACAGAGAGAAGAACCCGAAGTCCGACAACGAATCCCCGTAGTCGACGCCCCTTGTAGGGTAAATTCCAGATGTTCTATTAGACAGGTATTTTAAGAATCTCCTCTGAACTTTCTCTATTAACAATATCTAGGGGTCTAAATTACCGAACCGTATTCAAGCTTGTAACGCACCAATGTGTGAAAGAGTGTCTTCAACGTCTCCATATTCGAAAATTTGCGACATGATCTTATAAGATAGCTAAGTGTACGTGAGGCGGAACTGCAGATGTCATGGATATGCCCAGAAAACTGCAAACGTTGATCAAACAAAAGACCAAGGTCTTTCATCTGTGCTCGCCTAGGAATGTGGGTATGATCCAGAGTATATGAGAATATTAACCGATTGTTGCAAGTAGTATAAGTGATAACGCCACATTTGTTAATATTAAGCTTTATTTTATATCAGAATAATTGAAACATACATACGAAAAATATTAATAGTGAACCTGTATTTGTGTTCTTCACACCAGATTTTTAATAATATTTTATATTATTAAAAATACCTTTGCAGCTTTATTTTATTTTTGCGACACCGAACATCGACCGAACTTAAATCCCACTGAAGTTCTTCACAGTCCAATATAGAATAAATTTTCGCAAATATTTTTAGATCGTCAGCGTAAGCGACGGAGAAGATAAAAGAGATCATTAATGTAAATATTGAACAGTAGTGGACTCAGGTTCGAATCATGTGGAACACCTGAGGATACGGTGAATGTATTGGAGTAAAACCCATTATAACAAACATAGCTGGAACAATTATCTAAATAAGATGCATTTAAGTTGACGGTGGATGAATTGAAGCCGAACAAACTCAACTTAGAAAGCAGTAAACAATGATCTATACTGTCAAAAGCTTTCGTAAAATCCGTGTATCATCAACATGGTCGTGTGAATCAATGCAGGCAGTAATAAATTGGATTATCTCTACCAGATTCGCACCAGTCGATCTCTCCGCCATGAATCCGTGCTGTTGTATTGAGATGTAGCACTGCACACAGTTATAGAGTATAACGTTCAAAGATCTTCGAGCAGCTTGATAAAATTGACATTGATTTGTATTTTAAGATTTCATGCTTGTTTCCCTCTTAAAAATCGGGTTGAACTTAGCTATTTTCCACACTTCCGGAAAGGTCGATGTGTGAAGAATGCTTTTAAATATTATATGAAGTGGAAGACAGAATAGCTGCGAAGACCTTAATAAAAAAATTGGGAAATTCATCGGTACCGGATATTTCATGTATAATTAATGTGTATAACTATTTGATAATCCCTACACATTAAATACAGAATACTTAACATGCTAGAAACGGGCTAAACCCATCTCTGCAAGATAATTGTTACCGATTGACAGTCAAGAGGAAATCGAAGTGTTTTATATGCCTGCCCATTCTTCGTATAATAGGTGGCCCGGCCCGTTGATCTAAATAAGCCGGGTCGTTATAATATTAAATAAACTGTACATTGTGATTTGTAGTCTTTTAATAACCGTTTATTTGAAATTGTCTCTTATTATGCCGTTATTTATTACATTTCGTTTTCATTGCTCTTTCTACGTACTATTTATTATGAGTGTTACTTATACATAAGTAAAAAAGAAAATTGAGTGATAAAAAGAGAAAAAAAAGTCATTGTGTAGTTGCTAAATGTAACAGCAACATAATCCTAACTAAATGAAACAATGAAAATATTCTATTTCACCGTTTTTTCAAAGGCAAGGATATAGTTTCGATAACTATAAAAGAAGAATGGATTAGACATTGTTGAATAAATGTAGATAAATTTAAAAATTTTTTTAAATATATTGCCGATAGACATTGTCGAATAAATGTAGATAAATTAAATGCGAAATATTATTTCAATTATATGTAAAAAATATATTTTATTTTTCGATATAATCTCCTAGCAAGTATACACATATAGCCCAGTAAGTTTCCAATTCTTATAAACCATTCAAAAAGTAATATGTCGCCAACTGAACAAAATATGCATTTGTTTTGATTTTGGACAAGCGATAGGTGATAACCTCTTCGCTTGCCCAAAATCTCTTTCCACCGAGCTGTTTTTTTAAGTTTGGAAATAAAAATAAATCGCTGAGAGACACATCTGGTGAATAAGGCGGATGACATAGCAATGCGTAACGCAATTCGTCAAATTTTGTTGTATCAACAGCGGACGAATGAGAAGCACATTAGCGTGATGGAGCAACACTATTTTCTTCAATCGTTTTCTCTTCAGTTCTCCATCAAACCGTGTCAGCAAATCAACATAATATTGGCCAGTGATCGTTTTGTCCTTTTTTTAATAATGAAGATAACACCTTTTTATTCACAAAAAACTGTGGCCATGACGTTATTGGCTGAAAAAATTGTTTTCCCTTTCTTGAGGCCATGTTCCCCATGAGAAATCAATGGTTTCGACTGTATTGTCATTTCTGAAGTACGAAGGTAGGACCGATTATTTCTGCAAACTAATATTTCTATTGAATTAAAGGAATCAAACATTCTATGAAACAAATTTTTATTGTTTTCCTTTTGGACAGTTCGAATTTAGTTTTGATATCAGCAACAGATATTTTGCAAGCTAATTTCAAATCGAGTGGTCTGCAGTAAAAATGCATTTAACGAGAGAAAATTTTAGAGCCATGACTTGCTATGATTTTAAAAGTTCTTTAACTCCAAAACTAAGTGTTTAAAGACTTCGTGCTGCATTTGTTGATCAAGCTCCTTCTCAAAGAAGTGTTTGCAATTGGTATAATGAATTTAAATTTCAAAGGGTTTCACTTAGTGGCGATTTTCGCGAAGGAAGGCCAATCTCAATCGTTACTGAAACAAATGTAGACGCCGTACGAAGAATGATTCAAGACGACAATTGAGTCACATATAGAATTATTAGGAGCACCTTGGGTATTGGCATGACTGCAATAAACAAGATTTTACATAATAATTTGGGTGTGAGGAAAGACTATTGTCGTTGAATACCTCATCATTTAACACAGGAACAAAATCAATACCGAGTGGAATGGTGTAAAAAAACGCTTAAGAAATATGATGGAGGTAGGTTTAAAGCAGTTTACAACTTTATTACTGGTGATGAAAGCTGGATATATCCATTTGTACCGGAATCAAAACGGCGGTCGGCTCAATGGGTGTTTTCAACAGAACTTAATTCAGTCAAAGTGAAAAAATCTCAAAGTGTTGGAAAGAAAATGGTAGCCAGTTTCTTCTCAAAATCAGGACCTATCACAGCAGTTGGAAATAAACGTCCGGTTACCGCAGAATAGTACACGACAGTATGTCTGCCAGATGTTGTTCAAAAGGCTCGTTTGCGGTGCCCTAGACCGGAGATTGTCCTCCATCACGACAATGCTTCAAGTCACACTACGCGTCAAACAAACGAATTTTTGAAAGCTTCCGAATTAAAATTACTTGATCATCCACCATATAGTCCGGACCTGACACCTTCAGATTTCTTTCTATTTCCAAGACTAAAAGCTAAAATGCGTGGTATACAATTTGCAAGCCCAGAAGATGCAGTGGAGAGCTTCTAAAACCATACATTTAAAGTGACTCAAGAAGAGTGGAATTTATGCTATGATAACTGGTTTTATCGAATGTCTAAATGCATTGAGTTTAAGGGCGAATATTTAGAAAAACAATAATAAAAGTAATTTTTAACTACAGTAAAAGTCGATTATAACGACGACCAAGGGACCGACAATTTTCGTCGTTATATAAGGACGTCGTTATATGCATTTTTTTCTAATATGTAATAAGTAGAGCTGAGGATGTTTGCGGTATAACCATGGTTATATCATGTAACCATAGTAAATTACTATGGTTACATGATATAACCATGGTTATACCGCAAACATCCTCAGCTCTAGTAATAAGGTACAACACACAAGTATCTGAATGCATTTTATTATATATGAAGATAATTGTATTATAGCACATAGTTATAAATAACAAAAAACATTTACATACACATGAACAAATTATTTTCCAAAAAAGTCAGTAATTTTTGTTTGATTACTGGATTGCAAAAAATAGTTCACTTCTAAGGCCCTTTCCAATATTATGACATTCTTAATGTAAACTTCATTCAACTTGTCATTAAATGAAATGTGGTTTCGCACTATTTTCAAAGCTTTAATGGCCTCCAATGTTGATGGAGGTTCGAATTCCATCCCAGGGTCATCTTGATCTTCATCGATCTCGTATGCTTCTTCTTCTGTTTGTAAACCTTTTAAATTCACAACTAAATCTTCATCATTTAGCTCTCCCCATGTTGCCAAGTCTTTATCAACGTCAACAAAGTCATCAAATGTAACATTTGAATCAGTGTCCACGACGTACGCATCTCGAATCAGTTGTGCCAAGGGAATGTTATCCTCGTCTTCAAAAAGATCCTGTTCTTGAATAGCCACTGAGGGGAGAAATCCAGCATGTCGAAAACAATTAACAATTGTATTTTGTGAAACTGCATCCCATGCTGTGGATATCATCATGACGGTATCTAGAATATTAATTTTTATTTCATTGTTTTCATCTGCATTCTCTATCATTTTCATGACTAAAGCCTTTCGGAAATGCACTTTGAGGTACCTTATTATGCCTTGATCAAGAGGCTGTAGAACGGAAGTTGTATTTGGTGGGAGAAAACACAAATTTATGGCCTTCAAATTCTGAACATTAGGATGAGCGCTGCAATTATCCACCAACAACAAAATTTTCTTCTTTGCCGCACATAGCTCCTTATCCCAGTCTCGTAAAAACTTCTCGAATATTTCGGACACCATCCAGGCACGTCTGTTGGATCTGTAATCGACAGGAAGTCTCTTCATGCTTTTAAAACACCTGGGATTGTTTGATTTTCCAATCACAAGCAGCTTTTTTTTAATGGTGCCGGTCATATTGGCGACCACCAATACCGTGACCCTGTCTTTTGACATTTTACCCCCAGAGCATTTCTCTCCTTTAAATTTTAGGGTCTTGTTAGGAGTCATTTTGAAGAATAATCCGGTTTCATCCGCGTTAAATATCTGTTCATCCGTGTAGTTTTTACGTATCTCTGCAAAAACATTTTTCAACCATTCATCAGTTGTACTTTCGGATACAGATGCAAATTCACCAGAGAAAGTGCCACCCACAATATTGTGACGGTTTCGGAATCGTTTGATCCAACTTTCTGAGCATTCAAAGTTTTCCAGTCCTAAAAGTTTGCCGAAATCATTGGCTTTGGCTTGTAAGATGGGCCCTGTTATTGGTATACTCTGGCTTCGTTTCTCTTTGAACCATCTCAAGAGTGGCTTATCTATGTCATCATATTGAGAGCATCTTAACTTCTTATTCGTTTGAACATTATTTTTGAAGGAGTCTTCAAATTTTGTTCGATTTTTCCAAATCGTAGATACAGTGGAATGCGATAGACCAAAGCTTTTTGCAACCTTCACATTAGCCTCACCATTTTTTATGCGTGTAATTATTGCAAATTTGTCACTTATTGATAAGACTTTTCTCTTTTTTGCAGGTGTCATTCTGTTTTGACACACATACATACATGTAACAAATAACGTAATTTGAACAACACCGGTCGCTTACAAATATGTATGTATATAATATGTATTGCTGCATCAAAACTGTCGGGAATTAGGGGAATCACAAAAACGGGACCAATCGAAACAACAACACTCGGCACGGAGCTTTTTTCTCCTACGTACGTCGTTACATCCGGCATGACTTAGAGCTCACGAAAGACGTTATAAGCGACTTCGTCGCTAATAGCGACGACGTTATACACGACTATGGTAGACATTGTCGCATATAGAAATTCAACCAATTCTCTACAGGTCGGTCGTTATAAGCAACTTGTTGTTATAAGCGACGTCGTTATAAATGACTTTCACTGTACAATATTTCGCAAAGGTATTTTTAATAATATAAAATATTATTAAAAATCTGGTGTGAAGAACACAAATGCAGGTTCACTATTTTTCTGTGAACGTGTCCGAAAATATCCTATCCCCAGAGACGTAGATACGTATTTCACCTTTCTACAGGCTCATCGGTACGCCCCTGCTGGAGAAAGGGGATAGGATATTTTCGGACACGTTCACAGAAAATATTATTAGTGAACCTGCATTTGTGTTCTTCACACCAGATTTTTAATAATATTTTATATTATTAAAATACAAAAGTATTTTTAATAATATAAAAAATATTATTAAAAATGGGGTGTGAAGAACACAATACAAGTTCATTTATGTATTTTTGAATGTATCTTCTCCAAAGACGTAGATACGTATTTCACATTTCTACATGTTCGTCGGGACGCCCCTGTTGGAGAAGAGACACATTCAAAACAAACATAACTACGTTACTATCTAGCCGAAATTATTCAGACAGAGCGTGAAGGAATATTCAGCGCTGTCTACATAATAACAGCCGAAGTAGACGTGTTTTTTATAGTCGGTAACCACCGTATCTATAAAAAACTGTATTCTCGTGTCTTCACTACTTGTCGGCGTGAGCCGAATGTGTATATGACAACATAATTTGACACATACTTGAGTGGGTAAAACCTCACTAAATTTGTATAATACAAAAGTATTTTTAATAATTTAAAAAATATTATTAAAAATGGGGTGTGAAGAACACAATACAAGTTCATTTATGTATTTTTGAATGTATCTTCTCCAAAGACGTAGATACGTATTTCACATTTCTACATGTTCGTCGGTACGCCCCTGTTGGAGAAGAGACACATTCAAAACAAACATAACTACGTTACAATCTAGCCGAAATTATTCAGACAGAGCGTGAAGGAATATTCAGCGCTGTCTACATAATAACAACCGAAGTAGACGTGTTTTTTATAATCGGTAACCACCGTATCTATAAAAAACTGTATTCTCGTGTCTTCACTACTTGTCGGCGTGAGCCGAATGTGTATATGACAACATAATTTGAAACATACTTTTAATAATATTTTTTATATTATTAAAAATACTTTTGTATTATACAAATTTAGTGAGGTTTTACCCACTCAAGTATGTTTCAAATTATGTTATCATATACACATTCGGCTCACGCCGAAAAGTAGTGAAGACACGAGAATAGAGTTTTTTATAGATACGGTGGTTACCGACTATAAAAAACACGTCTACTTCGGCTGTTATTATGTAGACAGCGCTGAATATTCCTTCACGCTCTGTCTGAATAATTTCGGCTATATAGTAACGTAGTTATGTTTGTTTTGAATGTGTCTCTTTTCCAACAGGGGCGTACCGACGAACATGTAGAAATGTGAAATACGTATCTACGTCTTTGGAGAAGATACATTCAAAAGTACATAAATGAACTTGTATTGTGTTCTTCACACCCCATTTTTAATAATATTTTTTATATTATTAAAAATACTTTTGTATTATACAAATTTAGTGAGGTTTTACCCACTCAAGTATGTGTCAAATTATGTTGTCATATGCACATTCGGCTCACGCCGACAAGTAGTGAAGACACGAGAATACAGTTTCTTATAGATACGGTGGTTACCGACTATAAAAAACACGTCTACTTCGGCTGTTATTATGTAGACAGCGCTGAATATTCCTTCACGCTCTGTCTGAATAATTTCGGCTAGATAGTAACGTAGTTATGTTTGTTTTGAATGTGTCTCTTCTCCAACAGGGGCGTACCGACGAACATGTAGAAATGTGAAATACGTATCTACGTCTTTGGAGAAGATGCATTCAAAAATACATAAATGAACTTGTATTGTGGTCTTCACACCCCATTTTTAATAATATTTTTTATATTATTAAAAATACTTTTGTATTAAATAATATTTAATTTAACACACTTCATGTAACACTAAAAGAACAAATATATCACTTAAAACAATTCTAAAAATTTATTTTGGCTTAGCTTCTAAAACATGCCTGAAGTCAGTAATATGCTCGTCTAGCGAAAGTACTGCTAACTTTTGAAAAGTAAATCTCTCGTAAAATCCATTGTATATTGAAAGGACCAATGCGAAGTAAAAAATAAAAATAATTAGTAAACAGTTTCTTTATGAATGATTTAGCAAAACTAAAATAATTGACAAAAGGTAGGATGAAAGGATTTCGCCATTAAAAGGTCATAGACGCCAAGGTTAATTCCTACCAGATTACCTATCTATCTACATGCCTCGATAATACACTTAACTGTAATAAAAAGTTTAAAGATCACACATGTTCTAAGATTTAGACTTGATATTATGTGGAAATTTACGATAGATAATTGCATAACACAATTGTGCTTTCAAAAAACATTTATGTAGATTAGATGGCCCATGATACAAATACTTGGCATAATCTTATCATAAAAATAGGATTATCGATTACCACAATCGCTTTAATTTAAACAAAGGAAATTATAGCAACATCAAGTAATTACTAACAGTTCGCAATAAGTCTTGAAAAACTATGGGATTGCAACAGAGCGAATCGATTAGAATAAAGACCTGAGTCGAATTGAGATCAAAATACATCACCCATGCTCGAAGATATAGCAGAAATCACCCCATCGGGGCCCTATTAATTATTTTCATAATGAAATAATCCAATATTTTTTTACGAATTTCGTTTCTAAGAAAGACTATGTATAGATGAACATTTAAATTTTTTTGTATTGAGTAAAATTAATCGACCAATAGAAAAATAATGAAAGAAAATAAACAAACCACAAACAGAAGAAAAAAGTAGAAAAATATTCCAATTATAATGTAACTTCTTACTACGGAAAATTTTATGACTAATATTCAAAACTATTTCTAAATTGCTTTTCATTTTAATTACTAACGCAATAATTAACTCAAGGTGATATTGGATCACTTATATCTATTGTTTGAAAAACTTCTGTAAAAAATATGTAAAATAAATATTCTCTTTAAATTGATGCTTTTAGCAAAATATTTATATCTTAAAATGCGTAACATGCAGTTTACATACATGCCTAATTGGCATATTTTAAAATGATAAAATGGAGGCGTATACTAAATTTTAATCTAATTAATAATTGTTAAGGTAACTTTATGTTTTAAAAACCCTTTTATTGAAATAAAACACGCAAATATCATTTTCAATTCTATTGTGAACAGTGAACTGTTCGATATGCGGAGGTGCACCTATAAAACAGGGCGGCCCAAAATGACCGAAAGGGTTTTAATTCCTTATAACTTTTTTATTATAATTTTTTTTTTGATTTCGGTATTTTGTAAAGAAGACTTGGGGAATTTAAAATGGAACAGTACACAATTGAACAACGTGCCAAAATCGTTGAACTTTATTTCTTAAATCAACGATCCATTGTTTTGACTCAGCGTGCATATCGTCGTTATTTTAATGTGCGGGTTGGGCCCTCAGAGTCAACAATAAACCGTCTGGTTGCTAATTTTCGAGAACAAGGGGCAGTAAGAAACCTTCCTGGTGCCGGCAGACGACGAACGGTGCACACGGATGACAATATTGAACGGGTACAGGAGAGCATGGGAAGATGGAGAAACATCAACCAGGAGACGTTCGACACAACTTGGCCTCTCAAGAGGGTCGCTGCAGAGAATTTTGCATACAATAAGAATGTTTCCATACAAAATTCAGCTTGCCCAACAATTGAAACCGACAGATTACCAGCAACGACTTGATTATGCAATTTATTTTCGTCAAAAAGCAGAAGAAAATCATGATTTTATTCATAATTTAGTTATGAGCGACGAAACCCATTTCCAATTAAATGGGTTCGTTAATAGGCAAAACTGCAGGATATGGGCTACGGAAAATCCAAGAGTAGTTCAACAGCGAGAATTACACCCACTTAAGTATACCGTTTGGTGCGGTGTTTCGTCGGAAAGGATAATTGGCCCATATTTTTTTGAAAATGAACCCGGTGTCGCCGTTTTCATCACTGGTGTTAGATATCGGACAATGTTGGAAAATTTTTTAAGGGCAGCCGTGGAAAACCATCCGCAAGTATGGTTCCAAGAGGATGGAGCCACAGCGCGCACTGCCAGGGACACAATGGCTCTTTTACGCGACATCTTTGGTGAACGAATTATTTCCCGTACAAGCGATTTTAATTGGCCTCCGCGCTCACCGGATTTAACCGCTTCAGACTGTTTCCTTTGGGGTTATTTGAAAGGAAAAGTCTATATTAATAAGCCTCGAACCATACAGCAATTAAAAAATAATATACGCCACGAAATCAAAAACATAACACCTGAAGTTTTGCGAAAGGTTATGGAAAATGTTTTGGAAAGAGCACGAATATGCGAAGCAGAAAATGGCCACCACTTGCGAGATATAATTTTTCATAATTAAATTAAAAATATTCTCCATTAATATACTGTATTTAAAATTTAAAAAAATTAATAATTATGTCTTAAATAAGAAGTTATAATAAACCTTCGGTCATTTTGGGCCACCTGTATAACAATCTAAATAACTCTCTTGCGTTCAACGGATCGAGGCACCTATGTACCCCCAAAAATATGCGAATGTTCGGTACTGTCAGGCATGCACCTATTGTGGAAATGCTATCGATTGCCCGGCAACAACCGTGACAGAACTGGTCATATCGGATGGTAGCGGTCCCTTGACGTGCAAAAATTTCTGCCTGTCAGTATGTCTGCGTTAATTTGTCTTATACGTATCTATACATGTACACATGGATATGAGACGTCTACACGACAAATGATGTACAACAGTGTAGTTATATTAGCAGCAACGCACGTATTTGTTGTGCTTTTTTCTACGTACACTGAAGAGAACTAGGATGAGTTCGAAACACATGTCTGTATGTAGAATCCTCACCAATGGGAAATAAGTATACTTTGTTCATATATATATATATATATATATATATATATATATATATATATATATATATATATATATATAAATTCACAACTATTTGGGTTATCGGTCTGTTTTAATTAAAACTCAATTGTTCTAAGCTCAATATTTTGTCAATATATTTCTTGACTTCATCTGGAGTAGAGCTAAAGTTAGGCGGTAGCAACTCAGAAATAACACATGGACATTATAAACTTAAACAAACAACGACAACTGTAAATTTTTAACTTGACATTTTTCACCCACATGTCTTTATAATATCTTTTAATAATTCATAAATATTAAAAAAAAAAATATTTTTGCAATGATTTTCTTTTTCCAAAATTTGAACATTGTCATAATTAAAATTGTAATTGTGATTATTAAAATGTAATGACAAAGCACATGATTTCTTTACAATCCTGCAATCACTTTTATGTTGAATAATCCGTTGTTTGAGTAGTTGCGACGTTTGACCTACGTAGCAATTCCCATATTATAAAGGCATGTGGGTGAAAAAGGTAAAGTTAAAATTTTACAGGTGTCGTTGTTTGTTTAAGTTTATAATGTCCATGTGTTATTTGTGAGTTGCCAGTGACAATTATGTGTGAATTATTTAATAAGGCCGCCAACGCCTAACTCTAGCTCAACTCCAGACGAAGTCAAAAAATATATTAACGAAATATTGAGTTTAGAACAAATGAGTTTTAATGAAACAGACCGATAACCCAAATAGTTGTGAATTTATATTAGTACGCTCAAGAAATTTTCTAAAACTATATACATATATATATATATATATATATATATATATATATATTTATGTATATATATATATATATATATATATGTCTTTTTAATATTTTTCAATAATATTAAGTTTCACTCTGTAGATGAACATATTCTACAAAGCTGTCTTCACAGTTGCATAACCGCCACAATTCCCTTTTTATCGTTGAAATGCTTGCTAACGTAAAAGTTAGCAATAAAGTATCATTACTAATTAAGTATTAGTAATTGTCATAAACCTAAGTATGTAGTTCCGAATCGTTCCTTGTTAGAGTAATAAATTTTATTATATATATATATATATATATATATATATATATATATATATACATATATATCTAAGAAAGGAGATCTTAACAATATATCCAAATTAAAGCCTTTGTTCACTAATGAATTTTTATGGTACATACATATTTAGGAATCGTGACCCTATTATACATATTTAATTATCAATGGGTGACCTTATTAAGAGTCTATTGAAAGCGTTCACTAATAACTCTAGGCAATAAACAAACGGTCTGATGTATAAAGCAATAAACAAATTTGGAAAAAGGTATCGATTATTAAATAATCCTATGTAATAAATAGATTTGCAAATGTAAAGGATTTCGCTTTCGTAGAATTAAAGAGCGTTTTTATAAAGTGCTAATAAAAGTATGTTATACAATGGTTTAAACTCGAAAATTAAAGTTAAAAATCTTTTAAAATTGGTAACGTTTATGTTTGAATTCTATTTAGATGTACTTATATTTAGAAATAAAAAATGATTGATACGAAAGGATATTAAATATATCCTCAACAACGATATAGATGGACGCACCGGTACCAGCTACCTATGTGAAAATTTTTCTGAACTGTCAGACGGAGTGACGTTCGTTTGCCGTTTCAACTATGCTCGGTAGTGAGATTAACTATCATTGGTGCCAAAAATCCATTAAGTTTAATACATCACTAACGAGATGCATGATTTATATTCATTTGTTTCATCTTCACCTCTGAAAGTGAAAATATTTTCATCTCTAAAGTAAGAAAATATCACTTTCATATAGCGTAACCGGTGGAAAAATTTATCATTTTCATAAACATGAGTAGAAAAAGTATTTATTCTTCCGTGTCCACATACTTCAAACTTTTGCGCACAAATGATATTTTCAATTACAAATAAGCATATCGTTATTGTCTCATATCAGCAAGGAATTTATGTATTACTTCTACTACAACACATATTTTTAGATATTATCAATCAGCCATAATATTCCAAGATAAAACGATAAAGTTAATATATATATTAAACACATGTTATCTACTATTGAAATTTACGGTATTAAATGGATTTTAATTCCAAGAGCTATTAGATTTACGTGCAGCTTTATACAAATTAATATATAAGTACATATTTACACTTCCACAAACTCAAATATCTATATAGATTTGTACATACACATATTATTAAGTTATAAAATGTATTTCGTTTAATACCTGGATTATAAGAGAATTGCACTATAATCTCTAATAAATTGTCTTCCTGCTATTGATAAAATAAATAAATTAATAAATATTGGAAGTAAATATTTCGGTTGAATATGAATAAATTGTATAGCTGGCGTTTCACTAGCCACAGCCTGCGCATATAGTAATTCGTTCGATATTGTAGTACATTTTATGAATGAAGCTATGATGAGCAATAAGTTCTTGTCTTGAGAATATGTGGGTTCTTCGGTCAGTTTTTGGCGAGAGAATAGTGTGAGGCTGGCTGTGACAATAAATAATATTTATTGGATTAGGTCGGCTTTATGAGGTACTACCCAGAAATTCCCGGAATTTGAATGTGGCGCGCGAAGGGATGTTAGTACAGTTCTATACCACTAGGTGGTGTGAGCAACCTGTATACAAAGTCAGTTTGTTAAACGGTACTTTGCTAGGAGGTGACAAAATAGTTTCCATGTTTATATTTGTTGAGTTGTGTTTGAGTTATTCTGCGACCTGCGACACTACAATGTCTGATGTGAAAGAGCAAAGAATGTGCATCAAATTCTGCTTGAAACTTGGTAAAACGGGATCAGAAACTCAGAAAATCCTTAATCAAGCGTTTGGTGAGAATGATTTAGGTCAGACGCAAACTTATGAGTGGTATAACCGTTTTAAAAATGGACATGTGTAGATTTATGATTATGAGTGTTCTGGTCGTCCATCAACCAAAGACATGATGCTACCCTGCAAGATCGAAGGAGAACAATCCATGACATTTGTAGCATACGGAATATTGCTGCGAAGTTTGTGCCAAAGTTACTCAGCATTGAACAAAAACGACACCGTGTTTATATGTGCACAGAGCTGAAAGGAACTGGCAAAAGGGATACGAACTTCAGTACCAGAATCATTACTGGCGACGAATCATGAGCGTACAGGTATGATCCCGAAACAAGGCAGCAGTCAGCACAGTGGAATACGCCAAAATCAACACGGCTGAAAAAAACAGTGCAAGTTCGAACCAATGTCAAGTCGATGTTGATTTGCTTCTTTGACGCTGGTGGTATCGTTCACAAAGAATTTCTCACACTAGGTAAAACAGTTAATGGACGATTTTATAGCTATGTTTTTTGGCGACTAAGAGAAAACATTCGACATAAGCGGCCTGCAAAGTGGCGCAACAATTTATGGATCCTACAACACGACAATACACAAACCCACACGTCACTTGTGCGTTAGTTTCTAGCCTCAACGAAGACGGCAGTACTACTATCCTCCCTTTGACTCTCCCTTTTTCCGAAGTTGATAAGCTCTATACCAAATCACAGGTAGTGTTGAACACGTTAACACGCGAAGATTTCCAGCACTGCTTCCAGTCATGGACAAGTCATTGAAACGTTGCGACTTCGAACTTAATTCACTGATTTTAATTGGTTTAACAACGAGGCCTTTCCTTGCAACACTCTGTTTCTTTTGACAAAGTTCACAAAGCCCCAAATAAATCATTACCATTTCAATTGTAATATTCTTATATTTTGCCTTAACCTCGAACCTCGAACGCTCTCATCATTCTGTTTCGCCCTCGATGCCCGATTGCAATATGAATCTCATGGATTAAGTATTAAAAAATTCTCTTCAATAAACAATCGGATCTTTTTCATTTTGCACTGGAACAATGAGTTCTTCAACACTACCAATTCTAACAATATCATATCTTGATACTCGATAACCTTTTGGTGTTTTGACAGAAGTCTTCTCTTTACTTTCCTTAACTATCGCAATAAATCAATTATACTTTTCCCTTGTAAATAACTCATGGCTTTTCCCTTTTTTCGATTTGAGCATGTACAAATGATCGTTAAAACGAGATCACCATTTAGATTTTGAAAACACACAGATAATTATCTGTGTGCTTTCTGTTACCTATGTTATTCCTTATCGGTTATAATCGATAAAGAACAACACACAATGAAAACGGAAATTAAGGAAAAGATTAATATTAAACAAGAAAAAAATTCAATTAACAACAGAAGTGACATAAAAAATCTAAGCAATATATACTATAACTTAATAATGTAAAGTAACGATCTGCAATTTACCATAATTAATATTTACAATTACTATAGAAATATCTATCATATGTTATTTAAATGTCTGTACACTGGCTTATCATGCTGACAGTCCCGAGTTTAGATCCCGGATTAGGCTGTCCGAGTAGGTTTTCGTGGTTTTCCTTCTCGTTCTAAGCTAATGCCGACAGCCGAACATCTTAAGTCGCTCCACGGGCGCAGACATAATAACTCATGGCTTGCCCCAAATGTAGTTGGCGTCAAGCTGTTGAGTAATACTAAGGCATGAATTATTATTATTTAACATGAATACGTTTTTGAATAATTTAATTTTATCCATGACAACTTCACATATGACATCAATATAGATAGTCATTTATAATTTAAAATTCTTTGAAAAAGGCAGTAATTGCCGAAACATGTAAGATTATTTTAAATATATACATATTAAAGTAAAACAGACCTTAAATCACTGACTAATTAAATCTACTATAATATACAAAGATCAAGAAATAGTTATATATATGTATACATATTTTGCTGTTAATAATCCGAGCTCTACTCATCAATAAATACGTCCGCTTACCGCTAGGTTTATCATCTGAATTTGCAAAGCTTTGGATAATATCGCACCTTTTAAATCGCTTTTTACGCTCTGGTAGTATTTTTTGAAATTATAAAATTTTACACCATTATTTTATTGCTTGAAAATGTCTGGACAAATAATATAATTAATTAAAATAAAGACTTTTCTGTCAACTAGCATTATTATGAAGACGCAAATGGACAGATAAAATCAAGATATTTGAGCCAATCGATCATTATGGAAAGCTATTGTTATTAAGAATAATTATTAAGATGTATAAAAGGTACTTTTAATTTTAATATGTCTACTCTGTTACGGCATTTTAATTTAGCCATTAATGTTATAATTGATTTTAAAACACGACTTTTTAAACAATTGAATGAGTTTATCGCGACATTGAAAGATCGATTCTTGTCATGTATTCCAAACACATCATATATTATCTATGAGATGTCTGACATAAATAAAATGTAAGAGATGTTTATAAATTGATAATTTACTACAAACAAATTTCATTAGTCCTTATATCGCCGACACTTGTAATCGAAATATATTACAAATTATAAATATTAAAATTATGCTGTTAGTATTCTCTAAATTTACGTACTTTCTATATCAAAGTATAAAATGCCTCTAGTACTATGTAATTCTACCTAGCATTATATCATCCTGCAAATGTTTACAATGCAATAAAATGATGTAACAAGATAAACTAAACACATAATTATTGACTTTTAAAATACAAAAAGAAATTGTAAACAATATTTATCCAAGCATAAAATACATTAAAATTCAAAAAGAAATAGAATAAATTATTAAATTATATACGGTGAGTCCGTAATGGAAGACAAATCGAAAATAATTTCTTACCCGGATATAAAGGGTTTACCAATAAGAGCGTGAGAACTTTAAAATGCAACGTTGACAACACTGCTTCAATTACACTAGTTTACAGCCAAATTTTCATTTTGGTGCCACTATATTTTTCTTATGCACTTTGTCCCGTTAAACTCCAAAATCACATTAATTTAATTTTTATGGATAAGTTTTCGAGATATGATTTTTTTTTTGTTTGACTGTTCGGATCATATTTCGAATTAGGAGTATCCAATTTTAGTCGTAATTGGTATCAAATTAAAGAGAATCGAATTGTCTACAAATCTTGTTAACATTGTTTTATAATCAGATTGGTAATTTAAGTGCAATGAACCAAAATAGAAGAGAAAAGTCGTTTCTTAAGATCAAAATTAAAATCGAAAATTCACTCTATCACCGAAGAAAACAAAAAGTATTTTATATGTGGAACTTACACTTTTATGAAGAGAATATGGTATTTATGAACAAAATCTATGGATAAATACAAAAAAAGGAATTTTAAAAAACAAAAAGTACAACTGTTCGAAAAAAATTCTTAACTTAATTTTTGATATGCAATCTACCGCGCTCTACGCATAATTGGTAGCATTCATAGAGCCTCTGGAATGTCTGGGAGAAGTTGCTTACAGGAATCTATTTTATTTTATTGGATCGCTTCAACATCCTCAAAACGTATCTGCGTCCTTGCGGTGAAGTTTGAACGTCAGAAAAATAGCTAGAACTCAATCTGGCAAACACGATGAGAACATGATTGAAAAACCAAATAGATTTTGCGCTCAAGAATATTTGCACGAAGATATCAAAACTTAGAGCATTGCCGTACAAGAAAAACTAGTCGCCCATTTGGTAGAACTCTAATCTTACTCATTTAATTTCCTTCACTATACGATTTATGATCTCTTTGTAGTACACAACTTTGATTGAGACACCAGAAGGAACGATAGCATGCCAACACTTCACATTTTCGTCATGTATGCTCGTTGTTGGTCCGCCCACTTTCGTGAGAATCATGAAAACTGTTCGAACCGCCACACGTTACTCCATTTTGTAATCTTAGCAGCACAGGACAAATGTTTTATACTAGCATGTACTACTAGTTGCTACAAGATATCGCTATTGATATTTTCATTAAAAAATAGTCCAGTTTCTTTATGAACCGACTATGTATTAACATATTGATGTCATCGTCAATTATTAATATTTAAATAGTGTTTGTTAATGATTAAACAATAATTACATTATCGAATACTATTAGTCATAGCTATTATCATACGCCATTCAACATATTTTTTACTATTTATTTCGCAAAAACAGGCTTGATATCGTGCGTTCAAAAAAACTGCCTCCAGTTAGACTTGATTTCGCTATGAAGTCAAACCATGTGTCTGAACTTAATTCAACAAATCGGCTGTCATTTGCATTTTAAGGTTCTGTTATTCTGTTGTATCTCGTTTATTTGCCTCGAATATGATTTAAGAATTTGAAAGATATGTTCAACAAATTGTTCATTGTTAATATTGAACGCTATTTTCTCGAGAACACAAAAGTGTTATTATCGGATTGTACTATCGAAATAGTCAGAGTTGGTGAAATTTGGTCTTATTGAATTTATTTTCGAATTGAGTACCCAAAACTTGTTACTACATACGACCAGTTCCGTAAAACTCCGTGCGACCGGAAATGTTAACAGAAAACAAAGCAACCTAAAAAACGCGTATAGGAAACATTTAAGAATATACAACAAATAATTGATAATAAAGCAAAAACCTCGAACAACAAACTCGATCATCCATTGGAACTTGTCATAAAAGACCTGCATCTACGCTCACTTGAAACTTCTTGCGAGAACTTCTCCATATGGAGGCAGGGAAGTGGCATAGATGTTAATGGCTGCTGACATATTTTTTTAGGATAGATCTCATCCTGCGAAAGTATTTTTCTTTAACGGCCTCTTTAGCGATATGATGATCGATGCAAGAGGTATCGATGTATGTATGATCTGGTAAGCAATAGGCTTACCAGATATGCCAAATATTTATAGTGCTCCATTTCCTCAATTCTCATGATTAACCCTTGCCTTCTGATGAGGCACATTTTGAACTCTCTTGGTATGTTAATATACAAAATTGCCGCATTAAGGGGGAGAAAAATTCTCACGTGATACACGAGACACCATTGTATTCCCAAAAAGTAACTGCGATGTAATTGGGTCTTGTTTTTTTGAAAACGACGAACATCGTTGTCAATTTAACTTTTTTATGCTAAATTTAGCATATTCTGGCTCTTGTTTAGCATATATTTTTGGCATTTAGCGTATGGAATATTTATATAGCACATTTTACTGAAACTTGGACAGCAAAATAACAATTTTGACATAAAAAAATGTAACGAATAACTCCTTGAGTTCAATATGTATATTTTGTCGCCAAGTTGGTAACTGGCAACACTGATCTATTTTTGGGGAATCTCTGATCAAAATACTATAGATAACCAACGTTACGTCTCTCTGTAAGTTAGAGTGAAAAAGAATACTGTATTATTGGACTCATATTCAATTGTTTACCACATGACAGTCGTTTATCTGTTCTATATCATTATCATATTTCTTACGTTTAATTACGAAAGTCTTGTTTTTTGTGTTGTGGTGATATTTATTATTGCAAAATCATAATGCCGCCGCAGTATAATCAGTTTCACCGGTCAGAATGGGAGCAAGTGACCGATATCAAATAATGGTTGCAACCCGTTCTAAAGGATTCGACTAAAGCATATTCTAAGTATTGTAAGAGCGAAATAATTTCGAAATTGTATTGTTTAAAAAAACATATTTCATCAACAAAGCACAAGAAAGCAATACACCCTATGAGGAGTCAAAAAAAAGATAAATTTTCCTAAGATATAATTATATCTGAGCACTCAAAATACAGAATCTTCACTTGCTTTGTTTGTATGTGAACATTGTCCAATTATGGCTGTTGATCATTTGCCGGAATTATGCAAACACCGATTGGCGATAGCAAATGGGGTGATTTAAAATTACATCAGAAATGGACATATATAATAAAAAATGTTTTAGCATCATATTTTATTGAAGAAATTGTATCAGATTTAGGAAATCAAGACTATAGTCGCTTAATCGATGAATACACAGATACTACGATTGTCAAAATGCTTAGGATTTTGATCAGATATTTCAGCCGATCATTAAAAAAGATAATTTCCACCTTCTTAGTGTTGGTAGAGATTGAAGGCACTGCAGACAGCATAGTAAACGGCATTAAAGAGTTATTGTCATTTTTGAATATTAATTTAAAGAAACTGACTGGCATCGGTACAGACAATGCCACGGGAATGACAAGAATTAACAACGGAATTCAGGCATTATTAAAAAAATGCAACTGGTAACGTCAATTTGGTTTTGGTGCGCTGCGTTTGTTATTCACTACAGTTGGCACTGTCTTATGCATCAGTAGAAACTCCGCCACGTAATATTGCGTTTCTCTTTAGGGAAAGCTATAACTGGTTTAGCTATTCTTCAAAACGAAGCCTCTTTTACAAAAGTATGTTTCAACCGATCAACGGTGGCTCCGATCCATTGACAATTCCACAGATGTACAATACTCGATGGATACCAATTGAACCAGCGATCAGTCGTATTCTAGAGCAATGGGTAGAATTAAAACTCCTGTTTGAAGTGAATAGGCGTGATGAACACTACTACACGGCGGAAATGTTATGCAATATGTATAATGATCCATAGAATCACTTGTACCTATTATACTTAAAGCCTATTTAACAGGCAGGTCAAATCGTAACAAGTTGTTTGAAGGCAATGATGTAGACCCCGCAAAACTTTCCAAAGATCTGATTGGCTTATTCTAAATTCAACGGCGAAGGTAGACGTTCTAACGCAAAACATAGAAAGCTTTTTAGATCCTATGCCCTACATGGGATATACTTTTGAGAAGAAATTACTTAAATACAATCTTCATCCTGATGCAGCAAATCATTTACGTCGGCGTTGTATTAGTTTTACTCTGAAACATGTAACAGAATTACGTTCAAGATTGCTCAAAAGTTTCGAGTAGATGCGCCTACAATTGATAAGCTTGTAACTCTATGGAGAAACATTATTCATATTAAATGGAAAAGCACATCTTCCACTGTAGAGTTCTGGAATGAAGTCATAGAATATACAAATTGCAAATTTATGTCAGTTTGCAATATCTCTTTTGTCGTTGTCGCACAAACGTGGACATTGAAAGCGTATTTAGCCAGATGAATTTGGTTAAAACCAAACTTCGCAATCGTTTGGTGGTAACAACCCTGATTGCCATTTTGTATGTCAGATTTGGTCTAAATGAGGCAGGAAAATGTTGTTATTCATATACAGTTCCAGATTATGTACTGCGCTCTATAGGCACAAAAGAAAGTTACAATCTAGCTCGCAGCCTTCCACATCGACAGATGAAGAAGATATTGACATTTTATTCCAAAATTTAGAAAAGTGAAGTTCTCAAAATATTATATAGAATTTGATTTTGTCTGAATTTTTTTTTCATAAATACCAATATTAAATGAATAAAAGTTATTAACTCAAAATAATGTTAATGTAATAAATTCGAGATATTCGCGAAAAACTGTATGCACCTCGAAAACGTCAAACTTCAGCGCGACAATGTTTGTCTTCTTTAGCGACTTGGAAACCCCCGAAGTGGCTCTTGTGTCGAAATTCGACTAAAAAAAATTCAAGCTAAACTAGAATTGGATCATCTGGATAAATATAGGATTGTTTCAGCTCTTACTTGATAAAATTCCATTATAACTATTATCGGGATAAAATACAACTAATTTTAATAAATTTCACTACTTTTTACTTTACACAGTAACGATCGTTTCGCTCCAAAGCTTCGTCAGACATATAATTAACTTATAGACATATCTTTACATAAATGTACCGTAACAAACACATGTTTTGAATAGATGAAAGAGCGAAGCGATCGTTACTATGTAATAAAACGTAGTGAAATTCTTTAAAATTTGTTTTATTTTATCCCGATAATAGTAGGATAACCTATATTTTTAATTAACGAAAGTATTTACCGGATACGAGAGGCCAAAATTACGATGGACCATATAAATAGTCTATAACATCGCTAAGTACAACACCCAGTTATTGAAAAGCACTATTCATTCGGTTAACCTGTTCTGTTTTTTGTCGTTGAATTGTGACACAATTACTTCAATTTTACAGTTAAATTCCTTTCTTCGCGGGCGTAGATAGAAGCGGGAGGAGCTTTTATAATTTATTTTATTTATTAGTTTATATTTCGTAAGATAAATAAAGTACGGTGAGTTAGTTTCTTTTTTTCATTGTTTTAACTGTTAATTGCATATATACGTAAGTGTCCAGTGAATTTCGTTAAGTTTCAATAACTTACGCATACATCTAGAACATTGTTTAAGTTACTTCTTCAGATATGATATGGAACAACGTCGAGAACTGCATTGTGAAACAATGGCGAGTTGGATTAAGGGTCAAACTGATTGTATAAAGTCTGTAAAATATCGTTAAAAATTTCGAGAAGTCGCACGTAAAACGTCACTTAGCATCGCAACACGTACAAAAAAATTAGACCCGTTGGAATCTGACAATTTTAACGAAGAACTCTGTGAAACTTTAATGGCGGCAAATATTCCATTAAATAAACTTAACAGTCCACCTTCAAAACATTTCTCCAAAAATATACTGACCAAAATGTTCCCGATGCCTCCACCTTACGTAAATATTATGTTTCTAAGTGCTACACGAAAGTAGTAGAATGCATTAGAAGCCATCCTTCCAATCAGTACCTATGAATAAGTGCCGACGAAATTGTCGATATATTAGAACGCTGTGTGTTAAATGTTGTAGCTGGTGTACTACATCCACCTATTCCATATAACCCATATATAATGGCAACAAAAGCTATAAATACAGTTGATGCGGAAACAGTATCTAAAACCATTTACGAGAATATGCACCAAATGCATTATAAATAATACTTTTATTTGTCAGCAACAGTGCTGCATATATGTCAAAAACAGGCAGACTATTAAAGGAAACATATCCTAATATGCTGCATATTACTTGAGTAGTACATGCTCTCCATAGAATCTGTGAATATATCACAGACACCCTTCCGGAAGTTGATCGACTTGTACCCGCTTTTAAAAATTTTTCATAAGAACACCATGGAGAGTAGCTCTTTACAAGGAAAAACTTCCATCTTTGTCACTGCCTTCCCTTCCAGTAATAACTAGATAGGGAACATGGTTGGAAGCTACTAGTTTTTATGCAGAGAATTTCGATAGTTTACAAAATTTCGTTAGTTGTTTAAATGACGATGCTTGAAGTATTTCTGAGTGCAAGGAATTAATACAAACACCATATTTAAAAAATATGTTGTACTTTCTTCAAAAACACAAAACAATTTGCTAAAACTAATCACTTATTTTGAAAATCAAAATCTCAAACTAATGATGGATTGTGTTCGGATGTGGCCTTCGGCAAGAGTTAGGCGGAGTTTTTAATAGAAATCCAGATTTAAATAGCATTGTGGCAATTGTATATGGGACAATGCCTCAAAATCTAACTGTTAAATACGCTGAAATAAAGAATATTTCCAGTATGCACCTATAACCAGTTGCGATGTAGAAAGGACGTTTTCTATCTACAGGAGAACAAATTTTACAGAAGAGAACAGAGAGAAATATTGCTGGTTAATATTAATACTCCTTTACTCAACTTAAACTACAAAATAAACAAATAAAAATGTATTTCGTATTTTATAGATCACCACCCGTTTGTTTTTCAATTGTATAAATAAAATTAAAAACTCTTTAAAAATACAAATTCTCAATAGTACGCCCGTGAGCGATGAGTCATAGGCCTCTCGAATCCGATCCCTTATAAGTCTGACGTCATAAAATTGTTCCAAATAATTAAGTGCAGTTTATGCAGCATGTGTTGGAGCTCCGTCTTGTTGGAAAAATACATTTATTATTTAGTTATCATGGATTGATTGATAAACGGTTCTAAAATCGTTTGTTAATAACAGTCAGCAAATATGTGCTATATCTATATTCGTTTTTATTCAAGCGTCTTCTTTCAATCGATGGTCTGTTTCAAAAAACTTCTGTTGACCATGTTCTGTGAGTTTATATGACCAGATAAGTGAAATCACGCTTCAGAGAAAAAGGTTATGTTTAAATCTGCATCATTTAAAATATCATAAAAGTAGTGATAATAATTTTGTCGTTGGTGTAAATGATGTAATGTATGGATGTATGTGCGATTGCTTTTTCAATGGATTTCGATATTGCGAAACCATATTTATGTGTCCCATATCGTACCTGTTTGATCAGATAAATTTCTACGAGACTCGTTTGAATTAATTTCCATTCTATTTCGAATATTTTTCACAATATCATCGGTCAACACTGTTTGTGAATTTTCGTTTTGAAATGCTACTACTTTTCAAAACTTTTGGGCAAGTCTATTGCGAGATCATTAAAATAAGCCAAGGGCTTTAAAATTTGTTTTATTTTATCCCGATAATCGTAGGATAACCTATATTTTTAATTAACGAAAGTATCATTATTTTATTTCGATTTCTAGTCCTCGTGACCAATCTCCGAATATTTTTACAAAATCTAGAATCTTGCCAGGACACTAGTGGATATATATAATGATAGATAATTTTCAAAGAATGTGTATATCTAAACAAGTCATAATTTTTATGTAGGTTATCCTTGAGAGAATAATCATAAACCCGCATCAAAATAGAGCTAAAACATTTAAGTTATGTACAAACCATGTTTTACATTCTGCAATATTAATAAGTACATACTGGAAAAAATCTTAATCAGATACATTTATTTCAAGGAAAACAGTAACCTGTCGTATAAAAGTAGTAACCTATTTGGACTTAGTAAGTATTTAAACGTTAATAACTTAATGTTAATGAACAGGTTGCTTAAAAGTAAAGCATTTTTATTCGAAACATTTATCTCGTAAATATTACGTGTCGATTAAATGCTAAGAATAAAATTTAAAATGGTAATATTGTTAAGAAATGTCATGGTAATACCATCATAATAATAATGTGGGAAAACCAGTGTGATATTCTTACTATAAGTTTTAAGTACATGCTCCTTCCAGTAACGCTGACGTAAAAGAAAGAAGACAAAATTTTAAACTACCAGCTATAATTTATTATAATCAGAACGCATCCCTTACAATTAAAGGTATCCTAATATTTGACGTTTCATGATTATATATTTAAAGTTAATTTTTGTAGTTAACTTGTTGGAAAAGTTGTACAAACACGTAAGTGTAGCCTTATCTATAGATCGTTTCACGTTCATGATGCAGTGTATATTATTGTGAGAATATACATGGTGTCCAGTATCGTTATGTTCAAATTTTAGGAGTGTAAAATAGACTTCATTTCAAGTAACAAAAACGCAAAACTTGTATATCCATTTTTATTTGTTTCAAAGGTACAGATCTATGAATGTGATTGTCAGATCATGAAAAAAATGTAATCCTAAAGTCAATACAAACTGATTTTATTTAAAAAAAAGTTATACGATTCAATAACAGGCCTGTGATTGTTAACGTCGCATAATAAAATATTATCCTAAAATAAATAAATAAATAAACACGTGTCGTAGTGCATACAGTAATTTCTTGGAGATCTACAAAAAAGAGTACTGGAAATTGATTTATGATAAAGAAGGTTCTTACTTATTTCGTAAGTGCTGAACCATGAATATCATACAATAAACAAATGTTCAGATGACTGTCAACGTTGCATTTTTTAATAAAGGATTACATTACGTTTCAGTTCATACAACAGCTTATTAGTGAGTGCACACGTTTTCTTTATTCGAAATACCTTATCGATTTTCTTCTCAAAAGTATGCGGACATGCATTTTGTGTATGACTACTGTGACGGCAGTGCACGTCAAGCAGTTATTGAATACCGACATCGGTTTCCCGATAGGCGCATTCCTCATTACAGAACGTTTCTGGAAGTACACAGACAATTTCGGGAATGCGGGCTGCGTGATTATCTTTTCGACCGAGGAGTAAATTTGCCAGCAGACTTAGAGGAAGAAGCAGTACCTATTGTTACAAGGGACCAACTCTCAGTGTACGTCGAATCGCTAGACAACTAGGAGTGCCACGGACGACAGTTTGGCGAATTTTAAAACGTGAGGGCTTATATCCATATCACTATCGCAGGGGACACGGTTTGCTTGAGGCAGACCACTATGCTCGTCTAGTTTATTCTACCTGGATATTAAGACAGTCACGGCTTCATTTTAATTTCTGCAGAACAGTGCTCTGGACAGATGAATCTACGTTCACGAAAAGTGGTGTTACAAATCTGAGAAACCTGCACAGGTAGTCATCAGAAAATCCCAAAGCTATACGCCCATCTAAACTTCAACATGAATTTTCTATTAACGTTTGGGCGGCCCTAATCGATGACTTGTTTATTGGTCCTGTCGTTCTTCCTGGGAGGTTAAATGCAGACAATTACCTTCAATTTCTTATTGACGAACTGCCAGGTCTTTTAGAGAATGTCCCACTAAATGTTCGACGAGACATGTGATTTCCCATGTATGGGGCACCACCACATTTCGGAATTGAAAAAATAAGATTTAGTAGTCATTAATTCTCATTTACAGTAAGTTCAGAATCTTAACTATATATATAGAAGTAAAAAGTCATGTCTGTCTTCAGGATACCGTACATTGACAAGGTTCAATAAGAGCGAAACGCGTCTGTACGTTCCGGTGATGGACGAGGTTATCCATTGCAAGTCAATCCATTTATCCTCAGGCCTTTTCTCACTTCTTTTTGGAGAATCTTCTTTCTTCCACTCTTACCATACCTAATGTTTTTTATACTTTCTAGAAATTGTTCATCTTCTAACTTCCCTCTAAAAATTTCTCCATACGTGTATCTACGTTAGAAACACAGAAAAACAAATTGTTTTCGGGTGATATGAGACGATTCCTGTATTTAGTTTTTAGCGCAACCATAGACGAAAAACCCCTTTAACAGAGATAAGATGTGGCAAATGGGGTTAATATTTTCAATGCTTGCGTGACCAAATTTCCATATTCATTTCGACGAGCAAGTCAAAACGTATATAATCTTCAGTTGTAAATTGCAGTTGTAGCGTTTTGTCCGCATATATTTTGATAGTTTGCCGACAAAACTGGTGATCAAGAAACTTGGCAGCGACAACAATGTTTTCACTAAACGGATTCAGTACCCATCTCTTCAAGGATGAAATTATTCGTGTCATTGGTGAAATAGAGCCTAATTATGTCGAAATGTAAGAGAAAATTTTAACAAAATAGTGAACAACTGTAAAGCAGCAAGAGCACAACTGATACGACAATAACCAATATATGTTTTTGAAAATCAAGTAAATTATGGGCTTTATTTATTTTTAAAAAAAGGCGCTCAATCTGCCGCACCCGTTATTATGTAGCTAGATTATTCCTTAAAAAGTTTGACTCAAAAACTTTAGCTGCTGGGAAAATTTGAAAAGCACATTCGAAATAAGCAGAAGAAAATCTAAAGAACCACCTACTGTTCACGTAACAATCAAATAGTTTAATTTCTATATACGAGAGATACACTGAAAATTTCGGAAACCAGCAGTATATTGGTACCTGACCTACGTTTTATACAAATTCAGCTAACTTCACATTTATGTGGGTGAAAACAAGTGACAGAACCAAAAAATGTCATATGTTTTTTTTACGGTGCCAGGTAGAAGTTAGCGATACAGTAACAAAATGAATTTAACAAGAGAACACTATCGTGCGATGATTTTCGAAGTGGTTTAAATCAACAAGAATATGTCCAGCGAATGAACTCTACGTTTGGTAGTGAAACACTATCTAAAACTATAATATATCCCTGGTTTCAAGATTTCAAACGTACGTGATTGTCTCAGCGATGAATTGCGTGAAGGTCGACCATCAACAGCTGTTGTTGCGCAAAATGTCGATGTCGATCGTGAAATGATTAAATTTGATCGACATGTGACATATGTTGAAATTCATGCATCCTTAGGCATTGGCATGACTGCAATACAAATAATTTTGCACGATCAATTAAATGTTATGTGGGTCCCACATAATCTGTCAGTAGACCAAAAAGAAGTTCGTGTGAAGTGGTGTAAAGAAACACTGAAACGATTCCACTCAGGTTCATCAAAACTTGTGTATAACATCGTCAGTGGAGATGAAACATGGATCTACTCATTTTAAACTGAAATAAAAAACCAATTTGCTGTATGGGTGTTTCAAAGTGAAGCAAAACCTACGAAAGTTGTTCGAGCGCGTAGTGTTTCTAAACAAATAATTGCTTATTTTGTTTGTAAGACTGGTCACGTGGCCACGATTCCCTTAGAGAATCGTAGAACTGTAGATGCAGAATGGTCTACCATTTGTTTGCCGTAAGTTATTGCAGAGTTGCGAAAAAGCAATCAGAACCGTCGTATCCTATTTTACCATACAAGTTCGCACAGCGCAAAACTAATACTCGACTATTTGACCGGCAACACCCTTGAATTACTCAGCCATTGTCCCCACAGTCACGACCTATCCTCCAATAACTTCTCTACGTTCCCCAAAATTAAAAGTAAAGTGTGTGGACAAAGATTTTTATCACCTGAAGAGACAGTTGAGGCGCATGAAACACACACTTCAAACATACCATCTTCTGAGTGGGATAAATGCCTTATTAATTAATTTATACGAATGTAAAAGTGTATAAAAGTTAAGTGTATAAAAGTTAAGTTTTATTTTATTTATAATTTTCCCGAAATTAACAATTTAGTGTATTAACAATTTTTAGTGTATCAGTATAATATATTATATATAAGTTTAATTACAATGCTAAGCATAAGCTCAGGTGTTTAATAACTTTTCGTTCTAATTTAGATACAAATTTACAGAGTCTATTTCAAAATTGTCTATCTATTAATCCATCTATTTAATCCAGACAATGACAATAGATTGTAATAACAATTAAGTTACCGAAGTTTATGACATTGAGTTAATTTTAGAATATAATATCACAAAAACATTACTGACGCACTGTACAAAAGAATTACAATATATTAAAAACGATATATAAATTAACTCAATTCAACTACTTCCAATTTTCACCTCCTTTTATTTTTATTTTAAAGCATCACGAGATCGTTTTATACTTGGTAAGTTCTTTCCTGACGACAATCACGTGACTTGAAATACCTTTATTGCAATATCTATTTGAAAATATTCTTATTAAATATGTAAACGATTAAAAAGTCCACAAATAATTTCCAAATTTATTTCAATAATCCTTTTATGGGCAAAGGTTTGGACGTAATGTAAACAGAATTCACGTGATACATTTACATATACTTAATATATAATATAATAACTAAAGCCATATAATCCAAAACATGAATAAAATAGTAAATATTATCTTCGATTTTTAGGTAAATTCAAATTTAGAGCTGAACGAGGTAGATTATATGGATTTATTTACACACGACAAACTAATAATGCATTAATAACTCACCCACTATCAAACCAGAATCAAAACTTCCTATATCGTCCGCGAAACTAATTACAACTAAACTCACAAAGCGGTATACGCATGTGAATCGGTAAGAACTGTCACATGATAACGTGCTACACACGGGATATATTCGCACTTTCTTTATTTTCCTGATATGGAGATGTTATCTTCAAGAGAGACGTCGGAGTGATAAGAATATGAAAAACGATTATGCACAGGCTGTCTCGAATTTATGTAACTAATGCGGATATATGTCCTTATTTAATTAAGTTATAATTCGTTCAATTTCAGTAACTGTTCCTTCAAGTTTCTAATATTGAGTACGTTAAGCTGATAAATTGTTAAACGATCATTGTAACTGGAAAGAATAATAATTTAAATCTCATGTAAGCATACTAAACAAATCACGAAACTAACTTGAACAACGTGTGCTGACTTATTAAATGAATAATAACAAAATATGATTTCGCAAGTAACGTTAAGTAAGTTAATCATAACATCTTTTGTAAGTAATTGGTTTGCTATTTATTATATGTCGTAATTAAATGGCATACACTAGCAGTCATCCAAATTAGAACGCAACAATTTCTAATATACATATTGCCTATGCATTTTACTTTAAATTTATTATATGAAAGAATTAAAAAAATTAATTAGTCAATTGTTGGACATTATAATAAAGATATATGTAAAAGCACAAGCTCATGTGATGTTTACATACACTTCCTATGAAGAACTGCTTCGACTCTATGGGGTTCAGTCTTTGACTGTTCGTCGAGTTAACTACAGCGCAAGGTTTCTTCATAATCTTCTCCACAATAAAATTGATTGTGCCGCGCTGTTGTCTAGGGTCAGATTCAATGTGCCTAGTGTGAGTACCCGTAACCCTGTTACTTTCTTGCTGTCGACTCCAAGGACGAATCTACTGATGAGATCACCGATATTCCACATGATGAGGAATGCTGAGGCATATTATAGTGACATATTCATTGGAAAGGTGGACACTAAGGATATGTGAACCTTGACATCATAATTATCGGTATTACTTATTTGTTATATATCAAAATTATTTTAGTTATGTAATAGTTTAACATAGTATGTATGTGTATTCATACATCTAATTTGTGTACTTATTGCTCTGTAATTGGGATTACCTGTTGGGCAAATAAATAAATATTATTATTATTATTATTACACAATGCAATTGTAAAATTTACCCAGAATACTTATTTAATAAACCAATTTAAACTATAATCAAGAAAAATAAAAAGCATATTTATTGTATTCAAACTGACTTCCACCATTTAAATAACCATAAGAATCAAAATAATTTATAATTTATGTTATCGTAGAAGTTTATCAATTAAATTTCAATTTAATTATTAATGATATAAAGAAGAGTATTGTATGTAAAGTATTTAATGTACAGGTAAATACATTTTAATGCACATCGAAAATAATTTCTTACCCGAATATATTTAAAATAAATGCTTGAACATGACAATTTTATTTTTTAAAAGGGAATTTTTTTGTAGTTTTAAATTTTTTTATCTTATGACGTTTTTGCATTTCTGTAAAAATTCAGGCAAGATTCGGTGACCGAATCGATGTTATATAAACATAAGCAGCAAGAATAAGAAGAAAGATCTATCTGGAAATTAAACACATGCTCCACTAATAAAAATATACGGCATTAATATTTTTCTCATATATATAATATAATAAGTGTTCATTTGAAAAGTCAATCTAGTAGCATGTGATTTACTGAGAACATTTTGAAGTACACTAGGGTCTCGATTTGCGTCGGGGTTACGTTCCCAGAAAAGCCGACGCATAACGAAACAACGCAAATCGAATTACATTTTTCCATAAGACACCATAGAAATTTAGAAGATTCGTTCCGGACATCGTAATTACGTCGTGAAATGCTAATAATGTATTATACATACATAGTTCTTATATAAAAATATTTGTAGGACCAACGTTGGGAAGTATTTTAATTAACTATTCAACAAGAAAATATTTTTAGGAGTAATACTGTATATTGAAAAAATAGGACATTACAGTCACAAAGTAATACAAACATTCTAATAACGAAAGTGAACTTGTAAATGCTAACAATAAAATACGCTAGTCGAAGTTTTACGTTTTAGTTTTCAAAAAATCATTTGCTGCCTTGCATTCTTTTTACGCATTGTGTAAATATCTTTATAGCACTGAATACCTTTAGCAACAGCATTCATAACATTTTTGCTTCGGTTTTCATCGTTATCATGGTCAATAAAAATACCCATAGCTTTATCTATCAACGAAAATGCTTCTGCTAATTTTTGATTAGTAATTTCTCTAACTTCTTCTGTATGTTCAAGAACATTATCAGTTGCAGCAGTGAAATTTTGTAGCAGCTCATCGGGTGTTATGTCTTCTTTATCTTGATTTAACATTTCTTGAATGTCGTTTACCTCCATCCCTTCAAAATGTATGTGTTGTGCGAAGTGAACTAAATCATTTATAGTTTCTTCGACATCATCTATACCTACTGCATCCTCAATTGATTCTGGCCATAGTTTTCGCCATACACCTTTTAAACAACCTAGTTTGACTTCTTTCCAAGACGCTCCAATATTTTCAACTGCTTTTAAAATGTTTACATATTTTTTTAATGGACAATTCATCATTTAGAGTTGGAAAAAGTTGTTTGAATGTCCGACGTAAATAGTATGCTTTAAAATTAGAAATAACGCCTTGATCCATGGGCTGTAAAAGAGCCGTGGTATTAGGCGGCAGAAAGACAAATTTGATATTTTCGCAGATATCGTCGAGATCAGGAGGATGGCTGGGCGCATTGTCCAACAAAATTAAAATTTTAAAATCTAAATTTTCTTTCAGACAATAGTCTTTAAGTTCTGGCACAGCAATATCTCTTACCCACTCTCGGAACAGAGTTGCCGTCATCCACCCTTTTCGATTCCATCTCCAATGAACTGGCAATAAATGTCTTTGTTTGTTCTTCATTGCCCTTGGATTTTACCTAGTATGGATTAACAGAGGCTTTAGTCGGTGATCACCTGCTGCATTAGCCCCGAGAAGCAGCGTCAACCTTTCTTTATTAGCCTTAAAGCCTGACGCATGTTTTTCTTGTTGTGAAACATAGGTTCTCTTTGGCAGCCTTTTCCAATAGAGACCGGTTTCGACTACATTGAAAATTTGCTTAGCAGAGTATTCACCATTTGCAATAATGTTCTTGAAAACATTCTTAAAATCTTCGGCCGCTACTGTATTTCCACTGAACGCTTCTCCCTTCAATGCCAAATTGTGCAGTTTGGCTCTTGATTTATATTTTTGAAACCAACCTCGGCTTGCGTGAAAAATTTCGTTATTGTGAACATGTTCAGGTCTTGACCTTAATTCTTCAAATATGGATATAGCTTTTTCTTGTGTGAGCATTCTACTTAGTGGTACTTTACGCTGATTTTGTTGCTCTACCCATGTAGAGAGGAGAGATTCCATTAGCACGATTAAAGGACTTTTGCTTTTTACAATTTGTTGTGCCATCAATGAGTTCGCATTTTTCGCAACTTCTCTGATTTTTTCTGCATCGCGATTACGGATGGATCTAATAGAAGTGACGGGAATATTAAGAATTCTTGCAATATCAGCGGCTTTTTCTCCTGCATCAAAACGACGCAGTATTTCTAACTTTTTAACTAGAGTTATTGTGTTCTTTCTTTTCTTTGAGATTTTCCACTCATTTTTATCTATAAATAAGAGATACCCGTAAAAAATATTTATAATTGTTCAATGTACATAATTCTGAATTTCAAAGCTTCAGTAATATATAATGTATGTATGTATTACATATAATTTACATTTTTATTAGATATAAACAGACACGAACAATGAGAAGGTATAACATAATATTATTTTATATTTACCTCTTGGTCAATGCAAATACTACCACTATTATGCCTACATGCACGCAATGCATGCGAGGGAATCCCCGATTTATTTCAGCTATACGGACGCATATCGAATCTTAACAACGCAAACAAGATTTACCGCCATATATTTTTCATTCAACGCAAATCGAAACAACGCAAATCGAGTAGATGCAAATCGAGACCCAGTGTATGTCGTAAATTAAAATTTACTACTTAACCTACGAAGTCGTATATTTTGACAGTTTCATACATACAAATAAATAACAAATAATAGGTATTTATTGAAAACTATAACAAATGTTGAAAATGTTGTCCTTCAAGATCAATGCACTTTAAAATCCTCCGTTCAAAATTTCTGATGATATTCTGCAACATTACTGGATTGTTATTAATTTCCATGCATTTCTGTTCGATTCTCTGTAGCATATCATTCAAATTCAATATAGGTGTTCGAAATATGTTATTTTTTAGATAAGGCCACAAAAAGAAGTCGCAAGGTGTTAAATCGCATGAACGTGCAGGCCAAGAAATTTCAGTATTTCGACTAATTATACGCTCATCAAAAAATTCTCTTAAATAATCCAAAGATTCTGCAGTGCAGTGACAAGGTGCTCCGTCTTGTTGGAAATATGCATTTTGTTGACTCAAATGTCGAACAGGTGTTTGTGGTTCATTTTTCATTATTTCTTCAACACGACTGACAACTTGAGGTGTACGTTTCTTAACTGCTCCACTACCCGATTTTCTTAAGAGACTACCAGTTTCAGAAAAAAGTTTTAAAGTTCTATCCAAAGTATTCTTAAATTGTATATAATTTATTACCAAATGTGGAAACTCAACTTCAAATTCTACCATGAAATCTTGAACTGAATAAACCCATAAACCATCAATTTTATTACCACTTCGAAAATAAGCCTGAACTAAAAAAATTTTATGTTCTAAAGTGAAAGCCATTTTAAAACTGAGAAGCAATTTATTTAAACCAGAATCGACGCACAATTATTTTATGCACTAACTGATATTTGTGATTGACATTATCAAATGTCATTTGGATTTACGTTTACGGAACAACAAACACATACTAATATATTTGCGTCTTATTCTATCAAAATTTCAAAGTAACCTAGATTAACTTTTCAAATGAACACATTATATAATAATATATATAATAGATTCAATTAGTCGGCGATTTAAGGTCTGTTTTACGTTAGTATGTATATATTTTAAAATAATCTTACATGTGAGATTATTTTAAATATATGCATATTAAAGTAGAACAGATCTTAAATCGCCGACTAATTGAATCTACTATAACATACAAAGGTCAAGAAATAATTATATATATATATATATATATATATATATATATATATATATATATGGTAGATTCAATTAGTTGGCGATTTAAGGTCTGGTTTTACTTCAATATGTATATATTTAAAACAATCTTACATGACCAGACCTTAAATCGCCAACTAATTAAATCTACTATAACATACTAAGGTCAAGAAATGATTATATATATATATATATACATATATATATATATACATATATATATATATATATATATATATATATATATATATATGTATGTAATTGCAGAGTAAGTCGGGATGTAAACATTGCTCTCTACAAATTACAAAGCAATTCATACGAAATTTTTTATTTGAAAAATATGGTCTACGTTGGGACTCGAACCCAAGTCTACAGCTATCCGTGCTGTCGCCTTGGGTTTGAGTCCCAACGTAGACCATATTTTTCAAATAAAAAATTTCGTATGATTTGCTTTGTAATTTGTAGACAGAAATGTTTACATCCCCACTTACTCTGCAATTACATACATTCTAATTTAATATTTGTAAATATTTCATATAATAAAGCCGAAAAACTCCAATAATTTATCAAATGTTATATATATATATATATATATATATATATATATATATAATTATAGAAAATTTCTTGACCGTACTAATATAAATTCACTAATATTTGGGTTATCGGTCTGTTTACGTTAAAACTCAAATGTTCTATCTCAATATCTCGTCAATTTATTTATGACTTCATCAGGAAGAGCTATAAAATTAGAATATACACTTTATTCTTATACAAATATATTTTAAAAAACTTAAAGCTTATTAATTAATTTATACGTAATTGACAGTAGCAATTCACAAATAGACATGAACATTACATTTTTAAACAACAACTAAAATATTTCAATAATGCATCGTCTTCATCATCCGCATCTTCCTTTTCGTACGTAACTGTGTCTTTCTTCTATTTTTCAATATAAGTCTTTGTGTATGGTCTACGGTCATTTCGGTCATTATTATGTCTTTTCTTTCCATTTTCGTTGTAAAACGCAGAGTATTTTCTTCGTCAAATTCGGTGTTGTTACTGTCTGATAATATGTTATGTGAACATTTAACAATAACAGATTGTTCTCATTTATTCCATGCAGCGGCTAGTTTCAATACCGCATCCTTTAACGACACATTTTTAAGAGCTTCCAGAATATTTTCTGTACTGGAAATTATAACAAATATAGCAAATATTTTTCCATCGTAATTTTTATAACCAGTATATATTTTTTAAGAAACCATCTGTATAGAATTTTTTTTCCATTTTTGGATATTCCGCTTCTCTTAATGTAGTTTTTTTTAATACAAAGGTATTTTTAATAATATAAAATATTATTAAAAATCTGGTGTGAAGAACACAAATACAGGTTCACTATTAATATTTTTTGTGAACGTGTCCGAACATATCCCTCCCCAGAGACGTAGATACGTATTTCGCCTTTCTACAGGCTCGTCGGTACGCCCCTGCTGGAGAAAGGATATTCTCAGACACATTCACAAAAAAGAACCACATCACCACATCACCGAAATTATCCAGACCGGGCGTAGAAGTAAATTCAGCGCTGCCTGTTGTCAGACAGCCGAAGTACCTCGCCCCGTCCATATAACCAATGTGAAGTAACGACGCCCTTCCAAAGGTGGCACAGCCAATCTCTCTAGAAACTGCATTTTGTTTGTGTCTTCACTCACACTACGGACTAACCGCATGTGTAATGTATCAAAATAATTGAAACATACATGAGTAGGTAAACCCCACCAGTTTTGTATAATACAAAGGTATTTTTAATAATATAAAATATTATTAAAAATCTGGTGTGAAGAACACAAATACAGGTTCACTATTAATATTTTTTGTGAACGTGTCCGAACATATCCCTCCCCAGAGACGTAGATACGTATTTCGCCTTTCTACAGGCTCGTCGGTACGCCCCTGCTGGAGAAAGGATATTCTCAGACACATTCACAAAAAAGAACCACATCATCACATCACCGAAATTATCCACACCAGATTTTTAATAATATTTTATATTATTAAAAATACCTTTGTATTATACAAAACTGGTGGGGTTTACCTACTCATGTATGTGTCAATTATTCTGATACATTGCACATGCGGTTACTCCGTAGTATGAGTGAAGATACAAACAAAATGCAGTTTCTAGAGAGATTGGCTGTGCCACCTTTGGAAGGGCGTCGTTACTTCACATTGGTTATGTGGACGGGGCGAGGTACTTCGGCTGTCTGACAACAGGCAGCGCCGAATTGACTTCTACGCCCGGTCTGGATAATTTTGGTGATGTGGTTCCTTTTTGTGAATGTGTCTGAGAATATTCTTTCTCCAGCAGAGGCGTACCGACGAGCCTGTAGAAAGGCGAAATACGTATCTACGTCTCTGGGGAGGGATATGTTCGGACACGTTCACAAAAAATATTAATATTGAACCTGTATTTGTGTTCTTCACACCAGATTTTTAATAATATTTTATATTATTAAAAATACGTTTGTATTATACAAAACTGGTGGGGTTTACCTAGTCATGTATGTTTCAATTATTCTGATACATTACACATGCGGTTAGTCCGTAGTATGAGTTAAGACACAAACAAAATGCAGTTTCTAGAGAGATTGGCTGTGCCACCTTTGGAAGGGCGTCGTTACCTCACATTGGTTATGTGGACGGGGCGAGGTACTTCGGCTGTCTGACAACAGGCAGCGCGGAATTTACTTCTACGCCCGGTCTGGATAATTTCGGTGATGTGATGATGTGGTTTTTTTTTGTGAATGTGTCTGAGAATATCCTTTCTCCAGCAGGGGCGTACCGACGAGCCTGTAGAAAGGCGAAATACGTATCTACGTCTCTGGGGAGGGATATGTTCGGACACGTTCACAAAAAAAATATTAATAGTGAACCTGTATTTGTGTTCTTCGCACCAGATTTTTAATAATATTTTATATTATCAAAAATACCTTTGTATTATACAAAACTGGTGGGGTTTACCTACTCATGTATGTTTCAATTATTCTGATAGTTTTTTTTTGCTAGACGTACTAACCTAAACAGCGATCACTTTTTCGTTTTTATTTTTAATTGAACAGACTGTCGATTTTGCTAAGCCATACTTTTTTTGAAATAGCAGTCACATTCAAACCTTTCTCATAATGTTCTTAGTTTACCCTTTTTCAATTAAAAACAAACACTTTGCTTTAACTTTTGTCATTTCCACGGCAGTTCACAACACACAACACAGCACACAAGAGCATTCATTGAACACTGTGGCGTGTTTTTACATACACATACATATACATCCATTGCTTAGTTATGTTACTCCATTTCTTTCTATCCCTTGCCAACAATCTCCAATTCCTAAGTCCCTTCTTTCCACACCCTCTATAACAGCAAGCCTTCATTTTCGCATTGATAAAATAAAAATATTTTTTATTAATATTAATAATAATAATTAGAGGCCGGATTATATGCAGTTTGAATAAATTTGTATATTTGCATGATATATGCATTTTGTATATTATTTGCATATTTTGTAGTAATTCAGCATTTTTGCATATTTTAAGTATCCGAGTTTTATTTATTTACCAAATCAAATTTATTATATTTTATATATATATTATAAAATTATTATATATTATAAAATTTTAAGTTTATTTCCTCTTAATGATTAATTCATTAAGTTTTTAATTATTACTTTAGCTTTTACTAACATCTATTTTATAAGAAAACAACCGATGATGTGGTATTCCTTTTGCATATTACAAGTGAGAGAAAGTTCCAAGTCGACCAACATATGAAAACTCCTCTCATGGTGGTTGAACCAAACGCTGGTAAATACGTGCTGTGTGTCCATGTATATACAGATACAAATTTGTTTTTATACAGATTTGTATTATTTTGTATCAAAGCTTAATGTGAATTGTCGCATCGACATGCAATTTGTTTTTGCTATATTACGCCACCTGGCGACGAGTTAATAGACTCACAGCAATATGCGTATTTTTTCCTTTCCCGTAATAGCTTAGCTATTCGAGAAGAAACACTTTGCACCGGCGTGGTCGGTTTTGTCCGTCAGATGTCATGAGGTTATCTGGTGTCATCTGATACGACAAAATTTGCTACATGACCGTGAAGTGTACCTACAGTCGTTTGTCTTCGTAAATCCGTCATTGACAAAGTCGTGAGACAGAAACGCATGTGTCTGGTGGTTAAAGCAAACACTGGTAAATACGTGCTGTGTGTCCATGTATATACAGATACAAATTTGTATTATTTTGTATTCCTTTTTAAATAGTAGTACCTGTATAGTTTCTATGTAGCCGTTATTGATAGCTAGTTGTTTGATTAGATTTAGTTCTTTTACATAATTTTCTTTGGATAGTAATCAAACATTTCCTAACATCCAATATATTATGGCAACTACTAGATATCAAAATACCAAAGTTATATAGAAACAATTCATTAATAAGACAATATAATAAATCAAGTTAGATTAACCCGATCGGTATCTCTCAATTATATAGTCGTATAAAGATAAAAATCGTGATATAAAAGCAGAAAAATTTATTGTATCTATAATAAATACATTTGGATAATGTTCGTAGTGTAATGACTTTAATTCCTTATAATATACCTATTTTACCATTATTTATTCTCATGATTATATACGCATTAAAAAAATAATGAGAGATTTAAATTCAAGGACTAGAAGATTATTCAAAAATTACTAATATGTACATGCAGTTATCCATCCATACCTGTGTTTATTTGCTTGAGAATTAATCTACTTGAGTATTGCAGTTTAAACCAAATGTCAATTGATCGGATATTACATACATAACAAACATACTAAAACGTATTAAATTCGATTTATTGTAATTTTTACATCATTGCAATAAATTTTAAAATAATAATAATAATAACAATAATAATAATAAATAAATAAATAATATGCGATTCGATAGTAGAAATAGAACTCCTTGTTGGGAAAAACGATTGACATGGAAAATAAAAAATCTGGGACGGGAAATTGGAATACTAACTCAAAGCTTAAAGGACAATGCTAGCGCGAGGGTTATGAGAGTTGCAGAAGTTATAGTGAGCCGTTATGTTTCACCTGAAAACTCCAATGCTGTAGAAATTTTGGATTTATTAAAGCAGAAATTAGCGGCATATGCAAAGAGGTTGAAATGATATAAAATTAGTAATACCCGAAGGCAGCAAAATAAACAATTCGCTAGAAATCAAAAATTATTCTATCGTGGCTTGAGTGATGCAAATCCTGGACAACAGATTCAGTTACCAACGAAAGACAAAATATCAGATTATTGGTCTGGAATATGGAGTACGTCGGTGCAACATAGAAATGTAAAATGTCTGGCGGATGAAAGAAGGAAGGTAAGTAACGTTAGGACAATGCTAAGTAACGTTAGGACAATGCTAAATTGGCGGATTGATTTAGAGGATGTGAAAAGAGCAATCCAAAAACCATTGAATTGGAAAGCGCCTGGACCAGATAAAATATAAAATTTCTGGTTAAAAAAATTTACATCGACGCACCTACAACTTGCTAAGTGCTTCCAATTATTGCTAGAACAACCAACCGAACTGCCAGAATTCATGACCGAGGGATACACCTTCTTAATTCCGAAATCTAATGCATCTGCGGAAGATCCCTCTAAATATAGACCAATGTCTTCCTACATTATACAAGATGTTCACCTCGATTATATCTGAAAAAGTATATGCCCATTTCGAGAATAACAACCTTTTAGAAGAGGAACAGAAAGGATGTAGAAAAGGATCAAGAGGTTGCAAAGAGCAGCTTCTGATTGACTCAGTTGTGATGAAGAATGTGGTAAAAGCAAAAGAAAATATCTACATGGTATATATAGACTATCAGAAAACGTTTGATAGTGTACCTCACTCGCGGTTGGTAGAGATTCTTAGGTTATATAGAAATGAGGAGCACCATATTAATTTTCTTAGCTACGCCATGACTAAATGGAAGACAAGTTTGTTAATGAAAACCCCTACAGAAAGTATTAATGCAGGTAAGATCAGTATTAAAAGAGGCATATTTCAGGGAGACGCTTTGAGTCCACTGTGGATTTGTTTAGCCTTGAAACCGTTAACAACTTTGTTAAATTCCCTAAATAAGGGATGTAATTTACTACAACCTGTCGTACAAATTAGTCACCTTTGGTACATGGATGATCTCAAATTGTATGCTAGGAAAAAGAATCATCTTCGCGATCTCCTAAACCGTGTTGGCCGTTATAGTAGAGATATCCAAATTAAATTTGGATTGGAAAAATGCAAAATAACTTGCATGGAAAAGGGACAATGGATTGAACATCGTGGGTTCGAAGTGGAAGGCGGACAAGGACTAGTTATTGGAATGGAGAGCAACGACTATTATAAGTTGTTAGGTGTCCGTAACGCTCAACGCTTCATCACGTTATTTTGTAATAAAATTAATGATATCTTTAGTATATTTTGCTCCATTTCCAACGAACCTACCTGTATAGGTATCGTTATTCGTTATTTGTTAATATATTTGATTTCTTTCAAGTCTTTTTCTTTTTTCTCGTACCTCAGTACTTGCTTTTTTCAAGGAAAAAGTATGAAAGTCGCTCTCGACACTCCGTCGTTAGTTGCCGATCTTAAAACATGGTTACGTTTTCCCTCATCACCGATATATATCGATGCAGCCTTAAGGTAATTTGAATAATTACGGCTCCGTGAGGGATTTTGTTGATATTAATATCGAAATTAATCGCTAATGCGATATCTCCATTTGAGTTTTTTTTGTGATGAGATAAGAAAAAAACATAATAGCACGTTAAACAGCACCTAATCAATTTACATCGCCATCGACGCTTTCTTCGATGGTGTAACCGACGGGCGAGGAAAAACAAAAACAACCTGATTTTTCCCGAACGTGACGCTTTCCTTGAAGGGAAAAGGGACACCGTAGCCGTCCAACCCGACAGATAAGCTCTCGTTTTTTTTTTCGTCATTCTCAGTTTCTTATTATTATAATTATTGCAATTAACTTGTAGACAGTTTTAATAATTCCCAGGTGTTTTCAAACAAAATAACCTGTGTCGTCTGACCGATTTTTTTTTTGGGTCTTTTCTTAATACTTTTTTTCATTAGCTTCACGAACAAATGTAAATTTTCAATATTAACTTGCTTTTATTCATGTATATTATTTGATTACTTTAGTTTTATGCATTACATATTTTTGCCAACTTACTTAAATTAAAAACTTCCTAGATTAAGATTGATTTATTTCAATGAATTGTTGAAATTGTAAAATACATTGTGAACCAACAAAAAAAGAAGGGAATACGTATTGGTTTTTATTTTAGGCCGAACTAAGGCCATCAGCCGCATTGTAGTAAATTCAATATATCTATTTATTTTAATTACATTACACATTGTTCCTAATCAATTTTTGGACTTAATCATATAAGTTCACCATTTCAAGATTTGTAAAATTTTTCATTTCATATACCGAGTGTGATAATAAATAGGGTTTGTTTGGTTGGAATCAGCGCAGTTTTCTTTCTCGTTTCTCGATCCTCGAGAGTGGAGCGGGTCTCGGTCGCGGAACCGGCCTTCTACCCAACGCTACTTGCCTTTTTTTTTTATTATCATTGTTTCCGAGTTTGCGACGTCCAGCGGCATAAATTCGGTGGCGCCCTTGACCACCGTTTAAGGTTGTTTTACTTACCTCTGGGTCTCCCCACTCCTGGGCTGAAGCTGCCTCAGAAGCCGGGTGGGCCGTTGGACGTTGGCAGGAACGGGCATGGGGCGGTTTCAGTCGCCCGAGACCGGGTCTGCTCCGGGGTGCATATAAAATTTTTCTATTTTTTTAAGTGCGACGTACTGGTCGTAGCAAAGTATCTTGGTTATTTGCAGGCTAGAGGAATAGAACACAATATTGCAAAAGAATTAGCGAAAGATCAGTATTTCTCTAGGCTTCGATCATTGTTGAAAACCAGATTGTCGGCAAGAAATATGTCCAAGGCAATAAACAGCTTTGCAACTTCCGTACTTACTTATGGATTTGGAATAATTAACTGGACTGATACTGAACTTGAAGCAATAGACATCAAGACAAGAGTAGAAGCCAGAAAATTTAGAATTCATCACCCACGTAGTGCGATCGAAAGGTTCCACCTACCAAGAAGAGAAGGAGGTAGAGGAATACCGAGTGCTTATTGCAGGCATTATACACAGGTAAATAATTTACTAGCGCACTTTCTGCAAAAGTCGAAAGAAAGTAGATTGCATAATGCGATTGCTCAAATAGACAATTTTACGCCACTCAAACTGGCTAACGATGAATTCAATCCATCCACGAGAATCTTAAGTATATCCCAACAGAAACAAAGATGGAAAAATAAATCTTTGCATGCAAGTATCTGTGAACAATCGGATCTGAAAATTTTGACACCTCGGCGTCGCAGGCATGGCTGTATACAGGTAACCTGTTTGCAGAAACAGAGGGATTCATAGCCGACATCCAAGATCAAGTAATTCCAACGCGTTCCTATAGGAAAAAAATTCTTAATGAAAATTTATCTTAAATTAAATATCGTGTATGCACAGATAAGGAAGAAACAATTGATCATTTGATGGCAGGATGCTCTGTACTTGCCCCCAAACAATACCTCGAGAGGTAGAACAGGGTTGCGAAAATAATACACCAGCTGCTCAGACAGAAGCACTTGTCGTATTCTGAAAATGTCCCGTATTATGAATATGAAGCACCTTCAGTTTGCGAGGACGAAAATTCTCGATTATATTGGAATCGCCAAATAATCACGGATAAAACAATTCCCAACAATATTCCAGATATAGTACTGACACTGAAGAAGGACAAGATAACGTACATCATTGACATTTCTGCTCCGTTGGCAAAAAACACTGCAAGGAACTATAGTGAGAAGGTAAATAAATATTTACCTCTCAGCGACGAAATCAAGAGTATGTGGAAGATGGACAAGGTCCTAATAGTCCCAATTGTGATTGGCGCAACGGGAGAAATCCCACATAAATTACACAAGTCCATAAATGTTTTGGATCTCTACCAGAAACTTTATTTAAAAATGCAAAAAAGTGTCTTGTTAGACACGGCTGCAATAATACGTCGTGTGCTAAACTGATGTTGGAGCGCGCGATCGTGGGCAACGTGGCCGGGAGGCGAAATGATGGAACGGGTGGGGTGCTGATGTGGTCCTCTACCGGGTGGTAGCCTAGCATATGCGCTACCAAACTCTAGGGGGGTCTGCCCGATGGGCGGACTCTTTCCAGCAGGGGAGAGAGTAATCAAGCTACGCGGCACAAAACACGGCGCCGCCCAATGCACACACCACTAGGACCGGCTGCCGTGAACAGCACACACACGCTCGACGTGTGTGCAGTGCCCCCGCAATGGCGGAAAACGTTAAGATGGCACAAAGTGTGACCGTCATCGACCAAAGTACCCGCTAAGAGTGTTCCCTCGGTTGGCTATGAGCAACCCCGTGCAGGGTGCGCTTCGCGGGTCTGGGCCTTGCCTCGATGGGGCGGGGGTCGGGCCGTCGAAGTACTGCACGGAAAAGTAAAGAAGTTGCCGGGAAAGGGTTGGCGGCCCTGCGCAACGGCCGGTTCTCCGATCTCTCAAAATTAACGCGACCGGTCACTAAACACATGCACGAGCGCGCCAACATACAACACCCTACACTTGCGCGCTCGCACAAACACAAACCACACACCCAGAGAGAGACGCAAGCTGCCAGCAGCAACCAACACACAAGTTCATACCCAGAAAGAGACACAAGTTGCTAGCAGCGGACAACACATATGTTCACACCTTGAAAGTACTGGTAAGTATCTACTATAATCAATTTTCACATAAAATAAATGAATGATAGATAACTATGCCATCCATATTGTTCGAATGAACAGATGGGGTAAGATAATGGCAACCAAGAACGAATGGTTCTTGTAAGTGGAAGAGATAATAATAATAATAATAATAATAGTAGGCGTAGATAGGACATAGATCCTTGCAATAGCCACGGCAGAGGCAGCCCATTAGGTTGAAAAGGGGACTATTTCCGACCGCCCCTTTCTCTGGTCGATCACTAACACCATCTATCCTGCTTCCTAAGACCAACCCAGCGCATTGTCGTAGGAGGAGGAATTTTATGGGCTCTGGCTACCGCATTGGGTTAGCACCCCTCTGTGTGTTTATGACCGCTATGAAAACTAGGAGTGGATGCCGGGGTGGGATGGGTGAGCAGGCACCCCTAGATCGGATCCACCATAGACTGCCTGCACCAGATGACGAACATAGCAATGGAAATGGACCCGGAACACACCAAGACCAACCACAAACAGAAGTTCCAATCCCTGAAAGTGTTACTGGCCATACCAGTCCGCCCACCGAAGCGACCAGTAAGAGTAAGCGGTTGAGATGGACAAATGAAATGAATGAATACCTCTACCGAGCTTACTTGCAAATAACCAAAATGGAAACAAGTTCCAAACCATATGGAAAAGAGCTACGTACAACGATGGCAAAGAAATTCCCAGTGCTGGGAAACAAAACAACACAAAATATCATGGATCAAAAAAGGCAACTGCTAACACAAAACCGTATAGCGACGGAATCAATAATACGAATAAGAAGAGAGGTAGAAGTAGAACTAAGAATGAGAAAAATCGAAAATATTCAAGAAACCTAAGAACAAACAGAAGAAGAACAAGAACCTATCGACGGAGATATAATAGATACGTTGGAAAAAAACACCATGTTATATTCTCATACAGACCCGACAAGAAGGCCTAAAATATCCAGACTACAACCATGCCGTAAAACAAGAACATTGCTTGACCAAATCAATAAGGCAATAGCGCCTGCTATCGAGAGCTGCACCACACTCGAACAGCTACAAACGACAATATATATCACCACGATAACAACAACAGAGCTTCATGATAGAACAAAACCACAGAGGGAACAAACAACCACACTAAAACCAAATAGAATGCCACACTGGGAAAGAAGAATAGCTACAAAAATGAACGTACTTCGAACACAAATTGCAGGACTAACGCAAGCAAGACACAAAACAATTACCAAAACCAGTACAAAAAAAAAAAAGTAGACGAGATAATAAAAACACACAAAAACAACGAGAATACTACGACAGAAGAAATTCTAGACCTGCAATCGGATTAAAAGATACAAAGAGAGTCAGCTACGGAAACAGCAAAATAGGTTATTTAATATGAACCAAAGAAACTTCTATCGATCCTTAGAAGAAAAAACTGAGATTCAACCAACACAAGATACCCCAGATATAAATACAACAAAACAATACTGGGAAAACATATGGCAGAACCCGGTGGCACATAGAACCAAACAGAAATGGACTCAGAAAGAACAAAAGAGTCAACAGAAAACGAACTTAATGACACCCGTTCACATAACCACCGAAGACGTCACTAAAGCCACACATAAGACCCTCAACTGGCGAGCAGCAGGTACAGACCATGTCCAAAACTACTGGTACAAGAAACTACCTAATACGCATGCGAAAATTGCTAGGCTGTTCAATGAAGCTGTTGCGGATGCTTGAAAAATACCTGACTTTTTCACAATGGTAATAACATACTTGCTCCCTAAAACCAAACCAGCTAGTCCCGACCCATCAAAATATCGACCCATAACCTGTCTTCCAACAATATATAAGCTTTTGACATCTATACTGACAGATAAGATATACGAACACCTTGAAAAAAAACAAATCCTAGCGGAAGAACAGAAAGTGTGCAGAAAGAAAAGTAGGGGGTGCAAAGAACAGCTGATAATCGACACCCTTATTGCCGGAGAGGCAAAGAAGAGCAAAAAACCTCTCCACACAACCTATATAGACTACCAAAAAGCATTTGACAGCATTCCACATACTTGGCTATTACAAACACTGGAGATATATAAAATAGATCCGCAAGTAAGGCAAATGCTAAAACGTATTATGAAGGATTGGGAAACAACATTGACAATCAACATAAACCGAAAAACAGCAGAAGTAGGTAAAATAAAAATACAAAGAGGAATATTTCAAGGCGATTCGCTAAGCGCTCTCTGGTTCTGCATGGCAATAAACCCTCTATCAACTATGCTCAATGCGGACGGGAGAGGCTATGAAATTATGGGAAGTGGGCTGCAAATATCCCATCGTTCTATATGGATGACTTGAAACTTTACTCAACAACAAGAAAAGATCTCGAAAAGCTATTGAGAACAACAGAAACTTTCAGTTATGACATAAAAATGAACTTTGGCCTAGACAAATGTCGCATAAACGCGATGACCAAAGGCATCTGGATTAATTCGGAGAACTATACATTAGAACACACATTAGACGCACAAGAATTTATACAGACAATGCAACCTCAAGCCACATACAAATACCTTAGCTTCGAACAGAGCAGAGGGATAGACAAGAACCGCACAAAAGAACAAATAACTCAAGAGGTCAAACGCCGAATTAATCTGATCCTAAAGACAAAACTTTCAGGTCGAAATATGGCCACCGCAGTAAACACGTACGCACACCAGTGCTAATGTACACGTTCGGTATAGTGCGATGGACCGCAACAGAATTAGAGGAAATAAACAGACTAGTACGGGTCACATTCACTAAACACCGTGCCCACCACCCCAGAAGTTCGAACTAGAGATTCCACCTTCCCAGGAAGAAAGGAGGCAGAGGTATAATTGATATTAAAAACATCTACTATGAGCAGATACATGACCTCAGAGAATTCTTCACAGTAAAGGCACAAACATCAAACATCCACAGAGTTGTGTGCAAGAATGATGACCGTTTCACTCCACTCAACTTAAAGGACATGCAAAACAATATTAAAGAAAAAATTGTACACGACAACGAAAAAATTGACGCGTGGAGAAACAAATAACTACACGGCACGTACATACACGCTGCATACAATGCATACATCGATAAAGAAGCGACACTACAATGGCTATGTAGCACCAACTTATTTGTCGAAATAGAGGGTTTCATGATGGCTATATAAGATCAAGTAATAGCAACTCGCACCTACAAAAAACACATACTAAAAGAAAACATCCCATCAACGTTATGCAGAATATGTGGCGAGAAACCGGAAATCATAGAACATATACTCAGCGGATGCTCCATTTTAGCCCCAAAACAATACACCAGACGCCACAACAATGTTGCCAAAGTGATCCACCAGGCAATATGCAAACTGTATGATGGAACCACTGGAATAACGCCATATTACCAGTACGAGCCGAAAAATGTAGTGAAGTTGCCTGAAGCCATGATTTACTGGAACCGAACAATACAAACTGATAGAACTGTCCAGCATAACATACCAGACATCACGTTACGAGACCATAACAATAGCATTACGTACCTCATAGACATCTCTGTGCCAGCGCCAGCCAATATCCAGGCGAAGCACAGAGACAAGATCGACAAATATTTACCACTTGCCCAAGATGTTAATGAAGTGTGGTGCCAAAACAAAGTGATTGTAGTATCCATCATCATGGGTGCTGCAGGAGAAATACCGCTGAAGTTACATGAGGCTCTAAAGATCCTAAATATACATCCTATGACATATAAACAGCTTCAAAAAATTGTCATAGTAGAGTCAACGAGCATTGTGCGGCAGGTGGTGAGCCAGAATACATGATTACAACAACACATCTCAAACCGAAACACCATATCTCCGAAAACACGAACTAAACGACTCCTACGATCAAATGCGTCGAAAAAAAAAAAAAAAAAAAAAAAAAGACGAAAGAACAACATTACAGTAGATCCATGGAAAGGAAACAAAAAAAAAAAAAAGCAAAAGAACAAAAGAACAAAAGAACAACAAAGACAATAAAAAATTATATTTAATATACCAATGTTTCCATCCATATCAAGCAGGATAGATGTTGATATGCTTGCCTCGCGGCCGTGTATCAACTTTTTCCCTTTCTCCCGAGAGGAGCGCACACATAAATAATAATAATAATAATAATAATAATAGCAATAATATATACAATGTGTCCGGGAAAATGTGGGAAATCTCTCGGATTCAGATAGAACATTAAAAAATAAGATGACAAGTTCCCATAATTTTTTTCCTAGCGGCCCTCCCTACGGACATACGGCCTCCTAAAGCACGCCACTGGAAATCAATTTTTCTTGAATAACTTTTAAACTACTTATTATAAATTAATGAAAATTTAATATGATAAGCAGTAGTAAGGACCTCTTAAAATACTGCCCTTAAATTTAAATTAGCTTGTTTAGTTTACCAGGGGCGGACTAGGTTGTACATTTTAATGCTTACATTTTTAACACCCTGTATGATAAGGAGTTAAAAAAAACAAATTTGGATACCTTGAACATTAAGCTAAAGAAAAGGTACTCTTGTTCATTGTCGATAAAATGAACCGTTTTCGAGGAAAAAAATAATAAAAGAATTAATGTTTTATTTCTATTAAAAAGAACCATGTTTTTTATTTTTTTTGTCTGCAACAAAGTGTGATACAAAAGTCGTTCCAGGAACAAAAAAGTTTTAGTTTAGGTTATTTAATACGACAAAATTACAAAGATTCTTAGAAATGCAGTTTTGTCCCAGAAAGTCACCTTAACAAAAATTATGTTTAGAAATGTACTCACTAAAGCTTGCAACGATTGAACCTGAATACGCTAATTAGAAATAATCAATTAAAAACTTCATAAGTGGGTTCAACATGGGCTCCGTGAACTCTGATACACTCGCGGGCACGACTAATAGAGGACTGCTGTACTCGCCACAACAACCCAGCATTGTTTCTTATCACATCACAATGAAATGTGATTCTCTGTAAAAGTTCCTCCCTAGTATCAACCGGAGAGGAATACACCAAGGTTTTGAGATGACCCCACAGGTGAAAATCCATTGGCGTTAGGTCGGGAGACTGTGGAGGCCAGGCAATGGGACCTCCTCTGCCTATCCAACGGTTTGGATAGACGTTATTCAGGTGGTCGCGTACAGCAACGCTAAAATGAGGTGGGGCCCCATCATGCATAAAATACATACTTTGGCGGATTGCAAGTGGCAAATGCTCTATTGAATCCAGAAAAGCGTTCTGAAGGAACTGTAAATAAAGTTCACCATTCAATCGTGGCGGTAATACGCATGGTCCAATCAAAAAATTGCCAATTATTCCTGCCCAAACATTAATTGATTGGAACTGATGTTGATAATGATGAACGACAGTGGCCTGAGGGTTTTCATCAGCCCATACATGCGAGTTATGTAAATTTACAATACCATTTTTGGTAAACCCTGCTTCATCGGTAAAAAGAATAGTGCTAATGAAATTTGGGTTTGTTCGTTGCTGATCTAACAGCCAGTTTGCGAACTGGATTCTACGAGGAAAATCTTCAGGAAGTAGTAGATGCACTTTTTTCAGATGATAAGGGTAAAACAACTGTTCTTTAAGTACTTCATGAATTGTCGTTTTTGACGTATTAAGCTGCGCGGCTAATCTTCGAGTGCTTATTGAAGGAGTATCACCTACAGTATCCAAAATATTTTCCTCCAATTGCACCGTACGTACTGTTCTTCTCACACCAGCATCAGTACTTTTTTCGCAAAACTTCCTAAAACATTAAAGAAAGTCAATAATGTTACCTTATTAACTGGAATCGCCCACCAGTCTCTCTTAGACGTTGGTCAAGTCGCTGAAATGTTTTCTGATTTGGAATATTGCGATTAGGATATCTTTCTTCATACAACTTTCTTGCTTCCAAAGCAATGCAAGATGCAAGACCGTACATAAGATGCATATCTGCATACTCACTAAATGTGTATCCCATTATCAAATTAAATTTACCAAGATATTCAAAATTCAATAAATTAATATCGAAGTAAAGGATCAACGTGTTAACAATATGAAAGATTACAAGATTTAAAATTCACACGTCAATGCAACATATTTATTAATTCGTTGTTACCATAGTAACGTTTGTAAAAACAATGCGTTTTTTAGTACTGAAAACAGTTTTATTTCAGACTTTTGTATCACACTTTGTTGCAGACAAAAAAAAATAAAAAACATGGTTCTTTTTAATAGAAATAAAACATTAATCCTTTTATTTTTTTTCCTCGAAAACGGTTCATTTTATCGACAATGAACAAGAGTACCTTTTCTTTAGCTTAATATTCAAGGTATCCAAATTTGTTTTTTTAACTCCATATCATAAAGGGTGTTAAAATGTAAGCATTAAAATGTACAACCTAGTCCGCCCCCGGTGAACTAAACAAGCTAATTTAAATTTAAGGGCAGTATTTTAAGAGGTCCTTACTACTGTTTATCATATTAAATTTTCATTAAATTATAATAAGTAGTTTAAAAGTTATTCAAGAAAAATTGAGTCATCTTATTTTTTAATGTTCTATCTGAATCCGAGAGATTTCCCACATTTTTCCGGACACATTGTATATATATATATATATATATATATACAGGGTGATTCTTAATATATGCGACAAACTTCAGGAGCTGATTCCTGGGGTTATTTTGATCATAAAAGTTCATAAGAACATATGTCCAAAACCGCTTAGTTCAGAAGTTATACAATGTTTAATAGAAAGTTAAAATAATAAATGGTTTTATTATAAATTAACAAAATAATTAGTAAAACAAAATTAACTTATAGTAAATGTTGAAAATGACCGCTTCCAACTGTAATACAAGCTCGTAAACAAGTCTGTGCCTGTTTCTCTAATATGCGTAGTGGTCGCGTTGTCGATGCTAATCAGTTGGTGTTTACCAGTTGCTCAAGAAGCACGTGTTGTGATTATGTACGGTATTTACGAATTGTTATTTCAATATTTGTTAATAGTATCAGAGTATTCATTCAGTTTATTGCCAGTTTCTGTTTTCTAAATTGAATTATACGAATGCTGAGATGTGTGATATGCATTTCGTTTACGGTTTTGCCAATGGAAATGCGCGTGCTGCTAGACGTCTTTATGCAGAACGATACCCGAACCGTATCATACCGCATCATTCCATGTTTGCCCGTCTTCATCAACGTATTAGTGAAACGGGAAGTTTTAAAAAACGGACGACTGATAGCGGGCCCCCATCTACAGTGAGAACTCCACAAGTTGAAGAAATGGTATTAAATGAAATTGAGGAACATCCGACAACAAGCACAAGAAAAATTGCGTTTGATTTAAACATTAGTCAGGCCACAGTTTGGAGAATATTGAAAGATCAACTGTTGTATCCATATCACATTCAACGGGTGCAGGCTCTATTGCCAGCAGATTTTCCACAAAGATTAGCTTTTTGTCAATGGATGCAACACGAAGTCGTACAAAATCCGAACCATTTCGCTCAAATATTCTTCACCGACGAGGCTACTTTCTCTAGAAGCGCGATTATTAATTATCATAATAATCACATATGGGCCGAAGAAAATCCGCGAGAAATAATGAATGCCCGTCATCAGCATCAATTCTCTGTAAATGTGTGGGCCGGAATTGTTGCAGATCACTTGTTAGGTCCACATTTTTTACCGATGCGGTTAAATGGCGAGGTATACCGCAATTTTCTTGAAGAGGAGTTACCACTACTGCTGGAAGAAGTTCCGTTGCAGTTAAGATTACAAATGTATTTTATGCATGACGGTGCTCCAGCGCATTTTAGTTTACTTGCTCGCGAGTTTCTGGACAGTATGTATCCAAATCGGTGGATAGGACGGGGAGGTCCACAACCGTGGCCTCCTCGGTCTCCAGATTTAAATTCATTGGACTTTTTTCTCTGGGGCCACCTTAAATCATTAGTTTACACGACTCCCATGGAAAATGTCGATGAACTAAGAAATCGTATTATAGCAGCTTTTGAAACAATTCGAAATACCCCTGGTATTTTCGAACGGACTCGCCAGTCAATACGACGGAGGATAGCAGCTTGTAGTGCAGTTGGGGGCGGTCATTTTCAACAGTTACTATAAGTTAATTTTGTTTTACTAATTATTTTGTTAATTTATAATAAAACCATTTATTATTTTAACTTTCTATTAAACATTGTATAACTTCTGAACTAAGCGGTTTTGGACATATGTTCTTATGAACTTTTATGATCAAAATAACCCCAGGAATCAGCTCCTAAAGTTTGTCGCATATATTAAGAATCACCCTGTATATATATATATATATATATATATATCAAAAACCCATTTACCCTAAAGGGTGTCTGGTAAGTGCAGTCTAATCTGAATTATGCACAAAATTTCTCCATAATGTTCGGTTACTGGCCAGTGATTTTGCTTCTTTCCAGCTCTTTCCCCTCTTCTGGATGCTATTTCCAATGACATCCTCCCATACTTGCCGCGGTCTTCCTCTTTTCCTTTTATACTGGACTTTGGCTTCATATATTAGCTTTACTGGTCTAGTGTCGCCCATTCGTTGTAAATGCCCCCACCCATGTAGTTGCCGCCGTTCAATAAAGTCCATTATCGATTGTATCTCCAGTTCCTCTCGTATTTCTGTATTTCTCATTTTATCCTTTCTAGTTACGCCTCATGATTCACATCCGTATGTCAGAACTGCTCTGTAGACTGCTTTGAATACTTTTATCTTGGTGTTTCGTGATATTTCTTTTTTCATAATGAAGTTCTTATTCATTGCGTAATACAATTTAGTTACGTTTTCAATTCTTTCATTAATTTCTAACTCATTTTTCCCAGTGTTTTCTATCAGGACACCTAAATAATGAAACTCATTTACTTGTTGAATAGTTATTCCTTCAATTTGGATATTTAGTTATTCTTCACCTGTGGTCATTACTTTTGTTTTATTTTTATTTATACTCATTCCTTTTTTCTTAAGTGTTTCGTTCCATATATCTATACTTTCTTGCAGGTTATTTCCATTTTCAGCTATTAGTACTATGTCATCTGCGAATGCTGCCTCAGCTACTTGTATCCTCTCTAGATTTCTGTACCCAATTTGAATTTTTTTCGTCTGCATTGAGCATTGTGTTATTACATCGTCCATAAATACAGGACTTAATCCGCCGCCCTACCTTAACCCATCTTGAGATACAAATCTCTCGGATCTCATGTTCCGCCTTATTATATAATTTACGTCGTTCTGATATAACCGTTGGATATTCCGTATTATTTTTTTGTTGACTCCCCTTTTTTTAAGAGCTTTCCATATTTCATATCTTGGTACTCTATCAAAGGCTTTTTCTAAATCAATAAATGCGAAATATGCCTTTTTCCCTTGTTGCAATATTTTATTAACTATTCGTTTTAGTGTAAATATATGATCTAGCGTGCTCCTTCCGGGTCTGAATCCACTTTGCGATTCCGATAGTGATGGTTCGATTAACGGTCTTAGCCTATACGGTATTAGCGATACAATCTCTATAATTTCCCTTTTTGTATGTCGGTGTTATTAGTGCCACTTCTCAATCTTCTGGTATATTTTCGTATTTTCACGCCATATTAATGATCTCCAGAAGTATCTTTGGTCCTACTTCACCAATGTTCTTAATCATTTCTGCCACTATTTTGTTATTTCCAGGAGCTTTTCCATTTTTCAATTTTTTTACTACATTAGTTAATTCTTCTAGAGTAAATTCTGTATCCTCATCGGTTATATTTCCACTTTCTATAACAGTCTCCACATTTTTGTGTCCTTTGCTGCAGAGTAGCTCCTCAAAGTATTCCTTCCATCTGTTCATTACCTCTCTTTCGTCAGTGATTATTTCTTGCTGTTTATTATATATGCTTCCATCATCTATTGATTTTGCTTTTCTGCCCGATTTCAAAACTTTGTAGAATAGTTTCTGATTACCAGTGCTATCTCTCTCCATTCTATCACCAAATTATTTCCATTTATTTGCTTTTGCTTTTAACACTAATTCTTTTACCCGTTTCCGTTGCTTTTGGTACATTATGTATTGTTCTGTTTTCTTATTTGCTAAGTACTTTCCCCACAATTTCTTTTTATTTTTGATTTAATCTTTTATGTCGTTCGTCCACCAAGCAGTCTGCTTCCTTGTGTTACATATTTTGTATACTCCGCATATTTCACGGGCAGCTTTTACAACTATATATTTGAACATATTCCATTTTTCTTCTAAATTGTCCAGATTTGTTATCTCTGACTTCTCGTCAATATTTTTTCTAACTAATTGTTCATATTTTCTGGCTATTTCTTGTTCCCCTAATTTATATGTCTTTATTGACGTGAATTCTATTTTCTTTATTTTAATTCCATTGTCATGTTTATTTTATAGTTCTTTGATTCTAGCTACTACCAAATAATGATCACTATGTATCTCCGCCCCTCTCCTAACTTTTACCAGCACATAATAAATTATAGATTTTTTCCCCTCTATTGTATTGCACACGCGTATATTTGTGAATTTCCTTGTGTTTATAAAATGAATTAGTTATTACGAGATCATAGTTTAAACAAAAGTCCAAAATTCTTTTTCCATCATCATTCCTAATTTCCTCTCCATGTTCTCCCATAACTGCCTTATAACCGTCGTTTTTTTTTCCTATTCTGCCATTGAAGTCCCCAGCAATAAACAATGTTCCTTTGGCTTCATCCATTACTAATGTCAGCTCCTCCCAGAATTTATCTTTTTCTTCTACTTTGTCATTGTCATTAGGGCCATACACTGCTATTATTGTCATTACATTCTGTTTACTGTCCTCAAGCTTCACCACCACCATATGCGCTCCGATATAGCTTCCCATTTACTTATGTTGCTTCTTAAATGTATTATTACACTTACTCCAGCTGCTGCTCTATTACACGAATTTACTCCGCTATGCAGTAATATGTAGTCATTATCTAGTACTTGCTCCCATTGGCCTTTCTTTTTTGTTTCGCTAATACATAGTATTGATAAACGCGTTTCTTCAAATTCACTTATGAGTTCACTTTCCTTTCCGCTTAAACTTCTAACGTTCCAAGTTTCTTTCTTTTTGTTTGAAGTATCATTTCCATGCCTTATCGTATACTTTAATTCTTTCGTATGTTTAATTTTGTCAACGTCCATTATCATTGCCGTGTCAACCTTCTTCTTTCCATCTATACATTGGTTTCTTACTTTTTTTGAGCTTTCCTGTCTTTCATTTGTATTAGCTTTTCGTTGCTTTTGTCCTATTTCCATTCTTCATCTTCAAAATATAATTTCCGAAACTCAATTTTAACCCTTTTGCCACTTTCCTTTTCTTCTTTTGCCCTATTTCTAATTATCGTTTGTATATCTCTGTCTTGTTTAGATAAATCGTCGTTGATAAAGACCTTTTCCCCTCTCCTTTCCTTCAATTTGTATTTGTTCTGCATAACTTTTTTCTTGTCTGTGGCATTTTCCATTTGTACTAGGCAAGTTTTTTCCGCTAGTTTAATCACTCCCTTTGTTTTGACTTTTAAATGCAACTCTTTCTCTATAAACTCCTTCATTTTGTTTTTTATTTCCTCCTGATTGATTGCATTCACTGATAGTCCTTATACAACTACATTATTTCGTCTCTTCTCATTTTCAAGACGCTCCAACCTGTCATCCATTATTATTATTCCTCTTCTCAATTGTGAATTCTCTCTTATCAATTTTTCATTCTATTTCCTCATTCCTTCTATTTCTTTTTTGTACCCCTTCTGTTCCTCTCTCATTTCTTTTATTTCTTCCGCTAAGGATTTCATTGTAAATTGCAGTATTTCCATCATGTTCCTCATCGCTTCTATATTATCCTCCATTTTCTTCTGTATTTTTATCGGCGATCTAGCTATTTTCTTTCACTAGTTTTTAGTACTATATTATATTAACAGCCTCTAATTTATCGATATATCGAAAATAATTACGGAGCTACTCTTTACATACACTGTTAGCCACTTGCCAGAGCCGAACTCCTATAATAATAATATAATATAATAAACAATAATAATAATAATAATAATAATAATAAAACATGAAATAATTCTAGAAATATGTTATATGGACCACATAAAGGCCTTGAATACTATTGACCACTCGTAATTCCGAAGAAGGCTAAGGTAAAGGACACGTATACAAAATATTTTTCAAAAATAATTACTGGTACCTCTAGAGAGCCTTCAAAGGGGCATTTTATTCTAATAAACTTATTAGGGGAAAGATACAGTTAAGCTAACAAAAAATAAAATACATTAAAAATCGCTACTTACCGTATACGTTACGTGTGTGTCCAAAAATTATTAATTATTATTATTATATAACAAATATCATACGGACAGAGACCATAGATATTGGACGAGAAATTTTTCAGGACAATTCGCTTAGTGCACTTTTTGCTTATGCTTAAATCGACTATCAAACACTCTAAATGACACACAATACGGTTTCAATGTCAAATCAAATAAAACAAAACTACATAAAACAAATCATTTAATACACATAGATGATATTAAACTTTACACATCCACAAGGACACAAGTAAGAGAGTTAACAAAAATCACATAAAAAATAACCTCTTAAGATTGAGTTTGGCAAATGCAAATGATACAATCAGCCTGTTGTAAAAGAAACGCTAAATAATATTGAAATAGACTTTATAGACGAACAACAACACATAAATACCTGACTTCCAACAAAATAAAAACATAAATCACTCACATATTAGAAACAGAATTAGAAGAATCACACTCCGTCAGTTTTCTCAGGGTCTCAAATCATTAAAATTAACAACCAAAGTTCATGACTTAATGCAGCGATCAATAGTAATGAACATATTGCTGTGCGTTTCGCTTGTTGAATAATATAAGATACTCAAGCATATTTTTCTTTAGACTCTATATAATTATTTTTATCTCAGGGCTATCTCTTTTGGGTTCTACTTAACTAGGCCTAACATCCAATGTAAGCGTAAAGAAACAATACAACAAGATGTAAATTGTTAAAAATTATTTTATTGTTTATTTGTATTTTCGCAAATCATTTATTTGGGATTTAAAATATCTTATTTCTTAAACTAACATTTAATCACTATCAGAGAGTTTTATATATTTTGTCTATTAAAAACACATATATTTTTGGAAGTCATTGGTTTACATTCTATAGAATCTATCACAAATCACGCTCAAGTGTTTCACTTAGCCAAGGGGATACTCTCCCTCCGAACGTTAAGTTAGTATTCAAGGTGTCTGACTTTTTCAAATATGGATATCTGGCTTCTACTGATACTTTGTTTCTAAATTGAGTGCCCTATTCGACGTCAATTTAAGTGAAAAACTAGTACCTACAGAATAGTACGTCTATCTTCACAATGTATATAAAATTGTATTTATGTCTATCAATGAATATTTGATTGCAAAATTCAATTACATCGATATCATAAGATCACTCATGGAAACGTACTTTCTACTCGTTTTACTCAGACATCTGGCATAAATATACACTCATAGTAGTGTATTTATCATTAATTATTCAAATTAATATTCCATATATCTGAAATAGATTATTTCTTTTATAGACTTCAATTAATATTGTGCTCTATTTTACTTACTCAATTCTTGCCCCTATTCGTAGTAATATTTTTACTTAAATAGAGTTTCAATACAATTTTAAATTAATCTTACTGTATAAAGAAATTATTTAATTCAATATTAATAATTATAAATCAATATGTTTCTAAATTTTAAACGTAGATATATAATAAATTATGAATAAACTTTCTTAATAGAAATCTGAGTTTATTCAAACCGTTAAATCTAAATAAATGTTGAATCTTGAACGTATCTTGAATGAATCTTGAAATGAATTGAATGTCGAAAAATTAATGAATGAATGCTTTCTTTCACCGTCCTGAGCCTTTTATATCTGGTCGTTTTCTCTCCTCAGAAATCATTCTCCCTTTTCGCCTATTTAATTTTAAATTTTGATTTTTCTTCTTTCTTGCATTTCCACCTTTGTATCTATCCGCCTATTGTATGCAAATTTGGTTTCTCTTCCAGTGTCTGAAGTTATTTTGTTTATATAAATTCTCATTTTTGGTAATTTATGTGTTTTATCTTTTTAATTGCGAGAGTAAATTTATTTCCTTTTTAATTTTCGGGAATTTTCTATTTTCGTGTTCAAACTTGCAAGGATTTCTCCGTGTTTTGTACGTATTGTATTTATTAGATGTCTCTCGTGATTTTTTTTCTTTTTCATTGCCATGATCCTTTCGTAGTTGTTACATTCTCATCTTTAACCCTAGGACTACCAGGAAAACGGGCTATCGCTACTTACCACGCGAGTCCATTGAACCCGTAATACTATATGCTGGGTTTGAGCTAATATTCGGCGATTATTTTGAATTCAATATAGCGTAGGTATTATTATATTTGACTTTTATTTTATTCAACATAAGAAAAGACCATTCGAATAAACCGAAGCAGTAATAATAATAAGACATAAATATTGTAAAATAAAATATATATAAATGACTTACATAAAAGTGAAAGTGGGTTAAAAACATTTCTTACATATAACTACTGAGTGTTCAACGCATACATTGGTTTTACAACGTGCACAAGTTGCTCTTGTTTTTCTGTCTTTTGAAGATGGACAAACATCACATCTCTTCTTCTTCCTTGGAATCTCAGAACTAGTAGATGCTTCAGCTTCTTCTTCTGCTTCTGGTTTTTCGTGGTCCTTGTATTCTGCTAGCTTCTTTCCTAGCTCGATTAGAGCTAGGAAAGCTATAAGACACCCTCTTCGTCATCCTTTTCACGGTGTATGATCGTGCCATTTTGTCAATGTTATCTACGTCTACAATGTTTTTGTTTTATTGTAGTCCAGGATTACCTGAGGTTTCTTTTTTTTGCCATTATCAACGATTTTTGGATCAACAAATGAAGATGGCAATTCAGGCTTATTTTTACGGATCGTACCAACTAATGTTAGGTATTTTGATAACAAATACTTTGCAAGAAGTGAAGAAATTGTCGCAGTTGACATTCCTTCCAGAGTTTTCAATTTCTTCTACTAAACGTTTTACAACCTTTTCGCCTTGATTCTTGTCTCTTTCCTCTCCCTGCGTTCCAGGATAAATTTCCAGTTTCCATGCATAGGTTGTTACACTATCACAAATGGTCCAAAATTTTATTCCATATCGTCCAGGTTTTGATGGAATATATTGTCTAAAGCATTGATTCCCAAAGTGGTCCAGGTGGACCCACAGGGGTCCACGGGAGACTCGACAGGGGTCTACGTTGGCGTGACAAAAAAATGGGGGTTCACAATTCGTAAGCGGGGGTCCACGAAAATTTATCTGGTTTCGAAAGTGAAGAACTAAAATGTTGGCTTGAGTTCACCTATCAATGTAGGCAGATAATATTTTAAGAAGCTCTGCGACTGTTACTTGTAAAAACTTGCATATTCCATATTGAGTACAACGTGTCGAGACTTGCAAAGCGCTGCCGCCGCATATTACAATGTAATATGATAACAATAATAATTAGTAGTGTAATAATTACATATTTGAATAAATACAACACAAGGAAATATACTATTTTTCTTTTTATTTTTACCACTCTGAATTGGGAGTTTTCTAAATAAAATATGTGAGAATTGATTGGTTTCTTGTGCTGTGAGTAGATGTCAAAGGAGTAAAGTTGGATGGAATCACTTTTTTGATTGGCTAACTTTACTTTTTTGACATCCACTCACAGCACAATCAATTAATTGATTAACCAATAACTCAACCGCAACGCAAATTTCCATAGTTAGATCTAATCTTCACATTTTTTGTCGAGTTTTGGGAATATGGTAGAAATGTAGCTGCAGGGGGTCCACCGGAACCAGTAAAACTTTCAAAGTGGTCTATGAGAAAAAAAAGTTTGGGAGCCTCTGGTCTAAAGGGACATTTGCCTCGGAAAGTTACAAACTGTTCGTTAACCGTCATACACTCATTTGGTACATACGCATCTCGCAAATAAGTATTTCATAATTCAAAGCATTCCCGTATCGGTGCTATTTTGTAGCCACTTCTTTTTCTTCGTCTTTTCGCTGCATCGTCGAATCTAAGTAACACGAAGTATATTTTAAAATCTATTTCGAGCGATAATAGTACCAAAGATTTTTCGACCATTGTTTTTGCTCCAAAGTTGTGTTACGTCCTCGTTATAAGATTTCTATACACCTACTAGTATCAAAACTCCAATAAATTTCTTCAATTCTTAGACATCCATTTTTATCCAATTTTTGACGAAAACAATCTCTCCTTCATTCGTCCACTTTAGGATAATTTCAAGAAGAGGTTTACGAAAATAAATCAAAAAAAAAGAAGCAGGTATATCGATCTCGCGATTTCCAAAACGTGTTGAGCCTGAACGTTCTCGTAAAATATTGTGTCATGGATGTCTTCCGTGATGAGGTAAAATAGGATCTTGGTACCAAACAACTTGTTCGTTCTTTGATATAAAAAATTAGCTCCGGCCGGATTTCTGTTGTGGTCATCATTGCTGCTCTCAGCAGATTTTTCGCTATCTGATTCTTCTGTTGTACTTGTATCACCTCCTTCGACTGCATCTACCTCTCCATCTTCGTCTGAAGCTTCATATCCGCTATTGTATTAAACGTCCCTCTTTTCGGCTACTATCGCCTCTAGCTATTGTTGTGTAAGGTATTACTTATTTCTACGACCCATTTTCCGTAATGAGTAAAACGCAAAGTAGAAAATAGCCGCAATAAAAGATTCAGAAATAACTACCTGACAATTGATAAAAAATGATGCTAAAATATCAAATCGCGCATCACAACTGAACAAAATAAAAATTTTGTCTTATTCACAGTAACAAAGTAACACTACACAGATTCGGCAAGCACTAATGCATTGTTCACGACATGCGGCTGAAACACGTAAAGTCCCTAAAATCCGCATGATAAATGGATTTCCCCTTTCTGTACATCAGGGAATGTCAAGAAAGGTTTATCAGCAGCGGGGAAGTCCGGAATTTATAAGCGAACCACTATCATTATAAAACACACTCGCTTTACCTACGTTTATATAGTAAACGACATATGGGTCCAACGGACCCGGTTGGTAAATCGCGAAAGTATTTTTATACTGCCAAAACCATTCTTTCTAAAATAATTTTTTTTTTCAAATTTTTAAAGCTATAACTCGTACTTAAAAAGTCTATTAATACCAGTAAATTAGCCCAACCATAAGTACGATAAAACAATGGTTAGAAATCGTTTTGGGTCCATCGGACCCGCTCGGTAGTCCTAGAGTTAATTTTATTAACTGAATATTTTGAACGTTGTAGGCATGCGCATTCTGATGCACTTGCCTTTCGACATTTTGTGTGTTTACGTTTTTGAAAGTAAGTATTTACAATTGTTATTCTTAATATAACAAATTTTTGTTCGCATTGGTTATAGCTGTTTTATTGTTTTTCAGATTATACAGCTTCTGTTGTTGATAATTGGATGGTTTTCTTATGTGTTTCATTACGCACGTGTCCTGTAAATTAACTTCGCCCACAAACACATCTAACTGTCAATTGTCAATTAAAAGAAATTAATAAAAGTAATGAAACAACCCTCTTTTCGTCTGGTTAACGTTCAAGAATGAAACTTAAATTATTTTAGCTTTTTGTAATTTTTTCAACTGATTTTCTTAGTTCTGAGAATACTTGTTGATGCATTTCTTCGTTCTTAAAGATGTTGGTGACATGGATTTTAGATATTTGATATTTAACATTTGAAATTTGTATCTTCACAACCTTGTCTTCAACAAAAGGTAAAATTTTATCGGGATCGTGGCGGTCGTAGAAAAAGTATGGTACAAAACCAGAGTTATAAAGCAATTACGCCCTCGTGGAATTACACACTCGGCGCTACGACTCATGCGTAACTTTTTCCACTCGTGCGTAGTATGCTATTTACAACTCTAATTACGTAATATACTATTATTATATAATATCAATGTTTGGTTTTTGCGAAATGATCTCTTGAAGCTCTTTTTCAATAAATTTGTGTTGTCGCATTTATTTATTTATAGTAGTATGTTTTAATAAGCGGACTTGTGGGGCCTGGTTTATGTAAAAGTAGATATGTACCAGGATATACAATTTAGGGTGGGTCACTGATGTATGAGAAAAAATAAAAGTTCTCGAATCATATTCTAATAGCAATATTTTTTTGTCTTACGTTAAAACAAATAAAAATTGCTAAAAAAAAGTTAAAAAAACTCACATCTTGAGCCCGCGCCGGAGCTCCTAAGAATTAAGTATTTTTGAAAAAAAAGCCATTTTTTAAATTTTAATATTTTATTTACTATCAATTATTGTTAATTAAAACTGAAAACATTTTTAATTAAACTTCAAAAAAAATAAAACTTTGGTTCTTATATAAAACAATAAAATCACGAAATTATAATAGTTATTTTTTGGTCACAAAATTTTGTTTACTGTCAAATCTGGGCATCTCTCGTCTTGATTCAAGTTTCGTCTGTATTAAACCTTCTCTTGATTTTTTATAGCATAGAGTCATGGATGCTTCTGACACTATTTTCACAGTTCGTTCCACCGCCTGAGTATGACATGGCAGCTTGGCAAAAATTAGATTGTCACTTTCTTGACACTTAACTGCCGCATTTATTTCTTCGGTAGTGATGTTTCGAAGAATTGGTGGATCGAAAAACTTTTGATTCCAATTTATAACTTCAAAGTAGTTACTTGCGTCAAAATTGATAGTCGGGACCTCAAACACGCGAGGTTGCTTTCCAGTATGAGGTGAGCTTCGTGCTTCTTGAATTCGTCTGGCTGCCAGTTCTCTCACTGTTTTATTTTCATCCAACAACATCGATAGAAGCAAGTTTTCTGGGTGAGCAAAACAGGCGTTACGTTGAATTACGGGATCTATTACTAGTTTTAACTCTGCAGGAAGGTATCGTGAGTTTGTTACCAATTTCCAAAAATTTTTAGACCCATGTTTGCAAGTTGGATTTGTTTTTATTTCAAACCATACTGGAGCATAAACTTTTACACAATACTCAGCTAATACTTTTAGCTGATATGACGGGTTTGATGTAGAAATATATAAACGTAAAATTCTATTTGCTTTTGTTAGCCATCGAGCATGGGATATTTTTCCTGGAGACCTGTTATCTAAGCCATCGTGGCAGTGTCCACTTATAACAGATATAGTTATTTCATATAAATATTTTTGATTTGTACTTAAGCCCTCAAATTGTATTTCCGGAAGCTGGCCTTCAATTCTCTCGTACTTGACTATGAGTAGTTTTTCGCAGTTTTCTGATAAGTTGCCAATAGGACCAACATGCGAATATGGTCCCTTGGTAATACAATCTAGTTTGTTAAATAGATGTTTTAATAGCAATTCGTTCAAATGTAGCATGCAAATAATCCATTGCAGTGGGCGCTGAAGTTTTTTTTCCAATACTCTTATTACTCCGTTAAATTTCCCAGTGTTAGTGACTGTACCATCACGTCCATTTGCATTCAAATTTTCTTTATAAATTTTTTGAGACGAAAGAAGGGCAATAATTGACATTTCAATACTTTTAGAAGTACTTCGATCTGGTGTTGCATAGCCAACATAAACTGAATCTGGCTCCTTAAGAACAGATACATGTTCCTCAATCAATATTTGTCTGTATTTCTTAGCTCCCTTTTTAATAATATTAAGCGTCTTATCTTTTCGGCCGTCAAAGTATAAAGCTGGTAGGTCTAGCTGCTTCCGCTTTTGAATATATTCTTTGCGTAACTTTTTTCTTTCCCGTCGTACTTTTGATTTATCAATTGGTTCACTGTCCGGAGATATATCTTGCAATACAGAAGAAGCAATAGCAGCCGCTGCTCTATCGGAAACACCGTAACGGTCACAAATTTTTGACAACATAGGCAAACTAAATTTTTTTTTTGTTTTTTCTTTTTTTCCGTCTGCCTTTGAAGTGGAAGGTAAATTAAAAGAATCATCACAAGAAGAACTGGAATTACTTACAGATAACTCCAAGTCCTGCTGTTTTGAGTTAATTTTGTCGTGACTTTTATTTACGTTTTTTTGTCTTTGGTGCTCGGGCTGCTCTTCTTTGCAATTTAGTTATAAGAACTCGATCTATTCCTCCAATACATCTTTCTCGCCCCCATTTGGTCACTCAAAAACTCCTGTTCTTCTTTGGGTACCTTATATTGCTTTGGACAGCAACAAAGCTCAATTTGTTTACATTTACAGGAACAAATATCAAACAAAACTCTGCTACGTCAGAGAAAATTTTCTTTCTGATAAACGGATATTTTTTTCAACGACTTTTTGAGATTTTTTCTTTATATGATAACCGTTTATTAGTTGTATGACTCTTGTATTTGAAACTGTAGGAAGAGACGATTTTCTCCAAACACATTCTACCCTTTGAGCTACAAGTTTTGCAATATCTAAAAACGATGGTTCTTTGGTAGTATTCCTCGTTATTTTTAATTGCAACCTATTCCACTCATAGCATTTCATAACATCTTCGTAAGTTGGCAAAACGTTATCATTAATATCTTCTACATTTCCGAATATCGGCCAGAAATAACCTTGGCTTCTGGTTTCCATAATAACGATTAGAAGTTAAAACAGTTCAAATAAAAAAATAAACACACAACTTCACTGTCCGAGTAGTAAAACCAAACTGATCTTTTTATTATGTATTATTTGATATGTATTCTATCAAAAATATTTCCTGGAAGAAGATATACGTTTCAATGAATGAATTGCTTGTGTGTCTGAATTCTCGAGAACTTAAAAGTCGTTAGGATACAGTAATATGCTTTTCTGCAATACAATGCTATGTTGTTATGTAAAAAAGGGATATGGTCGTTATATTCAAAATTTAACAAAATTGAAGATCAAAGCGCGGGCTCTTACACTAAAAATAAATTAATAATATTTTACAGGGGTCTAATGCAGACAAAAATACAACATATTTACGCTATTAGAAGTCGATACGAGAAAAAAAATTTTTTGACCCACCCTAATATACATCCTAGAGATAAGACAGACACATTGGATCATAAAGTAAATGAATGTCATTATCTTTAAAGTAAGTTCCTATCGCATATATTACCGATGGCGAGCTGTAATTACAATTTTACCTACATAATGAGTTTCTTCATCCGTGCCTAACTATGGACGTAATTTTCTAACAATCATTTCGCGCTGTTATTGAGTTATTCATTTCCTGAATGTTAAAAATATGAAGCCAAGAGTCATTTATTATTGTCCTTGTAAAGTTTACAAACTTAAGCTGCGTTAATTATTTCTTGACTTATTACAGTCAAATGTCGATCCGATAATATTCATTCCATGTTATTTCATTGTTTTCTATTAGGAATTCAGAAGTTTAAGAAGAAATACGAAAGATCTTATTGAGTCTGCTTATATTTATTCTTTTAAATATAAGTGAGCAAAGTTTTAACCTTCTGTCTACCGAATGGCTCCAATGAACCCAAAAGTGATTTTATTTTGTGTTTATTTAAAGATTTCGCGATCACATGACTTTATTACTCATGATGTACTTTGTTGATTTTTAGTTGATACTATTTTTTTTATTAAATATTTGTTTCAATATAAATTTTCAACCGGGAACTACCGTTTGGTATCTCTTGCAAAAATTGCAGAATCATTGATGTTTAGTTACTGCCTTTTGTTGTTGAATCTGGTAAGTCTACAGTTTTAGTTTAGTTTCTTTAGTTTATAGTCGTTACTCATAGGATTAAAAAAATATAAAGAAAATGGATAGCCAACGACCTTTGAAACCTAAAGAATTGGAAGCAATTATAAATGAAATGAGCCATATAGAATATCATAGTGATTATAGTGAACATGTTCCATCCGATGACGATGGGAAAGTCGAGATAATTGAAGGTATAACATACAATGAAGGAATTTCGGAGTCAGACAATGAAGACAATTCGGAATCAGGAAACAAGTCTAGCGATTTAGACGCCAATAATGAAGATTTTAATGATTAACCAAACGCTAACGGACAAACTTTTGTTTGAAAAAATAAACAAGTGTGGCCTGAAGCTCCTCTCAATTTGCCACAAGGTCGATTAGGGCGTCAAAATGTTTTACGCGAAATATCAAGACCTACAAGATATGCTAACCGAGAAGTTGATAGTATATCTTCTGCGTTTTTGATTTACCTCAGAAAACCACTCATGGCAGTTATTGTGAAATGGACAAATGTATAAGGAAATAACTAGATGGATATACTCCAAGCCGGTAAATGACTGTATATGAGCAATTGGTAACATTTAAAAGAAAATGTCCTTTTCGCCCATATATACCGCCAAAGCCAGGTAGATATTGTATCAAATTTTGGGCAATTTCTGATAGCATCGCATCCTATGTATGAAAATTATAAGTCTATATCGGAAATATAGGTGAAACAAGGGAGAAAAATCAAGGTGAGAATGTATTGAAAAGATTAGTAAAAGACATAGAAGGATCTGAGAGAAATTATAACATGCGACAATTTGTTTGTCCTATTCACTTTCTAACTATCTACTGTTAAAAACATTATTAGAACTATTCATAAAAAAATCCAGATTTGCTCACCTACTTCACAAATCCCAAGAATCCAGAAATATTGCCGACATTATTGGGCTTACAAAATAATAAAATGATATTTTCATACTTTCCAAAGAAGGGAAGAGTAGTTACATTACTTAGTACAGAACACAATTACACCAAAGTGGTACAAAAAGAAAGCCAGAGGTAATCCAAAACAAAGGCGGTGTGGACACTATGGATAAAATGACTAGATGTTACAGTGTGAAAGGAATGACAAGCAGACAAGCAAGGGCCATTAACTATTTTTTATAACATGATAGACATTAGCGTTATGAAAGCATTCATAGTGTGTCTATCTCTCAACAGAAACTGAAGCAAAAAGTCATGCAAGAGAAGAAATTTTATTATAGAGTTGGGTAAACAACTGGCTCAGTACCATGAAAATCTAGAACCAGCTGAAGCATTCACTAGTGGGGAAACTGAACCGACAAGGAAAAAGGGTCGATGCAGCATCTGCACATCTAAAAGAGACAGATAAACTAGAAGTACTTGTAATAAGTGTAAAAAGCATGTATGCGGAGAACATTACATAATAATATGTACTAAATGTGTTGAATAAAATTACTTTGTAATTATTATGCAAATTATTGATGTAAGTGTTTATTTATAATTAACCAAAAAATAGCAAAAATACGTTTGAACATAAAGAAAATCACCGTAATTCATATATGGGTCCAATGGACCCTTACGGTAGATTTAGCTAGTTTTTTTTTCAATAGACAGAGGGTTAAATATGAACCTCGTAGAAAATTGGCAACATATCAATTTAGAAAAGTATTATCTAAAACTCCATCTACGAGGATGGTTTGACAGAAAAGTAACTTTTCAAAGGTTGGCAACACTTTCGCTATGGTGATTATGTTGCTGACTTCCGCCATATTTCTAATGTCTACTGTCTAAATTTTAAATAAATATGACAAATAAGTTGTTTTATACTCATTTAAAGAAAACTGTTTTCGTTGTTGTGTAAATATGGAGAAAAAATTAATTTCTAATGTTAATTACACATTATTTTTACGCCAAAAAATGTTTAAGACGCCATGGAAAAGTTTTCTACTTTTGAAAGTGTTTTCTACTGGAAAAAGTACGTAGGATTTGTCTGAAACATTTTTTTTCAATTCATGATAGATGGCGCTGTAATCGATAATATTAATTTTTTTTCAATTTCTCGCACTGAAAACTTGTGTATATGATTCTGCAATACGTGTGTAATAAAAAATACGTTTGCTTTATAAATAATAAAAATTAGTCTATGGAAAAACTTTATTCATTTTACGAATTTGGAATAACTTCAATTTTTTTCGTTACGTGTTGTTCTTCGATGAGACGTCTTTCACACACCACGGAACGGTTAATCGACGCAATACATATTACAGGATGGCCTCTTTAATCTGACCGTGCATTAATCCGAACCTCAAATAATCCGAACAACAGATATTTGAAATTATAGTCCTAACAACGCCGAACATCGAAGTAAATCCTGTTGCGTAAATAGGGGAATCACCGGTGTTAATGTTTTCTAAGATTTTCTTTGTTTAGGTTTTTTATTCAGTAGACCGTCGACTGTCAGTTACATGTTCAGTTCGCAAAATGGCTTCTAAAAGAAAACACGTTACTTTGTCGATAAAAGAAAAAATTGAGCTTATTAATTATTTAAATGGGGGTCATACAGTGACTGCTTTATCATTAAAGTACAAAGTCTGAAAATCAACGATTTGCGCTGTCAAAAAGAACAAAGAAAAAATTTTATCATATGGCGCCACATCCAGTTCTTCATCCAATAAGCGTAAAACGATAAAGGTGAGTGCATATCCCAACGTTGATGAAGCGGTTTATACCTGGTTTATCCAGGAAAGATCTAGAGGTATGTACCAAAATGAAAAAAACTTATATCTATGTACGTAAAACTTAAATTATTCTATATGTCCCAATATCGAGAGAAATTTTACGTGAAAATGCCAAATTCTTTTATTACCAAGCTCTCAACAATGATAATTTTAAAGCTAGTTCCGGTTGGCTTTATAAATTTAAACAGAGGTATGGAATTCGACAATTGTCAATTACAGGAGAAAAATTGTCTAGTGAAGAGGCAGCTGTAGAGAGTAGAAATTTTCTTCGAAATAAAATCGAGGAAATGCAGTTGAGTCATGACCAAATTTACAATACAGACGAAATCGGACTTTTCTATAAATTACTTCCTCAAAAAACACTTGCTCACCTGGCGGAACCATCAGCTCCAGGCAGAAAAATGAGTAAGCAACGAATTACATTTATGCCTTGGTCTAATGTTTCTGGAACGCATAAAATGAGATTGTTAGTTCTGGGCAAATCTCAAAAACCGAGGGCTTTTGGAAATAATCACTATCAGCGATGTAACAAAGTCAGAAAAAGGCCTGGATTACCAAAGAAATTTTTAAGAATTGGTTTTATGAAGATTTTGTTCCGGCAGCTGAATTTAAACGCAAAAGCACTGTTAATTTTAGACAACGCACCAGGACACGCAAAAGATTTATGTTCAGATGATAAAAAAAATCGTGTAATGTTTTTGCCGCCAAATGTAACACCGCTAGTGCAACCAATGAAGCAAAATGTAGTTCAAGCATCAAGTTGCATTATAGAAAAAACTTTTAAAACGAATTGTTTCTTCTGAAGAAGATCTTTCAGCAGAACTTAAAAAAGTTAATCTAAAAGATGTTGTAATAGGATTAGCAGGAGCCTGGGAAAATGTAAGACCAGATCTCATTAAAAAATCTTGGAGTAAACTTCTAATGCATGATGATGATGTTGACGATGGTGATTGGAGTGAAGTTGATAATCTTCCACTGCCTGAATTGGAAAAATAAAATGGAGTTACAGCGTAAAGAGAAACAAATAGAGGAAGTTACCGCGCTGATGAACCACATTTCTGGCAACGTAACTCGACATTGTTGACTGGGCCATCGGACAAACAGAATCATCTGAATCTATGAACGATATGGATATTTTGAAGCATGTTCAAGATGAATCGAGCTCTGGTGAAGAAGAAACGATACCAAGATCTGTAAAGCACACAGAAGCCAGCAAAAGTATCGAAACGTGTTTGAAGTGGGCTCAGGAAAATACTGAATTAGAACATCACATTCTAATTCTATCTGAAATAAAAAAGGAGCTCGAAAAGCAGAAGAAGCAAGCATTAAACAAAGCAAAATTACTGATTTTTTCTCATTCTCTTAGCATTAGCATTTACTAGATTTAGATTTATGTATATGTTACCGTGAAAGACCGAAAGTAGTGGTTGTCGACATACACCGGTTAATGTCGACAGACACCAGATGAATAGGTGAAAGACCGAACAATTATTAGTTATATTATAAATTCGGTCCTTCACCAGTGTATGTCGACAAACACATATAAGCTTCGGTCAATGTCAGAAACGACAGGACATTTATTATAATATAAGTTTATTATTCATATTATTCACGTCACTGCAAACCATTCATTCTGGAATTTCCAGCTATATTTAATTTACCCTTCACAGGTATTTGTAATTTCTTGCATCTATTCAAATTCACAATAGGCTTATTAAGAAACGAATATTTAGTTCTTAGTTTTGTTCCATTTATTACCGTAGTTCATTACAATAGCTCTAGGATTTCCCAAATTCAGAGGGTTGTAAACTGTTCATATATTCTTTTAAATTCAAATTCATGGATCAGAGACTTATCTAATAGACAACCCGTGGCAGGTGAAACATCATCAACAGGTATTATAATTTGTGCTCGATGGCTACTGCAGTAAATAGTGATCAATTTCTTGAAAAGTTAAATACCCTAATAAGAAATAAACGAGAAGACAATTGTTTTTATTTTTCTCAAGAAAGGTACTCTAAAATCGTTTCTGAAGTAATTTCTGCTAAAAGTAAGTGCAGTACCCCTTTGGACTACAGACGTTTAAAACGTTTTGACATTTTAAAAGTTAGTGACGAACAAAAGTTAATTGTGCCATTAAAACCAGGAGAAACGAATATCCAGTATTATGTTACAAACGAAGAGTTGTTTAATATACTTTCCGAAACTCACATACGAACAGGCCATGGAGGAAGAACACGAATGCTAAAAGAATTGCAAGTTAAATACAAAAATATTACTTATGAAGTCATAATGCTCTATTTAAATTTATGTCAACAATGTCAAATGAAACACAGTGCTCCTAAAAAAGGTATTGTTGTAAAACCAATGGTGAGTTCCGAATTAAACTCTAGATGCCAAGTCGATTTGATAGACTTGCAATCTCACAGCGATGGCGATTACAAATTTATAATGGTTTACCAAGATCACTTAACCAAGTTTGTCCAGTTACGAGCGTTAAAAACCAAGAGAGCAGAAGAAGTAGCATATCACCTTCTTCAATTTTTTTTTAATATTTGGTGCTCCCGCTATATTGCATTCGGATAATGGCAAATAGTTCAGTAACCAAGTCATATCTGAACTATGCGCTATGTGGAAAGATGTTAAAATAGTGCACGGAAAGCTCGTCACAGCCAAACACAAGGCTCAGTCGAAAGAGCCAATCAAGACATACAGAATATGTTAACTGCGTGGATGCATGATAATGATTCAAATAAATGGTCAGAAGGGTTGTCGTTTGTCCAATTCGCAAAAAAACACAACTTACCATGGAGGTCAGAGTCCTTATGAAGCTCTGTTTGGCGTTAACCGAAAAAGAGGCATAGCATCGTCATCTCTCCCCAACGAGCAAATTACAAACATTGAAACCGAGGAACAGCTAGAAGCTTACGTTAATACTTGTGAAGAAAATTTGGTTAGTGACCATATTGATGACCATGTTTTAGATGTAAGTGATATGGATGACCAAAATACCATGGAGCCAATTCACCTCCATCTGCCACCAACAGGTCTTCATCTGAAGTGCCGACTGATCCACAACCCAGCACGTCTTCAACTCAAACACTGACTGATCTGCAACCGATTACGTCTTCATCTCAAGTGCTGACTAGGCAGCACGAGCTAATCAATTCAAAAAGAGTAACAGCAAAAGAAAATCTACTACTCCAAGCAACAAAAATGTTGCGAACCTCAAAGGAAAAGTTTCCTGCGGCCCAAATTGGTGATACTGTAAGAATTAAAGTCCCTGACGTCGATCGTGGTCGTACAGATCCCCGAAATGTGTTAGCCATTGTTGTTGGGATAGAGAATACAGACTTTTATAAATTAGCGAACAAAAATGGCACCTTCAAGCAGCTTTTCACTCGTAATCAATTCGCAATTTGCAAAGAAAAGTTAATTTCCATGGATGAGATTTCAGGTCAAGAAATTTCGGTAAGAGAAGCAGCTTCTGCTAATTCAAAAAGTGGAGGGCAAGGCTATATACGCTGTAACTGCAACTGTTCCACGGCTAAATGTAGCTGTAAAAACAATAGGCTTTTGTGTAATTCGAAGTGTCATGATAGCTTAAGTTGTTGCAATAAATAAGGTTGCCATACATTTACTATGTTTTTTTTAATTTCATTTCAAGAAATAAAATGCATTTTATTTGTTATATTCATATTATGTTTGTTGTGTTTGTTTTAAGTTCAACAATTTCTTTATGTTCATTTGAAAACTTCTTGTTTTAATCAAAATAAATAATAACCTATAGAGTTTTATTTTGTTTTCTTTTTATAAACAAATTCTTTTAAACATACACCATGAGTCCATGATGAATGTTGACATTCGCCGGTGTAAGTTAGAAATAATGATATTTGATGAATATATCGGACATACGCCAAGTAACTTGGTGAATGTTGACATTCACCGGTATATCTCGACTATCACCGGTTTTCGGACTTTCACGGTAACATATATACTATGTTATACATATAAATGTATCTACTTCTGATATCTAAGAAAATACATATGCGGTAGTAGTGTAATTACTTATTTATTTGAAAATAAAAGGCTTTTCCTCACACGAATTATAAAATTCATAGATAATAGGGTGTATGCGTATTTTTTATCAATTTTCGATCATCCGAACATTGTTAAAATCCGGATCAATCAGTGCAATTATTAGTTCGGTTTGAAGAGGTCATACAGTACTGGAGTGTTGACAATCTGCACTGGCTTCGCCAAGTAGAACACAAGCGCCCGTCGACTGTCAACGTGTGGTATGGAATAATTCGGAACAAAGTCATCGGCCCCACATTATTGAAGGTCACTTGAATGGTGTACCGCGACATTTTGGAAAATAAACTGCCAGCGCTACTTGAAGAAGTTAGCTTAGAAGTGCCACAGAACATGTGGTTTCAACATGATAGTTGTCCAGAGCACACTATTCGGTGGTAGCACGTGAACTACTTGATCGTAATTTCAATGGTCGCTAGATCGGTAGAGCTGGTTCAGTAAATTGGCCTGCTGGATCACCAGATCTTACTCCGCCAGATTTCTTTTTGTGGGGTTATCTCAAGGTATACAATCAAGTACCAACAACACGTGAAAACATGATTGAGCGAATCAGAAATGCTTGTGCCGAAATTCAAGAAGATATACTTCTCAGTTGTCTCCACTCATTTGAAGTACGGATCAATATTTATCGTTTTGAGCACCTACTTTAATTGAAATATGATGAGCTGAAGGGATATCTAGCACTCTGATAAAAGTGAGAGGCGAAGGGACTTACATAAATGAAGCAACTTGATACATGAGAGGCAAGGAGACTCAAGTTAATCAAGCACCGCAAGGTCGTACTACGCACACGTCGTTGTTGTTGAGTTACGCTAAAATTAATTTATTCACCAGCAATTTACATTTCCACAGGTTTCTCTAAGACTAATTTTGATTTGTTACAAAGAAAAGGTATTTTTTATTACACACGTATTGCAGAATTATATACACAGGTTCTCAGTGCGAGAAATTGAATTTCATCGATTACAGCGTCATCTATCATGAATTGAAAAAAATGTTTCGGACAAATCCTACGTACTTTTTCCAGTACAATTCGAATCTGTGATAAAATATTTAAGATTTCAAAGTTACCACTGCCCCAGCTACATGGAGGGAGAGACAAAGACTAATTCTAACACTAATGTATTTCCTCCATTGAATTATCAAATTTTAAATCTGGACATTGTTTCATGAACTGCTTATTTTTCATGATATTTTAAAATTTCAAGTTAAAAAATACACCCGGTATACATATATGAATAATATAATAATTATACTAAATTATTACATAAAGGCAAACACAAATTAACCACAATTTCCACCATATTATAAATTACATTGCATATGTGACGTTGACACTAAAAATAAATCAATTATTTACTTTTGCTTGACACAATCACTTGATTAACACAAGACACTGTTAATGTTTTGAGATGATAACGATAACATGTACACGCACATACATACAGGTACTCGAGTATACAGGCTTATTCACGCTATACGGCAAGGAATATTGTGGCCCAAAATACATGACTTTCAAAAAGTTTTACTTTTGAGATATATGGGGTCTATTATGATTACTTTTAAAATTATTTTCATATTATTCAGGATGTACCAAAAGCCCTAAAAATATCAAGTTATGTTTGTCTAAATGGAACCCCTGTATATTATTTCCTGTTTGTATTCTCCGATCAAAATAAGTGTATATTTCAATGAGGTTAATAATACCTAAACCTTAAAGTTTTTAAATAATTTGAATTTTATCAAAATTTAACCTAATTTGCATGTTTCAAATAATTAAGAAGTATTTAAGTTATTATGTAAGCGAAATTTACAGTGAAGTGTAACAATAGATCATATTTTATGTTTAAATTATAATAAACTTGCCGTCTTATACAGAGTGTACAAAAATTAAAACTAATCAAATAAGAACTTTAAGTGGCTATTACTTGATTATTTTAAACACAACGCCATATTTTTTAACTTACCATCAAATGCACTTTTTAATTACCTATCGAATAGTATTTATAGCCCTTAAGTCTTTGCGTTTTTGCAGAATACGCCTAATAATCGTTTTTCGCACCATTTGGTGTTTTTCTAAATAAAAATACTAATGTATCTAGTTACCTATTGTATAAACCTCATTATTTTGATCAGAGAATACAAAAATGCAATAATATAGAGAAGGTTCCATTTAAAAAAAACAACTTTGATAGTTCTAGAGCTTTTGGAACACCCTGTATAATATAAAAATAATTTTAAAAAGTAACCATAATAGACCCCCATATATCCAAAAAATTAAACTTTTTAGAAGTCAAATACTGTGGCCGCAATATTTCGTACCGTATAGCGTGAATGTATAGTTCGTAAAGTATAAGTTTTCAGTTCAAGGCCAAATTAAAAGCATATGATTCAAATCAGTACTGCAGAGTCAAATAAAGTCAATATTCAATCGCGGAAATAACCGTTTGTCATCATAAAATATAAACGTCATGTTTTGCAATATTGTCAAAATTTTAGTATGTCACTTGCAATATAACCAAAGAAAGCATATACATAACCTACATGTCAAAATAATAATAATGAGTAAAGTAGGAACATGAATAGTTCAAAAGTATTGTTTCTTTTCTAGTATAAATATATTCATTCTATCCAAGAAAACTATGCGCAAATTATGACTTTAATATTCGAACAAATTACCAGGCATCTAAGAAATATTCTGTAAAATAAATAGGTAGGTTAGAAATGACAATGTGATAATCAAACAATTTCGTACTTATTGTCACTAATTGATATTACTATCAGTATTGTTCTGAAAAGAACGGATGTTGTAATTTTTCATGACAAACTAAATATTCAAATTAGAGGAATGGTTAACCTAGAAGTCAGAATACCGGAAACAAAGTCAATAAACAACAATATTCAAATAATTTTACAGCAAGCCGAATATCATAAGACTATCTCCTGGACAACTTATCCTTTTTATTTAATATCATATTTCAAAGACGTACGTCCTAACTTAAAATGACAAACGTGTGTAGTATTACAGCGCGTATTCATGTGTGTTAGGAAGAGATAAAGTACAATTTGCGGTTCCCACTTGGGCAGTACGAACTGAAAACTTATACTTTATGAACTGTTTATGCAACTTACGTTTCATATTTTTCTTTCTCATAATTTTCTACAAAATTATATATATATATATACATACACATCACATTGTCCCCTGAAATTTTAAATAAGGGCTTTTGAATGCATTAGTTGGCGCTTAGCTACCATGCTCGTTTTTTGCATAGCTGGGAATATGAGTAATGTGTGATGTGTTTGTAGGCACTGTGATTTACACTCGATCATTATAATAGGTTGCCATGGTTGTTATTGCAAAATGTATGTCAATTTGACTTTTGACAATTGTTCGGTAGCTTCAAATTTGATACACTCTGATACAATTAAGTGTAGTTAATTTTTATTTTCAAAATATTAACAACGGAACAGAAAACTCAAATTTGAAATGGTTTTATGGAGGTCAATCGATGAATGAAATCGTAAATAATTTGTTTCTTTTGGCATACGATGTGACAGTAAACACCAGTTTGGTCTTCCATCATACATTTGTTTAATGAAACTGGTTTTGTAAATCCACCATGTAAGTACTCAAATGAGAGGAGGAAAATTATGTTCGAAATATGATAACAGAAAATGACACTTTATCAACAAGAGACCTTTCAAAAAAAAACAGAAATTAATACCGGAAAATCAGAAGTGCATAGAATACTTAAAAGGAGTAGTTTCAAGTCTTTCAAAGTTAAAACGACACAAGAGGTTTTCCCGGCTGACCGTGATCGTCGAATGGAATTTTGTGAAGATGTGATGGATAGTGTAAACAACAATTACGAATTTCTTCCAAATATTCTGTTTAGTGACGAATCGACTTTCATGTTAGATGGTCGCCATATATATATATATATATATAATGTGTGAAAGTCATATCCACTCGGAATGTGCAGATACCGGTATTTCATTGCTTTTACAAATCATCACATCCGGATAATGTGTACTGATGATTGGTAAAAACACTAAAATACCGGTATCTGCACATTCCAAGTAGATACGACTTTCACACATTTTTCATTTGCCCGGACAACCTGGACGGTTGGCGCCGCCACTTGTTGTGTCTGCATTCTTAGGCAAATGTGATTTTGTCATTTGTAGAAATTAATACAACAAATTATAGCGGCAATTGCATGTAATGTGGGAATTTAATAGTTATTAATTCTCATTTACATTGCGTTTTTCATATATATATATATATATACGAGGGCCGATTGATATTTAAGTCTCCAACAACGCCATTGTGTGAGTAGTGCGGATAGAAGTAAGTTCCAACCTGCAATCGGTAATTTCGAGTACCTCATCTAACCATGTAAAATGTCATTATCCGGTGTACTTTCGTTGAGTATCAGTGCTTTTTATAATGAGTTCGATATCTGAGATGAATGAATTTTTGAATGTATTGATGTTAAGAATGTTCGCCAGTGGATTCGACGCCACAGGCAAACATTCTTCACATCAATACAATCAAGAATTCAATTTCATCTTACTACGAGTAAAACACGTCTGTGCGTATCTGGAGAGAATCGACACTATTTGTGAGAGATACTCTCACAAATAGTGTCGATTCCGCTTAATTGGGTCCTAGGATAATTAGGACAACCGCTTCATTGGGATATTTCTAATAAAACGGCATCAAATATAAGTAAAACTTCACCGTTTTATCGAGGCAAAAAACCGTTTTATCAGGACAAAACATCGAATAATCGTGGGAACTCCCTAATTCTCCGTGAAGCGAAATGTAAACCGATGAGACAAAAGTCTACTAATTTCTTAATGTACGCTCTTCCATATGTACATAATACAAATTGTGTGTGGACTCGTTTGTTCAAAATGCCCCGTAGAGACTTAAGTGTTGTTCAAAAAGTGGAACTGGTAAACAAAATAAAAGAGCATCCAAACACAATGAATACAAGTGTGCCTGAAATTTTAAAAGTACCGAAAACTACGACTACGCGAATTCGTGCAAAACTAAAGGGAACTCCGTAAACAAATTAGCATCGCAGGTGCGAGTGGACGTGGAGTGCAGCAAAAACGTAAACTAGAAAGAAAAGATGCTGAAGTTGACGAAGCTCTCAGCAGTCAGTCCAGACCAATGTTAAAATGCAAAGCCAAAGTGTTTGCAAAGAAGCTGGGCCAGAAGCAGAAGCATGAAAATGAAAATTTTAAGGCGATCGAGGGGAGACTTTCTCGTTGGAATAAGATACACGACATCAAGTTTAAAAAAGTTCATGAGGAAAAAGTGAATGCTGATGTTTTGTCTGCCGATAGTTGGAAATTCGAAAGGTTTCCCGAAATTATGAACGAATTTACACCGGAAAAATTTACAACGTCGATGAGACAGGGCTGTCTTATAGAGCAACTTCAGATGGTTCTCCTTGTTTTAAAAAAGACAATTTAGCAGCTTTGAAGATAGCAATGGCAAGAATAACTGTCTTTTGTTGTACGAACATGATGGGGAGTGACAAGAAAAAACTGCTTGTTATTGGAAAAACTAAAAGACCTCGCCGTTCAGAATTGGATGTCGAGAGATTGCCCGTCAAATATCATACTAATTCGGATGCATGGATGACGTCGTTAATTTTTCTAGATTGGCTGAAAAGTTGAGATAAAGAATCGCAACACCCATGCAGATCCATTTTTCTGATTCTAGACACTTACTACATACTACACTCTAAAGAACATAACTCTTGAATATCTGCCACCAAACACAACATCATTGACTGAACCCTTGGACATGGGCATTATAAAAAAACCTAAAAATTAAGTAAAGAACTAAACTAATAAATTTCATTTTACAAAAAATTGAAGAAGATTTATTGGGATCAAACTCGACAGCTAATGATGTAAGCAGTAAATACAACATTCTACAAGCCACAAACTTCGTTGCAGACAGCTGGAGGGATATTAACAGCAAAACAACAAAAAATTGTTTTGCTTATTGCAATTTTAAAGTGAACTCGCAAAGCTTGAGTGAAAGCCCCGAGAAAATGGATAAAGATGTCAACAATGACATTATGTTGAAAGAGACGGGAATACAAAATCAAGAGGAATTCGCCGATTTAGACAAAGATTTAAGTTGCTGCGAGGAAAAGGAAAATCTTGATGAAAATATCATTGATGAACGCCTACGAGAAGCCGAAAACATTGATTTTGACAGTGAAGAAGAAATCGAGTCTACACCCGCTTCTTTTCCAGAAGCACAAAATTCCATCGAAAAGTTAAGACATTTTATTTGCTGAGAGGGAATAAGGGAAGTCCGTTATCACGTGCTCCAATTTTGTTAATGCTGAGTCAATTAAGATTCTAACTTGTTAAATAAGATAACTAAATTTTTGTTACGTTGGTTTCGCTGTTTTTTACATAAAGTATACATGCTTTGTATAATATGTACATATATGTATTATATCTACCAGTATACATACATAACCCCGTAATTCGGATTTTGTTTTATGTACATATATACTATTCATTGTTTTTATTTATTGTTTATTATGTTTGTATTTAGTACTGAAGACCACAATATTAAATGCTTATGTTTGTAAGTAAACCAGTCAATGCACATTGAGATGTTTTTCTTTGGTTTATTCATGATCTCCGATTTATTGGGACCTCCAGATTATTGGTACGAAATACTTTCCCCATTTTTGACCCGATTAAGCGGAATCGACTGTATATAAATTTGTATTATGTTCTTCACACCCGCTTTTTGTCTTTGCGGACAGCTCCCATAAGCCGATATCTCTAAAAACCGAACAATTTGTTTGGAACCAAATTTTTCGGTATCAATCCCTATGTTAAACACGCTCTCATAAGCGGACCTTCTGTTGGACAAACACGGATAGCATAATTGTCACCGACAGACTCGAAGCGTTCTCAAGAGCGGACACGAAGCTCCAACAAAAACACCTGTTTCTTTCGATAGCCGCGATATTTTCCAGCAGTCCCCTTGAGATTGTAAAACAAAAGGAAAGCATTCGTAGACAATTGCAATCAAATGATAATTTAGCCAAAAATTTTAAAAAATATAATCGGTGACGCAGCGCAGATTGATAAAATTTGTTTTGGGTGGTTTGCTCGATCAAGAAACCAACATATTCCTATATTAGGACCGTTAATAAAAGCAAAGGCCAGAGAAGTAGCTAACGGCTTGAGATGTGATAAGTTTAGTGCATCCGATGGTTGGCTACAAAAATTTAGAAGGAGGCTTAATATCAGCTGCAAATGTATTCCTGGTGACTCAGCGAACGTTAATGAGGAAGATGTAGATCGATTTTTACAAAAAGTGCCTGCAATGCTATTGGGGTACAAACCACAGGACATCCTTAATGCAGGCAGATGAAAGTGGATTGTATTTTAGAGCTTTACCAAACTGAACTTTAGCATTTAAAGCTGAAAAGTGTGTAGATGGTAAGATGGCAAAAAAGATTGACTATAATGTTTTGTACAAACATGATTCGAGAAAAAGAAAAGCTTTTGGTTATTGGAAAAAATGCTGGACCACCGACATTAAAAAATGTAACAGTTAGTAGTTAGCCTGCTACCTGGATTTTTAATAAAAAGGCGTAGATGACAAGATCTATAATGACATATAATAGGGCTTCTGGATATGGACAAGAGGATGAAATTTAAAAAACATAAGGTTTTGCTTTTTCTGGACAGCGCTGGATCACATCCTAAAAAACATTAAAATTATATTTTTACCTCCTATCTGTTTGTCAACCTATGGATCAGGACATAATTCAAAATTTTAAGTTTTTTTATCGTGGCCTGATTTTGAAACATGTCATTTCAAAAATGGATAACGTCCCCCCCCCCCCCTCAGAACTTTGAAAATCGATTAGCATTTCGGATGCTATTTACTTCATCAAAAAGGCATGGGACAAGATAGCCTCAAATACCATTCAAAACTGCTTCGGAAAAACAGGTTTTAGAAAGACAAGTTCAAGAGGTAAACCTGATTGATTATGACGCAGAGGATGATCTGCAATTAGCAACCCTAGCAGAGTTTTGGAGGAACTTTACTGAAATTTGCCAGTCTAAAAGCCAACAGGATGATGACTTTATTAATTTCGATAAAATGTTATCAATCGAAGAGGACCTTAATGAAAGTAATAAAACCGAAAATAATATAGCAGAGACAGTGGCAGAGGATACTTTATAAATCGAAAACGAAGAAGAAAATGAAGATACTGGTCTAATAAACTTATACGCAAGCGTTCTGGAGGTCGTTGAAAACCTAAAAAAGTTTTCAAAAGCAGATTTTGTTGCATTCGTACATTTAAAAATATTGAAACGCATTTTAAAAATTTTATCTAAGAAAATTCTAAGAAAGCAAAGTAGTCAAAAATACTAGATTTTTTTTTAAAAATAATCTTTTTTGTATGTCCAAATGTTAATTTAAAAGTAATAATTTTATTTGGTATTCGACCTAAAGTTTATATACGTTTTATGTTTCAGTTAAAAAAGAAGTTTATGTATGTGCTATTATTTGCTGTATGTATTGTTCATGTTTTCCAATATTAAAAAAAAAAAAAACCTCCCATAAGCGGACAAAAATGTTAGAACCGTGAGTGTCAGCTTATGAGAGCTTTCACTGTATATAAAAAAAATACGACATGCTCATTATTCAATTCATTTTAATTTTTCATTTGAAAAATAAAAAATTGTAGAAATCGGGATTGATAAGTAATAAACACACAAAGTCTAAAATGTTGCATAAAAAACATAAAATATTGTATCCCATAGATATTTTATTTTGTATGACCAGCATATTTTATTTTTCTTACAAATGAATAAATACAAAATTATTTAGACCCTACGCGTTATAGTTTGATGAAATCGTATTACCAAGGAGAATCCCAAAATGTCAAAAAATACAGACTGTTCCGTTAAAAGAAGTATTTAGTGCATCAAATTTTTGGAATACCCTGTATATTTAAAAGTTATTTCAATTAATGGCTTTTCATCGCTAATTTTCATATCTAAAATTTTATTTCAATATCCTTACTAACTTGACAGATATTTACATATCTCAGTACTTTTGAACATCAATGTATATTGATTGAATTACCGTTTGATACTATTATAAATGCTATTGTATAAAATATGTTCAAAGTTCGATAATGAGATTGTTGAAATATATTATTTATTATTCTGGCTTCATCATTTGTAAATACCAGATATTACATATTTGGAATTCAAAGTCGTTTATACAATTTGGAATAAATTTTCACAGAACTCATTTATTTGTTTCATTAATTTCTGTTTCCTTGAATTTAATAGAGTTTATTAAGCTTATAAGTGGTACTCTTTACCAGCACTAATTAACCGTGTTTAATTATAGAATATGTTATTGACTTTGATCAATATTGTTAATATATTTTTGTCAAGGTGTAAACGGCAAATATTATTCACGAGTTTAAGTGAGGTAATCAGGGTAATTATTTTTATATCGTCATCAGTCATCACAGCGTACTTGACAATAGATTTTAAAATTCAAGCTATTAAGTGATAATCAGTTTGGTTTTAGAACCAAATAAGTCCGATAAAAATTCAAATTTTACATCATGTAGCCATTATACAATGCATGATTTAGATATTGTTTCATTCCTTTACCTATTAGGCCCGGTTTATTCACCTTCCAGTAAAGTACCTGTTAGTTACTTGACAATTAAATTTACTTGGCACATTTACTATTTTTGGGTTTATTCATATAATTTTAAAGGTCGGTTAGTTACTGGAAAGAATTACATGTTTTTACAACAGTAGTACGTTTAAGGGAAAATAGAGAAAGATGAAACATACCACTAAGACATGGTATAGAGAAGGATGCACAGCTTTCGATAATTTGAAATTCTAGTTGCCGGCATGACAAATGAGTGCATCTAATGTAACCTTAAATCTCAAGCGTTTATTGTGTGTTATCACGTGTTGTCCATTTTTACTTTTTGTGTTATTCAACCCCTTTTTGTATTTTCAATACAAGTAAATAAATATATGTATGTATATATATATTCTGTATTAATATTGGTTGTTTTATTATTATATTTATTTTGTACAGAGTTTTTTTTTAATATATCTTTTACGACTAGCTTCATATTATAATTTACTATGACTACATGTGAAATAAAGATGAAATTTTTGTTTAGAACATAATACTTTATTTACCACACACAGATTATGTAATAAACATTACAAACGAATAAATTCGTCATCATCAAATTTATTAAAATTGTCTTCTATTAGATATCGATTGCGTGTTTGATAGGGTTTTCTCTGTCTATTCACTAAATTATTAATATTGACAAAATCGTCTAAAATATCGCCAATGTCTTCAAATAAATCCATTTTACTTGTCAATAACTTAATTTTCTACATAACAGTTCACAAACAACATGATATTAGTCTTACTTGACACTTTATAGGGTAGGTGAGCAGCAAGTAAATTTTCTGCCAAGTAAGTAATTTTACTGGACGGTTAAATTTTACTTGACTTAATCTGGCAAGAAGGCTTTATCTTACAAGTAGCGTTACTCGATACTTTACTGGAAGGTGAATAAACCGGCCCTTAGTGTAACAAATAATATCGCATAAATGTGATGTAACATGTAATTAGTAAAGAAATATATATTTGGGCTGTAAACCGTAGATTATTCCAGAACATCTTGCCTTCTTTGGGTGACGTTTGGTACGGGTACTGCATAAATTTTAAAGTATTTTGCGTAATCTTAGGTTTAAGACCTTATGAATAAAGTGACGAGGCTGCGAAACAAGGTGAGTACAATCAGATTCTATGACACAAGTTCTGTGACAAACCCCACTGGGCGTAGTAATATTATGTAGTTACTATACATTTATTTTAATATTTCTTTTTGTTATCTAAAATAATATAAGAGTCATCTAGTGGCCACTAACTGAAAGATGGCTAAATTTTCGGTGAGGGTCACGAAATATGGAGACACGAACATCAAAGTGCCTACAAACAAGTATCCCTTCTTATATATTTCTCTTCGCTGACTATACCATCGCACCATATAACTACTAGTTAAAATGTATGTTACTCGCAAGACTTAAAGACGGTTCATTTTTGATCCACCCTTGATTTGATTGATTTAAAAGTTCGAAAAAATAAAAGTAATAAAGGGAAATATTTCTGATGCATTAATTTTGTCCAGGGGTATATTATCGGTGCCCCTTTGTAATGTTAAGTGTCGGTGTCTTTATTATAACGATTCTCATAAAATAAATTAAAAAGTTATTAACTTACATAAACGTGTTCACAAAATACATACAACTAATAACTAATAACTAATGAGATTCGATGAATTAACCTCCTATTATAAATAAATATTTGATAACATAAATTTCCTTCTTTCAAGGTTGTGATATTTTTTTGCCGGCAATTAACTCCGACAATATTTATATATGTAATGCAAAATATAAAATTACTAAATAAGAAATATGTACTGTTATCTCAGAAACGTCTACGTTAGGATACGATTCGTGCAACATTGGCAACTAAATTAATAAGCAGAGAGCGGACAGAAGCGATTGAATGACCAATTGCCCCGATAAAACATTGTGGCGGTCTCAGGTATAGTATGCATGTTATAACAGCTCCACTATTTGCTTGCTCAATGGCATTCCTCAAGCAGGTGTTGTTATTTCCGTCTTTATGAATAGTACATTGTGTCTATTCCTCCATAAATTCAATTCAACAGTGGCGTGTAAAGCGGAATATACATTTATATATTATTTCGTTAGACTTCGTTGAAATAATCGGTTAAAAAATTATATCCGCTAATTTCCAAAGTGTATTCTCGTGTTTACATGTTGTTATACATGCATATACATACATATATGTATTTAATGTTCTTGAGATAGTATATTTTCTATTCTCTTCTATATGGGATTGTTTCTGGTTTCGTTTCGTTCACTGTTATTTGGTTATAACGTTTAGTATTTTAAAAAATCCGTTTTATATTGTTATATTGTATATTTATTCTACAATTTTTTATAAATATTAAGTTTAATTTACTACCTTATTTTCGGACTAGTTTTCGTTTCTTCTTTTTAGTCCATTTCTTTCTGTTCTTAGTATTTCTCTTTATTTTCATTAACTATGGATAATTCTTGTAAAGCAACCATGGTAGGATAAATTAGAGCCCATACAGATTGGTTGCACATTCGTAATGATACCGAATTATATTGCATTGCCTGTTCATTAAGTTTAAGGCGTCCACAAAAGTGTAATGTGCAGACATGTTTCTTCGAAAACTCATCAAGATAGCATATGACCATCTGCACCTGACACTTTTAACGAAGAACTGTGTGAAGCTTTCATAGAGGCCAATATCCCATTCAAAAAGCTTAACAATCCATTCCTCAAGAGGTTTCTTAGAAAAATACACTGATCGTCATATATAAGATGAATCTAATTTACGTAAATACCACTTACCAAAATGTTATTTGAGAACCATTGAAAAATACGAACCAACCTATCTGGTCATTATCTTTGGCTAATGCAGACGAAACAACGGATGTAATGGGACGATATGTGTTAAATGTAGGTGTTGGTATTCTTCATCCGACAACTTCATACCAACCGCACTTAATTGCAACTAAAATGTTGCCAGTCGCAAATGGTGAAACAGTTGCAGAAGTAATTGATCAATGTATTCATAATATTCTGTCGTCGCATAGCAATCTCATCCCAATATCCTACACGTCATTTTACAAATGTTGATAAGACAGTTCCATCATTTAAAAGGATATTTCTCAAAGCACCTTCGCGAGTGGCATTATTTAGAGAAATACTAATTTGCCTTTACCCCCAGCCATGTTCCCCACCTAGTTAATACAGGAACTAGGTGGGGAACATGGCTAGAAGCAGAATTTTTCTATTCACACACTTAGATGAATTAAAAAACTTTGTTTTTCATCTTCAAGATGATGATACGCAAAGCATTTATAATTGTAAACACTTGGTACAAATTGAAAATTTACAAAACCAGCTAAACCGCATTAAAGCTAATTTCCAGTGTCTTACAGATACGGTTACTTACATGCTAAATCAAGATATTAACCTAAAATAGGCGCTAATTAACTTAACTTAAACTGTTATCGATCGAATGCTAAGTATACCTTCTGAATTTGGAAACAAGCTGAGACCAAAAAGTTGATGCCATATTTAGCAGAAACCCAGATTTGAATATATTATATCAATTCTGCACAGAGCCGATTGAAAAATCTATACATTCACAGTATGGAGCACTTTGGCAACATTTTAATCACGCACCCATCACCATATAACCAACACACAAAAAGAACTAATTTAACACAGGAACACCTTGAACAAATTTTACTTGTTCATAATAACGCTTTCAGCGTAAATGCTCAAACTTCTGTTGAAATAATTACTGAAAATGTTAGAACTATTTTTCCGAACTCTAAAGATAAGACGTGATTGATACAGTAACTTACTAGAAAATATTGGGAACTGGAAAAAGATCTAAATCATCTTATACCAATATGCTATCTGTGTAGCACTTCACACGCATCTCACACTATACTGTGCATTATACTGTGCATTCCTTCAAGCAGCTGAGTTACAGATTCCATAATAGATAGATTCAAAAAAAATCGTAAAGAACAGTTACATTCATCACTCTATAGATAAAAATACTCATTTCTTCAACTTTGACCAATTTTAGATACCACACGATGTGAAACATAAAACAACGCTGCTTATTACAAAAATCTAAAATACCTTAAATGTGTAGCAGAATCTTTTGATAATGCGCTATACAAAATTCCAATTTACTACGATCCATTTTAGTAGTGTGATGAATAGAGATTGCATATTTATGTCAAATACATAGCCAGAGATATTGCGAGCGTTATCAGGTTTGATATTGGCAGCTAGCCGTGCGAATAAAAGGAATCTTTGAATTGCAAATTAGTATGCAGTCGTGCCGTGTATAAATATGCCATGATCGGTGGGCTCGCTTAACCGTCCAGTGAGGAATACAGTGCCTAAATTCAATTGACAATTTCCAGGAACTAAAATGCGGAGGATGTAGAATAAAGTGCACAATGTGCAATATTTTTGATGTGTCGTAGTACGAGAAGAGATTGCAAAATACACGTAAACAGCCACATTGCAACAAGAAAAGGGGTGTGCCAGAAAAACATATTTTACTTTGATTTATGTTTAACTCTTATTGCATATAATATACCGTTTGCTGTACTAGACCGCTATGTATTTATCTCCTTTTGGAATAAATACGCAAAGTGGTAATTATCAAGTCTGACAACGTTATGAAATTTTCTATTTTCTGCTCGCAAAGATATTGAAAAAAGAATTAAATCGGAATTGAAAGATTAAAAACTATGGTTGTGCGTGGAAGAAACGACGGGTCGAAAAAAACAATCAGTGGTTAATATTATGGTACGTACAATGGAACCTCATCAATTGTCACCTGCTATGTTATTTGCTTCGAGACGACTTGAAAAGTGTACTGCCAATGAGATTTGGAAGGTGGTGTTGAAGTCATTGAACAAAGTTGAAATTTCACAAAAGCAAATGTTAATGTTTGTGAGTGACGGTGCCGCAAACATGCTTTCTGTAGGTCGATCTCTCAAAGAACATAGTGCCAACCTCTAACATATAACGTGCAAAATCCACGCTTTGAATCTTGTGGCACAAACCATTCGTGAATGTTATCCACGAGTAAATGATCTAATGCTGGTACAAAGGCAGTGTTTCTAAAGCCTTCGAAACGTACTCGACTATTTCACAGACTGTGTCCTGAAATACCTGAACCACCAGAGCCGATGATTACGCGTTGGACAACATGGTTGAAAACTGCGTTTTGCTATCAGCCAGGAATTATTTAAAGATCCTCAGGTTAAACAAGATTTACAAACTATACACAACAATTACTTCAGACTAGCCGAGGGAATAGAAAAATTACAAAATGTTTCGATGTCGTTTGTGGATTCTGTTCAAACTGTGAATGCAGTTTACGCACGGCTATGAGCTGTAAAAGGCGAAAGAAATAAGTGTGCGATCGAAAAATTTGAAAAATTCCGATTTTCATATATTAAAACTAATTTGTGAAGGTACCTCTAAAGAACCATTCTATTCTTTCCAATAGTGATGTGTAAAACTGCTATTTTTCATTAGCAGCTACAAACTGCTACTGCTACTTTTCGTTAGCAGTTTAAAAAAACTGCTACTTTTTGTAGCAGTTTCTCCTATATAGCAACATACGTACTATATACTTTAAATAAAGCATTTTTCATTAAATACGGCTATTTTTTAATATCTTATTGTCTTACATAATAACTAATAAACGTTACAACATTTTCTGTCTTTTTCAATATTGATTGTTATTTGGTTTTGCTATAATCAATACAAATGCAATTAAATTCTGGTATTTGAAAAATGATTATATGTATTACCTTAGTATTAAATAAACCATCCATTTTTTATTACTAATACGTGAAATAAGTTTCTGAATCGATAGTTTATAAATAGTTCTTAAAATAGTTCTAATCTGCTGCATAAAAAATATTGCTAGCTTAATATTACTTTGTTAGAGCTGCTACGTCAGAAATATTTACATCGGAAAACTGCTACAAAAAGTAGCAGTTTCTTTTCATATTCGTTAGCTGCTACAAACTGCTAACGATAGTTAGCAGTTTCAAAATAGCAGTTTGCTTCGTAGCAACCCATCACTACTTTCCAATATTATTTTGAATATGCATATATAACATCATTAGAACGGTGGAACGGTCGTTTTCGACATTAAAACACACACCTCCACAACTGTGGAGACATATCTGATGATTGGAATATTTAAAAAATCAGATAATGAATTCACTGATGATTCATAGTACGGTAAGTGTTTTTTTTTCTTAAAATTTAAATTAAATGCAAAATTGCATGCGTACGACGCTGGGACGTGTGTCGAATTTGCCATCTCTAATGATGAAATCATACCATTCCTCTTTACCGGCAAATTACAACATTAAAAACAATATAATTTAAAACTATTTAACAAAATAATTTGAAACATGCTGCAGTAGGTAAAACCTCAGCATATTTTGTGTAAAACAAACACATTTTTAATGATATAAAAATATTTTTAAAAATCGGGAACAGAGGGCACAAATATAAGTTCACATTTGTGTGAAAATATCTATTCAGACATGCAGAAATGTGTTTCATCTTACTATAGAATCATAAGTACACGTTGTTGGAGATATATTTTCACCATAAATAACACGCTTACTACATTACAAAAGTCATTACGACACAGCGTAAAAAGCAACCAAGATTCTCAACTTAATTATCATGTTGAAACATTATTAAGTCTGACAATACGCTTGCTTATACTCGTTCCTAATACCCTGACAAACATGTATAAACATGCCCAAGCCTCCAATACTCTTTACTCTTTACTCTTACTAAACAAGCGCTTCACTCACAAACAGGAGTTTTGCAAGAAACCCTCACGGAATGGAATTGTTCGAATATTTCCCCCGGTTTTAGTGAGTAAAAATTTATATTAAGCTGTATTAAAAATCCTGTGTAGTTTAACAAAAAAATGATATAAACAATTTGTTCCGCTTTACACACTATGTTCTTAACTTTAACTTGGTTAAGGACATTAGAAAATATTTGAAATCATTAATTACTTAGTATTGCTTCTGGAAACATTTTTTAAGTTTATTTTTTAAATGTAGCTGTTTCTTATGTTTGGAGGTTCTAACGGCATTCGTTTAGATGATATAACGTATCTTTTGAAGCATAAATTACCACATAATGATGTCATGATTGTACATATATGCATATGTACTCAATAAATATTAGTATTTTACATAATATAGTTTTGGAGTATCCGTTCAAATTACAGCATCTAATGCGTATAACCTTGGTTATGATGTCACGTACATGCACGCAAAAATGAAGTAAAATGTACGATAATATGTTATGATGTTCGAACCTACAATACCTGAGTATTAATTTACCCCGCTTCCATTTTTATAAAAAAATTCACTTTCAGTTCTTATTAAATAAAATTATAGGCTAAATCGATGTTTCACAAATGAGATACTTGTTGAAACAACATTAGGAAATAAAAAATAGATTCACAGTTTCAAATAATTGTTATAACCATTGCAATATTGCCTCGTCATACAATGACTTCATTAAGTAGATGAAAACTATATACGAGGGGCAAGCTATAATTATTGAGAATAGAAAGATTGATACAAGTTTTCAGTAATTGCCATCAACAATAATACACTCAACCATTCTTTTCTTCCATAGTTGAGCCAGGTGTCTTTAAGGGTACTATAAAAAAAAAACACTTAACGGCGATATTAATCTCTTCTTCTGACTGGAACCTTTTCCCCCTCATATGTTTTTTGAGCTCAAAAAATAGCCAGAAGTCACACATCGCCAAATTCGGTGAGTAAGGAGGATGTTCTGTAACTTTGATTTTGTTTTCAGCTAAATACTGAACAGTTATCCCTGTTGTATGGGACGACGCATTATCATGATGTAACATAATTCCCTTTCTTGGCACTTTACTGAACACAGTAGGCAAACAATTTTCAACATACCATTTAGCGGTAACTGTCATCTGATCTTCTAATTTAATTGTGGCCACCAAACCCATACTGCGTACATTACTTTTTCCATTGCTCGCTGTTTTTTCACCATCGTAGGGGTTTCCTCATCTGCATGTATCCAGATTCTGCTTTCTTGGCGAGTGGGAACATCAAAAAAGGTATGTACGTTTCATCGCCAGTTACAATTTTAAACAATTTGATGGCCTCCAGCATTCAGCATATCTAAAGTTTGTTGACAAATTCTAGCACGTTCTGCTTTTTGTAAATTTGTCAGATGATGGAGTACAAACCGAGCTACAACCTTTTTCAAATGTAAATGTTCGTGTAATATTGATCTCACTTGCGAGGATCCAATATTCAGTTTGGACTCTATCATTGAATAGGTAATGCGGTTGTCCTCTTCCACCATCTTCTCCACTTCAGCAATATTTTTGGGATTAACAATAGTTGAAGGAGGGTCAGCTTTTTTCTGTGTACAACCGAGTTACAACAGAGTTCAAATTATGTATACCATCTATAAACAGTAGCCAATGGTGGTGCGAGATCCCCAAATGCCGATTTTAAACTTTCCTCACACTCATATGCACTCAAGTCGTTCTTGAAATCATAGTAAATCATTATCCGAAAGATCTCTCGTGATAATTCCAATTTTTCCGATAACAGAAGCGTCTATAGGTTATTTCTCAGACACTATTCAACCGAATTGCACAAACTAAAAAAATAATGCACTATTTGATAAACAACAATTCGTTTTTCATAGGTAACTAGATTTTTCTATTCTCAATAATTCTATTTATTGTTTGCTTAGTTGCTTGCTTCTCTTTTCGGCATATTTATTATTACAAGTTAAAAAAAATAAATGAAATATGTCCTAACTACAAATACAAAATGCTTGAGTTTTGTGAGCCAGTTTTAGAGCATTGCAACAATGACGAAAATTTTGTTAAAAATATTTACTGACAAATCCAGTGAGATTTAATGACTATTAATCGAAGTCGCGGCGTGTTGTGTTCTACAAATTTGTACAAACTTAGTTTGTTAAATTGACGCGATTAACGTATCACATGAGGCGACATTTGCGTGTAAAAATGAGATTTAATAGTCATTAATTCTCATTTGCAGTAAGTTCAGAATGTTAACTTATATGTATGTACACAAAAGTATAGAAGTGAAAAGTCATATCTGTCGTCAGGATACCATACATTGACAAGCTCCAATAAGAGCGAAACGCGTCTGTACGTTGCGGTGATGGACATGGTTTTTTACAAATTTTTAATTATTATAACAACCAAGAAGGTCGATGTCGCGGCTTGTTGTGTTCTACATGCTGAAGAAACATAGTTTGTCGAATTGTAGTAATTAACGCATCACATAAGGCGATGTTTGCATGTAAAAATTAGATTTAATAATCATTAATTCTCATTCGCAGTAAGTTCAGAATAATAAATAAGTTCAAGATCGTGGTTACTGTATAAGCCACAGTTTACATTTTCTCTTCAAACGTGACTGCACTCATGTTTTTAGATATATATTATGGCTCCAAGAGGTTGTGTTATTTCTCCTGACAATTTTTGTTTTATTTGCGATGAATACACTGTTAAAAGTCAATTAAGACACATAAGCGATTTCATGTTTTGCCTACATCAAGTTGAAACTTGGGGAACAAGATAAAACCTGGGGTCCTCACAATGTGCGCAAAAGATGCGAGGAAGATCTTCGTTTATGGTTTAAGGGTAAAAAAACACTCGTTTCGTTTCGGCATTCCTATGATGTGGTGTAAACAGCAAAACCACACTGCGGACTGCTATTTCTGTTCGGTAGATGTGAAAGGTTTCAAGAAAATATCTTACCCAAATCTTAATTCAGCTAGTCGTCCAGTGCGTCACAGCTCTGAAATACCAGTTCCATATGGATGTGGAGGGTGGACCCTCCAGTTTGGACGATATCCTGTGTAACTCTCAGGATGGATACACTCTACTTCCCCCGAACTGATCTAGTTCAGATTTTTTTGTTGATGAGGGACCCCAATGACCTGGTTAGCGATTTAATCATTTCAAAAAATGCTGCCAAATCGTTGGTGTCAAGACTAAAAAATATAAACATGCTAGCCCGGAACCTCATTTTTGTGGTGCAGGCAACAAGAGAGAGAGAGTTCATTAAATTTTTCTCCAAAGAGGAAAATCTTGTTCTTTGTAGTAATGTTCAAGAGCTAATGAAGTGTTTTGAAATAGAAAATGATTCAGCTGAGAGGCGCCTATTCCTTTATTAGTCAAAACCAACCCCCTTGCTCTATAATTGGAATAAATTTGCATTTGTATTTTGCAAAAAATACTGTACGAGGTGGATTCGGCAGACTAGAAAACATAATATTTACCAAAAACATCCTACACAACTGAATAAAAATTTGTCTTGCACACCTGTGTTATCAAGCTAATAAACTACACATCAGACTCAGACTCAAGACTGTCCTATTATTATACCGACTTCTTTTTTTATTATTACACATACGTTTTTCCTATGTGTAACTTTAAAAAGAAAATTGTCAATGCGTTAGCGACATAGTAGGCAACCACTTATACATCAGTAGAGGATTTACCTATAGCTTAATTCTTAAATTAGTTTGCCATGGAGAGAAAAGAAACATGTTTTTAAGAGGGACATGTATTATATTTTTACAATCGACCACTAGATGGTGCTTTTGACAAACGTAATCACTATATTCCTAAAGTTTGACAGTTGTCAATGAGAAATCCGCGGTAGCTTAGAAATTGAGTCAGTAGTTTGTTGACAGTGAAAGTTTTAAGACAGTGAGTTTGTAAAATAATAGAGATTACTCGTGAAGGTTTTCGTTGGATGATTTTTTACGATTATAAAAAAGGCCTAACTCCACAAGAATGAATTATATCGCTTCGGTCAACTTTTGGTAATGAAGCACTATCAGAGAAGACAGTTTAAAATTGGTTTGCAGAATTTCGTCATGGTTGTGCCTCAGTGAGTGATAAATCACGTAAAGGTCAACCAAAACTGTCGTGATTCCAAAAAACTTCGATGCTGCGCGGAAAATGATAGAACACGATCGACATGTGACTTACAGTGAGGCAGAGGCATCTCTTGGCATATCGCAGACTGCAATTCATTCGATTTTACATGAACATTTATTTGTAAAAAAAATATGTTCCAGGAGAAGGATTCCACATAACTTGACCGAAGCACAGAAAGCAGCTCGTGTCAATTGATGTAAACAGATGCGCAAAAAATTCGACCGCAAAATCCGTATACAACATCGTCACAGGTGACGAAACATGGATATATGCGTATGAGCGGAAACAAAGCAACAATCTACTGTATGGATGTTCCAAGATGAACTGAACCCCACAAAAGTTGTCCGTGCAAGGAGCACTTCCAAGAAAATGATCGTTTGTTTCTGCGGCTGTACAGGACACATCGTAACAATTCCTTTAGAGGATAGAAAACTGTTAATGCTGAATGGTATATAGTAATTTGTTTGCCAAAAGTTATAGACGAAATCAGGAAGAACAACCGAAAACGTCGCATTATTCTTCATCACGACAATGCCAGTTCCCATACAGCACGTCTAACGACTATTTGAAGGAGAAAAGTGTTAAAATAATGTCTCACTGTCCATATTCACCTGACTTGTCGCCGAATGATTTCTTTTTGTTCCCAACTGTGAAACAAAAAATGCGTGAACAGCGATTTTCAACACCTCAAGAAGCAGTCGAAGCCTTTGAAAACACTGTTTCTGAGATTACCTTCAGAGTGGAAAAAATGTTTTGAGAACTGGTTCGTAAGCATGCAAAAGTATATAGACCATAAAGGCGAATACTTTGAAAAACAATAAAATTGTTTGTTCCCAAAAATTTTGTTTTCTTCCCAGATTTTGTAAAAATATAAAACTATGTCAAATATTTCTGAATTTTTATTCATACATGAATCTTAAATACATTTTGCTGAAAAATGGATAATTTATTTAAATCATGAATACGTATAGCAAAAACGAAAAAATTTCAATTTGTAATGTGGTAGCAGAAGAATAATAGCTTAAGGATGATCAGATACATGTTTTCCGTTAATTATCCTGACAGGCCTATACCTTGTGCGAAAACAATTTTAAATATGTTTAACAAATAAAAAAAGATGGTTGTTTTCTAAATTCCTACAAAAAAAAATAATAAAACCAATCACGTGTTAACAGAACACATGAAGCTGAATATCATGTGTTATATAGAATAATGGTCTATAGGATCGCTTTCAGATGTAGCCAGGCATATTGAAATATCGTACAGTTCGGTGGACAAAACCCTGAAAGAATTCAAATATAAACCAAAGAAAATATCAAACCGTCAAGAGCCTTTCGAGGAAGATAAAGTAAAACGAATTGAAGGAAACAAGTTAATGGAAAAATGTCAAAAATGTAAGTTTACATGCGGAAAGTGTTATGGAAAAATCGTTAAAACTAGAACTTGTGCCAATTGCCTCAAATAGACCTTAAGCTACTAAGTATTAAACTGTTTTTTTTTTAATAAATAGACAAAAAAGTATGCAGTATTTTAATTTTTACCTAGCCAGCAATGTTTATGCGAAGGAAAATCATGGGCTAAAATGACCCCTGCAGCGCTAATAGCTATGAAGGGAAGCCCGGCGTTTCTAGTGTTAAATAAATGTTTTCTTTTGTACTTTTTCTCGCCAAAATTTTGTAAGCACTGTGTATAAACATTCCTTGAATATAATATATAAATAATGTATTTAATTACATTAACAATAATTGAAATACGTGCTATTTATGTCAGTACGTATTATTCGCAACTTTCACTTGTTCATAAAATGTATCGCTAATTAGGAACAAGAATGTTTTACATAAAACTACTTTTATTTAGATCACAGTGTTATGGTCGAATTCTTACAAAATTGAATAACGGTAATGGGTTTTAAAAGCATAAGGATCGTATTTTATATACCTGAATTATGGCATTATTCTTTGTAGAGGTCTATAAATAAACAATATATCATACGTGGCCTATTTAAACTCATAATTAATGCGTATAAATATTTACATAACAGATTTGGTTCATAAAAGTGTACTACACAAGTAAATAGAAGATAACATATTTTTCAGATCAAAAAAATACATATAAATTACAATTCTGTCATAATGAATAGCTTGTATGATGCACTTGAACTATTATTCGGCTTTTTTAATCAGAACACCGACATTACACACCACATTGGCGAACATTATATCAAAAAATACGAAGAAAATAACGTTAAGAAATAAGTACTAAACTTCTAGTTTCAAGAATTTATTGTAAATCCACATTTAATCCACTAAAATATTGTTTCGCCATACAATGGCTTCACCAGGTGGATGAAATACTGAATATTTAACATACAAGTTTGAATATTTATGTACAAATTGTAGGGGAAACATTGGTGATGGAAACATTTTTACAATCTTAACCCTAAAAGGTGCAGCATATCATATCTGATACGTAGTGAATAACTGGCTACTAGTGTGTGCAAAAAGTATGTATTCGATACTTTTGTATCGGACACCTAGAGGGGGCAAATGTATCGTATACCGACAATGATAAGTATCGGGTACTATTAAGTATATACCCGACATTTATTAAGTTTTATAGATATACATAGATGTATTTGCATTTTTCTTTTCCAATACTTTTGATAGATGTACTATACATACATATTGCTATGAATAGTGGTTTGAAAATTTAGAACGCCACCATCCACAACTAGTTTTCTCAACTAGGTTTTCTCAGCCGGTGAATTTTCAAATCTGAGACCTCTAACTTCTCGGGTTCCACTTACGAAAGACGTGTCTAAAATATTAGTTGAGCGCCAGTACACTTGTACACAAAAATTTATTTATCTATTTTATATAAATTAAGTTTGAACTAATCTCTCTTAAATTTTCTTTTAAATATATTCTTGTATATAGGTATTAATTAATTAGCAATATTAGAATGAGTAAATAAAGCAAACACAGGTTAAAAATTAAAATAAAAATTATATATATATTAATACAAAAATAAAAAAATATATGTAGATCTCGGTTTCCGGGTTGGAACCGCGTCGAGTTAGGCGTAATTGCCAACGTTTCGTCCACTGTTTCAAGGGACATCTTCAGGGCTCTACGTAGATGTTCGTCGTTTCGCAGTAGCTTGAAGAATGCTATGACAGAGACCGGTACAACTTATATAGGGGGGACCGGGTCAGATGGTGGCCTGCTATTGGCTGGGGACAATGAGCCAATGGCATGCGTCGTATGGGCGTGGTGATTCTTAATTGAGTGCAGTAGAGTTTGCCACGTCGGATGTAACGTATAGCCATCGTCTCTATTGAGATTGCGGGGATGTTTGTAAATTTCAATAGATTCACGGATTTTCCTAGGGAAATAATGCGATTCACGGGACAGAAGCTTGACATCTTTGAATAGAATTTGATGACCGGAGTTTAGTTTGTGTTCTGCCAGCGCTGAACCGGCTATATGTAACAGTCTAGTACAACGTTCATGTTCGGACACACGCACGCTGACTGGCCGCTTAGTTTCGCCAATGTACACACTGCCACACGAACACGGAATGCGATACACTCCTTGTGCTTGGAGTGGAGATATTTTGTCTTTGACCGAGGGTAAGAGTTCCGAAACTTTAGAATGGGGTCTGAAGACAGTTTTGATTTTATTTCTATGTAGAACCTTTCCTATATGATCGATGATACCTTGAATATACGGTAAGAAGGCGGTGCTGATGTTAGGACCAGGTTCACTTCGTGGTTTGGGGTTACGATGTCTCACTATAGTACGGTGTATGTCGTGGGCGTTATAATTATTCTGGAGTAGGGTGTTAGAAACATGCTTAAGTTCGGAGGGTAGTGCCCTAGGTTCTGAGATAGAAAACTCGCGATGTACAAGAGCAATTACGCCTAGCTCGACGCGGTTCCAACCCGGAAACCGAGATCTACATCTAGAGAACGACCGCGGAAACCTACACCTACATTTAAAAAAATATATCTTTACAAAGTATAAAGATGCTGTATCATATAACAAAGATACTGAAGGTAAAAACATTCATTGACAATTGACCGCTAAATGAATGGAAAACATCCTCCTTAATGACTCCGATAAAACTTATCTAAAATAATCAAGTTTAATATTAAATTCTACCCCATAAAACCACACTGTATATTCAGATTCTGATACGCGAACAAAAACAACGCATGTGCTTAACCATGCACAAAAAACCTGACTCCACTCGAATAAACTTTCATTTATAATTTCAACAAAGAATTTTAATACTAAACTGTATTATGTATATTCTTAAAATTTAAATCTCTTATCTACTTGTTCTAATACAATAGAACTATTATTTCGATAATTATGACGTCATAAAATTGTAATTCTACTTACAAGATTAATGGAGACTCTTACGAAAAGGCGTTTAATCAAATTAAACATCAAAAAACGAGAATTTAACTCAATAATTGTCGGGAATATAATACTCTATAAATGTCGGGAATTAATATCTAAATACATCAAATCACATTCAATAAATCAAAACCAGAACTAATTAAATATATTTAAAATAAATCACGAAGCAAACCACCTTTTCGTTCGAAAGCTATAATTCGTCTCCTCGATTGACCTCCAATGTGCATATCAAATGCACCGCCGGATAACAGTTTTTTCCCCTCAAAATTTATGATATACAGTCCTATCACCTATAAATATTTTATTTTAAATATTTTATTTTTTTTTTTTTTAAATCCATAGCAATATGTATACGATACGTTCATGTAGATCTATGTTTGTTTATACAATTGGATATAATTTATTCTTTAGTCACGTTCTTTTTTAAAATCATATCCAAAATAGACTGATAACACAACATGTACAAAAATTAATGTTTTTAAAAGCAAATATGTAATAGTATATATAGGTAGTTTTTTTTAGTATACTTGTATGTAATATATTTTATTTTTCCTATTTATTTTATTTACTGTTTACAAACATTTACATTTAAATATTTTTCTTTTATAATCATTACCGTATTTACTATAATTCGTGAATAAATATTTTTTTTTAATTATTCAACAATAGCTTAAATTTCTCGCAACATCACATAGTAAGTATTTATTTGATACATTATTATTTAATTTGCATAGAAGTACGTCTCCATAAAGCACAGATATATATAACCGATCGTCAACGGCATCGTATTAAATGTATACCAAAGTAGCAAAGATGAAATACAAGTATAGTTATCGACTTAAGTTGAAACAAAAGTATCGGATACTTAAGTATCCGATATAAAGTATCGAATATAAAAGTGTAAAGTATGTATTTTGCACACTATTATTGGCTACTCAAATATACATAACAATGTACCGGGTACCCGGAAATTACCCGGTACCCGGCGTACCCGGCAAAATTTTCAGTACCCGCAAATTACCCGGATCCAGCAAATATTGCCGGGTAATGGGTTCCTTATCTGAAATTTGAAAAGAAGATAAGATAAGAAGTGAATGAAAATAAATTACACCAAATTTATTTTAACTAGACATTTTATTAAAAAAAAAAAAAAATTTAATTTAATAATTAAATCTCAATAATAGGAGATTATAATGCAGAAATAATAATTTCTCTGCGTTTCGCGGATGAAGTCTATTTCTTCACTCTTTGTAAATAATACCCGCCTCGCTGAACGTTCTTTCACTGGGTATGCTGCTAGGTATTGTCTAGCCAATTTTGATAGTGTTGGATAAATATTTGCATTTTTTGCCCACCAAACCAACGAACTTTCGGTACGAGGAATTTTACGATGTTAGGATGTTTAAGAATATTTAAAAGTTGAATATTATTTGTTGAATTTCCCACAGTATAGGATTCTTCTTCAATGGATTTATTTTCAAATAAAATTTGATCTATGCAAGCTCACACATCTTCATTTTGATCATGATTATTTTTTCCATGTTCTGCAGATTCTCTTTATTTATTGTCATTATTTTTATCAATACTTATCGGAGAAATACTTTTCATTTCTTCTATAATCCAATTTTTAGCAATAACTTGTGTATCAGGTTTTAAAAATTTTAGTTTCTAACGGGGATCTAATACCGTAGCTATTACATATGCGGTACCTTTTAGTTTTTTACAAAGAAAGCGCTCTAAAGCAACTATAGAATTTGGGATTACCATCGAAATAAGAGCTTCCTCTGAACTGGCTTCAACTGTAGCGATGTAAAATTGTTCCAATAAGATAACTATATTTTCAATTAACTTCAAATTTGCTGCATTCAAGTTTAATATATCATGATCAGATGAATATTGTGCGATGGCATCATTTTGTTGTAATATCCTCTTGAGCATATAATACGTCGAATTCCATCTCGTGACTAGGTCTTGTACTAATTTGTGTTGTGGAAGCGATAATTTGGTTTGTATTTCTTTTAACTTAGTACTAGCTACTTACGAGTGATTAAAATGGGTTACTATATTGCAACACTTTGCAATTATGTCGAAAATAGATTTTTGAGAATATATGCTATCATGAATTACCAATTGGATGCTATGAATAAAATATTACTCATTTCTCAAATGGGTAAAATGTGATCCACTGATCATATAACGAGCACCATCTCGTAGCAATACGCATATGTGGTTTTCAGCGTCTAATTTCTAGAATTGTAGCATTTCGCTTAATGAATCACTAATGACAGTACCTGTATGGCTTCCAGGAAAATGGCGAGCATTTAGAAACACGCACATTTTTTCAAATTTTTCATTAAGCCAATGTTCACTGAGGCTTATAATGCTTTCGTTATTCTCAGAACAGGTCCATATGTCTGATGTCAAGGAAATCAAATTCAGTTGTGATTTTTCAATTTCGATTAAATCACAAATTTTCGAACAACATTTATCGTATGTAGTAGGAATAATAACTTCTGAGAAATATTTTCGTGAAGCTATTTGATATCGGGGCTCTAATGTTTTCAAAAGATTAATAAATCCAACATTCTCGACTATTGCAATGGGTTGGTTATCCACAGCTATCAATTCGCCAATTTTATCATGGATTTTCTTTGCTTTGATATTATTAATGTCCCATGTAATAATTTTGTCTGTACCAATGTCTGTTGTTTAATGGGGCGCGAACAATTAGCGTAGGAAACATGCACCGACATGTTCAGACATGTCCACTCAATGTTCGACAGAACTATATTTTTTGTTCTGTCAAACATTATTAAATAGTTTTTTGAAATAATTATTTAAGAAATATCTCAAAATTCTGACGAGATGAAGCAAATTTTAAATCAGGTTGAGAATGACAAAAGACGTATTGGTGTATAAAGGAACCAAACGGTGTTGACGAGTGTTACCTTTTAATTATATCTTAAGGCTAGGGTTATTATTAGTTGTACATATCTGTATAATTGATATGTTTCTCATACCTATTGTTTGATAATGACAGGTTTTTAATGTCGAAACTGCACTAACGTTATCTGTTACAATAAAATAATAAAAACAAAGTAATATTTTTTGTGTAACACTAAGAAACTAAATTCACTAACAGTAGATATTTAATATACCTTAGAAAAAATTAAAAATTAGTACATTATTGGGTTTAACCTGTATGTATTTTATTTTTGAATAAATAAAGCTTGCTTATATAATTCCACACCATCAAAAATAACAAAGTAAGATATCGTGTTCCGATAATTTGAAACACATTGTACATGTATCGATTCTAAATATGTACTATATTTGTTAATGGATAAATTTCAAACTCGCTGTAATAGATACATCGACAACATCGACGTATAGAAATACACATACGTATTTGTGTGTGCATAATTTACGACCTTCAATGAGAACAGATGAAAGAAGAAATGATTATAGTCGTGCATCAATTAAAACTATCCAATGGAAAGTTCTTGAAAACTGGTCGAAGAACCTTGACATGGTATATGGCCAAAAAGCGGTCAATGTTTGTAGTAGTAAGATATGAATGACGTCATTCTACGAAATGCATTTCGCCATTAAAGATTTATGATTACCTGTCACTTATTCTGTTATTTAAACAGCAGGGATCTATTAATGAATATTTCGGGCGATATTAATGAGCGAGGTAGCCCTCAAAATGATTAAAATAATTGAATTAGAGGTAATACTTTGTTACAATTTTATTTAGTTAATTAAATAACATATTGCAATGTTATTTTACTTTAGATTAAGTAGATAAAAGTTTTAAGAATGAATGAATAAAATGTTAAACAAGTTTTCGTCACACCTACTGCGTAAGTAAACAATTATGACACCTTTTTTTGAAACGTAAGTGACACTTTACATACCGTATTGACAGTTGCTATGGTTGCGGGCTGTAATATTTATTACGACCCTAGGGAAATAATAGCAATATTAGATAATTTATGACAAATTTATTTCAAACATAATTTTAATTAACGAAAACACATAACTAGTAAAAGTAGAACCTTGTACAAAAACTTATCACTTTGTAATATTAAATGTAAACGAACAATTAGATCTTTCTGCCACGGTGGAAGATTTCCATGCGCCGTAACTTTTCAGATCTTGAACATCAATTCCTGAATTCCTGTACCATCATTTTCATGCTTCAAAAATCCTTTCAATTTAGGAAATTGTAAGATATCTTCACGATTTCTCCAGCAAAATTTCAGCACAAGCTATAATAGCCTCCATCTCTATTTGATCCATATTTATAAAGTTTATTTAAAAGAAAAAGCTTTTGAGAATATATTGCATGTACTTTGACATTTACAAAAAATATAAATTTATATTGACACAAACATGGTTACCATAGATACGACAAACATTCCTGACCTGATGTTATTAATGTGTATACATATAATAAAAGTAAAGTGCAAAATCATCAAAATTCGTCTATTTAAAAAAAACGTAGGTATGACGAAAAATCTCATATGCACCACGGTTCGTACAGTACAGTTTTATTGTCTCGAAATATGCAAACCTCGACCCTACGGGTCTCGGTTTGCAAACGTATTCTCGACCATAAAACTGTACTTACGAACCTAGGTACATAAATAACTATTAGACACCTAATATCTACAACTGTCAAAGCTATCCAGTATACTTATTTAATAAATTTAAACCTAAACTAATCTAAATTGTAATCTTGAAGAATAAATAGGATATTTATATTCAAACAAACTTCTATAATGTAAGTAACCATAAGAATCAAAATTACACAGAAATTCACGGAATTTGAATGTGGCGCGCGTAAGGATGGTAGTACAGCTCTATAGCGCTAGATGGTGCGAGCTACGTCTATCTAAGTCAGTCTGTCAAACAGTACTCTGCTAGGTGGTGACACAAGATACATGACCATTCCAAAAAAACGTATAAATATAAATAAGGACCAAGGCGATACAACACTGCAAGCGTTAAAGGAAAATGAGGAAAATAAGGTAAAAGGAATGCATAGGACTGGAGAAAATGCGACAACGTGGCAATGAAAAAAAGGGTGCGCACAGAACAAGATAAAAGGAACAGGAATAAAAATAAAAATATAAAGCGGAATAAAGCTAGGATCGGAACATGGAATGTAACAACAGTGCTGCAAGTAGGGAAAATTGAGGAAATAGCCAAGGAAATGATGAGATACAACATTGGAATATTAGCACACAAGAAATAATATGGAAAGGGCAAGAAAAAGTTGATAAAGAGAAATATACGATGTTTTATGGAGGGGAGGATAAACAAGGCAGAAACGGAACTGGTTATATGGTAGATAAAATATTTAGGGGCCATATTATGGAGTTCCAAAAAATAAATGGAAGAATATCCTACCTAAGAATAAGGAATCACGTAGCGAACATAACAATTGCAAACATCTATGCACCAACGGAAGATAAGAGTCAAGAAGAAAAAGAAATATTTTTCGAGCAATTAGAAATGACATGTGAACAAATACCTAAACACGATACATTAATGGTAATGAGAGACTTCAGTGCCAAGACAAGCAAAGCAAAGTACTTCAGCAGTATAGCCGGACGAGAAACAATACACGATCTAACGAATGAAAATGGGAGCCGATGATGTAACTTGGCGGTAGGAATAAATATGTATATAATGAGCAAGTTTCAAACACAAGAAGGATCGCAAAGTAACTTGGTTATTCTCTGGGCAAACAACTGGTAACCAAGCAGACCATGTTTTAATTAGTAAGAAACGGCATAAAATTATATAATATGTACGATCTTATAGAGGTGCAAATTTTGACACAGATCACTATTTATTAATTGCAAAAATAAACTTAAGAATAATTAGAATTCAAAGAAAGAAAGCAAGGAGAAAAAAATGGAATATGAAAAGTCTGGATATAAAAGAAATGAGGGAGAGATATGAGAGGGATATGAGAAGTGCAGCTAGTGAAAAGGTATAAAAATGAAGATATTGAAACGGAATGAAGCAAAATAAAACACAAGTATCACAACGGCAGCAGAGAAAGTATTAGGAAGGAAACAAGCAGAGAAAAGGAATGAATGGCTTCATACTGATTATAAGAGGAAGAAAGAAATGATATTAAAATGATTAAATACCGGAGCGAAAGAAAACTATGAAGAATATAGTAAAAAGAGAAGAAAAGGTACGAAACTGGTAAAACGGAAGAAAACACAATGGATTGACGAAATGATGGATGATATTGAGAATGATAACAATAATAATAACAAGTTATATCGACAAGTAAGAAAGTAAGAAAAGAAAACATGAGAAATCTGACTGTGATAGAGAAGAATGGGAGAAACACTTTAGAGCTACTAAATAAACACAAGCAGTTACAGCAAGATGAATATAGCCATTCCTTTGGCATAGAAGAGTATGAGGACCAATTCATACTCTCTAAGGAAGAATGTTATGAGATAAATGGAAAAAATGAAACAAAAAAATCCCCTGGCCTAGAAGAAATATGCAGTGAGTTGATAAAACATGGAGGAGATGAACTTAAACAACGAATATATAAATTAGTCCTACAGATACCGAAAGAGGAAGCGATACTTAATGAATGAAATTATGCATTAATAATTCCAGTGTACAAAAAAGGAAATCCAATGCTATGCGAAAACTATAGTATTGTACTATTGTATTAATTTGTATTCACAATACTTGATGTGTTTACACATAAAATGTGTTTTCTTAAATTTATACTCAAAGATAGCTTTGGAATTGCGAAAATGTGAACCAGCCACACTATATTTGCACGTTAACTGTCAAAACGTATTTGAGCTGTCATTTGTGTTTTGGCTGCAAGGTTCATAGTTTTGCTTTTAGTGAAGATTAAAACTTGTATCTTTGAAGTCGTCATATAATTTTTGTTGAATTATCTCAAACTAACGTAAAACGTACGAATTTCTCACTTAATCTGAGGGATATTTAACCCTCCAGAATTAAATAATCGTTCTAAAGATAAAATTCTGACTAATTATAATAGATATTTATGTATTGAGGGAATAAATGACAGTTTTAATCCCGAGACAGTAAGTAATGCCTGAGCGACCGAAGGGAGCGAGGGCATTTTATGTTGAGGGATTATAGACGTTTATTCCTGAATTTCATACAAAACTTTTCTCCCGACCTTAAATGTAATAATTTATTTCATTATTAGTTTGACAGTTGATTGATAGATTGATCTGATGTCATTCAATTAAGATGGTTTGTAATGAAAATGTGCATAGTTCCTGGTTACTAAGGTAAAACGAGTTTGTTTGTATCTTATTTTTTTCCAAAAAAGCGCAGTCCGTTTAAGTTATTGTGCAAAAATGAATATTAATGGCAGTGAAGGAGATAATTTTTGCACAAGCACTACTGTAAGCAACCGACAAGTTAAGATATCAGATGATTGTCCATATATAAATATTGTAAACTTATCTAATGTTACTATTACGATTACAAAATAAAATTGATTGATATATTTAAATGCTTCGTCAATCTGACAGTTAAATTAATTTTGACTTAAATAAATGAACCAAAAGTCATTCACTACAGTATTCACTTTATTCCCTAGGGAAAATCGAATATTTTATTCCCTAGAGAATAAAGTAGTCTAATATATGTCAATTGTCAGATGTATAAGATGACACTTTATTCTCGGTCGGGAGAAAATATTTTGTATATGCTTGAGTTTATAAATTGGTATGTAAATAGGTTATTGTGTATAAAAAAATGTATTATTCTCTATGGAGCTGCACACTTTCTGAAACCAAAAGTCTCCTAATAAAAGTTCCATTCCTTTTTTTATAATACTCCATCACATCCTCCACTAAACAAAATACAAAGTGAAGATGACAAATAAAATAGACCAGAATATAATCGAGCCCACTAAATTACACTAGAGAAATAGCATTCTTCACAACATTAAATTAAACAAAATATTGCAAATGGCTCCATATAAGAATATTAAAAGATTTCAGAATAAAAGATGCTGTTGTTAATTTGATGTCTGCACGGAACCCATTAAATCCTGCAATAATTGTCAAATGCTGGGAAATAATTTTAGATTTCAATCGGCAGTAGGAAAATAATGATTTACCACTCCCTGTATGACAGCAAAAATGGAAATAAATCCACACCAAAGCAGGAACTGAATCATGTGATATTTTAAACACGTTTTTCCCAGATGTAAGCAATTAAATAATACTTCAGCCAAAGCTTTAATTACCTACATATACATTTATTTCTAGTTTGAATTTACTGACACAAGTGTAATTAAATTAAATGAAGATGATACGCAAGTGGAAAATATTGTTGAAGACAAAGACGTAGAAGAAACAAGAATTGACAAAAATGAAAAAAATCCATAATAGAAAGTTACTCCAGACAGTGCAATAAATGCATTAAACACCTCAATTCAATGGCCAGGAAAAGGAGGGGTTGAAAAAAAATGTGGGAAAAACCCGTCATGCAAAAAGTCAACATAAGAGACAAACTAAAATTTCATCAAATTATTGGGAGGCATATTTCTTATTACAAAGAAATACATATATATATATATATATAATATACATATATATATATATATATATATATATATATATATATGTATATATATATATATATACCGTGTGCACAACGTCGTGCGATCGATGGATATATAAGTAATGACTGGCCAACTGCAAGTATATTCGCCTTGCTTGAACACAATAAGCGACTGATAGGAATATTCAATGTGTTAGAGAGAGATTATTTTATTCGTTCTTAGATCGTATGTAGAATGTGTTGGATAAAGAAATGGAACGCCCGTACAGTTAGACAGTAGAAGAGATTGAATATACTCTCTCAACCCTAACCACATAAACTCGCTATTCGTCTTCGTCTTACTACATTGTGGTAGATCAATCACTCCCCGGCGTTCATACGGTATATATATATATATATATATATATATATATATATATATATATATAGAAATGTTAATGTTAATGTACTGGTCAAATGTTCACAAAAGTAAAAGGTAAAAAGGTAAAAAGGTAAAAAAGTCATATAACACAAATTGTAGAGAATAAAAAAAGGAACAAAAAGTAACAATACAACTTCTCCGTAGAACAACGAGGAGCCAAATTACAATAGAAACAAGAATCCATCCTTATTTTCTAAATAGCGGAAAATAGTCACAAGGGTTTCGGTCGAGAACTTCAAATTAGGCACTCCTAAAATACGCGTCATAAACAGCAACAGACACGGGTAGCAAATACTGAAAATAAAGCAAACTTATTACAACGAAGTTCAGAAAAAGAAAGATTTTTAACATCTGTGAAAGATGTGGAGTGCAAGCTTGTTATGAGCATTGTAGAGCATAACAGTCCTACGCTTTTTATGAACCATCTTCCAAATCTCTTAACTTCAAGTGCTCCAAACTCCAAAATTATTAAAGCTATTACCTCTGCCAGAACTAAAACCACAAAAATTATTCACATGTTGAAAGCAGAAACAGAGACTGTGCTTGTAAGACAATTAAAGGTGCAAAATTTTCCATAGTTACCTACGAAACGTACGGATATCTCTTCAAAGAAATGTTTGGCGATTTTAGTAAGATTTGTTAATAAAAACATTTGTAACATAAACGAAAAGTTTGTTGCGTTGGTAGAGGTAGAGGAATGCCTAGGAGGAACGCTTATTTTAAGAATACTTATATATTTATTTGTTTCTTTTTAATGAAAAATAGATTTTTTGTCCATAGCTCCGTAATTTTAAGAAATATATTCTATTATGAAGTAACATGTAACTGTAATAAATTGCCCCCTTGAAGTCGCAAATAAAAAATTAGTAATATTAATTATGACTTTATATTTCAGTACCAAAAAAAATTACCCCGGAGATATGAATAATTCAGTGTCATTAAAGTACAGTGAGGTTTAAGAACCCAAATATTTGCATGAATCTTATACATTAATAGTGCCATTGTACAGTACGATTACTTTTTAAAATCCACAAAAATATATCTATTTTTGTAAAACTCTACAAGTGTCGTCACTTATCTCGGTTCTTGGGGTAAATGTAGCTGGAGCTATTGGAGACACAAAAGGAAACATATTTAAAATGATATAAATGTTTTGTAAATTTTTCTCGCCGAAAATTTGTGGTTGTCGATAAAATAACTTTCCATTTTTCTCCAATAGCCTTGACTTTGCTTGTATCTGTGGCAAAACCAGTCTCATCGCAGTTGAAAATCAACCCTGGGAAATGTTCAAGTCTCTCTCTCTTTGCTTTTAATTTTTTTCTTAAAAATCGTCAGTTACAAACGGATCAGCTGCCTCTGCCCTCCTTTGCTGTAACTGCTCCGGTCATTTAAGGTTCAAGGGGCCCCTTCTCTTCATAAACCTCAAGTACCAGTCTTCACCAGGCCTGTTATCCTTGAAAGGAATCTTGATATTATTAACAGTAATATACTCCTTTACTAAATCCAGAAGTTTTTCTCTATCTACTGGGTATCCCCACTCAGCACGAGCAAATATGCATTGAGCCAGTTGAGATAATGTTGGTTCTCTTCCACTACCAATTTTATTCATACTTGTTTTCCTGCCCATAAGTCTTTGATAAATCACTGACAGATTCACGTTATAGTTTTCTTGCGCCTGCCGGTAGGCCATTATAGTAGAACTAACTGCCTCACAAGCTTCCTTAATTTGTTGAACAGTGTAGTGACATGTGGGTTTCTTGCGTTTGTAGTTGCGGGGTATTTTTCCAAACACATCAAACTTCATTACTTAGATTTGCAACAAATAACTAATATAAAGACAGTATCTACAATTACCCCTTTATGTAGTGTACGCTTCCCCACTTTCAATAAAACTTAGAGTATGTGTAGACAACCTATTTTTTTTAATCAAAGTAAGGTCAGGATAAAAAAGAACAACTTAATAGACCATTAAATATTACATATTTTGAAACAGAAAAAAAATTGTCGCCTAAAGACACAAGCGCTACAAAAAAAGTAAAAATGTGCAGAAACTGTCGACAAAACGATATTTCGCAAATTTGTCATGTGACAACCAAACTGCGTCAAAAAGGTGTGTGACTCCGAAACTAAAATCTGAATTAGTTCTTTAATGTATGGTCAATATCTACCAATCCTTATCTCCATTCCTTTAATAACCAGATATTTATTTGATATGTCTCCAATTACCAAAGTCTACACTTACCCCTACATTTTACACTGCTATTCTAGTACAATTTAAAAAATAGCTCTGGCAACGCTGGTTCGGATAACAGAATTAGTTGCACCATTGACCGTATGCGTAAAAATTGGGACGAATTCCCTTACAGATTAGATATACAGAGAATTTCATGTAACTTGCAATATATGAATGTAGTAACCATAGATACGAAAATACTATGCACTTGCACTGTCCCACATAAAATGCAATATGTAATAGTTATACTATGCACTTGCACTGTCCCACATAAAATGCAATATGTAATAGTTATGATCGATATGATATCTTTCATGGTTGTTTTGTCAAATTATTGACAGTAAAGCCTATTATTTAATTCAATGTAGTGTTTTAGGATTAAAACTACATTTCCGATAAATATCGTTTATTGAATTGTTTTACAAAAAATTTTCAAATATTCCCCCATTGACTGCCAAACAGTGACTTAAACGATGATAAAAATTAGTAACAACAGAATTTAGTGTGTCTGCTGTAATTGTTCCAGAAACTTCAATTATTCTATTTTTCAGCTGATTTAAGTTTTCAATTTCGCCATTGTAAACCTGTGTCTTTAAATAACCCCAATAAAAAAAAATCAACTGGTGCCAAATCAGGCGAGCGCGGAGGCCAAGCTATTTCTCCGCCGCGTCTTATCCAGCGTTGAGGAAATGCTGCATTTAAATAGTGACACACATTTGCAGAATAGTGAGCAGGAGCGCCATCATGTTGATACCATAATTGATGTGGAAGGTTTAATGCATTTAAAGCTGGAAGTATTTCTGTTTGTAGTAATAGTAAATATTTTTCACTATTTAAATATCCGTCAATAAAAAATGGTCCTATAATCTGAGAACTAGTGATTCCCGCTCATACATTTACCTTTTGAGGGTATTGTGTTCTAGATTCATTAAACAAATGTAAATTTCTTCTGCTCCAATATCGAGTGTCTTGTCGATTTACTTCACCGTTAACAGAAAATGTTGCTTCATCGGTAAATACAATTTGTTTTAAAAAATCAATGTTATTATTGATGATTTCAAATAGCCAATCACAGAAAACAGTCCTCTTCTCATTGTCACCGAATCTAAGTTCTTGATGATTTTCAAATTTAAAGCAGTTATATTTTTCACTTTTCAAGAGTCTGAATACACTGGATTTGCTAATTCCCAACTGTCTTGCCAAGTGCCTAGTAGAAAGACGAATATTATTTTCGATTGTTTCGATCAACTGATTTCTTCGTGCCTCAGTTCTTGCAGTATTTGGTCTTTTACGTTTTCGATGACTTAATTCTACACAACCTTCACTTTTAAATTTTGAAACGAACCTTGATATAGTTGACGAATTTGGTACTGGCCTGTCTGGGTAGGTAACGTGAAACGCGTCAGCCGTTCTTTGCAAACTGAATCACGAAAGATACCATGTCACTACCTGAGTTTTCTCTTCCTTTGTGTATATCATTTAAGATTGATACTAAGCTAATATCGAAATAGAAATACTGCTACTTTTGACTTAACTAATATCAAATTATATTGATATGTTGCATTTTACGTGGGACAATGTAAGAATGTATTACCTAGTTTCTATGGAAATAAAAAACCTATACAAGTTTGTATATTCCATCTTAAGTGAAATTCATTGTATGTCGTGTTACAAGGAGAAGCCAAATTGAACATTTGTAAATAAAACTTGAAGTTTTGCTGAATTGTTTGCTTTAAGATCCAGTTCAATAAAATTTACAATTTAATGTTATTTCTGTATAACTAATTTAGACAGACGCTGTATATAGATTCAGGCGACTAACTCTATATGATTTATCGTTTTTTATCAGAGATTTGTACAACGTTATAAACCGCTGAATATTTATGTAGTTCTTATTAGATAACGCATTGAAAAACCGCTTATGAGATGAGTGTTATTTTGTAATTATAATGAAATGAATGAATGCTAATACATAACGATGTTACATATATATAAGTAGGAGTAGTCATATTAAGCTTAATTTATTCTACCTTGAATAGTGTTCTTGAAACAAACATAGTATGTTTGTTTCAAGAACACTATTGGGAGTTGCCCATTTTCCGTGAACTTTTTTTGTTACCCAAGGAAAAGTGCCAAGTGCATTATACTGGGTATGTCATTAGCAAATAAAAATCTTTAAATGTAAATAAGTCGAAGTTAAACCGAAGCGAATAAAATTTAAAGAGCGAAGAGAAATGTATTAGAAATGAAAAAAACATGCGCATGTGTATAATCTGTATACCATGAGCTTAATACAACGCCGTACATGCTTTAGATTAATTACAGCTAACTTTTTCTGAAAACCATAGTTACGTCAGTTTCATAAACATAATTTGTGTAACTTCTGTCAGTATTAAAACGTTAGATAGTCTTTTAATTACTCACAATGTACACAACAGAGGAACAAATTCAATTTTATGTGGTATTTAGAAGGATCATCGTTACGCGAAGTTGCAGCTCTGTTTAGTGTCCAGTAGGGGTATGACTTTTTTGTAACATATATTGTGCATGGCCGTACATGATGAGAAATGGCAAAAATATAATAATTGCGTTTTTAGTTTTTCATTTTATTAAAAAAACATCCCGCACCGACCAAGATGAAAAATTGTGGATTTTACACTGGATGAAGAATACAACTCAATTGAAAAGGCCTAACATTTTTTGTTATGTAAAAATATGCTGTTTATTTAAGCGTTCTGTTTTAGTTTTTTATTTTCAAAACAAACTAAAAATCACAAAAATAGCTTGCAAAAAGTTTTATTTTTTAATTTTTTCATTAGATGCAATAAATTTTAAGTTTAAAGTGCGTTCAGTTTTACAATAATTAAAGATTTCTTGTGTTACTTTAATGGCTCGTTCTGCACAAATATTGGTTCGTTTTAAATTTCTAATAGCGGAATCTTCCTCCACCCAGTGTTTAAGAAAACATTTATGAGCATTTTTGAAGGGCTTTACAGATGTTTTCAAATTTTCAAAGTTATTGTGGCGAAAACGTTGATCTGAAAACCAGATATCGTACCATGCGCTGCATATAAATTTACAAATTGGTAAAAGTTCTGTCCTGTGTTCGGGTTTGAGTATAAAAGTTAAAAGTGCCAGTATGGCTCTGGAATTCCAGCGGGCATTACTGAGTGATGGTAATACACGGAATTTGATAAATGGAAACAAGTTATTTTTCTCAAAATATTTGAATGCTTGTCCCAATTCGTACAAATACTGCATGTCATCACGCCACTTGATATTGTGTATTTCCAATATTATATCGCTTTGTTTGAAGTTTTGTTTAAGATTTTCGTACTTTGTTATCAATTCTGTAAAAATATCATACGAAATATTTGGTGATGTAGATTTTTCAACAAGCATTTCATTCATGACATGCTTTAAAATCAAATCTAACACATGGTGTTGACAACCAATATATTGCGGAGGTGAAAAGGATTTTTCCTGAAACGACGTCTTCAGTAAATGAACAATTCCATTTTTTTTCCCTGTATTGACATTTGTAGTATCACAAATAATCATTTTAATGGAATTCCATAGTTGAAATTTGTTTAAAATGTTTTTGATGCCTGCAATATAATATTATAGTAAACTATCTAGTTATTTATAACTTTTAATTTAATTAGCACCTTCAAATATTGTCAAACTTTTTCCATTATTAAGCTCCATGACCGCCAACCTGACTTCTTCAAGCTCGTTTGTCAACACCACTACCTGAACTTCTTTTTTACCATATTTCTTCCCATCAAAATGCATACACCATTTTTCTTCTTTTAATGTAGCCATATACTTTTCTTCCAAACGTTCTGCTGCTTTTATTGAGGCCTTATAAATACCAGATTGTGAGGGTGTTGGAATATCAATACCCGATTTCACCAATTCCTTACATATTTTTGCTGCATTTTTTGTGCTCACGTTGGAAGTCTGAACAATTTTCACTGCCGCCTTAGTTGAACAGGCCACGTTTTTAACACTTGGTTCAAATTTATCATCGTCTGATGATGCATAGAATTCTGTGTTTTCTTCCGATGATGCGTATAATTCTGTGTCTTCTTCTGATGATGCGTATAATTCTGTGTCTTCTTCTAGGGACATAATTGTTCTGTCAGATACATTTATGTCTGAGACCAAGGCGGTCGTGACTTTTCTTTTTAATATAGCAGCTTTTGATGGATGAATATTAATTTCCTTTGCTGTTGTGTATCCAACATCTCCTTTCGTGCTTGTTTGAACTGCGTACAACTTTTTATCTTCCATGCTTAGCCAAATGCCTTGTGGATCTGTTACATCAAATAATTCTCCAAACACTATTGTTGGGTTTCTATTTGGTCGCTTTAAATATTTACAGAAACGATCTAAAAGCTTTTCTACTTTTCTTTTTATTGAAGATTCAAGTATACATGGAAAATTTAATTTCGACCATAAATCAAGCAATTCCTTGGCTATAATCTGACACCTTATTTTTCTATTTTTTTCGGTTTTTGCCAATGCGTTGTACCGTCCTATTATCACCATCTGCTTTTGTATTCTGCACATTTCATTTAAATTTTTATCTATGTTAATTATTTCTCGTCTTTTAGTTGTACTTTTTTCAAAATGAGTCAAATTGTTTTTCCATACCGCCGAATTTTTCAAAACAGCACTTGCACTTTTTCGAGAACTCATTACTTTGATTGAATATATAAATATTTCTTAATAAATATAACCACACTTGTAGAAAGCACGCACCAAACTATGAGCTCAAACCAATAGTAGACAGCATCAGTTTGTTTACATTCGATTTCGGGGATTTACCGTACTTTGCAGTCACACAGCAACACAAAATACAAAACAAATCAGAGAACGTAAGCGAGAACGTACGCTTGTCTTTGAGAATTTACATGTAAACTTTCTACATGGACGGTGCGGGACTTTTTTCCAACAAAATGAAAAACTAAAAACGCAGTTATTATTTTTTTGGCTTTTTTCATCATGTATGGCCATGCAAATTTTTTTTTGTTAAAAAAATTGAAAAAGTCATACCCCTAGTGTCCAGTATCCAAATAGACCTATTCCTAGTCATTCAACGATAGCAAATGCAATTAATAAATTGAAAACTTCTGGTTGTATCAATACTATCCACAATAAAAAACGATCTACAAGACCAAGAGTAATAACAGAAGATTTGGAATTAAATGTTGTGGCTTATGTGGAACACGACAAGTGCGCAACATCTAGAAAAATTGCTTCGGAAATGGGCATAAGCCAAGGGACCGTTTTAAAGATTTTGAAGAAGCACAAGTATAAGTCATTTAATTACCAAATGCATCAAGAATTAAGGCCACATGATTATGAAGGACGAATACGCTTTTGCGAAAATTTATTTGACAAAATAAATACTGACAACGATTTTCTCAAAATAATTCTCTTCACTGATGAGGCGACATTTATTAAACACGGTGAACCTAATCGCCAAAACTGTAGGTACTGGTCAAAGGAAAATTTACATTCGTACAACGTAACGAGAACGCAATATCCTGAAAAAGTAAATGTTTGGGCAGGAATCATTAATAATAGTATTATAGGCCCATTTTTTATCGATGGTAACCTAAATGCAGAAAAATATTGTCAATTACTACGGAATATAATTACTCCAGCATTAAATGATCAAAATTTAGAGCAAATCTGGTACCAATGCGATGGCACACCGCCTCATTATTCGAGAAATGTTATCCAAATTTTAAGTGAAAGATTTCCTAATCGATGGATTGGAAGAGATGGACCAACTAGTTGACCACCAAGGTCTCCAGACTTAAATCCGTTGGATTTCTTTTACTGGGGAAGGGTGAAATCTTCAGTGTACAACAATGTTCCTCTAGGCAGCATTGAAGTGCTCAAAAATAGAATTCAGGGGGCTTCTCGGGAAATTACCTCTCAACAAATAAGCAACATTTTAAATGAATTTTATAATAGATTAGGCTACTGTTTGGCTGTTAACGGCAATATTTTTGAACATCTTGCGTAGAATTAGTAAAAGTTTTATTTTAAGGTTTTTTTGAAGAAATGTATTATAGGATGTACTAAATATATTATAAATTAAAACACAAAATAAGTTAAACTAGCGTGTTTTTCATATGTATAATTTTAAATTATTCACTGTGCTCAAAAAATATTTTTTCTGTAAGTAACCATAACAACATTCACTAAATTGACAATGTACGATTTTAAATTATTCAGTAACTTCGTGTAACATACCATACACCTGTAATATGCACATCTATTGAATGGTCTCCATAACAACGTCGGTTGGAGTATGTACAGAGTTATGTTAAGCTCGTGGTATATGAAAACTTTTCGTAGAAACTAATATTGTGGGTAAGTGAAATGAAGTCAAAAAATTGCTGTCATTCCCCTAAATTAATTCAAAAACATTACACTAAGAAAAATATATACTAGAGTACCATTGTAATTTGAGGGTTGTGAGCTGGAATAAAACAGTAGATACCTTTTAAAGACTTTATTGTTTTTCGAAAGTATTCTCCACGAACATTAATGCACTCGAACCTACTCTGGAAGCAATTATTCCACTAGTTTGTTGGTACAATCAAAATTGTGTTTTTGAAGGCATCGACTGCTTCTTCTGACGACTGGAACCTATGACCACGCAGCCCATCCTTGATTTTCGGAAAGGTAAAGAAATCGTTGAGACTTAGGTCGAGACTGTACGGAGGATGGTCTAACAACTCCACGTTTTGTTGCGTTAAAAATTCAATTGTCTTGCGAGTTGTATGCGAACTTGCATTGTCTTGGTGGATGATGATTCGTCGTTGTGAATTGGTTTCTCGGAGCTCAGCAATGACTTGCGACAAGCAAATTGTTGTATACCAATCGACAGTAACAGTTCTTCGATCTTGTAGAGAAATTGTTGCTACATGATCTGCTTTCGAGACAAATGTCGCGACCATCTTCTTGGAGACACAAGCAGACGACAGGCATTTATTTTCTGGCTCGTATGAGTAAATCCAAGATTTATCATCACTCACGATGTTGTACACGTTTTTGGAGTTTTCTGCGTTGACGTGGTATAGAGTTTTTTGACACTAATTCACCCTAGCTGTTTTCTGTTCTTCGGTCAACAGATGCGGTATCCAACGGAAAATTAATTTTTTTACAAACAATTCTTCATGCGATTTTTTTTGAATTGAGGTCTTTGAAATGATGCCTTCCTTAATTTCATAATATGTCACATGTCGATCTTCGTTGATGAGCGTTCCTGTGTGACTGCCGTTTTTGGCGCACCTGCTCTTTGATCGTCGCTATGACCAGGCGCGGCTCGTGGTGACGTATAGTAGGCACGTACAATGATAAGAGTGCCTCGTGTGTTTTCGGTGTTTACTAAGAAAACGTTACAGTTACTACATGAGAATACACGAAGCACTGGCATCATTGCACGTGCCCCAACAGTACGCCATCACGAGCCGCGCCTGGCTAAGACTATTCCGTCCACGTTTGAATTCTCCATACCAACGAGAAATTGTTGACTAATATAGTGCATCATTACCAAAAACAGAAACCAACTCGGCCAGGCATTCTTGCTGAGATAATTGTCTTCGAAAATTATAAAAAATTATTACGCGAAAATTTTCACAGTTTAATTCCATTTTTCGACTAACTTGTCAAATTTGACAGTTCGTTGTAGCTTCAACACTACACGTATCACACTGACATTTTGTATTTAGGCTAACTAAAGATGGACGTTAATTTGTAGTACTGACATTTGATTAGTGGTGCCCTCTATGTTCCAGTATGCAAACCATAAAAGACATCCCTCGTATGCGATACTATAAACAATAGTTACTACACAGCTACCGAAGTGTAATAAAAAATTTAATTTTTAACGTGGTTACTTATATACTGCTGACGTGGTAAAATAGTATAATAAGTTGTGTTAGAAAAGATATTATACCGTTAGGAATTCTTAAGTTAATCTACTAAAATAGTACAACGTACAGTGACTTTTCTTTCTTTTTTTATTATTACCTCCTTTAACCGAGTTGTAGTAAGCTAGCGGGCAAAAAAACTGTCCGACTCATTTCTTTACATTGCAAAATGGGTTATCGATCTTTGAATTGTTATAGGTTATAAATAAAATATATAAATACATCCATATGACAGATAATCTCGTACACCTACACTAACATTTTACATCTCAATAACCTTCAAAACTTAAAAACAGATTCACAACGTGTTAATTTAGTTAAAATATTGTCAAACATCAAAATGAGTCGGACAGTTTTTTTGTTCGCCAGTAAACCATTTTTCTTTTTTACTGGTCACCCATCTAGCAACTGACCACGGTAATGTATGTTTGACTATGTCGATTACAATACTGTTACCTTGACTGCAGTGCTCTTATTATCTACTGTCGCTTGTGTAATATTATTCCTCATATATCGCCCCTGATTAACACATATGCGTAGAAATCATTACAATATAAAATAGTACTATGTATAATAATCAAAAATAAATTTATTTATTATTATAGCATCCTAGAGTAAGTAGTTAGTACGTCTGGAATAAACAAATTATTATGCTTAGATAAGAATATGTTGGATTAAGTAGAATCAACAATACACTTGGGGTATCAAATTCAGTATTGCCATCACAAACTCTTCCAGGAATTACCGAACAGTTGCCCTTAGAAAATACAAAATGATCTGGGATCAATCGTTCGTGCATGCTGAACATTAGCAGCATAATTTGGATACGCCAAATTTAACGGCCTTCCGTCCGCATTGAAATTGAACTTTAAAATAATTGTTTCCAGTTAATTTATTTTCAATAGTAATAAAATAACGTTTCAATCTCCAAAGTAATATATAATATGTGTGTCCCAACAAGGGTAACGAGGTACGGTATTAGGGAAACAGATGTACCTAGAAATTTGAAACAAAAAAGTTGTTGAGTAAATCGGCTAAGAGAAAATGCTGGAAATTATTTTCGAGTTTCTGAAATGGCCTCCAGGGGGCGTAATTTGCCATCCTGAATTTTAAACCCCGTTTTCTGCAAAATTTTCTTATATTAATGATAGTCATAGTGAATACTATTTTAAAGCTGAGACAAATTCAAATATTTTTTGTTAAATGCTTTTTGCTCTATCTCTGAAAAGAAAGTGGTGGGGGGCGCTAGAATATTTTCGGAAATAAATGTCGATAACTCTAAAGAGGCTTAACGTATCTCAATAAACTTGGAGTCGTTAAAAAGGGGGTTTCCTAGACTATCAATTGAACTGTGAGTGAGGTGATTGTGTTAGCTTACCTTGCTGCCAGATGGCGTTTTCTGACATAATCGCAAAAAAATTAACTTACTGCAAAAAAATTAAATGCAATGATATCACTTTTTTTACGTCATTACATAGTCAATCAAGAGCCTAACAAGCCAGGGAGAACCGCATCTCAATATCTTTATCCTAACCTAAGATATAAATAAAAGAAATTTATACTAAAAAAAAAATTACATTTTGGGAAGCATTTCCACTTTAAGGTTTGTTATTAATGTCTAATTATTCCTAATTTACCAAATAAAATGATAATTTATTATTTGGGATGCCAAACGATATTTTAAATCGAAATAAAATTTTGTTATTTATCTTTATTACTTTTTTTTACAATACCTTCGAAACCCAACAGGCCAAAACAATTATAAAATAATAAGTGTAGGAACAGTAAGGAAACTAACTTAAAGTCCAACGAGCCGCAATGCTTATAAAATAATGACAATAAATTATGGAATCTATGAAACTAATAACTTGAGAACGATAAAACACAACAAGAGGTTGATTGAAAGGAAAATCAAAAAGTGTTTATAAATGTTCAAAGTGCCTTCCGTCATTTTCTATGCAGGAATTTATCCTGCGTCGTATATTTAATACGGCTGTGCTGATTTCAGCTCTTGAAATATTGGCTACAGCATTTCGGATACGATCAATCATATTTTCTGGGGTAGTAGGGCGAGTCTGATAAACAATATCTTTTATTCTACCCCAAAGGTAAAAGTCAAGGACAGTAAGGTCTGGAGATCTGGCAGGCCATGGAAACAAACTGCGCCTTCCTATCCAACGGTTTGGATAAGCTTGGTCTAAAAAATTCCTGACTTGTTGAGAAAAGTGTGCAGGACATCCGTCGTGTTGCAGCCACATATCTCTTCTCGTTTGTAAAGGCACGTTTTCTAATAAAATTGGCAAGTGATTTCTTAAAAAGTCCAAATAAGTTTCGCCATTAACATTATTATTAAAAAAAAATGGTCCTATAATTCGATCGCCTAAGATACCACACCAGACGTTCACACTCCAATGATTTTGATAGTTTACCTCACGCATCCAATGTGGATTTACTGGCGACCAATAATGCATATTATGCAAATTGACTCCTGCATTGCTTGAAAAAGTAGCTTCATCGGTCCATAATATTCGAGATAAAAAATCGGGATCCTCATCTATCATAGAATTCAACCAATGACAGTGGTCTAATCTCCTATCAAAATCAGTTTCTAAAAGAGCCTGATGTAGTTCAATATGATAAGCGTGTAGATAGTGATCTCTTAGGATTCGTTGTACCGATGATTTACTAATTCCCAAGTCCAAACTTATTCTTCTTAAACTTAAATGGGGGTTAATGTTAACATAGGCAAGAACATTAATGACGTTTTGTTCGTTCCTAGCGTGTCGATTTCTTCTAGGCACTGGATTAGGGTGAACTCGTCCTGTTTCGCGAAAACATCTACTTAAGCGTCTAAATACCATTCTACTAAAATGTCTTCTATTAGGATAATTTGCTGCGTACACACGCTCAGCCACACAGGCGTTTTGATGACACTGGAAAAAACACGTCCAACATGACGTATGCTTCCGCAGTTGAATAAGACATTTTTAATGCAATAAACACAATCACAGTAAGACAATTAATTTAAATATTAAAATTTAAACCGACTATTTAAAACAGGATATCAAGAGACTCTCACACTTTGACAAGCATCAAACAACGACATGAAAAACGCGTCGAGTTATGTCAGATATAAACGACATTGGTTTTCATGGCAATCTTGATAATTACAAAAGAATAATTTCTGTCAGAGGATTTTATTACTTACATTACGTCAATAATTAATAAAATTGGTACTCAACAATCGATTATTGACTAAAAGCCTAACTTTTAATAAAAAAATATGTGATAACACTAAATATTTGAAAACGGGTGACAATATCACAACGTAGTACTAATATCAGATATTAAACACTATGGTGTCCTTAAAGGCATTGTAAAAAAAAGTAATAAAGATAAATAACAAAATTTTATTTCGATTTAAAATATCGTTTGGCATCCCAAATAATAAATTATAATTTTATTTGGTAAATTAGGAATAATTAGACATTAATAACAAACCTTAAAGTGGAAATGCTTCCAAAATGTAATTTTTTTTTAGTATAAATTTCTTTTATTCATATCTTAGGTTAGGATAAAGATATTGAGATGCGGTTCTCACTGGTTTGTTAGGCTCTTGATTGACTATGTAATGACGTAAAAAAAGTAATATCATTGCATAAGTTAATTTTTTTGCGATTATGTCAGAAAACGCCATCTGGCAGGAAGGTAAACTAACACAATCACCTCACTCACAGTTCAATTGATAGTCTAGGAAACCCCCTTTTTAACGACTCCAAGTTTATTAAGATACGTTAAGCCTTTTTAGAGTTATCGACATTTTTTTCCGAAAATATTCTAGCGCCCCCCACCACTTTCTTTTCAGAGATAGAGCAAAAAGCATTTAACAAAAAATATTTGAATTTGTCTCAGCTTTAAAATAGTATTCACTATGACTATCATTAATATAAGAAAATTTTGCAGAAAACGGGGTTTAAAATTCAGGATGGCAATTACGCCCCCTGGAGGCCATTTCAGAAACTCGAAAATAATTTCCAGCATTTTCTCTTAGCCGATTTACTCAACAATTTTTTTGTTTCAAATTTCTAGGTACATCCGTTTCCCTAATACCGTACCTCGTTACCCTTGTTGGGACACCCGGTATATATATATATATATATATATATACATATAAAATATAAATGACAGAATTATAAATTTATATTCTATCATTTATATTTTTTATATCCTTGACAAAGGCATCATTGCCGAAACATGTAGGGTTGTTTTGAATGTATATACTTTGAAGTAATAAACCAGACCTTTAATCGCCGACTTATTAAGTTTACCTTATCATACCAAGGTCACGAAAATATTATATATATATATATATATATATATATATATATATATATATAAGTGTTTAGATAATTTCTTATCCGTTCATTCAAAACTGACTTCTGCTTTCAGCTTGACATCTACATTCAATAACTGACATCTGATTCATTAACACTGTTACTTTATAATGCATTTCTATATGGCTTGAACCTGGGTCTATTGTGGCCTAGTGGTAAAGGCGACAGCCCGGATAGCTGTAGACTTGGGTTCGAGTCCCAACGTAGACCATATTTTTCAAATAAAAAATTTCGTATGATTTGCTTTGTAATTTGTAGATAGCAATGTTTACATCCCCTCTTACTCTGCAATTACATACATTCTAATTTAATATTTGTAAATATTTCATATAAAAAGCCGAAAAACTCCAATAATAATTTATCAAATGACGTATTTGCTATACATTTCTAAATAAAACTAAACTTTTTTTAGCAGATAGACTGTTTTCGGTCATGTGTTCATTTTGACGATCGGAAAGAATGTTAGCTTTGTCAACACTTTGCTGGAGGTTGGTTTAACTGTTCTCGGACATGTGGTTTTTATTTTATTTTTATGATGTTTATATTATTATTATACGAGGGGTATTTATGTAATGGGTATGTATATTGCTGACAAGTTATTTAAATCTGTTCGGTCATTGACCCGATATTTTTGTGATGTTTATATTGTTGGGTGTTTCTGTAATGGGTAGGTATATTGCTGACAAGTTATTTAAATCTAAATCTACCATTAATTGACCGAACAGATTTTTGGAGATTGTTCAAAATGCTTTGCATCAAATTCCTATAAATGTACAAAATATTGTCGCTTCAATGTCTACAAGATTAGATGCAGTTATAAATAGTAACGATAAAATGACAAAATACTAATTATGTATTTTAATTATATTCTTTCTCTATCGTTTCTAGTAATTTTTATTTACACATATTTTAAAAATGTTTAATAAATGGCAATGAAACACACGTTTTTGACAATTTCTGACTTACTATTATGAACTTAAGTAGTCGCAATTTAAACCCTCACAGAAACAGCATCCCGTTTTTTTTGCTTACGAGAGTATTTATAGGAAACGCGGAAACATGAGCAATAATTGATTGAGTTGAGTTGTGTATTGCGAGGGTGGGGAAAAAATTTGTAGTTACGCCACTGATAGTAGGACTTAGGTGAATATCGAGACAAAGTCACTTTTGAATAGAATTTACAATATTTTAGTAGCCCCAAGGTTTATTCAATATTCTTTTTATAATGTCATTGCAGTAAGTCCTTAAAACTTATTAAAAATCGAAACACGATTTTTTTAGCATTATTTGAAAAATCTTGTACAACAGTCTCCTAAATTATTTAAACCTTTAAATGCACCAAGAAAAAACAAGCTAAACACATTGAAAGAAATGTATTCATGATAAACTTTCAACAAATATTATTATTCGAAATAATCTCACTTCTTTAAATAATTGGAACGATAAGATTTATCGGTAGAACTATTATCATGTTCGCGTTACTCAAAATTATTTCACCACATTCTTATTAGGAAGACCTTGGTAAGTATCGGAAAAACTAACAAAGTATATGTTGAAGAAGTGCTTATTTTTAAATAGCCATTTCTTCTTTTTGACAATTACGTAGTTTGTGACAAAATTTTTCATGTCATACACCGAAAATAACTAGCAAAAGATAAGGGATTATAAAATATTTATTTTTATCAAAAATAACTAGTTGGTGACAATATTTTAATTAACGAACAATATATGCCTAAGCAGTATTTGAATATTTTTCAACAGGCATTATTTAACTTTACGAGTACATACCTATAAATTGCATTCAACTAATAAGTAGGTATGACACCACCTAACAAATTAATAGTTGTAATTGTCTAAACTTGATAATTAGGTGCGATAAATGTAATATTGCAAAATTGCTACGACGAAATACATTAATATTTCGCCGTGGTATACATATTAAAATGTTCTTACCGTTGAATAACGGAAGAAAATAATTTTCCACAATACGAAACAATAACAAAACAAAGTACACGTGACAAACACGCGGCAATTCTCCGAACAATCGGAATACGTTAATCTCGGTATCCTTTTCGTTTTGAACTGAATTAGGTTGGTGAACGCATAGTGCGGTCAGTGTATTTGTTGTTTGGCATCGTTGTTCTTGTAAAATGAATGGTAAAACCTTCTATTGACGCATTACTGAATCGCCGCACAGCGCTATATAATACATGTCTAGTGCATGTGACTCAAAGTAACTTATACAACAAAAGCGAAGGCTAAAACCGATTGTTTGAAACGTTACTCGAATATCTATGTAAATTCATTAATAAGAAAACAAAGCGCAAAGAAATACAAGAACATTGTAATTCAATGCGATCTATTCAGTTAATATAAACAATAATGTAATGTAATTTATGTAAGACTGCATCAAGTAATTAGGCAACCGCGTCTAGCAACGCTGCAAATGTAGTTACATATATTAAGCTTTATGGAAATTAATTGAAATAAATCGCAAACATCGTGTTCGGCATGCAGTTCTGGATCAGTGTTGCCAGGTCTAGTGATCTAGTGATTTCTTTTCAATCTAGTGATTTAGTGATTTTTTTTTTATTTTCTCAAAAAATGCAGGTGTCCCACACCATTAAATTTCATCAATGTGCAGCTCTCTAACGGTGAGTATACAAAGAATTTCAAACAGCCAACTACATGCAAACTGAAAACTGTAAGAATATACGCGGTCTGTGATTCCCAAAAAAATTACTTTTCCATAGGAAAGGAATTGAAAATTAGATGTCCGAGGCTATAAATAGACCTCAGGCGAAAGAATTGCAGCATTTTTATATTGCATTTCGTTAACCGCCTATGTAAAACCAAGTTTTTTCCTACGAGAAGGTAAGTAAGTGTCTTTTTTTATTACTTTTTTTCATTTTTTCTTTATCAAGTACCAGTTGCTTTCTAGAGTTTTTTTTCAATATTGCAATTTATTTTTATTAAGTCTAGGTGTATTACCTATTTGTTTCAATCATATTTTTTTGTTTCTCTATTCGATTAACTCCGAGATGAGAAAATTCCTGTTCATGACCAAGAAAGACCAATCTTCCAGAGAAAGATAAACATTGACATCGCCGCAACCATCGACCAGTGGCACACAATAAACTCAGAAAGTTAGAAAAACCCCCGAAAAAACGAAAAGTGTATACCCAGAACAACAGAACAGAATGGGAACACATGGACGACTTTAAAACCTGGATTGAAAGCAGCGAAAAGGGTAAACAGGTAAACAGTTTAGATGTGATGTAAGCTATGTAACAAAGAATATATCGGAGGTGTAGCTGCTGTGAAAAAACAATGACTCGAACAATCATAAAAAAAAAAGTCTGCTATTGTAAAACAACTTACATTAAAAAAGAGTCATTTACGGTTTCGAATGACAAGTAATAAAACAAAATGAAATTAGAATTGCTAGTTTCGATTGCTGAACATAATGTTGAAATTAATCTTTCTGATCATCTCACTGAGTTAGTAAAATCAATTGTTCTGTCCGGAATGGAACCGACACAGGTTTCAAAATTATCATGCGGCAGGAGAAATTGTACAGCACTTATTACTAAAGTTATCGGGAAAATTTACTGGATAAATTAAAACCTAAAAAATTTTCGTTGTTAGTAGACGAGTCTACAGATCATTCCTCTATTAAGCACTTAGCTCTTGTTGTTCGCTATAGTGAAAATTTAAATATTAAAAACGAATTTTTAACTCTCATTCCCGCAGCAGATGCTAGTGCACAAAACCTCCACAAATTAATTGTGAATTTGTTTAATGCAAATAATGTACCATATAAAAAAAATTAATTGGTTTTGGAGCAGATGGTGCAAACATAATGATGGGTAACATAAATTCATTGAAAACTCTCTTATTAAATGAAGTTCCAAATCTATTCGTGATGAAATGTATTTGCCATTCTTTGGCATTATGCACTTCACACGCCTGTCAAGTTTTACCACATGCAATAGAAAAAATGCTATGAAATGTATAGTACAGCTTTAAACGAAAATCAGAATTCCAGCAGTTCCAAACTTTTCTAAATATAAAATCACATAAAATGTTCTACCCTGCTCAGACTAGATGGTTGTAATTAAACGCAGTAATCAATAGAGTTCTGGAGCAATATGAAGCTCTGAAGCTTTATTTTACAAGTAAAGCATATGATGGAATATCTGGTGCCGCTGAAATTCATACTTCGCTTAAAAATCCGGTAACCAAGCGATATTTGCAATTTTTAGAATTTGTTACCCATATTTGCAGATATGAATGTAGAATTTCAATCTGAAGCACCAAAAATACATCTGCTGTATGAGAGAATGTCTTCTGCTTATAAGTTATTATTAAGCTTTTATATTAAATCGGATTACTTAAAAATTACCCAACATACATTTCTTCTGAATTGTTTAAGTGTTTATGTTGAAGCTGTATATGGAATTTACAAAAGGTTTCCTTTTCAATCTAGAGAAATAGAAATTTTGAAACAACTCGATTTTTTAAATCCCAAAAAAAATAATAAATATCGAGAGTCCATTAATATCTAAATTTTCAAGCGTTAATACAGACATTAATTTACTGGTTAGAGAATATAGGCAAATAAAAAATTCTGAACTAGATTTAGAAATGGATAAAATAAAATTTTGGCAAAATATCTGTAATTTAAAAAAAGTGGATGGAAATTTAGCCTATCCTGACATTTCAAAACTTGTTAATATTTTATTTGCCCTGCCGCACAGCAGTGTATGTATTGAGAGAATTTTTAGCACAATAAATTTTAACAAAACTAAAGTGTGGAACAGATTGAAAACTAATACCGTAACAGGGCATTCTCCCCTCAAAACGTTTAATTGGAGAAAATAATTGTTATGATTTTGAAATTACAACTCAATTAATAAATAATCATAATAACAAAATGTATAATTAATTAGCTTTTTTTTTGTTAAAACTCTGTATTATTATATTTGAGATTATTGTTTTTTATGTTCTTATGTGAAATACTTAGTATGTATTTCCTTTATTAATAAACAATTTTACTATGTTTGTATGAAATCAAAATAGTTTTAAAATCCCCATTCCCCCTCCACTGTAATTTCAAATCTAGTGAAATTTTAGTCCGATCTAGCAACTTTTCGAAGCGCCATCTAAAAACTTTTCAGATTTCGACTTGATAACGCATGCTGGATTAAACCAGCGCTGGGCCCGTAGCAAATTCTATTAAGAAGCCCTTGGTTTTCTCTAGATTAAGTTTAGGGTGTTAAATAAAACAGAACTGTTACAAATAAACTTTTCTAATGTAGGCCAATTTAGAAATAATACTACCTTTTGGCATTCATATCAATTTCTCTGAGCAAATCATATTCTATAGTCATCAGAGTGAGATGAAGTTCTTGCCTTATCGTGTTCCTTAACTCATTCTTAATACGCCTTAATGTTGAAAAAGGACGTTCGCCACTGCAGTTAGTGATCACGAGAGACAAATAAATGCAACGTCTCTACATTTTGTGAAACATGATTCTAATGAATTATCCATTAAAAGCTTATAAAATTGAAGTTCCAGAGCCTCGTTCTTCTTGCTATCAATAGCAGCAGCTACATCTGTTATGAGCAGATCAGCGCACTGCACTAATTCCAAATAAACTGATTAGACTGTTCTTTAATCATCTCGTTGAAATTTGGGACTCAAGATATTTGTCGGTCATCTTATTCCTCAGTTTGTTTCAACGGAGATTCATTGTTGAAAACACCTGTGAAGACCCAAACATCGAGATAACTTTCTGAGAGTCTTTATCAAGTTGACGAACTGAGACTTCTGCAAACATTTGTAGAACTCAAGGCTTGATGAATTGTTAAACAACTGCTTAAGCGTATCGTTGCATTGTAGTTCAATTACTTCAAATTGGTAGTCGGCTTCAATCACTTCGAAATTTATGGCAATTGGTGAAGAAAATATTTGTAAGTCATCTTCTATCTTTTTCAAATCTTCAAATCTCCAGTTGAACTCGTTTTACAACTGATTTAGTTGGCTAACATAAAAATTAACTTTTGCAATGGTCAATTCAGCAACTGTCTATAGCAGGGGTCGGCAAACTGCGGCCCGCGGGCCGCATGCGGCCCTTTGCAACTTTTTGCGCGGCCCGCCAAAGCACCAATATAATTTTAGGAAAAATCAACAAACTTAGAGTGTGAGCGCGCCGAAATGTGGCCGGTGACAAAAATGCGCGCTAACAGAAGCATAGTGGGAAACCTATTTTACTGGGTAAGTTTAATCCCCACTCTCCAGCGAATACGACGGCTCGCTTAGCAAGTGTAGCATTCTTTCATTTCGCCAGTTTGCTACTGTATGTTCATATGTGCATTTTGCACATAAACACGTTCATATTGACAACCGTATGACGTTTCACTACAATATGTAATGAGAAATACATGTTATTTTTATTGGTTATTAATTTATTGGTAAAATAATTCATATTTTATCGTAGGAAAAATGAATAAAATACCAAAGAAAGGAAAAATTAATGAGGAAAAGCGCGAATTTAATGAAAAGTGGACTTTTGATTATTTCTTTATTAATAATTACGATAAAGCACTATGCTTAATTTGCAAAGAATCTATAAGCGTATTCAAAGAATTTAATTTGCGTTGCCACTACGACACGAAACACAAAAGTGAATATGATAAATTTGAATCTCAATTCAGACAAAATAAAATTTATTCTTTACAAAAATCATTAGAAGCACAACAAAACGTTTTTAAAAAATATAAGGAACAAAGTTCAGCGTTGGTCAAAACGTCCTTACATACATATTTCGAAATTAATTGCCGAACATAACAAACCATTTACGGATGGAGAGTTCATTAAAAAATGTATTTTGGCTGCTGTTAATGAAATTTGTCCGGAAAAAATTAAAAAATTTGAAGATATTAGTTTGTCTGCACGTTCAGTAGTTCGACGTATTGAAAATATATCAACTAATATGTTTAATAAATTAAAAGAAAATTCTTCACAATTTGAGTATTTTTCACTAGCACTTGATGGAGGCAACGATATAACTAGCACCGCTCAATTGTTGATTTTTATCCGTGGAATTGATAAACAATTTTGTGTAACAGAAGAACTTGCTGCTTTAAAAAGCCTCCATGGGAATACAAGAGGTGAAGATATATTTTTGCAACTATTAGATGTTTTCAATATGTACGATCTCAAGTGGGAAAAATTAAAAAATGTGGCAACTGACGGTGCAAAGGACATGACGGGTCACAATACTGGTTTGGTAGGCATGATTAATAAAAAATTGAAAGAATTAAATATTACACAGCCTCCTCTACAACTTCATTGTATTATCCATCAACATGCACTTTGCACAAAAGTTGTAAATTTGAAAAATGTTATGAATATTGTAGTAAACTCCATCAATTATATTCGCAAAAAACGGTATTAACCATCGAACATTCCGGAATTTCTAAAATGAAATTGACGCCGAATATGAAGATATCATTTATTTTTCTGAAGTAAGATGGCTCAGCCGTGGGAAAGTTTTAAAAAGATTTTTCGAGTTGATAGACGAGATTGAAATGTTTTTGAGAGAAAGAGAAAATAATATACCAGAATTATCGAATTTTAAATGGATAAGCGAGTTAGCTTTTCTTGTGGACATTACAACTTACCTCAATAAATTAAATATAACACTACAAGGCAAAGGAAAGTTAATCAACGAGCTATTTACAGAAATCAAAAGTTTCCAGCTTAAAATAAAATTGTTTATTTCTCAACTTGAAAAGAATAATTATTGTCATTTTCCTACTTTGCAATAGTTTTTAACCAAAAACGACAAACAGTGTCCTTCGAATATTTTTATTGAGTCACTAAAAGTACTAGATGAAAATTTTCGTCATCGGTTTCAAGATTTTTATGCAAAAGAAATGGGCATATTAATATTTGAAAATCCTTTAAAATTTGATATTGTAAAAGCACCACACAATTTACAACTAGAGTTAATTGATTTGCAATCTAACAATGTATATAAATATAATTTTGATGAAAATAATTTAATTGCATTTTATTCAAATCTACCAGAAAATAAATTTCTCAATTTAAGAAATTTTGCAAAATCAATGATTTGTATTTTTTCAAGCACCTATTTATGCGGATAAATATTTTCAAGAATGAATTTCATAAAATCAAAATATAGAACGAGGTTGACGGATGAAAATTTACAAAACTTGTTGAGGATCTCAGTATTCCAAACACAACCGGACTTAAATGAATTATCAAACAATATTCAAGAACAAAAAGCGCATTGAATTTTAATGAATGAATAAAATGAAAGATAAACTATTTTCCTTAATATTTTATATATTTTATATTTACATATTTATACATATGTAATTGGAATTGTATTTCCTTTTTTTTCCCTTTTAAGTATTGTAAAATTTTTGCTCTCTGACATTATTGTTATTATAGCATATCAATAAAAAATAAACTTTTTCTATATTTATTTTTAAAAATATCGTATATGATATAAAAGCACTATTTAAGTTACATTTGAATGTGCGGCCCGCATAAAAAAATTTATTTTGAAAATGGCCCGCCATCCGAAAAAGGTCGCCGACCCCTGGTCTATAGCTTGGAAAAATGAGTGCGGTTTCTTTGCGATATTTGTATCGAAAACAAACCTAGCTTTAATTTTAACGCCTTTATTTGAGCCCATGTGTAATCAAGAAGTATATTTTTATTTGTATACTTTTATTTAACTGCATTAAGTATCCAAGCAAATCAGTAAAAAATGCGAAATCCGAAATCCATTGAGGATCTTCAATCATTTTATTGTCATCCAACTTCGACTTTTGTCGGAAAAATTCTATTATTTCATTTTTTAATTGCCACACTCGTTGGAAAACTTGCCCAGCACTGGACCATATTATGGTACAACAAGAATAATCTGATTCTGAAGACGCAAGGAATTCTTGTAAATTGTCTGTGTACTAGTCCATAACTCAAATGGTATTGACGATTTTGACAACGATATCAAGAACATGCTTTATTTGAAGTGCAGCTTTACACAACACTTCTTGATGTATCACACAATACAAGAATATCACTTTGTTGTCTGGATTTTTCGTTGATTGTACCGACAAAACCTTGATTCCTTCCCACCATGTTCGGGGCACCGTCGGTAGTAATGTTTAATAATTTCTGTAATGGCAGATGCAGTGAATTTAAACATTTTTCAAACTCGCCATAAATGTCCCTTCCGGTAGTGGTTCTTTTCATAGACTTCATGCTGGCTAATTTTTGAATAATGTTAAATTCGTCGTCAATACCCCTTGTTATCGAAAATGTCACAAAACTTCCAATTTTCTCTTTAAGTTGGAATGTTATGCCTTTCTTTTGAGACTGTGGTTAAGTAAAAACTCATTTTTTATACCTTTTTGGAGTTGAAATGTTATGTTATGTGGTAATTTTTTCAATTGTTGATGTTATGGTTAGGCGCGATAAACTTATTGATTCAAAAAGTTTTTTTTTATCTGGACCCAAAATATTAACTATGTACTATAACTCTATTTTTAAAGTAGCGAGACGAATTTATGAACAGACTTGCAAACAATCCGTATTTATGTTATACATTTATTGGTTACGTGCGTGTGTGTTGATGGGCGATTTTACATTCACAGTGAAAAGGCAAACGGTGATTTGAAAAGAGCAGAGCTTCTTACCAGTGATTGAAATCACTGTTAACAATAAGTGAGCGCTTCACTGTTCACCGTTTGCTTTGTAAAAATATAACAATCGATTTCGATGTTTCACATCTGCTTTTTTTTGTAAGGATAAAGTCCACAGATTTTCCAGTTAGGCAGTTATCTTACTAGAAAATAAAATTTCGATTTGGAGAACGCTCGTTAATTGTTGGTAACATGACTGCTTCTATTATATTTCTGTATGTTTCTCCTGTTAAACGACCCTCAATTCTGAAACACACACCTACACTTACAACGGTTATCCAGGTCCACACATTTATAGAAAATCATCCATTATTTTGTAATTTTTATACTCTATTTTTAAAGTAGAGAGACGAATTTCTGAACAGACCACTTTGACAGTGAAATCTCATTGGTTGAAAGCAAGGCCAAATTGCTTTCAACCAATGAGATTTCACTGTCAAAGTGGTCTGTTCAGAAATTCGTCTCTCTACTTTAAAAATAGAGGAATTGCCAGCTGAAGTTTTTAAATTTAGATGTTTTTATAGATTAGATGTATTATACTTATCTGATAGAAGCGTAATGGAGTAGTTGATGTTGACAGTTTGTAAGAAAGTTTTGTACAAGTTATTTTCTTAAATATATACGTTAATTTAAAACCATCGTTGTAAGTTATTAGCAGTGATAGTGAGAAAGAAAGTAGTTGCTAGATAGAAGCTCATAAAAATATATGATAACACTTCAGAAAGTGGGATTAAAAAAATAGATAGATAGTTGTGATAGATTAGGAGATTAAACTAAATTTGTGAAAGGAACAGAAAGTGAAGGACAATACCCAATATGACTGAACGAGAGTTCGATGAATTTCAGAATGTACTAGAAAAACAGAATCAAGGGATGGACTCAAGCGGAAGTAATAGTGTGAATGTTGACGGAAATAATGCACAGGTGAACCCACAGTTTGGAAGAAATACAGGTACCCACAGTGATACATCAACAAATGTGAATGATATTTTAGCAACAATGCAGTTATTATTACAACAGAATGCAGGTATGTTACAGATGATACAGCAACAGAGTATGTCTTCAAATAGTTTCAAAAATTTTAATGTGATGCCTGATTTATCAAAAAGCATTGAGGTATTTACAGGAGAAAAAGGGCCCAGTAAAGCAAGTTTATGGTTAGACCATATACAAAATACAGCAAATCTACATTCTTGGCCAGATACTTTTATACTGCTGACAGCACACATGAAATTAGTAGGCGCTGCGAAACATTGGTATGATGGAAGATACAGCAAAATAAAATATTGGGCTGATTTTAAGAATGTCTTTCAGAAAACTTTTTGCTACAAAAGTAGTATAGCAGATTGTTGGAAACAAATGCAGGCAAGAGTACAAATACAAAAAGAAAATGTAAGTATGTACTTTCATGACAAAGTGAAATTATGTAAATTGTTAAAAGTTTAACGAAATAAAAGAACAAGTAGCAATAGGATTGTGGTCACGAGAGTTAAGTAATATAATAATGACAAAAAACCATTTAGATATTGATGATCTGTATCAAGACATAATACAGTATGAGAGAATAAACAGTGCAAGGCAGGAGAGAATCGAGGGAAACGACAAAGAAAAGAGAAAGAATGAAATTTTGGTAAAGGCACCGCTGAATGACATTAAGAGTAAGCCAGAAAGAACTCTTTGTGAGACAACCAGTAGGATGAATACTAGACATGTTAAAAGAGAAAAGCCCGAAGGTAGGTGCTTTAATTGTCGAAAGTTTGGCCATTTGGCACGAGACTGCCCAGAACCGAAGAGAGAGTTCTTATGTTACAACTGTTCAGAAAAAGGACATTTAGCCAGGGATTGTAAGAAGCCAACACAAGGTACTGTGAATATTATCAACAATGAGACAGGTAAGAGCAGTTCCCAAAAATATATCAAACAATAAATATTTCAATGCATTGATTGACTGTGGCAGCTCTGATTGTACAATTCGAGCAACAGCAGCCATTGAGAGTAATTTAAATATAGATCGTAAGATAAGTGAACTAAAGGGATTTGGCCCAAGTTCATACACAGTCAAATCTTGTGGCATAGTAAAAGCAACAATTAATGTAGACAATGTTGAAGGCAAAGATATTATTATGAGAGTAGTGCCTGATGATGTGCAACCGATTGATATCATAATTGGTACAACCTTTACAGAATTACCACATGTAGCTTATTTTAAAGTTGATGACATACTATGTTTCCAAAATAGGGATGAATTACACCTGCCATTGCTGCAAAAAGAACCAGCCTGCACTAACTTTGTTATGAGTGGAGATGTAGAACTATCTCCAAATACAGTGAATTTCATTGCTGTGAATGAATGTTCTGAATTAAGATTGCCTGTCCTGAATTTAACAGATAAGAATATACTTTTAAGAAGAAATTAGAGAAGAGATGGTTAAAGTGGGAGAAGAAGTAACAGTACAGGAAAGGGAAGATTTGTTCAATTTATTGACTGAATACAGACTGTGTGGCAATGAATATTAGAGAATTAGGATGCACGAACAAAATATCATGAACGCCATCTCTCATCCACAGGCATAACAATTCATTATAACCAGAAACATTATTTGTATAAAATAACGGGTGATCAGAAACATTCGAAGTCAAGTGGTCTCTGAACAAAAAATCGTATATCTTTACTTAAGTATAGCAAACGCCAATTAAGTTGGCGCGAGGAGGGGTAAGTTCGCGCAGGATTAAAAGTAGTGGGGAGATTTGTATTTGGTTTTACATCAAATGTCAGATAATTCTAACCTCTGAGCGTGTATCACTTTATAATCCCCTAACAAAGACATTATGTTCCGTCAAACGTCAATGACAAATGTATTCTGACAATTATTTGAGTAGTGGGGGTGGACGTTTTAAAAAACGGCGCCTGCGCACCCCCTCCTCGCGCCAACTTAATTGGCGCTTGCTATACTTAAGTAAAGATATACGATTTTTTGTTCAGAGCCCACTTGACTTCGAATGTTTCTGAACACCCGTTATAACTAAATGATAAACAATCGAGACAGCGTTTAGTCCCACCTCGAATCCATATCCGCGAACTAAAATAGAACTGACCTACCTTAACCTATATTTTGAATTCTTTTTGTAAAAGAATTTATATATTTTATTCTTCTTGTTATAAGTATAAAAATAAAATGATACATAAATCTGGCTAGATTAATATTGCATTTTATTTTTATAACTATAAACAGAAGAATAAAAGCGAGTCTTAAATATGTCTAGAATATAAACTAAATTAATATTTTTTGTTTAGATATCTATAAGTAGGTAACAAATAAAAAGGAACAGGTTTTTATATTATTTTACTTTTTTAAGTTTTTTATAATAATTATATAATTCACATTGAAACTCGTCTGTACCAGGTAGCTCTTTGCCTATCAGAATTCTATTATTAATTTTATCATAATTATAGATAATAACATAAATAAAATTTTTTGTAATAGGTGCCTTTAATTGTTCCAAGTTTCACACTCTTTAAAATCAAAAAAAAATCTTGAAAAAAAGCCACTTGGTCAAATTATCAAACAAAAATTTGTTGTATAAATTCTTGCAGAGAAACCACTTGTAATGTAAATATAAAGCTACATTTTAGTAGTGAACATCCTTCATATCCTTTCAAAATAATAAATTTGTTGAAAGGTGTATCTTCCCGACACATTATATTATGATAACATGCGGAACAACTGTTGCAGAAAGGTTCTACTTTTTTGCTACATACCCACCAATGTAAGACAAAGCATCAATATTTACTTCGGAAAGTATGTATAAGGTCTGGTGGTAAAAGGAATTCTTCGGTTGGAGAGGGCCGTGCTACTTCTTGTTTTACAGAGGTGACAAATTGTTTGAGTGTAATTAAGGGTCCTTCAGATCTATCATCTTCACAATTCGAGCCATTTGAATGTAAAGTTGCAAAATTGCCAATCAGCAAACTTTTGAAATAAGGTATAAAACAAGAACATGTTGGATTGGTGTTGCGGCAACCGAACTGTCTAACTTGACCAAAAAAGTTTTCTAAAAATCTTGATTGAATATTCGAGTACTGAAATATTGAAATCCAAGATTTCTTAGAACTTCTCTGATCAATTTAATCCTTTTAAAGTAAAGATAAAATTATCAATTACAGGAGGACGAATTCTATCATTTGCTTTTACTTTTACAAAGTGCATACTATCTAAAATATGAATTGCCTTATTCCAAAAATTTGCCTGTGGCGACGCTACTTTACATTTTACAGGCAATCTAAGATTTTTTCCTGCACAGGCATGTTCAACACCTCCATTAATTGTGTCAAACAACTTGTCTAGGAAACGACATAAGTGAGCTGTATCTTTTCCCTCAGTATATAGCTGCATATATTTTTCATTATTGCTGTAATGAAAAACACCAGCAGCTACAGAGGCACTGAATACTTGTGTACAAAGAGAAACATTCATTTTCTTAATTTTGTTTGGAATGATGTGAATCATAGAAAGTTTCGGCATTATACGCAAGTCTCCCATACTAATGTCAATATTATAGGCATTAACAATGTGGGACCATTTAGCTATTCTTTGCATCCCATCTACTGTAAACTTCAAATGCTTAATTAGAAGATTATTTCTTAAGCTTTTCACAAGATGTGGCGGATCGAATATAGGAATCACTTTGGTGTTGCCTATAATAATGACATTTTCACAATCTCTTTCTCCTGTTCTATTGATAGCACGTCGTGACTCCTCTACAAGCATATGAATGGCCTTTACATTTGTGGTACCTTGGTCACAAATGGATGCTATAATTTGTAGACCGCATTCTGTAGTTCTGTTAACTATAGTTTTGAAATTGCGGACGATGTCTGCTGCAGCAGTTGTCGACTTACAAAAAGTGTCTGCAACTAGTTGTTTCCACTTCTTGTAAACTCCTTTTAACATCCAGACCTGTACGTGGTCCGCGATTTCAGAAGTGCGCTTACAACCATCATCAACAAAACCTTCTACCATATCCTTGCTTTTTGAATATTCTAAATTCTAATATTAAATGTGGTTGTAAACTCATTTTATCAAATGCAAGAATACACACTTTCTGAATTTGGGATAAGTTTTTCACTTTAATAGCTAAGTTATCGAAAAGATTATTACATATGCCTGGTTTTAACAGATATTAACAGATTGCAATAACTTCTTTAGAGTGAGAACACTTGGTAATATGAAAAGTTTACTCAAAAATCTATAGGTTTTAGGAGATTGCTTATACAATATTACTGATAAAATCTTGTCATCAAAAGTAAAACGTTTTCCAACGTTAATGACGGTTTCATTAAATTGAGCAAATATTTTGCAATAGCTTATATGCTTTCTTAAATCAACATTTTTTTTTACACAGTGGTTATGTTTTCTTTTTAAAGAAAGAATTTCCTTATAGAATGTATTTTCTTTTGGTGTCAAATGTTTCTTCAGTGACTCTCCTATCAAATTTAAAGTCCTGCCTGCAAACAAAAAAAATATATATTAACCGTGTTAATTAAATAAATAAAGAATATATATGAATACATGTAATAGATAAAATATGATATACAGTCCAAATAAGTAAATGTCATAAATATATGCACATATTTGTTAGAAAGTATATATATTCAAGTATAACAAATGTTATGAATTTAGTTGGGCTTATACAATAATAAAGAGGATCTAGTAAAATATTACCTGGCAATTTAGGACTTTTCTTCTTAATACTGGGGCTTTCTTGTAGTATTGTTTCTATCCCACATTTTGAAGTAGATGGTTGACTATGAATATCATCTGTTGAAATGGTAGATGGTTCTATGTTAACTGATTCTAAATTGAACAAAAAAATATTTATAATAATTGCATTTATTAATGGCTCACTTAAATATGCTTCAAAGTATAACTTACTTGGTAAATAAAGTGATGGTATAGCGTTCGACGTTATTCTATTGTTCCTTATTAAGTATTTTACTTGAAAATGCTTTCTACAAATAGCAAGTGAACGTGGTCTATTTTCAATGGGTACATTCAAGAGTTGACTATTTCCCGTAGCATTAATCCACTGTTGATACCTGGATGATGTCACATTTGGATATGTATGAAGTGGCAACGATTGTTCTTTGCAATTTGCAACACAAAACCGCCTAAATGTCATGTTTTATACTAAAACTAGTAAAATTTATATATTGTATGTATCTATTTAATATTCACATAGACTGCGCATTAAGTACATATTTAAAAAAAAGCAATAATCGTTTGGTTACCTTAAAATAGGCTAAAATCTTGTAACTTTTAACAAGTTCCACCACGTGTTCACTACATATATCTAAAAACTGCAATTTATTGGTGCTTCGCTCTTAACCGCTTGGCGTATAAAATAAAACTAAAAGAAACGCCCACTTGTGGTCAAGACAGGTGATTTACCGGCAACTTTCTGTATCTAGTGCCATCTTTGAGTCATATCCTAACATTAAAACACTATCTCAATTCCTCCCATTAAACATTATACCCCCTGATACACAGATTGACCAACATCTTAATACTAAAAGTAACTATATAAACGGCATTGCCAACCTTTACATAATAAATGTTACTGTTTACAAATATAAACATGAGTGACTTAGAAACTAATATATCTTGGTGTCAATTGTATACAATATACGTTGTTTGTGTAGAGTACGAACATATATCATATCTGTCAAATGTACTTAAATTCTTAAAATCAAATGACAGCAATGATATTTATTTCTGTGTTCGAACAACGCCAACATTAAAAAATGAAAAAATGCGTATCGAAATGAAGCTCATTTCGATACTGTTTTGGGTTTCATAATGAGTTCATTTCGAACGCAAAATAGAAAAAAACATTGAAAATAGAAATTTCAATACCGTTTCGAAGTAATGTAATAAAATTAATTGTGAATGTGATATCAGTGTCATCTAACAACTACAAGTAGAACTTTACCCTTATCCAAGTACCAAACCGCTCAAACAAAATAAAGGAAAAGTTTTTGTGAAACATCCCCAAAAATTTGCGAAATAGATTGCAGATAAAAGTAGATAGCAGACTCCGCAGCAGGAGAATTTTACTTAAATTGCCGTGTTCAAAACGTAATTATTAGAATAGGATAAAAGATATCTGGTTTAAGAACTTTTCAATAATTAGCAAAGTGGATAGTAAACTTTCAATTATAAAATACCTGCTTTAACGATAGTTTTTATTTTAACTTAACCAATTAACACTTTTGAAGGCACCACATTATAACGGGTGTTCAGACACATTCGAAGTCAAGTGGGCTCTGAACAAAAAATCGTATATCTTTACTTAAGTATCTGATTTGTAATAATTATTTTAAATGTCAACCGTTGTCTGTCAAAAATCAATCTATCTCAGACATGACTTCATATTTTGAAGGACTACTTTGACTTCGAATGTTTCTGAACACCCGTTATAAAAGCATTGTTATAATATATAGTTTTTATTTGCATTTTTATGGACTTTGTTTTTATTATTTTTACTATTTATTAATTCCAACGTTTTACTTCTTTTGTTATAGTGGGTTTAGCGTATAAAGAAAGAAAACTATATTTGAATGGGTCATTTTATAAAAATATTTTATATTTTTGAAATTTAATGATTAAATTGCAAATTCAATAAATCTGATTATTTGTTCTGTTGTAGTAGTACCGTCATGATTCATGAGGGTAATCATGACTCTCATGATTATGAAATGCATTAGAAAATCATGCAGGTACTTATTTCTTTTATCTTCTCATAACGTTTCGGAATAGTATTTCTAAAATCGCGAATCCTATTTTAATCAAATTTGAAATTTAATGCAGGATAATATTTTAGAGATTTTAGATTAACATCTCTTGCCTTAGTTGTACTATTGCGGCATTTAAAATCCGGACGATTAGATATTTATTTTCACTACAATTAAACATTGTAATTCGGTTTTTGTATAATGAATTGTTGTGTATACATATACGTTATATACAAGGTGTGTATAAATTGGCGGACCTACTACACGCGGCGATGTTCTTCGTTAAATTCGGAGTCCAAAATCCTAATACGAAAATGTTGTACCATGCTCCATATCTTTGCACGAGGTTCCTAAAGTTCGGACTTTCAGTCTTGAAATAAGCATTATTACTCGATATTTGTTGACAGAAAGAGCTACAATTTAGAAGAAAGAAGAATTGCTGTTATTATCCTTTCGTTAAAGTTTTCTTTTTGATTTTAAAGTTTGTTTTGAATATTTGTTTATTAACTTATTTTGACGAAAAACACATCTGACAACGTTGTAAAACAATAAGTAGGCAGCCTAATGTTGTTCTAGTCAAATACATTACTACTGTCAAATTTTGACACTTATGTAATCTACCTATTTCATTCGACTTGCTTATTTTTCGTGTTTATATGTATAATTTTGTTTAGTTTTCGTATTTATTTGTATAGTTTTAATTAGAAACCAATTTTATTTCGTTTGTTTCTTTTTTAAATTTAAAATGTAAGGTTCACATGACGACGTGTAAAAATGTAAAAAAAAAAGATTATGACTATACTCTATTTTTAAAGTAGAGACACGAATTTCTGAACAGACCACTTTGACAGTGAAATCTCTTGGTTGAAAGCAATTTGGCCTTGCTTTCAACCAATGAGATTTCACTGTCAAAGTGGTCTGTTCAGAAATTCGTCTCTCTACTTTAAAAATAGAGTATAGCACATGCGTGTTCAATGTTGCCAAATGTATGTTTCTTTCAAATTCATTCTGAAGACGAAGGAAGCCTGATTCATCGTTTTAGGATTAGGACTTTTAACTCAAAATTTGACCAAGAATGTCGCCACGTGTAGTGGGTCCAGCTTGTATATACATTATATATATATATATATATATACATATATGTATATTATATATATATATGGTAAACCTAATCAGTAGGCATATATATATATATATATATATATATATATATATATATATATATATATATATATATATATATATGTTATAGATGACAGCATACTGACACTTATCTGTAACCTCTCACGCAAAATTATATTATACATTTTGTTATAAAATTATGTTACTGAGTGAATAAATGAAAGACAAGAATTTATTAATCAGAATACTACAATTATTTGGTTTTAATTTTTAATAATTTATTTCAACACCATTTCTGTCTAACGCCTCTTGTAAACGTCTAGGAATAGATGTTATGACATTATGTATAAATTCTAGTGACAGATCATTCCAAATATCATGTTTTTTTCGCAGACGCCCGATTTCTCAAATCTGAAATTTGTCTCAGCCGTTTTCTTGCTGTATGGACACACCCGGCGAAATGTGTTGCGGTCACTGCATTTACTATTGTTTCGAACAAATCATTTCTTATACAATTAATAAAATTTTCATTCTGTTCGGAAGTTGACACCTCACCGGAGCCTCGTTTTCTATTAATAGTTGACAATTCTTCTTCTATAACTAGAATCGCTGAACAGATTCAGTAATAAAAGTGCGTGATCACCTCGTGAGCAGACAAAAATGCATTCTATTGGTCGGCGGCCAAGACCGTTTACATTAGGCGATTCGGCAAACTAAATTGTTTGTCACAGTATCACAGATTGCAGATTTTTATTTATTTTTACGTTTCTGTTTGCGTTAATTCTGTTTTGTCGGCATTTATTCTGTGTTCTTTTGGATATTTTGATCAGTATTTTTAAATACGCACGTAAGTAACTAGTAAACCGAAATGTAACGAATTATAAGTAATTCTATCTTCTAGGTTAGAATTCGACAGGAATTCAAATATTACTTCAATTTCTTTGTTTCGAGCTAAGTTATACGTGTTAAGCTATGGAATATTCACCTCCAAGAAAGAGGCCAGCAAAACACTTCTCAGTGGAAGAAAAAAACGTGGTTTTGAATATATTTAAAACCAGTCTTGATAGCAGGTAGCCATTATTTTTGTTATAAGAAATTATAACAAACTGATATTATTTTTATCATATTTATAGGAATTACCACTCGCAGTGTTTATAATATATTGAAAGAACATAACACTGAGCAACAATTTAATCCACCAAAAAAATATCAGAGGAAAAGGGGTGTTTTGGGTACTGTTGATGAAGAAACGAAAAACAATTCGTAGAATCGTTCATTCATTCTATTTTAAAAACGAACCACCAAGTGTGCAAAAAATTCTCGCAGCTGTAAATGAAACAGAAGATCTGCCTAATTTTAAAATAGCGACATTCAGGATGATCTTAAAGGAACTAAATTTTCGGTAAACTATCTAAGTTCGGTAACCTGAACTTTACTACATAAATATTATTTATATTAGGTATTACGTGTTTATATAACAAAATAATTTGAAACATACATGAGTGGGTAAAAATCACACCAATTTGTATAATACAAAAGTATTTTTAATAATATAAAATATTATTAAAAATGGGGTGTGAAGAACACAATACAAGTTATATATTTGTGAATGTATCTCCTCTCCAGAGACGCTGATACGTATTTCACCTTTCTACAGGATCGTCGGTACGCCCCTGCTGGAGAAGAGATACATTCAACCAATATGGGTCTTTGAATTTTGTTCTGTGGTCGAAGTTGCTTCCACTTCCACTCCGTTGTTTCGTATCTCCCAGGGTTGTGATGTGTTTGAATTTGATTAATAATTAATCGTGTGTTGTGTTTTTTTTTTGTGCGGTCCTGTGTGTATTGTGTTTGTGTAAAGTCCGTGTGTCAGTCGCTTTTTTTGCGATTAAGTCAAATATGTTCGTTTGCTGGTCATCATCTAATTTTTTTTTTTTTTTTGCGTTTAAGTTGCGTGTGTGTTTAATGTTTTTTATTGTAGAGTGTTACTATTGTCTGTGTTTGTTTTACAAAGTACTGTGTCTGTTCGTTTGTTGCGTTAGTCGAGTGTAGTGTTATTAGCATGTTGCCTAAGGCAAGTGCTAATTCGTCAACTGTGTTCGGTGTTGTTTTGTTTTGTCTTTGTGTCCATGGATTTGTTGTTGGGGGTGGTGCTGGTATGTATTTAGGTTGAGGTGCGGTTTTGTCTGTAAGATTGTTTGGGTTGTTTGGACAGTTGATGGATGTGGATAAGTGTGGACCACCGCAGTTTGCACACTTTGGTGGGGTTGTTTTTGTCTTTGTACATAAGTGTGTCGAGTGTTCGTCGCCGCATTTCATGCATTTGTAGTTGATGTAACAGTTTTTTTGATGATGTCCGAATGTCTGGCATTTGTGGCATTGTATAATGTCTGTCCGTTTGTTTAGGGGTTCTATTTTTATTGCAAGTCCGCAGCAGTCGCGTAAATTGTAAATTGACTTGTACTGTCTCGTCAGTTCGATTAATGCCAGTGGTGCAGGTACGCCGTGTTTGCCGTTCATCCGTTTAATTTTTAAAGTCGGGTATCCTTGGTCTGTCAAGTCGTCTGTAATGTCAGTGTCTGTTATAAAGGTGGGAATGCCACGCATCACCACCTTTAGTGTCTTTTCACTTCTTAATTGGAAAGTGTAATATTGTATTTGTTCGTTGTCTAGTGTGTGTTTGAGTTTTCGGTAGTCTTCGTCTGTTGTCGGTTCGATGTGTATTCCTGGTTTCACCATTTTGTTTTCTACTGTGTTAATGCTGTTTGATTTAAGTAATTGTCGTATGTATGTCCATTTGTCTTTTTCGATTATGATAATTGGTGCGATTTTGTGTGTTTTTTTTGTTTCAGTTTTTGTGTTAAGTGTAGTGTGTGTCTTATCACTTACCCTGGGTGTGCTGTTCGATGTTGACGGTTGTGGAGTGTGTTCGCAGGTTTCTTCTTCCATCTTTTCCTCGGTTTTGTTTTCGAGGACGTCGTACGAATTTTTTATTTCGATTGTTGAAGTTGTTTCGTCTGTTTTCGGTTTCTTCGTGAATTTCGGGTAGATGAAGTCTTCGATTTTCTTTTCCGGATGATTCATTTTCTGTTTTCTGGAGTGGTTTTCTTTTTTGGTCGGTTCGGGATCTGGTATTTCTACTTGTGTCGTCGGTTGTTCTGGGTTTATAATAAATAAACTCGGTGAAGTCCGTAGTAGCTCTTGCACGCCGCTTTCGCTGTGCGTTTCGTCGATTATCGCCTGCGTTTGTTGAAGTAATTCCGGTGGCCAGAGTTCAACGAAGTTCGGATTTAGTTTTAGATTTGTTATTGTAATAATTCGACCGGCCATTTCTTCCGGGTTCGTATTGACGTTGTATTGTCGTAAGTGCTCTCAACTGCGATGTTGCGAGAACAGATATCGCAGTGAGAATGTCATTCAACCAAACATAACTACCTTGCTATCAACCAGAAATTATTAAGACAGAGCGTGAAAGAATATTCAGCGCTGTCTACATAATAACTGCCGAACTAAGCAACGTGTTTCTATAGACGGTAACAACCATATCTATAGAAACTGTCTTATCGTGTCTTCACTACTTGTCGGGCGAACCGAATGCGTATATAACAAAATAATTTGAAACATACATGAGTGGGTAAAACCACACCAATTTGTATAATACAAAAGTATTTTTAATAATATAAAATATTATTAACACACATTCACAAATATATAACTTGTATTGTGTTCTTCACACCCCATTTTTAATAATATTTTATATTATTAAAAATACTTTTGTATTATACAAATTGGTGTGGTTTTTACCCACTCATGTATGTTTCAAATTATTTTGTTATATACGCATTCGGTTCGCCCGACAAGTAGTGAAGACACGATAAGACAGTTTCTATAGATATGGTTGTTACCGTCTATAGAAACACGTTGCTTAGTTCGGCAGTTATTATGTAGACAGCGCTGAATATTCTTTCACGCTCTGTCTTAATAATTTCTGGTTGATAGCAAGGTAGTTATGTTTGGTTGAATGTATCTCTTCTCCAGCAGGGGCGTACCGACGATCCTGTAGAAAGGTGAAATACGTATCTGCGTCTCTGGAGAGGAGATACATTCACAAATATATAACTTGTATTGTGTTCTTCACACCCCATTTTTTATAATATTTTATATTATTAAAAATACTTTTGTATTACGTGTTTCATAGTAGTTGATTATATATTTCTAGGTATGAAAAGAGAGCGCAATAGCATCTTGAAAGAAAAAGAAGAAATTATTGCTTGGAGAAGAAGATACCTACGTAAAATTATTCAATTTCGTATAGAAGGAAGGCCTATATATTATTTAGATGAAATATGGGTGAATGCTGGGCATACTGTAAGCAAAGTATGGACTGATAAATCTGTTCTGACTGCAAGGCAAGCATTCATAGAAGGGTTGTCTACAGGCCTTAAAAACCCCTCCGGAAAAGGAAAACAACTTATTATTGGCCATATAGGATCAGACGAAGGATTTGTAAATAACGGATTACTACTCTTTGAATCAAAAAGGACTGGCGATTATCACGAGGATATGAATGCGGCAAAATTTGAAGAGTGGTTGCAACAAATACTCCCTAATTTAAGAGAATAATCAGTAATCGTTTTAGACAATGCTCCCTGCCATAGTCGGAAACTAAACAAACGACCTACAGGTAGTACTAAAAAAAAGGAAATACGAGAGTGGCTCAAGAAAAACAATATCCCATATGAGGAAGATATGGTTAAAGCAGAACTTTTAATACTAGTTAAAGAAAAATCAACTGGAGCTGAAAGATATGCTTGGATGAGTTAATACTCAATAGCAACAGAAAGGTTCTCAGACTTCCACCATATCACTGTAAAATGAATCCTATTGAGTTAATATGGGCACAAGTAAAGGGATATGTCGCTAGAAACAATATGACATTTAAGTTATTAGATGTGAAAAGCTTATTCCAACAGGCTATCGATAATACTTCACCAGAAAATTGGAAAAATGCAGTGAAGCATGTCCTTGGAGTAGAAAAAGAAATGTGAGAACTGGATAATATAATCGATAAGCATATAGAAGCCATAATAATCACTGGAAGTGATGATTCATCGTCACCGTCAGATGAAGACGAATCTACCTAATTTTACTGATATTGTTATTATATTTATACTTATAAAATGTAAAAGTTCTCAACAATAATAAAAATATTTCATTTATTTAACGTACTTGAATTTGTTTTATGATTATGATTATAGCCACTTTGAGTGTTCATATGTTTTTATCGTTTTTAAACAACAGAAAAATTATTTAAAATAACAGTTTTTTCATCTGCAAAATAGTTTATTCGTTCATATTGGGGATTACTACGTGTTAATTTATATAGACAATACAATTGTAAAACGTTTTTATAGAAAACATTTGAATATGCACAATTTCTTATGTCAAATACTACGGCGATAACTATTTTACCGACAATGATCCTTGAGTGATTCCATGTGCCTGTGTGCATACGGTTTTGGCGCGATCACGTGAACCCAACGTAATTACTGAATCTGGTCAGCGATTTGAGTATAGTAACGTAATTATTTGAATTTTAGTTTGAATATTCAAATGTGGCACTTTAACTTTATATTTTGACAAACCTGAATATGACACTGACAGATTTGTAAACAGGAACAAATAGATATAAAAAAGCCATATTCAAACCAAATTAAGTGTCCGATTTTTAAATGCCACAATAGTATAGCAAACGCCAATTAAGTTGGCGCGAGGAGGGGTATAAGTTCGCGCAGAATTAGAAGTAGTGGGGAGATTTGTATTTGGTTTTACATCAAATGTCAGATAATTCTAACCTCTGACCGTATATCACTTTATGATCCCCTAGCAAATACATTATGTTCCGTCAAACGTCAACGACAAATGTATTCTGACAATTACTTGAGTAGTGGGGGTGGACGTTTTTAAAAACGTTTTCTGCGCACCCCTTCCTCGCGCCAACTTAATTGGCGTTTGCTATACATACTTAAAAATGGTACAGTAGTGAAGTTATATGTAAAGTTAATTTTTAAACATTTTAGTATTGTGACGTTGCTAAGGTACTTAAGATCGTAGTAACATGCATGTCATTTTTGACACATTATTTGACACTTATAGGATATTTGAATATTAAAAATTTAACACCTGCATTTAATATATATCTACATTCACGCAGCCTAATTTAAACCCATTAAAATATGATTGTACCACTTTTTTTGCATTCGAAGTACGTGTTTTCCGTTAGCTTTTATTATTCACATTTTTTATTTGAACACGACGCAACCTATCCCTTTTTCTTAAATAATTGTAATAAGCTAATATTGGCAATTAACATTCCGAAAAAGTAAAAGTATTGCTAACCCCGCTAGTGACCGACACCTTGAATAGCCACACAAATTCAAAACAAACAATGCGATAAAACACAATTTATTGACATTTTAGTCAATGAACATAATTTTTTTTCCACTCGTTTATCCTGTGAACTTGTTAATATTCAATACTTGCAAATTATATTAATCTTCGGATATTTAATTTGCTGATAAATAGTCAAGACATCATGAAATTACATTTCTTGTCTACTTCAGACTTTGCGAACTTTCAGAACTTTGCGTAGATATTTTTTGTACTACATACAACTTAGCTTCCAAAGGATTGCTATAATTACATAATTTAAAGAAAAACCAAAATTATATATTCAGTTTTAATTTTTCATCATTTGGGTAATCAATATATATACATTCAAAATATTTTTTAAAACAATCTAAAAATAGAGGCATTATTTCATGAATCGTAACAAGTCTATGAAGCTCCTTTGATAAAGTAGTAACTCCCTTGTCTTTTATACCACATGGAATAATATGACTATACCAATGTAAGTCATTACAACAATTGATAGCTAATCCATGAGTAGTTATGAATCGACTTCCATGAACTCCTATTGCACAAATCTGCAAGAAAACAATAAATAATATAACATCATTCTTATATGTCTTCTGTCTTCTCTATGCCACCTTTTAGGTTATTTTCATCTTTCCACTATTTCTAACAGCAACTTTGTTTTTGTCATTAAGCAAGAGGAAATACGAATGTATATAAATAAGTACACACTTTTTTATTAAAAACTTCTTGAAAAGTTTCGCATTATTAAACAAGTTATTGGAAACAAAATATGTTGCTTTGTCGCCCCTCGATAGTGTCTGAACAATGGTTAGAACTCTACTAATTAACCCATATGATTTAAAGAGTGGTTTACAATTAAATTTTAATTGTAAACTAAAAATTACTGCACATAACAAAAATATATAGCAATGGTAAATAGTATTCAGAACCAAAATAATCTTGAAAGACAAAATTAATAACTAGAAAATTTACATTTTTACCATTATTAAAATACTAATAATATCATCTATAGTCTAAATGATATGAATATAAAAATATTTCATGGAAAATAAGATATCTACTTACTTTGTTGTCCCCAATCCAAACACCTGTATGTGGAGAAGTATTTGCTTCTAACCCCAATCTCTTACACATATCAATAACAGTCTTTTCTATATGACAAATATACCATTTCATACTGGGTTTAAAATTTTTTAGATTTAAAATTGGATATGCAACAAGTTGCCCTGGACCATGAAAGGTAATTAGCCCACCCCGATTTGTTTTATAAAATTCAGCACCTAAAACAAAAGCAACAAATAATCACAATATATATAGCAAAGTCATTACCTGTTTGTTGTAACCGAACCTGATCCTCAACTGTATAATCTTTTGTTCGAATACCTATTGTATATACAGGCAGATGTTCAACTAAAATAATTGTGTCTGCGTGGTGTACTTTTGCTGAATGTTGTTCAGCTATCTGTTTTTGTAATGTTAATGCCTTTAAGTAGTTCATTCTTCCAACATTTAGAATTTTTATAATTTTGCTCATTATTATACACTACTACTACTACTACTAAAATAAAAATCAGTATTCTACAATACAAAATATGGTATTGGTTTCATCAAAATTGTTTATCCTATTGAATGACTAAACGAAATTTCCATAAATATGCTTATTACAATAAACAGAGTAGAAAAAAATTAGTTCTGTTATAATAATATACATGTGATAGTAACTTAACTTAACTCCAATTTGACAGCGTTGCCAACCTTTAAGTAATATTTTTCCTCAATTATCTAAAAAATTCCCACTTTGTAATCATAAAAAATTCTTACTGGTATATAAAAAGTATGTCGTAACTTAAGTCAGTAAGACATTAATTCAAATGTCTATTTGTTACTAACATCTTTCTTTATCTAATTATATTTTTTTATTGTGAAGTTTCATTTCATTTCAGGAGGATTTTCTATAATCTTTATATCAATAATATATGGAAATTTTAAATTTACTTGGAAAGAGTATGATAAAACGGTAAACTTTTTTTTACCTATTGTACAGTTTTCTGTGATTCTGATTGACAATGCTCATGATGACAAATACATGACTATTTTTGTTCGCGAATACTCGCATCACGAGTGTTTATACATACAGTCGTGGCCAGATAAATGTAGTACAAGCTTTTCTTAATAAATTTTTATGGTGTAAGTTAGTATTTTGACAATTATATGTCAAATCATTTTAAATTTTATTAAACGTCAAACATATTTTTACGATGGCACGAAAGCTAACCGCAACTGATAAAGTTCGTGTATTAAATTAATTTTTTCTATTTTGCGTTCGAAATGAACTCATTATGAAACCCAAAACAGTATCGAAATGAGCTTCATTTCGATACACTTTTTTTCATTTTTCAATGTTGGCGTTGTTCGAATATAGAAATAAATATCATTCTGTCATTTGATTTTAAGAATTTATGTACATTTGACAGATATGATATATGTCCGTATTTTACACAAACAACGTATGTTGTATACAATTGACAACAACATATATATGTTTCTATGTCACTCATGTTTATATTTTTAAATGAAATATCAAATAATGTTAACGAAAATTAATAAATAATATGTAATATAATATACTTCGCTGTTAGCAAGATTTAAATTTGAAAATGTCAAGTATCAATGTGACCAACTGCATGCTTTATATAAAAATTAAACTCTGAACTTTCAAATTAAATAATTCCAATTTAAGCAATTTATTAATGTAAAAAACGCAAAATAGAAAAAATAGTATAAAAAACTCGTTTCATAAGGCCTTTTGCCGCACTCGCTCTTTAGAAAACGAGCCGCGACAGCGGCGAGTTTTCTAAACTGATCTCGTGCGGCAAAATGGTGCCTTATGAAACTTGTTTTTTAATATACTATTAAATTTAAATTTAACTTATTATTATACTTTTAACTTATATTTCTTAACTCAAACAATAATAAAGTAAATATATTCCAGTATTATCTGACATTTGATTTTATTATGACAAGTAGCTTAAGCTGAAGCTCGTCTTACAATAATAATATATCAAATTTATGACATATATGAAATTTAAGGTTGTACTACATTTATCTGGCCACGACTGTACATATACACGCGTTGTTTTGGTTCATTTTTTTCTTAATGGAGACTGTGTAACTCCAGACACTTCAATTTCCTTAATAATGTCAAACATAGTATTCCTACCAATCCCTACTTCCTTTGAAGTTTGACGAACATCAGCTGTTTTGGACATATTAGCTTTGTTCTTAAAATACACATTGTAAGCCATCTGCCTCTGTCCACTTTTTACATATTTTCCTTTACGATTTTTTGATGGACCTGGTAAAGCTGCGTCATCCATGCTCTAAAACGATTGCGATTAAATAAATGAAATAAATTAATGAGTGATAAAATATTTTTAGAAAATGATGTGTTCACTTTATAATCTCTATAAAGAACTATCTTTAACGAATATTAATAATAAATAGCACAATAAACAACTAGTTAAAACATGCAATTGACTAGGACTGACAGAAATACCGGTCAGTATTGACAGCAAAACGATAATTTGACAGAACTAAATAAACATAATTTTGCCTGTATAAAGGCGGCCTCTATTTTAGCCAATCACAAGCTCTTATTTTATGCCCTATCTTTCCCAACGGTTTATTCTTATTTGGAATGGACAATAGATGACATGCATAATGTTCCAATTACATCAAAATATGCCATAGAATTCAAAGGACAGGTATTTGTTCTTAAGTAAAGTATATTGACAGGTAAAGATATTTTTTTATGACTAGGTATTTTCTTCTTTATCATTTTTGTATAATCTCTAGTAAATTCAAATTTTGTATATCATTTGTAATGGTTTTTACTAATACATATAAGTTTAATGTATGAATTTTTTTCTCGTATGCTGGACCTTTGAAATACAACCAATGTGTAAAAAAATATAGCCGTTTGTTTTTTATTTATCGCCCAATCTATACATAAAACAGAAGAAATTCGTTATTTATTACTTCTATATTCTACATATATGAACACTAATTTTTATTCTTCTTTTTATAGGTATAAAAATAACATGCAATATTTAATCTAGTCAGATTTATTTATCATTTTATTTTTATACTTATAACTTATAAGTTATAACAAGAAGAATAAAAACTAAATTCTTACACAAAAAGTTAAGGTAGGTCAGTTCCATTTTAGTTCAAGGACGTGGATTCGAGATGGGGCTAAACGCTGTCTCAATTATTTATCATGAAGTTATACTCTTTTGAGGATTTGTCTATGTTGTGGACAATAGGTGCCGCTGGTTACTGACATGCTGCAGAAATTCATTTAATAAGTTAATAAAATAATTAAGATATACAAATAATACTAATTAATGTAGTATTAATATATAAAAATTAAATTATTTGTTTTATATTTTTAATTAGTCATCTCTTCGTTTCGGTTACGAGTGCAGTATTATAAAAATTAATTTATATGTAGTGAAATATATCCACTTTTTATTTAAGGAAAGGCATTTTTGCAAATATTTTCGAATGTCTTGCTATATAAAACACTGTAAAAACGTTAGAAGACTTATAGATCCAGAATCAAAAATTACATTTCATCGGTAAACTTATGTAACTTTAAATGTACACAAATAAAATTGTTAATGCATTTTAGTTTTCCTTCTAATACAACCATGTTCCGGAAATGGCTATCGATAGTGTGTGCACCAAATGTTGATATTAACGAAATTACGTGGAGTAAAACTAGATACATTTGTTCAGAACACTTTAAGCCTGAAGATTACGTTCTAGATTGTAAAATAAGAATTTTAAAAACATTAGCTGTCCCATCTCTTAATTTACCACAATATCAAAAAATGTCTACAAAAGTTGACATAGAATACATTGATATAAAGCCATCGATATCTGAAAATTTCATATCACCACCTTTATCACAGGATTATGAATTCTCAAATTCACCTTCCAGAAAAAGAAACAGTTCAGAAAGTGATAATGATTCAAAGGATAACATAAAAAGAATATATATCAAACAAGAACATAATTATTAGTAGGTAAATGTTATTAATTTCATTTGTTTTATCACATATGTTTTAATAGAATTAATCCTCCAAAATTTTCTAAAGCTGCATAAACAATATGCTAGCCAAAAAAAAATACTCAACTGAGCAAACAGAAAAAATACAATTATTTTAAAATTTATGTCGGACAATCACCATCAACTTATATTGTAAAGCAGATAATGCAATAAAATAAACTTTAGGAAAGATTAAGTATTCATCAACTCAATATCCTGAAAATCTCGGAAAACTTACAGCTATACTTTTATGCAATTAAAAACATTTAATTTGGGGCATCTTTCCCATACATAATGAAATAGTGTAATAAATTTTAAACGATGAACAGAGTTCAGAAGTAAACTCTCAAACTCAGGTTCTCAGAATGGAAGATGAATGCTTATGATATATCAATAAAAAACTTAATTTACACAAAAAGTTTTTAGAATTATGTACATTGGTTTTAATTGAAAAATAGTGATCTTAAATTAGCATTAGAAGCATCAATGCTGAGTGTTTACATAATCTTGAAAGTTTCAAATTTTTAATTAAATTTTCAAGGCAAATCAAAAAAAATTACGGCTGCTCAAATGATTATCTATAACTTGTGATGAACTAGCAAGAAGTTTTACAATGGTTAAATTGTTTAAATACAATTTTGAAGCTAGACGCAATTTAAAAAGAAAATTTCGTAAACCTTTGTAATAGCGATTATTATACTTCATGTAATCATTAGGGGCCGGACACGAGAGGCCGATGACTTATCGCCCACGGGCGTACTATTGAAAATTTGTATTTTTAAAGAGTTTTTAATTTTATTTATATAATTGGAAAACTAAGAGGTGGTGATCTATAAAATGCGAAATACATTTTTATTTGTTCATTTTGTAGGTCAAGTTGAGTAAAGGAATATTCATATTAACTGTCAATACTTTCTCAAGGTTCTCTTCTGTAAAATTTGTTCTCTTTGAATGAAATACATTCTCGTAGATAGAAAACGTCCTTTCTACATCGCAACTGGTTATAGGTGCATACTGGAAATATTCTTTTCTATACACAATTACCCCAATGCTATTAAATCTGGATTTCTATTAAAAACTGCGTCTAACTTTTGCTGAAGGCCACATCCGGCTATGATTACTAACCATAGCCCAAATTTAGAGAGAAATATTTTAATAAATTTACCAACAATTATAAACTGGAAATAGGAATTGTAAACTAGGAATTTATAAAAGTGTTCCATGTTATTTATAAAAGATAATTATGAATTAGTAAATATAATTTAAAAAATGTTCCATAGAAGAAATGGAAATGAGTATAATTTTAGTAATAATTTGAATTATTTTCTCTTTTAACTGCTTTTTTTAAATCAAATTTCAGGCAAATATATGTGGCATAATGGATGTATAACCAGTAAAACTGCTTCTATAATGTGCAAATGATAACGCTCAAAAACACCATAATATTTCGTGCGTTTTTGAATGTTTTTAGTTATTTAAATTTGTGATATGTACATATTTTAAATATATTTAAACTTACTGACGCATTAGCTTTTATTTATGACTATAGATATATTTGTAATTATATTTCTTTCTTGAATATACAGGTATTTTTATTTTTTTATGATTCTCAGAAGTGTAACTGAATTTTTGAAACAGACTACAAACTATAAATTGGATTTTTCCTTTTATCGTTAAGTAAGTACCTTCGGGTATAAAATACCATTAAAATTTAAAAAATTTAAATCTATCATTGTGTTGTAATTTGCAACAATAATAATAATTAAATGCGCAAGATTCATTGTATCACACTGAGTAAGAGTGAGATAACAAGCCCTCGCACTTGCGGGTTGCATAGATTTAGCATTTGCCTTACTACTAGAGTGGACCAATCCGGAGCGATATTGGTAAATATTTCATATAAAAGCCGAAAAACTCCAATAATTTATCAATTTATGTATATATACCTCTCTCTCTCTATATATATATATATATAAATTTATATATATATATATATATATATATATATATATATATATATATATATATATATATATATATATATATATATATATATATATATATATATAGAGAGAGAGAGGTATATATACATAAATTGATAAATTATTGGAGTTTTTCGGCTTTTATATGAAATATTTACCAATATCGCTCCGGATTGGTCCACTCTACTTACTACGCTTTCCAACCGCGTCCTATAGTAACGGGTGTTCAGAAACATTCGAAGTCAAAGTAGGCCTTGAAAATATGAAGTCATGTCAAAGATAGATTGATAAATTTACAATTTTGTAGGTTATCAAATTAGTAACGGGTGTTCAGAAACATTCGAAGTCAAGTGGGCTCTGAACAAAAAATCGTATATCTTTACTTAAGTATCTGATTTGTAATAATTATTAAATGTTGTCTGTCAAAAATCAATCTATCTCAGACATGACTTCATATTTTCAAGGACTACTTTGACTTCGAATGTTTCTGAACATCCGTTATATTAATACTTAAGTAAAGATATGTATACGATTTTTTGTTCAGAGCCCACTTGACTTCGAATGTTTCTGAACACCCGTTATATAGTTCAATGCAGATATAGATTTAAAACGGTAGATTTATTTTAAATTTTTCTTAGATATAAAAGAGGTTTACATGATATAAAAGTTTTGTACAAAAGAGAAAACAAAAAATATTTATTTAAGAAGAGTTTTATACAGAAAAGAAATACAATTTACATAAAGAATAAACAATATTTGTTCTATAAGAGTATTATACAAGATGTATACAATTAACATCATATAATATGGCTCGTCGTCGCTGATTTTCGTGTCTAAAATTTTAATTTAAAACCTTTTTTTAATTTAACAGATATTTACATGCTTCGACACATTTTCCCATCACTGTATAAGGTAACCACCTACATTTTTTAAGATAACACTGAAATCTGAAACTCAATTAGATAAAATTATTTCTACTAATTTATTGATACTACAGTTGGTGTTTATATTATGCTTAAGAATTATTATACACTCGTAAAGATCGGCATGAGTTCTGACATGACATAACACATAATGCTATGTTTTTTTCCCCAATAAATATTGAAAATGTATGTACATTATTTTTGAACTTAAGTGTATATTTTTGAAATATTTATGTGTAAGAAAAACTGTATTTTTGAAGGACGGTTTCTTATGCGAAGCCACCGCGCTTGATGTGGACTGGGCAGACACAGTTTAACAGTTTGACGAGAACGTTCATTTTATTTAGAAAATAGATAATTATCTATTTAAAGTAACTTCGGTTTGAATTTGATTTTATTAGTTGATTGTGTTTGTTATATCAATTCCCGTATATTCTACGAGATTGTGCTCTCGTAATTTTGATTTATATATTTAAAACAACGTTTTCTTGTCTACGTGTCTCACACATTTTTTTTATGTAAGTAAAAATATATATATTTTTAAAAGATATCTTATTAATTCAAAAGATTTGAATATTGTATTTCAATTGTATTAACATTGTTATTTAAAAGATTTAGTCTTAATTAATTGAGATAGATGACAAAGAGGATTTTTAAAATTTCTAAGTAAAAAAATTTACTGTAAAAATTTTATTTCGTTTGGATTTCAAGGGCTGTTTTTTTTTGACATGTGTGTGCGCATGTTTTAGATTTTGATCGAGCTGTCACGTTTGTTTATATTTTTATATTGTTCTTTGGGGAGAAATTAAAAATAGTCTTTGTGATTTAGTTAATTTGTTCGGTATTCATTGAGGAAGTTTTTTAACGCACATAGCGGTCATATTCCGTGTGTTATTTTTACCTCTGGTTGTAATATACATTACACAATCTTTATACTTTATAAAGAAAATTTTTTTTCTTTTTTTGATTTTGTATTAAATTTTCATCTAAATTTTATTGTGATCTTTATTTAATTGACCTTTCATCACGAATATAACAAGTAACTTAGAGAAATATTATTTTAACATTTCTCAAAATTTTGAGTGGCGCCTAAAATACGTTTTTGTTCCACGTTTCCGATTGGAACCCTGAGAAGAAAGCAGTCCCATTTTTGGAAATAAACCGACTGAGGATCCTAGTTGGGTAGATTAGTTGTGAACCGTGGTACAGTAAATATAAAAACCACAGTTCATAGCAATATGATACCTAGATGTATAAATATTGGTCACATATATTATGCTTATGATCAACTTTATAAAATTTAATTTTTATATAATTTGTATCAATGCAATTTTGCGGTAAATTTTAAGAGAAAACGGTAGTAATATTACTAGGACTAAATCGGCAGATCTATCGCAAAAACGGAAGATCAGCAGATTAAGAGAGCCACTTGAGAAGAAGATTCTGTCACAAGCCAATAGGTGTCAGAATAATATAGTTTTTCAATTTATCTTTTCTATTTTCATTAAAATCATTTAAAACTTTTGACAAGTCAAAAAAATCGAGACAGTGTCAAAATCGTGATGTCAATTTCCTTTATTTTTTAGCGTCGTAATTTCGACGATATTTGATTAATTTTCAAACTGTACGTCAAATTATCTTATCATAGTTGTTAATTCAAAATTGAAAATGTCGCATCTTTCGAAAACTGATAAAGATAGACTTCTTACTAGTTTGGAAAATGGGAAATCATTATGAACTATATCGGTTCAATTTAATATTGGTAAAAGTTCAGCTGCGAGAATATATAAAAAATGCAAGGAAGAGGATAATTTAAATCGGAAAATAGGTTCCGGATGTTACAAAATTTCTAATCCACAGGCAGACGAAACATTAGTTAGTGAGATTACGCATAACCCTTAATTAAGCTATAAGAACAACACAATTTCCTGTCTCATCTTGTAACACAATGGTTACAAGAGAATGAAATTTAAACTTGAGATTTCCCGCCTTACAGTCTATCTAAATCCCATTCAAAATGTATGGGGATTAATGATATAGAGCTGCTTCCCAGCAAGAATTTTGGGAGATTGTTCAAAATGCTAGGCATAAAATTTCTATAAATTTTGTATGAAATATTGTCGCTTCAATGTCTACAAGATTAGACGCAGTTATAAATAATAACGGTGGAATGATGAAATACTAATTATTTTTATTATTTCTTTCTCTATCGTTTTTAGTAATTTTTATTTACATAATTTAAAAAATGTTTAATAAATGTCGATGAAACACACATTTTTGACAATTCTAGACTTACTATTATGAGTAAAGATAGCCACTTAAGGCTCTACGCTATACCCGGCAATCCCACACTGAAATGAGTGTATTTTTCCGGCCTTTTTTTGGCTTCAAATTAAAAGTTGAAAGACCGCTCGATGTATGTATGACCATGTATCAATAAAAACTAGGTAGGTATTTACGTTTTTTTCAAAATTTTTGTACGGTTTGACTTTTATCGATAAAAAACAGAAAATCTATCCGGACAAATTTAGAGATAACCAGGCCAGCTAATGGAGTTATGAAATGTTTGTGTTGTAGGTATTTATAATATCTAGGTAGCTATACAGCCCGTTTTTGTCTAGATGTAAAAGTTGTTTAGTTATCAATAAAAATAAAAGTAAAAAACAGGCATCCGATACTCAACGTCCCTGAAAATATGCAGCCCACATTACAGCACACGGTAAAATAGAGTAGGTACCAAGACGTCATGTTGAGAGGGTCTAGTCATTTATATGTGAACAAACTAATTTGCAGCTAATAAATTACTGCATTTACATAAGTAAATAGTTTGTATTTAAAAAAAAATAGAATAAAAAAAATTAGAGATCTTTTTTCATAATACTTCTTATAGATTGATCTCTATGATACCTCGCGTCAATTATTTCTGGAAGCATTGCATTCATATAAAATTTTTCCAGATGTTGAATCATATGATGATTCCAGAAATCATCATTTCGTTCTATTACTATATATTTCAAATCGTGTTTAGTATAAACTACGAAATAACATTTCTCTCTTTTGGTGATGTGGAGTTGTCCCTGCACTTGATACATATAAGTATCAAAAGGTTTTAGCAAAATTTTGTTACCATCATTTGCATCTAAGGTGCAATAATTAATTAATTTTTCGTTAATGGCCGTTACTTGCCGTTAATCTTATCTGTCTCTCTTTTTCCCAATCGTTGTTATGTCTCTGATTCACGGTCCTAATTTGAATATTATGACAATCAGATAATGACAATTCATCAAGAAATTGTTTTCTCTTGCTTTCGTATTCCGGAATAGGCATGTCAGGTACCACGATTTTGCACGCTCCGTAATCCGAATCAGCACTTTGAATTCGAATTTTATTTTTTTTGCTTTTCTTTTTTATTGCTTGATTTAGTTTAAGATTTTTGAATTTTTCCAAATATACACAGTTAAAATTATCCCCATTAGTTTTCTTAACAAATGTATATACAAATGTCTCTTTATTATTATAATTTATGGCTGCCGCAAAACATCTCCCTTGGTACGAGCCTCCCAGCGAAAAATTTATTCTTTTTCCTCCCACGAATTTATTCACAACAGAATTGAAGGATTCTACGACGTTATTGTCTACGTCATAAAGTAAACTGGAGGATAAATTGGCTACTCTATTCAAAGACTGAAAAAATATATCATATAGAGCACTGCTTTTGAAATGTTTGTAATCAATAGTATTTGAATTGTTACCATTGTTACCATCTTTACTACAAAAATAGCTAGCACAGTTACTATGTTCTCCAAATATGTGGGCAGGTCCATTGAGAATATCATTTTTTAAGTTTTCAATTTTTTGTTGAAAAGAAACATTTTCATTTTTGCGGTACTTTATGGCACTAACTACAGCTGTTCTAAATTTAAGAATATTCTGCCGTAAAAAATTTCGTATACACATATCTGATCGAGGAGTTTTTGAAATTTCTCGTATTTTCGTACAGAAATTTCGCAACACATGATTTCGACACTCAATTTTTTCAATAAAATATGTTGGTCCGTAAGGTTTTGCTGTTTGAATTTTTTTATATACACTACTATCCCCATCACCAATAATAGTTTTATATCGCAAATTATGCATTTCTATTGACATTCTAAACCCATCTAGAATAATAGCTGCTTCCATAGAAGTTGAAGAACTGCTCCAGTTTTGAAAACATTTATGAGACGGAACATTTTTTTTATCGTTATTTTTACAAAATTTGCACATTTTATTTTTTACTCCTACGTACAAAACTTTTTTAGTTCTGGTCCCAATTACGCACCCAACGCCCGAGAGAGCGTTATAATTAGACTTGTAACTTCGTTTTGACCAAGCTCCATCCACTGTTACAGTTATAAAAGGTATTCCGTCGCTATCAATTTCTCCTGCTTCAATTGCCAACTTACGTTCTTCCTTTCCTGCAGCTTGCATTTCTTTTAATGCTAACTCCTCTGTATTTTTTAGCACTTTTTTTTCTATGCGCGCATACGTTGCTGAAGACATTTGAGGAATGTCTGTTAATTGTGAATGACCCGCCCCTATTGCAACAGTTCCACACACCGCTGCTTCATTTACTCCACATTTTTTATATTCATTTTCAGTACTGAATGTATCGGTTATTCCACACATGTTGCATTTATAAGTAAAAACACTTTTAAAACCAAAATGTTTTTCCGCTATTATTTCTACATTTTGAAAAGTACAGCCAAACATATCATGTCGTATTCCTTTTAGAACAGTAAACAGATGATTTATATCAACAATCCTACGTCCAGCAAGAGTAAAATTTGCAATATTGTTTAAATTTTCTGTTTCAATAAAAACCTCATCTGATATATCCGAATCAAAACTGTCGTCGCGTGCCGAATTTGTCTCAGTGAAAACAATTTGATTATCTACAATATTATCACGTTGAGACACTATTCGATTTTTTATCCGAATTTGTTTCATCAACTGTTTTCTACTTTTCCGTTTTGCAGCGGTTGTCAATCTTTTTTGGGAGTGAAGTCCCATTGTTAATTATATTTCAAAATTACAACAGTCACCAACACTAATATACGTATGCAATCTTTCGCATACGAATAGCTAATGAAAATAGTCCGAATATAATGCTAACGCACAGCAAAATTTTCCAAAATAGAAAAATCGCTCCGAAAATACAAGCACAATTGACAAGAACTAACAAAAGCACAGCAAATTCACTTATAATCACATGCAAAGCACAAGATGGTAAAAACCAATTGACCTTATGTTCAAGTATTCATCATATTTATAATTTTTTTTTTGACATTCCCACCCCTTATTTTTTAAGATAGGTGGGAGCAGAAAGTTGTTTATCATATGGTCATATCTTTATCGAATTATATACATTTTTCCAAGTAACCAGGTGATTAACTTTTAATGACTAAGAAGGATTAGAAAGCCAGGTAATGCGAGTTCTATACACTTGTATAATTATGAACAAATAAATATATTATTATTATTATATTATTATATTATTATTTCAATTAGGTATGTATGGGTAAAATTGTGTAGCTTTACTACCCTACTTATTTTATATTAAAACCTATTAAGTTACATTTGTTATAATAATACATCTATTCTTTATCTACGATTCAAAAAATTTTAGGCGGAAATACACAGATCATCTATCTGCTTAAAACAAGTCATAAATAAATCCCAAGTAGCTGATGTGTCAATAATCAAATTTGTTTGCTAATTTGCATAATCCTTCGACCATCTCAGCAGGGCGTCTTGGTACCTGTCCGCTGTAGTGAGCTGTAATGTGGGTTGCATATTTCTGAAATGGTAATTTTTCGGGCACTAAAGTAGACCCTTAAGTAGTGTAGTCACAATTTAAACCCACGCAGAAAGTGTCTCGTTTCTTTTTCTCACGGGAGTATAGCAATCGCCAATTAAGTTGGCGCGAGGAGGGGGTGTGCAGAAGCCGTTTTTAAAAACGTCCACCCCCACTACTCAAGTAATTGTCAGAATACATTTGTCATTGACGTTTGACGGAACATAATGTCTTTGCTAGGGGACCATAAAGTGATACACGCTCAGAGGTTAGAATTATCTGACATTTGATGTAAAACCAAATATTAATCTCCCCACTACTTCTAATCCTGCGCGAACTTACCCCTCCTCGCGCCAACTTAATTGGCGTTTGCTATACTATTGTATAAATCATTATTGAAACCGTTAACAATTTTTGAATTTTAAAGATAAATAATATTTATTTGTAATTAACATGTTAACAGCTAAAGAATTATTAAAATGCTAGATGTACTATATAATTATGGACTAGAATAGGTGCAGTCTTTTGTGGCAAAACAGATATTATTCCAATATTTTTCCTGATTCGAGTTATAAAAGTAAACATTTCTTCACTCTTCCTTTTGATAATGGTAGAAATGATTGAACTATATTAAAAGTTTTTTTTGGTATTGATGTTTCTTCGAATTCGAAACAAATATATGTTTACGCGGATCATTTTCAACAACATCTAAATCATTTAGTGTTTTCTCATTCCATGGGGTTCAATTGTGAAGAGGATAGTGGGCATATCTTAACTAATCTGCAGTCATTTATATCTTCTATTGAGTCTAAAAGTACTAAGATTATGAATGAATTAAAAGATTCTTCTCTAAATATTCCGATTAATGGTGAGAATGATTTTAATTATCAAGCTGTTACCTATGTATGTGGATTCTTCCTAAAAAAGCTTAATTTACCCGATTGTGAGGTTTGTAAATCTATATTTTCTGCTAACGTGTTCATCACACATTTACAATTTATCCCAGTCAGTTTGGTATTATATGTTAATGCCATTTACAATAAGATGGTTGTGGCGTTAAAATCTTTTGGCCATGTAAATTCTATTCACAAAAAAGTGGGTAACTTTGCAGAAGGTTGGTTTTTCATGGTATACTTGTGTTAAATCTGATCATCAAACTTTAGTCAAGAGCAGTCGTTAAATATATCTATGAATTTAATTATTACGAAATTTCGTGATGACGTTTGTCGGTCTTCTAATGATGGTTTAAGGTTTTCTAATCTTTTGTGCATCTGAAGAATTGTCCTTATTTTTTATTGCTGTTTATTTGAATGTCTGTTTATTTATTCTTATGAGTATATAGTTTATTTAGTTTTATTACAAGAATATTGCATTTTTTTATGTATTTGTTGAACTTTAAATATTTAATTTTCTTACACATAGAGTTTAAATTTAATTTTCATCAGAATTAATTTTTATTTAGATGCAGATGTCTGTGATTTCTATATTTATGAATATATCGCACTGATGAGATCAGAAAAGATCGAAACATGTATTTAGAGTATATTTACAACAAAAAAAAACATAGTAATTTAAAAATGCCGCCATCGCGGTTTGTTACGAATTTAGTACTACCATATCAACATCAGAGGCGCTAGCGTAAGGATCTAATTTTTAATTTGGCATGTAGTACTCTTATTGACATTTTGAGTAGGTAACAGTGATGCCAGATCAGGGAATTTATCCCTAGTTCTAGGAATTTTTTTGTCAAATCTGGCAAAGGAATTTTTGGAATTATCTACGGAATTTTTGAGAAAATCTTAAAAAAACTGCATTACAAAAGACAAGGAACGAATTACCATTCTGAATAATTTACTAATTACTTTTTTAATTGTTTCTATATTATTAATTTTTTCTTTTCATATTTAATTTTTAGTGCCATCTACTGGCTAGTTATATAATATATAAACAAAGAATCGGTAAAAATGGGTGCAACAAGGTGTTGAAAAATCTTTTGTTTAAAAAAGGACAGACCAAAAAAATCTTATAATTTTTCAAGCAAAATTATCAAAAATAAAATTCGCCCATACCTACATTATAAGTACATCAATATTTTCATGAAATTCTTGTTCTATTTTCAACTAGTTACATAGTTTTCTTAATATAATCATATCAACTATTCCAAATAACAGATGACAATGGGAAAATCTTTGATACATTTTATTACTCGGCAGTATATATATATATATATATATATATATATATATATATATATATATATATAATATCTTAGTGACCTTGGTATGATAAGTTAAACTTAATAAGTCGGCGATTAAAGGTCTGGTTCAATACTTCAAAGTATATATATTTAAAATAACTCTACATGTTTCGGCAATGATGCCTTTGTCAAGAGAATACAAAATATAAATGACAGAATATAAATGTCAAATAATTAAGTTGCTATGGTTTAAATTATTCAAAGATACATTCCAATAATAATAATAGATCATGCCTTAGTATTCCAAAAAATAGATAGCAAGGTGTGAACATATGTGTTGTTCGCTGCCAGAAGCTTGTGTCTCTTTCTGGGTATGAACCTGCTTGCGTCTCTCTCTGGGTGTGTGATTTTGTATTTGTGTGACCGCGTGAGTGTAGGGTTTTGTATGTTAGTGCGCTCGTGCGTGTGTTTAGTGACCGGTCGCGTAAATTTAGAGAGCTCGGATAACCAGCCGTTGCGTAGGGCCGCCAACCCTTTCCCGGCAACTTCTTTACTTTTCCGAGCAGTACTACGACGGCCCGACCCCCGCCCCAACGAGGCAAGGCGCAGACCAGCGAAGCGCACCCTGCACGGGGCTGCTCATCGCCATCCGAGGGAACACTCTTAGTGGCTACCTCAGTCGACGACGGTCACACTTTGTGCCATCTTAACGATTTCCGCAGAAGCGGGGGCAATGCACACACGTCGAACGTGTGTGTGCTGTTAACAGCAGCCTAGCCAGGTTGCCGCCCAGGACCGGTCCTAGTGGTGTGTGCATTGCGCGGCGCCGTGATTTGCGCCGCGTAGCTTGGTTCCTCACTCCTGCTGGAAAGGCGGAATGGCACCTGACTGCCCATCGGGCAGACCCCCCTAGAGTTTGGTAGCGCATATGCTAGGCTACAACCCAGTAGAGGACCACATCAGCACAAAACAGAAAACAGGGAAAAGCAAGACATGAGTTATTATTACGTATGCGCCCGTGGAGCGACTTAAGATGCAAAGTTGTCGGCATTCGCTCAAAACGAGAAGGAAAACCACGAAAACATGCTCGGACAACTAGACAGGAATCAAAATACGGAACAATCAGCATGATAAGCAAAAGTATATGATATTTAAATGTAACTGATATTTAAATAACATTAGGTATATAACAAAAAAAATATATTATGATGGTAAATTGTAGATCGTTACAAAATTAAGTTATAGTATATACTGCTTAAATTTTTTATATCATTTCTGTTGTTAATTGAATTTTTTTCCTGTTTAATACTAATCATTTCTTTAATTTGTCTTTTCATTGTGTGTTGTTCTTTATCAATTATCTGAGTGTTCTCAAAATCGAAATGGTGATCGCGTTGTAGTTTGTGTGTAGACAAAGCAGTTTTGTCTGTTCTAGAGTATTTGTGGGCTTGTATTCTTTTGTATAAATATTGTTTCGTTTGGCCTATGTAGTAACTATCGCAATCGCGACATGGTATTTTATATATGACATGTGTTTCTCGATTTTTTTCTATTTTAGGTTTAAGTTTTGAAAATAAATGTTTATTAGTATTACTAAGTTTATATGTTGTAGCTATATCATATTTTTTTAAAGTGTATTTAATTTTTTCCGATAGTTGTGGAACATATGGAATTGTGATATATGTTGTGTCATTGTTCAAATTTTTATTGGTGTCTGCAGTGTTGTATATTTGGTGTACTCTTAAAAAAAGAGTACACCAAATATACAACACTGCATCTTCATATCTCTCGATGATAAATTTTGATAGTGACAAGTAGATGACCTTCATACCATTTAATCTATATCCGCATTTCAAGAATGCAGAACATCATAATTTATAAGAGAAATTCATCTAAACACGTATTTTAAATGAATTATACACTCACCGGCACAAAATTCGATCAACGTAGGTACTAATTTGGTTATTTGTTCGTAGTTTTTAAATTTTAGTTATTTTTTTTTTGGTTTGTTTAAACGGGAAAGCAAATAATCGTAATAAATTTAAACCAACTAATATATATATATATATATATATATATATATATATGATAATTTTGATGTTCTCGCGGTTGTATGATGAAATATATATAATATATATATATATATATATATATATATATATATATATATATATATATATATATATGAAATGATGGTTTCTCGGGTTCTTGTCCGCGTGTGAGATGTATCCTGAGAAGGATTGTTGTCTCAACAACAATCCTTCTCAGGATACATCTCACACGCGGACAAGAACCCGAGAAACCATCATTTCATATATATATATATATATATATATATATATATATATATGTTATATATATATATATATATATATATAAACTGGCCGGCAAAAAAACCGCCCACCCGTCTAATATGTTTTCTGTTTACACTTGCTTAGTTTATCCGATTATATTTCATTAATAAATGCTTCATATTATTTATTTCATTATAAAACGCGATGGATTTTATTTTTTGGTGATGAAATTCCCAACTAGACAATATTAACTGATTTTAATAATGCACAACATTTTTAGGACATATCCTTAAAATGAAAAACTGCAAGAAGGCTTAGTTCGTTACTATCTAAAATCAATGTCAAATTTGACAGTTAATACACAAGTTTTGTAACAATAGCAATGCCGTTAACGGTGGTAGACGTTTCTCAAATTGTTGCATTAATTGAAGATGGACGTAGTCAACGTTATGTGTCCCAACATTTGGGAATACCACGCACTACCGTTCGGGATGCCTGGAATAGATTTTTAGAGACTGGCACATTTGTTAGACGAGTAGGTTCCGGAATAAGAAGAGCAACAACTAGAGTTGATGATCGCTTTATTGTCCTCAACACGCTAAGGGACCGTAGGTCAACTGCGGTTCAATTTCAACATCGTTTGCTAGCTGTAAGAGGAGTTGATATAAGTGAAAACGGTAAGACGAAGACTTAGAGAGAGTGGCCTGAATTCACGGAGACCGGCAACTGGAACGCAGTTGTTACTCAGGCATCGAAGAGCGCGCCTTCAGTTCGCGCTTTTGCATGCGAATTGGAATGTTGTTACGCTAACAAATGCACTTTTCTGCAAGCGACCTATTTTAGTGCAGGTTTTCTCTATTATTACTCATAAAACCCTCGTAGCTTTATCTTCTAAATAAATTTCTACTAATGCTATTTAATTCGCTTTCAAACTCCTTATTTCGAACAGTTAGACCCTTCAACTACAGTATTGTCAATCCTTTACATTCTTTCAAATCATTCTGAAAGCCTATGTATTAAGTCATATGGCTTCCACCTTGGAATATTTTCCGCTTAGTCATTTCGGTTGTAATCCGCCTTAACCTATTAATTAGTAACTTCGTTAACCTTTTGTTGCTGTAGTAATTTTTGCTTTAAATTGTAAGTCATTCTGGTCGTCTTTTTTTTGCAATTAGACAATCTTCTGAGAAGATGCCGTAATTATATCCTAACTAAGAAAGCGCCCTCTTTCCGCAACTGTTGATACTGCCTATTACAGAGTGCCGTGTGTGGAATTTTGCATTGTTTATTTAATTAAAAGCTTCCGCTTTTGATTTTAGTTGATTTAATGTATCGGTTTGAGCTTATGTCACTGCCTGCTTCGTTTGCGGGATTTTGTACATTAGCTTTTCGACTTTTGTTTCGTAGTATGCTGCTGTATTAATTCGTATCTCTGACGTGGTCAGACATCTTGTCGTTTTCACGTTGCACGTGTAGTGGAGACTTCATCTTGAGACAGATTAGCGCTTGCCTGTGTTTTCCTTGTGAAAAGCTGTGTCTGCGGTAAGGGAATTTGTGTTTTATTAGATACATTACTTATTTCAACTTTCGATCTTAGGATTTATTATTAAATATCCACGGAAAATTGCAAATCCGGTTGGATGGCTTCCATGTGAAAACTAATACTTTTTACTGAAAATTTTCCTACCACGTGGCTGTAGCTGCACCAAATTTTGTGGTCTAGGACCTCCGTTTGGCGAACAAACTCCTCCTCGACTTCCACGGAAGCAATTCCACGAAGAAGGGGGCCCGGGAGATCAAGGCCGACGTATCGAGTTTTTGTACTAAGCTAAGTGTGGCTATTATATTTGATAATGTCAAAGTTTCACGATTAATTTTATCATTATATTTTAAATTTCTCCGATAATAAGAGATACAGCTTTGGCGTGACTTGATAAGCACCCGTTAAATTCAGTTCACATATTTACGTTTATATTTTTTTTCTAAACTTTGTTTTGTATTATTTTACTCTAATCTAGATTTCATTTCTTAAGATAACTAAATTCATTCGAGATCCATTTTAGTGTGTGACACGGAATTATAGTTAATTACGCCTTTTGTTAAAATTTCATTGTTGATTAATTCATACCCAATATAACTAATTGCATTTTTATTCTATTATTCTATTGTAAGCTTTATTAACTGTATGCATTGTGAAGCGCAAGGTATGATATCATACAGTCGCTCGACTGAGTACCTGTATTGCTTAGTGTCGAATTAGCTTCCGATAATTTACTTATATTTTCTCCTGTGTATACAGGGTGGTGCGAAGTGACTGTAATTCATTTTAATTTTGACTCTTTACGATCACCTTTAGATGCTACAATCAGTAGCGACACCGAATCGTACTTGAGTTTTTTTTTATTTCCATAACATATTTAGAACTGTCATTAGTGTTATTTTTGTGACCCAAAGCAATTTTTGAACCTTTTTATTAAAGCTTGTTACCGTTGACGTGGTTGTTTTAATTTCCCCTTCCTGCGAGTGGTGAGAAGAGCAAGCCTTTGTATTTACTTTTTTTTATTGGACTCGAGCGAAAGGGAGCTGACCCTCTGGTTGTGGGGCTACCTAGGTCCCGCCACTTCCGCTTTCGGGTTATCTGCGGGCCGAGAAAGTGGTGGCGCTTTTTCTTTTTTTTAAATCTTTTGCGACGTTGTTCTCGCGACGCTCTACCATCTTGGGCTGGGTTAGCCGGCAGAGACGCTCCTGGGACGATTTCCAGCAGGTAGGTCCAGGCCAGAAGAGTCAACCTAGCAGTCCATCGCGCTAGCCCCTGTTTGCTCGACGTCCACCGTATTTTGAGTTTTGTCGCGTTTTAGGTTATAAATTTTGGCGCCCAACGTGGGGCTTTTTTTTTAAGTTTTTGGTAGATCTTGCTTTCTCACACTTGTGGGGGGGAAGTTGGACAACTCTTAGGTCACTGTTTGTGAAGTTCTTCCTTTTTGGGAGTACTTGTGTATTTTTTTTTGATAGACCACACTTTGTTTTGTTGACATAATTTTGGAGTGAACTGGTAACGTTCTGAAGTTTAGTTTTTTTTTTTTTGAGATTTGTCGTATTTTGGGTATTTTGGAAGTATAGATTTCGTTATTAAAGTGTGTCGATACCTTTTGCAGTACAATGGAGGGTAAGTTCGAAATTAATAGGCTGGAGAGGGACGAGCTGGTGTACGAACTGAAGGTTCGCGGGGCCGAAGTCAACGTGCCGGTGAAAACAATGAGAGCTACTCTGCGAAGTTTCCTCCAATTAGAGTCTGGTGGTGTAGAGGTTTCTAGACCTGCTAATCCCTTCACTGTGGAAGAAGATATTGTTGAGGTTCAAAGGAAAGTTTCTGAAATTAAGGTTCTTTTGGAACAATTTGCTGATGTTGAGACGAGCTTGAAGTTTCGTAAAATTAATTCCAAACTCATCCATGCTTTTTCACGTATTAGGCGAGCAAAGCCAGAGACACCCGAGGCTGAGGAGGAAGTAGCAGGTTTTCTTGTTGAGTTGGTAACCCTTCAGACAACTCTTAAGTCTAAGGCCCGGAAGGCTAGGAAGTCAGCTTTGGCAGGTACCGTTCCTGCAGATATGTCGTTTGTGTTCGCATCCACTAGTGTAGCACAAGGTCCTACTGCTTCTGATAGCGAAATTTCCGATTCCGAAGAATCTGTGGGGGAACCGATTCTGTCACCTGTTCGTGCGACTGCGTCACATGCGGTGAGTTCGGCAGCTGTTTCTGCGTCATCTCCGTCGTGTAAGGTTGTTCCGGTGTCAAGGTGGAACTTCTCCAAATTTGATGGAGAAAATTCGCGTCAATCCTTGAGTGCATTTCTCGAAACCATCGAAGACAAATGCATAGCTAATAATCTCGCTAAGGAACAGTTAATAAGATCCGCGACAGAGTTGTTTTCAGGAAAGGCTTTGGTTTGGTGGCGTTCCACTCGCCATAAGGTAACGACTTGGGTCGATTTTGTACGAGAACTTCGTCTTCAATTTCAACCTCCCAACTATAATGACAAATTGTTTCAGGAAATAAAGAGGCGTACTCAAGGGCCGAATGAGACGATAGGTATGTACGTGGCGGTAATGAATGGTATGTTTGGGCGTTTGACTGTGCCAGTTGCCGAGGGACTTAGGTTGGACGTTCTGTTGCAAAACATTGCTCCGTTCTATCAGTCAATTAGGGCTTACAGAAATTAAATCCGTAGACCAGCTTTTAGAATTATGTCGAAAACTAGAAGCTTGTAAGATCTCGATAGAAGCTTTCGCACCTCCACCTCGCAATAAGTCTTCTTTATGCGAACCAGACTTAGCTTATGCTTATTCTCCTTCAACATCTAGTGTAGCAGCAGTTTCGGCACCTTCGTCCAGCAATGGACCGAAGTGTTGGAATTGCAACGTAGTGGGACATTTGGTTAGAGAATGCCCTAATCCACGCAATTCAAGATTTTGTTACAAATGTGGAGCGCGTGGTCAGACCATCAACACTTGTCCACGCTGTCAGACTTTCAATCGGTCGGGAAACGGCAGAGGGAGTCGTCAATAAGACCGCGAACGATCCCTAAACCAGCGACTTCTCGCGTTAGCGGTCTGAGTTCTCGTGTTGAATCCTCACGATTGAACTTTCTGTTAGATCAAGCATGCAATGACGAACGCCCACATCTTAGGGTGTTGATTTTTGGACAACCTTTTCTTGGTTTGTTAGACTCTGGTGCTTCACGCACTTTTATCGGAGGTTCTTGTTGGAATCTTTTACAATCTATTAGAGTTCGTTTACGTCCTACGTCTGCGTCCTGTATATTAGCCAACGGACACACATGTAAACCTTTGGGAGAGATTTCGGTTCCTGTTCAACTTGGAGATCGTGTTAAAATTTTAGATATTTTGGTTATTCCTGAATTGCCCTATAGTTTAATTTTGGGAACTGATTTTTGGAAGGTTATGGGCATTGTACCTGATCTTCGTCGTGGTGAGTGGGTATTTTCAGCAGAATCCTCTATAATTGGTACTATTGGAATTCAGCATGTCTTGGACGCCGACCAACAAAGGCGTATAGATTCTTTAGTTTGTGACTTTTTCGCGAAATCAGCTTCTGAGGAATTAGGCTGCACAACTTTTGTAGAACATCGTATCGTGTCGAATAGCTTACCTATTAAACAACGATATTATCCTATATCTCCGGCGTTGCAAAAAATAGTTGATGTAGAACTCGAACGCATGTTGTCTTTAGGCGTCGTTGAAAGATCCAATAGCCCTTGGTCTTCACCTATACTGATGGTACCTAAGAAAGATAAGACCTACCGATTCTGTGTAGATTATCGTAAACTCAATCAGGTTACCGAACGCGATGCTTACCCGCTGCCTTACATAACTCAAACCTTGGACAAACTTCGGGATGCTAAATTTCTCACATCTCTTGACATCAAGTCTGCATATTGGCAGATTCCTATCGAAGAATCATCTCGTCCTTATACCGCCTTCACAGTGCCGAATAGAGGTTTATTTCAGTTTCGACGATTAGCTTTTGGACTTCATAATTCTCCTGCTACCTGGCAACGATTTATCGATCAAGTTTTAGGACCAGAACTAGAACCCCATGTTTTTGTTTATCTTGACGATATCATCATCGTTACTTCTACTTTTGAAAAACATCTTGAAATATTGCGAGAAGTGTTATCTCGAATAGAGAATGCCGGCCTGACTCTGAATAGAGAAAAGTGCCTCTTTTGTAGAGAAGAACTTAAATATTTGGGCTATGTTATTAACGGACATGGACTGTCTGTCGACCCTGACAAGGTTCGAGCAATCATTGAAATTCCTATACCTACTAACGTAGCTGGGGTCAGACGTATGGTGGGCATGGCTTCTTGGTATCGTCGTTTTGTACCGAATTTTTCGTCAATTATTTCTCCTCTGACTAACCTGTTGCGCAAAAATATTCGTTTTAATTGGGACACCTCTTGCGATGAGGCTTGGGTTAAATTGAGAGATTGTTTGGTTACTGCTCCTATCTTAGCATGTCCTGACTTCAAGCATGAATTTGTCATTCAGACTGATGCATCTGATTTCGGCCTTGGTGCTGTGTTGACTCAGCATATCAATGAGGAGGAAAAAGTGATCTGCTATCTCAGTCGTTCTCTCTCTCCGCAGGAGCGTAAATTTGCGACGACTGAAAAAGAATGTCTTGCTGTCTTGTGGGCGATCGAGAAACTCCGACCTTACGTTGAGGGAGCTCACTTTTCTGTGGTTACCGATCATTATTCACTTTGTTGGTTGAATTATTTAAATTCTCCTAGTGGACGATTAGCGAGATGGGCAGTTAGGTTACAACAATATGATTTCTCTATCATACATCGTAAGGGAAAGGAAAACGTAGTTCCTGATACATTATCCCGCTCTGTGCCAATCTTGTCGACTATCGATGAAACTACACCTGTTATCGATAAATGGTACAATAGACTTGTTCGTGCTGTTAAAGCGACTCCTGATAAATATCCTGCCTTTCAGCTTGTCAATGGTAAACTTTGCAAGTATCTTCGTCCTTCTCGTAACTACTTTGGTGATGATGGAGACTCTTGGAAAATTGTGGTTCCTAGGGAACGCCGATCGGAATTAATTAAAGCTTGTCATGATCCTCCTACTTGCGGCCACTTAGGAATTTCGAAAACCTTGAGTAGAATTACTCAGAAACATTATTGGCCTAAAATGACAGCTGATGTCATTCGTTACGTGAATCGATGTCGCACATGCTTACGTACGAAACCCGAACAACGAAAACCCATCGGACGTATGGGAGGACACTCTCAAATTGACAAACCTTGGGAAGTTCTCAGCGTTGATATTGTAGGACCCTTGCCGAGATCTAAGCGCGGGTTTAATTATATTCTCGTTGTTTCTGACTGTTTCAGCAAGTTTGTATTAACTTACGCTCTGCGTAAAGCCACGGCCGCTAATATCATTAAGCATCTTGAGAATGACGTGTTCTTGCTGTTTGGCGTACCTCGCACGATTATTTCTGATAATGGGGTTCAATTTAAATCTAAAGAGTATCGACAAATGTTGAATCACTATCAAATCAAGTCTGCGTTTACATCTTTCTACCATCCGCAAGCGAACCCTGTCGAGCGAGTGAATCGTGTAATTAAAACTATGTTGATCTCCTATGTGTCGGAGAATCATCGTGAATGGGATCTAGTTCTTCCCAAGATATCTTGTGCTCTGCGCACCGCCAAGCATGACGTAACCGGTCTCACTCCCTATTTCATCAATTTCGGCAGAGAAATGACCACTAGCGGAGAACGACCGCTGCAGAAACCTGAAGGGGGGAATGCTCCTAACGTTGTTTGCATCAGAGATCCTGAAGAACTTATTTCTAGATCCTATCAATTTTCACGTATATTCCAAGATGTAAAATCTCGTCTACAAACGGCTTACGAGAAAGCTAAAACACGTTATGATATGAGACATCGAGCAGTGGAGTTCTTGCCGAATCAGCTGGTCTGGCGAAGGAATTTCGTTTTGTCTGATGCATCTAAATACTATACGGCTAAGCTGGCAGATAAATTTTTGGGACCTTTCTTGATACATCGTCGTTTGTCTACCGACACCTATGAATTGAAAACTTGCGAGGGCGAACTTCTGCCTGGAACTTGGAATAGCGCACACCTAAAAGCGCAACCCGGAGTTGTATAGGCATTATTGGCCTGTTTGAGGGCTGGACGAATACTCAAACTGGTGTAATCCACCATGTCGTAAAAGGCGACTAAACGGAGTCTCTGTCTGTTTGTTCATACCTTCTGTAACATGTTGTATATTTCAGGTTGAAGTTAGTTCTCAATTATTTATCGTACTGTATACCGTCTTGGACTTGACTTATTTACCGTGACATTCATTTGTCTGTTCTGGAACGATTGTTCGTGTTGACAAGTTTACGTATCGCAGATCCTTTAATTTTGGTATGTTTTGATTCTAGCTGTCTGTGCTAGGTTTTGTTGTACTTATTTTGAGTTAAGTTTGTTATATCAAGTTTGGATCGGACTGCGTTTGGTTGTTGATACATTTATCGATTCTTGATTCTGACAATGTTGGTTTAATATGGTGACTTTTAAATTCTATGTAAGCTTATGCTTTCGAGTTGACTCAGTAAACAATCTTGTAGATTGTTATACTAATAATATGAGTATGGACGTTAAAAGGTTTAGAACTGTTGATAGTGTTGTTCTGTTTGCTGTTTTGCATCTCTATCTAGAGGATTTGGAGATCACACTTATACACAGATCTTACCAGCTTGAATTGTTCCTGTCGTATAGAGTTTTATTGTACCGTGTAGGTTTTCCTCGAGTGAGGGTTTTGTAAACTCTTATACGTACTGGACGTTTGTTATTGACTTTTGGATTTTATACATTCCAATTTTATATACCGATTTTGACTAGTGTTTAATTTTCTTATAGAAATCTTCACTTTAGGTTAATATTTGGCATATGGGTTGTTATTTTACCTGCATATTTGCTGTTTACCGTTTTCTCCTTGACCTTTGTGAATGATTCTTTAAGATATTAGTATGTGGACTTTTGGATACATCTTGTTGTGTTCCATATATTCACCGATTTTGACTCTTTCGCTTTAAGAAGCGGGATGGACGTCAATAAATTCCGTCGTCCATTCCCGTTAGCTTCTTATAGGGCTGAGACCGACACCCCTCGTTTGTAATCGCGATTTTTCTTTTATCGGTCATGGACGTGTCTATGTTTGTTTACTTTTTTCTGTTTAATGGTCCTCAACCGTATCAGTGTGGTGGTAGGCCGCCGCTGCACTTTAAACATTTGTTGTAACGTAATCTCTTATTTTGTTTGGCCAGTTTAAGATTCTTTATGTTGTTGTTTCTATCGCATGGCGTAACGTTTGTAAGATTGTTGGAACTCGTAAGTACACAGTGTCACAGTTACTCATATCCTACCTTTTAGATTCTTACCTACTTTTCCTTAACCATTTGCTTCCTATACGTTAGTAATATACCTTTTTAGTTAATCCTGTTTTTTTGAGCTGCTACTGCTTCACGGTAGTTAGTCTCTTTAGAGCTGTCGGAAGTTGTTCCCTAGTTTTGGTTGTGACGCGACGATTTTCGTGACTTGTGTTCATAGCGCAGCTTTCTATCTTCTTTCGCCGCTAGGAGTAATGATCCCCTTCTAGTCTGTGCTTTTTTCGGTGCTATATGCAGCTTTTCCTTCCCCTTTCTTGTTTTCTTCGTGGCGCATGAACACTCGGCATGATATCGGCTGTTGCACATTCTGATGCTGGGGTGACGACCGTTCAGTACTGTTTGTTTTGTTGTTTTATGTTCTCGTTATTTGTAATCCTCGTACCGGCTGAATGTCGAAGGGCCTTTGTGGTGGTTTAGGCCGAGCTAACTGTTGTCATGGTGTGTTGGTTTGGTTATTGATGTGCTAATGAGTTTCTGCCGTCGAACAATCTGTGCGTCGATAGTTTTGCTGACCTTGTGTCATTATCGCCTTCTGCGTTTTGCTTTTCTTCTTTCTAGATTTGGATAGATAGATGACTTTGAGTCAGTTTCGCTTTCTGCGTATTACCTGGTTCTTATCTAGTTTAAGTTAGTTTTGCTTGACTTTGTGTCAATTTCGCTTTCTGCGTAATATTTTGCTCCTATCTTCTTTAAGATAGTTTTGCCTGACTTAGTGTCGTTTTCGCCTTTTTCGTTTAGTTTCGCTCCTATCTAGTGAAAGATAGTTATGCTTGACTTTGTGTCGATTTCGCCTTCTGCGTTTCGTTTTGCTTCTATCCGTTTTAGATAGTTTTGATTGAGGTGTATTTCTGATTCATGTTCCTAGGTCGCTCTTCAGTGCTACCTTTTGTTTACGACTAGTGTCGTGTTATAACTCAGCTTACGTTTATATTTGATTTTACCGCAATTCTCTGTATTGTTTCATCAGATTCTTGCGTTTCGCTTTTGTGACTTTAGGTCACTATAGTTTCAGAATTTAAATTTATTTACGTTCCGTCGATTCTTATCAAATGTTTTGCTAGATACCGTCGTTTATGGACACCGCTCCGCCGAACTTTTGCTCAGTTTTTTTTAAATTAAGGCTCACGTTTTCACTTTTCTGGTTTTCTTTAGGAGACTTACCTTCTACTTCTGGAGAAATTTACAAGTAAATTTCTGTTGTGAAAGGGGGGAAATTGTTACGCTAACAAATGCACTTTTCTGCAAGCGACCTATTTTAGTGCAGGTTTTCTCTATTATTACTCATAAAACCCTCGTAGCTTTATCTTCTAAATAAATTTCTACTAATGCTATTTAATTCGCTTTCAAACTCCTTATTTCGAACAGTTAGACCCTTCAACTACAGTATTGTCAATCCTTTACATTCTTTCAAATCATTCTGAAAGCCTATGTATTAAGTCATATGGCTTCCACCTTGGAATATTTTCCGCTTAGTCATTTCGGTTGTAATCCGCCTTAACCTATTAATTAGTAACTTCGTTAACCTTTTGTTGCTGTAGTAATTTTTGCTTTAAATTGTAAGTCATTCTGGTCGTCTTTTTTTTGCAATTAGACAATCTTCTGAGAAGATGCCGTAATTATATCCTAACTAAGAAAGCGCCCTCTTTCCGCAACTGTTGATACTGCCTATTACAGAGTGCCGTGTGTGGAATTTTGCATTGTTTATTTAATTAAAAGCTTCCGCTTTTGATTTTAGTTGATTTAATGTATCGGTTTGAGCTTATGTCACTGCCTGCTTCGTTTGCGGGATTTTGTACATTAGCTTTTCGACTTTTGTTTCGTAGTATGCTGCTGTATTAATTCGTATCTCTGACGTGGTCAGACATCTTGTCGTTTTCACGTTGCACGTGTAGTGGAGACTTCATCTTGAGACAGATTAGCGCTTGCCTGTGTTTTCCTTGTGAAAAGCTGTGTCTGCGGTAAGGGAATTTGTGTTTTATTAGATACGTTACTTATTTCAACTTTCGATCTTAGGATTTATTATTAAATATCCACGGAAAATTGCAAATCCGGTTGGATGGCTTCCATGTGAAAACTAATACTTTTTACTGAAAATTTTCCTACCACGTGGCTGTAGCTGCACCAAATTTTGTGGTCTAGGACCTCCGTTTGGCGAACAAACTCCTCCTCGACTTCCACGGAAGCAATTCCACGAAGAAGGGGGCCCGGGAGATCAAGGCCGACGTATCGAGTTTTTGTACTAAGCTAAGTGTGGCTATTATATTTGATAATGTCAAAGTTTCACGATTAATTTTATCATTATATTTTAAATTTCTCCGATAATAAGAGATACAGCTTTGGCGTGACTTGATAAGCACCCGTTAAATTCAGTTCACATATTTACGTTTATATTTTTTTTCTAAACTTTGTTTTGTATTATTTTACTCTAATCTAGATTTCATTTCTTAAGATAACTAAATTCATTCGAGATCCATTTTAGTGTGTGACACGGAATTATAGTTAATTACGCCTTTTGTTAAAATTTCATTGTTGATTAATTCATACCCAATATAACTAATTGCATTTTTATTCTATTATTCTTTGTAAGCTTTATTAACTGTATGCATTGTGAAGCGCAAGGTATGATATCATACAGTCGCTCGACTGAGTACCTGTATTGCTTAGTGTCGAATTAGCTTCCGATAATTTACTTATATTTTCTCCTGTGTATACAGGGTGGTGCGAAGTGACTGTAATTCATTTTAATTTTGACTCTTTACGATCACCTTTAGATGCTACAATCAGTAGCGACACCGAATCGTACTTGAGTTTTTTTTTTATTTCCATAACATATTTAGAACTGTCATTAGTGTTATTTTTGTGACCCAAAGCAATTTTTGAACCTTTTTATTAAAGCTTGTTACCGTTGACGTGGTTGTTTTAATTTCCCCTTCCTGCGAGTGGTGAGAAGAGCAAGCCTTTGTATTTACTTTTTTTTATTGGACTCGAGCGAAAGGGAGCTGACCCTCTGGTTGTGGGGCTACCTAGGTCCCGCCACTTCCGCTTTCGGGTTATCTGCGGGCCGAGAAAGTGGTGGCGCTTTTTCTTTTTTTTAAATCTTTTGCGACGTTGTTCTCGCGACGCTCTACCATCTTGGGCTGGGTTAGCCGGCAGAGACGCTCCTGGGACGATTTCCAGCAGGTAGGTCCAGGCCAGAAGAGTCAACCTAGCAGTCCATCGCGCTAGCCCCTGTTTGCTCGACGTCCACCGTATTTTGAGTTTTGTCGCGTTTTAGGTTATAATGTTCAACAATGGAGTGAAGTTCTGTTCACATATGAGTCGCGCTTCTGTTTACGATCTCCAGATGGCAGGAAAGAGTGTGGAGAAGACAGAACGAACGCTATGCAAACTGTAGCATTTCGGAACGGGTGCCTTTCCGGGGAGGTTCTGTTATGGTATGGGCTGGTATTTCTACAGAATCACGTACCGACCTTATATTCATAGAAAATGGTGCTTTAAATGCGCATAGATATGTGGAAGAAGTTCTTGAAGAGGCTGTAATTCCATTTTCTCATTTTATTGGAGAAGGCTTCATTTTAAGGCATGATAACGCAAGGCCTCATATTGCACGAATCAAAACCGAGTATTTAAACGAGGTCGGCATTTGCACATTCAACTGGCCTGCATGTAGCCCAGATCTCAATCCTATTGAGCATCTTTGGGATCAACTACAGAGGCGTATTCGCCGACGCGCAGTCGTACCACATACTTTGCAAGAGCTGAGATTTGCGCTTCAAGAAGAATTTGAAGCAATTCCACAAGAATACATAAGAAATTTAATTAATTCAATGCCGCGACGATTACGCGATGTAATTGATAGTCGTGGAGGACATACACGCTATTGATGAGGTTCTGGATTAGAATTAACAACACCAATTTTATTTTTAGAAGTTAAGAGAAAATGTCGTTTAAACTGTTATTATTTTCTAAAATTAAATTTACTTATTACTGCCTTACCTGCCTTATTACTTAAAGAAAATTTGCATATGTTGCACATACAATGTTAGTTCTTGGATTCAATTTCAATAGAAACTGATAAAATGATTGGAGCGTTCATTGTGCTAAAAATTTAAGGTGGGCGGTTTTTGTTGCCGGTCAGTTTATATATATATATATATATATATAAACAAAATGCTTTATATATATATATATATATATGTATATATATATATATGTATATATATATATATATGTATATATATATATATGTATATATATTTATATATGTATATATATTTATATATGTATATATATATATATATATATATATATATATATAAACTGACCGGCAACAAAAACCGCCCACCTTAAATTTTTAGCACAATGAACGCTCCAATCATTTTATCAGTTTCTATTGAAATTGAATCCAAGAACTAACATTGTATGTGCAACATATGCAAATTTATTTATTTATATTTTTTATATCCTTGACAAAGGCATCATTGCCGAAACATGTAGGATTATTTTAAATATATACACTTTGAAGTAATAACCAGACCTTTAATCGCCGACTAATTAAGTTTACCTTATCATACCAAGGTCACGAAAATACTATATATATATATATATATATATATATATATACATATATATATATATATATATCTGGAATAACAAAAATAATGTAAAAAATGGAATAGTGATTAAATCAACAAAATGTTTTTTTTGTAAATGATAATAATAGGGATTAATAGCGTGTATTGTCTCCCTGTGCTTGAATTATACTCTCCATTCTTATTGGTCAATCTTCTTCATTTTGGTCAATGTTCTCCTATTCTTGGACTATCACCGCGCTTAGCTCTTGTATGTTTCTTGATGCTGGAATTTGAGCTCGAAGTCGCCTTCCGACCATGTCACGCACATGTTCGATCGGATTTAAGTCTTGACTTCTTGCTGGTCAAATCATACGATGGATTTCAACTTCTTCCAAATATTCATTAATAACTCGAGCAACATGAGGGCGGGCGTTAACATGCATTAGCATAATATTGTCGTCGACGAATGGAGCCAAAGGCACCACATGTGGTTCTAGGATATCTCTAATGTATCTGTCCGCATTAAGAGCTCCTCCATCTACCACCAATAAATCCGTACGAGCTTCCATATTAATTCCCCCAAACCATAACTGATCCATCGCCGAAACTAAGCTTTGAAACACCTTTTACCAGCTCTTCACCATACTTTTTGATGTCCATAAGGAGAGCTGAGATTAAATCTCGACTCGTCTGTAAAAGGGATATGGCTCCATTCCTCATTAACCCAGTTCTGATGTTCGCGACCAAAGCGCAACCGCTTTATGCGATGTTCTCTGGTCAACTGTGGGCAGTGCGTCTTCTAGCAGTCAATACATATTCCTGCAATCTTCCTCTTAGTGTTCTTTCACTAACTGCTACACTTTTTCTAAATTGTTTCTGACACAAACTGCTGTAGTTCCCTGCTTCTCAGAACTCTCAATGTAAGAAAGCGATCATTCTGAGCACTTGCACACTTTATTTAGCCAGAACCGATTCGTCTAGTGGGGCCACCAGTTACGCGGAAACGCTGTACTGCTTTTTGAACAGAATCCGTGAGTTTATTTATTCTTTTTTGACGTAACTTGTAAATAAATACGATGTTTTATATTTATAAAAGAACATTTATTTAACGTTGTTTTTGATAAAGCAAAGAAAGTAAATTTGAATGCCCTTATATTTGTTTATATTATTTTTTAATGTATAGGAAATTGTTGACAAGGGTGTACATTAGGGTCGGGATTGCGGAGGGTAGGGTGTTTGGTGATATAGTTCGCATATTTTCCGCTGGTCAATCTTAACTGGTTTTACTCTAGTTCCCTTTGGAATATTGAGTTTAACTAACGTAAAGAAAACGTATACAAAATATTTTTCAAAAATAATTACTGGAACCTTTAGAGGACCTTTAAAGGAGCTATTTATTCTAATAAAGTTATTGGGGAAAAGGTACTCTGTATCTAAGATAGAATGGAAACTTTTTAAATGATCAGATGCGTCGCTGATATTTCCACTAGTCTTGTATTCTTTCCCATAAGTTATACATTTAGCCAGTTTTCTGTCATTTGAAGCTCTAATTTTTTTTCCTTTTATTGGCTTCCTTAAAGTCTTTTATCTTAGTCTTTTTAGGCACTTATTTTGATTCATCTTTATCCTTTGTTGAGTGCAGTGACAGATTTCTTGAAGATTCTTTATATGAAACAGCATTAACTTCCAGAAGATTCATTTCCTGCAAATTAATGCTTTGTTACACATTACACCCATAGATAAGAGATAGTACACCATACTGTTTAAAACTTTTTTAGACTACATACCATTTAATTTCCCACTACTTCTTTTTAAGATAAATTTCTTCATTTTATAAAACCACTTATTCGTAAAAAACCACGAGGTGTTATTTATTTAATGTATACATATTTGATCGTGTTACTGAAATGCTCCCAATAGATGGGTTACGTTCGGTAATTCGTAGAAGTATACTGTAATGGAAGAATGTTCTACAATCTCATAAAATGGTAAAATCTATTTGTACTTTTTTTTGTTATCAACGCTTTCATATCCTACCTTTTTTTTGATACAGTAATTTTACTATCTTAGATATATTCCATATGTAAAGAAATACTATCGATAGTGCCTGAAAAATATCGATAGTTTTCGATGGTGTAAATCCTCAATTTACACAATCGATTTGATGGTTTGATATCTTGTATGGCTTATATTTGAATTCTTTCAGTACACCGTATTGTACAATACTCCAAAATGCCTGGCTACATCTAAAAGCTATCCTACAGAGCGTTTCTTTACATAACACAGGATATTCAGCTTCATATGTTCTGTTAACACGTGATTGGTTCTATTATTCTTTCGTGGGAATTTAGAAAACAACCATCTTCTTTGCATTTGTTAAAAATATTTAAAATTATTTTCGCCCAAGGTATAGGCCTGTTAGGATAATTAACGGAAAACATGTCTCTGACCGTCCTTAAACTATTATTCTTCTGATACCACATTATCATTGCTATCTCTTCATCTTTGTTGTACTTATTCATGATTTACATAAATGCTCTACTTTTCAATAAAATGTATTTAATTTAAGATTCATGTATGTGCGAAGAATCGGTCGGCGCTTCATAAGGCCTACAGATGTACAGTTAACGCCAAATTAGATGGCGAGCGGTGGGAGTAAGTCCGCGCAGCATTAGAAATAGTGGAAAGCTTCGTATTTGGTTCTACATAAAGTTGCAAGTAAGTGGGCGTGCGCGTTTTTAAAAACCACTGCGGCGCCTCCCCACCGCTGGCCATCTAATTTGGCATTTACTGTATGTTGTATGTATGAGGTGCAGGGTACATCTCGTTTGGACGTGTTTACCTGTATTACAATATTTTATTCGTTGTATAGAAGTATCTCGCTGCTTAAAAGTGTAGTGCTTCACGTTTCATAAATTAGATATAAATATTTATTTTATTTACCGACTATTAACCGCACAGCTCTGGTGTGCCGACCATATTTCGCACTCTATTCATGTATAAATAAAAATTCAGCAATATTTGATATGGTAAACTAATTTAAGAATTAAGCTATACGCGATTCGAAAACGTGCACGTCATCAATGCTGTCAAAACAATGTTGCGAAATCATTTGCAAAATCTATTGGCAATATCGATTAGTTTACATTTTAGGTTAGGGTAGTAAACGCTTACGTTAAACAATATTTAGGTTATAAGTACAATGTGTTATTGAAAGATAAGCTTGTAATATTTCACAAGTTTCACAATATTTCACAAGTAGTATAATGCAATTTTATTTTAAAATAAATATTAAAACATTAAACGAGTGTAATTATTCAGAACAATTAGCATAAACACCTACTCTACAGCAGGCGCGGCTCGTAATGATGTATTTGGGAGTGCAAGTACAATGATGCGAGTGCCTCGTGTGTTTTCGGTGTTTACTAAGAAAACGTTACAGTTAGTACACGAGAATACACGAAGCACTCGCATCATTGTACTTGCACTCCCAAATACGTCATCATGAGCCGCGCTTGCTCTACAGCATATTGCTGTCTTAATTTCTAAGCGAGATAAATTGAAAACTGCAATGAAATATTAAAAACGGGTAAATTTTGAATACACCCTGTATGAGCATCGATATAAGAAATTTAAAGTTTGTTTTATGTAGAGTTTCTCGTTATTTTCTGTAAAAAGTTTTAATATACAACAATACAGATCGTGTTAAGAAAAACACATCTGTCTATATTTAGTAAACTTATATTGAATGTTAAATGTCATGTAGATTATTATATCTAACTTAAAATTGAAATCATGCTATGCCTACCAATTTATATAACAAGACATTGTAGCGTTGGATGTTAAGAGAAGGACAGAATAAATGAAAGAAAGGAGATAACATACAGTTTTGAAAAAAAGGGATTTAAAATATTAAACACTGCTATAAAGAAATATTAAGAAAATGTAAATCAATATAAGTACAAAAGTTTTTAAATATGGAATATCATCTAGAAGAGTATATTATAACTTACAAAATGTATTTGAAAAAGGATTGACGTCACAGGTCGTATATATAGAAAATTTCTCAAGAAGAGGACACTTATCGAAATATCGTCTTAAAGCGGTGGTCACAAATAAAAATTTGTATTGTAAATTATATTGAATTTAATTCATCATTAGAATTTTTAATTTAATTATTACTAAAGACGGCAGACTATGTGCCCCAGCAGTGGCGTTGCGTGGAGAGTTTAGCAGAATAACAGTGCGCTTACTTAAAAATAAATATATCGAATCCCTATACAAAACGTTAAGAAAAAACATAAATAACTTACCCAACATGTTTACATTGTTGCAAAAAAATGCGGATGTGCGCGATGAAAAAACGGCACCATAATATATGTTTCTGTATTAGTCTCGGAAAGGTTCGTACGTAGCGACGTATATATATGTTTATATACAGAGAAGGATTGTTCGACGTTGAGAGATGTTATATTTGCATAGTTAAACCGCTCTTTGTATCTGTACAACGGATCTTCAGTATTGGTAAAAAGTTGCCCTAATTTTGTAAAATCTACATTTTTATCTAATACACTGTTAAATTTTTCACGGACACAATCACTTTTAACATCTTCAAGGATATGCAGTACTAGTTTTACGTGGTCAATAATTGCTAATGAGTCCGATAAGGACAGCGCAGTGTTCTGTAAATTTTTTATTGCGTCCAGTATTGGAACGTAACTGTCGTAAATAATTTTTAAATTTGCTGCAACTTGAGGATTGTTAGATTGAACCTGGCTGAGCCGTATTGCAGCTGCTTCTTTGGCATCTAGTTGTAAAATCACTGATTTAATTTTTTCAAAATGTTTATAATAATAAAATACTGCTTCTAACCAAGTACCCCATCGTATAAGAATTGGTTGCGGCGGCTCGGGTATATCAGGACACAGCGAAAGAAATAGCCGAATCCGTTTCGGAGATTTAAGAAAAACCGCTTTCTTTGTCCTATCAGTTGATCCACATCAGGATAAGTTGTACGTATAGTGTTTGTTACAAGGCGTAAAGCGTGAAGCAAACATGTGACATGCAGCAGGTTTGGTTGAATCGTTTTGAGTAAGTTTGCCGTGGAACACATAACCTTGGCAGCATCGGTAACTAACATTAACACTTGCTTCGGTAAAATCTCAAATTTGTGTAGTGTTTCTATTAATACATCATATATCGCTCTGGCAGTACACCCTTGCATTCGTTTACAGGTTAGTAAATAAGGAGGAGAAGGTCCTTGCGGAGTCAGCGTCCGTACTAGAATGGCGAGGATGGACTGTTTTTTAATATCTGTAGTTTCGCCTATTGTTAACCACAGGAATTTTTTTTTTACCGTATTTTTCGTACAATTTACAATTCTCTCACGCACTGACGGTACGTAATTCCGTAGCGTACTTCTTGCTGGTAATTTCCACGTAGGATTGTATTTCTTCCAAAACTGACGAAACATTAGGTGTTCTACTTTCTGCATTGGTATATTGGTCGCAATTAACATCATTGTTAAATCACACACAAATTTATTATATGATCTGCGTGCACTATTATTCTATTTATGTTTGTCACTATTTATATGTCTTTGGCACTGACTTGCTTTCCAAGTTAATAAAGTTGTTTCACAAACTAAACATTTCACTACGGTACCGTCACATATTCAATCGGGAAACCTATGTAAAAATTTCTTTACTACGTTAGCATGCAACCGAGTCGATGCATTGTTTCTACGCACTCCCGACATTTTCAACACGATTGTGTTAACAATGTATCGCTTACAACGTCTCAACGGCAACTGAATTGATCGTCGTACGCCTTTACTCGATCCCTCCACATCACGTTAATGTTCGGGCACATAGTCTGCCGTCTTTAATTATTACTTTACTTTGTTTCATATAATAATAAACTCGACATGTCAATAATGTAATAAAGGCATTCAACACTTTGAAGTTCATTAAAACAAATTTATAAAGTCATTTGTTTATATGAATATTTGATTGTTCGGGAATAATTTTAATTTCTGTTTTAAAAACAAAAAGATATAACACAGATATCTCTTAAATTGTAAGTAGAGTAAGGTCTCACGAACATTTAAGGATATCTGGTTTTGAACTCGCAACTAAAATTTTCATTATATATTTTAAATATTGAATAAAATAAATTGTGTGATATTGAGTATCTCATGTGGTAGGATAAATTCTCGTCACATGAATATGAAATAACACATTTCTCTTTTGAAATATCACTTTATAATACTACTAAATCCATAAACTTTACAATTTATCGATTTTAAATAAACACACTGTGTCATACTTTAGTATTTTGTAGAGTATAGGACTCACTGGTCTAAAGTGATACATAGATGTATTTTGGAAGATTTATTGAAATCTAACAAATATCATCAAAGTCATATTTTTAGATATATAGATATGAGTATATCTTGACTAGATATAAAGATTTAAATACCATGTTTTATTGAGAAAGAAAAATATATAATTGATGATATTTCACACATTTGAAAATTAATTGTATATTTTTGCAAATTGTGAATAATAAATGTATTAAACTTAACCTGCTATCGTATTATTTCTCTCCTTATTACATTGGATGATAGGCCTAGTTGCAAGGAACCGCTTTTGTAAAACAAAAACCCTGAGAACAATTTTAATAGTCTAAACTACGAATATGTGTATATGATGATTCATGTTTAATAATTGACGTAATTCATGTTTAATAATTGGCGCCCATTTTGAAAATCAAAGTGCACAGCAATATGAAATATGAAATTATAGCAAAATACGATTTTACTTCTCTTACAGCTGATAAAGGCAGCAATTGTCCATCATTATCGCGTTCTACTTTCGTAGATGCAACAAGTCGCCTACATTGGCTACAAAACGCTTTGGACATTGCAAACCAATAGACGCAAAATATGACAGAACGATATGTGTCAACACTGAACATTCGCACCAACGTAAATATGCATTGGCAGTGATGTTGATATAAATATTATGCTTCGTTTATTGTTTTTGTTTTGGTGATTTCCAAAATTCTGTTGGCGCTAATGCATTGACAATTTTCTTTTTAAAATTACACATAGGAAAAATGTATGTGTAATAATAAAAAAGAACCCGGTATATGTGTTCGTGTTTGCATGTGACCAGTATTATAAATATTTGTTTATGTTTTGTTTTTGTCAGACAGGTATAGATGGATAATCTATTTTATTTAATTGTATCGTTCTAGTATATTTCCACCAATAATTTTGTTAGAATAAATTGCTTCTTTAAAGGTCTCAATAATATAATTATTTTTGAAAAAATATTTTGAAGGATCTGCTAGAATGAAATAGAAGCGAAAATAACAATACGAAAACCAATTTGCCAATATCGCCACTAGGTACCATTGAAAAAACACTACTACCACACTATTTGTAAGTTGTCAATATCTTTAGCGAAAAATAACAGTAGTTATTTGTGACTTCTAATTGAAAGCTCTGTACATTATCATGTATTTACTAGTTTACAATAAAAATTTTGTTCAAAAGATTTTCCAAACGTTAAGTTAAAATACGAAACCTCAATATTGCTCAATTTGATTTGAACATTTCTTAATTTTTTGTTAACAAAGAAGGTTAAAATTAACTACACATTTATTAACAATTGCCAAATTTATTCATTTTAACATGAGTATTCAACATAAATCTTTGTAATTTTAAAAAATAAGTGGATTCTTGCTTTTTACATTTGATACTTGGTTGTTGTTCGGACATAAGACATTGCCGAGGGCATGGAAACCCTATGAATTCCCCCGGGGAATAGTTTTTCAGCTTCTTCATCGAATACTTCAGGGACTATCATCACTTTCTCACCGGGCTATAGTAGTATAGCTAGGCGGATTTTGGGACACTTTGACCTTGAACAAAAAATTGCAAGTCATCCTAACTGTATATGACCCCGAGGTCAGGTAAATGTTAGATAAACAACGTTATCTCTGATGCAAATGGCCCCGAGGTCAGCCAAATGTTAGATAAACAACATGATCTCTGACGCAAGTTGTTTGTTGGCTAGTGAAATTTAAAAAAAAATGTTAAAAAACATGGTAAGGCCACGTGTGTGTTTTTCTCTGACATCACCAGGTTTTTTGCAGACGTCTGTCAACAAGCCTGTGTGTTTTGTAAATGTATGCCGACAAAGCTGAACAGGTGGTGATTGTATTCGATTAAATTTTTATGCGGTAAAGACTACGAAAGGTTTGATTAGTGTGTATTTTAAGCTGGCAAATTGAAACCGGTTTCCACCGGTGTACGCTATGCTTGGTTAGTCTACGCTCACAGAAAATAGATTTTTTTTGAAAAGTTTACCTATATATAAGTATAATGTATAGAATTCACGGTTGGCTCTTGGTGAAACATGATTAATAATTTACTAAATAAAACACTTGGTATATTTGTTTTTATATTTGTGAAACAAATATACCAAGTGTTTTATTTAGTAAATTCTATATATAAGGTTTAATTAAATGCGAATTATTACAAAAAGTTGTAATTAAGAAAACAAATAAATATTTTGTGAGACACAGATTTAAGTTTTTTTATTTTATAAGGTGAAAGAAAACAAGAACTGATATTTTATACATTTATACAACTGCAATATGTTATAATTAATTTTTTGGCTTGTTTTGTAAACTTAAATTCTGGAAAATCAGGAGGAAAATGTCTCTGCTGTTGTTTTAACCAGGCTCGTATATATTCTGTTTTTTTTTCATCCTGGACAAAGTTAATGGTGTTTTTGTTTCGTTTATACATATCGAGGTCTTCAGGAGAACAATAAAGAACAACAGGATTTGAAAAAGTAGATGCATCAGATAACGATCTGTGACCACTATCATCTCGAGGTCGAGGTCCATTTTCCGAACCTAGTGGTTGTTGATTATTATTTCTACTCTGTCCCGCTGCTGAGTAACCACTATCACGACTCATTTTTTTTTTTTTTTTTTTTTTTTTGTTTTATTCACCAGTTGTACTCTTGGACTATTTGGTAGTTGCTCGTGGCACAATAAATCAATATTTTTATTTGTATTATTGTACAGAATCGATTGGAACACTGGATTAAGTTTGATTGATTTTACACAGAAACAAAAATCTAATTCACAGTTGCAGTTCTTCTGGCTCATATTTTTTAGACTGATAGTTATTTAGTAAATCGATTAATATATATACACATGCTTACGTAATATTAGCGTTTATCAATCCAAGAATTATGTAATATACTTACTATTTTATAATAGATATGTGACAGTAAATTCAAAAGAAAAAAAAACGGTCTGGTATTGTTGTTGTTGTTGTTGATAGGGGCATTCGAACCAAACATGTATTAGTGCAAATGAGGTGAAAATGAAATACTTATTATTGTTTAACTCAACCTGCCACCAGACCGCTTTTTTTTTTTACTTTTGTTATGTGTCTACATGACTGCACTAGTCTTTTCCGGCACGTTTTCAGATGTTTCAAATTCTAATCGTATGTCAACTGCTCCGCTTTTTACTGTTTCATTCTGGTGACTGCAGTCTAAAATTGCAATCGGTGCTATATGTTCATAATTTTTAGGAGATAAGCATGGTTCTACGTCACTTTTATAATAATATGAACGTTGAAATTGTGAATACATCTCATATAAGATGGCCCATTGTTTCTTTGTAAAATTTGTATTAACATTATCATATGGATATACTTCAGAATTTAAATATAATTTTATATTTGTTAAATTACAGTGATCAAATTGATTCATATCTCAGTTAATAGAATTTTTTCTATCTGTTTGAAAAGTAAAAATAACAAATCTCGGTTTCTCTAATTGACTAGTTGTTTTAACTGCCCATGTATGTTTCGTATTTTGTTGTACGACAGGAAGTTCTTGCAATTCCCAACTTCTAAATGCCACATCTAGGTCTCTATTATTGTCTACATATTTTAATAATCGTAAATTTTCAACATCTGACACTGCAAGATGCTGAACTTTCCATGCTATTTTATTAACTTGAATTTTCGGTTTATCAGTTGATGTAACGGGTACATTACATACTGCATTTATATCTGAATTACTTCTAACTAAAACTAATTCTTGTCGTATATGTAAAATAACCTTTTGAAAATCTTCACAAACCCCTAATAGGGTATTTAATGGTATGCAAACATTAAAATATCCATCAGTATTAGTTATACTTGGGTGTGCCAAATGTGACCAACCTGGATTTTCTAAGTGTATGCATTGATTACTTGTATATGATGCATACTAGTACTAGTAATGCCTGGATTTCTAATACGGTCAATAACTATTCCACCCAGTTCATAACGAATTTCATCAAATCAAAATAATACACCATTATTTACAAATGTTAATGTGTCACTTTTTTCACCATCTTCTTTCAATAATCGCCCCTCAATGTAGAGAAAACTTCGGGATGGTAATGTATAAATATCCTGGGTCTGAATCGGAATCCTAATTTCATCATTATTATTAAATGTAGTTGCTGAGTAGGGTTGGTGTGTACGATATTCAAAATTTACAATTGAATTATCCACATAAACACTCTCTCCAACTTTTAGGATACCAAAACTCATTTTTTTTATCTCTTATCTCGCAACAGTTTAAACCCCAATGAACGTAGAAAACGTTTATTTTCTGTTGTTAACACTCTAAGTTTTTGTTTACTACTGTGTTTTATTTGATTATTATTACTTCTTATATCCGGTATATTATTAAAAGGTACATTATATCTGAACACCATTTTTTTACAGGGAAATATGTTTTAAATGCAGTCTGACTGTTATGATTTCTTCATTAAAATTGATCACTTTACCATCTTGGTCTGTTATTTTAACTATTACTTCATTAATATACCTTGTATTGATTGGTAGATAGATAACATTTGTGGGGTTTTCAACTATTTTTGTCCCAGGTAGCACTGTAGGATAAAATACATGCAATATATGCATTTGTTCATTATTATTATAAGAATTTGTAACCAAATTGCATTCTACATTTATAGAATTGATATTAAAAATATTTACAGGAAAGTCTGATTCATGTCTAACATTTTTAACAAGTTTTCTCAGTTTAAATCCCAATAACGAACCAATATTATTCGGTTCTTCAAAGTTAATTACTTTATTAGATTTTATTTCACATTTTAATGTATTTCGATTGCTACGAATAGAAATAGTTGTTGGTTCTGATTCCTTTTCACTTTCTTCCAAATATTTCTCTATATATCGATTAATGTCGCTAATTTCGTATGCACCATCAGGTAATACACTTTTTTTATTTTTCCCATAATGGAGAGTATTATTCGAAGAATTTACATTTGATATTGAATTATAGCTCACAAAATTAACCAATCCTATTACATATGAATCTGTATCATTCAACACTATTGGTGGGTATATATTAGAAGTAAGTAGCGATGATTTTTGACTGAGTGTAAATGTATAAGACATTCTAACGTATTAGTTCAATTACGAGGGCAAATAGAATGAAAACAACAAGTATTATGTTATTCATTTATATAATTTATTTAATAAAAATTTTATACAGAGATGTCCACAAGTATAGGTGTTTTCTTTTAGTGTTTGATATTTTTTATAGGTATAATAAATTTTTACTTTTCCATTTGATTTAAAATATGCAATTACTTCTTTTGGTGGTTGTAGATTGCCATAAGAATCAAAGTAGATTATTTTTCCTTTATATTTTTTGTATCCAACCCAATGTGTGCCTGGAGAATTCGAATTATCGAGATTTATTATTCCAGTTTCGGAATTTTTACGTATTTGTCGAGGTAATCGATCTTTCATGAAGACTCCTCGAAAGTTTGCAATTTGAAATTTTTTCACTTATTTTATAATATCAATATTTGTTAACGCTCTTTTAGGTAAATTGAACTTCCTTTTTTCTATTTTCATTGTTGTTGTTGTGGATAATTACGCACAGCTTCACTAGCGCGTAAATATAAACCTAATCCTTTTTTATATGGTTTTAAATGTAAACCCCTTCCCATAGCGATCGCGCCCATTGTTTTATTATGACGTTCAGCTTCGGCTAATTTTTGTTTACCCTCTTTTACTTGATTTATGGCTTCCACAATTTTGGATGCACCTCCACCCAGTGCCCCCAAAGCACTTAAACCTGCAAATATTGGTATTAGCGGTAAAACACCACCCGTCTTTGGCACAGGTATTATACGTTTTTTTCTCTCTCTTTTCAAATTTGAACCAAATTTTCGGCAGGTTTTTTGTGCTATTGAAAGAACACTTTTCATAGTTTTAGGACTATGATTATTTATACTATTCTTTACTTCTTTAACTAATTTATTAAATGAAACAAGTTTCTTCTTGATTGACTTTTTACGTTTCATATTTTTATTGACTTTCATTATATAGTTCTTTGTAATGATGTTGCTAATACTGATGCTTAATGACAACTATTGTAATATTTTTAAACTTTTAGTTTTTTATAATCATTATCATTGTTATCATCATCATCACCATTATTAAATTTACGTTTTAAATTTAATGTTGGTCTTGGTGGGATATTTACTGAAGTAGTTTTATCAAATTTAATTTTTTTATAGTCTAAATCAATATCGTTAGTATCCCTTTTTCGCTTTAACGGTAGTAGTATATTTTGCGAAGAGGGATTTTCTTTCATTTCAACGTTGTTATCATCAACAGTTATTTCACTTGTTATTTTATTACGTTTATCTAATATTTTTAACATTGCATCAGTCATATTTTCATTTTCTGAATTTTTAGCATTTGTCTTATTTTTGCTGTTTCCCACCATCTTATTTTGCGACTTTGTTTTTTTCATTTTGTTTGAAACTTTTATGCTTACATTCTTATTTGGTTGTTGTTGTTGCAATAAATTATCTTTAATATTTTTATGAACATAATCAACTGTTTTTTGTATTTTTTCAATTAATTTTAAATGCCTGTTTATAAGATTGATATATTTATTGTTACTATGCAAGCCCATACCTAATTTTACTTTACTTTTCATAATACCCGCAACACCACCGCCCATCAAACGGAGTACTTGACGATCGAAAACGATTCATTGCACTTTTAGCTAATATTTTATCTGCTTCGTGGCGTTTTTTCGTATCCTGTTCTTTTGAATAAAATATATCATGTTCTTTACAAGCAGCATCTAATTCATTTATGGGTAAATCACCTCGCTGCAATCTTTTTTCAAGTTTTGTTCCAGGACCACAATAGTTATACCCAGGTATGTGCATTTCGAAAGGTAATGAATTAATTGTGTTATTAATTAAACCACCCCCTAAATAATATTTCATTATTAATTAAGTGTTCACAACGATAAGTAATACACAAATAAGTAAAAAGCATACAGTTAGCAATATTTATATCATGAAAATAATACCTCAAAAAGTGACATTAACTGTTGAAAATCACGATTGGGACGCTTTAGACAAAAAAAAATCAACAAAAACATGGACGATTATTTCCAATTATAATAATTACTTTAATTGAACATCCGAACGGTTTAAAATTTGAAAACGTATACGTTTATTCAAAATCTTTGTACCAACCAAAGTATGTGTACTTAAACAAACTACTCAAACCAATAAAAGGAATATCCTTTCAATCATTTTCTAGTAATGAAAGTGTAATACCACCGAATAATGCAAAACCCAATTCAATTTTTATTTTTGATGATGTTTCATGTGATAAACAAAATGTAATACGTGAATACTTTAGTATGGGACGTCATAATAACATAGACTGTTTCTATTTATCACAGACGTATGCGAGAATAGAGAAACATCTTATTAGAGATAATGCTAACATAATTATATTATTTAAACAAGATGATCAAAATTTAAAACATGTATTTAGTGATCATGTCAGTCCTGATTTATCATTTGAAAATTTAAAAAAAATGTGTTCGATATGTTGGAGTGACAGATATGGATTTTTAACAATTGTAAAGGATTTCCCCTTAAATGAGGGTAAATATAGAAAAGAATTTGATCAATATATATTAATGTGAACTAGTGAATAATCAGTCATAATTAAACTATACACAGCAGTGTTAAAATGTTACCGAAAGAGAGGAAAATTAAAAAGAAAATTATAAATAAACGAAGAGATATTAAAAATAAACTAGACATATTGAAGCATGGTGAAATTGTTCAAGAAAAAATGTTTTTACCTATAACTAAACATTTAAAGAAAATTGAAAAAAATTTGGGTGTGAAAGACACAGCACCATCTACTGATGAATCGTTTAATGAAAATATTAAAAATGAATATACTAAAACAAATGATAGTGAAATGTTGTCACCATTAAAACAAATAACAAATGATGAAGCATCTGTTAATAAATCTCTAGAGAAATCCGTTGATAGTGATCCTGATGATAATGATAATGATGATGATTACGGTAGTGATATAGATGATCTCTCAATACCTAGAAAATATCTGCAAGATATGAAAAATAAAGAAAAAGCAGATGAATATGATCAAAAATATGGTATTAGATATAATAAGGATAATAAACCTTTTATTGGTAATTAAATAGTTACTCTAGCTCCTAATGGTGATATTATTATTCAAAAGACACGGTATAAAGGAACACGTGGTTTATATGAATTATTATTTAAAATAAATCCTCAAAATTATACTAATAATGATAAAAAAGTTTATGGTGAAATAGTCTTAAAAACGAATGCAAATAGACGACACTATAAAGCTAATAAACAAATTGATGGTAGTAAATTACAAAAGTATAGAGAAATTTTGGCACCTCTAACATCTGAAACAAGTGGTAGCGGTATTTTAATGAAGTTGACTGATAAAAATATCAATTATGTACATTGGGATGATCCAAATGAACTAGTAGACAGACTAAAATTGTTGTTGAGTTCACATGCAGCTGGAAATACCGGCGTAATAAACGAAATAAATTCAATAATCGAAGAACTACGTGAAATAAAATTAATAAAATAAGACTGAAATGACTGAAATTGATAAAAAGCGACAAGTTGTTGAAGAAATACATAAACCGGCTAGAATTAATTTTAAAAGACGAAAAGTCATTATTAAATCGATACATGATTTATTTCAAGGAGATTTGGTGGAAATGATTCCTTATTCGAAGGAAAACAATGGATACAAATATATTCTAGTGATAATTAATTGTTTTTCAAAATATGTTTGGGCATATCCACTAAAGTCTAAATCGACAGGGGATGTTTGTAATGCAATGGAAAAAGTATTAAAAATATCAGTACCTAATAATTTACAAACTGACAATGGAAAAGAATTTTTCAACAGCAAATTCAAAAACTTAATGCAAAAGTATTCAATTAATCACTACAGTACCTTCAGTGAGAAAAAGGCATCTATAGTGGAACGTGTTAATCGAACCCTCAAAAATATGATGTGGAAAGAATTTAGTTATAGAGGAAGTTACAAATGGGTTAAAATTTTAGATTATGTTGTTCATAAATATAATCACTCGAAACATAGAACTATTGGTATGAAACCTGTTGCAGTTAATAAAAATAATGAAAAACTATTATTACAAAAAGTTTACACTAATATTAAATTATCAACTCTAAATAACAAATTTAAAATTGGTGATTCAGTAAGAATATCTAAAATAAGAGGAGTTTTCGAAAAAAAGTATTTGGCTTCGTGGTCAACGGAAATTTTTAAAATTAAAAAAGTTAAACTTACCAATCCAACTACATACATTTTAGAGGATTTTAAAAACAGTGAAATTCAAGATGGTTTCTATGAATATCAATTACAGAAGGTAAAATTTCCCGATGTATATTTAGTTGAAAAGATATTAAAAAGAAAAAAAGACAGAGTACTGGTGAAGTGGTTAGGTTTTGATAATACACATAATACCTGGATTAATAAACAAGATTTGTTGTAAATTACATAAAACATGTTTTGTATATATGTTATATAATTGGTTTATACAATAAAACAATATTTTATTTTTATTTTTTATTTAGGAATTATATCAATATGATATTTTTGCGAACAAAAATCATCAGCGTTGTCATCATAAACTTCTTTGAAAGAAGTAGTACTCGTTGATGGTAATAATAATCTATTTTCGATGATTTTTGCTTTCTTTTTCTGTTGCTTATGATTTTCCGTTTCTTCATCATCATCGCTGTCATCCAGTGAGTGTTTACCTCCGGTAGCCTCCTCGATAGGCGTTTCCTTCCCTGGATGGGGAGCCTCCAACATGGACAACTCCTCCCCAGACACCAAATCTGTATATTCGAGAGAGAGAAGAAACAAATGTAAACTGTACTATTCACACAAAAAAAAAAAACAGAATATAGAGAATATGTAACATATTGGTTGGCAACATTTCATAATTGGTCGACTTAATTATGAGGGTACACTGTATATTTGCCATGGTTTTTTGGTTTGTGTGTACTTTTGGTTAAACAAATTGGTACTGTTGAACATAGCGCCAAATTAAGTATTTATACAAATTCAAAAGGAAAAAAAGTCATGATGAGATGTGTATGTAAATTAGTTTAGGGTCAGAGGTTAATTTAGATAAAACTTTTAGAATATATATTTCCTGCAAAATACAATGTAACAACAACGTCAATGCAATGATTGCAAATACTAATCTTTATGGTGTGTAAATTAGTTTAGGGTCAGAGGTTAATTTAGATAAAACTTTTAGAATATATATTTCCTGCAAAATACAATGTAGCAACAACATCAATGCAATGATTGCAAATACTAATCTTTATGGTGTGTAAATTAGTTTAGGGTCAGGTTAATTTAGATAAAACTTTTAGAATATATATTTTCTGCAAAATACAATGTAGCAACAACATCAATGCAATGATTGCAAATACTAATCTTTATGGTGTGTAAATTAGTTTAGGGTCAGAGGTTAATTTAGATAAAACTTTTAGAATATATATTTCCTGCAAAATACAATGTAGCAACAACATCAATGCAATGATTGCAAATACTAATCTTTATGGTGTGTAAATTAGTTTGGGGTCAGAGGTTAATTTAGATAAAACTTTAGTATATATCAATCATTAATATTTTATAAATAATAAAAGCATTAGTTTGTTGTATTTACTGCTGCAATAATACATTGTATTATTACACATTCAGAAACAAAAATGTCTATTAAAAATTGTATTGATGTGTGTCGGCATGCACGCAAAAGTTGCATGTATGTTTGCGTCTTATCGAATATATATATATTAATGTAAACACACACACACACACACACACACACACACATACATTAATCTATAACGTGATGTCCGGTAACAATACACTTGATCCATTAGTGTGCAGTGTTGTGAGAAAGCTTGATGTAGTAAGTAACCTAATTAAGCGAAAAGATGAATTTACAAAATGGTTAAAAATGATAAAAAAATTTATATTATTTCTAAAAAAGCAATCAAATCAAAATCTAATAGGGTAAAAAATTTTTCAAAATTAGAATCATGTTTGGCCCAGCTAATATATTACAAACAAAAATTAACTTACAACAGGGATAAGCGAAAAACTAAAAACCGTAACTTAGTGTATTACTTAGTAAATTTGAATTTATGAATAACATTTCAATCAACGTATTCATAATTAGCAATAGAAATGAAATTTTACCTGCATATACCAGTAAATTTGATTTTAGTGAAAAAGTAAATTTGTTAATGCTTGAAAACAAAATGTTTAATAATAGCGATCGTGATGATGTTGATAGTGCAACGGATTAAAAAAATTATGAACATGTATATCATTTCACATTAATTAATAACCTATCTCGTTTACTATACAAACAATTACCGGGGTTAAAAAATAAAAGTTGGCTCTGTAATCGCTGCTTAAATAATTTTAGAAGTGAAGAAAAATTACATCGACACGAAATGGGGTGTCGTGATTTAAATGTAACTAAAATAGTTTTACCTTCAGAATCTGATAGAATTTTAAAATTTAAAAACTTTAGGCATGCTTGAGATGTGCCTTTTGTTGCATATGCAGATATTGAGAGTATTTTATTAAAACATGAAGATACTAAGGCTACAGAAACTCTAGCGAGATATCAAAAACATGAAGCATTTAGTATTGCATGTTATCTAAAATGTTCATATGATGATTCGATTTCAAAATTTGATTTGTACACAGGTAAAGATTGCTGTTTATGGTTTGCAAAAGAACTAGAAAAAATTGCTATGGACTTAAATGAAAAAATGCTTAATGTTAAACTAATTCAATTAACTACTGAAGATATGCAATTGCACAAAGATGCGAAAATATGTATTATATGTTCAAAACCGTTTAACGCTAGCGATAAACAGAATTATAAATGTAGAGACCATTGTCATTTTAGTGGTAAATTTAGAGGTAGCGCACATATAAATTGTAATTTAAACTATAAAAATTTCCCCTCCATTCCTGTAGTATTCCATAATTTATCTGGATATGATTCACATTTTATCTTGAAATCTATTAGTATGAATATCTCCGGAAATGTTTCACTATTACCCGTAAATAAGGCAAAATATATTTCCTTTACAAAATATATTCATAACACTAAGATTACATTAAAATTGATCGATTCATTTAGATTTATGTGTAGTAGTTTGGATAAACTTGGATCATACTTGGTGGAAAATCAAAAAGAAATTACCAAAAAATTTTGTAGAGATGATATTGAATTTAAATTATTACAACGAAAAGGAGTTTTTCCTTATGAATACCTTGATTGTTGGGAAAAATTAACAGAAGAAAAATTGCCGTGTATACAGGATTTCTATAATAGCGTAAATAAAAAGTTTTTATCAAAATCTGAATATGATCATGCCTGGAATATATGAAATAAATTTAAAATTAAAAATTTACAGCAATATGCCGAATTATACTTAAAAACAGATGTATTAATTTTGAGTGATGTCTTTGAGAATTTCCGAAAGGTATGTAAAACAACTTACGGGTTAGACCCCCTTCATTATTACACAGCACCTGGCTTAGCATTCAGTGCAATGTTAAAAATAATAAATATATAATTAGAATTATTATCAGATGTGGATATGATAATGTTTGTTGAGAGAGGTATTAGAGGTGGCATATCACAATGTTCTAATAGATATGCCACAGCTAATAATAAATATATGAAGAAAAATTATAATATAAATGAGGAAACATCCTATTTAATGTATTTCGATATAAATAATCTGTATGGTATGGCTATGTCAAAACCTTTACCATATGGAAAATTTGAGTGGGTAGAGAATATTTACTCGGTTCCTAATATTTCAGAAATACCTGACAACGGTGACACCGGTTATATTTATGAAGTAGACGTTTCATATCCACAAGAGCTGTTCGAAAAGCATAGGGATTTACCCTAGTGCCCGGAACATTTAATTCCACCGGGTTCACAATCTAAAATTCCCAAATTGATAACATCATTTTTAAAAAAAATTAAATACATTATACACTATAAAACACTTAAACAAGCTGTCGAGTTGGGTATTAAAATTGACAAAGTACATCCATTCTAAAATTCAATCAGTCGTGTTGGTTAAAAAAATATATAGATATAAATACAAGTATGCGACAAAACAGTAAAAACGATTTCGAGAAAAATTTAACTGATGAATAATGCCGTTTTTGGCAAGACAATTGAAAATGTACGAAAATATAAAGATGTAAAATTAGTCACCAAGTGGTTAGGTAGATATGGGGCTAAATTTTATATATCGCAACCGAATTTTCATAGTTGTTCGATTATTGATGAAAATATCATAGAAATGAGTAAATTAAAAATTCACTTTTTAAAACCAATATTTGTGGGGATGTCAATATTGGACATATCTAAAACATTCCTGTATGACTTTCATTATAATCATATAGTTAAAAATTTTAATAATAAGGCAAAATTATGTTATACAGACACTGATTCATTAATTTACCATATATTCACTGAGGACATTTACAAACATATTAAAGAAAATATACATCTTTTTGACACATCTGACTATCCGTTAAATAATATCTATGATATCCCTCAAAAAAATAAAAAAGTAATCGGTTTAATGAAAGATGAAAACTGTGGTTCGATAATGCTTGAATTTATTGGTTTAAAATCTAAAATGTATGCAATAAAAATCGATTTCAATGAATCGGACATTGCAGAGTTAGAGAAAAAATTTATTGATAAAGGTGAGGACATGGCTGAAATAGAAAACATTATGGTGAATTTTGGCATTATAAAGAAAGCAAAAGGAATTAGAGCAGCCTCATTAAAATCTATTACATTCAATGATTATTATAATTGTCTATTTCATAATCACACACTTAGTACAGAGGAAAATTTAATTAAATCCGAAAAACATCAAGTATTTAGTGTTAAACAGAAAAAAATTACGTTAAATAATTTTGATGATAAAAGAAATGTTAATTATATAAGTACTGATACGAAACCTTGGGGATATTACTAAACATATATATTATTTCATCTTTTCGCTTAATTTAGTTTACTTAGTATATCCATATAACACCATGCACATGCGTCTAAATTGCGAGAGAGAGATAGCATATTATAAAAAAACTAATAGCGCAAATACACACAATTAGTCTTGAACAAACTTTGTAAAAATGAACAATCCGTGCGAGGATAGACCAATATCACCCAGGTGTACTAGAGACTTTGCGGACAATCCGAAATTTCAAAAAAAATTTTGCTGGTTAAAGAAATGTTTCGATTATGTCCACCTACCGGGAATTTCCAGTATATTCCCAATTTGTGAGAAATGTCAAGAAACGGAAGAGTGCCAGTTGAGATTAAATCGCTACAATTTAGTAAAAATTGAGAATATGCATAATTTGTGTGAAGAACTTAGAGAACCATTTGAAATACCAATTTGTAAAATCTGTAAATCAAATGTCTATACAGTTATTACAAGTAAAAGCTGTTCTGAATGTACTCCACTATCAACAAATTCTGGAATATTTAATCGATTTAAGAAACCTAGAAAGAAAAGAATAGGGAGCGTGGGGTTCAGCGTATATAGTTACTATTAATTATAAAAAAAATAGTATTTTTTACAATTTCATTTGAGAAAGATGTATTTCATATTTTCTTCTCTATTAATATTGCTATCAGCGATTAACATCCATTCATCTAGTATTTTAATCGGCAAAACTTATAACATTTCGACTGATGGAGCATTTCTATTAGTTGAGCGATATACAGATTCAGTTATTTTAAACGAGTACCCATCATTTTATACAAAAAATTATACATCATATAGTATGTTTTTAAAAAAAATTAATTTATTTTTCTATTTTTTTTAAATTTTTTGTTTTTGTTTTAGAAACTCCAATCTTAAGTCTCGAAAATTGTACAGTTGGCTTTATAATTGGTTCTGATGGAGATCACTATCCAATTACAAACTTTCAAAGCAAAATGTATTGCGGACGGTTCAATATTAGAGAACTTGCTGGTTCTGATCGTTCTATTTATTACAAGTATTATTGGTGGCAAAATATTAATGATTTCTTAGCTGATATAAAACCCCCCCTTTCCGAATTTTTTAAAAATAGATTTTGCATTATATATCATGATGAACAATAAATAATTTAGAAACAGTCAACTGGTAACAATGAATGATATTGTAGAAAAGGTTGGTTCAATTATTGAACACCACGATCGAGGTGTTTCTATTTTACGCTTAAATCCAAATCTATTGTGTTTTGTACCTGTATACATATTAAAAACAAGAATAGATCCACCGGATTTGGAACTGTTGTGGGCTGCTCTATCAACAGAATAACAACTTCTCCTAGAAGAATACCGTCCCTGCCTCAAACATTACAATAACAGCGGTAGAACTGAAGTAGATGGATCACCCCCATAAAAAAATAATTGTAATTCTTGTAAATTTGAACTAAGTAAAAATTGTACTGTTATTAATATGTGATTTGTTTCTTCTGGAAAAATTTGTACCAAATATAATTATTGATTTGAATAAATTTAATTGTCCTCCACTAAAAACTCTAATAAATAGAGCAGTAATAAATTATCATTGTAAATAACATAGAAATAATTATTTAAATTGTGCAAAAGACAATGTATGTTTATTATTTAATTGGTTTATTGAGAAATAAAAATGTTATTTAATAATTTCAACGAGGAAGACCGCGCAGAAGCTGGAGAGACGGAGTGGATAAAGAAATTCGAGAGACGGATCTGGAGGAGGGCCTTTGGATGAACAGAGGGGAATGGCGATTAGGAATCGGAAGACGTAAAACGTTGTAACCCGATATATATATATATATATATATTTAATAAGAGAATTTCTTTCCTTTCCCCCACCCCAATATAAGTAGACACAGAACAAAAGTAAAAAAAAGCGGTCTGGTGGCAGGTTGAGTTAAACAATAATAAGTATTTCATTTTCACCTCATTTGCACTAATACATGTTTGGTTCGACTCCCCCTATCAACAACAACAATACCAGACCGTTTTTTTTTCTTTTGAATTTACTGATAACTATCAGTCTAAAAATATGAGCCAGAAGAACTGCAACTGTGATAATTAAACCTTATATATAGGTAAACTTTTCAAAAAAATCTATTTTCTGTGAGCGTAGACTAACCAAGCATAGCGTACACCGGTGGAAACCGGTTTCAATTTGCCAGCTTAAAATACACACTAATCAAACCTTTCGTAGTCTTTACCGCATAAAAATTTAATCGAATACAATCACCATCTGTTCAGCTTTGTCGGTATACATTTACAAAACACACAGGCTTGTTGACAGACGTCTGCAAAAACCTGGTGATGTCAGAGAAAAACACACACGTGGCCTTACCATGTTTTTTAACATTTTTTTTTTAAATCTCACTAGCCAACAAACAACTTGCGTCAGAGATAATGTTGTTTATCTAACATTTGGCTGACCTCGGGGCCATTTGCATCAGAGATAACGTTGTTTATCTAACATTTACCTGACCTCGGGGTCATATACAGTCAGAATGACTTGCAATTTTTTGTTCAAGGTCGAAGTGTCCCAAAATCTGCCTAGCTATACTACTAGCTATAAAAATATTATTAAATTAGCTCGTTAAAGAATTTACAAATCGATTTGAGCTTAAATACATACAAAAGTTTAACATGTACAAAACAGGAATGATTTGTATTAGGAAATTAAAGTACATCTGAATTAAATACAAACAAAATGGAAAAAAGTCTAAAATTAAATTTTAGAGCAGAATAAAAAAAATAAATATTGAAACATCCAATATTACAATGAAGTAAATGATATATATATATATATATATATATATATATATATATATATATATAAATATAAGGTGACTTTTAAGTCGATAGGAACTGAATAGAAGTTTATTTTCCATAATATTTTTATAAAAAAAACGGCCCAAGATTTTAAAAGACTATGAAGTGTTTTTTTTTTGAAAATATACTTTTGCAGTAAGAGATAGGTATATTCTTTAAAAAATTGGCAAATTAGCAAACACAGATGCTTTACAAACGTTTTTAAAAGATACAAAAAACTGCCAGAGACTGACAGCGGAAGAAAGATATGAGCAAAGATCATTTAACTAGTGTATTAATCTATGTAGAATAAAGAACATATTACAGGGTTAAAATGTTTAAATATTTAGGTTAAATTATCACTAGAGACAAGTATTCTCGGTCGGCTTACATTGGCGTTGGAGAGCGAGGGGTTTGAGTGATTCAGAGCTGCTGTCGGCTCAAGTTGTGCGTCTCGCGTTTCCCACTTTAGTACGTGAACTATCTATCATAATGCGTAGATGTATTTACGAATACGAGTATGTGTAAATCGAACGCAAAGCATTGAAAATGTCGAAAGTTCATAGAAATGCATCAACTCGCCTGTTTGCTAACTGGGTAAACAGATTTTAATGGCAATTCCCAGACTTAAGATATAATGGTAGAGTAGTGAGGTGCTTAGTTTGTGAGAAAAGTTTATTATGTTGGAATCCACGTTTCTGTAGGAAACATGTGAATAGTACAAAATACAATTCTAAAAAAAAACGGAGAGAAATCGTATAATGCATTTCTGTGTAATTTAAGTATGGTATTAAGTGCATGTAATATACCGGTTGAAAAAATCAGACAAAGAATGTTTTGTCAGTTTTGGAACAAATACAATCCTACGTGGAAACTACCAAGTCCGAGGACGTTACGCACCGACGGTGCGCGATAATTATGTAAAAACCGTAGTAAAAAATAAATGTCTGTGGTACACTATATATGAAACTACAGATATAAAAAAAATTATATTGTATCGATCCTGGCACGGACAATGACCTCGTAAGGGTCGTCACACCTTTATTTGTTAGTCTGTTCAAGAATGTACTGCTGAAGCACTTCATAATGTTAGTTAGAACACTACACAACTTTGAAATTTTACCAGATCAGCCAAACTTTACATCTTGTAGCAGACACTATACGAAAATGTTTTCCCGATGTGGATCAACTAAAAGAGACGAAAGCGGTTTTTCGTAAATCTCCAAAACGTATTCAGCTCTTTCATTCACAATGTCCTGACATCCCGGAACCGCCGCTGCCAATTCTTCCACAATGTGGTACATGATTCGAGGCAGCATTTTATTATTTTGAACCTCTCAAGGAGACTACTGTAGAAACGCACGCTATGTTCTAGGTGTTCACTCACGCACCTCGCAAGATAAAAAGAAGTATTTACAAAGGTGAAACTAGATCCATGTAAAATCATTATTTGCTCAACTGCGATGCATGGTAGCGAAGTGTGGATCGTCAACCAGAAAGAACAACAGAATAGATATGGGAGAAAGATCAATTCTAAGTCTTTGGAATGAAAAGCAGCTATGTGGAAATGGATGAGACATCTAGAGAAAATCTCTAGCGATAGAGTAATAGAAAACTTAAGAAAAGATGATATGATGCGGCTAGAAAAGATTTAGTCGAAAAAGGAGTGCAAAGTTGGAAAAGCAAAGTTCAATCCCGAAAGAGATGGAAGGATATTATTAAGCTATGGGCCCCGACAGCTTGCTTATAGTAACTTAAAAAACATCTTATTACGAATTTTATATCACAAATTATTAAAGTTCATCAATTACAAAAACTATAATTAAATCTAAAACAAAGTATTCACGTACCGTCCAATTGGCAGGAGTTACTACTTGAGGTATTTTGTCAACTAGTTGTAAAGAATCTACTACTCTTAACATCTCGCTGAAATAAAAAAAAACATTCGTTACATTTTCCCGAATTTCCGAGAATTCATTTATGCTTACTCAACATTTCTTCCGGTCGATGCAGGATATTGCATGGATAACCTCAATTCATGATTTGGATCAATCACATATAGAGCTCGAACATTTAAAGCATGGTCTTCATCGTCTTTATTGTTTTGGTCTATCATATCCAACTCGACGGCAAGTTCTCTCATTTCATCGGCTATTATGGGAGAGGGGAATTCACCGGGAATATCTCTACAGTACGATTTAATATCATTAACCCAGTCCACATGACTTTTCAAGTTGTCACAAGAATGTGCTAGCAACTTAACGTTTCTCTTTTTGAATTCTTCTTGATGGACTGCGATCCGACCAAGTTCCGTTGTACAGACTGGTGTAAAATCAGCTCGATGCGAGAACAGGATAACCCACCTGTAAATGCAGACACAATCCTTAATTCTTTCTATTAAAAATCAAGGGAGAACGTAAAATAGTTTTTAATGTTATGTATGATATTCTTTTTTGTTGGTGCTGATGGCATCTTTAAACTATTTGTTATATGTGGCGCTTGAATTGTATAATGAACGTACAATTATATTATACTAGCATGGAGTGGGTAAATCTGGACGGTGGAAAGTTCAACAGCTGTAGTTAAGATAGAACATATTATCACAAGAAGTTTTGAAGTAAACAGAGGAGTACAACAAAGTGACTCATTATCAGTCTTGCTTATGTAGCGTAAATGTAACAATTTCCCAAAATTGTGATATATTTTTTGTCCTTTAAATTTTACTTTAATGCATTTACATATTTTTTTTCCTTTCCGTAGATATAAACATTTCTTTTAGTTTATGAATGGCATGTTTACACTATCTTATTACATATTCCTGGAATTTGAATTATTGTAATGTATTCTGTTGAATGGTTTTTAACAAAAAGAATTATAGCTGATAACATTATGCTAAAGGTTGAATTGCTTGTGCTTGTAAAAAATTAAGGATCCTGTCATCCAGTTTCATACATGGTTGATGAAATAACTAGAGAAATTGGTCGTACCTACAGTTTTACGTTTACCTCCATATCACTGTAATTTGAACCGCATCGAACTTGAATGGGCTCAAGTTAAGTATCAAGTTGGACGAAGTAAAAAATCTATTGTTAGAAGGATTATACATTGGTTTGTGCAAATGTATGGAAAAGTAACATTCTTAACGTCATTACAGGAAAAAACAAAATGTATGATTTGGATAACATTGTTGATATATTGTTTTTAATATGTTTTAGTTTTTTTTGTAAAATAAAAATATTTTTAAATAAATACGCATAAAAACTTTTATCCAGATTATGTGAAATGAATTAAATAAATTTCCTTATTACTCTCTCATTATGGGTACTTGAGTTGTTGTTTGGGCTATTTCCATCGTTTGTAGAACATTGATAGTCCGTCTACTGCCGTCATCAGGGTAGTCCTGAGAAGGACTGTTTCTTGCCAAACTTGTCATTTATAACGACTTTATCTGGCGGTATGTGTCTTCCCTATTTTTTAGTTGAAATGTCCTGTGCTAGGTTTGAACCCGGTCGATAATTTCCGAATATCAATATACCATGCACTTTTACCACTCGACTAATTAGGGGGACAGAAACTACTATTTTAAACTTATATTTAAGTTACAGGTATATGTGCAGTAGGTATGCGCAGTGTGCATTTCTTTTTTCGTATAGGCGCAGTGGGTATGCGCAGTATGCCATTTTTCCTTATTTGCGTGGTAGTAGTAGTTTTTAGTTATCAGTCTGCTTCCGGTCTCGTGGCTGCCGGTCTTCGGCTAACACATTCTCTAATCATAGGGAGTCAGATATTCTTGATCTCCAGGCTGGGCGTACTGATGGTGTCAGGTGTTGTCTTCATATACGCTGTTTCTGTAATTTTTCTTTTGTAGTCGTGTTCTTGTTTGGCCAGGATTGTCGCCTCATTCCATGCAATGTTGTGATCTTCTTCCCAAGCATGTTCCGCCAGCTGCGATTTGTCTGTCTCCCCTAAGCGGACCATTCTTTGGTGTTCCTTGATTCTGACTCTTAGGGGTCTGCTAGTTTCTCCAATGTATGGTCGTCCACATTCGCATGGTATTTTGTATATGCAATTCTTTGTTTGTTGGTCTTCGTTGTCGGGTTTTGTTCTGGTTAGAGCGGACCTATTGGTGTTCATTGTTTTTATGGCCGTTCTAATCTTGTAGTTGTTGCCAATTCTTCTGATTTTTTCCGAGAGCCCTTTTACGTACGGGATGACCGTGGTGTGTACTTTTTCTTGTTGATCTTGGGTTGTGTCGTGTGGTGTCCTCTTTGGCTTTCGACAACGTTTTCTTGGTATAGCCATTTCGTTGAAGCATTTCGGTGATGGATTTTTGTTCCTCCTCTCTATCTCTTTCATCGGAGCATATCGTTCGTGCCCTATCGTATAGGCAGCGTGCGACTCCAACCTTAACATTGTGAGGGTGGTTGGAATCGTGATGTAGGTACTGCCCTGTGTGCGTAGGCTTTCTATACACTTTTGTTTTTAGTGTGCCATTATCGTTCTTGTTGATCAGGACATCTAGGAATGGAATCTTGTTGTCAACTTCCAGTTCTATGGTGAATTTTATGGATTCTTCTAAGCTGTTCAGATGTTGTAGGAATCCTTCTATTGTGCCTTCGCCGTGTGGCCATATGACGAAGGTGTCGTCTACGTATCTCAGCCACAGCTTTGGTTTGAGGTTATACGAATCTATTACTCTCTGTTCGAAGTCTTCCATGTAAATATTGCTTAGTATGGAAGATAGTGAGGAACCCATAGCCATTCCGAATTCTTGTTGGTAGCAATTTTCGCCAACTTGGAAGTAGGTTGTGTTGACGCAGACGGCCAGCAATTCTACAATTGCTTCTATACTGAGAGATGTTCTTTCATGTAATGTGGCATCCAAGGAGAGTCTGTTCTTTACTATTGTTAGTGTTGGCCCTGTTGGTACATTGGTGAATAGGCTAGTAACGTCAAAGCTCACCAGTTTATCTTCTTCACCAATTTTTATGTTCTTGATTTTGTTGATGAAATGTTCGGTGTTTGAAATTGCCGATTGTGTATTCCCTGATATTGGGGTAATTATGTCCAATAGGAACTTGGCTAGTGGATGACATGGAGAATTTCTGGAGCTGACGATTGGCCTCAGAGGGATGTCAGGTTTGTGGATCTTGGGTAATCCGTATAGATGCGGCGGCTTACTATAGTGTGGAGTAAGTCTATATCTGATGTTTTGATTCTGGAAGGCTGATTTGTATTTGAACAGTGTTCTATATATTCTGGATTCCACTGCTGATCTGGGATCCTTCGGTAATTCTTTGTATTTGCCTGCCCTTAGAACATCCTGTATTTTGTTGTTGTATGTTTCCACATCCATTACGACTGTTGCATTCCCTTTGTCGGCTGGCAGTATCTTTATCGATTTATCTGCTCTTAGTTCTTTGAGGCTGCGTTGTTTTTCCCTCGTGGTGTTGTGCTTGATTTTTCTCGATCTAGCATGTTCTATTGCTGTTCTAATCCTCCATCGGTATTCATCCGCTGCTTCTGGAGATTCTATTTTTTGTGCGGCTGTTTCTGTGGCAAGTATAATGTCCATGGTGGGAATTTGGTTTTTTTGCTACTGAAAACTTCATGCCTTTGTTGAGGATTTCGATAGCATGGTTGTTCAACTGTTTGCTTGACAGATTGATGACTGTCTTCGAGGGATCTAGTGTTTTGGTCTCTCTTTTTTGTTGATGTATTAGAGTGTCCAGTTTTCTCTTGTGTATCTCTTTACGGGTACTATGGGTACTATTAAAATAACTGTGTTTTGTAAAATTCTATATTTGTTAAGAAAGCGCTAATGTTAAGAGATACCTAAATATTATGATAATTATAATAAACATCACTATTAATGCTTTAAATTTATTAGTTTTGCATCTTCTGTGTGCCTGAATACCAACGTATTTACTATAATGGCTATTTAGAACAAACCATGATCAATCAGATAAAAAAAAAATTAAGATGCTTACTGCAAAACTAGAGGTCATAATGAATTTTTCACATTTCTTTTGTTGGCTAGTAAAATCAAAGACAGATATTTCTTTTGAGGTCATTTTAACACATTCTTCGCATTGTATTTACACACAATTTTGTTGTAATGCAACATCTTCAAACAATAAATAACGTGTTATTACTAGAGAATGGACGCAATTTCCTTAAAACGCAATCGGCAATTGGAATTGTGTATAACGTCGCTCAGTACATCCCGGCGTAATTCAATGAAGTATTTGTTTGACTTACTCGGACACCTGGTCTCGCCACGATAACAATGGACAAGCCAGCCATTGTATTCGGAGAATATAGTGTTTTTTAAAGTGTTCTCATGAGCGTAGATAGAAGCGGGGTTTTTATAATGTATTTTATTTATTAGTTTATATTTCGTAAGATAAATAAAGTGCTGTGAGTAAGTTTCTTGTTTTCATAGTTTTAACTGTTAATTACATCGTAATTTTTGTGATAGATCCTGTTTAATATCGTTTGATTGAATCTATTTCTACCAATTATTTCGACGTAAGTGTGCATTGAATTTCGTTCAGTTTCAATAACTTACGCACACATTTTTAGTTTCATTTATTTAGATCTAGAGCATTGTTTAAGTTACTTTTTCAGACATGATATGGAAGAATGTCGAGAACGGCATTGTAAAACAATGGCGAGTTGGATTGACGGTCATACTGATTGTATGTCCATTGTCAGTGATTCCAAAATTTATTACAAAATCCGTAAAATATCGTCAAAAATTCGTCACTTAGGATTGCAAACACACCTGAACTCTGTAAAACTTTTATGGCGGCTAATATTCCATTAAATAAACTTAGCAATCCCACTTTAAAAATATTTCTTCAAAAATATACTGGTCGAAATGTTCCTGATGAATCAACTTTACGCAAATATTATGTTTCTAGGTGCTATACGAGAACAGTAGAACGCATTAGAAGCCATCTTTTAAATCAATACATATGGATAAGCGCCGACGAAACGGTAGATATGTTAGGACGCTGTGTGGTAAATGTTGTAGCTGGTGTACTACATCCAACTATTCCCTATAACTCATATGTAATAGCAACAAGTGTTATAAATAGAGTTGATGCGGAAACAGTTGCTGAAACCATTAAGGAGAATATGCAAAAAAATGCATCATTCGGACGCCACGTAGTGTTACGCTAACAAATGCACTTTTCTGCAAGCGACCTATTTTAGTGCAGGTTTTCTCTATTATTACTCTTAAAACCCTCGTAGTTTTATCTTCTGAATAAATTTCTACTAATGCTATTTAATTCGCTTTCAGACTCCTTATATCGAACAGTTGGACCCTTCAACTACAGTATTGTCAATCCTTTACATTCTTTCAAATCATTCTGAAAGCCTATGTATTAAGTCATATGGCTTCCATCTTGGAATATTTTCCGCTTAGTCATTTCGGTTGTAAACCGCCTTAACCTATTAATTAGTAACTTCGTTAACCTTTTGTTGCTGTAGTAATTTTTGCTTTAAATTGTAAGTCATTCTGGTCGTCTTTTTTTTGCAATTAGACAATCTTCTGAGAAGATGCCGTAATTATATCCTAACTAAGAAAGCGCCCTCTTTCCGCAACTGTTGATACTGCCTATTACAGAGTGCCGTGTGTGGAATTTTGCATTGTTTATTTAATTAAAAGCTTCCGCTTTTGATTTTAGTTGATTTAATGTATCGGTTTGAGCTTATGTCACTGCCTGCTTCGTTTGCGGGATTTTGTACATTAGCTTTTCGACTTTTGTTTCGTAGTATGCTGCTGTATTAATTCGTATCTCTGACGTGGTCAGACATCTTGTCGTTTTCACGTTGCACGTGTAGTGGAGACTTCATCTTAAGACAGATTAGCGCTTGCCTGTGTTTTCCTTGTGAAAAGCTGTGTCTGCGGTAAGGGAATTTGTGTTTTATTAGATACGTTACTTATTTCAACTTTCGATCTTAGGATTTATTATTAAATATCCACGGAAAATTGCAAATCCGGTTGGATGGCTTCCATGTGAAAACTAATACTTTTTACTGAAAATTTTCCTACCACGTGGCTGTAGCTGCACCAAATTTTGTGGTCTAGGACCTCCGTTTGGCGAACAAACTCCTCCTCGACTTCCACGGAAGCAATTCCACGAAGAAGGGGGCCCGGGAGATCAAGGCCGACGTATCGAGTTTTTGTACTAAGCTAAGTGTGGCTATTATATTTGATAATGTCAAAGTTTCACGATTAATTTTATCATTATATTTTAAATTTCTCCGATAATAAGAGATACAGCTTTGGCGTGACTTGATAAGCACCCGTTAAATTCAGTTCACATATTTACGTTTATATTTTTTTCTAAACTTTGTTTTGTATTATTTTACTCTAATCTAGATTTCATTTCTTAAGATAACTAAATTCATTCGAGATCCATTTTAGTGTGTGACACGGAATTATAGTTAATTACGCCTTTTGTTAAAATTTCATTGTTGATTAATTCATACCCAATATAACTAATTTCATTTTTATTCTATTATACTATTGTAAGCTTTATTAACTGTATGCATTGTGAAGCGCAAGGTATGATATCATACAGTCGCTCGACTGAGTACCTGTATTGCTTAGTGTCGAATTAGCTTCCGATAATTTACTTATATTTTCTCCTGTGTATACAGGGTGGTGCGAAGTGACTGTAATTCATTTTAATTTTGACTCTTTACGATCACCTTTAGATGCTACAATCAGTAGCGACACCGAATCGTACTTGAGTTTTTTTTTTATTTCCATAACATATTTAGAACTGTCATTAGTGTTATTTTTGTGACCCAAAGCAATTTTTGAACCTTTTATTAAAGCTTGTTACCGTTGACGTGGTTGTTTTAATTTCCCCTTCCTGCGAGTGGTGAGAAGAGCAAGCCTTTGTATTTATTTTTTTTATTGGACTCGAGCAAAAGGGAGCTGACCCTCTGGTTGTGGGGCTACCTAGGTCCCGCCACTTCCGCTTTCGGGTTATCTGCGGGCCGAGAAAGTGGTGGCGCTTTTTCTTTTTTTTAAATCTCTTGCGACGTTGATCTCGCGACGCTCTACCATCTTGGGCTGGGTTAGCCGGCAGAGACGCTCCTGGGACGATTTCCAGCAGGTAGGTCCAGGCCAGAAGAGTCAACCTAGCAGTCCATCGCGCTAGCCCCTGTTTGCTCGACGTCCACCGTATTTTGAGTTTTGTCGCGTTTTAGGTTATAAATTTTGGCGCCTCACGCGTGGACTTTTTTTTAAGTTTTTGGTAGATCTTGCTTTCTCACACTTGTGGGGGGGAAGTTGGACAACTCTTAGGTCACTGTTTGTGAAGTTCTTCCTTTTTGGGAGTACTTGTGTATTTTTTTTTGATAGACCACACTTTGTTTTGTTGACATAATTTTGGAGTGAACTGGTAACGTTCTGAAGTTTAGTTTTTTTTTGAGATTTGTCGTATTTTGGGTATTTTGGAAGTATAGATTTCGTTATTAAAGTGTGTCGATACCTTTTGCAGTACAATGGAGGGTAAGTTCGAAATTAATAGGCTGGAGAGGGACGAGCTGGTGTACGAACTGAAGGTTCGCGGGGCCGTAGTCAACGTGCCGGTGAAAACAATGAGAGCTACTCTGCGAAGTTTCCTCCAATTAGAGTCTGGTGGTGTAGAGGTTTCTAGACCTGCTAATCCCTTCACTGTGGAAGAAGATATTGTTGAGGTTCAAAGGAAAGTTTCTGAAATTAAGGTTCTTTTGGAACAATTTGCTGATGTTGAGACGAGCTTGAAGTTTCGTAAAATTAATTCCAAACTCATCCATGCTTTTTCACGTATTAGGCGAGCAAAGCCAGAGACACCCGAGGCTGAGGAGGAAGTAGCAGGTTTTCTTGTTGAGTTGGTAACCCTTCAGACAACTCTTAAGTCTAAGGCCCGGAAGGCTAGGAAGTCAGCTTTGGCAGGTACCGTTCCTGCAGATATGTCGTTTGTGTTCGCATCCACTAGTGTAGCACAAGGTCCTACTGCTTCTGATAGCGAAATTTCCGATTCCGAAGAATCTGTGGGAGAACCGATTCTGTCACCTGTTCGTGCGACTGCGTCACATGCGGTGAGTTCGGCAGCTGTTTCTGCGTCATCTCCGTCGTGTAAGGTTGTTCCGGTGTCAAGGTGGAACTTCTCCAAATTTGATGGAGAAAATTCGCGTCAATCCTTGAGTGCATTTCTCGAAACCATCGAAGACAAATGCATAGCTAATAATCTCGCTAAGGAACAGTTAATAAGATCCGCGACAGAGTTGTTTTCAGGAAAGGCTTTGGTTTGGTGGCGTTCCACTCGCCATAAGGTAACGACTTGGGTCGATTTTGTACGAGAACTTCGTCTTCAATTTCAACCTCCCAACTATAATGACAAATTGTTTCAGGAAATAAAGAGGCGTACTCAAGGGCCGAATGAGACGATAGGTATGTACGTGGCGGTAATGAATGGTATGTTTGGGCGTTTGACTGTGCCAGTTGCCGAGGGACTTAGGTTGGACGTTCTGTTGCAAAACATTGCTCCGTTCTATCAGAGTCAATTAGGGCTTACAGAAATTAAATCCGTAGACCAGCTTTTAGAATTATGTCGAAAACTAGAAGCTTGTAAGATCTCGATAGAAGCTTTCGCACCTCCACCTCGCAATAAGTCTTCTTTATGCGAACCAGACTTAGCTTATGCTTATTCTCCTTCAACATCTAGTGTAGCAGCAGTTTCGGCACCTTCGTCCAGCAATGGACCGAAGTGTTGGAATTGCAACGTAGTGGGACATTTGGTTAGAGAATGCCCTAATCCACGCAATTCAAGATTTTGTTACAAATGTGGAGCGCGTGGTCGGACCATCAACACTTGTCCACGCTGTCAGACTTTCAATCGGTCGGGAAACGGCAGAGGGAGTCGTCAATAAGACCGCGAACGATCCCTAAACCAGCGACTTCTCGCGTTAGCGGTCTGAGTTCTCGTGTTGAATCCTCACGATTGAACTTTCTGTTAGATCAGGCATGCAATGACGAACGCCCACATCTTAGGGTGTTGATTTTTGGACAACCTTTTCTTGGTTTGTTAGACTCTGGTGCTTCACGCACTTTTATCGGAGGTTCTTGTTGGAATCTTTTACAATCTATTAGAGTTCGTTTACGTCCTACGTCTGCGTCCTGTATATTAGCCAACGGACACACATGTAAACCTTTGGGAGAGATTTCGGTTCCTGTTCAACTTGGAGATCGTGTTAAAATTTTAGATATTCTGGTTATTCCTGAATTGCCCTATAGTTTAATTTTGGGAACTGATTTTTGGAAGGTTATGGGCATTGTACCTGATCTTCGTCGTGGTGAGTGGGTATTTTCAGCAGAATCCTCTATAATTGGTACTATTGGAATTCAGCATGTCTTGGACGCCGACCAACAAAGGCGTATAGATTCTTTAGTTTGTGACTTTTTCGCGAAATCAGCTTCTGAGGAATTAGGCTGCACAACTTTTGTAGAACATCGTATCGTGTCGAATAGCTTACCTATTAAACAACGATATTATCCTATATCTCCGGCGTTGCAAAAAATAGTTGATGTAGAACTCGAACGCATGTTGTCTTTAGGCGTCGTTGAAAGATCCAATAGCCCTTGGTCTTCACCTATACTGATGGTACCTAAGAAAGATAAGACCTACCGATTCTGTGTAGATTATCGTAAACTCAATCAGGTTACCGAACGCGATGCTTACCCGCTGCCTTACATAACTCAAACCTTGGACAAACTTCGGGATGCTAAATTTCTCACATCTCTTGACATCAAGTCTGCATATTGGCAGATTCCTATCGAAGAATCATCTCGTCCTTATACCGCCTTCACAGTGCCGAATAGAGGTTTATTTCAGTTTCGACGATTAGCTTTTGGACTTCATAATTCTCCTGCTACCTGGCAACGATTTATCGATCAAGTTTTAGGACCAGAACTAGAACCCCATGTTTTTGTTTATCTTGACGATATCATCATCGTTACTTCTACTTTTGAAAAACATCTTGAAATATTGCGAGAAGTGTTATCTCGAATAGAGAATGCCGGCCTGACTCTGAATAGAGAAAAGTGCCTCTTTTGTAGAGAAGAACTTAAATATTTGGGTTATGTTATTAACGGACATGGACTGTCTGTCGACCCTGACAAGGTTCGAGCAATCATTGAAATTCCTATACCTACTAACGTAGCTGGGGTCAGACGTATGGTGGGCATGGCTTCTTGGTATCGTCGTTTTGTACCGAATTTTTCGTCAATTATTTCTCCTCTGACTAACCTGTTGCGCAAAAATATTCGTTTTAATTGGGACACCTCTTGCGATGAGGCTTGGGTTAAATTGAGAGATTGTTTGGTTACTGCTCCTATCTTAGCATGTCCTGACTTCAAGCATGAATTTGTCATTCAGACTGATGCATCTGATTTCGGCCTTGGTGCTGTGTTGACTCAGCATATCAATGAGGAGGAAAAAGTGATCTGCTATCTCAGTCGTTCTCTCTCTCCGCAGGAGCGTAAATTTGCGACGACTGAAAAAGAATGTCTTGCTGTCTTGTGGGCGATCGAGAAACTCCGACCTTACGTTGAGGGAGCTCACTTTTCTGTGGTTACCGATCATTATTCACTTTGTTGGTTGAATTCTTTAAATTCTCCTAGTGGACGATTAGCGAGATGGGCAGTTAGGTTACAACAATATGATTTCTCTATCATACATCGTAAGGGAAAGGAAAACGTAGTTCCTGATACATTATCCCGCTCTGTGCCAATCTTGTCAACTATCGATGAAACTACACCTGTTATCGATAAATGGTACAATAGACTTGTTCGTGCTGTTAAAGCGACTCCTGATAAATATCCTGCCTTTCAGCTTGTCAATGGTAAACTTTGCAAGTATCTTCGTCCTTCTCGTAACTACTTTGGTGATGATGGAGACTCTTGGAAAATTGTGGTTCCTAGGGAACGCCGATCGGAATTAATTAAAGCTTGTCATGATCCTCCTACTTGCGGCCACTTAGGAATTTCGAAAACCTTGAGTAGAATTACTCAGAAACATTATTGGCCTAAAATGACAGCTGATGTCATTCGTTACGTGAATCGATGTCGCACATGCTTACGTACGAAACCCGAACAACGAAAACCCATCGGACGTATGGGAGGACACTCTCAAATTGACAAACCTTGGGAAGTTCTCAGCGTTGATATTGTAGGACCCTTGCCGAGATCTAAGCGCGGGTTTAATTATATTCTCGTTGTTTCTGACTGTTTCAGCAAGTTTGTATTAACTTACGCTCTGCGTAAAGCCACGGCCGCTAATATCATTAAGCATCTTGAGAATGACGTGTTCTTGCTGTTTGGCGTACCTCGCACGATTATTTCTGATAATGGGGTTCAATTTAAATCTAAAGAGTATCGACAAATGTTGAATCACTATCAAATCAAGTCTGCGTTTACATCTTTCTACCATCCGCAAGCGAACCCTGTCGAGCGAGTGAATCGTGTAATTAAAACTATGTTGATCTCCTATGTGTCGGAGAATCATCGTGAATGGGATCTAGTTCTTCCCAAGATATCTTGTGCTCTGCGCACCGCCAAGCATGACGTAACCGGTCTCACTCCCTATTTCATCAATTTCGGCAGAGAAATGACCACTAGCGGAGAACGACCGCTGCAGAAACCTGAAGGGGGGAATGCTCCTAACGTTGTTTGCATCAGAGATCCTGAAGAACTTATTTCTAGATCCTATCAATTTTCACGTATATTCCAAGATGTAAAATCTCGTCTACAAACGGCTTACGAGAAAGCTAAAACACGTTATGATATGAGACATCGAGCAGTGGAGTTCTTGCCGAATCAGCTGGTCTGGCGAAGGAATTTCGTTTTGTCTGATGCATCTAAATACTATACGGCTAAGCTGGCAGATAAATTTTTGGGACCTTTCTTGATACATCGTCGTTTGTCTACCGACACCTATGAATTGAAAACTTGCGAGGGCGAACTTCTGCCTGGAACTTGGAATAGCGCACACCTAAAAGCGCAACCCGGAGTTGTATAGGCATTTTTGGCCTGTTTGGGGGCTGGACGAATACCCAGACTGGTGTAATCCGCCATGTCGTAAAAGGCGACAGAAAGGAGACATGCTCAGCTCTGATCGTTCCATCTTGATTAGGTAGTTTGGCCTGTTTGAGGGCTGGACGAATACTCAAACTGGTGTAATCCACCATGTCGTAAAAGGCGACTAAACGGAGTCTCTGTCTGTTTGTTCATACCTTCTGTAACATGTTGTATATTTCAGGTTGAAGTTAGTTCTCAATTATTTATCGTACTGTATACCGTCTTGGACTTGACTTATTTACCGTGACATTCATTTGTCTGTTCTGGAACGATTGTTCGTGTTGACAAGTTTACGTATCGCAGATCCTTTTATTTTGGTATGTTTTGATTCTAGCTGTCTGCGCTAGGTTTTGTTGTACTTATTTTGAGATAAGTTTGTTATATCAAGTTTGGATCGGACTGCGTTTGGTTGTTGATACATTTATCGATTCTTGATTCTGACAATTTTGGTTTAATATGTTTTTTTTTTAAATTCTATGATAGCTTTTGCTTTCAAGTTGACTCTGTAATCAATCTTGTAGATTGTTATACTAATTAATATGAGTATGGACGTTATAAGGTTTAGAACTGTTGATAGTGTTGTTCTTTTGCTGTTGTTGCATCTCTATTTAGAGGATTTGGAGATCACACTTATATACAGATCTTACCTGTTTGAATTGTTCCTGTCGTATAGAGTTTTATTGTACCGTGTAGGTTTTCCTCGAGTGAGGGTTTTGTAAACTCTTATACGTACTGGACGTTTGATATTGACTTTTGGATTTTATACATTCCAATTTTATATACCGATTTTGACTAGTGTTTAATTTTCTTATAGAAGTCTTCACTTTAGGTTAATATTTGGCATATGGGTTGTTATTTTACCTGCATATTTGCTGTTTACCGTTTTCTCCTTGACCTTTGTGAATGATTCTTTAAGATATTAGTATGTGGACTTTTGGATACATCTTGTTGTGTTCTATATATTCACCGATTTTGACTCTTTCGCTTTAAGAAGCGGGATGGACGTCAATAAATTCCGTCGTCCATTCCCGTTAGCTTCTTATAGGGCTGAGACCGACACCCCTCGTTTGTAATCGCGATTTTTCTTTTATCGGTCATGGACGTGTCTATGTTTGTTTACTTTTTTTCTGTGTATTGGTCCTCAACCGTTTCAGTGTGGTGGTAGGCCGCCGCTGCACTTTAAACATTTGTTGTAACGTAATCTCTTATTTTGTTTGGCCAGTTTAAGATTCTTTATGTTGTTGTTTCTATCGCATGGCGTAACGTTTGTAAGATTGTTGGAACTCGTAAGTACACAGTGTCACAGTTACTCATATCCTACCTTTTAGATTCTTACCTACTTTTCCTTAACCATTTGCTTCCTATACAGTAGTAATAAACCTTTTTAGTTAATCCTGTTTTTTTGAGCTGCTACTGCTTCACGGTAGTTAGTCTCTTTAGAGCTGTCGGAAGTTGTTCCCTAGTTTTGGTTGTGACGCAACGATTTTCGTGACTTGTGTTCATAGCGCAGCTTTCTATCTTCTTTCGCCGCTAGGAGTAATGATCCCCTTCTAGTCTGTGCTTTTTTCGGTGCTTTATGCAGCTATTCCTTCCCCTTTCTTGTTTTCTTCGTGGCGCATGAACACTCGGCATGATATCGGCTGTTGCACATTCTGATGCTGGGGTGACGACCGTTCAGTACTGTTTGTTTTGTTGTTTTATGTTCTCGTTATTTGTAATCCTCGTACCGGCTGAATGTCGAAGGGCCTTTGTGGTGGTTTAGGCCGAGCTAACTGTTGTCATGGTGTGTTGGTTTGGTTATTGATGTGCTAATGAGTTTCTGCCGTCGAACAATCTGTGCGTCGATAGTTTTGCTGACCTTGTGTCATTTTCGCCTTCTGCGTTTTACTTTTCTTCTTTCTAGATTTGGATAGATAGATGACTTTGAGTCAGTTTCGCTTTCTGCGTATTACCTGGTTCTTATCTAGTTTAAGTTAGTTTTGCTTGACTTTGTGTCAATTTCGCTTTCTGCGTAATATTTTGCTCCTATCTTCTTTAAGATAGTTTTGCCTGACTTAGTGTCGTTTTCGCCTTTTCGTTTAGTTTCGCTCCTATCTAGTGAAAGATAGTTTATGCTTGACTTTGTGTCGATTTCGCCTTCTGCGTTTCGTTTTGCTTCTATCCGTTTTAGATAGTTTTGATTGAGGTGTATTTCTGATTCATGTTCCTAGGTCGCTCTTCAGTGCTACCTTTTGTTTACGACTAGTGTCGTGTTATAACTCAGCTTACGTTTATATTTGGTTTTGCCGCAATTCTCTGTATTGTTTCATCAGATTCTTGCGTTTCGCTTTTGTGACTTTAGGTCACTATAGTTTCAGAATTTAAATTTATTTACGTTCCGTCGATTCTTATCAAATGTTTTGCTAGATACCGTCGTTTATGGACACCGCTCCGCCGAACTTTTGTTCGTTTTTTTTTTTTAAATTAAGGCTCACGTTTTCACTTTTCTGGTTTTCTTTAGGAGACTTACCTTCTACTTCTGGAGAAATTTACAAGTAAATTTCTGTTGTGAAAGGGGGGAAATTGTTACGCTAACAAATGCACTTTTCTGCAAGCGACCTATTTTAGTGCAGGTTTTCTCTATTATTACTCTTAAAACCCTCGTAGTTTTATCTTCTGAATAAATTTCTACTAATGCTATTTAATTCGCTTTCAGACTCCTTATATCGAACAGTTGGACCCTTCAACTACAGTATTGTCAATCCTTTACATTCTTTCAAATCATTCTGAAAGCCTATGTATTAAGTCATATGGCTTCCATCTTGGAATATTTTCCGCTTAGTCATTTCGGTTGTAAACCGCCTTAACCTATTAATTAGTAACTTCGTTAACCTTTTGTTGCTGTAGTAATTTTTGCTTTAAATTGTAAGTCATTCTGGTCGTCTTTTTTTTGCAATTAGACAATCTTCTGAGAAGATGCCGTAATTATATCCTAACTAAGAAAGCGCCCTCTTTCCGCAACTGTTGATACTGCCTATTACAGAGTGCCGTGTGTGGAATTTTGCATTGTTTATTTAATTAAAAGCTTCCGCTTTTGATTTTAGTTGATTTAATGTATCGGTTTGAGCTTATGTCACTGCCTGCTTCGTTTGCGGGATTTTGTACATTAGCTTTTCGACTTTTGTTTCGTAGTATGCTGCTGTATTAATTCGTATCTCTGACGTGGTCAGACATCTTGTCGTTTTCACGTTGCACGTGTAGTGGAGACTTCATCTTAAGACAGATTAGCGCTTGCCTGTGTTTTCCTTGTGAAAAGCTGTGTCTGCGGTAAGGGAATTTGTGTTTTATTAGATACGTTACTTATTTCAACTTTCGATCTTAGGATTTATTATTAAATATCCACGGAAAATTGCAAATCCGGTTGGATGGCTTCCATGTGAAAACTAATACTTTTTACTGAAAATTTTCCTACCACGTGGCTGTAGCTGCACCAAATTTTGTGGTCTAGGACCTCCGTTTGGCGAACAAACTCCTCCTCGACTTCCACGGAAGCAATTCCACGAAGAAGGGGGCCCGGGAGATCAAGGCCGACGTATCGAGTTTTTGTACTAAGCTAAGTGTGGCTATTATATTTGATAATGTCAAAGTTTCACGATTAATTTTATCATTATATTTTAAATTTCTCCGATAATAAGAGATACAGCTTTGGCGTGACTTGATAAGCACCCGTTAAATTCAGTTCACATATTTACGTTTATATTTTTTTCTAAACTTTGTTTTGTATTATTTTACTCTAATCTAGATTTCATTTCTTAAGATAACTAAATTCATTCGAGATCCATTTTAGTGTGTGACACGGAATTATAGTTAATTACGCCTTTTGTTAAAATTTCATTGTTGATTAATTCATACCCAATATAACTAATTTCATTTTTATTCTATTATACTATTGTAAGCTTTATTAACTGTATGCATTGTGAAGCGCAAGGTATGATATCATACAGTCGCTCGACTGAGTACCTGTATTGCTTAGTGTCGAATTAGCTTCCGATAATTTACTTATATTTTCTCCTGTGTATACAGGGTGGTGCGAAGTGACTGTAATTCATTTTAATTTTGACTCTTTACGATCACCTTTAGATGCTACAATCAGTAGCGACACCGAATCGTACTTGAGTTTTTTTTTTATTTCCATAACATATTTAGAACTGTCATTAGTGTTATTTTTGTGACCCAAAGCAATTTTTGAACCTTTTATTAAAGCTTGTTACCGTTGACGTGGTTGTTTTAATTTCCCCTTCCTGCGAGTGGTGAGAAGAGCAAGCCTTTGTATTTATTTTTTTTATTGGACTCGAGCAAAAGGGAGCTGACCCTCTGGTTGTGGGGCTACCTAGGTCCCGCCACTTCCGCTTTCGGGTTATCTGCGGGCCGAGAAAGTGGTGGCGCTTTTTCTTTTTTTTAAATCTCTTGCGACGTTGATCTCGCGACGCTCTACCATCTTGGGCTGGGTTAGCCGGCAGAGACGCTCCTGGGACGATTTCCAGCAGGTAGGTCCAGGCCAGAAGAGTCAACCTAGCAGTCCATCGCGCTAGCCCCTGTTTGCTCGACGTCCACCGTATTTTGAGTTTTGTCGCGTTTTAGGTTATAGTAGAAAGAAAAAATACTTTTATTTGTCAGTGATAGTGCTGCGTATATGTTAAAAACAGGCAGACTATTGAAGAAAACATATCCTAATATGCTGCATATTACTTATGTAGCACATGCTCTCCACAGAATCTGTGAATATATTAGAGACACTTTTCCGGAAGTTGATAGACTTGTATCAGCTTTTAAAAAGTTTTCAGAAAAGCACCATTGAGAGTAGCTTCTTTCAGAGAAAAATTTCCATCTCTGTCACTGCCTCCCACTCCAGTAATAACTAGATGGGGAACATGGCTGGAAGCTACTAGTTATTATGCTGAGAATTTCGATAGTCTAAAACATTTTGTAACACTGCTAAAGGAGGATGCTAGAAGTATTGGTGAGTGCAAGGAGCTCACACAAATCCCAAATTTAAAAAATCAGTTGTACTTTCTTCACGAACACTTTGGAAAATTGCCAAAACTAATCACTTATTTTGAAAATCGAAATCTCAAATTAAATGACGGATTAACCACATTAGATGTGACTGTTAATAATTTGAAAAGTATTCCAAGTGACTTCGGATGTGGCCTTCGGCAAAAGTTTGAAGCAATTCTTAATAGAAATCCAGATCTAATTACATTGCAGCAATTATGTATGGAGACAATTCCACAAAATCTAACGGCTAAATATGAAGAAATAAAAGAATATTTCCAGTATGCACCTATAACCAGTTGCGATGTAGAAAGGACGTTTTCTATTTATAAGGATGTACTTAATTCAAAGAGAACAAAATCGACAGAAGAAAACCTTGAGAAACTATTGCTAGTCAATATTAATACTTCTTTACTCAACTTGAACGACAAAATGAACAAATAAAAATGTTCCAATTATAGAAATAAAATTAAAAACTTTAAAAATACAACTTTTCAACAAATACATATGTATTTCGTAATTTTATAGATCACCACCCGTTTGTTTTCCAATTATATGAATCAAATTAAAAACTTTATAAATACAACTTTTCAACAAATAAATATTTATTTCGTAATTTTATAGATTACCACCCGTTCGTTTTCCAATTATATAAATAAAATTAAATATTTTAGAAATACAGCCTTTCGCCAATACTGCACTGGGTGGTAAGCGTGTCCGTTCTCTAGTTATTATATATTGATTGAAATATTTTATATTTGTCTAATACCTTGCATTGGTATATAATTAACCGCTCCGTGCTTGAATAAAATTATTAAGGAATGTCTAAGCTTTCTTAATAATAAATATATAAAATATATATAAAATCTTTCATTAGATATATAGGTATATAAACCTCAATATATGATAGCAACCATATGTTCTACTTGTTTGAAATTAAAAAATGTATCCTGCCTAAATTGCACTCAGATTGCAGCCCTATTTGCCCCATTCTTATATTAAATGGTGTAAAGTACAAGAATTTTTATAAAAGCATCGTCGTCTTGTGATGTGGAATTGGAGCTTGACAAGGAAGTATGAAATTCCTTCATCTTTACTAACGTTTGCGGTTACAAGTTACCATGATTACAGCTAGTGTGTTATTTGTAGGTTAAATGGTCATTTAAATCAAGTAACTTAACTTCGATACCCTTTTTTTCAATGTTGGCGTTGTTCGAATACAGAAATAAATATCATTGCCGTCATTTGATTTTAAGAATTTATGTACATTTGGCAGATATGATATATGTCCGTATTTTACACAAACAACGTATGTTGTATACAATTGACAACAACGTATATATGTTTCCATGACACTCATGTTAATACTTTTAAATGAAGTATCAAGTAATGTTAACGAAAATTAGTAAATAATATGTAATATAATATACTTCGCGGATAGCAAGATTTAAATTTGAAAATGTCAAGTATCAATGTGACCAACTGCATGCTTTATATAAAAATTAAACTCTGAACTTTCAAATTAAATAATTCCAATTTAAGCAATTTATTAATGTAAAAAACGCAAAATAGAAAAAATAGTATAAAAAACTCGTTTCATAAGGCCTTTTGCCGCACTCGCTCTTTAGAAAACTCGTTTTCTGAACTGATCTCGTGCGGCAAAATGGTGCCTTATGAAACTTGTTTTTTAATATACTATTTTGAAACGATTTTAAGGATAACAACGAAAAAAGGAAAAGCGTTAATCATCTCGCTTTATATTTCAGCTCATTAATTCTTAGCTATTAACGATCAGCAATAGAGATTTATTAGTATTAATAACTATAGTCCTTTCAAGAAAATTTAAAGTTTTGGAAAACAGTGGTAGTATATTAAAAGGAATGTGAGTACTTACGAATTTCCCTGAAACTTGTAAAATTCAAATGGACCTTCGGTTGTATTTGCTTTAAAGTTTGGAATAGTATCGCCAAGTCTTAACGCAGGCATTTTTGTTTAATGCTTTTTCAATTCTTAGCACGATAGCACTCTGTTATACCATTCAATTGTTACTGAATTATATTTAATATCAACTGTTTATATATGTACATATGTTGTTTATAACGTTTTGCGTGATATTGAACTCGTAAGATAATTCTACAAGAGCAAGAAAATATAGATAAAAATGTACATGATCGTAAAAAGATAACAATTATCAGAATTACATGTAATAATCGGAACTGAAGTCATTATTTTTTGTTTATAATTTATTAATATATGGAGTTCTATTTTCATTTTTTCAAAATACCGTAATTATGAAAGATATTGAATCATATTTCTACACATTACGCAAGATAAAGGTCAAAGAAATAAGGACGTTTTTCAATACGATATGGAACTGGGTACTGTTGAGAATACTAACTGAAATTGTGTAATATATTGTAATTTAATATAAAATGCATCTTTTTAATTGAAAGGCATTCATTCAGGACGTTAAAATATGTGGATATTACTATAAATTTTACCGTTAATTTTCAATATCGTTTTCTAAATATTCAATAAAATATTTAAAGGCTAAAGAAATACGGATGAGATATAAAAGTTGATTGATTGATTGTTTATTGTAATAAAAAATACTATAAAAACATATAAAAACACATAGTAGCAAAATTTTATAATCAACATTTAAATCTTGCAGATTTCTTCAATAAATAAACATTGTTTGTTTTGACATTAAAGCAGTACGTTAAATCTTAGATAAAGATATCCATTGAAATCTTAGAAAATTAGGTATATATTACTACATAATATATACACGACAAATTGGAATAGCCTAAAACTTTGTAATAAAACAGAACTAGATATAGTATGTGTTTTAAAATTGACATTTTGTAATACCAACTTATAAGAAATAGTACGGCATTCATTTAAAAATATGTAGATGTAATTGACCAAAAAGAGAATCAATTGTATTGATAATACCTCGAAAGATTCCATAATGTATAAAACAAAACTTAATATGGTATCTGTTACCTATTAAAATAGCTATAGGTTTATTTTAACATAATAAACAATCTAGATGTGAAACTGCGTTTGAATTTTGAAGGTTGTATATTTGAATCGAGAATCACATCAGATCGAATGAAAGTCAGAGTAGGCTAGTCAATTAGAAAGAGAGGGAATATACAAACTGTATGTGGAAGAAATTTAAACGTTTAAAATAAGGAAGGCACATGTAAGATAAAGATGTAACAAGTGAAAATAAAAATACATCTTATGGAAATTTTTATTTCATTTAAAACCATTAAAAATCGATGAAAGAACAATAGTTTTTAAATATAAAACATGATCTTAAAAAAGAACGAAGAAGACTTATTTTACATTTGAAAAAGGATTGACGTCATCAACCATATATATAGAAAATTATTTCAAAAAAGAAAAACTTTCTTAAAATCCATTGAAAGCAGTGGTCAGATATTAAAATTTGCATTTGTATTAAAGATATTTTAAGTAAAATCAACTATAGAATACGTATATTTTATTTGTTTAAAAGGAGAATCATTAATTTTTAATTATATTTAATTAATTAATATCACTTACATATACGATGGACATTATCATGCAGCAGGTCGGTATGATATATATTAAGTATGTTTAAGACTTTGAAGCTCGTGAATTAAAAGTCTTGAGATTACTAATTTTATATGGATCATTGATTAATTGCGAATTAATAAAATTTGTTCTTGAAAGGCAGAAGAAATAACACAGACATCTCTTAAATCGCAAGTAGGGAAAGATCTCACAAATCTGGGGTTTTACTCATAATTAAAAATTTTCATCAAGTCACATGAATATGAAATGGCACACTTCTCTTTTAAAATACTACCATTTTGGAAGAACTATTAATAAATTCATAAGCCTCGCTACTTTATTAATTTAAAATAGAAGTACTGTGTCATACCTTGGTATTTTGTAAAGTATTATATTCACTGGACTAAAGTGATACAGAGGTGTGTTTGCAAGATTTATTAAAAATCAAAGTTATATATTTAGATATGTATATATTTTAATCATACATAAAGATTTATATGCTATGTTTCATTTTGAAATAAAAATATAATCGATAATGCTTATCACGTTTAAAAACTCATGTATGTTTTTACAAGATGTGAACAATAAATATGTTAAATTTGATATCTTAGCGTCTTATTTCTCTCCTTATTACATTGTATGCTAGGCTTACTTGCAAAGAACCCTTTTGAAGACAGAAATCCTGAGAACAGTTCATAAGAGTCTAAATATTATATATGCGTGTATGACGTTTCACGTTTGATAATTGGAGCCCATTTTAGAATGAAATTACACAGCAATATGTACCTACATATTTATGATAAATAATAATTTTTTATTTAGTGAAACAAAAAAAAACAATACATAATTATTTTTGTTAAACAATTATGACTAGACTTGGCAAAGAAGGGCAATTTCCAGTGCAGTGCTGAGGGGAGAAGCGCGCGGCACGGCAACTCAAGCGTCCGTATCAAAGCACACTTGTTCAGTATTATTCCACTGGTCGTTGTGAGTGCATGTCAGTACACACATACTTAGAAAATGCCGCATTTAGGTACGTTTCGGAAACGACGTATTTCGAAGAAACTAGAAAACTTAATAGCGAGTATGCTGGATTTAGAATACGAAGGCGATAGAATTAAATGTGCAAGGTGCGACGACTATGTGACGTGTACCAGCGGGTGGAAGTGTGAACGCCACCTAAATAGTATAAAACACTGTTCTGTAATCCGTGGCAAACGATACAGCGAACAATTAACATTTGATGTAGGTGTTTGTTTTATTATATGTAATCTTACCGTTCACTTTGCTAGACCAAAAAGCATTTGTCTCCTTCTGGAGCAAGTATTCGGATTATACATTACCAAGTCGGACATCGATAAGAAACGTTATGCCATCTGCTCGCGACTATGTTGAAAGAAAAATTAAAGTAGAATCGGAAGATAAAAAATTGTGGTTATGTGCCGATCGGCAAAAAAATTCTGTGGTGAATATGATGGTACGTACAATTTGCACCGTCATCTTCTATCTTACTTGCTTCCAAAAGAGTGGCAAAATGTACTAGCGATGAAATTTTAAAAGTGGTGTTGAGCGCATTGAACAAATTTCAAGTTTCAACAAACCAACTTTTAATGTTTGTGAGTGACGGTGCCGCTAAAATGCTTTCCTTAGGCCGATCTCTTAAAAAAATGAGTGGCAATCTGTTACATGTAACATGTAAAATCCAAGCTTTAAACCTTGTGGCGCAATGGATACCTAAATGTTATCCACGAGTAAATGCTTTAATAGCTCATACTAAGACAGTGTCTCTAAAGTCCCCCAAAGCGTACAAAAAAATTTCACGAACTGTGTCCCAAAATGTCTGAACCACCACAGCCGTTTACTACGCGTTGGGAACATGGTTAGAGGCTGCGTTTTACTACTGCGAACATTTTGATGATGTAAAGAAGGTAGTTTTACAATTTGATCCGAGACACGCCGAATCATAAAAAGGCAGAAAATGTTTCAAGATAGTCAGGTAAAAAGTGATTTAGAAACTATTCACAAGAACTACTATGGACTAGCGGAGGGAATTGAAAAATTACAAAATGGTTCAATGTCGTTTGTGGATTCTGTTCAAATTGTGGATGATGTTCACTCACACCTATGCGCGGCGAAATGAGAAAAAAATGAGTACGTAATACGAAAATTTGAAAGTGCTATTGACAAGAATTCAGATTTTCCCATACCAAGACAAATTTGTGAAGGTGGGTCGAAAGATCCATTAAGTTGTCAGAAGGATTACTTTAAATTTCCAAATATAACATCACTCGATGTGGAACGGTCGTTTTCATCATTGAAAAATATTTATTCCGCACGCCGTACTCATTTTACTGAAACAAGTGTGGAAACATATTTAATGATTCAAATATTTAATAGATGCCACCCAGTTTGTGATTTCATGGAAGTAAGTGTTTCATCACCACACGATATATAATATATTTTTTATCATTATTTTATGTGTAAACATTCATGCGTCCGCATCGCCTATGCTCACTCATGAAAGACACGAACATAAATGATGCGAGTACGTAAACGTTACTGAACGCTCGCCTTGATACGGCCGCTAGGCCTGCTCTCCCCACTGCACTGAAACTTGCCCCTCTTTGCCGACTCTAATTATGACCTCTCTCGATGACTGTCTTAAACACAGAATTATTAGTTCAATTACTCGCAAACCAAATAGAAGTCACAGTTACAAAAATTAAGGGGGCTACACGAACTGCGACATTAAATTCGAACCGACAAAGTGTTTCTTGTTGATTCCTGTTTATACAGTTTCGCGTGTTGAATTAGTGAAACCCGAATTATTGCATTCACTTAATTTTCACTGTAATAGTCATGACTGTATCTAGAAAACGAAAACATACCACATTAAAGATCGAATCAAAAATGGAGATTTTAAATAAACTGGAAAAGGGAGAATCTGGAGCAAATTTGGCCAGGATTTATGAAGTGGGAAAGGCAACAATTACTGATATCAAAAACAAACGGCAATCTATACAAAATTATATAGCAAAAATGCACAAAATACAAAATTGATTGACACTGTGTATTTATAATTTACTCAGAAATGCAGTTTGGGCGAATCTATTTCTGACCCACTCCTACTATGTGAAAAGGTTAAAAAAGTTAAATGGGCACTCCGATTTCAAGACAAGTAGCGGACGGCTAACAAATATTAAAATACGTCACGCCATTAGAAAGCTTCAAATTGAAGGAGAAATTTTATCCGATGACAATACTGCATCAGAAGCAATTAAAATCAAATATAATTAGATGGTAAGGACTCAAAAATATTCTAGGGATATTAACAACGCAGATGAAACAGGCGTTAATTGGCGTGCGCTATCAACCAAATCTCTCGCATCGAGAAAAAAGAGCTCCTGGGTATAAAGTAACTAAAGACAGAATTACGGCCATGGTCTGTTCAAATGCAGGTGACGCATTCACTTCCCTTGTTGTTGATAGGTAAAAACAAAAGGCCGCGTTGCTTCAAAAACGTTGCGTGTCTTCCTGTCATCTACAGAGGACAGAGAAGCGCTTGGATGGAATCTGAAATTTTCTTGGAATGGTTTTCTAGAATTTTCATACCCGAAGTAAAAAAATACTGAGAGAAAGAGGCGAAGGTAGTTCATTGTTGTTCATTGAAATGAACCAACTCATCCCGGATTAGACCGTTTAAATACAATTGACGATTGAAGATTTTAAGGTGATTTTTTTTCCACCTAATGTAAAGGCCCTTTTGCAGCCGTAAAAACTGCATCGAAAGCAATTATTATTATTATTATTATTATTATTATTATTATACACATTACAGTCAAATAATTGGACAGGTTTTTATTATAACAATATCTTAGATACTGAAGACATCCCTAACATTTACCAGAAAGCAAAAATCCTATCAATATTAAAACCTGGTAAACCCCCGGAAGATTCTGAAAGCTACAGACCTATAGCTCTCTTATCTGTTTGCTATAAACTTACAGGATGTCTTATTTACAGTAGAATAGCACCCACAGTCAACGATATTATTAATAAGGAGCTAGCCGGTTTCAGTACTGTGACCAAGTCTTGGCGTTAACAACGCGTCTTGCGCACATTGAAACAAGTTTTTATAAGGTCCTAAAAACATTTTGTCGATCTCTCCAATGCCTATAACACAGTCTGGTAGAATGGAATAATTTTTAAATTCCAAAAAATCATCCCATGTGCTAAATTAAACAAACTTATCCAGAATATTTTAAGCAATCGCTGAATCGCAGTCTGCCTAACCTCGCAATGGCAAAACTTTCAAAAATGGCCTTCCTTAAGGTTCGGTTCTGGCTTCTCTAATAGTCTAATAATCTCCCACCCACAAAGTCACGAAAATTTCTACATACAGATGAACTGAGTTTATGCACCCAAACCAAGAATTTGGAGGATGGAGAATTACAACTTGCTGAATGTCTGCAAGCTTTAGACGAAAATTATAAGAAATGGCGCTTACAACCAAACCCAAAATCCAAATCATGTGCCTTTCATTTGTGTAATAAAGAAACCGACAGAGAGCTGAATGTTGAATTTGGTGGTAGTTGGATCAACTAGATCCCCCACCCTGAATATCTGGGCGTAAGTGAAACCGGTCTCTGACATTTAGGCAGCACCTCTATAAAACTAGTCAAAAGGTAAAGATCCCCAATAATATATTACATAAACTTGGAATGTGCAACTCTATGCTACATAAATGAAAACCAGTGGATAGTATTTCCAGAAGAAATTTCCTGGTGGCATCCATGAGCAAGACAACACCTGCAGCACTGGACTGGTTGAAAAAATTAGATATTTCAGTATAAATTATTTTTATGACCTTTTTATCATAAAATATAAATAAAAATATTAATAAATTACAAACTTAAAAGTAAGAAAATTATTTTAATAAATTAATAATATGCTACCTTCGAAAATATCAACTTCAGATTAAAACCATATTTATTACTTATTAGTTACATTATGCTATATTACACAACGTCTAATGAAATGTAATAAGAAGATAATACTTTTAATTTACAGTAAAATATCTATATTTATTACGTAATTTTATCAGGACTAATCGTAATACTTAATTGCAGCAATTACTCACAACGATAACTCAGTTTTAATCTTCAAAAGTTCTATTTTAATGTCTAAATAACTATATCTGAGTTATAATCAGATAATTCTTGGTTAGATTCTTACAATTTGTTTATTCGGATCTGCAGTTCAAACACTAAGTTAGCTATTTTCACAATCAAAATAATGTATTGCCGTTGAATTTTAGATACAAACAGAATTTATTTATTTTAAGTCGTTATGTTACATTGCATAACGTTTAATAAAATTTTGTGAGAAAATACATAATGTTTGATTTAAAAAATATCTTATTATGTAAACTTTATCAGAATAAATTGGAGTAAATAAATGTAACTATTACATGTGTCTATTGGAGTTCCGCTTATGTTGTTTCATTAAACGGATATACATACTCTGATTGTACTAACGTCTTTGCAATTACGTATTAACCTATTTAATTCAATAGTTAAACCAATGCTTGAATAATGCTGTCAGTTAGTTCCCTTATAAGCAGAGTAAAACATATAGTTACAAATGAAAATATTAAGCTTTATACTGTTCAAACTTCTTCTTGTTCCATGATAAATTCAATATTTTTTTGGTAAATTTAGATTACAAACGTACACTGGGAAGTCTAATGGACGTATTTCAATGTATTTCAAAAAACTTAAAATTAACAAAAAATATAAACACGGTTTTCAAAACTAATAATAATTTATCAAAACATTTTTAAAATAATAAAGATAGAACAGATAAAAATAGGAAATCTGGAGTTTATAAGTTAGTATGTGGATGCGGTAAGATATACGTTAGTCAAACAAGAAGATCGATTCAAAAACGCATTGTTCATCGTTTAGAAATAAAAAATAAGATGTCACTTTTGCTAATCATCTATTAGAAGAAAACCACACATTTCGATAAAGATTTTAAAATTTTACATTTAGAAAATAAAGGCAATAAATTAAATTTATTGTAAAGTTTAGAAATCAATCATTAAAACAATCACAAAATTTACTCAACGATCAATTAGATTGATATAGCTCAACTTTGTTAAATTTATTCACTTAAAAACTGTTTAGACGATAATAGAAATGTACATTTAGTTTATTAAAACAAATTTTATGCGTAAACATGTTTAGTACCCTATAGTATAACAGTTAGGGCCGAACAGATGAGCCATATTTTCTCACTACCTACAATATTTGTGTAAATTCTTAGATTTTTTAAAAAACGTAAAACAATAGTAATCTTGTCCATTTTATATTTTTAATTTAGTGTGTAACGTGCTCTTTAACTGTCAGTACCCGATGAGGCTACTGTGCTGGCGAAACAATTATCGTTTTACGATTACGTATTAAAAAGTGAAGATTTTAACCATTAGTTTTATTTCTATTTTAATATACGTAATTTACAACAGTTAGTGCAGTAAGTAGTAGCCGCTGAGTTGAAGATATTGGTTTTCGAATACTATTTTTTACTAAATGCAGTCCAATAGGCTTTAATAAATTATGAAATAATGTCGGAGTCATTCTTGTATACATAAAAAAACATTCTTTATCATGTATTTTTAGTTCGAATATTACCCTTCGAAATTCTCTCCGTTTTCCTCTATTTACATTTACAGGCCTAACCCATCAGCGCCGTACCTTCCTTTCATATTTGGTATCCTTATTTTTCACTTGACGTCTTAATAATAATAAACTCAAAAGTTGAATCGTAATTAGATTTCTGTTAGCGTTAGAATCCCATTTAGCTAAAATGGATTCTAACGCTAACAGAAATCTAATTACGATTCAACTTTTGAGTTTATTATTATTAAGACGTCAAGTGAAAAATAAGGATACCAAATGTGAAAGGAAGGAATTCAATACTATAAAATTTAACCCTTAAGTTAACAAACGCTAAAAATATTCAAACCAAATCAACAGTAGCGCTTGTGCAAGTTTACGTTCGCTTACGTTCATTGTGAATGGTAAATAAATTTTTCTATGTCGCTCTAGTTAATGTTCCATTACGCACGCGTGTTGTAAATTAACTCCGCCCACTTAGTCGTCACGGGTTGCCTGGAAGATGTGAAACATCGAAATCGATTGTTATTTAAAGAAGCGAATATAAAGTAAAGTAAAGAAATATTTTGAGTTTATAAAAATAATTTAATTTTACAATGGCTGAAACACGTTTAAAGTTATGTGAAATGTCAGCGTTGACAAATAAATATCAAATGTTGACAAATATGTACGTATGTATGTTGATATTAGAGTTGCTTAAGTTAGGAAATACATTTTCTCATGCACAACCAACTTTAACTCCGGATTTATTTGATCGCTCGTTATTTTGTCAGCCGTCGCCAGACAACGTTGAGCGTATTTCGCTGGTGGGATGTTACCCCGAAGGAATGTTAGTCGAATGAACCTCTCTAATTATAATTATTAATTGTATTTGAAATTCTCTAACTTATAATAATCAATCATGTTCTTTTCTTTATATTGAGATTTATACTGGTGAATATAGATTTGGGACTGCTCGAAAGGACGCTCCAATTGAAATGAAAACTTTATACAATGACGTGCACACAAGTAAAGCGACTATAGCGCGTACCGTTGAACACACGTGGAAGTGGCGAACGCCTAGTGTATAGCTTGCAGTGATAGCGGAGTGAGGGGGCGCCAGCATAAACACAGATTATAGCGTTCACCGATACATATAAAGGGGAGAGTCAGCGATAAGCAAAGAGCAGCCCTCTTTTCCTGTTTGACGTTCAATCATGAAATTTAAATGCAATTTATTTTAGCATTTATAATGTTTTCAATTGATTTTCTTAGTTTTGAGAAGATTTGATGCATTTTTTGGTTCTTAAAGACCTTATGTGGGTGAGACACTGATTTTAGATAATGATATTTGACATTTGAAATTTGTATCTTCACAACCTTGTCTTCAACAAAAGGTATTTATTTAGAAATTTTGTCGGGATCATGGGGGTCATATACGGTACAAAGCTCGAGTTGTAAAGCAATTACTCTCTCGTAGAATTACACGCTCGCCGCTACGCGGCTTCTGCGTAACTTTTTCCACTCGTGCGTAATATGCTATTTACAACTCTAGTTACGTAACATACTATTACGTATTTCCTATGTCTTATGTTTTTCTTACGTCTTACGCGATTTCTATGTCTTACGACCATTGTGAACAAGGACTAAGACATCGTCGGATACCCTTTACAATTATTTATTGCATTGTATTATTTAAGTCGAACTATTATATTTAGAATAATTTTTTGTCATGTATAAATAAATAAATAATTAAATATTCGTATTATTGGGTAATGCTCGCAAAATTTTGGGTTTTTTATTAAAATTAATAGTAGGTTAAATAATTACACATGATCATACATCATAATGAAATTTATTAACTTTAATGCAGTTACATGACGCAAATCAACGTACTTTTAATAGAATGGATATGTGTATGCATACTATATTTTTACAATCGATATTTCGTGGTTGTTCGGACATATGCAAGTCCCGATGGCATGGACACTCTGTCAATTCCACCAGGGAAAAGTCTTTCAGCTTCTTCATCCGATACCTCGGGTACTAGCATCACCTTCTCGCCAGGCTACAAAATACAATTAAATGCGTATATTACTAATTAGTTTTATAAAATGTTGGTTTTCTGTAGAAAAATATTAAAATATTTATTGATTAATAGAATAGACATTTGTGAATTATATATGGCGTAACAGATATGGTAAATAGCTTTCAATAAGAATGTCAAAACAATTTTAATATCACATTGTTATGTTACTAATTTTGAATTATAAATATCAAAAATCTGCTACCAAATTACAAAAGCCTGACTTTAGATACTTTAAGCAAAAATTAAAGACATATTTACATACCGTCCAATTAGCTGGGGTTACTACTTGAGGTATTTTATCCACCAATTGTAAAGAATCGATTACTCTCAACATTTCACTGCAATAAAAACAAAATTATTTATTATCTTCTTACTCAAAGAAATTACTAGATGCCTACTCGACGTTTCTTCCAGTTGAAGCAGGATATTGCATGGATAATCTCAATTTATGCTTTGGATCGATTACATACAAAGCACGAACGGTTAAAGCACGATCTTCGTCGTCTTTATTGTTTTGATCAATCATATCTAATTTAACAGCAAGTTCTCTCGTTTCATCGGCAATTATGGGATAAGGAAATTCGCCGGGAATATCTTTACAGTACGATTTGATATCGTTAACCCAATCCACGTGACTTTTCAACTTGTCGCAAGAATGCGCCAATAATTTCACGTTTCTTTCCTTGAATTCTTCTTGATGCACCGCAATGCGACCCAGTTCTGTAGTACATACTGGCGTGAAGTCAGCTGGATGTGAGAAGAGGATAACCCATCTATAAATACAGGTAGTTTATGTCATAATCGTTCATTTTTTTTTTATTAAAAATAAGACGTAAAGTCGATAGGATACATATTGTGTTTATGTAATAATTTATACTTTCATAATTGAGTTTTGGGTAGTTTGACAAAAGTTTTACAAGTAAAGTTATATTTATGAGAAAGTTAATTAATTTTAAGATATTATATTTTAAATAAGTAGCAAATATTATATTATCACATTTTTAAGTTTTCTCTATGTAAATCGATTTTAAGACTTTCTAAAAAAATTATAGGACAACCTTTGTGTGTAACAAATATTTTTAAGGAGAAAGTTTCTTCGGTCTAAATCAGGGGGTATTCTATTAAATACGAAATTTCGGGCAAGATGAGCGCCCTATCTCGGTTTCATATGGCGTACTAAATATGTATAGTATTGTTGCCAAGTCTTTGTAGTCCCTGTATCTAAAAGGATTATAATCAAACATCAAAGAAGGTTTTGATATTAGGAATGCTCATTTTCTTAAGAAATCTATGAATAAATATAGTTAACTATAAGAATATAAGATAGCAACAGTGCCTGGTACCGAAGATACAATAAAAATGCAAATCATAAATTATTTTTGAAAAGGAACAAGTTTTTGGGTAAGTTTTATTATTATTAATTGTTGTTTTGTTAGTATTAACTGTTGTAGTAATAATTTATATTAATATTTTGCATAAAAATTTACTTTTATAATGACTTTTCGAAGTATGCATAAATACAAAGGAAAAATTCCAGGTTGCGAAAATCGATAACATTCCAATATTTTTTCTGATTCGAGTTATCAAAATAAATATTTCTTCACTCCGTCTTCTGATGATAGTAGAAAACAGGTATGGTTGAACTTTACTAAAATTTTTCAGGTATTGATGTTTGTTCGAATTCAAAACAAATATATGTTCGCGAGGATGATTTTGAAGAATATCTAAATAATTTAGTGTCGTCTCATTCCATAGGGTTCAATGGTGAGGAGGATAGTGGGCATATCTTAACTAATCTGCAATCATTTTTGTCTCCTATTAAGCCTAAAAGTGCTAAGATTAGTACATTGGATACAAATAAATTAGAAGATTCTTCTCTAAATATTCCGATTAATGGTGAGAATGATTTTAATTGTCAAGCTGTTACCTATGTATGTGGATTCTTCCTAAACAAGCTTAATTTACTCATAATACATAGGTATTTTTAATAATATAAAATATTATTAAAAATCTGGTGTGAAGAACACAAACGCAGGTTCACTATTAATATTTTCTGTGAACGTGTCCGAATATATCCTATCCCCAGAGACGTAGATACGTATTTCACCTTTCTACAGGCTCATCGGTACGCCCCTGCTGGAGAAAGGATATTCTCTGGGGATAGGATATATTCGGACACGTTCACAGAAAATATTAATAGTGAACCTGCATTTGTGTTCTTCACACCAGATTTTTAATAATATTTTATATTATTAAAAATACCTTAGTATTATACAAAACTGGTGGGGTTTACCTACTCATGTATGTTTCAATTATTCTGATACATTAATTTACTCAATTGTGAGGTTTGGAAATCTTCTTTATTTTCTGCTAACGTAAAACCTCATCACATAATTACAATATTTAAGGAATTTAGTGAAACAAATAATCTTCTTTATCCCATTATTAGTTTGGTACTATATGTTAATACCATTTACGATAAGATGGTTGTGTCGTTAAAATCTTTTGACCTTGTAAATTCTATTCACAAGAAAATTTTGGTAACTTTGCAAAAGGTTAGTTTTTTGTGGTATACTTGTGTTAAATCCGATCATCAAACTTTAGTTCAAGAGCAGTTGTTAAATATATTTATGAGTTTAAATTTCATGATGTCATTTGTCGGTCTTCTAATGATAGATCTTTGAATTGAAACTCGAGTAAAATTAGGCAGCTGATGCATTTGTAGAAGATAAATTAGGTACTTGGTGCGTTGGCAAGTTTAGAGATTTCTAATCTTTTGTGGATATGAAGCATTGTCTTTATTTGATATTGCTGTTTATTAGAATTTCTGTTTATTAATTGTTATGAGTATATAGTTCATTTTGTTTTATTGCAAGAATATTGCATTTTTTTTATATATTTGTTGAATTTGAAATATTTATTTTTCTCACACATAGAGTCCAAATTTATTTTTTAACACAATTAATTTTTATATGTATGCACGTAAATACGTGTCTGTGATTTCTATATTTATAGATATATCGCACTGATGAGATCAAAAAAGATCGAAACATGTATTTAGAGCATATTTAGAACAAAAAACAACATTATAGTAATTTAAAAATGCCGCCATCGCGGTTGTTTACGAATTTAGTACTATCATATTAACATCAAACGCGCTAGCGTCAGAGTCTAATTTTTAACATGGAATGTAGCACTCTTATATGACATGCTCCTTCGTCTAAATCATTGATTCCTAAAGTGGTCCAGGTGGACCCCCAGGGGTCCACGGGAGACTCGACGGGGGTCTACGTTGGCGTGACAAAAAAATGGGGGTTCACAATTCGTAAGCGGTGGTCCACGAAAATTTATCTGGTTTCGATAGTGAAGAACTAAAATGTTGGCTTGAGTTCACCCATCGATGTAGGCAGATAATATTTTAAGAAGCTCAGCGACTGTTACTTGTAAAAACTTGCATATTCCATATTCAGTACAACGTGTCGAGACTTGCAAAGCGCCGCCGCTGCCGCCGTCCGCAATGCTTGTTCAGACGTGCAAAGGGACGAAGTACGACTTGTGGTGTGTGTGCTTGCAATCTTGCATGAACTTGTTTGATTCTTCACCAATATAAATACGAATGCCACGGATAAACGTTACTCATTTGTTTCCCGAATTTCGAAAAGAAAAGTAAAGTAAAGTGAATCGATGTTAGTGTTTGCCACTGTCGGAAAAGTACGTACTTACCTGCCTATTTGTTATACATACTTATATTTTATTTATTATTTATCTATTTATTTTACAATTTATTGTACACGTAAGTAAACAAAAAATTGACAAATTACAAAAAAAATACGTAGGTGCAAAAGGTGAGGCTTATTCCTAAAAAGAAATCTCTTCCAGCCCACCTGCGATAGGAGATATATTTATGTTGTAATAAGTATATTTGTAATGTTTGCGTGTAGTAGGTACGTATTAAAAATTAAATACTGAACAGAGCCATTATTAGATACTTCCATAAAAGAACAGAAAGCCGAGAAAGGTTGAATTTCTTGCCCCTACTTTATTAGTAATTTTTTATTACCCGACTGTGTGGTGGTTCACTAATAATTAAATATATTTTCATAAATTGTACATGTCTTTATATACTACATATTCGTAACGTGCATCAAAGTAATAAATAAATAATTAAAATCGCGATGTTTTGATATCAAAATATTATTTACAAGTATTTTCTATCGAATTTACAGAAATATATCAAAATATAATTAATGAAAAAATGTTTTACATTACATTAAAATCGGTTCAGCCGTTTTCATAAAACTCAATTATTGATTTTAGCGATTTATTGCTTTTAATAATTAGAATCAGTTTGCCGCCGGTACTTTGTTTATTTCATTGCAATAATCAATTAATCCTGTTAAAATAGCCATATCCTGTTAAGTAAGACCACCTAAGATTACTACAACAAAGTTTTTTTTTAATTTACAGGTAGGTAACTGATACGAAACATGGCTGAATCTAAGAAGAAATGTCGACAGTACAGTGTTGATTATTTAAAATTTGGTTTTCTTCCAACAAAGGCAGACAAGCGATTGCCCATATGCCTTTTATGCAACAAAGTTTTGAGCAATGACTCTATGAAACCATCGAAGCTCGAAGATCATCTAAGAAGGTGTCATCCTGATAAAATAGGTAAAGATTTGCAATATTTTCAAACATTGAAGGAAAAATATGAAAAGAGACCCACCGTGCACAGTATGTTCGCTTCAACGTCGGAAAGAAACGATGATGGCTTGCGGGCATCTTACAATATCTCATTACTTATAGCGAAATCTGGAAAATCGCACACCATTGGAGAACAGTTAATTTTACCCGCTGTTGAAGAGGTTTTAAAAACTGTTCTGCACAAATCTCCATTTGACATACTCAAAAGAATTCCTTTGAGTAACAACACTGTACAAAGACGTATTGATGAAATAAGCTCTGATATTGAAAGTTTCTTGTGTAATTATCTGCAAACAACTCATTTTTCTATTCAACTGGACGAGTCAACTTTACCTGGTAATGGAGCATTATTATTGGCATATGTTCGATTTGTTATGGACGAAGAAATTCATGAAGAGCTACTATTCGCGAAAACTTTGGAGACCGACACTAAAGGTGAATCAATATTTAATGTCCTGAGTGATTTTTTTAAGGAAAATTCGATTCCATTCACAAACGTTATTTCGATGGCAACAGATGGAGCTCCTGCCATGGCCGGGCGATGTCGTGGGTTTATAAGCCATCTTAAAAGAATTATACCAGAGGTAACTGCAATTCACTGTGTCATCCACCAACAACACCTAGTAGCGAAAAATTTGAGTGCTAAATTGCACCAATCGCTTCAATTTGTGATTAATGCAGTTAACAAAATAAGAAGCAATGCATTGAATACGCGTTTATTTGCACAATTGTGCGATGAAAATGATGAAGGCTTCCAACGATTGCTCTTACATACTGAAGTACGCTGGTTGTCGAAAGGTGCATGTTTAACAAGATTTTTCTCACTTTTTGAATCAGTTTTAGAGTTTCTGTAAAGTAAAGATCCAGATTTAAAAGAAAACCTGATCAATTTGAAAGATTGATTTGACAGATTTGTTCAAAAAATTTAATGACGTTAACTTACAATTACAAGGGGACAGCCTCAATTAATAAAAACAAAGGGTGTAATTTCAGCTTTTCTTGGAAAATTGAAATTTATGAAGTAAAATATTAGTCGGCGCGAATTGTCCCAGTTTTCAAACTTGTCACAGGTAGAATGTCTTGATGAGAATATTCACACATACGTTCAACATTTAATTGCCCTGCATGATGACTTTAAAATCAGATTTGAAGATATTCTGACGATGGAAATACCACCATGGATCATAAATCCATTTGAGGAAACGGAAGTGGAGAATGTGATATTACAAGAGGAGCTACTCGAGCTTAGCACTAATGAGGAACTGAAGGTGAAATTTAAAAGAGGGTATCAAACATTTTGGCTGCAGGCAGAAATACCCGAAAAATATCCTGGACTGTGGGGAATTGCGAGAAAGCTTTTGATAGCGTTTCCCTCGTCATATCTTGTCGAGAAAAGTTTTAGTGTCGTTACAAACCTTTTAACAAAAAGAAGGAGCAGATTGAATATCACAGAACGGGGAGATTTGCGGTTATTCCTAACAAAACTGAAGCCAAATATTGATAATTTCCTGACAATCCATCAAGTACATCCCTCCCACTAAAATTATGACTATTTTGTGATTGTCATTCTCAATCTTGTCATTGTTAGAAGTTACGTTATGTTATTAATATTTAATTTTAATTATATTACGACTAATATCATATTACAATGTAATATGATAACAATAATAATTAATAGTGTAATAATTACATATTTGAATAAATACAACACAAGGAAATATACTATTTTTATTTTTATTTCTACCACTCCGAATGGAAAGTTTTCTAAATAAAATATGTGAGAATTGATTGGTTTCTTGTGCTGTGAGTAGATGTCAAAGGAGTAAAGTTGGATGGAATCACTTTTTTGATTGGCTAACTTTACTTTTTTGACATCCACTCACAGCACAATCAATTAATTAATTAACCAATAACTCAGCCGCAACGCAAATTTCTATAGTTAGATCTAATCTTCACATTTTTTGTCGAGTTTTGGGAATATGGTAGAAATGTAGCTGCAGGGGGTCCACCGGAACCAGCAAAACTTTCAAAATGGTCTATGAGAAAAAAAAGTTTGGGAGCCTCTGGTCTAAATGTTCAATAAACTAATATCCTTATTCCTAGAAATCTACCTGCCATAGAAAATATTTGCGAATTAGCAAGATTTCTGGTTATTCACTTATTTTATATTTAATTTAAGGTCTAATGTAATTAATTTCTACTTATATTACGTTTAAAGTTTTAATTAACTAACTTTTAATTTTTGCAAATATGTAATTAACGCAGCATTAGATCTAATCCTAACAGGGTTGCAGGTATTCGATATACAGATAACCACACACAGAACCGTATTCAAACATACATATTACCACTATTTTGTCAAAATTGAAGGCTACAAAAATAGTCCCTATTGATTGAATATATAATTTTTGATATTCACTAACCGTTATGTGCAGGTACACTCTGCATTAGAATTTTATTAATTGAAGCTATTACATAATGACATCTTAATACAAACAAATTTAAACTATCACCAACCCTGGTACGTTAAAATATATGATTGTTTCGGCCTTTACTTGATGAAATTCCATTATAACTATTAAGATAAAATAAAACAAATTTTATGAATTTCACTTTTTAATTATCACTGTAACGAGTCGTTTCGCACCAACCTGGGCTTCGTCAGACATATAACTAACTTATTTACAAAATATTTTTTATATTAAACACAAGTAAACAGTAACAAGCAAAAACACATGTTTTATTTTAAAAAATAGTCAGAGGGATGGGTGCTTTTTATTACGGGATGTCTATACAAAACTTTCGCTACGGTTTATAAAAAAAAAAAAAATGTACTGTTCTTAAGTAATAAAACTAAAGGTTTACATTATATTACAGGGATAAAGAATTCTATGGAAAAATACAAAAATACTATACACTATGTAACTGTCTGCAAATCAAATAAATAGATTAAGTAAGGGTGAATTATTTGTTTCTAATTGATCATTTAAGATCTTGTCAGTTTTCTTTATTTTATTGATTTCCAGTGACTCTAATAAATTAAGTTTTTTGCCCTTATTTTCTATATGTAATATTTTAAATTCTTTGTTAAAATTGTGGTTCGTTGAATTGATATGAGACGCATATGAAGAGTCACTTTTATTATTTCTAAATGAAGAAAAATGTTCTTTGACGCGTAATTCAAACGATCTGCCTGTCTGTCCGATATAAGTCATAGGGCAACTACCGCAGGTTAACTCATAGACCCCTGACTTTTTATTGTTGTTTGTTAAATCCTTATTGTTTTTTATAAATTTGGATAAATTGTTATTAGTTTTAAACGCTGTATTAATGTCAAACTTTCTTAAATATTTACAAATTTTTGTGCTTGAAGAGCCTATAAACGTGATCATTTTAAATTTTTGGGTGTTATTATTTAATATTGGGTAAACTTGTGATATGGCTTTTGTACGGAGTTTTTTATTTAAAATGTTATCTATTATATTACTTTTATATCCATTGTAGATAGCTATTTGTCTAATTAAATTTAACTCTTCCTCAAAATTTGTTTGGTTCAACGGAGTATTTATTAATCTATGTATAAAACTGTGATAAGCCGCTAATTTGTGTTGTATCGGATGGCAAGAAGTGTTATGTATAGTAATATCTGTAGTTGACGGTTTGTGGTAAATAGCAAAGTTACATTTATTGTTAATTCTAGTAATCGTTAAATCGAGAAAGTTAATACTATTATTTGTTTCCTGTTCCATTGTAAACTTAATAATTTTGATGCAATGTATTAATATAATCAAATAATAAATTTAATTGTCTATTTGTTCCTATGAAACCTAGTAATATGTCATCTACGTATCTATACCAAAATAATACATTTTGAAAAAGAGGATTTTTTGAAATAGAATTTTCAAGATGATCCATAAAAATCTCAGCTAATAACGGGCTTAGGGGATTACCCATGATTAAACCTTCTTTACAAGTGTATATGTTTTCATTAAATTGAAAGTAATTTTGTTCTATGCATAAGTTTAGTAGATCAAGAATTTCATTAATAATTAACGGATTTACATTATTTTTATGGAGAAGATCTTTTACTAAAATAACCGCTTTTTCTGGAGGGATACTAGGGAAATTTATTCCCTAGTATCCCTCCAGAAAAAACGGTTATTTTAGTAAAAGATCTTCTCCATAAAAATAATGTAAATCCGTTAATTATTAATGAAATTCTTGATCAAGTAAACTTATGCATAGAACAAAATGACTTTCAATTTAATGAAAACATATACACTTGTAAAGAAGGTTTAATCATGGGTAATCCCCTAAGCCCGTTATTAGCTGAGATTTTTATGGATCATCTTGAAAATTCTATTTCAAAAAATCCTCTTTTTCAAAATGTATTATTTTGGTATAGATACGTAGATGACATATTACTAGGTTTCATAGGAACAAATAGACAATTAAATTTATTATTTGATTATATTAATACATTGCATCAAAATATTAAGTTTACAATGGAACAGGAAACAAATAATAGTATTAACTTTCTCGATTTAACGATTACTAGAATTAACAATAAATGTAACTTTGCTATTTATCACAAACCGTCAACTACAGATATTACTATACATAACACTTCTTGCCATCCGATACAACACAAATTAGCGGCTTATCACAGTTTTATACATAGATTAATAAATACTCCGTTGAACCAAACAAATTTTGAGAAAGAATTAAATTTAATTAGACAAATAGCTATCAACAATGGATATAAAAGTAATATAATAGATAACATTTTAAATAAAAAACTCCGTACAAAAGCCATATCACAAGTTTACCCAATATTAAATAATAACACCCAAAAATTTAAAATGATCACGTTTATAGGCTCTTCAAGCACAAAAATTTGTAAATATTTAAGAAAGTTTGACATTAATACAGCGTTTAAAACTAATAACAATTTATCCAAATTTATAAAAAACAATAAGGATTTAACAAACAACAATAAAAAGTCAGGGGTCTATGAGTTAACCTGCGGTAGTTGCCCTATGACTTATATCGGACAGACAGGCAGATCGTTTGAAGTACGCGTCAAAGAACATTTTTCTTCATTTAGAAATAATAAAAGTGACTCTTCATATGCGTCTCATATCAATTCAACGAACCACAATTTTAACAAAGAATTTAAAATATTACATATAGAAAATCAGGGCAAAAAACTTAATTTATTAGAGTCACTGGAAATCAATAAAATAAAGAAAACTGACAAGATCTTAAATGATCAATTAGAAACAAATAATTCACCCTTACTTAATCTATTTATTTGATTTGCAGACAGTTACATAGTGTATAGTATTTTTGTATTTTTCCATAGAATTCTTTATCCCTGTAATATAATGTAAACCTTTAGTTTTATTACTTAAGAACAGTACATTTTTTTTTTTTATAAACCGTAGCGAAAGTTTTGTATAGACATCCCGTAATAAAAAGCACCCATTCCTCTGACTATTTTTTAAAATAAAACATGTGTTTTTGCTTGTTACTGTTTACTTGTGTTTAATATAAAAAATATTTTGTAAATAAGTTAGTTATATGTCTGACGAAGCCCAGGTTGGTGCGAAACGACTCGTTACAGTGATAATTAAAAAGTGAAATTCATAAAATTTGTTTTATTTTATCTTAATAGTTACTGGTACGTTAATGTTGTCCTTTCGTTAGGGTTAGATCTCATGTTGCGTTAATTACGGTACAATGGATAGGATTTATATTTTACTGCAAAGTCAACGGTATATTTCTGGACACACCATAATTATTTGTTACTTGAATACAAATGTTGTTCATTTGGTTTGATTAAATTATATTAATCTCCTTACTTTTCTTTTCCTAATATTCTCTTTCAGCTTTCTACATATTCTGGACCTTTTGACGCTCATCATAAATCAACTATTATTTTATTGTAACAGCATCGCATATAGCGCCTCTTAATAATTCGGCGTTATAACATTGGATAAACTAAACCAATTACAACTGGCGTCTTTTAACAATTTGGCGGCAAACATGGCTGCATTGCCACAACTGGCATCCTTTTTAACAAGTCGTTTGTCAAATTAAATCCAAAAAAGTTAAAAAGAATTTAGAATGTTTAAAGTTTATATAAATAAAGCAACTAAAATTATGTTATGAAGCACGTATTCCTAGTAAAATGCTTAAAATATATTTTGAGAAGTTAAAAAATATCGCTAATGTAAACAGTGTATTTAAATGGCACCTATTAATTAAAATTTTATCAATAAAACCAAATAATAAAATAAATAATATAAAAAAAAATAAAAAAATCGCAATAAATTAAATAAAAAATACGCAAATGTAGAAATATTTTAAAAATAATTAACAAAAGAAAAAGAAAAAAGAACTTACGAATTTCCTTGAAATGCGTAAAATTCAAATGGACCTCCGGTCGTATTTGCTTTAAAGTTTGGAATAGTATCACCAACTCTCAAAGAAGGCATTTTTGTTTCACGCTTTCTCGTAATCGTTAGTACGATATTAAGTTCTTCAATTGTTACTGATTTGAATAAAATCTCGACTGTTTATATACACTTGTTATTTGTGAAGTTCCGTGTGAAGTTCAGCGAGATAACTTACAAGAGATATTACGTAGAGATAAAGGTGCTCATGACAGTGAAAAGATAACAATTTTGTATCACCTGTTCTGATCGAGTGCAAGAAATGCACTTTTTATTCGTATTTTATGAAATGATGTAATACAGTGCAATCCCAAAGATAATATTAAATTTAAATAAATTTTTAATGGTATTAATTAAGGCTCGGATTATATGCAAAATGCATATTTATTGTTAAAAGGCATATAGTATTTTTACGATAATAACGTAGTTGCGTCATCAATGTGCGTCACACAACGTTGACAAATCTATTGTTCATTGTTCATTTGGTTTATAAGTTATAGTACATTTATAAATATACAAAAAGGTTTTGTTTAAGTATGACAATATGTTAAGCACGTATAAAGCGTTTGTACAATATGAAACAAACATGTAAATAATTTACATATCTGTAACTATGCACATGGACAATACACCTCGTATTTTCAGCATTTACTTCTGCTTAATACATATGTTTCTGCCATCTAGGCGTCCTCAGTTAAGCTAGTGAAGCAATGTATACAAATTAATACAAACCTGTTATGTAAATTATTTACATGTTTGTTTCATATTGTACAAACGCTTTATACGTGCTTAACGTATTGTCATACTTAAACAAAACCTTTTTGTATATTTACCGCCATCTGGCTGGTTGTTAATGGACTACATCTACATACGTATTTTATCGTTTCCTGTAGCAGCTTAGCTGTTCGAACGATAGGTAGCCCTCCAGACAAAGTCTCTTTCGCCTGTAAGATGTCAATTATTAAATAGTTGTCTTCTTATAGGACGGAACTTGCTTGATCTATGCGGGCTATTTCAGTAAATTTAAATACAGATACAAACCAGTTGTTTATAACAGGTTTGTATTAATTTGTATACATTGCTTCACTAGCTTAACTGAGGACGCCTAGATGGCAGAAACATATGTATTAAGCAGAAGTAAATGCTGAAAATACGAGGTGTATTGTCCATGTGCATAGTTACAGATATGTAAATTATTTACATGTTTGTTTCATATTGTACAAACGCTTTATACGTGCTTAACGTATTGTCATACTTAAACAAAACCTTTTTGTATATTTACCGCCATCTGGCTGGTTGTTAATGGACTACATCTACATACGTATTTTATCGTTTCCTGTAGCAGCTTATCTGTTCGAACGATAGGTAGCCCTCCAGACAAAGTCTCTTTCGCCCGTAAGATGTCAATGATTAAATAGTTGTTTTCTTATAGGACGGAACTTGCTTGATCTATGCGGGCTATTTCAGTAAATTTAAATACAGATACGAACCAGTTGTTTATAACAGGTTTGTATTAATTTGTATACATTGCTTCACTAGCTTAACTGAGGACGCCTAGATGGCAGAAACATATGTATTAAGCAGAAGTAAATGCTGAAAATACGAGGTGTATTGTCCATAGTGCAAAGTTACAGATATGTAAATTATTTACATGTTTGTTTCATATTGTACAAACGCTCTATACGTGCTTAACGTATTGTCATACTTAAACAAAACCTTTTTGTATATTTACCGCCATCTGGCTGGTTGTTAATGGACTACATCTACATACGTATTTTATCGTTTCCTGTAGCAGCTTAGCTGTTCGAACGATAGGTAGCCCTCCAGACAAAGTCTCTTTCGCCCGTAAGATGTCAATTATTAAATAGTTGTCTTCTTATAGGACGGAACTTGCTTGATCTATGCGGGCTATTTCAGTAAATTTAAATACAGATACAAACCAGTTGTTTATAACAGGTTTGTATTAATTTGTATACATTGCTTCACTAGCTTAACTGAGGACGCCTAGATGGCAGAAACATATGTATTAAGCAGAAGTAAATGCTGAAAATACGAGGTGTATTGTCCATGTGCATAGTTACAGATATGTATTTTTTTTACAGATGGCATTTGGGTTATACCTTAAACTATTTAGAATGTTAATATTGTATATTTGTCACTCTATATTCAGAAAAATACTTACTTTATGTTAATTAATAAAGGCAATTGTACTAGTACTTTTATTTTGCAAAATTAATAAATATAATATCAATGTTTTAGAATAAAAAACAGAAAGAACGGAAATAGTTTATTACTATCAGTATTAATAATCATGATATAATATAGCAGTACATACTGTGATGACTCATCCAACGATGCGTCGCGCGTCATACCTCTGACGTTTTCTCGATGCATGCAGAACGCTCGAGAAGAGTATTCACCGCGATATATAAGCCGTCGAGGAAGGGATTGAAGCATTCAGTACCGAATTATCGTCGAGTAAACTTACATAAATATATAAATGTGCTTATTGTTAGTAATTAGTTTTATATGGTTATTAGTTTTTATTATTAATATAGTGTGTGTCTACGTTACCGTTAGTTTTATTTAAGAACCCGAAAAGACAAACGTAATAATACGTTATATTAAACAATAGAATATAAAGGTTTTATAGTTTATAGTTTTTATCATATTACACTTACGAGTTTCTCTTAGCCACACGTAATAATTCATACTGCATTCGAAGCTGACTAGTGATGCGCCCTTAAAGCATGTAAATATGGTGTAATATAAAGTCAAATAAATATTAAAATCAAAACACTATATCTTAATTTCACAAATATTTTGATAACAAGGTAAAAGTGCAATCGTAACTTATAAATCTAAAACCACTATTTCTATGTTATGAATTTTCAATATCAATCAGAATAGTTAGTTCTTTAGCCCTAAATACATTAAGGAAGTGTACGTTTTTCTAGATTTTATTTTTATTCTTGTTTACACGAAAAATAATTATTGCATATGATTAAACGTCAAATATTTCCGAGATGCCCTAGTTTGTCAACAAAATTCAAAGAGACAGAAAGGGTTAATCGCTTGAGCTTAAAACATCATCTTCTTCTTCTTCTAAACTAATTATGAAAGGTGCGATATCATTTTGGTCAAATCCTACTTCTCTATCCCACCATTTTTCAATCTCAGCTTCAGTGTGTATCACACTATTAGCCCATGCATCAGCAGTTACTTGATTTAGTGCTTCTCGCAACAACCTTTTACAGCCTTCATTAGTTCTACCATATTTACCTATATTAGTAGAGTAATATCTTTTTGTAATTCCCCAAATTAATTCTATAGGGTTAAAAATACAGTGACATGGAGGCAGTCGAAGAACTGTGTGGCCATATTGCTCTGCTAATTCATCGGCTTCACAAATAGGTGGCGGCTTATACCTCCAAATAAAACTTATTAACTATTTGAACTAAATTCAGCAATTATTTTATATACTAACAGTCTAACCAACTCCAGTAACTGTATTTTTAATGCTGTCTTGTCGAAGTTAATTTTATTGTTAGTTAACCATTCCTGAATTTGGTATTTTGTCGAAGATGAAGTAGGAGATTTATATATTATTGTCGTATGATATTAACAGTTGGTTTATCCTTATTACGTTTTCGTTTAGGACTGCTTACAGGTTTTCCTTGTTTGGCCATAGAAGAACTCCGATTAATGGTATTAACTATTATATTAAATGCATTAACCACTCTCTAAAAATAAATATGCATATTATATAGAAATAAAACAAACAATTCTTAATAAATTACCTCTCGTACACAATTTAACGGCAATAAAGGTCCCTTGTTATCGTGTTCTGCTCCAAAATATGTGATTAGTGACAAAACTAATTCTCTTGCCTGTTTAACAAGCGGTTTAGGCATGATTTATTAGTTGTAAAAAGAACTAGTTGTGAAAGATGAAAAATAATGATAAATAAAACGAGAAAAATAAAATAAACAATAATAATATGAAACGGTGACTGACAGATGACAAGCGGATATCATATGATAATCATGCGTGACAACACTGCGCGGAATATGTAACACTGAAAATCCAAATTTTATAAAATATCGGAGAAATTATATGTACTATGCTAGTAAATTGAATTTTTTAAGTTCTTGTACCTGACATTACTGGTTATGACGTGACTGATCACTTGTCAGAAAAAAATACTATATCGACAAAATTATGAGTTTTCTTGGTTTATTTAATGTTTTTTGAATAAAATGGGGCAATTAAAAAAGTGTATTGTGCATATTTTCTTGAAATTACAAATTTCTTTCTAGAAATACCAGTAGGCGGCAATTTAAAAAAAAACAATTCAAAAATAACTGGCCATGGGAAATACCAGATTTCTAAATGTTCTGGGAAACCCGATTAAAGACTGCGACATTTTGGGGCCTAGAAAATTAAAATAAATAACAATGTTTCTACATAAAATACAATCTTTTATATTACTTATATGACTTATGTGAACAATTGTGCCCAGAACTAACTAAACTGAGAATTTTTTGAATTATTGGTTTAAATACAAATACAATTTGACCACCTAGTTCCTGTGATTTAACACTGTGCGATTTCTTTTTATGGCCGTACTGAAAAAACCTATTTTGTAACACCTGTTTTTGGTCTTAATGACCGGCAATAAAGGATCACTCCTGTTAAGCGAAGAACTTTACGCTGTAGAGATGAAGGTGGTGGTCATATTACGCAGCTTATTTAATGAATATTAATACGTAATAGTTTGCTTTTGATTTAAACAATAGGGTCAACGGATCATCAAAATCCCACACGACAAACTCCAAGGATGGCTTCACAGATGACAAAGATTAATTTCTCCAATAAAAAAACGTTTCTTCTTTTCAGAACCTACACATATGTGTTAAAAGAAAAAATCAATCCCTGAAATTAAATTTTTCCGTAGACTCAAATATAAGGTTAGCTTAACGAATGTCACTATTGCAACTATTATTTAACGATTTAACTTATTACTAGTAGTACGACAGGTAGGTTAAATCACTTAATCAATCTAAGACATAACTGATTTAATCTATGGCATACTCTGAAACTCAATACTTATTTTAAATAATTAAATTTTTTTTCCCAAAATTACTGAGACATAGTTATATATCTGCTCATTTTGCTATTTTTGCAAGCATATAATCCGAGATTGAACGATAAATAATATCCACGAAAATTGGATAAAACAAATTTGTAACTTTTATATCTAAAATGTAGGAACGAAAGGTTAACACCTAAATTACAGTGAGATAATGAAGACCAAGAATCGAGAACATTGTTTTCACAACAATAATAATATGTTGCTTTCTACATCACCAACCTTATTTAGAATTGGATTTTTTAGTCGTATTATATTATATTACACAACATTTGATGAAATTTAATGAGAAGACAATCCTAAGTTTTCACTCAAAAATATCTATGGATAAGTTATATTATCTTATCAAGGCAAATCAGAATAATTAATTGTAACGTTTGGATATATTAATAATTCGCATCTAATCTCCAATGGTCTGATGTTTAAGAGAAATCTCGCGGTCTCGAAATTACATCTAGGTACTTTAAAATTAAATTTAAAGCCTTCGTTATTTACATTTATAATTACTATTTATAATGGTCCGCAGTCCAAGGTCTAAGTTTATTATTTTCACAATATAAACAATATATTACTGTTCATCTATAGATAACAGAGGAATTTATTAATTTTGGACAATTGCGCTATTACGTATCTAACAATTATTAAAATTAAGTGAGAAGATACTACAGACGGTTTGCACTTAGTATCTTTATACATTACATAAGTTTTCTCAGAACAAATTTAAGTACATAATAGTATATTATGCAACAAGCACAAAATGATGCACATTTTGCACGAGTTTCAAAGTTTGCAACACGAGCCGAAGGCGAGTGTTGCAATTGAAACGAGTGCAAAATTGCTATTTTGTGCGCGTTGCATACTATACTTTTTCTACGACAACGACAATTATAAAAAAAGATACAAATAAATATGAAAATATTTTATTTATTGCTTTGGATCCATGAAAATACGAAATTACCTATTCATTAGCAGAGCCTGGACGGTGCCCAACCATTTAAGAAGAAGAACTATGAAATAACTTCCTACTTACGTATTTTATTTATTGTTAAAGTTAAATGTGCAATTATTGAAAATCATTTTTGGAGAACTTGTGGAATGCTGGATACTAAAATTTTCTTGATATTGACAATTTTCCATTGTCGAAGTAGATGGCATTTCACGATTTCCTCTTCCTGAAGTCGATGGTATATTTGAAATGCTCTGTATTGCATTTACAATTTTATTAGCTGTGTCAAATTTATTTTTCTCCGATTTATCGATATATCCCTCAGCGACTGTCGTGGACTTCCAGCCACCGTGACGCTTCAAACTAGTTATGTCACCACCAGCATCAACAACAATTGTTGCTGAAGATCGACGAAAGCAGTGTCCGGTGTATAATTCGTAGTTTGGCAAATTTAAATATTTAGCAATCTCTTTTCCCATGCCTCCAAGCTTATTCACGCCTATTCTTTGGACGGTACATTTTCCGTTTTGATAATTAATGAAGAACCATGTACCATTTACATTTGAAGGGCGGAGGTTTGCATATTTTTTGTAAATTTCATAATAAGGACTAGTTACAGTAAAACTTCGTATAGTTTTGTTTTTAGTGTCTGGTATAGTTATATAATGAAACAGATATGCAAAATACATATCCGTAACTGTAAACATGGACAAACAGTTTACAGTTACGGATATGTATTTTGCACATCTGTTTCATTATATAACAACCGCGTAATACGTGCAAAACGTATTGATAAATATCCCTTTTTTGTCTGGTATAGTTATTAAAATAGCTGAACCCAAATCATTGAAATTAGTAATTTTCATTTGATGTAATTCATGTCTTCTACATGCACCCATTATGCCCATAATTAATGCGACCTAAAATATAGATTAAATATATATTTCATTATATGGCTATATAAAACTTACTTTTGTCGCTAAATAGATCTCATCTGGGGCTTCTTTAATAAATTTATTGATGTCATTTGATGTAAAGATCTTCGACTTTTTGGGTTTGTAGCCGTCGGACTGTCGCTTAAGAAATGCTTTCAGTTTTAAGTATTTTGCAATATCTATATTATTATGAATACTGAGAGTCGTTCGAAGCATTGAGTATTGTGTCCATAATGTGGAACTTTTGAATTTTTTTGCCAAGTCGCCAAAATACGCCATTAAGACGTTCTCGGAAAACGATTTGCCGTTCCGATCTCCTTTCCACTCCAAAAATAGGTTATAAGTCCGTTTGTACATTTTCTTCGATGTTTCCGGCAATAAATTTAGTGTTGTTAAATTTGCTGCTTCTATTATACTTGGAGGTGTTAATTCCAAGTCACTATCACTATCACTTTCCATATTAATTATCTGGTTTCTTTGAAATAACTACGAAATTATTTGTAATGCACAAACTGTAACAAACTGATGACATTTGTCGTTCGGCGTTATATTCTCTAAGCCACCTTACTTTTTGTTATCAAAAACAGCAGACCGAACACGAAATATTTCAAATTGCATTTGTTGTCTAGCAACTTGCCTAGCAACCGATGCAAAATGAAATTCAGTACAAAATGTAGCTTCTTATGATTCAATTTACACTCTTGATATGAACATTTTTCGATGTTGTCGTAGAAAAATATAATTATTTCAAACATTGAAATTCCATAGTGAATCTCTATAAAATCTGTTTCTAAGATAAGATCAACGAAGCCTTCCTATAAATATTCATTGTACTACAGATGACATTTCCTGTCTAATCAAACTTGTCTGAAAAGGAGGCTATTATCAGTAACTAAAGTCCGGTTGACTACAAAGAAATAAGTAAGGCAAATTATTCTTCTTCGAAAGTTATAAAATAATAATAGAAGACGTCAAAATTTTCCAAAACCAGACCAACAAATCAACAGATGTAATTTAGCGGGCGGCCACGATTTCGGTACCAAACTATCTGGCCCTTTAATCCCTGTTCGATCTCGGCACCGTGCTATGGATTAGGACTAATGACATCTTAAATTACCTAATGAGCAAATGAGGAATTGTTAAGAAAGGCATACGTAATACGTATACGTATAATATGATTTGTCACAAATTAATGAGATTTAGGTGGTTCTTTCCTTGTTCTAAAATTTTTCAAAGTGTTTGCTAGTTATATTCTAATTTTTGTGGTGAAAAGTCACAAATTACTTACAATAGAAGGTCGTATAATTGAAAGTTCACGAGTAAAGGAGATTTTAATAGTTGAATCGGTATCTTTTAAAAAGGCTAAGGTATTAAAATGTGGGGAAACATTTTGGCGATGTATACAACAATCATGCAAAGCAAAAGTTTTTACCATTGGTGTCATTCATTATGCGAAGTGATTTACAGCGTTGTCTGACATTAAAAAGTTAAACCGCCATATTATAAGCAGTTGCACAAAAAGAAAGGCTACGGAGGAACCAGCTGAGAGAATTGGATGAACTAACCCATTCTTTGCTAAAAAAATTCTAATAATCTAAACATGCTCTCTGTAGGGGATATTTCTTACATTCGAAAGAACGTATGTTATAACCACAGAAAAAAACAACCATCACTACCCCATTCTACCGAAGAGGCTATGAATTTACTGAAAAATTTGGAAATCTGCACAATCAAGGAGGGAAACTTATTAACGATGAAAGCAAGAAAATCGTAATATGTTCCTGTGCTACCAATATCCGCTATTTATGTAACCGTGACAAAATTTACTTGGTACTTCAGTTGTACGAAATATTTTTTAAAACTATTTACAATTCACATTCTCAGCAATGAACATTATATTCCTTTGGTGTTTTGTTTGCTCCCAGATAAAAAGCAGGATACATACAAAAATTTATTTGTGTCTTTAAAAACAAAGTGTGAAAGTGAGGGTTTTAATCTAAATCCAAAAATAGTGGTAGCAGACTTCGAAAAAGCCGTTCATAACGCTGTTGTTTCCGCATGGATAGATGATAAGTTAATTGGATGTCGCTTCCATCTTGTCCAATCATGGTTTAGAAAAATTCAAAATCTGAGTTTAACTACTGAATTCAAAGACAAAATTAGTGAAATAGGTAAATGGCTTAAATATGTTTTCGGGCTGCCATTTTAAAATCCAAGTGATGTCGGAGATTGTTTCGCATACGATTTCGTAGAAATTCAACCAGATGACAAAAGGATACCTGCATTTTCTGACTATCTTGTGAAAAATTATATTGCAGAAAAAGCATTCTTTCCACCCGAATTGTAAGCAGAGCACACCGCGACTATAAAACGAACTACAAACGCATACTTTTTGAGAGTCTTTTCGTTCAATATTCAATGGTAACTTCTATATCAATCATCCAAACATATTTTCATTTATAGAAATTGTTAAACAATTTCAAACAGACTCTTACATAAAACTTCAAAGTTTAAACGAGGCGGTAAGAATACGCGATTCTGCAGTGCGGAAAAGAATAGAAGAATAGTTAAAAGTAATATACCGTATGGAACTGTGGTGAGAGAACGGCGGAGAGGTAACCGACACCCCCACCAGTACGTAGCACCAGGCACCAGGCGTGTCTGTGCCCAGTCTAAAAGTATACACAACCAGAAAAAAATGAAATGCTGAATTTGCAAAAATTCCGGCAATAGTTTCCAAAGGGTTAGCGAGTTATTTAGTGTTAGGTATCCAAATCGGCCCATTCCCAGTAAGAGCACTATTTTTAAATTAAAGAAAAAATTTTACGAAGCTGATTCAGTAGAAAACTTAACAAAACCATATCCATCCCGAAAAATTTCCGTTGAAACTTCCACGTTAGTATGTGCAAGTATTGAAGACAATTCTACTTTGTCTATACGAGATATTGCTAACATCTTAACGTGTCACTTACGTCGGTTAGTCATATTCTCAGAGAAAATGGCTATAAAAACTATAAAATATCGAAACATCAACAATTATATGCCGATGATAGATTTAGAAGAATGCAGTTTTGCGAACACGTATTAGAGAGAATTAACAAAGATTTATCATACCATAGAATTGCCTTTCTATTTTGTTACGTTAGCAAACTTTTTATTTTTTTCGATGTAGCAGTGTGCATCAGTACTTTTTCACCTGAAATCCACATTACAGGTTGTTACGTGTCCGTAACGCTCAACGTTTTATTACTTTATTTTGTAATTTAATTAATGATATCTTCAATATATTTCGCTCCATTTCAAACGAACCTACCTGTATAGGTATCGTTATTCGTTATTCTAATGTATATCTAATTTCTTTCAAGTTTTTTTTTCCTTTTTTCTCGAACCTGAGTGTTCGCTCTTTTTTTCTTCGAAAAGAAGTTTCTTCGAAGTACTTTTTTTTTTTTTAAGAATTTTCTTTTGTGTTTTACTAATTTTATATGGATTTTATGAACTCAAACAAAACTCGAGACAAGATATACTCAAGAGAAGGAAAAGAGAGAACGGTAACGGTAAGGTAACGAGCTATACCTTATCTCAAAGTAAATGTCAAAGATAAATATTCCAAAACGTAAGGCAAGGAAAGAAAAATCGAAATGATTCAAAATAAAATAAAATTGTCTCACGAGAGTCCCAACAATGAGAAACTCCCAAACAAAAGTAACATCCTCGAAAAGGAAAAGAAAACGAAGTTCCAAAAAAAACTAAAGAAAAAGGAATGAGATACTATTCGTCGACGATATCGGGACGAAGGAACGAACTAAATAAGACTCCTTTTAGTCGCCTCTTACGACATGGCAGGTGTACCAGACTGAGTATTCGTCTAGCCCCCAGACAGGCCGTAACAACAAATACAGGATGGAAGGAACAAAACTAAACAACCGGACTCCGTTTAGTCGCCTTCTACGACATGGTGGATTACACCAGACTGGGTATTCGCGACCCCCAGCAAGGCCGAAAAAAAAACAGTGTTCAAGATGGAAGGAAACAAACAAACAACCGGACTCCGTTTAGTCGCCTTCTACGACATGGTGGATTACACCAGACTGGGTATTCGTCAAGCCCTCAGACAGGCCGTAACAACATATACAAGATGGAAGGAACTAAACTGAACATGACTCCTTTTTGTCGCCTCTTACGACATGGTGGATTATGCCAGACTAGGTATTCTTCTGACCCCCAGACAGGCCGTAACAAATTCAACAATTAGTTGAAATAAAACGACCTTTAGCTAGAAAGATCTAAACTCAAGTAAGATTCCGCAAAATAAGTAATTGCGTATAATGAGAGTATTCTAATTAATTAGCCAAAAATATGAAATACAAACAATTAAAATGTTCAAATTAGTTAACAAAAATCTGTAGGCATAATAAAAATATACAAATTAGTTAGTAAAAAAAAAAATGTAATGCCTATAATTACAGTATTCAAATCAATTAGCAAAAATAGGTAATGTATGCAATAAAAGTGTTCAAATAATATTTATGTATAACGCAAGGTTAAATTGAAACGGCTACAATTGTTCGTGAAGCGAACGAAGAAGGTATAAGAAATGACCTACAAAAAAGAAGGTCAGGCCACACAGGTTTTTCCGTTTGGAAAACACCTAGGACTATTTGACGACGATCTATTAATTAATAATAATAAAATTTATAAATGAAAGAAATAAGAAAGTTCGTATGACAATTGATAAAGAATAAAATTAGCGAAACGAGAGCTTATCTGACGGAAGAACTGCACTCGTGTCCTTCTATCTCCAGGAAAAAGAAGCGTCACTGGCGGGAACAATCAGTTGATGTTTCGGGATTGCTTGCCCGTCGGGTACACCATCTAAATAAAGAATAACACGAAAATAAGCGAAAAAAAAAATTCTTCAAAAAAAAAAAAGTAAACTTCTTTTCGAAGAAAAAAAAGGCGAGCACTCAGGTTCGAGAAAAAAGGAAAAAAAACTTTGAAAGAAATTAGATATACATTAGAATAACGAATAACGATACCTATACAGTTGGTTCGTTTGAAATGGAGCGAAATATACTGAAGATATCATTAATTAAATTACAAAATAAAGTAATAAAACGTTGAGCGTTACGGACACGTAACAAGGTTTATGCAATTTACTAATAGTTACACAGAATTTTTTCTTTTCTTTGATATAATTCCATCAAAGAAAAGAAAAAATCCGTTTTCTCAGAATATTTTTAATTATCTCTTCAAGTGCAGCATTTGTAACGTGTAAAAGTGTAACGTTTTAGTTACGTTAGTATAGTTTTATTTTTTTTTAATTTATTTATATTTTCCTTGCTGTAGCGTTTGTAGATCAGCGAAATTTATTTAAATATGTAATCACAGGTTTGTGCTATTTATAAATACACCGATTTTTCTTTCGTTTTGGTGGAATTTTGAGTTTGTTTTCTCTGAATATTTTTATTTTTTTTGATTGTACAGCATTTGTCCATTTTTATCATTACTATATGGAGTGCAAGACCCCTCATCTTTGAAATACGAGTACATACGCAATTCGTATGTGTATACAAAACCTACTTCTGATCTAAGTTCATGCTGACCTATCTTTATCCAATCAAATGCTACACTACACATTCAATAAACAAATCGGGGAACTAAAGCGGTGGGGACACGTCTTGCGCAGCAGTGTCGTTTTTTTTACCTCGTTTACGCACGGTAAACTGAACAGTGTAAAATTTTTATATAATCTAGTGCATCACAACATGGATTGCATTGACGTGGTTTCACAGTTGCTTTTTTTGTGTCTCGTGCTTCTTCGCGACAGCGAAGTACTTTCTTTCTTCCCACGGCTAAAACAAACATAGTTTACGCATCTCCTGTTTTCGCCATGTGTAGCAATTTCACTGAGATCTCTAACACATGCGATTTAAATGTTATGCACCTTACTGAAGTCATTGAGATTGCTATGTTGCGGTTTTTATAGACTTTTTTTTCAACTTATGTTTACATTTGTAAAATATGTTTATTATATATATATATATATATATATATATATATATATATATGTGTGTGTCGGGAGGGGGTGCCCCACTATTGACGTCATGCGTGCGCGGCTTCGTGTAATTGGTCCGAGTGCCTGTAAGTTCCCTGGTCGGTCTGTGTGTCTGTGTAGGGGTTGCGATCTGTCGGGATTTGGTTGTGTTTTTATCTGTCGGTGAGTTAGGAGCGGTTTCCATGTATGCGGCAAGCGCTGGCCGTCCCCCTCCCGACACAGCAGCATATAACAAGAGGTAGTGCTAGGCGCACATCAGACGATCTCCAGCTCTAATCAGCGACAGACCGACTAGCTCCTGAAGATGACGAGTGCGATCTCGTTGAAACGTAGAGTAAATAGTCCTTTTCAGGACAAAACTCACACGCGGCCAAGAACCCGAGAAACTACACCCTTCATCATACGTCCGCGAGAACATCAAGAGTAACATATATATATATATATATATATATATATATATATATATATATATATTTATATATATATATATAGAAGTGTCCCGTAGCGTTATGTGCAAATTTTAGGAGTGTAAAGTAGACTTCATTTCAAGTTACAAAAACGCAAAACTTGTATATCCATTTTTATGTGTTTCAAAGTTACAGATCTATGAATGTGATTGTCAGATCATGAAAAAAAATGTAATCCTAAAGTCAATAAAAACTGATTTTATTTAAAAAAGTGCAATTAATAATATTTTCCAAATGTTCACCTCCTTGTTGAATGCAGGCTTGTGCCCGTAAGCCAACAGAGGAAGTACTTATCCGAATTTCATACTTGTTTTGTCGGATTTGCTCGTACGATACGATCCAACAACTCTTCTCTTGTGTTCGAAACTTGCGCGTAGACTAAATTTTTCAGGTAACCCTATAAATAAAAGTCAAGGGGATTAAGATCGGGTGATCTGGGTGGCCATGCAACAGGACCACCTCGACCAATCCATCTTGGATAATTGACGTTAACCCAATTTCGGACGGCAATTCCGAAATGTGGTGGTGCCCCATCCATGTGAAACCACATGTCTCGTCGAACATTCAGTGGGACATCTTCTAAAAGACCTGGCAGTTCGTCAATAAGAAATTGAAGGTAATTGTGCGCATTTAACCTCCCAGGAAGAACGACAGGATCAATCAACAAGTCATCGACTAGGGCCGTCCAAACGTTAATAGAAAATTTATGTTGAAATTTAAATGGGCGTATAGCTTTGGGATTTTCTGATGACCACCTGTGCAGGTTTATCAGATTTGTAACACCACTTCTCGTGAACGTAGATTCATCTGTCCAGAGGACTGTTCTGCAGAAATTAAAATGAAGCCCTGACTGTCTTAATATCCAGGTAGAATAAACTAGACGAGCATAGTGGTCTACCTCAAGCAAACCGTGTCCCCTGCAATAGTGATATGGATATAAGCCCTCACGTTTTAAAATTCGCCAAACGGTCGTTCGTGGCACTCCTAGTTGTCTAGCGATTCGACGTACACTGAGAGTTGGATCCCTTGTAACAATAGCTACTGCTTCTTCCTCTAAGTTTGCTGGCGAATTTACTCCTCGGTCGAAAAGATAATCACGCAGTCCGCATTCCCGAAATTGTCTGTGTACTTCCAGAAACGTTCTGTAATGAGGAATGCGCCTATCGGGAAACCGATGTCGGTATTCAATAACTGCTTTGAATAAAGAAAACGTGTCCATTCACTAATAAGCTGTCGTATGAATTGAAACGTAATGTAATCCTTTATTAAAAATGCAACGTTAACAGTCATCTGAACATTTGCTTATTGTAGGATATTCATGGTTTAGCACTTACGAAATAAGTAAGAACCTTCTTTATCATAAATCAATTTCCAGTACTCTTTTTTGAAGATCTCCAAGAAATTACTGTATGCACTACGACACGTGTTTATATTTTAGGATAATATTTTATTATGCGACTTTAACAATCACAGGCCTGTTATTGAATTGTATAACTTTTTAAAATAAAATCAGAGTGTATTGACTTTAGGATTACACTTTTTTTAATGATCTGACAATCACATTCATAGATCTGTAACTTTGAAACAAATAAAAATGCATATACAAGTTTTGCGTTTTTGTTACTTGAAATGAAGTCTACTTTACACTCCTAAAATTTGAACATAACGATACGGGACACTTGTATATATATATATATATATATATATATATATATATATATATTATAATAATAATATTTGAGTCAAGCCAAACGTTGGAGTGCCAAAATATAATAATATTCGAGTCAAACGTCTCACTAAAAAGAGTTTTTAAGTCAAAATATTAAACTTAAAAGCAGTAAAGTGAATTTGAATTCGAATCTTTACCCACCCATTATAATATACTTCTGCGCAGGTCCAATAATTGAATGTAAACGTTTGCAGTTAACAATCATAACCTGTACAACCAAATAGTAATTTGGTTTTAAAAGAGAGTTGAATATTTAATATAATTTGGAGAAATAACGTACATGAGTTCTCTATGTATCTCCAGGGTCGTGAAGACTCTTGTCTGACAAAGAAATTAAAAGGTATGTTAGTTGTTTATCTCAGTATTAATATGATAAACTTATTGAATTCAAACGACTTGTCTTGGTTACTTAACTTCCGTTTATTAAAAGGAAAATCTTATCTTTATGAGTGAATATTTAATTAGGTACATTATATTAGGTAATATTCAACAAATCACTCGGAATAAACAATAGATTAACAATTTTTTTTTATTGAAAACTTAATCATAAAATTTAATGGTTATGTGGAATTTCTTATAGGTGAAAAATTGAATCTACGGAAATGGGACAAATACTAGGCTACATAAACAAATAGATTCTGATAAATCAAACCGCTTAATAAATGAATTTGTATATAACTTCCCTACTTACAATGTTTTAAACAAAATGATCATTAAAGGAATCTTTATTTACTTTCGGTAAGTAAATGTATCTGTTTACTTAAAAAAATGCAAATAATAAAGACTTAGCTCAATATTCTATCATCACAATTATCCGTCTAGTCTCTGGAATTAAGTCTTGCTTCCCTGACGTACGGCTGGTATATTTTAACTTCAGGAACAACGGTCACAATCCTGGCAGATATCGAAGGTTATGATCCCCCCGAATATTCAAAGGTAAACAAACTTTTCTAAATTTCGAAGTTCTGCTTTTCTAATTTACGGTCACAAGCCTGGTAATATAAGGCCTTGTAATGTTTCCCAATATTTATCTAAAGCTGGTACACGTCTTTTGTGGCTCATTAATTGATAGCGGAGTATAAGATGAATACAGTTCAAATCTTGACATTACCAAACATTAACAATAGTATACAAAATTAACTAAATTTACATAATACAAAGGTATTTTTAATAATATAAAATATTATTAAAAATCTGGTGTGAACGTGTCCGAATATATCCTATCCCCAGAGACGTAGATACGTATTTCACCTTTCTACAGGCACATCGGTACGCCCCTGCTGGAGAAAGGATATTCCCAGACACATTCACAGAAAAGAACCACATCACCATATCACCGTAATTATCCAGACCGAGCGCAGAAGTAAATTTGGCGCTGCCTGTTGTCAGACAGAACTGCATTTGTGTTCTTCACACCAGATTTTTAATAATATTTTATATTATTAAAAATACCTTTGTATTATACAAAACTGGTGGGGTTTACCTACTCATGTATCTTTCAATTATTCTGATAAATTTACATAGTTCTATAATTTTGGTAAATGTAATAAAGTCATATACTTTTGAAATTTAATTATAGATTTGACATTCTAAATTAAGAAAACAATACAAATATAATAGACTTGCACCTTCTAAGAAATCCCAATAACAGAAATGTAACAAATTAAAACTAGTGTTTTCAATAAGTTTATTAACATTTTTATTATAATATATATATATTGTAATGGGATAAACCTCCATTATATTGATGAGCCATTTCTAATGTTATGTTCATAAGTTCTTTTCTTAAGATATTATTAACATATGCAAGAGGTATTTTGATTTGTGTGAATTTGTTATAGTTGTTATATTTATTAAAAGGTTGGATATATTATTGTTAATATATTAGTTATATAAATATTAATAGAGGTCAATCTTGGTATATATATTTTTAGTTTATTATATATGTTAAAATTGTACAATCGTGTAGGATATAGTTAATCATTTTGTATAAATTATTGTTAAATTTAACTTATGCAAGCGAATAGTTTCAACATTTATTGTCATTTTTATATTTGAATTTTAAAAGAGACCGACTAACTCGGATGTATATAAAAGTATAAAAAATAACCATGGCGATTGAAAAAAAAGGATGATTATTTTTTTTTTTACGGATAAAAATTTAGAAATTGAATTTGTCGATTTTATATATACATATAAGTTATTCAATTTGAAGAACATACCGAGTACAACCACAGAAGATTAGAAAACTGTTTATATAGCAGAACGGGCTATATTGTGTTAGATAAAGTTCGAAAGAATAGTATATGGTATTTCTTGAGTCAGAAATAGAGCAGTAGCAGATTGATTATACAATAGTAATTGGAGATATAATAGAAGTTTGTACGAGCCTGGCAACATCTTCACAAGTATCGTCACAACTAAAATATTCGTATAGGTTATACGATAGTAATTGGTGCAAGACTGGCAAAACTGGAAACACTTACAGTAATTGGGAGAGTAGCAGTAGGGACCCAAGTCTGCCGATACATATCCAAGGATAGTTTCAAAAAATATTATCGTGTGAGTAATGAATTAAAGAATACTTATACCAAGATATTTCCTCTATGTACATAAAAATATCGTTTTTTTTTCACTATAACTATTTTGTATAAATACTAATCGTTGGTCGCTTATATTTAAAATCCTTGCATAAGTTATTTGTTTTATGTTTTAGGTATTTTTTTTTGAGTTATATACAGTTAAATTTGTTGATTTAATAACATTAGAGGTGGCCATATTAGCTAAATATTGAACTTAATCGCACATAATAAATAAATAGTTCATTTGTTATAAAACATATCTTTTTTTTAAATATTAAATTAGCTAGTTATTAAGTTATTATAAACCTTAAACTGGGTACGAGAATAGCATCACATCTTCGTCTAGGTTGTTGCCCGAAGACAATTTGAAAATAAATCACGATATACTTCGTCTTAGTACAATATATTTTTATCAATTTCGATCGTGTTATTGAATCATAATTTACTTTATTAGTGTTTGTCATATTGTAATATTTACTGAAATAAGTAATTCTGTTGGATAGTAAATAAATAAATAAAATTTCGGGATTTTTATGAACATTAATAGGGAATATTCACAATTTAGAAAGTATTTTTTGTCTGGCAAATAATAGCATCCAGTATTACCAGCAATTATCTTTTTCTTCTTTAAGTTTATAATAACAACAATAATAAATAATTAAATTCGAAATGTAAATATTCCCGGGAAAACGCAACTTTTAAAATGGCTGTTGAGTGTGACGTAGAAACATAGTAAACACGTTAACTGTCACTGTTGCACGGTTGATTAGCGTTAGGTTATACGTGGATTATACATTTAAGAGATCATTATAATATAAAATAAAGAATGGCAGAAAAAAGTACTTATTATTGGTGTATTGTTCCGTGTTGCACAAGTTCATCGATTAGTACACCAAACAAAATATTTATACACGTTCCCACGGATGCTAAAATGCGTAAGTTGTGGCTGCAGGCCGCCCGAAGGGACCCTAAAAAGATATCTAAAAATACAGCAATTTATTGTTGTGAAGACCATTTTGATGTAAGTAAAAATATGCATGTATGTTAGAGATAATACTCGCAAAACTCATTCCATAAAAATTAGCTTAACATAAAGAAAGTCACATTATTTACATGTGTTTAATGAAATATGTATCTTATTCATTTTAAAATTGTTGTATAATTACCTACATTTCTTATTTTAGTTACCCAATGATATGGAAAATTGGCAAAGATTTAAATTAATGAAGGGCAATGTAAAAAAGAATATGAAAAAAGGTATAGTACCACACCGATTTGTCTGTCAAGCAGATCGCAAGAGAGCAGCATCACCACTAGTACAACGCCAGGCATTTATGAAACGTCAAAGAATTGATGTTTTAGGAGAATTACATCAAAATGTTTTATCGTCCAATGATAAACCACGTAGTGGTAATGATCCTAACCTTGCCCGTGAATTAATTGAAACAGTCCAAGATACAGCAATCGAACAAAGTATAGTAGATCCTAGATATCAACATGTTTCAACACAAATAAATATAAAACCACATGTCCAAAGCAAATATGTCCAAGTAAAACCATCTACTACAAATTCTGCTTCGTCACCGTTTAAAACTACCATAAATGTTTCAACATCACCAATAACATATAAAAATATTCATAAAGGGAGATTTTCAAAAGTAGAACTGTTAAAACAAATTTCTATTTCTAGTACTTCTACCAGTGATAGTACTGAAACATATAAAGCATCTACGGATAGTGAAAGTGATGCCCTCTCAACGAAATATCAAACCGAATTGTTGAAATCTACATCAACATCCAGGACCATTGAAATAATAGGAAGAAACCCTCGTCATTACATTGGTGTTCCTGAAAACTGTTATTTTATTGTGAAGCTGATAAGTGAAACAACTAGTATATCCATAACAATATATTACTGGTTTTGATGAAAATTCGATTGAATAAAACTTTTGTTGAACTTGCTGATGATTTTGGGATAAGTTCTTCCCATGCAAGTAAAATATTTTCAAAGTATGTGTCAGTTATAGCAAAATATCTGAAATGTTTTATATGTTGGCCTAAACCAGAAACTATTATTCAAAATTTGCCGCTTGCGTTTAGAGCTCGATATAGTAAAGTACAATCTATAATTGATGCACTGGAAATTGAAATCCAGAAACCAAGTGATCCGATAAAACAAGCTTTAACATGGTCAGAATATAAAAAATGCAACACAATAAAGTATTTGATATCTTCTACTCCTGACGGAATAATTAATTTTATATCGCAAGGTTTCTCTGGAAGAATAACTGATACACTGTTAACAGAAGAATGCAGTTACTTAAACATACTTCCACCTGGTGCATCGGTTATGGCTGATAGGGGTTTTAAACATGTGGAGCATTTATTAACAGCGCTTGGATGTAAATTGATTAGACCTCCAAGTGTTGTAAACAAACAAAAACTTTCTAAGCAAGAAGTTATCGAAACAAAAAGAATTGCCAGTTTACGTATCCACATCGAACGAACTATAAGAAGAATTAGGGAATTTAAATTTTTGAAACCTCACTCTTGCATACACAATAAGCATATTCCCTTAACTGATGATGTCATCAATATCGCTGCTGCGTTGGTAAACTTACAAGGACCACTTGTAAGAAAATAAATTTTTGCATTTCTTTAAATTTGTGATAGAGCAACGATGCGCATACTGCAGCCCACTGTCTATATCTACGAGTATATAAGTCTGCATCCCTGTGATAGAGCTTTGTACAATTCAATGATAAATAAAAGACAATATATCAACATATTTATTTATTTTACCTTACCTCTATTTGAATTAAGTTTGTACAGATGAATATAGTTTAGGAAAAATATTAACTTTCCAAAATGTTTCTGCTATTTTCAATGTATCATTAACATAATCCTTATCGTAATCTATTTTTAAAATAGTAATTTTATGATTTCTTTCAAATTCAGGAGAGGCAACACAAAACAAACATTTCCTTTTGTTGGCGATATACATTTGAATTTGAATTTGGCTTCTACATTTAGCACTTATACTATTATCACTTAAAATATATTTTTTAAAAGTCTGTTCAGATGTAGGACACTTAACTTCTACCACACATTCTTCGGTTACGCCATCTGGTGTTGCGCTTAGATATGGGTAATCTATACACAATAAAATGCCACATTTTAAAATTTTTGTTTTTATTTGTTTCTCTGCTTCTTCCAAAGCTCTAGATTCTAATGTTCATCCTCTTTGCAATGCAGGAGTATCAGGTACTTTATAAGCACCTAGAATACTTTCCACTAGAGTACCTTCTGATTTCTTGCAGTGTATAACATCATAGATTTTTGATGCTGTTATATGTCCATAACGTAGTTCGTGCCACATTTCACTTCTATATTGTGATTGCGTTAATTTTTCAATTTTTTTGCAGATACTTTCATCCATTTTCAATTTTGAAAATAATACAAAATCATCACAATCAATGCCACCACTCCCATTAAATTTAACTATCAGTTGATGAAGTGACAATGACAAAGGGGGTAGCACTTTGTAATACTGTGAGTGCTTCAATAATTGTGAATTCACATTTCGTTTTGCCATCTCTTGCAGCGTCTTCTCTAGAAGTATTGTTTTGACAGTTCCCGGATCAACCTTGTTGGAACCAAATTCACTGACTTTTATGTATTTAAGAGATGTCCCAATTTTAGAAAGAGTTGATTTTTTCAAGTAGCTTTCTGTAGATGTGGTAGCTGGTTCTTCACTTCTACGGTGGACCCACATTAATACTGCTGTCGCATGTTTACATCCACCTACAATAATAGCAACAAATATGATACAATCATTTTTGGCAATTTTAAATCTACAAACCTTCCGATGCAGGACAATTGTGGCATTGCACAGATTCAACTACTTCTGTGACCTCATTAACAATTAATGTTACATTATATTGTGTTGAATGCACTTTATGTTCAGGGCATACTTTGCATTTTACAATGCACCTGCTTTGTTTTCTTCTCACTTGAACATAACCTATCGCAGCATCTCCGTACTCTTCCCTTGATGCCCTGTAACAAACCAAAATGTGCATAAAACTTACATATAAGTAATGGCGAAATGATTATAAATAGGTAATATGTATGTATTTGCATTTACCTCTGTGTTTTTACTCCTCTTATTTCACAGGAAATAAAACAGATATTTTCTTGAAAGAAAGCAGCAACCATTAATGAGTTCACTTTTGGAAGGTTATCAGATTGGGCCTTAGTAAATCCTTCTTCCATTTTCAATATTTTTAAAAGTATTAAATTTATAGTCAGTGACACAAGATATATATAGTTTAGGAAAAACAAACTCTTTTTGAAGTGCAAATGCCGTTCGTTTACCTCCACTTTAACATTGTATTTACCGTTTACGTGCAGTGATGTTTACTATGTTTGTACGTCACAATGGCGTTGGCCAATAGCGTAGCGTTCTCAAGTTGACGAATTATTTTAAATATTTTGCTATTTTTAATTGCGAATATTTATTTGAAATAATTTATTTTCATTAAAGTAAGAGTTTTGTTACTAATTACTAACAGTATATTGTTCGAAAATTGTAGACAATCAAAATTATAAAATGCATGCATATTCCCTATTGTAGGTTAAATAAATACACGTTCATACATAATACTGAAATTTATTAACTTCAATGTAGTTACATGACACAAATCAACGTAATTTTAATAGAATGGATATGTGTATGTATATTATATTTTACAATCGATATTTTGTGGTTGTTCGGACATATGCAAGTCCTGATGGCATGGACACTCGGTCAATTCCACCAGGGAAAAGTCTTTCAGCTTCTTCATCCGTTACCTCGGGTACTATCATCACCTTCTCACCAGGCTACAAAAACACGATTAAATGCATATATTGATAATTAGTTTTATAAAGAGTGTTACAATAAGAGCGCAAGTTTTTATATTTTGGTTTTCTGTAGCAAAATATTCAAATATTTATTGATTAATAGTATAGAAAGCAATATTTACATTTACATATTACTTCGCGAAAATACAATTAATTTGCAATCACATTATTATGTTACGAATTTTAAACTATAAATATCAAAAATTTGCTACCAAATTACAAAAGCCTCAGTCTTTTACATATTTACATACCGTCCAATTAGCTGGAGTTACTACTTGAGGTATTTTATCCACCAATTGTAAAGAGTCGATTACTCTCAACATTTCACTGCAATAAAAACAAAATTATTTATTATCTTCTTACTCAAGGAAATTACAAGATGCTTACTCGACGTTTCTTCCAGTTGAAGCAGGATATTGCATAGATAATCTCAATTTATGCTTTGGATCGATTACATACAAAGCACGAACTGTTAAAGCACGATCTTCGTCGTCTTTATTGTTTTGATCGATCATGTCTAATTTAACAGCAAGTTCTCTCGTTTCATCGGCAATTATGGGATAAGGAAATTCTCCGGGAATATCTTTGCAGTACGATTTGATATCGTTAACCCAATCCACGTGACTTTTCAACTTGTCGCAAGAGTGCGCCAATAATTTCACGTTTCTTTTCTTGAATTCTTCTTGATGCACCGCAATGCGACCCAGTTCTGTAGTACATACTGGTGTGAAGTCAGCTGGGTGTGAAAAGAGGATAACCCATCTATACATACAGATGAATGTAAGTTATAAACTGTTAGGATTTTTTTATTAGAAACCAAACACAAATTTAGGAATAGATTTTTTACGTACAAAGTTGGTGCTTTTATAATTAAAATGGTATTTTATTTTGCAAATGATCTTATATTGATAAGGTATAAGATGTTTACTTTGAATGTTAAGATATTATAAGTTTTTTACAAGAAAGTAAACAAAAGTTTCATAGGATCTCTACTTGTAAATTTAGTGTTATAAACTGTTAGGATTTTTTTATTAGAAACCAAACACAAATTTAGGAATAGATTTTTTACGTACAAAGTTGGTGCTTTTATAATTAAAATGGTATTTTATTTTGCAAATGATCTTATATTGATAAGGTATAAGATGTTTACTTTGAATGTTAAGATATTATAAGTTTTTTACAAGAAAGTAAACAAAAGTTTCATAGGATCTCTACTTGTAAATTTAGTGCTACTACATTATATATGATTTATGAAGAAATTAACAAAAAAATTTACAAATGTAGAAATATTTTAAAAATAATTACCAAAAAAAGAAAAAAAAACTTACGAATTTCCTTGAAATGCGTAAAATTCAAACGGACCTCCAGTCGTATTTGCTTTAAAGTTTGGAATAGTATCACCAAGTCTTAAAGAAGGCATTTTTGGTTCACGTTTTCTCGTAATCGTTAGTACGATATTAAGTTACTTGTCACTGAATTGAATAAAATATCAACTGTTTATATACACTTGTTATTTGTGATGTTCCGTGTGAAATTCAGCTTCGAGATAACTTAAAAGAGGTGTTACGTAGAGATAAAGGTACTCGTAAGATAACAATTTTGCATCACCTATTCCGTTCGAACTTCGAACGAAATTTTCGAGTGGTAAATGCACTTTTTATTAATATTTTTTGAAATGATGTAATGATGTGCAATCTGGGATATTTTAAATTTTTTATGGTCATAATTAAAGCTCGAATTATATGCGAAATGCATATTTGTTTTTAAAAGGTATATCAACAAAATAATGAGTTTTCTGTGTTTATTTAATGTTTTCTGAATAAAATAAGGCAATAAAAATAGTATATTAAAAAACGAGTTTCATAAGGCACCATTTTGCCGCACGAGATCAGTTTAGAAAACGAGCCGCTTGCGGCGAATTTTCTAAAGAGCGAGTGCGGCAAAAGGCCTTATGAAACGAGTTTTTTATACTATTTTTTCTATTTTGCGTTTTTTACATTAATAAATTGCTTAAATTGGAATTATTTAATTTGAAAGTTCAGAGTTTAACTTTTATATAAAGCATGCAGTTGGTCACATTGATACTTGACATTTTCAAATTTAAATCTTGCTATCCGCGAAGTATATTATATTACATATTATTTATTAATTTTCGTTAACATTACTTGATATTTCATTTAAAAATATAAACATGAGTGACATAGAAACATATATATGTTGTTGTCAATTGTATACAACATACGTTGTTTGTGTAAAATACGAACATATATCATATCTGTCAAATGTACATAAATTCTTATAATCATATGACAGCAATGATATTTATTTCTGTATTCGAACAACGCCAACATTGAAAAATGAAAAAAAGTGTATCGAAATAAAGCTCATTTCGATACTGTTTTTGGTTTCATAATGAGTTCATTTCGAACGCAAAATAGAAAAAGAATATTTTGAACATTTTAACTACTTGATGCATATCTTATCTAATACTGCATATTTGTGCATGTTTTCAAATTACAATTTTCCTTCTAAAAGTTTCAGTAGGCGGCAAGTTTAAAAATAACAATTCAAAGAAAACTAGCCATGGGAAATACGGGGAGTTTAAAAAAAAGGTCGGGTATTTTACTCACATATAGTACTCATCTAAACAAATATAAAAGTCTTAATAAACATAAGTCCGCAAATTAACTGTTTCAAAGATTACACTGGTCAACACGATTTTTGTTGACTTCTAAGCGAGAATTGTTTTTTAATAATTCGGGTGTGCTGAATCCGAAAATTAGATTAGCTTTTGCGTATAACGTCAAAATTAAACTATATACTGCACTATGCTCATTGAAGAATCACTAATACGGTTAAGTAGTTACTTACATAAGACCTCTTACGATATAAAGCAAGTATAAAATTAATAATTCATTTACTTATTTCAATACAATATTAGTCACGAGTATAGCGCAAGTATTTACACAATAATCACTAAAAAATTTCAAGAGTATGTAAAAGGAAAAACAACAATTAGGGAATAAATTTTCATTTGTAGCACTTTCTGCTGTGCATTTTGGTTTGTCAGTTCCTTTGAACACTCCAAAAGCAGTTTTCTGTAGAGAATTTCTATAATTTTTAAATCTTGATGAAATCTCTAGCCTTGTTCATCGCTTAAATAAGTCAAATACATTTTCTTAACGAAAGTAGTAATAGCTACCCTTTGACTGGGAATGGTGAAGTTGCCACAAATGTAGCAGAACGAATCGACACTATTTACACATCTTCAAGTAGTAGACATGATGTAGTTTCTTCCCTAACAACTAACTATCACCCTTGTTTACTTCTAAATAGTCCTAAGTGATCAATACCTTCTAATAAAATCTCATTAAACCCTAATATGAATTTGATTTGAAATGTCTTATAATTCTTTGAACAATTAGGAATTTGCTGCATGTACTTAACGATTATCAAGAATTTTGAAATTGGCAAACAAGAAATGCTATAGAAAGAAAACTTGACGTGATAACGTGACGGGACAAATAGGTTTCATATTTGGCATTAGTGTACCAATACACGTCATTTTATTAAATTATACTTAAAAAAAAACAACTTAAAGAGGATGTTCTTCATGTTCACCTGTCATTTGTACGCAGGCTACACATCTTCGCCCAAAAGAAGCTCTTATTCTTTCGAACGACCCTGGATTTTGTCTAATTGTTTGGCACTAATTTTCTCTTCGCTGCTTTAGTTCATCTACATTATTAATTAGCCGTAGATATACAAACTGTTCTAACTATCCTTAAATTCAAAAGGGTTTAGAATAGGGGATTTAAGTAGACAGTGCACAGAACCTCCCCGTCCTATCCATTTGTTTGTGTGGTGGAGCCCCATGGTGTAAAAACCATTGGTTAACTCTATCGATTAGGGGAACATCTTCCAATATTGGAGGTAAAATGTTAATCAAAAAGTGTATATAAGTTTCGCCATTTGAACGATTTTATAGGGGTTTATGAGGGTTTTCATCCGCCCAAATATGATTCTTATGCAAATTGATTATTGAATTGTTTGTAAAAGTATCTTCGTCAGTAAATAAAATATTAGCAGTGAAGTTTTAATTTTCGATAAATTTTCTTTATTATATGAATCTACAGAAAGCAAGTCTGGAATCAACATCTAGGACTAAAAGAACTTGTACCAGTTGGATATGATAAGGATATATCAGCTGTTCTTGTAAAATCCTTCAGACTGAACATTAATGTTTAGTTCCGCTGCTGCTATCTAGTGCTGATATCCAGATTTTCTTCTACTGTTCTTAGGACATTTTCTTCAGTATCTGGAGTTAACACTGATCTTGGTCGCCCGGCATCATATTTTTTAACGTTAAATGAACCATTTTCACTTAATCATTGATGTAGTTTCGAAAACAATTTATCTGATGATAAATTAAGAAACAAATTATTATAAAAACACACTTGGCTATTTCACAATTTTTTATTAGATCTATGTCTAACATATGTTTCGGCTGTTATGCCATTGTCAAAGAGTATCTAAAAAAGTTTTAAGATACTCTTTGACAATGGCATAACAGCCGAAACATATGTTAGAGATAGATCTAATAAAAAATTGTGAAATAGCCAAGTGTGTTTTTATAATAATTTGTTAATTACAAAATGTTTCACTAAGAAGTGTCTGCTACGTCAATTAATGAAATAAATTAAGAAATCCTTCGCCCTGCTTCACAATCAAAAACTGAGAGCGCTTCACAGAAATTATTGACATTTGTCGCAAATAAACAACAAAACTCTATCTTCGAAACACTTAGTGTGCGGACCTATGTTTGTTTTAGTTTATTTTTCTATTTCTTGGATTAGATGGGTACTATGTGGGTAAAACATCCGACCCCTTTTTTAAGCATCCTGTATTTATTGCAACAATTTTTTCTGTAGTAACAGAACCAATTTTGAAATTAGAAACAAGAGAACTACTTTTGATTGAATCTGTAAATTCAATAAACAAATGTCATAATGTATTGTCAACTATTACAGGAGCTGGAGAAATAATTTTTAAAATTCAAAATTATTTTAAAAGTTTCTAATATTTTGAAAGGGGAATTGTAGATGAAATTGAATTATAGCCTTGCATTGTAAGCGATTTAAAAATGTTACTTTCGTCAGTGTTGAACGATTTTTTCCACATCCAGTTCTCAATTTTTTTAATTGTACCTAATTGTAATAACTTGATAAATCATACATGATAAATCAGAAGTAAATAGATGTATAATCAATATATTGATGATGAATATATTGTTACCTACATATAATTAATTATTAATAATTATATTCTTGAATAAGATTTATAATGTCTAAGGATATTTTAAATTTTGTAAACATATTGTTAATAGTGTTACACAAATAATATGTAATGTAACAGACCTTAAATGTAAAATAAAGTTTTGTTTCATAGAATCGGTTTTGTTTAGATTGTTAAAATGTTATAAAAAATTTGCATATTGATGCATATTTTTCTAAGGTATCACTATGTTATTTCGATTCCTGGTGCCATAATTGTGAAGATCACTATTTAGGGAAAACTTTTCGGTGTATTGTGTCTTGCGGTGTAAGTATTTTATGTGTTTCAAACAATTGCCTACAGCTAGTTTTACTGGACACACTACTAAGAGGCCTAATGGAACTTTTTACATTTTAAACACCGACTGAGCTGCACCTGACGCACCCCACGTTAGGATACCATATGTAGCTCTACTCTGAAAATTGAAAAAGTAGACCGTTCCAGTTGCTTCGTATGTTGCTACCTCTTTTATCCTACGAATGGAATAACCAGCTGCAGCAAAGTGACAACTCATGCCACTAGTGAGTTGTAGACCCAGAAATTTGATACTCTCTTTGTTCTCATTCGAGATCCTTTTTATGGTAAGTAGCTGCTGTGTTTTATTTTGATTTAGTTTCAGGAGGCTACTGCCGAACCATTCGTCTGCTTCCAAGAACATATTTACAATATTTTGTGCATTTTGTTGTCAAAATATGTGCATAAGTTGCTATTTTTGCATGGCTATAATCCGAGTTTTAACGATAAATAATATTCACAAAAATTAGATAAAACAAAGTTGTTACTCTTGTAACAGTGAAAGCGAAAGAGTTAGCATCTAATTTACTATCAGATAGGGGAGCGGTGGGTATTATCGTACAGCGGATAATACCATACACGAGATTTTTCGTACAAAAAGAAGTACAATATACTATTTTCCCCACTTTGATGCATGATTTCCACACCCTCTCTGTCGACAACAAGCACTCGAATTTATCAGTCGCATGTGGTCCGTGCTAGGACACGTTGCTAGTTTTGGTGCATTTTGCTCTTAAAATTGTTGTTTACGAAGTAAGTGGTAAGTATTTGTTCTTTAATTTAACTTCATAATTATATAGTGAAATTTTAGCACAGTTTAATGGCTATTAATTGATGTAGGGCCCATTTGTTAAATCTTCGTATTTTTTTTTATAATTTTAATTTTCGGTAAGTCGGGTAAAGATCGTACGTTTTGTACGGAATTCCCTGAAGGTGTACGGTATTATACCACATAATGTTGTATCATAAGATTAATTTATTTTTAATAATTGCTTTTTTTTAGCCGCCGCAAAAAAAAAATATATATTCTTCTGCCAATATGAAAGATGCAGTGAAGGAAGTTCTTAATTGAGCAAAACTTCGTCCCACTGCAATAAAATATGGTGACCCTGTAATGTCTTCAAATGATCAAGTGAAACGTCACGGCACTAATTACCGCCCACGTCATCGTAGGAAAGCTACATTTAGTCCTGAATAGGAGTCCGAAATCAAGGAACATCTGCTAAGCTTGTCGAATCAATTTTAAGGTTTAACACCTGAAAAATTCAGAAAGACTGCGTTTGAGTATGGCGAAGCCAACGGCATGAAATACCCTTTCAATATAGCAAGAAAACAGACTGGAAAGGACTGGTTTTATTCGTTTCTAAAACGCAATACAGAAATCAGTGTTCGAAGACCAGAAGCAACAAGCTTAAACAGAATAACAGCTCTAAACCAAAATGGGTTAAAGCTATTTTTCGATAACTTATTAACTGTAATGAAGAAATACAAGTTTCATCCTAACCAAATATTTAACGTGGACGAAACCGTCCACGTTAAATATTGTGTAAAACCGGTGTGACTACAGTCCATAGATCGGGAAAAAATCTTGCCCCAAAAGAACAGAAACAAGTTGGGGCAGCTACAAGTGGTGAACGCGGTAAAAACATCACAGTCTGCTTTTGGTGAGTGATACTGGACAATACATACCGCCTATGTTTATCTACCCCAGGCTTTGTATGACTCCACAACTTGAAAGAGATGTTCAAAATCAGGCTGGATGGTAGAAGAACTTTTTGAAGAATGGTTACGTCATTTCGCTAAGCATGTCAAACCAGAACAGAATCTGAAATACCTTTATAAATATCACAGTCAACCATACACAACCAAGCACATCTGGGATCAACGCCACTAAAATACAAACCATGGGCAGTACAATAGAATATCCACAGCCCAGTATATCAACAATAAATGTTACTAAAAATAAAAAAATACCTTTTAGCTACTTTTCACCTAAGCCGCAAAAAAAGAAGATAGCAAATTAGAAAACCGAAAAGGGCACCCAAAGCATCTTTCCCAAATTTTGACATTGACCCCCATGAAGCTACTTTTAGAAGAAAAAGTGGCCAGAAAGACTGAAAAAATCGAAAAGACTAAAAACTGGGCTAAAATGGCTGAGAAAGATAAAACAGTCCAAGGAAAACATAAAGTATAATCGAGAGAAAAATTAAGTTTGATTCTGCATCGTCCGAGAAGAAGCAAGCGAAAAAAAACCTTTTTGGTGATAATAGCGATGATGAATGTACAGACCAATTTAGTGGAGAGTTGAGAGAAGAAAATAAAATGTGCTCAATGTGTGGAGAATTTGGAAAATCTCACGAATTGTGGTGTTGGTGTACGCGTTGTGGGTTATGGATTCACACCTTGTGTAGCGAGCAAGATCACCCAGAAAACTCCGTTTGTGATCATTGCTTATAGTTTACATTTTATGATTTAGTTTTTTTTGTCATAATATTGGTTTACGTTACATGCACCCCAAAAATTTGATGTTTTTATTACTTACCAAAATACAGTGATATTTTTTGTATTCCCATTGTTTGTTACCAAAGATTTTTTTTTAAATAAATGGTTTATTAAAATTCAAAGTAGTCTGAAATAATTTGTTTCACAAATTTTATCTTTAGAAATTGTGTACAGAATAACCCGGCGAACGGTACGGTATTATACAAACGTTCGGGTATATTCCGTACATCCATGTTATCGCGAAATAATTAATAATATCCAGTCATAGAATGCATTATTAATACTGACGTTGTGAAGTTTAGTAGCTTACCCTAGGGTAACTATATGGGTAAAATCAGGCATCAGGTGTACGGTAATATCCGACTTTCCCCTAATGAAGACCAAGAATCGAGAACATTATTTTCACATCAATAATAATTGTTGCTTTCTACACTACCAACCTTATCTTAGAATCTAATTTATTAGTCGCCTTATATTATATTACACAACGTTTGATGAAATTTAATGAGAAGATATCACTAAGTTTCTACTCAAATATATCTATGTATAAGTTATATTATTTTATCAAGACAAATCAGAATAATTAATTGTAATGTTTGGATAAATCAAGAATTCGCATAAAATCTTCAATGGTCTGAGATTTAAGGAAGATCTCGCGGACTCGAAATTACATCTATGTACTTTAAAATTAAATTTAAATCCTTCGCTATTTTCGTTTGTAATTACTATTTATAATGGTCGCAGTTCAAGGTCTAAGTATATTATTTTCACAATATAAACAATGTATTACAGTTTAACTATAGATAAAAGAGGAATTTATTAATTTTGGACCATTACGCTATTACGTATCTAACAATTATTAAAATTGAGTGAGAAGATACTACAGACTGTTTGCACTTAGTATCCTTATACATTACGAGGTGCATTCAAGTTCTAAGGCTTCCGATTTTTTTTCTAACTAACTACTCACCCGAAAACTATGAAACTGGTGTTACTTCTCGACGTAATCTCCCTGCAGACGTACACATTTTTCACAACGTCGACGCCATGATTCCATGGCCGCGGCGAAGGCTTCTTTAGGAGTCTGTTTCGACCACTGGAAAATCGCTGAAGCAATAGCAGCACGGCTGGTGAATGTGCGGCCACGGACAGTCTCTTTCATTGTTGGAAACAGCCAAAAGGCACTAGGAGCCATGTCAGGTGAGTAGGGAGCATGGGAAATCACTTCAAAGTTGTTTTCACGAAGAAACTGTTGCGTAACGTTAGCCCGATGTGCGGATGCGTTGTCTTGGTGAAACGGCACACGCGCAGCCTTTCCCGGACGTTTTTGTTGCAGTGCAGGAAGGAACTTGTTCTTCAAAACATTTTCGTAGGATGCACCTGTCACCGTAGTGCCCTTTGAAACACAATGAGTAAGGATTACGCCCTCACTGTCCCAGAACATGGACACCATCATTTTTTCAGCACTGGCGGTTACCCGAAATTTTTTTGGTGGCGGTGAATCTGTGTGCTTCCATTGAGCTGACTGGAGCTTTGTTTCTGGATTGAAAAATGGCGTCCACGTCTCCTCCATTGTCACAATCGACGAAAAGAAAGTCCCATTCATGCCTTGGTTGCGCGTCAACATTGCTTGGCAACATGCCACACGAGCAGCCTTGTGGTCGTCCGTCAGCATTCGTGGCACCCACCTGGAGGACACTTTTCGAATTTTCAGGTCGTCATGCAGGATTGTGTGCACAGAACCCACGGAAATGCTAACACTGGAGGCGATCTGTGCAACTGTCATTCGGCGATCCCCCAAAACAAGTCTCTCCACTTTCTCGATCATGTCGTCAGACCGGCTTGTGCGAGTCCGAGGTTGTTTCGGTTTGTTGTCACACGATGTTCTGCCTTCATTAAACTGTCGCACCCACGAACGCACTTTCGACACATCCATAACTCCATCACCACATGTCTCCTTCAACTGTCGATGAATTTTAATTGGTGTCACACCATGCAAATTCAGAAAACGAATGATTGCACGCTGTTCAAGTAAGGAAAACGTAGCCATTTTAAGTATCTAAAACAGTTCTCATTTTCGACGCTGCCGCTACAATTCCATCTGCCGTACAGTGCTGCCATCTCTGTGACGTATTGACAACAAACGCACGCTCATTTTAAGACAATGCACATGCTTCTATCTCTTTCCAGTCTGGAGAAAAAAAATCGGAGGCCTTAGAACTTGAATGCACCTCGTACATAAGTTTTCTCAAAGCAAATTTAAGTACGTAAATATAATAATTTCATATATTGAAATTCCATATTGAATCTCCATAAAATCCGTTCCAAAGATCAACGAAACCTTTCTAGAAATTTGCACTGTAATCAAAGAGATTTCTTAAAAATGACTACCGATGACTAAAAATGTAATTGTGTTGTTGACGTAATAATAATATAAATATTCATTGTACTATGGATGATATAATAATAATCAGATTTATGTTTATTTTCAAGGCTGTAGTAGTTTTTACTATTTAATAATAAAAATAATAATAATAGTTTTTTAAATTCAAATAGTGAAAACACCTCATATTCCCGTCCTTGACCGGCCGCCACCCATATTAGGAAAGCGGTCAATCCCAGGACATCCATCCCTTTTCACTGTAAGACGAAGACAAAAATATTAAAGATTATAAAAATAGAACTGAAAATATCTTCTTCTTCTTATTCTTCTAGGAGATCCGTAGATCTATTCTGTAACCTATAATACCTATCTTCTTGAGACATCGAGTTCCAGCTGTTTTGCCATTTTTCAGTGGTTTTCCAGGAAGGAGTGCTGTTCTCTCGGCCTTTCTTCCAGCGCAACACGGGCTGACTATCCTGTTTGAGTCCATTCTTTTTATGTGCTCATGCCATTGTCTTCTTCGCTGTCTTCTCCATCTTACTATGTCTTGAACTCCGCATGTCTGTCTAATGTCATCGTTTCTCACTCGATCCCAAAGGTTTGTGCGGGCTGTTATCTTCAGAGTTCTCATTTCAGATGATCGCATTGTCCTTTTTGTTTTACTGGTGTCTGCTCTGGCTTCGATGCTGTAGGTCAGTACTGGTCTCACACATGTTTTGCAAATGCAGACTTTGCTTTCTATTCTCATGTGTTTATTGTTCCATATGACGTCGCGTAGAAATCCAGAAGTTCTGACGACTTGATAATTTACTCCTAGGTATTTAAATTGCATAACCTGTTCTATGGACTTATCTTAAATCCTTAGCTTGCATCTTACTGGTTCTTTAGCGAAGGTTAAACATTTTGTTTTTCCGACGGATATTGTCATGTTAAGATTTTGTGTAATTTTATAAACGGCGAACAGTATTTGTAAATCGTTTTCTGTCTCGGACCCGATAGCGGCGTCGTCTGCGTAGCAGACCTAGTCTGTATCCTCTTTTTAATTCTGTTACCTCTTTTATTATCACATCCATCAGCAGATTAAACAGAAAAGGGCCCAAGCTGTCGCCTTGTCTAATGACCCCAGGCGCGGTTATTTCTGTAGATGTTTCGTTCCCTATTCGTATAGTTGTTGTATTATTCTTATTCAACTGTTGTATTATCCTGATAATTTCCGGCGGTGTCTGATGTCTTTCCAGTTCTCTGATTACATCTTTTAGTTGTACTCTATCGAACGCTTTTTTTAAGTCTATGAAGCAGGCATATGCAGCGTTGTCAAATTCGATTTCTTTTTGTTTGACTTGTTGGGTAATGAATATAGCATCTGTAGTAGATCTGCTTCTTCGGAAGCCTTGCCGTTCCTTCCTGATTTGAGGTTTTTCTTCTAATCGTTTTTTTTATGAGACGTTCTTTATCGTTGTAGATAAAAGACTAATTCCCCTATAGTTCTCTGGGTGCATTTCCTCTCCCTTTTTAAATATGGGAATTGCTTTTATGCCGTTCCTTGGGTATTTCCGATGTTTCTTTATTTTGTTAAATAGGCACGTTAGGTGTTTCGTCAGTTTTGTCAAAACATCCATACTTTAGTAGTTCGTTAGGAATATTGTCGTAGCCCGGAACTTTACGGGTTTTCAACTTTTTTATTGCTTTTGTTACTTCTTTATGTGTAAAGGTTGGGTTTCATATTGTTGGTTCCATCATCTGATCTTCATTATTAACTTCTTCTGAGTGGTGTAATTGCGTTAAATAATCTTGTCATATATCTAAAGGCATGTTCTTTGCCTCTTTGTAGATGCTGTAAGTCAGAAGTCAGTCTGTTATCAACTTCCGTGAAGTATGACTTATTCAAATCACGAATTAACAGATATCGTCTTACTATACGGTGAAACAGGTTGAAATGTTAAAGCTACTAGACGTATTTATGAGGGATGGTTTCCGAACCGAAGATGTCCATCAAATGATTTAATTTTACAAACCGTGTAAAGATTGAGAGATCGCGGTACATTGCATCCCAGTTTTGAAGGCCGTGGCCACGGGAACCACGAGGTAGGAACAAATTTTTGATATTGTAAATGAAAATTCAAGTATAAGTAGCCAAACAGCTACGAGAGAGATAGGCGTTTCACATACAACAGTCCATAACATACTTCGAAGGAATTTGTTACAACCCTACATCGTGCAATGTGTCCAAGAACTTGCAGAAGCGCCCGCCTGCCACGAATTAACTTTTGTAGATGGTTCAGTCGGAAACTTACATAACAACCGCACTTTGCCTCAAGGTGTTATTTACCGATGAGTGTACTTTTACGAAGGACAGTATTCTAAATTGTTACAAGCTTCACTATTGGGCCGATGCAAACTCCCGCATCATATATCAAGGTTGTTTCCAACACCGTTTTTCACCGCTCAACAATTGATCACCGTTTTATCGTTGATCAATTGCTAGGGCCGCACGTACTACCTACATGACTTACCGGACTGAGCTACTTATATTTCTTGGAGTTTATACATGATAGTGCAGCAGCCCATTATTCTCGTGACGTAATCCCGATTTAAATCCATTGGATTTCTTCTTATGGGGCACCATGAAAGGTTCAGTTTATAACGGCATTAATATTGTCAACGAAGACGATCTTTGGCAATGTATTTTTTTTTGTTAAATCGTGTACTTCGAAAGTTTACCGACCTGTTAGAAGCTTGTATTTACGTAAATGGTAGCCACATTGCACATTTCCTTTAAGCATTCCACCTGTTTCACACAAATCTGCCCTTTTTAGGCCAAATAAATTATCATTAAAAAATTAGAAGCAAAAGAATACAGAAAGAGGACATGAACATTCAATTAAAATTGTAAATGTAATTTATTATTTCTCGGCGTGAATTTAATATTAGTACACATAAATTAAAAATTCCATATCACCACAAAACTCTTATACCGTTTTAAATTTTTAGACGAACTGGATATTGTATTTTTTTCGGGAAATTACAAAGGTCAGGCCATTGATCTACTTATAAATAACAACGGAACAGCTGATGCATAGAAAAATTTAGATCTAGGAAATGAAGAATACATGTTTATAAAACGTTTCATACAAAGACTTCACATTATTGAAATGTGAAGGGGATTTTTTGTGTGAATATTTCATTTACACCCTGTATACAGTCTAGTTCGATCATTTATAATAATTTTGTGACATTCAAGTATATACAGGACTTCACCCATTGAGTTTTTATTAATTTGGATATTTTTACTATTTTGCAATTCATATACAGGGACGATTCAAAACTTTATATACTGTTTATGTGTTTTATGAGACAAATTTTCAAAATAAATATTGTCGTTTATTACTTCGTTGTCCGTTTCTTAATTCTTAGTTATACGACTAGCTGTAAAAATTAATATCGTCCGAACCTTATGTTGTTAGGCATCATAGCTTCCCTGGTTCCGAACTTGTTGATTGTAGGGGGTATGTTATCCTATGTACGTCCTCCTCGTAACATATAGTCACTTTTACAAGCAACCTTTAAATCGCTGTGGGGCTCTTTTTAAATATAGATTCAGTCGGGCTAATACCGTTCCGCAAGGAACCCAAGCCGTCTTCATTGAAACTAAGCGGTTTGTGTGTTTAAAACCAACCCGCCCACTAAAGTTAAGTCCGAAGAAGCCTATTGGATTTTGAAGTCTATCAAAGACAGTTTTTGAGAGTTTTAATGTTGCATCTTGTGTGGGTAGCACTAAACATGGACCATTGGGTGCGATGATTAATGGGCACCAATGAAATCACATGGAGAAATTGACGACGATTATATCCGAAAGTGTACTACATGCCCGAGGTATGTATGCACGCACGGTACTCAGTGCCGTATGCGCTATTATCATACTTATGGGCTCTGGGGACAAATCCACTTTCTATAAATACGAATTCCGCTGGCGCATGGTCTTGTCTATACCGTCGTCATTGAGTCGTTCGTTAATTTTTTATTTCAATTTTACCAGAAAAACGGCTTCGCTTATTCGCGCGATCATAGTATTCTTAATATTTTTCAATTTTCCAAAGGCTGCGAAAAGAGTATTGACTCACCCTGTGTTGAGGATACATTTAATATCCTTTCGTAACATTTTAGTTTCAAGAATTTTTTAATTTTTCAATATAAGTAGATTTAGAATATGAATTCAAATACAAACATTTCCGTTTTTATAAATATTTAACGTTCATTTTCGATTGTAGGCCACTATATAATATATTTTTATTAGCACATATAAGTTGTAAAGCTTTCTTCAAATTCTAAGAAAGCGATATCCTGTATATCTGCAAATTTATTACCTAGGATTATAAATAATCGACATCTTTTACCAAATTGATTTATTGCTCTATACATCAGACTTTTTGTTTATTGCCTAGGGTCATTAGCGAACGAATTCAATAAACCCTTAATACCTGCCATTGTTAAGTAAATATGTATAATAGGCTCTGATTCCTAAATATGTATGTACCATAAAAAATCCATTAGTGAACAAAGGCTTTAAGTTGGATATTTATTATTAAGATCTCCTTTCTTAGTGCATATATAATAAATTTTATTACCTAACAAAGGACCAGCCGGAAATGCATACTTAGGTTTATAGCAGCTACTAATACCTAATTAGTAATGACATTTTATTATTTATCAGTTAAGATTAGATCTTCAAGACATTATCGTAAACCTTGGTTATTATTGCTCGTAGGTATAATTCCAAGAATTTAAATAACACAAAATTTCCCGTTATGTCGTCAAACAATACATTTGTCAACTAATACACTTTTAAACTGTAATAGTGTAGAGGTAGTGGTATTTTTACCTACTTGTAAAACAGAACAGAAAGGATCGGTTTCAAAGCAAAATCAGTACAAACTCAACATCAGTATAAGACGCACAGTCTTGCAGTATCATTCAGAGTCATATACCAGCAACATTAATATCAAACAGTATGAATTCAAACACAGTATCAACATATCAATAATCTTTTAACAAGAAACACCAGTTTCAACAGCAGTTTATGTTAGTATAGGTCGTTGTAGATCTAAAATAAATGTGTATAGTGTAAATAAATATATTTAGATGCAAGTGCATTTAACAGCCTCCGAAAATTTAAACTGTGCACGGTTAAGCAACATAGGCGTCGTGATTCTAGTAACTGACGTTGAAGCATCATCGTCAGAAACTGGAAACAGCCATAACATTGGTTCATCTCCCCAACACCCTGTATATACATAATCTTATTCTTATCTCGTTATTTATAAAGCATTTTAAACTGATTTTGTATAAGTTTAAATTCCACTACGCTAAATATGTAAAAAGAAGATTGTTTCCATTTATTTACCTGCTTTTTGTTCTTATGTAAATTAATGCATTTTTACTCATCTCCGTAATAGATACTGTTTTTTCTATGAAGCATTGAAGTAATAAGGATAATAATTAAGGATAGGATAAAGAACAATTTTGTATTAATACATAAAAGCGAAGTTTATTAATTTTAATGTAGTTACATGACATAAATTATAATGTATTTTCACATTCGATATTTAGTGGTTGTTCGGACATATGCAATTCCTGACGGCATGGATACTCTATCAATTCCACCAGGGAAGAGTCTTTCAGCTTCTTCGTCTGATACGGTGGGTACAATCATCACCTTTTCACCAGGCTATAAAAATACGATTAAATTAGATTGTGGGATTGCGAAAACCCAGTATTTTTAGTTTTATACACACATTACAATTAACGATTAAATAAGCGGATCATAATTTTAATAAGAATGAAAGATATTTCACACAGTATATCGAATGATACAAACATGGCTAATAATTAAAATGAATAATTTAAATTTAACAATCATATAATCGATATAGAACAAACAAATATCTTCAGTGTGAGCCTTGAACCAGTGAAAGAAGAGCTGCTGCTAAAAAAGAAGAAAAATTGATGAACCTAAACGAAAAGAATATAATAAATCAGCAATAATAATCCTTATTACAATAATGTTTTTAAAAACGTCAGTTTTTAATACATTCTCTCGATAAAAAGTAATTGTTCCTAAAATGTTACGCGTATGCTTTACAAATATCTTTAAAGGTATGAGAATATTTGTTAAGTATCGACTAGTAGACGTAAAATAGGTTTTAAAACAATAAACACACACAAACGAATGTGATTTGGGACTGGCTTACCCGAAGAGACAATTTATTTTTTTTTAATAATTCTAAGAAAAACATTTTAGTAATTCAGAGCCCTGAAACACTTGCTTCTTGTGAATGTATTGAAGGTGTGACGTCAACAAACTGTAATGAACGTGCATATAACAATGAAGCACAAAATATTTGTATAAGAATGTTAAGACAATGGCAAATTCACCTACGTAACATTTTAGTAATTTCATTAGCAAAAAATTCAAATTCAAAACAGCCAAGATGAAATTGTTTTGGTGCTAAAGGGCGATTGGGTACGCCAGATTTTATTTTAAAATGAAACACAGTAAGTTATTATTTAATTGGTCGTCACGACTCATCTGATAAAATTTTCGAAGGTTTTTCCATGTCAGTTGCCCCAATTTCAGCGCTAACGTTTTGGTTTTCTGTTTTCAGTCCAGGAATTGTTTGTGATTTGTTAGCATAAGCCTTGGACTTTACAAAACCCCAGAGCGAAAAATTGCATGGCTTCAAGTCGCAAGATCTAGATGGTCAATTGACGTCAGTGCTTCTGGAAACCGATGGTTTCTATTGCTATAGATGTGTCATCAATCTGTTGAAACCACATTTCTTCAAGGTCCATATCGTTCAATTGATCCCAAAAAAAAGTTCGATATCGTACTCCGTTTACAGTTAAGGCATGACCAAACTCGTCCTCAAAAAAGAATGGTCCAATTACACCCCCAGTCTATAGTATGTACCAAAAAGTGGCTCTTTGTGACTACATGCATTTTCCTTGAATACCACGAAGATTTTCATTGGATCAAATTTTATAATTTTGCTTATTAACAAAACCATCTAAATTCATATAAACTTAATCGCTAAAGATGATCTTTTAAGAAAAGGGTTTTTTACTGGTTGGTTTTCCATCACTGAATTAGCGAAAATTGTTTCCGTTGCAAAATAGTCTCGAGGCTTCAGCTCCTGAGCTAATTGAACTTTGTAAGGATGGAAGTGAAAGTCTTTAGCGAGATTTTGTTGCAAACTGGATCTGCTAATGCTTAATTATTAAGAACGATGACGTGTTGATGTTCCTGGATTATTATCGATACTCTCACTAACGACTGCAATGTTTTCGACCAACCGCACAAGACGAGGTCTCGGTAGAGTTTGTTTATAATCGAAGCAGTCTCCTGATTTTCTTAAATTAATCTTTAACGGTGGACTCGTTAAGTGAATTATGGCTACCAACAATTTCACGTACTTTCCAAACAGTCTCCGGAAAACTTCGTCAATCTCCCTAAGGTGTTTTAACAATAACAATACGTTGTTCTTTTGAATAGCGATCCATTTTTAATAACCTCAACAACTGCAGATAACAAATGTCAAACACTAAGGTTGCCAACTTAAAAATTTAAAAAAATGGTGGGAAATTTAAATTCGAAGTATCTGACAGGCTACCCGTTATAAAGACTATAATCATATAGTTCTCACAGTTTACCAGCAGGCTTTAGTAATTTCAAAATAGTCTCTACGATAAAATAGTAACATAGCAACTCTAAGATGCTACGTTTTAGTTTAAGTATTCTGACATGAATTTTAAGTTAAAAATATCAAAAATATGTACTATAAATTAATGAATGAAGAGTTGAAAATATATTTACATACCGTCCAGTTTGCTGGAGTTACTACTTGAGGTATTTTATCCACCAATTGTAAAGAATCGATTACTCTCAACATTTCACTGCAATAAAAACAAAGTTATTATTTTTATTTTTACTCACAGAAATTGCTAGATGCTTACTCGACGTTTCTTCCAGTTGAAGCAGGATATTGCATAGATAATCGCAATTTATGATTTGGATCGATTACATACAAAGCGCGAACTGTTAAAGCACGATCTTCGTCGTCCTTATTGTTTTGATCGATCATGTCTAATTGGACAGCAAGTTCTCTCGTTTCATCGGCAATTATTGGATAGGGAAATTCACCGGGTATATCTCTGCAGTACGATTTGATGTCGTTAACCCAATCCACGTGACTTTTCAACTTGTCGCAAGAATGCGCCAATAGTTTCACATTTCTTTTTTTGAATTCTTCTTGATGCACCGCAATACGACCTAGTTCTGTTGTACATACTGGTGTAAAATCAGCTGGATGTGAGAAGAGGATAACCCAACTGTAAATAAATATAAACATAAGTTATAAGCTGTTCAGTTTTTTTCTATCAGAAAGCAAACACAAACTTAATAATAGTTTGTTTATTTACAACTGTTTAATCCCAGATTAAACATCATTTAATCTATTTATTTAATCTATATATTTAGGTATCTCAAGACGTCGACTATACGCCGATCAAACTTAAACCGAAAATAATCAAGGCGACCCCATCATGATGAAGACAGGCAACTTCACTGGTTGAGAGTTGTCACATCATTTTAATCTAAATAAAATAGTGTAATTCATATTTTATAATTATTGCACTGTATTTGTCACGTATTAGTTAGTATTATTAATCTAAATAAGATAGTTACGTATTATATTTAGCAATCAAATAATTCACACATACAAGTCAGGTATTTAATCTAAACTAGTTCAGTAAACTGCTGATACAGAAACAATCATAGTTCAGGTATTTAAAATAAACCAGTTCAATATTCAATATCGTCATCGCATAAATATGATGAAATGAAAGAATTGTGAGGAAATCAAAATGCATTATCAGCATCTATATAAATACCGTAATTAAAGTAGATTATATTAATGATACCACAAAAAATATTACATGTCCTCGATATTCAATTACGCTTAAGTAATGTATGTAAAATTAAAATGTTTAGAACTATTGGAATTAAATTGTATATAGAATTTGTATATATACCATAATTTTTGTTAAATAAAGCGTTAATAAGGAATGTACTGCTCTTTAATGGTGCTTTTATAATTAATATCGTTTTGCAAATTATGTTATATTTATAAGTTATAAGGTGTTTACTTTGAATCTTAAGTTATTATATACTTTTTACAAGAAAGGAAGTAACTACTTGATAGGATATTTACCTATAAGTTTAGTGCTACTACATTATGTATGATTTATGATACAATTCATATTTTAAATTGTTTTACAAATCATATTATATGTTTACATAGAAAATTAAATTTTATATTTTCAAAAAAAAAAATAAGAAACCAATACATAAAAAAGGAAGTACTCAAACTATAGAGTGGAGCGATAACGCCGGGCTGTTCCGTTGGAAAAATATATAAATATATGCCAGAATATTATAATACAGACTAACATAAGAGATAGATTAGAAAATATCCTAGAGGAAAGTTAAAGTGTCTCCAAACAATAAAGAGGGACTAATGACCAGATGAATAAATTCTAAGACAATTATCAGAGAAAATAATTAAAACTGCAAAAGAGATCCACGCTTGTTTCATAAACGTGGAGAAAGCTTTCGATAGAGCAAGCAGTAGAGAAATAGGACGATATTTAAAACAAAATATACAAAGTCTTTCCAAAGACATTGAAAGTTATATAATATTATGCAATCAAAAATAAAAACCTGCTAATAAAATTACTGAGAAAGTAATGTATTCTAAGTCCACTGTTCTTTAATTTAATGTTGGATGACGTTATTAAACAAAGTAAGGATAAATTAAAATCCAATAATGTCGGATACTAAAAGAACAGAACTATGCTACGTAGATGATTCTTATGTCCCAAGGTGAGGCATAGGAACCTAACAATTTTTAAACATCATTTACCTGAGCTAATCGCATGGAGTGTAAGGAGAAGATAGTGTGTTTCGTGCCGTTTTAGTAGTCATAGAGCAGTGGTCCGGCGACATCGAGCGGTCGTTTTAGAGACGTTCTTTAAAAATGTAGAATCTGTCACTGAGACAAAGAGATTATTTCGCAGACAATTCAATGTTCCTCAACATGACGCGGTTCCTAGCCCTAACGTCATTAAACTGTGGGTGTAGAATTTTCGGGAGAGTGGTTCTTCATTAAAACACAAGCTGGACGGGCTGTTCCGGTTCCGTGGTGACGATGCTTCGCCGCTCGTTCCCATTGATTACAGCTCGATTATTTGAATGAACTCACCGCGCACAAGGTGTAACACAAGTTTGTATACGCTTTATTGTTTTTTCTTCGGTGAAAGGTTAGTTTCTGAATAAATGCAATTGATCTAAATATATTTATTTACACTAATTTACACTTATTTTTAAATATACAACAACTTAAGCTATTTCTCTTCTGAGTATGACTGTTGTGATACTTTGTGTCTTGTAATTAATTAACTGAATCGGCACTGTTTGAATGACTTTAAGTTTGATGATATATAAAAGAAACTGATACTTAAATGAATAAGCTGAATGTCTATGTTGAGACAAATTAACTCTCTGATGAGAGTTTCGATTACTCGAAATGAGGAGTTTACCCCGATAAAGTTATAAACGCGACAGAACTTGTTTGTGTGTTAAACTTGTAGATAAGACTGACTTGATATTATGTTTTTGTGATAAAGAAAACTCCAAATGAAAAATTCAAAATCCCCACTATACCATGATTGGTAGAAATTGTTCAAAGAGGCGTTCTCAATTGAACTTAAAATATGGGAAAAACTGTCGGTGAGTTTCTTTGACTATAGAATATATTGCATTGCCGTAATAAACCAGCGATTATAAACGTTTTCACCAGTTCACCAATTAACAAAATCCTGGGAAGTTCATACAATAAAAACCAAATGGTTTGGAGGTTCTTTGAACTACCAAGATCCAATTATTGTAGGTACCTTGAATGGCAATACTGTAATCCGGGGCACATGTTGGGACTGACGGTATTATATGATACAAAGAACCCACCATTACTGGTATTGTCCTTTAAATTTAACTAGATAGTATATGGATTATTGTTCTGAAAGGCAATATAACCAGACACTGATTGTATACATAGTTTGAAGCTGGCAAAAGAATATAAATTTGACCTCGTGCACCTAAGATTATCCGGAACGGACCAACCGCTTTATGTAAATATTATGGGCCGCAGATGATAAACATAAGACATATACCGTGTGATACATGAGCCTGCATACTGAATTTAATTTGATTATAATTAAAAATTGTACGTTTAAAAATACTTAATATTAAAGTGATAGATATGAAAGGATCCTGCATGTATCCTCAACACAAGCCAAGGACCCATATACATTTTCTCCCATATAAAATTGTTGTTGTTCAACAGCTAAGTAATGAGGATTTAATTCAATGTGTGACTTTTGGGGAACAATTTTTTGAAATCTTAACAGAACAATATATGGAGAATCATCTACTCATGGCAGATGAGGCTCATTTCGAATTATCTGTTCGCGTCAACAAACAAAACTTACTAGTTATGGGGTTATCTTAAGGGCATAGTATACACTTCTCGGTCCGATACTATTCAAGACTTACAACAACGAATAAGAGACGAAATTGCAGCCGTTTCGCGCAGATGATTGAGCGAGTAATACCAAATCTTCAGGGAGATTAGAACAGTGTAAGAAAAAGAGTCCATCCCACAGATGTTCTCTTTAAAAAAAAAGTGGCATAGTTACATTTGTACTAATGTAAAACACTAAATAAAAAAATTGAAAAATGGGTGCAAAATTACAAAAATGGTCAGGTTCCGACGGAACTGAACACAATCACTCTCGGTCGGCCCACAGAGGCGCGGACAAGCGAGTGGTTCGGGAGACTCACTTTACCAGCATTTAGCGTGCTATGTGCATGTAGTACATGAACATCTAAGATAGTGTGAAGTTGCTTGTAAACGTATAGACGTATTTACGAATACGCGTATAAGAATATCCGACTGGATGTTTATGCACAAGGAGCTGGACAAAGACTGGATATGATAAGATCTAGACCAACTATTCCCACTGTTAGGAAGGTACAAGATGAAACGCGATTATCCGTTAAATAGTTCAAAACTTATTGTAAAAATGCGATGCTAATGAGTCTGCCAGACTCCACGTCACCGGTTAAGGGTTAAATTCATACTCAAAGATAGCTTTGGAATTACGAAAATGTGAACCAGACGCACTATATTTAGACGTTAACTGTCAAAACAGTTATATAATTGTCAAAACGTATTTGAGTTGTCATTTGTGTTTTGACTTCAAGGTTCATAGTTTCGCTTTTAGTGAATATAGTTTTAACCCGAATACAAAAAAACATAAATACTGTTACTATGATATTACTACCACTAGAACTACTATACGGCATTCCAAATAAGAATAAGCCGTTGAGAAAGATAGGGCATAAATAAGAGCTTGTGATTGGCTAAAATAGAGGCCGCTTTTACACAGGCAAAATTATGTTTATTTAGTTTTCTCAAATTAGCGATTTGCTGTCAGTACTTACTGGTATTTCTGTCAGTGCTAGTTAATTGCATGTTTTATTGTGCTATTTATTATTAATATTAGTTAAAGATAGTTCTTTATAGAGATTATAAAGTGAAAACCTCATTTTCTAAAAAGAGAAGTAGGGATTAGTAGGAGCATTAGTGTTAAGGAAATTGAAATGTTGGAGTTACACATTCTCCTTTAAGAAAACGAAGTTACCTAGATGCATGCAATAAATTGGATAAAGTATCAAAAAGTATGTTTCAAAGGCATGTGCATTCATTTTTATTTAAAAATGATTTGCACAAAAATATGTGAAACTATTAAAGGGGATGCCAGTTTATATCCTTTAAAACGAACATCACTTTAGAGAATCCTAAAGAAACTAGGTTTCAAGTGGGAAAAACGCACACGAAACAACATATTAATTGAACGAAATTATATTATCTTATGGAGACGTCGTTATTTGACAAGTATAAGAAAGTTTCGTGCAGAAGGGAGAAAAATCTATTATTTAGATGAAACATGGGTGAATGCAGGTTGCACAAAATCAAAATAGAGAAAGATACAATGGTACTTAATCCAAGGCAAGCATTTGTTGAAGGTTTTTCTACTGGTTTAAAAGATCCATCTAGCAAAGGAAACCGATTAACTGTGCTTCACATTGTTAGCTAAAACTGGTTTTATGAATAGGAGTTTGTTATTATTTGAATCCAAGAAAACTGGAGATTATCATGAAGATATGAATAGTGAGGTGTTCATCGCATGGATGCAAAATAAATTACTTTTCTTGAACCCAATTGTGTTATAGTAATGTATAATGCGCTCTATCATTCAACTAAAACAGAAAAGTCACCATAGAAAAAGAGGCACTTATTGAATGGCTTTTAACAAAATCGAATTTTAGCTGATAATACTATGATAAAGGTTGAATTGTTTGAGCTTGCAAAAAATTACGCATCCTGTCATCCTGTTTCATACGTGGTCGATGAAATAGCTAGAGAAAGTGGTCGTACAGTTTTACGTTTACCTCCATATCACTGTAATCTGAATCCTATTGAACTTGTATGGGCTCAAGTTAAGCATCATGTTGGCACCAATAATAATACATTTAAATTGGACGAAGTAAGAAATTTATTATTAAAAGGATTGGAGATGGTTGATGTTGACACATGGAAAAATAGCATTCATCACGTTATAACAGTAGAAAACAAGATGTATGATTTAGATAATACTGTTGAAAATGTGTTAGAAAATTTTACTTTTACTTTAAATACTGAGTTACTGAACGAACACGTTTAACCAAGTACTGAACCTGAAAAAATGCTTACGCTTTACGCTGCCTATCTTTGGACCTTAAATTGCTGTTTTACCCTTTTTAATATGTACTTACTTATTTTTGTAAAATGAAAATATTTTTAAATAAATACCTCTTTTTAAATGTATAAAAATTTTTATCCAAATTATGTGAAATGATGTGCAGGTAAACGAATTTCCTTATTGCTCTCTCATTATAGATACTATTAAAATAACTGTATTTTGTAAAATGCTATATTTTTAAGCAAGCACTATGTTAAACGATACACAAATATGATAGTTATGATACACTGTCACTATCCTTTAAATTTATTAGTTTTACATTTACACAGTAGTTTGTTCTCTAGTAAAATCAAAGTAAGATGTAAATATTTCTTCTGTGATAATTTTAACATATTCTCACTGTATTTACGCACAAATTTATTGTAGATGAACAACTTCAAACAATAAATAACATATTGATTGAAATCTTTTATGCAAGTCTAATACCTCGCATTGATATATATTTGCCGCTTCTTGCTTGAATAAAATTATTAAAGTCTAAACTTTCTTAATAATAAATATGTCAATAAACAAACGTCAAAAAGTAATCTTATAACGTGTGTTCATTTGAAAAATCAATCTAGGTTACTTTGAAATTTTGATAGAATAAGACGCATATATATAAGTATGTGTTTGTTGTTCCGTAAACGTAAATCCAAATGACATTTGATAATGTCAATCACGTTTGTTATTTATTTGTATGTATGAAACTGTCAAAATATACGCTTCGTAGGTTAAGTAGTAAATTTTAATTTACGATATAACGGGTGTTCAGAAACATTCGAAGTCAAGTGGGCTCTGAACAAAAAATCGTATATCTTTACTTAAGTATCTGATTTGTAATAATTATTAAATGTCAACTGTTGTCTGTCAAAAATCAATCTATCTCAGACATGACTTCATATTTTCAAGGACTACTTTGACTTCGAAAGTTTCTGAACACCCGTTACTTCAAAATGTTCTCAGTAAATCACATGCTACTAGATTGACTTTTCAAATGAACACCCGTTATATAGGTTAGTAGGTATATAACCTCCCATACAAATTATCTACTTTTTTGAAATTCCTGTGTAAATTATACTCAGATTGCCGCGCCATCTGGTCCTTTCTTAATTGGAATACATAATAGTACTACTATTAGAACAAGTATATGCTTAAAATTATTTCGTTATCTGCAAAGTTAAAAGATAAATATGTTTAAAAATGAAAAGTGTTATTAATTTAAAAAAATAGTGAAAAATATAAAAATATAGTAAAATAGATTGTAAATTAGAATAGTATTATAATGTAAATAGAAGTCAATAAGAAAAATTTAACAAATTAAGAGAGTTAGTGTTAAAACAACGTAAAAGTGATGTAAAAAACGTGTAAATTGCAAAATAAGCAACCAATTTCTAAAAAATAATGCAAATTTAGAATACGATATTTATTTCCTGAATTAAAAAGTTTATTTTGAGAAATATTAACATTTAAAGGTTTGCTGTATTTTTATTAACTATGAAAAATTTTCTGTAAATAGAGGTAGTTTGAATATATATCAGTTAGTCATTAATTTGTAATGTAAACTGCATATCTCAATTAAGACGAGTTTTGAATTTTTAAATTATCGTTTTGTATATATATATATATATATATATATATATATATATATATATGACAGATAGTATAATATACAGTTGAAAGAAGAAATGTCAAATACGACAGATAATCGGACAATTAGTGATTAATAGTATATTATTCAACGAGCATGTAATGATGGCTATTATTCACCAGGTTGAAGTTTGCGTCACGAGCGTAGCGAGTGGCGCAAATCACCCCTGTGATTAGTAGCCATTATATGCGAGTAGAATACTATACTTAATAATATTTAATTTAATATTTAAAAATATAATATTCAGAATTTTATGTTTCAATTTGAGTAATTAATTTGACTTTTAGATGACAGCCGTGGCTTACTAACAAAATGCGTAAAGCAGCTAGTTGGATCGGAAGAATTTCCATCATGGTCGTCACATTGAAGTTTAACAGACAAGTCAATTATGAACTCATTATTCATGAATATTTTATGCAATAGTCATGGACAAAATAAATTAATATGTAAGAGAAGATTCACGTATTAAAAGAAATTTAGCAGAAGTCAGTATGGATAATTGGAATACCCTACCTAGATAAAATATTTAAAAGATAATTACATTTGCAGAAGGATATAGAAATGAAATAATACAAAATTGAGAACATAGAATTTCTTAAGAGATTAGATTTAAGCATTTATAAATTAAATTAACGAAAATTTTATTTTATTGTTTAAATTGAAGAAAATAATTATTTGCATTAAGAGAAAAGTTAAAGATTAATATACAAATACATACATATCTTATAATTAAAATAATAATGAAGAATAGTTATTTAAGTAATAAGGGAGGTAAGTAACATTTACTAGTCGAGGACTAGTTTGCGTCCGAGGGCTTGCCCGAGTACTTGCAATAGAGTTCGAGACTGGTAAATGTTACCTCCCGAATTTCTTATAACATTTTTCCCACTCCCCAGACAATAAAATCCTCAAAAATTAAATGTAATCATGATAAACAGTAACGGTGAACAACCTCGGAATTTAATAAATTAGACATTAAGTGTTGCTGATAAAGTAGGTGATAATAACATTGAATTATCAAGAAATATAAATAAATATCCCAATTTTGTTACTAATGTTACTAATTGTACAAACTGTAATATTATCATAAATATAAATTAATAGAACACGTGTTTTGATGCACTTTTTTTCCCTAAAGGACGTAAGTAAATTACTTGTCATAACAATCACAGTCACTTCAGTAAAACCAACTTACGTCTATAGAAACAATGTATTAATAGTATGCTTACTATAAGGGGAGTGGGAAAAATATATTACATTACATATATGTACAACAGGTTGTAAAGCTTCAAATCAATTTATTTCACTTAAAAGCTAAAGGCAAAGAAAGATTTACGAACCTGAGGTAACATTATTAAATAATATTTAGACTTTTCAACGTGAGTCAATTATTCTCGCATAACATCATTTTGGTTTTTTCTATGATTATGATTATCTATATTATATGATTATTCTATGATCCTAATCATAATAATAACGAGCGATCAAGATAATTTGTAATCGAGTCAACCTTGAATCCGAAATCGTATGTATTTACTTGAACTGCACTTACATTACAAACGTCAAGTAAAATGTCAGAAGACAGCTAAAATAACAGCAGTTAATGTAAACTAGGCAACTGAGGACGAATGTATTTACGACATACAATTTCGGTTTCAAGGTTGACTCGATTACAAATTATCTTGATCGCTCTTTATATTCAAAATAACTAAAAGAAGTACTTACGAATTTCCTTGAAACTTATAAAATTCAAACGGACCTCCCGTCGTATTTGCTTTAAAGTTTGGAATAGTATCACCAAGTCTCAAAGAAGGCATTTTGTTTTACGCTGTCTCGCTATATTAAACCGCTGAATTGCTACTGAAGTAGATTTAATCTCAATTGTTTATATACACTTGTTATTTGTGACGTTCCGTGTGAAATTCTACGTCGAGATAACAAGAACTGTATCAGATACATGTAACAGAGATAAAACAAATTTGTAAAAATAAGAAGATGATAATTTAATAACACCTCTTCATATCAGATTGATCTTAAAACAATTAGAAAAAACATCGTTTTCTAATAATATTTATTTTATTATTCATATTTCATAAAATTCCATAATTATTATAGAAATTAAATAAGAAATCGAGTAATGAGAACACAATTTTTCTATTCATAATTGAAATGTTATTGCGAAATGATGTAATGTATCGTAACGAAAAAGAACATGCTAAATTTCAAGTTGTAAACCGAATTTTAATAAATTAACTAATGATATAATATTTATAAACCTATACTAGGTTCAGGAATCGTAAATCACAAACAAAGATTTGTACAGTTATTATTTCCCCATTATTTCGCAATATCATTATTTAACTTTAAACCCACATTTTTTAAAAGATATATAGATGATTGCATCGCTTGCATTCCCTCAGATAAAACAGAATACATACTAAAGAAATTTAATTCATTTAATTCAAAACTACAGTTCACTGTAGAAAAAGAAAATAATTCGAAACATAACTTCCTAGATCTAACCTTAATAAGCACCGGAAAAACGATCTTAACAAAATTATATCACAAACCAACTTCATCTGTTCGTTTTCTGAATTTCGATTCATATCAATCAATGTCACACAAAAATAATGTTGCAACGGGATTAATTAATAGAGCAATTAGATCAGGGATGCACAGACTTATAGGGAACAGGGGCCACTCGGGAGAATTATAAGCCAAGGACGGGCCACTACAAAGAATACTTATTAACACAAATATTTTTATTTTTAAATAGTATGAATTACAAATGATAAAAATAAAAGAACATTCAAAAATGTTTGTTGTAATTATGTAATCGTAATGTAATCTAATCATTACAATGTGTGACCTAACAATTTTGTTTATGTTTGGCTCCACATTACTTGTCGCCACACGTAAAATTGCTTCCAGATTTTTATTTGCCAGATGGTTTCCATTTTTTGTTTTGTTAAGTTTCATCACTGAAAACGTTTGCTCACAAATATACGTCGATCCAAATAAGCTTGCGCATTTCAATGCATTTATTCGCAACTTCTTATAAGCGGTTTTGTCAACGCAATGGTAAAAGTTGAGTAAATTACCTTCATTAAACTTGTTTCGTAAATTATCATCATTTTGCATGTCTATCAATTCCAGCTGTATTGATTCAGGTGGATTTTCGGGTGAAATGTTGAAAGGATTGCTGAAAATGTCTAATAGAGGTTTAACTTTTTTGAAGTCTAGAAAACGATCATGAAAAGCTTGCATTAAAATATCAATTTTTTCAATTTTCAAATTGACATCAGTTTTATTGAATTTCTCCATAATTTTTTTGTAGTTCGGAAAATGGCTGTAATTGGCTGACTTGATTTGTGTCCTGAAAAGACTCAATTTGCATTGAAAGGACGAAACATAAGAGTATAACTGCGAAATCAATTGATATTTGCCTCGGAGTCGCGTATTTAAGACATTCAAGTGATTTGTGATGTCTACAAGAAGTCACACAGCCAATCAGGGTTGTCGAGTTCGGAGACGTCCTTTTTCTTTTCCGCCAGAAATATTTTGATTTCTTCAATCAAGTTAAGAAACCGCTCTAGTGACAACCCACGACTTAGCCACCTTAGCAGGAGATCACCATATTCGCTTTTAATATCCTCGAGAAATTGTGTGAATTGTCGGTGATTGAGACCTCGTGATTTTATAAAGTTTACAGTAGGTACTACAACTTTCATCACATTTTCAAATCCCAATAATTTTGAACAGAGGGCCTCTTGATGTATAATGCAATGAAACTGCATTAATTCCTTGGTATTTATGTTTTTATTTTGTAAATACTCTTTTAACATAGTTATTATCCCAGATTTATTTCCAACCATTGAAGGTGCTCCGTCAGTCGTAATTCCAGATAATTTCGTTAAATCCAAATCCATTATAGAACATTTTTCCAGAAAAGGTTTGAGCATGTCACTCCCCTTGGTTTGACTTGTCAAAGAACTCATACCAATCAGTTCTTCACTCACTTCAAAATTTTGCGTTACACCTCGTAAAAATATTAAGAGTTGAGCAGTGGAACTTATATCTGTAGATTCGTCGAGTGCTATAGAAAAATACTCAAAACTTTTCGATTTCGTAGCTAATTGCTCTTCTATATTAGCTGCTAATATGGTAAGTCTTCTTTGAACAGTCATCCGATTTAGTTGAATTTTCTCAAACCTCTTTGCATCTTTCGGACACATTTTTTTGCGGCGATATCTAAACACTGCTTAACAAACTCACCATCTTTAAAAGGCCGACAAGATTTCGCTATTATTCGAGATATTTTAAAGCTAACTTCAGTAGCTGTTTCAGCATCTTGGATTGGTTTTGTAAACATAGCTTGCTGGCCTATTAGTTCCCTTTGTAAAGTTGAAATTTTTTGCGTTCGATTTTCGGCGGTTAATTTGGTAAAAGCATGATGCTGGGTTTCATAATGCCTTTTCACATTATATTCCTTCGGAATAGAAACACTACTCTTGTATATTAAAGAGACACTTCTGTTATGCGATGAAATAAAAAAGTATTTTTCGGTCCAAATATCTTGAAACTGTCGATTTTCATCTTCAACCTTACGACTACGTTTTTTACTGGGGCCTGGATTATCCATATCAAAATTGATATTATATTGTTACGTAGGTACATGCCAAGTTCGACCGACGAAATATTTATTCTTCACAGATTACAATAAACAATATAACGTTCGCTTGTCCGTAGTTAAAACTTAACTGCCCCGAAAGCGGTCGATGCGTTGTATTTATACGAGTGACCTAACATCGAGAACCTACCACATTGTTCGGGGATAATACCGACGTGTTTCGCGAATCTTCGAGTAATCTAGTTGGTTCGACAGATTTCTAGTCTCGTAGCAATATACAGGGAACGACTAGGAGCATACCTGTCCTAAGTAGTAAACCTGAACAAGAAAGTAGTAGGTACTTAAAGATACATATCTTACTAACAATTACAAAAGTTAGTATAAAATAAAAAGTTAAGAAATATTGATTTGAATGGATTTTTACCTACTTTTGTAGTTTTTCGGACAATTTTTAAAATTCGTGGGCGGGCCGCATAAATATCGACAGTGGGCCGCATGAGGCCCGCGGGCCGCGGTATGTGCATCAGTGAATTAGATTAACAAACCCAGAATTCAGTCCAGAAATTCTATCGCAAACAAAAAATTGTCTACAAAATATAACTATCCCCTCTAATTCATCCTCAAAATCATAAAACAAAAACTATATCAACACTAATACACAGATAGAGCAAATACCACAAAAGGAAAACAACCCTCAAATTACATATCCAAATACCTTATATATACTACCTATCAAAAAAAATAAACAAAATCTTAGCACCATATAACAAAAAAGTAAAGAAGCTCAGAAAAACTCCAATAATCTCAACAACTTACATTCAAAATTAAAAGACAAAATCCCTACATTAAAGGAGGCACATGTCCTAGATGAAATTCTATGCACCGACTGCAAAGATGTATACATCGGACAAACAACACGATAACTACAAGAACGTTTAAATGGACACAAATTTTCAAGAAATAGTACAGTCCTAAAAAACATATCAAACCGAGGTTAGTAAATAGGTAAGGTTACCCAGTAACTAATGGCGATCGCCATATTGCGCGTCATCGGGCGTGCCAAGCGTTTCCTGACTAGTTGACTTTTTTATGTTTGTAGTGTACGTAGCGTTGCTTTCTAATTTCGTAGTGTTTTATATGCTTATATATAAACTTTATTTGACTATTTACAACTGTTTTACATTATAGTGAGAGTAAAACATTGAAAAAATTTTAAAAAATTGTTGATTAACTCAATAAAGTTTATAAAGATTGTAATTTTATTTTGGTAATTTATAAGAAAACTGCATCAAATAATATCTTGATATCCAATTAGTATTTACATTTGTGAACCCATTTTTTTAGACATACAAAACCTTTTATTAACTCCGTAATAACAGTTTATTGAAAGAACTGGGTAGTGACCGTAGAATAATAAATTAATTAATATGTGACTGTGTTTCGCTGAGTCAACTATCATTTTATAATTTATGATTTATAAGCGCATTTTTTTGGCAAAAATATTTACATTAAATACTTTTTACAGCTATGAGTACACTAATAACTAGCAGTCATTAACCATTACTTAAAGCAATATTTTGAAATAAAGGACGACATGCTTTGTGTAAGAATATGTGATTAGATCGTCTTATCATTTTAATCATTTTAATTTGAATGGGCACGCTGTGTGACGCTTTTCGGCGTAAGAATATTATTGGTGGAGAGTTTAAGGATCCAAATTCAAAAAACACACATTCCATAAATAATAGAAAAGACACAAATAATAGAAAAGACATAAATAACCTCTCAACAATATACATGTCCATTAATAACCTCTCAACAATATACCATTACATGAAACCCAAAAAAAAGGTCTAAACCAGCAAGACACCAGTGTTATATGTATGTACTATATACATGTAGTACATGAACATCTACGATAGTGCGAATTTGTTTATAAACATATAGACGTATTTAGGAATACGCGTAGTTGTAATTCGAACGAAAAGAATTTTCTAAATAACGTGCACTCTTATTTCAGTAAAGCACGCAGTAACGCTACGTAAGTGGCGGTGTTTACTCATAAGAGATTTTACAAATAATTTTCTTAAAAAGCTTGTTCCGCTTAAGTCTTATTTAAAGTAAATAAGAGTTATTTAAACTCGGTAGATTTTCACTGCCAGTTTTACTAGTTTATTAGAATCTTTCAGGTTTGGCTATCTTTATTGCCTAGCATCAATATTTTCATTATTTATACTCTTGGTAGAATTTATAAATATATATTTTTAAACTATAACATGAGACTTATTTACTTAAATTTAACATATTCTCTCTTAAGTTTTATAGGCTTTCAAAAACTTGTTTCACGTGTTCCTTTTAGCTGCATAGTGTACGAGGGATGTCTTTTATGTTTTGCATACTGGGGCATAGAGGACGCCACTAATCAAATGTCAGTACTAAAAATTAACTTCCATCGTCCGATACGTGTAGTGTTGTAGCTACAACGAACTGTCAATGGAATTAAACTGTTTGCCTAATATTTGCTTTTCTTCCAACTATTACCACTTTCTGGATTAATTACCTTCTACAACTTATTTTCTCTTCTCTTTTCGTATCTTTTTGTTCCCTTCTTTTCCTTTTTTTTTTCATTTTTCCCATTTGATTTATTTACTTTTTTTATAATTCGATTTCTCTATTTATTTTCCTCTTTTTACTTCCTACTTATTTTTAATCTTTGCTTTTTTCTTCTTTCCTTGCCTTTTATTTTTTGATAATCTTCTCTTTACTGGAAGTACCCCATCGAGCCTCCAATAGCCTTCCGGCTCAGCATCAAATCAAGTAAATATTTCTTTCCTTTTGGCAAAATACACTCCCTAAACACTATCAACTACATATAATTATTCTGAAGCAAATCTCAAGTGGCTTTAACGCGGTCAATCACATAGCATAGGCAAATCTTATTTCAGCAAAGTTCTGAGACTGAAACAGGACCTGAAACCAATCTTCTTCCATTCCATATACACAGTTTTGCATTTCTAAGATCCCTAGGGAGTTTAATTTGACCAAAAGAACTATGTCCGAGGCCCTTATATTCTGTAACTTCTCCAGAAATTATTAATAAAAAAAATTAATAAAAATAGATGAAATCTGGATAAATGAGTATACCCCGGAGACAAAAACACAATCTAAACAATGGATTTCTTCTAATGAATGTACTCCGAACAAGGCAAAATCCATTTTTTCGGCCAATCTGATTATGGTCACGATTCATTCCATTCGGAATTCTAAAGGCGTAATTTATATTATTCTTTGCAAAAGGATAGTACAATAACTGGCCAAAATTATTCTGATGTACTGGTCCGTTTCGATGTCGAACTGAAGAAAAAACAATCGCATTTATTCAGAAAAAAGGTTTGTTAGGAAACCAATTGATACCTCATCCACCATATTCACCAGATTTCCGAGTGATATTTTCTTGTTTTCAAACATCAAAAACTGATTTGGTTGGTTGAAGGAGATTCGGGGGGTGATCGCTTATTTTGACAAGCTCCCGAAATATTGCTTTTCAGACAGCTTAAAAAATTGGCAAGTCGCTAAACTAAGTGTATAGGATTAGGTGGAATTATCTTAAAAATTTTTTACCCCAAAATAAATGTTTCATTGAAAAATCACTCTCCCGTCAAATTGCCCTAACATATTGTGGCATATTGGCATATGTATAAATGAAAAGAAATGCTGACGAAGAGGAATAAAGACTATCCCAATCTTAGGTCTTTGTTGGATTTAATATTTTCTATTTCGTCTTTAATTTCTTGAGATGAGAGTTGGTTGTTTCCATTTTTATTAGGCTCCACATCTTCGATATCGATGCCTGTTGTCAAGCTCTGATAAAAATCGAAATTAATGATATTATACTATATTGCACAACGTTTAATGAAATGTATCGAGAAGACCACACTTTGAGTTTGCACTTCAAAATATCTAGATTAATTATGTAATATTTATCTGAGTATAATAATTTTGTATAATGACAATTCACATCTAAACAGAATAACAAAAAGCATGTACAACTTGAAATTACATCTGCGTCGTAATCAGCATAATCAGATTAGTCTCGAGTTAGTTTGTTCTTATTATAGATTCTAATTTTTCAGTTCAAGGATTGTATTTATTATTTTCACAATAATAGTATCATATTACAGTCCGAAGCTATCAATAGTTGATAAAAATTAAATTTATCAATTTTCGCTGTTATAATTCATATATTACATAACATGAAATTAAATTTAATAAGAATATACATATTACATTAGAATATATTTTTATATTTCAAATTTATCATTTTATAATTAGATGCTTTTCATTGATTGGAATATGTGAACAGATGTGAATACCCTGTGTTAAAGTTTCTACGACATTCTACACTCTATTTCTTACCTTTATGTGCTAAAAGTTACTTCTCATGTTAGTCAATATCATAAATGGTTTGATATTAATTATTAGGCTTAGGATAATTATGCACTAATAAACTTCAAAATATGAACTTAAAACTGCAAATATGCATAAAAAACATTCAGAATATGCACTTAAATATGCACTAAAAATCAACTTTTAAAAAATAAATACTAATTTTTTATATTATTTTTCCGCTAAAAGACATAAACAATTTTTTTTAGATTCAAAATTATTGACATTATAGTTACATTTAACTACAACGTGATGTAATAAATTTTCAAAAATAAATTTGGGCCTATTGTCGGCTAGAATATTTTTGTACTGTAAAAAACTCTCTCGGCATCACATGACACTATTGGTACAAATTCATATTTTACAATGTCCTTGGTATTTAAATGTTCATTTTTTTCAACTTTGTAACTTTATTTTGCAACACCTCACTGATATTCTTCAGTTGTTGATAGCACATATTTTTCGACAGCACTGCGTTTAAGTTATTGATGGAACAAGTTTTGTGCTTACTGTAATATGCTTTCGTTATTCCCCAGATTTGTTATATTGGGTTGAATATGCAATGATACAGTGGCACTCGTAGAACTGTGTCCCAATCTTTCTGCTGACATGTCGGCAACACATTTTTTTCTGGCTTATTACTAAAACATAAAAATGATATAAGAGTAAATAAAATATACATTTTTCTATTTTGCGTTCGAAATGAACTCATTATGAAACCCAAAACAGTATCGAAATGAGCTCCATTTCGATACGCTTTTTTTCATTTTTCAATGTTGGCGTTGTTCGAATACAGAAATAAATATCATTGCTGTCATTTGATTTTAAGAATTTATGTACATTTGACAGATTTGATATATGTCCGTATTTTACATAAACAACGTATGTTGTATACAATTGACAACAACATATATATGTTTCTATGTCACTCATGTTTATATTTTTAAATGAAATATCAAGTAATGTTAACGAAAATTAATAAATAATATGTAATATAATATACTGCGCCGAAAGCAAGATTTAAATTTGAAAATGTCAAGTATAAGTGTGACCAACTGCATGCTTTATATAAAAATTAAACTCTGAACTTTCAAATTAAATAATTCCAATTTAAGCAATTTATTAATGTAAAAAACGCAAAATAGAAAAAATAGTATAAAAACTCGTTTCATAAGGCCTTTTGCCGCACTCGCTCTTTAGAAAACTCGCCGCTATCGCGGCTCGTTTTCTAAACTGATCTCGTGCGGCAAAATGGTGCCTTATGAAACTTGTTTTTTAATATACTATTATAAGTGTATACCACTTGACCAAATTTAATAATTCGACCTTTAATAAATTATCCGCGTTCCAAGAATTATTGGGACATTTATCATAGAGAACGCTATGATAATTTATAACTGGCATTATACATGATAATCATAGATGGTTGTAAACTTATTATCCGAGAGACCAAAATTTACCGAGTAATAAAGTTTACATCTTGAATAGAAAATGCCTATTATTGAACCATCCTTGTAATAATTATTTTTTCATTTCATTATAATATTCATTTCAGTTTAAATTTGTTAACATCCGTTAGGTTTAGTTTGCAATGCAGCTGCATCTGAGAAAGACATTGTATGTCGAAACAATTGTTATGGATATTTTATCGCAATATAGTGAAAATTAAGTAATATTGCTTTTTTTTTATTTCAAGAGTAGTGAAATTCATTAAAATTTGTTTTATTTTATCCCGATAATAGTTATAATGGAATTTCATCAAATAAAGGCTGAAACAATCCTATATTATAACAAGTGTTCATTTGAAAAATCAATCTAGTAGCATGTGATTTACTGACAACATTTTGAAGTATGTCGTAAATTAAAATTTACTACTTAACCTACGAAGTCGTATATTTTGACAGTTTCATACATACAAATAAATAACAAATAATAAGTATTTATTGAAAACTATAACAAATGTTGAAAATGTTGTCCTTCAAGATCAATGCACTTTAAAATCCTCCGTTCAAAATTTCTGATGATATTCTGCAACATTACTGGATTGTTATTAATTTCCATGAATTTCTGTTCGATGCTCTGTAGCATATCATTCAAATTCAATATAGGTGTTCGAAATATGTTATTTTTTAGATAAGGCCACAAAAGGAAGTCGCAAGGTGTTAAATCGCATGAACGTGCAGGCCAGGCAATTTCAGTATTTCGACTAATTATACGCTCATCAAAACATTCTCTTAAATAATCCAAAGATTCTGCAGTACAGTGACAAGGTGCTCCGTCTTGTTGGAAATATGCATTTTTAAGTTCATCATCATGCAACTGATTGACAAATGGTTGTAAAATTTCCGTACGGTACCTTTGAGCAGTTAACGTTCCCTGAAAAAATATTGGTCCAATGATTCGCCTTTGGCTTATCGCTGCCCAAACACCAATTTTCTCTGGATGTAGCGATTCTTCATTAATTACATGTGGATTTTCACTACTCCAAATTCTTGTATTTTGTGAATTTAGGTATCCCGTTTTATAAAACCATGCTTCATCAGTAAAGATGACTCTTTGCGAAAGTTCTCCATTATTGTTCATATTTATAAACCAATTACAAAACTGTAGTCTACGTGGGTAATCAATTTCTTGTTCGGCTGTGACACGGTATGGATAAAGTTGCATATATTTTTTTAATAACTTGTAAGTTGTACAGACAGAAAGGTTTATTTGTAGACTCAAATGTCGAACAGATGTTTGTGGTTCATTTTCCATTATTTCTTCAACACAATTGACAACTTGAGGTGTACGTTTCTTAACTGCTCCGCTGCCTGATTTTCTGAAGAGACTACCAGTTTCAGAAAAAAGTTTTAAAGTTCTATCCAAAGTATTCTTAAATTGTATATAATCTATTACAAAATGTGGAAACTCAACTTGAAATTCTCCCATGTAATCTTGAACTGAATAAACCCATAAACCATCAATTTTATTACCACTGCGAAAATAAGCCTGGACTAAAAAAATTTTATGTTCTGAAGTGAAAGCCATTTTAAAACTGACAAGCAATTTATTTAAACCAGAATCGACGCACGATTATTTTATGCACTGATATTTGTGATTGACATTATCAAATGTCATTTGGATTTACGTTTACGGAACAACAAACACATACTAATATATATGCGTCTTATTCTATCAAAATTTCAAAGTAACCTAGATTGACTTTTCAAATGAACACTTGTTATGTTCTTCTTTAAACATAGGCAATAAATTCTTGAAACTTTCTAATTAAACATTTTGATCAAGGAATTAAATTAATTAAAAAATTAACAAACCCCAGAAGAGCAAATGTCTGCTGCGATGTCAGTGGCAAAACTGTAACTAAGTATCTACTCTGCGAATACAAGACAGTTACCTAACTAAACAATTTTTATCTTGTACTGTCTTAGTACCTGATGATACTAAAAATTTCGCACTTAAATACTAGAGAGGATCTAAGAAGAGTAAGATATGATAAACCAATATATTAGTCTAAATACTATATTGATATGTATGACTAATTGTAAGGCTAAATAGCTTCCTTTTAATGTTTTTTTGCGTTACATAAAAGCGATTCTCTTCATGTTAGTGTGTATAAATTGGCGTACTAATTATATGTGACGACATTCTTAGTCAAATTTGGAGTTAAAAGTCTCAATACTAAAACGGTGTATCATGCTTTCTGTGTTTTCAGAAATAATCTGAAGGAAACATACAATTGACAACATTTGTGAACCTTACGTTTTAAATCGTGCACATGTAGCAAAAGAAATAAAAGTAGCTTTTGAAATTACATATTTATTGTGAAAATATTACAAAGTTTTAAAAGTTTGTGATAGTATTCACTTATTTTTGTACATCGTTTTGACAGGAATCAAAGAGCTGTAGAACTTTTCCTTTAATGAAACCCCAAACAAAAGAATCTAATGGATTGAGATCGGGAGATCTCGCAGGCCATAATATGGGACCCCCACGACCAGTCCATCTGTTTATCCAACCAGTCTTTTACAATTACAAGCAGAGTGCGTAGGGGCGCCATCATGCATGAAAATCATATTATGCCATATGTTCAACGTTATCTCATCAATAACTTGTTCTAAAATATTGAAGTATTCACCGGCATCCAGACGATTTGGTAAGTAAATTGGTCCAACTACCCTGTGATTTATTATAACCAGTCAAACGTTAAGGAAAAACTTTCTTTGGTAACCGTATTCGCGAAATTCATGTGGATTTTCATCTGCCCAATGATGAAAATTATGAGTATTAAACACACCATCTCTGGTAAACATGCATTTATCACACCAAAGAATATGTCTTAGAAAGACACCTTCTGTCCGAACTTGCCCGGTACGGCATTTTTATTTGGGTGCCTCCAGTTTGGGAAACGCACTTGATATTTCCGTTCTGCCACGCTAGTATTTCCATGACAGAAACCGTATTTCATGTACATATTGGCATATCATTGAACGTAAAAATCACATTGAGCAAACAAAAGAAGAAGTAAATACAGAAACACGAAAACGAATCGAAACTATACAAATAAACACGAAAAAAACAGATTACATAAAAATAAGCAAGTCGAATGAAGAAGGTAAGTGTATAAGTGTCAAAATTTGACAGTAGTATTTGACTGGAACAACATTAGGCTATCTACTTGTGGCTACTTATTGTTTTACAACGTTGTCAGATGTGTTTTTCGTCAAAATAAGTTAATAAACAAATATTAGAAGTTTAAAACCAAAAAGAAAACTTGAACGAAAAAATAGTAATAAAAATTCTTCTTCATTCTAAATTGTATCTTTTTCTTTCAACAAATATCGATTAATAACACTTATTTAAAGACTCAAAGTCCGATCTTTAGGAACCTCTTGCAGAGATATGACTTGACTTCCTTCTTTCCACTGTTTAAAAGCTCCTAACTAATTTTATTTCGGAATACCTTCAAAATAACCGTCAACTGTGGTATTAATCTCTTTTCAGACAAAATCCTTCTAGCCCGCAAATTGCGTTTAAGCCCAAAAAAATAGCTAAAAGTCACAAGTGAGTACGACGGATGTTCTATTACTTTTATATATTTTCCAGACAAAAACTAGAGAATTAAAACTGCCGTATGGTACGATGCATTTTCATGGTGGAGCATAATTCCCTTATCTGAAACTCTACTGAACACTTCAGGTAAATATTTTTCAGTGTATCACTTAGCTGTAACTGTCTCTTGTCCATCTAGCTTAATTGCATTTAATAAGCCCGTACTTCTGAAGAATACTGCATACATAACCTTTTTCATAGCTCACTGCTTCTTAGTCATTGCAGAAGCTTCCTCATCTCAAACTCTCTTGGCGGGTAGGAAGGTCGAAAAATGGAACATAAGTTTCGTCACCTGTCACTATTCCGGAAAAAAAATTGGTGCCCGCGATTATTGAAGAAATTTAAAATTTCATGGTAAATTCTTACACGCTCTGCTTTTTGGAAGTAAGAAAGGTGATGCGGGACAAAACGACTTACCACTTTTTTTAAATGCAGGTGATCGTGTATTATTGTTTTAACAGCTGAGGATCCAATCTTGAATTGCTGCTCTATTATATAAGTGGTTTTATTGTCCTCTTCGATTATTTTTTTACAGCAGGATTTTTCTTGTCGGTAATAGCCGTAGGAGGGCTCCCTGTTCCTTTTTGATGCTGAACAGAATTAATTTTGCATTCAAGTTCCTTATTCCATCGGTAAATTGTAGCCAAGAAAGGTGCTTGTTCACTAAAAACTGAATCTAAACTCTCTTTGCACTCATAAACGCTTAAACCTCTTTTAAAATCATAATAAATTATGAGTTGAAAGTACCCTCTGGTTATTTCCATTTTCTTATACTTTTAAAAAATAAATAGCTGAATTATAACGAACGTAACTTCAACAACAAGACGTCAAATGACAGGCAAAGAGTTACTCTAAATAAACACTGTATATATTATTGTTTTTCACAGTCTACTAGATTTTCTTATTCTTATCCCTTATCCCTCGTATCGTACCGATCCGCCTTATAAGGTAGAATTCATGCGGCTTTTTGGACAAATTGTACAGTTAAGCTCACATAAATCTAATATAACCTAACTTGTCAAAATCGTCAAAATTTTCTAATATTGCTTAGTGTTTATCAATCTTTTTTGAAAGACAGACAAAAATGTCAAGTAATTTTTTAATACAATTTAGAAAACACAAATAAACTAATACTTAATTGATCCGCCATTTGCATCAATTACTACCCTTAACTTTTAGGCACGGAATCAATGAGACTCCTTAAAAAATTAGGTTTTTCAAGAACGTTTTCCCAGGTATTTTCAATAAATTTCCATAGTTGTTCCCTATTAGTAAATCTTATACGAGATCTATGAATTTGCTTTGTCATTATTTTTATTTTCTCTCAAATATTCCAACAAATTGTGATCTTCTACATCAGTTTGCGACATATACTGCCTTCATTTTCACATCTTTTTTTAACTTGTAGTACTGTACATTTGTTCAATGAAATTCTTCTGGACTTGTTTAATGGCACAACTTTCCAAATTTAACAAAATTTGTACTTTGTCTGCCAGAGTCAGGTTTCTTGCCATTTTGGATTTAAAAAAGTGTCTAATGTCATTTTGACGTTACAAGAATAAATTGCAACAAAACAAAAATTTAAAAATGGTTTATACTAGATTTATGTGAGCTTAACTGTACTTGCATACGTACTTTGCAAAAGTTACGTTAACGTTCATAAAATAAAATAAACGTTTTTATATTTACATTATACATTATAATACATTATACATTATAATAGATTGCCTTTATTAATACCAAGAAGTTTGCAAAAGCTTAAGGAGTTGTAAAATTCTTTATCTCCGGTGTGTTACCAAGTCGTTGCATTATTTATTGCAGTGTACGCTCAATGAATTTGTTTTACATGAAACGATACCTATTATCTTGCTTATGATTGAAAGATTAAATCTTATATAAACATATATTTTGAATACGAACATCTTAATTCAATGCCTCAATAGTTTTATAATAATTCTTTTAATAAATTTTTTATAATTTAAATTGAAAAACTTTTTTTAAAGATAAAAATTTCATGTACAAATTTCCAAATAGTATTTTCAAGATATTACACCACGATCATTGCATTTAAGATCATATTGTACACTTAGAAGCTGATGCAAGCGTTACTACAGTGGTAAATACTTATCACCGGTTTTGATAATACGTCACATACGAGTAATTTTGCACTCATACATATATACACTTGAAAGTCATATATAAGCAATCAAGTTTGAATGTACCGTCAATCCAATAATATCTCTCTATTTAAAATATATATATAGCGAGTACTATTAGTACACAGTGTTTCACAAAAATGCCTTCCTTAAGACTTGGTGATACTATTCCTAACTTCAAGGCTAAGACAACTCAGGGACTTCTGGACTTTTACAATTACCAAGGAAATTCGTAAGTCTATTTATTTTTCTAAGTTTTAATTATAAATTAATAATACAATACTGATACAGTTTCTATAGAATTTAGTATAATATGTGAAATATTTAAAATAATAAATACATTTACGCACGATCGGTTAGTAAACTGAACATTTCTGACGTTCAAACCGGTTAGAAAGGGTGCTATTACATACCAAGGTAGGTAATAGCACTTTACCGACTAGCTTATGTCACTTTTCCGGTTAGGTAGTATCATTTCAGTATTTATGGCGCGTCAGTGTCATTTAAATAAGTAAATCAAATAATAATAAAGCTATTCAAAAATATTTATTAAGTAAATACTAAGAAAACGTTTTAATAGAAAATTTAATTGTAACATTAGAATTTCCATGACTATTTACTGTTAAAGAAAGATCATATTTAAAATTGTAGGATAATAATTTAGTAATCTGTCAGAAAATATCACTATTAATTGTTACGTACCTATCAAAAAGCATTTAATAATTTAATAATAAATTTAATACTATTATATTTTTGAAATTTAGTGATTTAGTGATTTAGTGAAAACAGTATACAAACCTCGGCGGAAAGATTCATTCCCGTCTCGAGATTAAGTTCACTAATCTTTCGACAGTAATGAACTACTTTCCGACTCGGTATGTAATATACTGTTTAAATCAAAATAACAACAGATTTTGTAATTACGTGCATTCGTTTTGGTGGCTATTATAATAAAAACTTCCTTTCATTAAATGTGTAATAATTACTGATCAACTTGATTTTTGTTCCCTTATACACTAATATCTTATGTGTTTTTGCATCCTGACTCTGAAACTAGATTCAAAATTTCTCCATCATGTCAGAATTTTGAAATAGTTCCTCAAATATTCTTTTCCCAAAATATGAAATTTTAATATATTTTAAGTATTTTATTTTATCAACTTCAATGTAAAATTTACTATTTTATATCCATTCAATTACACACCTGTTCGCGGCTCGACAGGCTTGCATTTGGATCATGTAGTCCACATTCAAACGTGATAACCACTAGACGGCTCACAATTTGAAAATTTTTCTTGCGGTAGTCTCGAAAATTGTTAATAGCATAGCTTCTAATAAAGCTTTTTAAAAGCGAGAAAAGTGTCATCTGCAGCACACAATGTAGATTGCTTTCACAAATTTTCAGCCATTTATTTAAAATAGCCAGGATTATTCATTCAAGTGAACTTTACCTTCCAAATTAGGATCCGCACTAACCGATATTAAACACAACATAGCCATAAATAAAAATGCCATTGTCTTATATGTCATCTTCTTATAAACTGCTTGCTAAACTTACTAATCTATTATGAATTTATAATGAACTATGTTTATTTCGATGTGTTCAAGTAGTTGAGATCATGTTCTAATACAAAAAAAAATAATCCAAATCGTTAATTAACTTATTCTATATATAATTCCTAATCCTATCATATGAGTATTATGTATATTTATGGTTCATTTAATTTGTTCATTCAAGCGAAAGCTAATTTACGAAAGAGACTGTACAAAATAAATTTACACAAACACTTGAATAATTAGACAATGAGTTGTTATTAGTTGTTATACTGTGTCAATCTTATCTGCATATGTTTATATTTGCGTTGTCTTTCATTATATCACAGCTATTCAGATAAGAGTAAAAACAAATTTGACCTTCTAAAGTGTAAAAAAATTTCATATTGTTTATATTTTTAATTTCTAATCTAATAAATGCAAAGCTATATATATGTATATGAATATGTATGTATGTATATACGACTCAGATCTGATAAGGAACAAAAGTGTAGCAAATCAACCAAGGTTATCATTTTGTTGTTAAATTTTTAATTTATGAAATCACTTTTAAAATGAAAAAAATAATTTTTTAATGTTTAATATTTTTGAGCTGTAAAAATAATAATATTTAATGAAATAAAAATAAAAAAGCAATATTACTTAATTTCCACTTTATTAAGGTAAAGTCCCATTACAATTGTTTCGACACACAGTGTCTTCCTCGGATGGAGTTGTATTCCAAACTGAGTTTGCAAACAGTTTGTACATCCGACGAAGACACTGTGTGTCGAAACAATTGTAATGGTATCTTATATATGGTATATCGCTGTTGCTGAGCGTAGTGTTGAGGAGACGCGAATGGGCCTGTGTCAATCCATTTAGTGGAAAATTTTCCGGAAAGATCTTGGCCTTTTTTTATTTAAATTAAAAACATTAAAAAAATCTATTTACATTTACTATTTCTCTTTATAGATGGATCATCCTTTTCTCGCATCCTGCTGATTTTACACCGGTTTGCACTACTGAATTGGGTCGCATTGCAGTCCACAAGCCTGAATTCCAAAAGAGAAACGTTAAATTACTAGCCCACTCATGCGATAAGCTAAACAGTCATGTCGATTGGGTCAACGACATTAAATCTTATTGCAAAGATATTCCCGGAGATTTCCCGTATCCCATAATTGCCGATGAAACCAGAGAACTTGCTGTTAATTTGGATATGATCGATCAAAACAATAAAGACGATGAAGAGCGGGCTTTAACTGTTAGAGCTTTGTACGTCATTGATCCCAAGCATAAACTAAGATTATCTATGCAGTATCCTGCATCGACAGGCAGAAATGTCGAGTAAGAATAAGATAAGGTTACATAAGTCTGAAATTTTGACATATTTTCTCTTTTCCAGTGAAATGTTGAGAGTTATTGATTCTTTGCAATTAGTTGACAGAATTCCTCAAGTAGTGACACCAGCCAACTGGACGGTATGTATATAGTAACAGATTCTGTTTTAAATTCCTTAACCATATTCTAATAATTAGTAAAACTATTTATTATTACTTTTTGTAATTCCTATTATCTTCTTTTTGATTTCAACTTGCCTTTACATTTTCAGCCTGGAGAGAAAGTGATGATTGTACCTGACGTTTCAGACGAAGAAGCTGAAAGATTATTCCCTGGTGGAATTGATAGAGTATCCATGCCATCCGGACTTGCATATGTTCGCACAACCACCCAATACAAAAATAAACTATAATTATTTGTATTAACTATTATATAACCTACAAAACGATAAAATAATACGTTCTTTATTGCCATAACAACATTGTATATGTTCATTGTCATATGTGAAAATAACATGGTTATTTGGAAAAATTAATAAAAATTTCCGAAATTAAATAAATCTGAATTGAACATCAGCAACAACTGATGTACAAAATGTACATCTAGTTTGTTAATAAACTTATATTGTGAAAAAGTTAATTTGTTTTATTTTAACATATTAAAGTTATAATGTAAGAGACAAGGGTGAATTAATATACCGTAAGGGTAAAGACAACTGGAAACACTGAAAACTGAAAATACCACATAACAATTTGAGTGTATGTATGACATATATCTGGCATTTGTCATCGCAATGTGTCGGAACAGTAACGAAACTATACTTTTTTAAGTAAGTTAAATAAACATTTATTTTATGTATGTGTTTATTCAACATGTTGATCTTATAAACGCTAAATAGACAAATACAGAGAACATTCAAAAATTAACTCCAAAACAACCAAAATGGCTTCTTCCAACAGAAAAAATAAAATAAAAAAATTCCTCAACAATAAATAGGTAATAAAGATATAAGCTCATTACTGATGTCAACAAATTTTCAAGTAGACTGCCCCTTTCAGCTAAACAATCTAATAAATAAACCTAATTTGTCATAGAAACCCTGTTGAACATTTAATAATATTTCGAATGAATCCTATGAAGTGCTTCTACTATCTTTTCCTTTAGTTCTGCTAAATTTCTGGCTCAATTTTGCTGGAAGATTTCTGATTTTACGAGTATATGCCCCCACAAAAAAAAAGTCACTAAGTCCGGGGACCTAGCTGACCAATGTATTCCGCTCCAATTACTTAGCATACGTTCAGGAAAGATATAATTTAAGTAATTTCGGACATTTCTGGAGTTATGTGCAGGGCATCCATCTTGTTGGAACCATATTTCATCAAAATTAATGTCGGTCAATTCACCAATGGCAGATATAATATAGTTCTGCAGCAAATTTAAATATTTCTGTCCATTCAAATTCCCATCTATAAAAAAGGTCCAATAATATTATCTCGAAGTATCCCAGCCCACACGTTTAGTTTTTGGTGATACTATGTATTTGCAACATAATGTAAATGACGGTTTTCTCTAGACCAATATCGCGCTTTTGATGGATTGTGCTTACCGTGCAATATAAAAGCATAGTAAGCGCCAAATAAGATGGCGAGCGGAGGGGGTGCGCAGTAGTCTGTTTTAAAACGTGCCCTCCCACTTATTCAAGTAATTGTCAGAATACATTTGTCAGTGACGCAGCATAATGTCTTTGCTAGGGGATCACAAAGTGATACACGCTCAAACGCGAGAAGTAGTTTTCAATGTTTACAATTATTTTTATGGTTTTCGTCTTCAACAAAGAAATTAATAAAGAAAAAAATAAATTCTATAGCAAATTTAGAAAAAGCAAGGCCAGTAATAACTATCTCTAATATAAGGAGTTAAGATTACATCTTAAGCAATCTATCGACAAGGACTATAAAATGTTTGTTTTCTTCTCGCAGCAATCGACGCCTGGAAATGTTCGCGCTTTCTGGAATTTTGTTGATTCACGAAGGAAAAAAATCAAGTCTACCCAACGTCTCAGTTATAATGAGATTGAATCTGACAATCTGGAAGTAGTGTGTGATATGTTTGCAGATTTTTTTGTAGCAGTATGTGTTAGCCATAATGATACGGCCACTAATTTTTCTAAACTTGATCTGTCTCATTTCACAAATCCATTTACTCTTAATAATGTAATCATTAACTGCGACATTGTGTTTTCTAAACTTCTCCCTGAAAGGTCGTTTCAGTCCTGGACCGGATTGTATTCCCGAATATTTCCTCCCTCAAACTGTGCAGTACTTCATCTCTTCCTTTATCAATTATTTACCAGCTTTCTATAAAATTAGAACGTGCCCGATCAATGGAAATTTGCTCACATTTTCCAGTTTTCAAGTCTAGTGACAAATCACTTATTAATGATTACCGTTCAATATCGTTACTACCAAATATTTCAAAAGTTTTTGAGCATATTGTATCCAGTTCTATGTATGACACCTTCGGTAAAGTAATTCACGTTAATCAACATGGTTTCTTGTCTGGCCGTAGCACCCAAACGAACTTATTGCAGTTTTGCTGCTATATAAATGACGTACTGGAGCGAGGATCTCAAGTTGAGATCATATATGTGGATTTTTCTAAGGCTTTTGACCGTGTTGATCACAAGCTGTTGCTCCACAAACTTGGTCTTTATGGAATTGGTGGTAGCTTGATTTTGTGGATTGCCTCTTCCCTATCTCATAGGTCTCAAATAGTTAAGTTGTCGTCGAAAACATCCAGAACTATATCGGTTATTTCCGGTGTTCCTCAGGGCAGCCACTAAGCACCAATTCTCTTTCTGCTTTTTATAAATTATATATATAAATACCTCACTTCTTCCAACTTCCTAGCCTACACAGATGATTTGAAAATATTTAAATGTGTGGACTTTTGCAATGGCGGTAGAGCGCTTCAGGATGATATTGATTTGCTAGCGGCATGGTGTATAAGCGACAATATGTCTCTTAATCTTGTAATGCTATATTATCACTTTTTCAAAGACAAATGATACTTATGTTTTTAATTACATGTTGCAAGGTACTGCTCTAAAAAGAGTTGACCACGTTACCAACTTGGGTGTTACTTTTTATGGTAATTTATCATTTACTTTACATTTACATCATATTATAAATAAATCCTTGCAGTTATGCGGCTTCATTAAACGTGTATGCAGTGACTTCACCAACATCATCTATACTGTGATGACTCATCCAACGATGCGTCGCGCGGCATACCTCTAGCGCTTTTCGATGGATGTAGAACGCTCGGGAAGAGAATTTCACATTCATATATAAGCCGTCGAGGAAGGGATTGAGGATATTCAATACCGAATTATCGTCGAGTAAACTTACATAAATATATCTTATTCGTGCTTATTCGTTTTTATTATTAATATAGTGTGTGTCTAAAGTTACCGTTAGTTTTATTTAAGAACCCGAAAAGACAAACTTTACAATATTATACAAATTTAGAACGCCCTGGTCAGGTCTATATTTGAGTATTGTTGTGTGGTATGGTCTTCCTATCAAGATCGGATCGAGCGAATTCAGCATAAAATGTCTAACCTTATACTCTTCAAATTAAAAATTGGTAAAAACTAAATATAATTACGCGGAGAGATTACAACCACTGTGTATTGAATCGCTGGAGAATAGAAGATGTAAAGCATTTATTAAGCTCGGATACCAGCTGTTACACAATAACATAGACTGTTCTGCCCTTCTTTCTCTGTTGCTTTTCCACCGTTTCGTGCTCGCTCTGGTGACACGTTTCATATTCAAAAAAGTCTAAGTATATCAATACGTTATGCACGTATAACGCATTTGTTACAAATGAAACAGACATGCAATATACATATCTGTAACTGTACACATGGACAATACACCTCGTATTTTCAGCATTTACTTCTGCTTAAGACACGTGTTTCTGCCATCTATAGGCGTCATCAGTCAAGCTAGTGAAGCAATGTAATACAAAATAATGAAAATCTGTTAAAAAACAGATTTGTACCTGTATATACATTTAAGCTGAAATCGCCTACAAGACACAGCAAATTCCGTCCTATCAGATGGCACTATATAATAAGTGACACCTGACGGACGAAAGAGACTATGCCGAAAAAGGCAACCTTTCCCTTGACCAGCTAAGCTGGTACATAAGAGAAGAAAATACGTATATAGGTGTAGTCCATTAACACGAGCCAGATGGCAGTAAATATACAAAAAGGTTTAAGTATATCAATACGTTATGCACGTATAACGCATTTGTTACAAATGAAACAGACATGCAATATAAATATCGTAACTGTACACATGGACAATAGACCTCGTATTTTCAGCATTTACTTCTGCTTAAGACACGTGTTTCTGCCATCTATAGGCATCATCATCTATAGGCTTTTTGTGTATTTACTGCCATCTGGCTCGTGTTAATGGACTACACCAATATACGTATTTTCTTCTCTTATGTACCAGCTTAGCTGGTCAAGGGAAAGGTTGCCTTTTTCGGCATAGTCTCTTTCGTCCGTCAGGTGTCACTTATTATATAGTGCCACCTGATAGGATGGAATTTGCTGTGTCTTGTAGGCGATTTCAGCTTAAATATATATACAGGTACAAATCTGTTTTTTAAAAGATTTGTATTATTTTGTATTACATTGCTTCACTAGCTTGACTGATGACGCCTATAGATGGCAGAAACACGTGTCTTAAGTAGAAGTAAATGCTGAAAATACGAGGTGTATTGTCCATGTGTACAGTTACAGATATGTATATTGCATGTCTGTTTCATTTGTAACAAATGCGTTATACGTGCTTAACGTATTGATATACTTAAACCTTTTTGTATATTTACTGCCATCTGGCTCGTGTTAATGGACTACACCTATATACATATTTTCTTCTCTTATGTACCAGCTTAGCTGGTCAAGAGAAAGGTTGACTTTTTCGGCATAGGCTCTTTCATCCGTCAGGTGTCACTTATTATATAGTGCCACCTGATAGGACGGAATTTGCTGTGTCTTGTAGGCGATTTCAGCTTAAATGTATATACAGGTACAAATCTGTTTTTAACAGATTTGTATTATTTTGTATTACATTGCTTCACTAGCTTGACTGATGACGCCTATAGATGGCAGAAACACGTGTCTTAAGCAGAAGTAAATGCTGAAAATACGAGGTGTATTGTCCATGTGTACAGTTACAGATATGTATATTGCATGTCTGTTTCATTTGTAACGTTTCATATTCGTTTCTATCGAACTGAATATAGTAAGCATAACCCCATGGACCGAGTTTCATTAGAACTGAATCCTTTATCTGGAATCGATTTGCATAATATTTCAAACCACGCCTTTCTGGAATTCCTAAAAAATTTGCGGTTTTCTTGATTCTTCTTTATTTATAACATTTGTAACCATAATTTACAAACTTGTGCACGTTTTATTTTGTATTATGCAATTGTATTATTTGGAATTTCTGTTACTTGTAATGTATAATAAATAAATAAATCAGAAGAATAGGCATCAGAACGTATGCCTGAAGACAACCAACACCATCAGATCCACCCTGACAAAAACGAAACCAGATAATGAAAATTAGAGAATCAGACTATATATGCAAAGTACCCTGTGAATGTAGAAGAAAATACATATGAGAAACATGCAGACTTCTAAAAGTCAGGATCAAAGAACATCAGAAGGTGGTCCGGCTGTGACAAACCGACAAATCACGTCTAGTACAACATGCCTGGGAAGAGGGACACAGGATTACATGGAACAATGCAGCAACCCTGGGAAAGGAGTACCATGAGACCAAAAGAAAGCTGAAAGAGATAGCATATATGCCCATAACACCAAACGCCGTAAGTACATCGAGCCTGGAGGTAGAAGATGTTTGGCTACCAATTATTCGGAAAAATATACAGAGACGACATATAACCACAATACCAGAGACAGAATAAAAAAGATGACCCAAGGCGCACACAACACGACGTAGTAATGTAGAACATTAGAAACTACAGATTGTATCTTAAATATAAATAGAGGTTTTAAGAAATAATATTTTGTCCTCCCGATTTAGTTGAAAGTTTCAAATTTCAGACCTGGTGCGAATCTCCAAGGAGTACATTTCACAATAAAAATAAGGAACACATCAGATATGATTTTGGCAAGAACTAGCCCTTCTCAGGATAACCCTGAAGACAGTAGATTGACCGCCGAAACGTCGGATTATTCGAATCCGCCTACAAACGATGAAAATAGCCCAAACAACTACTCAATTAGTGTTTCATATCCTGCGGTAATATGTTCTATGGTTTCGATATTTAGATTACATCATAACCTCCAATTATCAATTTTGAATGTTTGTATCTTTAATTATGTATTTCGTTGCGAGTGGTATTTTCTATAATTTCTCTAGTGTTAATCACTTGACCTTTATTACATGTATTAAATTTTATATTAAAAAAATGTATTTCCAGATCAAATATTACTAATAAGATAACACAAATAAAAGTATAGTTGTTTATTATTGAAATAAATAATTTCATTTAATAGGTACATAAAAAGTAATAAAAAGTAATTATCCAATGATATTTCTATAAATTATTTTTACATTTTATACATAGTAGTTGTACGAACATACACAATTCCAGACGGCATCGAAACTCTATCAATTCCGCCAGGAAATAGTTTTTCCGCTTCTTCATCTGATACTTTAGGAACAATCATTACCTTTTCGCCAGGCTGTAAAAAACGAATTAAAATTAGTAATTGCATTTTATACATTTTACAGACGGCGCGGCTCGTGATGACGTATTTGGGAGTGCAAGTACAATGATGCGAGTGCTTCGTGTATTCTCGTGTACTAACTGTAACGTTTTCTTAGTAAACACCGTAAACACACGAGGCACTGGCATCATTGTACTTGCACTCCCAAATACGTCATCACGAGCCGCGCCTGCATTTTACAATTGTAATAAAGAAAGTAAGGATGACCAAGCAATTAGAAACGTAGAAAATATATACTGGGTGTCCCATGACATGACTGCCACAGTTTTAGAATGTGTTACAGAGGAAATTTCTAGTTAAAAATGTATAATGAACATATGACCAAAACTCTTTCGTAACTGAGGTACGAACATTTGAAGTTTTAGATAACCCTACTAATGCAGGTATTTTGTACCGCTGCAAAAAGAATCTCATTAAAAATCTCATTTAAAAAGAAGTCGCTTTATTAAATTAGTTGCTCAAAATGTCCACAAGATTGTTGTATGCATAGTCCGTTAACAATCTCAGGATCAGAACGAAAAGTTTCTGCGATATCCATAATCCTAGAAACAAGTAATTTTCTTGTAGGTGTAGGTTTCCGCGGTCGTTCTCTAGATGTTGATCTCGGTTTCCGGGTTGGAAGCGCGTCGAGTTAGGCGTAATTGCCAACGTTTCGTCCACTGTTTCAAGGGACATCTTCAGGGCTGTACGTAGATGTTCGTCGTTTCGCAGTAGCTTGACGAAACGTTGACGTTGACCAAACGTTGGCAATTACGCCTAATTCGACGCGATTCCAACCCGGAAACCGAGATCCACATACAAGTTATTTTCTGTTTTTCTGTATAAACAAAAGTTTTCACCCTTCGCCATAAAAAATAATCTAGGGGATTTAAGTCTGGTCACCTTGCTGCCAAATAACTGCTGAACGTCTTCCATCCTTTCGCATGACCAAAAGGACATCAAGAGGGAAAAGTGCCTGACTTTTTGGAATCGATTGCAAATGATTCCCATTTTCGTGTCATTACCAGTGAAGAATTTTTGATGTTTGAGTATAACTCAGAAACCAAGCACCAGAGCATGTAATAGTACAGTATAAACTCTCCAAGATCCAGAAAACAAGATGAGCAAGTCGAAGATCAAACTTATGCCGATTTGCTTTTTCGATAGCCAGGGAATCGTTCACAAAGAGTTTATGCCTCATGGCTAAACGGCCAAACAACACTTTTATTGAGAGGTTCTTGAAAAACTTCATGCATGTGAAACCAAACATCAAGAACAACTAGATGTTGCATCACGAAAATGCGCCTTGTCACACAACAATTTTAATAAACTTTATTCAACCGACTTGAGTTCTTGTACCTTTTCCCTCTTTCCGATATTGAAAAATCTCCTCAAGGGAGGTCATTTTGGGACACTCGAAAATATTAAAATTGCTGTAACTGATCAGCTGAATCCTATTCCAGTATCCGAGTTCCAGAACTGCTATGAAGATTGGAAGAACAGTCTCCAACGCGGTGCGGTTTAGGATGTTATTTTAAATGAGACACTATTGAATTGTAATTCAATTCGAATAAAAAAATTGAAAAAAATCAGTCCCATTTCTTAGTTTACACACCTCGTATACGAAATTATTATGTTAGACACAACTAAAATATTATAGTATTCGAACTTCTAGGCACATGCAACTTATAGCATTTTACTGTGGAGGAGACACGAAATATATGTCCAGGATATTTATCATACTAAAGAATGTATAGATGGCGCTGTAATCCATGAAATTTAATTTTTTTCAATTTCTCGCACTGAGAACCTAAGCATACGATTCTGCAATACGTGTGTAATAAAAAATATGTTTTCTTTGTAAATAATCAAAATGAGTCTTAGAAAAACTTTATTCATTTTACAAATTTTGAATAACTGGAAAAATGTCGCCTGTATGTAAATGTAAATTGCTGCTGAATAAATTATTTTTAGCGTAACCCAAGAACAATGACGTGTACGTAGTACCACCTTGGGGTGCATGATTAACCTGAGTCTCCTCGCTACTCACGTAGCAGTTCTTTTTCCAAAATGTTTCGGTACATTTCATCATTCAAGTGGCTTTCAATAATGTGGGGGCCGATTGTTCCCAATTATTCCACACCATACGTTGACAGTCCAAGGACGCTGGTGTTCAACTTGGCGAAGCCAGCGCGGATTTCTAACACTACAGTAATGTGTACTCCATCGATTAACCGTTCTGTGGTTTGTGAAAGACGCCCAGAATTAACAGTACGCAAGTACAGAATTAGCTATAGTTGATGTTTGTCGCTCTAAAAGTAATTAAAAGCAACACACAACAACACAAACAATAGGATATAAAATGACGTTACAAAAAAAAAATTGGTGTCCAACTTCTTCATAACTTTTTTCAGATAATGTAAATGGTGATAATGTAGCCGCCAAGAAATCTCTCCTTAAATTCATTTTTTTAAATTATAACCTTCGGTTCAAAAGTAGTAATAATGTAATTAAAATACCTTCCAATTTGCTGGCGTAACTATTTGAGGAATTTTATCTACTAACTGTAATGAATCGATCACTCTCAACATTTCACTAAAATCATAAATTGTTAGTTATTGACACATGCTAATCTTAAGAACTTACTCCACATTCCTGCCAGTCGAAGCAGGATATTGCATAGATAATCTCAGTTTATGTTTCGGATCAATTATATACAGCGCCCTGACAGTCAAAGCTCTATCTTCGTTATCTCTATTGTTTTCGTCAATCATATCCAATTTTACAGCTAGATCCCTGCTCTCGTCGGCGATTATAGGATAAGGAAATTCGCCAGGTATATCTTGGCAATAAGATTTAATATCGTTAACCCAATCGACATGACTATTCAATTTGTCGCAAGAATGGGCTAATAGTTTGACGTTCCTCTTTTTAAATTCACCTTGGTGTACGGCAATTCGACCTAATTCCGTAGTACAGACCGGTGTAAAATCGGCTGGATGCGAGAACAGAACCACCCATCTGAAAATTGAATAGTGATTAGAGTAAATGATTATTTTGTAACTAACTTATTATCTCACTTCCGAGGTACTATAATGTTACTTTATACGACACGACATTATAGTATTTGACTTAGATAAATATATATTTTTTTTCAACAACGACAAAGATATTTAATTAAAACTTATATTTTAAAATCATGGTTATGTTTAGTAAGCCATGGAATTAAAATTCAGTACTTGACTTAAACTCTCAGAATTAACTTTGTATACGTCCAAATATGAATAATGGTTGAATTAACTGAAAAAGAACGTACTGAAATTCAGATCATGATTGGTTTTGGTGACCGCGTGAGAACTTATGAAGAAGTATGCGATTTATTTAACAATTTGCATCATTTACCGAAAAGCGGACGACAAAAAGTCGCAACTAATGGAGTTATTGCTCAAGATATTGATATAGCATTAGAAGAATTAACACAAACTTATGCACTAGACTATGATATAAGTTGCCGATCAGTATCCAGAATATTGAGGCACGAAAAATGTCACCCGTATAAACCACATTTAGTGCAAAAATTACTGGACGGGGATTATGATCCTAGAATTCAATTTTGCGAAAGAGTGATGGAGATTTGCGAAAATAACCAATATTTTATATACACTTTGCAGTTTTCCGACGAGGCTACGCTTTGTTTGAATGGTACCGTTAATCGCTATAATTGTCGATATTGATCAATAGATAACCCTTATTGGATGCTAGAAACGCATATACAACATCCGCAGAAATTAAACGTTTTGGCTGGTATTTTCAGGAACCGTATTATTAGTCCTTTTTTCATTCATGGTACACTAACTGGACAGAGTTATTGAGACTTTTACGTGATCAAATTGATCTTAATATTGAGGAAGATGGAATATGGATTGGAATTACCTGTAAGTGTTTGGTTCCAACAAGATGGAGCACCCCATCACTATGCCCTTAATGTAAGAAGTTATTTAAACCAAAGATTCCCAAATCGGTGAATTGGTCGTAGAGGATTCATTGAAAGGCCCGCACCGTCTTCAAATTTAAATCCACATAATTTTTATTTTGGGGGTATTTAAAATCTGTAGTTTATACTAAACGACCACATAATCTGGACGAGTTACGGCAGAGAATAATTGAGGAAGTGCAATTAATTCGTGAAAAGCTTTTGGCAAATGTCATTCAAGAATTTGTTCACTTGACTTGCATATTGCCAAGAAGTGAACGGTCATCATTTTGAAAACTTTCTTAACTGATATTGATTTTGTTTTGTAACGAAGTTCGCTCTCAAACTTAAGATTATTAGCGAATGTTTACACTTGTTTAATTCAATCAGAATTAAAAACGCAAAATGGTCGTAAGTTTGGAGCGCGGTGTATATTTGTGTAAATATATTTATTAAGAATATTGTGTAATTATACTTGGCTCGTACGCTTGCTTCATGTGAACGCGAAAATATCCGACCCCTTCTTAATGTTCACGCCGGCGTGGATATATTCATAGAAGTGGAACTCCTTCCAATAAGGACCGTTTTTGTTCAATATTTTCTATATAAAACGCCCAAAATTTCACAGAAAAGGCAATTATTCAGCCAGTCAATCCGAGGCTTCCTGGCTAATACTAGAGATACCCCGACCTTCTCCTCCAACCTTAGTTCTACGCTGATATGATTTTAGCGAAGAATTAAGGAACCATCTCTCTTCTGCTTGTGTATTGATATTAGTTGAGGCATAAGTAGATGAGTTATATTTCCCGAAGATGATATTAGTTGTCTTCCCCCGCACTCTACCTTCTTCTAAATAAAGAATCTGACACCGTTTTATGTTGCGTTTGTACGAACCGTTTCCGCTAATTTTCTGTACAAACGCGACATCCGTTATACTCAGAAGTCCTCTGCATTCGAAGAGAAGGTCAAGGGAGAAGAAAGAGGAAAGTAACCGTAAGCATATATCTATACTGTTAATGTCACCGAAACAAACGAGATAAAACTTTGTATTAAAGAAAGCTGAATAATTTAAAAGTAGATGTTTTTATTATCAAAAATAAAAAGGCAAATAAAAGCAACTTGTTTCGTATTACAGAAATTCCCGAATTAATAGTAACTCCAGTGACAGAGATATCTAGGTAGAAATTTTGAGTTACTAATATAATCAATCCGTGTTAAATTTATTATTCATTATATTATAAATTTCTGAATTATTGTTATTAATTAGTATGTTCCCCGAAATATTCTTTAATCAGAATTCCCGACTTTTCGTGTACGATTAGTAGAATACTACCACATTACTTGTCCAGCTACAAACGATAAAAGGGTTGATATCGTAGTTAATATATCGCAAATTATAATTTCTTTGGAAATCAGTCACATAAACAAAAAAATTTAATGTTAAATATCTATTGTTTGTTCTGTTTAACGTATGTGTGAATTTACGATACGATAGTATCTTTTCGTTTGTCCACGAAGAATAACGAGACCTATTAATATGTTCAATATTTTTTTTTGTTAATAAACATATTGCTATGAATAGTGGTTTGAAAATTTAGCACGCCACCATCCACAACTAGTTTTCCCAACTATGTTACTCGGATAACAAGTTTTTTCCCTTTTTAAATTTATATACATTTTCAATATACAGTCTCTTCCCAAATAAATGTACATTTTTAAATTAAATTATTTTTAATTAACAATCCATAGCAATGTATATCATATGTAATCGACTATTGTAATTCTATTGTTCTTCGGGTGAAGAAAATATCATAGATTAATGTTACTAAAAATATATTTTATTTTATTTTATTGAATTTCTTATCAGATACAAATTTACGAATCTCATTTATGTTTATAAAATATTATGAGAACATAGAGAATAAACTTACATTTTTTTGTTATTGTTATCCAGTGCGTTTTTTTCTTAATACACAAAAAAAAACGACCCCACAGCTTGAGAATAACCCTCACACGTGTTAAAAAAGAAAAATAGATATATTATAATATATCGTCCACAATAAGTTAATAAAGATTTACCGAACCCTTTCAACTACGATTGTAACTACCCGTAATTGTGCAAGAAACTCGCCATGCTTTTAGTCTAACATTTATAGTCGTTAGTTTCAAATATCTCTATCAAACTGATACATTCAAAATTTCCCTGTTGATGTAAACGACCAACAGCGCCGCCACGCTATTATTTTGAATTACTGATTCATGTACACTCACTGATATAAGTTTTGTCTTTGGTATTTTATTTCACTTTAAGAAGTGAAAGTTAATTATAATTTATATATTTAATTATGCCGAATCCGATTAAAGTACAAAGTACAAAGCAAACGATAAATAAATCATGTTGATTTATTAAGTAGTTAGTAAGATATTTTAATTATAATTAGTTATAATTAACAAACAGTGAGATATACAAACCAACCCCGTTTCAATTTGACGTTCTTAAGCTGGAACAGATAGAAACTAGTAAACTTTTGACGTGCCCAATCTGGTCAAGTAAGAACCTCGTCCCAGTTTATATTTTTTGTGTTCATTTATCTTGTTCTCAATTAAATTAGCATTTTCAGATTTAATTAAATATCTCTGTCGTTGTTGAACAAAAGGGTGCCAAACCTTGTTACTTCTGAACTCTCAGATGTCATTCTCGGATATAAATATACTCATCTAATCCCCGATTTGCATTTCATTAACAGTATATAGGTCTCTCTGGTGATGCAATCAAATTATTAAGTAGTTTCTTGCGGGACAGATCGCAATCGGTTCGGGTAGATGGTCGGATATCTGGACGTGTTGGTCTGGCATCCGGTGTGCCTCAAGGATCTTGGGTCAACTTTTCTTTTCTATATATACTAGTGCCCTCTTTGAATTGGTAAAATCTTGCAATTTATATATGCACGCGGATGACACGCAAGTGTACTATTCAATTCCAAAGCATTTCTATAGAGAGGCTCTGAATGCTGTTCAGTGTGATTTGGATGTGATCTCTGATATATCTTCACTTCATTCGTTGTGTGTTAATTCCTCGAAATCCGGTGTTATGTTTTTTTTGGTAATGCTCCGACGACACGTAATTTTTATTTGTCAATAGTTGGTGAGATATTGCCTGTATTAACGGAAACCAAAAACCTTGGGATATTTATAGACAACACGTTCAGCTATAGAAAGCAAGTATCAAACTATATTAAACAGACGCATGGAAATTTGAGACTTCTCTACCAGTATAGGCCTCATCTGCCCATAGCTACTAAATTGTCTGAGCGTAACACCTTAGTATTATCTCCTTTTATGTATTGCTCTTCTGTGTATGGTCCATGCATAGATGTTAATGATCAAAAAAGGATTGAAAGAGCACAGAATTCGTGTTTACGGTTTGCGTACGACATTAAGAAATATGAATATATTTCGCACACTTTGTCTTCTTGTAAGTGGCTGAATATGAGAAATCGAGCTCTACTGCGGGCTGCCTGCCTATATCACGCAATTATTATAAGCAGGGTTTCATCATACCTATATAATAAAATAACCTTCCCAACGAACGTGCATCCCATCAATATTAGGTCGCAGGGATTGATTACGCTACCATTACGTAAAACATCACTAATCGAGCGCGCTACATTAGTACATTTAATATATAACGCTTTTCCTCGCAACCTGAAGGAGTTGTCATTCTCTACATTTCAAAAACACTTGCGCCAATATTTACTTGATCATCAACAACTAGGGAGTGTCCTTCTCTGAACGTGTGTTGCGCTAGCTTACATTGATTTCTGTATTTTAATTTTTTTTCCGTCGTCCCAGAATTTTAAACTTAAATTAAATTAAGCATGATACGATGATTTAATTTTAATTGTATTACAAGGTTAAGTGCGAGGAATGGTTGTGGTGTTTTACACCCAAAGCCAAACTTAACCTTGCAGTTTTTTGTCTATTTTCTGTCTATTAACTGTGAATTTGTTTTTTTAAATTATTATTTAATTTTTTATCGTTTATTTTTGTTATGTTATGGATAGAGACCAGACACATACGGCTGAAATTACGATAGACCATATAAATAGTCTATAATATCGCTATATACAACACGCAGTTATTGAATAGCACTATTCATTCGGTTAACCTCACATCTGTCTTTTTGTCGTTGAATTGTGACGCAATTACTTCAATATTACAGTTAAATTCCTTTCTTAATGGGCGCAGATAGAAGCGTGATGAGTTTTTATAATTTATTTTATTTATTAGTTTATATTTCGTACGATAAATAAAGTACAGTGAGTTAATTTCTTTTTTTTCATTGTTTTAAATGTTAATTAACATACTACGTAATTTTTGTAATAGATCCTGTTTAATATCGTTTCATCGAATCTACTTCTCCCAATTATTTTGACGTAAGTGTCCAGTGAATTTCATTATGTTTCATACATTTTTAATTTTCATTTATTTAGATCTAGAACACTTTTTCACATATGATATGTAACAACGTCGAGAACGGCATCGTGAAACAATGGTGAGTTGGATTAAGAGTAATACTGATTGTATGTCCATTGCCAGTGATTCCGAAATTTATTGCAGAGTCAGTAAAATATCGTTAAAAAATTTCTAGAAATCGCACGTAAAACGTCACTTAGCATCGCAAACACATACACAGAAATTAGACCCGTTGGAATCTGACAATTTTAACGAAGAACTCTGTGAAACTTTAATAGCGCCAAATATTCCATGAAATAAACCCAACAATCCTACCTTCAAAACATTTCTCCAAAAATATACTGGTCGAAATGTTCCTGATGAATCCACCTTACGCAAATATTATGTTTCTTACTTTTATTTGTCAGTGACAGTGCTGTATATATGTTAAAAACAGGCAGACTATTAAAGGAAACATATCCTAATATGCTTCATATTACTTGTGTAGCACATGCTCCACACAGAATCTGTGAATAAATCAGAGACACCTTTCCGGAAGTTGATAGACTTGTATCCGCTTTTAAAAAGTTTGATTGTATGTCCATTGCCAGTTATTCCGAAATTTATTGCAATATCTGTAAAATATCGTTAAAGAATTCCAAAAAATCACACGCAAAGCGTCACTTAGCATCGCAAACACATACACAGGTATTAGACCCGTTGGAATCTGACAATTTTAACGAAGAACTCTGTGAAACTTCAATGGCGGCCATTAAATAAACTTAACAAACCCACCTTCAAAACATTTCTCCAAAAATATTCTGGTCGAAATTTTCCTGATGAATCCACTTTACGCAAATATTATGTTTCTAAGTGCTACACGAAAGCAGTAGAACGCATTAGAAGCCATCTTTCAAATCAGTACCTATGGATAACTGCCGACGAAACTGTCGTTATATTAGGACGTTGTGTGGTAAATGTTGTAGCTGGTGAATTACTTCCAACTATTTCATATAACGCATACGTAATAGTAACAAAAGTTAGAAATACAGTTGATGCGGAAACAGTAGCTAAAACCATTTATGAGAATATGCACCAATTGCTTCATTAAAGGTAAAAAGAAAAAATCCTTTCATTTGTCAGTGACAGCGCTGCATATATGTTAAAAACAGGCAGACTATTAAAGGAAACATATCTTAATATGCTGCATATTACTTGTGTAGCACATGCTCTCCACAGAATCTGTGAATATATCAGAGAGTTGATAGACTTGTATCCGCTTTTAACAATGTTTTCAGAAAGCATCACTGAGAGTAGCTCTTTACAGTAAAAAACTTCCATCTTTGCCACTGCCTCCCTCTCCAGTAATAGCTAGATGGGGAACATGGTTGGACGTTACTAGTTTCTATGCAGAGAATTTCGATAGTTTATAAAATTTCGTTACATGTTTAAATGACGATGCTCGAAGTATTTCTGGGTGCAAGGATCTAATACAAATTCCAAATTTCAAAAATCAGTTGTTCTTTCTTCAGGAACACTTTGGAAATTTGCCAAAACTAATCACTTATTTTGAAAAACAAAATCTCAAATTAGATAGATCAACCACATTAGATGTGGCTATTAATAATTTGAAAAATATTCCAAGTGACTTCGGATGTGACCTTCGGCAAAAGTTAGACGCAGTTTTTAATAGAAATCGAGATTTAGTAACAATGCGGCAATTGTGTAAGCGATCAATGCCTCAAAATCTAACTGCTAAATACGCCAAAATAAAAGAACATTTTCAGTATGCACATATAACCAGTTGCGATGTAGAAAGGACGTTTTCTATCTACAAGGATGTATTTCTTTCAAGGAGAACAAATTTTACAGAAGATAACTTTGAGAAATTATTCCTAGTTAATATTAATACTCCTTTACTCAACTTGAACTGCAAAATTATCAAATAAAAATGTATTTCGTATTTTATAGATCACCACCCGTTTGTTTTCCAATTATATAAATAAAATTAAAAACTTTTTAAAAATACAAATTTTCAACAGTACGCCCGTGGGAGATGGGTCATGGGCCTCTTGTACCCGGTCCCTAGTTATGGAAGTATTATTATTATTATTATTATTATTATTATTATTATTATTATTATCTCTTCCACTCACAAGAACCATTCGTTCTTGGTTGCCATTATCTTACCCCTCGGTTCATTCACAAGATGGATGGCATAGTTATCTATCATTCATTTATTTTATATGAATATTGATTATAGTAGATACTTACCAGTACTTTCAAGGTGTGAACATAAGGGTTGTCCGCTGCTAGCAGCTTGTGTCTCTTTCTGGGTATGAACTTGTGTGTTGGTTGCTGCTGGCAGCTTGCGTCTCTCTCTGGGTGTGTGGTTTGTGTTTGTGCGAGCGCGCAAGTGTAGGGTGTTGTATGTTGGCGCGCTCGTGCGTGTGTTTAGTGACCGGGCGCGGTAATTTTGAGAGATCGGAGAACCAGCCGTTGCGCAGGGCGCCAACCCTTTCCCGGCAACTTCTTTACTTTTCCGTGCAGTACTTCGACGGCCCGACCCCCCCTCCCATCGAGGCAAGGCGCAGATCAGCGAAGCGCACCCTGCACGGGGTTGCTCATCGCCAACCGAGGGAACACTCTTAGCGGCTACTTCGGTCGATGACGGTCACACTTTGTGCCATCTTAACGTTTTCCGCCATTGCGGGGGCACAGCGCACACGTCGAACGTGTGTGTGCTGTTAACGGCAGCCTAGCCAGGTTGCCAGGTTGATTACTTGTGAGCACTTTTATCTACTTCGTTGGGCATTGTTATTCGACCGGTTACATTTGACTTTCTAGGTTCTATCGCATATATACCAAATAATATCCAGAAAATGTTCCTAATGTCGCTAATTATTGATAGTCTAATACGTGAAGTTTCGATATTAATAAAGTTGATTTTCCTAAATGCATTATGTTTTCACTTATGTGTCCAAGTTTGAAAAACACGCGCTGTTAGATTATCCTAGTGTACTTTCCGCTAGTAAACTTTCCAAGTGTAAACAAGGCTTATATTCCAATAAATATTAGATCTTTATCTTTACAAACAAATGCGTATTTTCCGACTATTTTCTTGTAATCGTAGTGAATTACAAGGACATAACTATTGATATTGAATGAAAATATTTTGATTAAAACATTAAATTAACATTTGCAAGAGTTTATAATGTTTACACGGCTGCTATATTATCGTCATTATGTGTGAACGCGATGTGAGAAGTGTAAACAAGAAATACATACGTAAGGGTATAAATACGTTTATTAAGTGCTGTAAACAGTCATTGTTAATTTGGTATTCTTATATCTAATTGGCAAACAAAACTCTAAAAGATTATTTTTCGGCGTCTGTCTAATTCTAATATTTACTTGTTTCTAATCGGAATGCTTTTAGCAACGGTACTTATTAAGTTATTAATTTAAAACATTTCACGCTTAGAGTAAAACAAAACATAACAATCCTTTTAAATTAAATAAGAAAAATTATAGAGTAATATCATGTTACAAATTAGATGTTGGCAATAATTTCACTATCATCAATCGTCACACTTTATACTGACAAAATAAACATTCAGCGACCAAGACTGTCCAATTACGCTGTTCAACACAGTTTGGTTTTCTTATACATTAATACGTGGAGTTTGTCTTTTATAATGCTGATTCTGAATCACGTCAGGATTTTGAGATATTTTCTTAAATAGTTTCTTTTTTTGAAAAACTCATTAAATTTGACGAAATTTCAAAGTTACTAATATATTTTTCTGTCGAACATTGAGTGGACACGTCAGAGCACTTAAACTACGCCCATTTTTGCTCTGGAACGAATCAAATTACGAATTGGTAGATATCTAGTTATGTGGGTATATAAAGAGCTACACACGGCTCTTTCGTTTCACATTCTCACTGCGTCTTCTGATCCAGCAGTATTCCAGTTGAGATAACTTACGACGAAATATCGTCAAGCAAAGCCGGAAGAAATGGCCGGGCGAATTATTACGATAACGAACTTAAAACTAAATCTCAACTTCGTTGAACTCTGGCCACCTGAATTACTTCAACAAACACAGACGATAATCGATGAAACTCACAGCGAAAGTGGCGTTCAAGAACTACTACGGGCTTCACCGAGTTTATTTGTTATAAACCCAGATCAACCGAAGATACAAGTAGAAATAACAGATCCCGAACCGACCAAAAAAGAAAAACACCACAGAAAACAGAACATGAATCATCCGGAAAAGAAAATCGAAGACTTAATCTACCCTAAATTTACAAAGAAGCTGAAAACAGACGAAATAACTACACCGATCGAAACAAAAAACTCCTACAGTGCCTTCGAAACCAAACCCGAGGAAAAGATGGAACAAGAAGAAACTGAATTCACTCCACAACCGTCAACTTCAGGCAGCACACCTAGGGTAAGTGACAAAACAAACACTACACAAAACACAAACACCGAAACACGCAAAACACACAAAATTGCACCAATCATAATAACAGACAAAGACAAATGGGCACATATACGACAAATACTTAAGACACACAACATTAACACCGTACAAAACAAGCTTGTGAAACCTGGTCCTGAAACCTGAAACATCGAACCTAAAACTGACGAAGACTACCGTACACTTAAACATATACTCAACACAGAGCACATACAATTTTACACGTTTTAATTACCAAGCGAAAAAACACTAAAGGTAGTTATGCGAGGCATTCCTACATTTATCACAGACACAGACATTACAAACGACTTGACAGACCAAGGCTACCCGACATTAAAAATCAAACGAATGAACGGTAAATACGGCATACCTGCACCACTTGTTTTAATCGAACTGACGAGACATTATAAATCAATTTATAATATACACGACTGCTGCGGACTCACAATTAAAATCGAACTATTAACCAGACGGACAGACATAATGCAATGCCACAAATGTCAGAATTTCGGACATCAACAAAGACACTGTAACGTACACTATAAATGTATGAAATGCGGAGACGAACACTCAACACACCTATGTACAAAACCCAAAACAACACCACCAAAGTGTGCAAACTGCGGTGGTCCTCACTTATCTACTTTCCTTAACTGTCCTAACAACCCAAATAACCCTGTAAACAAAACCACACCCAAACCCAATTACATACCAGCACCTCCCCCAACAACTAACCCCTGGACACAAAAACAAAATAACACAACACCTAACACAATTGACGAATTAGCACTTGCCTTAGGCAATATGCTAATAACATTACACTCTACAAACGCAACAAACACAACAGATACAATACTTTCTAACGCAAACACAGAAAATAATTACTCTATACAACAACAAACAGTAAACACACACATGACTGAAACGCAAAAGACCGATGACCAGTGACTTAAACGCAAAAAAGCGACAAACACTAAACACACGCAACACAGGACCGCACAAAAACACACGATTATTTATTAATCAGACACAAACACGTCACAACCCTGGGAGATACGAAACAGTGGAGTGGAAATGGAGGCAACTTCGACCACAAAACAAAATTCAAAGGACTCATATATATACTCTTTCGATTCAATCATCAATGTAAGACGGTTTATGATAGAGATGCCCACTTGTATTATAGAAGATCGATTCTACGAATCGAATATTTTTATCCATACGATTCTGTGAATCGATATATTTGGCGAAAAATAATTTAATTTAAAAATGAAAATAACATTATTTTCAAAAAGGAATTTCTTTGTTTCCTTATCCGTAATTATAATACAAGACAAAGGTAAGTATTTCTTGGGAGTAGCAGCCGGATAATTAAAACAATATTTAATTTAACGTTTCGGTACTATATATAATACCTTTTTCAAAACTGTAAAAAGTTTTGTGCCGTTAAAATATTGCGATGTATTTGTTACGCATTTCTAACTAAAACTTTTAGTTTTAAATATAAACTGAAATGGTGAGTTCCAAATTATTTTGAAACTTTTTAATTTTGCATAATAAAATGATGGAACTGAAAGGACAGAATATAAAAAAGAAAAAACACCATGCTTTAGAATTTTTAAAACGAACATTTCTGCACCAATGGAAATTAAAGGTTAACCAAAACTCTCACCAAATTTATTAGAGAATTATTAGAATTTTCTTCTCTTCGTGTGTAAAAGATGGCAAACTGCGGACGGGAAAAACGACTGGATTGTGAAGAAAAATGATTATTGGCTGGCGGAAGAAATAAAATTTCCTGATAGACTCGAATCAAATTTAGCATTTAAACCTACTCCAGGACCATAAAAAATTCGAACTTATTTTGTAATACATTATAATACACATTCTCAAATTATAGTCGATCGTATTTGAAGATTCCTCAGATCAAATTAAACGTAGAAAAACGCTGGAATTAAGAAAAAGAAAGTCATAAAAACCTGCTTTCGCAATTACTATGAATCTTAAAGAAGAGGGATATGTGTCTGGTGCAAAACTTTTAACGGAAACAACACCTAAACGTACTGTAATCTAAGTCACGCAATCACGTCACCCACCATACACGTTCGAGACCCGTCCGGAAAAACACCAGACAGAATTCGGAATGTTCTAGACTCGCAAGCAAGACCTATATATACCGCTGGGAAGGGATTATATTCACATTCTCACTGCGTCGTCTGTGCGAGCACTACACCAGCTGAGAGAACATACGATTTTATACTGTAAATACGAAGCCGGAAGCAATGGCCGGCCGAATTGTTACTTTAACAAAGTTAATTCTTAATCCGAACACCACGATCCTCTGGTCACAGGAATTAAAAGAAGAGACTCTCGAGATAATCGACCGAACATTTAATGAACGAGATATCCAGCACATACTACGGACATCGCCAAACATATTTATAGTAGATCCAAACCAGCCAAAAATACAAGTCAGGATTCCAGAAAAAAACACCGAACCGCTCAAAGAAGAAAACTTCATCGCAGAAGACTTCATCTACCCGAAATTCACGAAGAAACCAAAAATAGACGAAACAATCACCCCGATCGAAACTAAAAACTCTTACGACGCCCTCGACAACAAAACCGACGAAAAGATGGAAGAAGAAACTGCCGAATCCACTCCACACCCTTCAACATCAGCCAGCTCGCCCAGGGTAAGTGACAAAACCACCACACATAACACAAAAACACAAAAAACACACAAAATCGCACCAATTATCATAATCGAAAAAGACAAATGGACATACATACGACAATTACTTAAATCAAACAGCATTAACACAGTAGAAAACAAAATGGTGAAACCAGGAATACACATCGAACCGACAACCGACGAAGACTATCGAAAACTAAAACACACACTAGACAACGAACAAATTCAATATTACACATTTCAATTGAGAAGTGAAAAGACACTAAAGGTGGTGATGCGTGGCATTCCCACCTTTATAACAGACACTGACATCACAGATGACTTGACGGACCAAGGATACCCGACTTTAAAAATTAAACGCATGAACGGCAAACACGGAATACCAGCACCACTTGTACTAATCGAACTGACGAGACAATACAAGTCAATCTTCAACTTACGCGACTGCTGCGGACTTACAATCAAAATAGAACAACTCAACAAACGGACTGACATTATACAATGCCACAAGTGCCAGACTTTCGGACATCACCAACGGAATTGCAACATAAACTACAAATGTATGAAATGCGGAGACGGACATTCGACACATCTATGTACTAAGACAAAAACAACCCCACCAAAGTGTGCAAACTGCGGTGGTCCTCATCTATCCACTTTCATAAACTGTCCCAACAATCCAAACAATCCTACAAACAAAACCACACCTCAACCTAAATACATACCAGCACCACCCCCAACAACAAATCCATGGACACAAAGACAAAAAGACACGACACTTAACACAAATGACGAACTAGCACTTGCCTTAGGCAATATGATAATAACACTACACTCGACAAACGCCACAAAAGAACAAATACAATACTTCGTAACACAAACACAGACAATAATAACACTCTACAATAACAAACATTAAACACACACTCAACTGAAACGCAAAAAAAAAAAAAAAACGAACACATTTGACTTAAACGCAAAAAAAAAAAAAGCGACTGACACACAGACTTTACACAAACACAACACACACAGGACCACACAAAAAACACAACATCCAACGATTACATCAGACTCAAACACGTCACAACCCTGGGAAATACGAAACAACGGAGTGGAAGTGGAGGCAACTTCGACCACAGAACAAAACTCAAAGACCCATGAAAGATTATATTCATTCAACGAGTAATAGCCGTCATGTTGATACTGTTATATAAATACTATTATTATATCAACATAATTGCGAATGCATATTTATGTTGGTGCGAATATCTAGTGTTCTGTCATATTTACGTGTGTTTGTTTACTCTTGGTTTGAAATGCCGAAAGCGTTTTGCAGCCAATGTAAGCGACTTGTTGCATCCGCGATTGCAAACTGTGAAACAGAACGCAATAATGATGGACCCTTGATGCCTTTATCAGCTGTGAGAGAAGTAAAATCGTATTTGCATTTTGCTAAATTTCATATTACATATTGCACATTTTTTGTAGCGTGCAGTAATAGTTTTAGGAGTAGGAAATACAGAAAGGACACGCAATTTGCAGCCCCAAACGGAAACATGACAAAAAGAAACCTAAAGTGGAAATTGATTACTTCGCTGAATATGCTATAGAGAATGTTGTCTACGAGACGTACAGAAATAGTAAGATATTTGGAAAAATTGACTGAATATAATATAATCGTAGTATAATTATAGAACAACATATTATCCTAACATCTTTAAATACTATACCTGTTGAAAGGGATATTTTTATGGGTGGTAAAACATCTTTATGGAAAGTATTGTGGAACATTGGGTTCCATTATAAAAAAGACGATCCAAGAAGAGCGCTAGTGGAATTACCAGACTTGCTCTAAAACGAGAAATCTAGTGGATTTATGAGTGATTCTCAGAGGGTATGGAGTAATGCAATAAGGACGGTTACGCCAGATGCGAGATACAGAGGCAGAAATTCAAAAATGGTGGGAGATAGAAGTTGGAATCGACAGTGAAGATCCTGACGAATTTATTATTAATCTTAGGGAAGACTCTGAGAATGACGATTTATTTTCAAATTAATGTGTCACTTATTTTTAAATTGTTGTTGTTTTATATACCTGGTACCTTTCACTGGTACCTGGTACCTAACCTTAAATGCAAACAAATCGATTTTAAAAATGACTTTGCAACATTGTTTTGTTATCATCGATGAGGTGCACGTTCTCGAATTGTAAACGGCGTATATTAGTTATTAAATGATTTTAGTGTATTTGTTTTATTATTAATATAGTGTGTGTTTAAATTACCGTTAGTTTTATTTACAACTAACCCAGAAAACAAGTATTTTACAGTACTAAAAGAATTCTAGTAAAGCGGCGAACTCCTCACAACCAGACAGAATTCTCTTCTGTAGACACTCTATCTTTGATCATTAATTTAGACCTGACTCGCGGTAAATATATAAAGAAAATGATCACAATTTATATCCACCTTATAATAAAATTCTCGATGTTAAAACGCAGTTTTATCCAGAAGAAATTTTTATAAATGACAACAAATGCGAAATTCCCCTTCGAAATTTGTTTTAGCATTACTGTTTGTTAAGTTGTTTTTTAATTAAAAAAAAAAATTTTAATTTAATATTTGGATAATGTGTAATCTTTTATTATAATTTAGATGAATAACTCATTTATTATTATTATTTATTATTTATTTAAAAGTTCATTTTTACCCCAATTTAGAGTGGTAATTATTGAAAAATTAATTATAATTACAATATTTAATTAAAAAAATAGCACTTAACCTGTATTTTACAATTTATGGTCGTCTTATCAAACTGACACCTCCAAAGGGGGTTGAAATTTATTCCTAGAAAAGAATTGACCAACTCAATTCTTTATTTAGCATAAATAAATATTATATTTGGAAAATTACGCTCCATTATCTTGCTTATTCACAGAGACATTAATTTCGATCACGTTTGACCGATTCTGAACCACTGTGCGTCGGTTAACTATACGTGCGATTACTGAAACTGTAGGTATTGACAAAGAAAGCTTAAGGCAAACAAGATTTCAGACCGTTGGAAACTGCGGAAGAAAAAGCGACGCGCATCATGAACGAGCTCACAGAAGAAGACTTTCAGCACTGTTTTTCACTACGAAAAATTCGAATGGAGCGTTGCAGGGATAGAAGAAGGATGTATATTGAAGGCGATAATAGTTAAATATGTATAAATATCAAATAAAAAGTTTTTCAGCATTGGTCTTGTTATTTTATAGTCACGCCTCGTATATCATTTATTTCTTAATTATAGTAATCATATTCCGACAGTGCCTATGTATTTTAATACATGTAGCCTAAGAAAATAAATACTGGATGCCATCAATTTTGCTTAATGTATCTTTTGTAATTATAAATGGATAATATAAAGAGATTTAAAAAATGAATCTTAAAACACAATTTTGCATTCTAAGAAATCATAAATTTTTCTTTAGACCATTTTAAATATTAATTGCACAGTGAAATTAATCGAAACTAATCATTCTTAACATGCATAAAATTCCTTTCACTGACTGCAAATCGTAATTAATAATAGTCAAATATTATAAATAGTTCTTTCGAGAATATAGCGACGGGACTAAAGGATTAAAAGTGTAAAGTCTATTACGGGCAAGTACCTGACCACAGTGACAGATATGTTTTGTACAAACGAGCCATTAGAAATACCAAAACACATTAATACCCAACCAGGACTGTATTAAAACAAAATTACACAATGCACATATATTATATATCTATATAATAAAATTATATAAGGTAAAAAATATAATACTAAATATTTATATACAGGGTTATCGCTGAATAGCGCCCCAGTTATGTGAATCCGAAGAATACGTATAAATATACTGAAAATAATCAAAATAGAAATTTCTTTGTAATTCATCAAAAACTTCCAAATTTTTAGGGCCAAAATGTAGTTAAAGTCGGTTCATATTTTTATTTATTTTATATTTATCGAAATACAGCTGTAATCAAGTTCATTGACCCGCAAAAAAAGTCGATAAGATTCTGGATACCTACCTTCAACAACAGGGTCCTATTTATAGATAGTGACTGTATGCTTTCTACCAAAACATTCTTGGTCGCACATATAACGATATTTTTTTGTGGATATGAATAATAAGCCTTTACGTCGAATATGTCGACAAACCTATGTCGCATTAATTAAAATGTGATTAAAACTAAATAGCTTGAACATTAGACTTCTTTTAAAAGTAAAATTATTATGTTTACATTAAAACAGAAATCATCGTAAAATAAAAAGCTTTATGTAGCGTGTCCAATGGGAAAGATACCTGTTTTTTAATTATTTCAATGTAATTACATATTTACATATAATTTTTTTGTCTTTAAATTTGTGGTGGTACTGACAAATACCGTAAAAAATATAATTAACGGTAAAAAGAATAACTCTGATAAATTATAAAGGGAAGTCCGTATTGCCACCCGTATATTTACTTGCGACAGGGCAGGACTCGAATAAAGAAAAATCATTTTCTCGTTACTACGTGAACATTGGACAGCGATCTTTTGTATGAAAGCATTACTCACATATACCTTTCACCCATTTTTTTCTTGGTTTCAATGCACAACTATTATTCTATAAATAAAATGAATATACAGAGAATCATCCCTAACTTTGAAGATGAATAAAAAAGAAACTAGAAAAAGTTGAGCAAATTTATTTTTTGTGTTTCAAAAAAGCAACATTGGAAGTATATATCATGGTGTTTTAAACAAAATAGCCCGCAAACGATGACCCTTATTATCAATACACTGTTGAAACCGGATATTGATGTTACGCATCACTCTCTAAAGCATGTCTCGCGGTATGCGGCCTATTTCCAGGCCCGGTATTAAAACTTAGATTTGTTAAATCTTGCTCTGTTTCACCGTAACATAAAGACAATTAAATTTACTACTGGAATTCGTCCATTCTATTCACAAAAATATAGAATTTACCATGGAACCCGAAGTAATCAATAGCATTAATTTTTTGGACCTAACTATTAAAACAATCAACAATAAATTAGAGTTTGACATTTAACATAATGAATGCCATACAGACATAAATACGAGGGACACCTTTTATATTTTATAATCGACCACTAGATGGTGCTTTTGACAAATGTAATCACGATAATCTTAAAGTTTGACATATGTCAATGAGAAATCCGCGCTTAGAAATTGAGTCAGTAGTTTGTTGACAGTGATAGTTTTAAGACAGTGAGTTTGTAAAATAATGGAGATTACTCGTGAAGGTTTTCGTTGAATGATTTTTTACGATTATAAAAAAGGTCTAACTCCACAAGAATGCATTATATCGCTTCGGTCAACTTTTGGTAATGAAGCACCATCAGAGAAGACAGTTTACAATTGGTTTGCAGAATTTCGTCATGGTCGTGCCTCAGTGAGTGATGAATCGCGAAAAGATCGACCAAAACTGTTGTGATTCCGAAAAACATCGATGCTGTGCGGAAAATGATAGAACACGATCGACATGTGACTTACAGTGAGGTAGAGACATATCTTGGTATATCGCAGACTGCAATTCATGCGATTTTACATGAACATTTATTTGTAAAAAAAATATGTTGAGATGGATTCCACATAACTTGACCGAAGCACAGAAAGCAACTCGTGTCAATTGGTATAAAGAGATGCGCAAAAAATGCGACGTAGGAACCCCAAAATCCGTATACAAGATCGTCACAGGTGACGAAACATGGATATATGCGTATGAGCCGGAAAACAAGCAACAATCTACTGTATGGGTGTTCCAAGGCGAACCAAGCCCCACAAAAGTTGTTCGTGGAAGGAGCACTTCCAAGAAAATGATGGCTTGTTTCTTCGGATGTACAGGACACATCGCAACAATTCCTTTAGAGGATCGAAAACTGTTAATGCTGAATTGTATACCGTAATTTGTTTGCCAAAAGTTATAGACGAAATCAGGAAGAACAACCGAAAACGTCGCATTATTCTTCATCACGACAATGCGAGTTCCCATACAGCACGTCTAACAGTTGACTATTTGAAGGAGAAAAGTGTTGAAATAATGTCTCACTGTCCATATTCAACCTGACTTGTCGCCGAATGATTTCTTTTTGTTCCCAACTCTAAAACAAAAAATGCGTGAACAGCGATTTTCAACACCTCAAGAAGTAGTTGAAGCCTTTGAAAACCATGTTTCTGAGATACAACCTTCAGAGTGGAAAAAATTTTTTGAGAACTGGTTCGTACGCATGAAAAAGTGTATAGACCATTAAAGCGAATATTATGAAAAACAATAAAATAGTTTGTTCCCAAAAATTTTGTTTTCTTCCCAGATTTTGTAAAAATATAAAAGGTAACCCTCGTATACACAATTCGCCAACACATCCCAGACAACACAAATTAGCAGGTTTCCATTGTTTCTTACATAGATTAATTAATTATCCACTATCCAAAGAAAATTATGGAAAAGAACTAAATCTAATCAAACAAATAGCAATCAATGACGCCTACACAGATATTCTAATTGAAAATATGCTGACAAAATACCTATTTAAAAAAACTCAATTTTAAAATTAGATTACAAATATACACTGAAGATATTTCAATGTATTTAAAAAAACTTAATACAAACACGGTTTTCAAAACAAATAATAATTTATCCAAACAGATGAAAAACAATAAAGATAGAACAGATAAAAATAAGAAATCTGGTAGAAGAATGTGGTAAGATATATATTGGTCAAACAGGCAGATCGTTTGAAAAACATATTGCTGAACATTGTTCCCCGTTTAAAAATAAAAAACAAGATTCCACTTTTGCCAGTAATCTAATAGAAGAAAACCAAACATTCAATAATGATTTTCAAATTTTACATTTAAAAAATAGAGACATAAATTAAATGTACTGGAAAGTTTAGAAATTAATAAATGAAAATAATCACAAATTTTACTTAACCATCAGTTGGATTTAATAACTCACCTTTGTTAAATTTATTCATTTAACAAAATGGATATATTACATGCATAAAAATTTATTTGTAAAGAAAGAATTACTTACGAATCTCCTTGAAATGTATAGAAATCAATTGGTCCTTGGGTTGAATTAGCCTTAAAATTAGGTACAATGTCACCAAGTCTTAATGAGGGCATTTTCAATATCAATATCAATATCTATCTTGTATGAATGTTGATTTACGCAATCACAAAGTGTTACTGAAATAAATTCGAACTGCGTTTCTTATATACAGAGCAGCATATACGGCAACAGTGCAACATTGAATAATAGCTCTGCTAAAAGGTAAATTATGTCATGATGGGAGATACGCTGATATAGGTAAGGTGCATATCAATGAGAAATTGTTTGTTTCTCTCCTTTCACTAATGAAAAAAATATTTTAATAATTAGGTACATCATTAGCGCTGAAAGATATTGCATCATTTAATTTTTCTTAGCTAAATTTCGTTAATATTTAAATATATTGTTGTGATAGTTGCTATAGATTGAATTTAAATAAATTATTTTTATTTTTAAATTGAAAGTTTTAATACTTTTCTTTTCTTTGCACATTAAATTTGTAGGCCAATGTCGTTTCATTAATGTTTCTTTAAACTTGAAATTATTGCTGAAATTACTATAATTATTGTTTAAATCGAAAGTCAATTTTAATATTAAATACAATTTATTCATTTTTGACTAAGGATATTGTGATGTATTTGTCTTTTCGGGTTCTTAAATAAAACTAACGGTAACTTAGACACACACTATATCAATAATAAAAACGAATAACAATTTAAAAACTAATTACTAACAATAAGCACATTTATGTATTTTATTACAAACCGCGGCTTTGCAGGTTTCTAATTTCGGCTGCCGTGCTAATAATAATGAAATTATTCTATAATAAATAATTAGTGGTGCTGGTGAAGTTTCGTCAAAGGTCCAGGACGTGTGTGATAATGGGTAATTAAATAAATATATTACAACTTACTAACTAAATAAAACACAGGAGCGTTGTCCTTAAAGTCTGCATTTATTTGTACATAAGAAAGAAATTGAACTTATTTAAAATGAATGAAACACCATAGGAGATGTACGTAATTAAATTAAAACAATTTAATGAAATGTATATAGAAATTCCCCGGTTGTTGACGGGTCAGGTAGAAGACCTAGGGTCTCTCAGTTAGGGATATAACAAAAGAAATGCTTTCTCTTTGCACACGAATATGTACAGAAAAAAAGTCTTAAATTAATATTTTAATCTTTCTAAAAAATGCGAGATATTTTAAAGAAGACTTATATTATTTAAAAATAAATCAAAATATTCTTATATGCGAAGCGTAACAATTTATATTTATGTAAGTTCATTCGGCGATGATTCGGTATATAATTCCATAAACCCCTTCCTCGACGGCTTATATATCGCTGTTGAATCTCTCTCGAGTTTTCTATTCGTATTCTTTCTCTGTTTACATCTATCGAGAAGGCGCTGGAGGTATGATACGTGACGTACCGTTGAATGAGTCATCACAATATATTAAAGTGATAATCAAAATTATAAAGTGAGCCAAAAAAAAGTTTTTCAGAGTATGCCATGAATAACATCACGAGTGTCTTAATTTGATTCGACCTAGACCTACCTGTCACTTTACTACCTGTCAATTTAATAATAGTTCAAAGTAAATATTCTATTTTAAAAATATATTTTTCAATTTAATTATAATATCAGCAGATGTAATATTTCTCATAACAAAATAAATAATAACATTTTTAAAGCTAAATATGATTTATTATTATGTTGAACATTGTTAAATGGCCACCACCTACATTTCTGCAGAGAATAATTCTTTTTTTAAACAAAATAATAACTTTTGAAGAATTCCTGGTGTATTATTCATTTCTTCAATCTTGTTAGTGATCCTTTGTTTTAAATCGTCAAGATGAACAACGGGTGTTACAACAATCGAATTCCTTAAATAAATCAGATGGTGTTAGGTCACAAGATCGTGGTGGCCAGATATCTGTATTCAAGCTAATGATGCGATCTTCAAAAAATGCAATAGTTTGCATTGGTAGTATGTGCACGAGCTCCATCTTGCTGAAAACAGCCTTTCTGTAGTTTACCATCGTGTAAAATATTAACAAATAGAGATGAAATTTCTAACTGGTACCATTCAGCATTTATTGTTCCTAAAAAGTTAAAAAAATGACATTATCGTACCAATATATAATGTTTTAGAAATCTAATCAATTGTTTTTAAAAACTATTTTTAACGTACCTTCAAAAGTATCGGTCTAATGATCCTTCTCTGACTAATAGCTGTCCAATTTTTTGCGAATTTAATGGATTTATGGATCATATTTTAAGAGTTGACATATCCAGAGAGGTAGAATCATGATTCGTCTGTAAACATAACTTTAGACAATGCTTCATCGTTGTTATTGCATTGTTCAATAAATCCTTGGCAAAATTCTTATTTTCGTGGCCTATCAACAGGAAGTATCTCATGTGTTACTTGTATATGGTAAGGATACATATTTAGATCATTTTTAAGGATACATCGACAGGTACTGTAAGAAAAATTTAATTTTTGCTGTAAATGTCGTACAAAAGTTTGTGGACATTCTTCGACTACATGCCTTCCCGCTTCAACAGTAATTTCATTTCTGACCATTGATCTTCCACTTCCCATTTTAGGATTTACACTTCCCGTTTCTCTGAATAAATTCACAAAACGCTAAAAGGAAACACAGAAATGGTCATATGGGATGGCCTCATTTACATTTTCGTTTAAAAAATCTTCGTCGGCATCTCAGAGAATAAGTCCATTCACCATCGATTTTTCTGCCATTTCTTAAAAAAATCTCAACCATAGAGCTCCCTTGCTATTCATTGAATACATAAGCCATCGGTTAATAATAAATTTGTAAAAACAATCGAAGATATTCGCAGATTGTCAATTTAATCATTGAGTGACCGTTGACATTTCACAAACTATATATATATATATATATATATATATATATATATAACTGGCTATAATTCCTTACGGAATTGGAGCCGCTGCTTGAGCTCTTCTGACTATCATTATGGGGCGGTTCGTCACTCCTCTCCATTTTCTTGTTTGTTTGTATTTACAGGTTGTCATGTTTCTTTGCTTCATCTGCTATTTGCCTCCATACCTTTCTATCCTTTATCTTCTCTCGCCAGTTAATGATTCCCATGGCCCTTATGTCATTAATCACTTGGTCCTCCCATCTTAACTTAGGTCTTCCTTTGGATCCACTTTCCCGCGGTTTCCATTTCATTATTTTCCTTGATATTGATTCTTCCTCCTTTCTCATTATGTGTCCATACCAACGTATTCTTTTCGATTTGATTTCCTTTACTATATCTTCTCCGTTTAGTATTTCTCTTATAGCTTGATTAGTTAATCGTCGATACTGCTCCTCGCTTATCCTCTCCGGTCCATAAATCCTTCTAATTATCTTCCTTTCGAAAATTTTTAAATTTTCTGCGTCCCTGCTCGTAATGCACATAGTTTCCGCCGCATATAAGACTGTCGGTCTTATCGCTGTTTTGTACACTTTCAATTTTGTTTTCCTACTTATCTTTTTACTTCTCATTATCTCCCTATACCTGTAGTATGCGTTGTGTCCCGATTTTATCCTTTGTGCTATTTCTATACTTCTATCGTTTTTATTACTTATAATCGTTCCGAGGTATTTGAAGTTTTGTACTTGTTCAAACCTGCGGTCTCCCATCCGTATTTCCTTCCCATGTTCTGCCTGTTTCCTACCCACTCTCATATATTTCGTTTTCTTTTGATTTATCTCTAGACCTCGTTTCCGTGCTTCTCCATCTATCCTCTTTATTATGTTTTCTAAACTTTTCTTGTCCCTTGCCATGACAGCAATATCATCGGCATATGCAATCACTTGTATTGATTTCTGTATTAAGGATCCGGTTATTTCACAACTTCGTATGGTTCCTTCCAATGCTATGTTAAATAGTGCCGCCGAAAGTCCATCTCCCTGTCTTACTCCTTTTGTTTGTTTTATTGCATTTGTCATCCCTTCTTCCTTAATTACAGCTGCTTTTGATTCATCTAATGTCATTCTGATTAGCCTTTTTATCTTTTCTGGTATTCCCAATGTTGTTGCTTCCTTCATGATAGTTTTCCTTTCCAAACTGTCAAACGCCTGTTTAAAATCGATGTATATTAAATGTAGGTCTATATCTCTTTCATAGCATTTTTTTACAACTTGTCTTAATGAGTGAATTGCATCGATTGTTGACTTTCCCTGCATGAATCCGTTCTGGTTCTCTCCTATCTCTCTTCTTAGGTATGTATTCAACCTTTTTAATACAATTGATGTTAATACTTTGTATACTATGTTTAGTAATGTTATTCTTCTATAATTATCACATTTTGTTAAATCACCATTTTTTGGTATTGGTATTATGATTCCTAGTCGCCATTCTTCGGGCATTGATTCCTTTTCCCATATTTTTAATAATAGGTCGTGTATTCTCTCTCTTAATTTTTCTCCTCCATTTTTTAGCATTTCATTACTAATGTTATCTGATCCTGGGGCTTTTCTATCCTTTGTGTTATTGATAATATCTGGGTGTGTTTTGTGTGTTTTGTCTGAATCCAGTTGGGATTTTCCCGAGCCCAGTAGCGACAATTGTGTCGATTTACTGTACCACTTAAATAAAACGTTGCCTCGTCTGAAGATACTACACTATTAAGCAAATTTGGATTTTCATCACAATGCCTCATGAAGATTTCACAAATTTCCAAACGTCTGTCCGGATCATCTTCTGAGAGTTCGTGAACAAGTTGAACTTTGTATGGGTGCAGTTTTTCTTTTTTTAAAAACTTTACTACAAACGACTGACTAACATCTTGTTTTAAGGCAATTTCTGCTGTAGTTGCGTGAGGGTTGTCTTCTAATGACAGCAAAAATCTAACTTTGCATCGTCACTTGTTCCCGGTCTTCCAGATTTTGGAGCATCACTTACGCTTCCTGTTTCATTAAATTTTGTAATAATTCTGCTTACTGTGCTTCTAGCAATTGGAGGTCTTTCAAAATGTGTTTCGTTAAATAAAGCACATGCTTCTTCATGACTTCGAAGTCTATCGCGGTAACCTACCATCATTAGAATTTCTATCCTTTCTCTTTCCGTTAAAGGAGCCATCATAATAAAATTGGTATGACACTAATTGTAAGACTGACACTGACAAACAGTTGTTTTATTACTAGGTAACTTTAAGTTTTAATTCTTTTAATATTTAGTTTCTTTTCATAAATTCAAAAACTAGTTTATTTTGTTTTTTATTAATTCTCTCAGTTTTTTCTTATGTGACCCCTACTTCAATTATTTCTTTATAATGCATAAAAACAAGCTTAATCAAATAAAGTAAAAAAAAACCAAGCTTCATATTTGAAAAAAATATTGATGACGTCATAACTTTGACAAATTTGACGTTTTATTTTTTTGACTTATGTTAAAAGACGCGGAATAAAATAAACTGTTTGACGTGTTTTTGCATTTTTTTCAAAAATGAACATTGTACGTTTTATGAATTTTGTGCGTTACTTTATCATAACCCTGTATAATACGCTCAGGTATAGTATGCATGTAATAACAGCCTCGCTATTTGATTGCTCGATTGCATTCCTCGAGCAGGTGTTGTTATTTCCGTCGTTATGAATTGTACATTGTGTCTATTCCTTGTAAGACGGAATATACATATACAAAATTATATCCGCTAATTTCTTAAGTATATTCTCGTGTTTACATGCTGTTATAGATGCATATACATATATGTATTTATTGTTCTTGAGATAGTATATTTTCTATTCTCTTCTATAAGGGATTGTCTTTGGTTTCGTTTCTTTCAGCGTCATTTGGTTGCAACGTTTAGTATTTAAAAAAATCTGTTTTATATTGTTATATTATATATTTATCCTATAATGTTTTATTAATATTAAGTTTAATTTACTACCTTATTTTTGGAGTAGTTTTCGTTTCTCCTTTTTAATCCATTTCTTTCCGTTCTTAGTATTTCTCTTTATTTTCATGAACTATGGATAAGTCTCGTAGGATAACCATGGTAGGATGGATTAGAGGCCATACAGATTGGTTGCATATTCGTAATGATACAGAGATATATTGTCGTGCCTATTCATTAAGTTTAAGGCGTCCACAAAAGTGTAATGTGCAGAGACATGTTTCTTCAAAAACTTATCAAGCTAACATATGACCATCTGCACCTGACACTTTTAACGAAGAACTGTGTGAAGCTTTAATGGCGGCCAATATCCCATTCAAAAAGCTTAACAATCCAGTCTTCAAGAGGTTTCTTACAGAATATACTGATCGTTATATACCAGATGAGTCTACTTTACGTAAATATCACTTACCAAAATGTTATTTGAGAGCCATTGAAAAAATACGAACCAACCTATCTGGTCATTATCTTTGGGTAAGTGCAGACGAAACAACGGATGTAATTGGACGATATGTGTTAAATGCATTCTTCATCCGACAACTTCATACCAACCATACTTAATTGCAACTAAAATATTGCCAGTCGTAAATGGTGAAACAGTTGCAAAAGTAATTGATCAATGTATTCATAATATTCTGTCATCGGATAACAACTATAAAGACAAGATGCAATTATTTTTGACTGATGCGGCAGCTTATGTGTTAAAACCAGGGAAGTTATTAAAGCAATCTTATGCCAATATGCTACACGTCATTTTCCAAATGTTGTTAAGTTAGTTTCATTATTTAAAAAGATATTTCTCGAAACACCTTCACGAGTGGCATTATACAGGCTGATTCATTTTCGGCCCTCACCATGGGGATCTCTCTTATTATTGGAGATAGAGTATAGGTTTAAATTTGGCAAAGTTGTTAAATTTTGTGTTTGTTATAAATCCGTAAAGAAAATAGACCTGTGACAAATGACCTTCGTTATTTAAAAAAAAAACGCGAAAACCCCATTTTCTTCTTTTACCTGTAGCACCGACATTTGGATTTGTAGAGAAAAAATAAAAACACGTACTTGTGGCCATTTCTAAACCTCTATCCAGTGGTGTACTCTAAATTTTTATACGACGTTTCGTTTCTTTCTGGCCATCATCAACTATCTAATTTCTTATAGGCGCCATATTGGGTTTAGACATCTCCAGAAAGAGTTTTTTTTTCTGATTTCAACCATGTACTAAATGCTGACTATAGTTTTTGACATTAGGTTTTATTTGAAAGAATAAATTATAAGATTAAATAAGGTAGCCTTTGGAATTTCAATATTGTTCATTAATAATACAAAAATGTCATACACTAACGAAGAGAAACGAGATATGATAAGTATTTTTTATTCTTTGAAACGAAATTCAACAGTAGCGAGTACAAGATAACAAAAACATTAATAAAAATACATAGAAAAGTAAACAATAAACAATTAGAGTAAATGTTCAATTATCTGGCCATCTTCGGTAATGCACAATTGGGCACGCCTTCTGGCATTTTGTACTGCCCTTTGTATAGTTCTTCTAGGAACTGCATCGAAGGCATTCTGAAATCTGTCTCGTAATTATTCAATGTTTTGTGGCGCATCTAATTTATAAATATTATTTTTAACATATCCCCATAAAAAAAAATCTAGCGAACTTAAATCAGGTGATCTCGCAGGCCATTCAACAACTCCCCTATTTCCAATCCAACGGTTTGCAAACTCTTGATTTAAGAAATTTCTAACAACAGCTGCATTGTGTGCTGGTGCGCCATCTTGTTGCCACCATAAATATTGTAATTGATTTAATGAGATATTGTCGTCAAGATAGTCAGATACGTATGTACGTAAAATATTTAAATATCTTTCTCCATTTAAATGTTCTTCATACATAACTGGTCCTAAGAGACGATTTGCCAAAATACCCATCCAAACGTTTATTCCAAAACGATGTTGTGGTCTTCTAGCCCTGTTTTGTCGGGGATTTTGTATTGCCCAATAGTGCTCCGTATTTCTGTTGAACATTCCAGAATTTTTAAATTTTGTTTCATCTGACCAGATGACTTTGCTTAAAAAATTTTCGTCATTTTCTATCCTTCCCATTAACCAATTACAATATTCTAGCCTTCTCAAATTATCTCCAGGCAGTAAAGAGTGACTAACATGGATTCTGTATGGTTTAAACCTACTTTTATGTAAAGTTCTCTAAACTCTGGACTGGCACAAATTTAATTCTGACGCTACTTCGCGTGTAGAAATTGATGGATTATTATTTATCTATAAAAATACAAGATTAACATGAAATTTAAAAACACGCTTTTAATTTACCATTTGTAAAATATCTTGTCGATTTTCATTTAAATTCCTGTTGTCTTGACCATTACGCGGCTTAGTAAACGATCCATTATCGACCAAATTTCTGTCGAGATCTAGAAAAATGGTACGATGAGGCTGTTGTCGTTGTGGATATAATTGTAGATATCTTGTACTCGCTACTGTTGAATTTCGGTTCGAAGAATAAAAAATACTTATCATATCTCGTTTCTCTTCGTTAGTGTATGACATTTTTGTATTATTAATGAACAATAAATGAAATGTTTGACAGATTGAAATTCCATGGCTACCTTATTTAATCTTATAATTTATTCCTTCAAATAAAACCTAATGTCGAAAACTTTAGTCAGCATGTCTGAATCCAATATGGCGCATATAAGAAATTAGATAGTTGATGATGGCCAGAAAGAAACGAAACGTCATATAAAAATTTAGAGTACACCACTGGATAGAAGTTTAGAAATGGCCACAAGGACGTCTTTTTATATTTTCTCTACAAGGCCAAATGTCGGTGCTACAGGTAAAAGAAGAAAATGGGGTTTTTCGTTTTTTTTTTTTTAAACGAAGGTCATTTGTCACATGTCTATTTTCTTTACGGATTTATAACAAACACAAAATTTAACAACTTTGCCAAATTTAAACCTATACTCTATCTCCAATAATAAGCGAGATCCCCATGGTGAGGGCCGAAAATGAATCAGCCTGTATAGAGAAAGACTTCCAAATTTGCATTTACCCCTGTATTAACTAGGTGGGGAACATGGCTAGAAGCTGAATTTGAAAGCAAGCTGAGATAAAAACTTGATGCCATATTTAGCAGAAATCCAGATTTGAATATATTATATAAATTCTGCACAGAGTCGATTAAAAAATCTATACATTAAGTATGGTACAGTTTTGCAACATTTTAATCACGCACCCATCAATAGTTGTGATGTGGAACGGACATATTCTATTTTTAAAGACGTTTTAACATCTAAACAGGAACACCTTGAACAAATTTTAGTTGTTCATAGTAATCTTTTACACTTTCAATGTTTCACAGGAAATAGATAGTTTAATTTTTGCTCTTTATAAATTATTTTTATTCAAAATTCGATACGCAATTCGCTTGTCAGCATTACTTTTGTTTCAGCAGTAGTTGCTGCCGGTTACCTACATTCGCTCTGTTATGCATTGACAGGTACATATTAACTGCATATATGTATAGGTATGTGTCCTTATGCACACGTATCAAATTGTTCGAAACTCACGGATCGTTTTCAGAAACAAACCTATTGCGGATACAAGGGAGACGCCTATGGGCTATGAATCATGAATCGCTCGAGCCCGCTCTCTGATTATTTTACACATTTAACAGTATTTACTTAGCTTGAATTACCAGTTGAATCATCGTAGCGCCACTATTTATATTGTCCGTCACTGAGTCAGTTATCGTTATTTACTTCATATTGCTCACCTTCCCTATCTTCGTTCCACAGTCTCTACATTTTCTTATAGTAAAATATATGCTTCATCACTTTACAATTTATATTTTGCTATTAACGAGATTTATTTGAACTGTATTACTTAAATGTAAGGAATGTTAACCTGTAATGCCATGTTAATTATGCGATGTTAAATAATGTCTATTAAATTTAATTTCCAGAACTAATATACATAAGCAAATCAAGTTCGCTTACATAGGCATAATTTATTTACTATTAAAGCAAGGAACAGCGCGCATCTTAGATGTGCTTACGTTTCATTAAGCTCTCATCGCAGGGTGTGCTATGAAAGTACTTACCTCTTATTTAGTCAAATTAAAATAAGTTGAACCGAACTATAATACATGAATTACGTCACACTCTGTATAAGGAATGTTGATGTACAAACCAACGTCCGTCAAGTGGGCCACCCGACCGCAGAAACAACAAACACAAGCGATTTATTATCGACAATACTTTACTTTTACTTTAAACAAACACTTTAATATCATAGTAGTTGTACTCACATACTGAAACGAATAAGATCAATGAAAATTATAATTATTGTACCAAATAATAAAATTGTTATAATTTTAAATAAATAAAATTTTTAAAAAAGTTTCTTCGATTATTCAAGAACAAATTTGGCGCAGTCAGATTGGATTGTCAAAATTAAATTGTATCGAACAATTAATCGTTTCAACGATTAATTGGCAATACGAACTTGTGAAAAAAGTATCCAAAGTATTACGAAAGAAAAACTGTTAGCACAGAAGATGCTGAAAAAATACATATGGATAATTTAAAACGTCCGTTAAAGCATCCTTATAGTTTTTAGTAATATTAGTATATTAATTTCACCTTTATTCATTTTTACGATCTAAATTTAATTAAAATTCAATTATTGAGTACAATCAATATTTATTACAATTATTCTATTGAAACTTCAAATATTATAATACAAAAATTTATTTCAGCGAGTATAATTAACAAATTTAAAAAGACTGCCAAACAAATATCACATACTCTCAAAATTGATACTAATCACCGATACTCTAAATCAGTTGATAAATATTTACGAAATCATTAACTCAATTATACAAGACATTGAGAATTCCATTACATTTTCGAAATTTCAAGTAATGCATCCAAGCATAACGAAATCGACAAACTGAACTACAAAAGTTGCAAACCGAAATTAAATCAAATCAATTACTAATTAAATCACTTCTAAAAAATTGAATATATTTTAAACAATAAAATTACTTATTTGAAAAAAAATTTGCAATAGTATATTTCGATCATTTTTAATTACTATCACCTATTATATCCAATTCCTATCTACAATGCAACTCAGTTTCAAGTTATAATTCCTAATAACAGATATCTGGTAAAGAATGAATTTTACTTTTCATTTAAAAGTGACACTTGCAAACACACACTTCCTCGAATCTATATTTGCGAAAAATAAAAAATTTAAAACTACAAGAAGTTCAACTTCCTCGCCTTACTGCATAAGTTGAATCTTGGTGGGGAGGAATTATGTCACTCTGTATAAGGAATGTTGAGTACAAACCAACGTCCGTCAAGTGGGCCACCCGACCGCAGAAACAACAAACACAAGCGATTTATTATCGACAATAGTTTACTTTATACAAACACTTTAAAATCATAGTAGTTGTACTCACATACTGAAATGAATAAGATCATTGAAAATTATAATTATTGTACCAAATAATAAAATTGTTATAATTTTAAATAAATAAAATTTTTAAAAAAGTTTCTTCGATTATTCAAGAACAAATTTCATGGTACAAAAAGCAATGATTAGCAACTATCGTATAGGCATTTGAAAATACATACACGTATATATGTGTAATCTATATACTGCTTATTTAAAATAATCTTTAATTATCGTTTGTTTAGCATTTTTACCTATTCCACACTTACTTAGGTAAATAGACAAATCTATTTCATTCTGATACATTGGACAAATTCAATGTCAAGATTTAAATTTACCTACCATTCAAGTATTCAATGTTTCAAATTGTTTTGCGATATGTATATTACCAAAACATAAAGAATAAACGAGTAAACCATGAAATAAGCAAAATATTTTTCCTTGAAAATATATTATTCTACAAAATTACGTATTAAAATGTACAAATATTAACTACGTTTTACATTTTGTATCTAATTGTTGTGCGGACGTATGGAAGACCTGAAGGGACCCGTATATTGTAAATTCCACCAGGAAACAATGCTTCTGCTTCTTCATCTGATACTGTTGGCACAATCATGACTTTTTCTCCAGGCTGTGAAAAGAAAATATTCTAAACTTTATTAATATGCATGTAATTATTTCAATTATTCTAATTTTTGTCAATTTTAGTGGAAATAGTGAGTTCGAATCTTATATTGAAAAAGATGGATTAAAATAAAATTAAAAATTCAGAATTAAATTTACATAAGTAATTTGTAAATTAGATATTTCAATTATTTAAGAGAATAATTATAATGGCCCGAATACCTGTAATTAATGCGCGACCAATTCTATTTGACCGGCGGAAAATATATGAACTATTACGCGAAACCCCTAGCCTCTCACCCTCCTGATCTATATTCTCAGCCAGTACAGTCGGATATAATCTAGTTTATTTTCAAACAAAACTGTCATTGATAGTTTTGTTTAAGTTAGGTTAATTTGACGTTTCTCGCAATTTCTTATTGTTATAGTTTCTATAGATAAGCTTAAATTTACGTTGTCTGCATGATAACGATAACATAAACTTAATATTTTTGAATCAACCACCTGACATTTTTCCTCGGAGTGTATCTGTCAAAACGATGGTGCTATATGAGTGACCATATTAAATGGGTTGCACTTTATATACCAATAGATTCGAATAGTAGATTCGAAGCACAAATAATTCAGGACCCTAGCTTCCTTCTGGAAATTCGTAAATAACAGGAAGGCCAGTTCTAGGATACCTTGTTACACGGTATTCAACGATCACGAAATTTCTACGCCTCAGGGTATGGTGGACGCATTTCGTGAATTTTTTTCCTCGATCTTCCGTTCGCAATCTGTAGCTTTGTCTCCTACGTGTATTTGCACTAATAATATAACAATATGATCTGTTGCTCCCTGTACAGTCTTGAACTGCATCCGCAAGTTCAAATCTAAGCAAACGTTTGGTCACGACGGTCTACCGGGTTTTTTCATTAAAGATTGTGGACCTGTTTTATGTGAACCCTTAGCAGTAATTTTCAATTTAATTATTTCTACTGGTTCCTTTCCTGAATGTTGGAAGATTGGCAGGATTGTGCCAGTCCATAAAAGTGGTAATCGCAGTGATATTTCCAATTATAAATCAGTTACCATATTAAGCAATTTTGCTAAGGTTATCGAATCTTTAATATATGAACAAATAGTGTCTAAGGCACGTCATCTGCTGTCTCCTTACCAACATGGTTTTGTTGCTGGGCGTTCTACCACCACTAATTTGATAGAAATAACGCATTTATTAGCAAAGCTATCGATGATCGCCTTCAGGTCGATGTAATATATACGGATTTCGCCAAAGCTTTCGATTCCATCGATCAGTCAATACTTATATCTAAATTAGATGTGTTTGGTTTCTCTCCTTTGTTATTGAATCTCATTTCTTCTTACTTAGCTTCTCGCTCATGGTATGTCTGGTTCAATGGTTTCCACTCTCGACGTTTCCATCCAACATCCGGTGTACCGCAAGGCTCTAATTTGGGGCCTCTACTTTTTAATATATTTCTCAATGATTTACTCTGTTCACTGGATTGCATAGTTTTGGCTTACGCGGATGACTTAAAACTCTATATGAGGGTTGCGAGCATTGAAGATTGTTACGAGCTTGATAACAACTTGAAGTTTGTGCACAATTAGTGTAATAAAAACAACATCTCTTTAAATATTGACAAATGTACCATTGTGACATATTCAAGGATTGCGAATTCATATAACTTTCAATACTGTGTAGACCAAATGGTTTAACAAAATTTCACCAGGCGGCTTCATTTATGTATTGAGAGACATGGAAGGACATTTGAAAGTTTTCTTTGATTTATTTGCATTCACTATTTACATTTACTTTATTTTTATTTACTGTGCTACTACTTTTGTTAATTAAATTTGATGTTGTGAATTAGTATTTATTTAAAAAAGTGCAAACTTTTAATACTACTCGTACTTGATTCTTTCCTACATGATTTCGATTTATGTTAAGCTAATTAGGTATGTATTGTTTCATATTAGGTATTCGTAAAATAGTTGGTTTTACAAAATTCTTTAAAATACAAATTAATTAGTGCAATTTTTTATTAAACTAACACCAGATAACTTAATCGGCAGTGAATCTATTGAAAATGCTATATTACTTTATATTCATTTAATGTTTGCTTTCACCGCTGATTGAAAATCAACTGTTTCTCGTACTTAATGGGGTTTCTTCTTGTTATAGACCATTTATGAATAATTTGTTGAATATCCGATCTTACAGAAGGTTTAAAAGCGCAAATTAGCTACTAAAAATACAAGCATTTTTCATTAATTCAACTCTAAAAAGAAATAATTAGCAAATGATCCATCCTAGGTGCATCAAATGAGGTATCAATAGAAAGCGTAGTAAAAGGGCTTTTCAATGAGCTAAAAATATACAGGGTGTTCCATTTAAAAATTACGCGATTTCTTCGATTTTGCGAAATTGTGAACAGCCTGTATAACGCGAGCAGTTGCAGAATTTATTTCACGTAGCAACGAAAGTGCATACTAGTAGAAAATATTCTATTCTATTGGTTTCCGATCTTTTGATTTTCCTTATGCAGAATAGCCAACTGAAATGTATCAATTTATCAAGTAAAATAATTATTTACACAGAAACTATCAACTTTAGACCCATACAATATTATATCGATGTAACCAGCTTTCAAGCGCGGATCATTTTATCTATTAATATGCAGGGTGTTCCATTTAAAAAAATGCAACTTTAGTCTGGCATTTCCATCTGGAACACCCTGTATAAAACAAAATATTTTTAAAACGTGCGCTTGATGGTACGGAAGGATATCCGATGACTAAATATTTGACTAACTTTCAAATACGCGTGTAATCTTCCGTCCCCGTTTCGTTGCCGGACCCTGTATATATACTACTGTAGATAGCAACCGTTTATAATTATCGTTAATTATCATCCTGTAAATGGCTTGCTGTTGGATAATAAAGATTATTATTATTATAATAGTAGGAAATTTAAAGCGATGACGGAGCAAAGAAGGTTATACCCCCACTAATGTTGCATTAGACGTTTAGCGATGACAGTGACTGTCAACGTGTCAGACAGTCGCATATCAGCTGTGCTTGAGAATGCAATCGAAGTACGCGAACCTGTATGCTGCGTAATAATCGTGCGTTTCTTTTATTTGTTTGTAATATGTTGCGATATCTAAACCGAAAGGCAATTTGTTATACTCTCAATTAACTTGTTTATTGCCAAAATTTAAAAAAAGAGATAAACTCTTTAAAATAGAATTCATTCTAGACATTATTTTTTTAATAAAATAAAATTCTCAAATTAAATTAAATGTTCAAACGTTTCTCCTCCCTGCAACAAACAGTATCCCATTATAGCGTAAAAAGATCTTCTAACGTGAAATATATAAATTTCAACAAGTTTTTGTTGCAGCTCTGACAAAATTGTTGGTTTGTGATGATTGCTATAAATTTGACATTTAATATATCCCCAAAGGAAGGAATCAAGAGGTGACAAATCCGGAGACTTCGCAGGCTATCGAATATTGCCACTTCTGGAAATTTATTTATTTTGAAATACATTTTCTAAATACTGTCGGATATTTTTGTGCTTATGTGCAGAAGTCTGATCCCATTGTATGAATTCCTTTGAAAATACCAAGATACAATATCAGTTTCTTCATTTACTAAAAACATATCCATTTTTAATTGAACGTGTTTGTATTTCTTCACATGAACACTTCAACATAGCTGATATGCGACTGTCTGACAGTAGCTGTTTAGCGGTGACACTCACTGCCACCGAAAAATGTCTACTGCAGCATTTATTTTTCACCAACAGTAACACACTTATTCCAGCGTTTTTCTATTAAGGCCATACCTTACAAAAAAATTGTTTTGGTAAGTCTTCAAAAAATTCTTCTTTAATTTATGAAAGAAATAATCACTCGAGACCAACTCCAGGCTGTATAGTCGATTATTTCTCGAACTTAGCGAGCTTTGTAAACTGTAATTATCATGGAGCAGAATAATCTTTTAAGTTTGGGTCTTTTCTGCTGTATGGTAGTTCTCAAATTTCGAATTGTTCCTTATATACTTCTCTTATATTCTTTTCTTCATATAACACTTAATTTTTTTATAGCTGGGTAGGTAATAACTCTCACTTCATATATAACACTTCGTAGGAAATTCTAAATTTACCAGCCTATTTCTGTATTTAGTAATCCTCCGTACCGTATCTTAGTATGCCAATTCAGAGGAGCACTTAACCTTAAACATTATTGTATTAAAATGTCAAACTAGGGCGTATAATTTATATTTTGTTAATATTCATACATCACCTGATATAACATATGATGACATTTCTTGACAAGCAACTTTTAACATTTGGCGATTTTTAACTGTATGTTATGAGCAATTCAAATTTATCTCAATTAAATAACGTTACTAATACCAATAACAAATTATTAGATCTTCTACTACTAATTCAATTGGCATTATAAAATTTCAGAGGATTCAGATCCCTTGGCGAATGAGGACACCTACCATTGTAATGTGGGCCGTTTGGGCGGCCACATCGGGTAGCAGGTTTGGGCGGCTTATAGTACTAAATGATACACACACGAAGTTCGGGTAACATTCTATAATTAATTTAACTCTTACAAACTGGATAACAATGTATTTACATGATGTACATAGATTACTAGGTTTAACTCAGACAGGGTAGAACGTGGTTATTAAGTGTAACACAGTTCGTACCACTGACTGGTTGTAACTCTCTATCGTAACTGTTACTCTGACTGTGACTGTCTCTTACTTAAACTATTGTCTATATATACTTAGAGAAGATCCTTGTCTTACTTATGATGCGTTTCTAGAACACATCTACAACCCTGACACATAGTCTTGTGTATGCAACAAATACAGAGTAAGGTCGTGTTTATATAACACGTTACCGTTTGTATTAAAAGGCGAGGCTGTAGCCTTGCTGAAAGTGTTATGTATACACATGACTACGTATCGAGTTATTACACCATCCTGCATTCGATGTATCTATAGACTTTTCGAAAACAAATATAAAAAAGTAATTTAACCGTAAACAGGTCAGCTTGGAAAACCGTCAAGTATATCCCCAGGCTCAGTGATATCTTCTAGGTTACATTCCAATAATTCTTGTTCTCATACCAGGATAGGATTGCTATCCAATCGCTCGAGCGACTCTTCGCCTGTTTCCTTGTCGGTGTTGAAATATTCCTTCCTATTTATCTGTAAGAATAATCTCACGCGCCATATTGTCTGCCAGCGTTTGTAATAACTGTTCATCTAGTATCATTCCCGTAACATCAGCTATCTGTTCTTGGGGAACTAGTGCCTCTAGTACCTATTAATACATTCCATCCGCCTTTATCAATATTAATGAGAATCGAATCTGAATCTAGATATGACAATTTTCCGTTAACGGATAACGATAGATTCAATTTCCGCAAAGCTGACTTTGATCAACTGTGCCATGATTTACTTAATACGGACTGGTCATGTCTTGATCAACATAGTGACATTAATTTGGCTCTTGATGATTTTTATATAATGTTTTACCATGTATGTCAGAAATCTGTACCATTTTATAAATCTTACCCTCCCTGGTTTACTGCGGCGGCAATATCTTCTTCTTCTGAAAGAGTACTACAGGCGTAAATGGAAGAGTGCCATGAGTTTGTATTACATGAATCAGTTTAGAAGGCTTCGGACTGCTTGTAGGAGCAAATCTATGAAGTTTACAGTTCTTATATTGAAATAATTGGTCAATCAATTAGGGAATATCCTACAGAATTATTTAAAGTCATTCATTAATAATAAAAACGATAGAACTAGAATTCCTGTTAACTTAATGTAAAATAATATTATTCTTTACTCACCAGAAGATATTGTAGATTCTTTTGCAAATCTTTTTCGAACACTCAAATACCAAGCTCTACTCTCAATAATTATGACTCTCATTCCGACAGATTGCCTTTCCACCTTTTACCTATTACTGATGAGGAATTGTTGAAAGTTATGGCTATGTTTCTATGTAATTTTACAGCTGCCGATGACTCTGTTCCTAGTATATTGGTACGTATTGCTAAACCATTAACAAAAATTATAAATCTTGTCAGCTGCCTTCAATTCTATCGACCACGGAATATTATAGACGAGGCTTGGTAACTTCGGAATGGGTTCCACTTTCCTTAATTTAATCTCCTATTTGAGTAATGGAGCAAACTATGTTCATTACAATGGATTCTGCTCTTAGTAGTTCGTCTCTATATCTGGCGTTCCTCAAGCATCTAATCTGGGCCCTCTGCTCTTCTTGACGTACATTAATGACCTTCTCAATTATATTGAGTGTCATGTACTGGCATACGCTGACGATGTTAAAATTTATACTTGCGTCATGTCCGAGCATGACTCTGTATTTCTTCAACAAAATTTTAATCGTTTGCCTCACTGGTGCTTTTCTAACAAATTAAAAGTTAATGTTGCTAAATGTTGCTCTATTTCATTCACGCGAAAGCAAAATTCAACCCCTTCTTCTTATGTAATACATAATGAATTCATCACACAATCCGATACCTCCAAGGATCTTGGTGTATATTTTAATAACGAACTTAGATTTTCCTTCCGCATCGAACAACTTTGCTCTCCACCTACAGAAAATTGAGATTTATTAAGTACTTCACGAATCCTGACATACTTAAATCGCTCTTCTTTGCATTCGTTGCTAGTACTTTTGGAATATGCCTCTCCCGTCTGGTTTCCTTACTACGTTTTTCATCAACTTAATATTGAATGCCTGCAGCGGACATTCCTAAAATTTTTGTCTTGTAAGCTCGACGGGAGGTATCCTCCGAGGGAAATCGATTATGATTCATTGCTTGAAAGGCACAACATGTAATCTTTTACTATTCGCCGTAACACGCATGGTGGGCGGTTTGTTTGGAAGATTCTTCATGGGATTATTGACTATGCACTTTTGTTATCGCAATTAAAATTCTATGTCCCGCGCCGATCCTCCAGATTTGTCAATACTCTCATCCATCCGACTCCCAGAACTAACCTGTTGCTTAACTCGCCTCTTTACAGAATGAGCCGATCCGCTAACATCACTTATGACGACTTGTTCATGTAAGTGTTGGTTTTGTGGTGCCTATTACATTAGTTATTTATGCTTGTCCTTTTTCGTTTTTCTTACTTAATTTGGATATTTTGCTTTAGTTTAATTTTATATTATGTATCAACTTTAACTTTTGTTAGTTATGTCTTTTGTAATTTGTTTTGTGTATTGTATATTTACGTGCATACATTTACATTTATATTTATATTATACCCTGTAAATGGTCTCTGTTGGGTAAATAAATGATATTATTATATTATTATTATATCTATATGACTTTCAACTACATAATTGGGATACCATAAACCATTAGTCTTCAGTCTTGGGACTCAAGTCATGGCCCTCGCATACACGAATAGATCTAGCGGAAGAAGACCCACAATGGTCTACATGGAGGAAGTTCTAATGTTGTTCATTGCTCCTGTGATTCCCTATAGAGCCCGTTAGAAAGTCGTAAGGAGTTCTACTGCCGAAGAAAATTCCAATTCATCCTCTCTACCAAACTACCAACCCCTTAACTAATCGTAGGTCTTACTATCGCCCGAAAGGTAATATTTAGTCTTACAACCCCCTCTCCCTCTCTCTGAGCAAACTGAAATGAAAAAACGCCACAAGACGTGACCGTTCTAGGCCAGGTTTGTCGTAAAGAGTGCTATTCCTGTTTGAATGATCGGCCCTGCCCAGGCTGTGCTTCGCGGACTAGGTCCTGATTCTAAACTGCGAGGAAGTGAGTCTAAGAGCAGCATAAGTGAAAGTGCCATGAGCCATGAGGGACATGACCACGCGACTGGGGAAACAGTCGTTAAAGACGTTAGGTGTTGCATGGAACTGCAAAGAAGTTGTTGGGAGAGGGTTAGCGCCTCTGCAGCACGGCGGGTTCTCCGATCTCTGAAATGGCAGGTGTGGTATTGTTGCCAAATATTTTTATTAAAATATTTAGTGCAAAGTGCGTGCACTAACTCAAAATACGTCTGCCGCATAAACTCGTACAGAATTTCTAAAGATACCGTGACTACGGCTACATAGTAAGCATATGAATTGTCATCTTAACATTTGCGGTAGTAGTATTGGCAGTTTCTAATGGGTAATTCGTATAAATTATCTTCAATATGGCCTATTGTCGTGGCATGGCTCGCGTGATATATTCCAGCATTATCTTAGACCTCGCGTCGACCCAAAGTCAAACTAGCATCTTTATATGACTTACCTCTAAGGTCGAACGGTATCTCGTTACCCCTAACAAGTAGAGCCTTTTTGACGTCGTAATTTTTTGTGAATCATTTGAAAATAATCTAAAGTTTACACCTGCTGTTGTATGAATTAAGTATTAGTCATTGCGAGTTTAATTTATTAATATCTACACTGATGTAAGCTGTTAACATCGTTGGTCATGTTCGGGATTACGAATAACGCTAACACTACGGTGATTCATATCCAACCTCCAGCGGTATCTCGCTACCCCTAGCAGCTAGAAACATTTTGATTCACTTAATGCTTCGGCCACCTTCTGGCCCCCTGGAGCATTGACGTCAAACCCGTATGACAAAGCACTCCAAGGTCTCTATGCACAATGTCCCCATTGCTTATGGTTCCTCGGCGCTTGAATTTTGCATATGTTGTGACGTCACATGACTAAGTAAAAAGAAGAGGGAATAAAAAATAGAAATAGACCCCTGTGTCAAATCTTACGGGATTTTAATCCAGTATTCTCCTGTTGATTACATGTTAGAAGTCAAATAGAGTGGCTTCCGGTGCCTCTTTAATTGCAGCTGCTACTAGAAACAAGAAAGCGACATCATCGAGAGCGGCTAACGTCCGAGGAATGCGAAGAAGCGCATTTAAGAAAGAATAAATCTCCAGGGCCAGAGAGAATCACTCCTGGATGTATATATTGTATCAAGCGGGCCACAAAATTTGTATCGTAGGTAGGCCGTGAACGACTGAGATGGACATATAAGTCACGTCTGAGCTTAGAAAATTCACGGAGTGTCATTTGTAAATAATCATAAGTCAAATTGACAAGTTACGATTTAACCTATTACTAATAGTACGAAATGTAGGTTACATCACTTAATCAATCTAAGACATAACTGATTTAATCCATGGCATACTCTGAAAACTTTTTTGTGGCTCCCTCCTTATAATTATAATGATATACCGAAGTTACAGGCTACTTCTGCAGGGCGGGAGCGTAACAATATATAGTTAAGTAGGGCGCAGACCAGGTCCACAATAGCTTAATTTCAAGAATAATTAGATAGAAGTAGTTAAATTAGAAAAGTAAGGTTAGGAACTGTGTAGTGCCACCAAGCGGAGCACTAGAATTTCAAGAATTTATTGTAAATATCTTAAGTTAAAGTAAATAAAGGGTCTTTTTATCCATTACTACAGAGTAGCACACTAGCTTACTAGTCAATGTGCTACTCTGGTTTTAATCCCCAGGTGTTACCAAGACCTTTTCTGCAATGGCAGAACAGTTGCGTAACCCGGTCCGTCACTTGTTGACGACAGTTGCGCAGCCAGTTTTAATTCTTATCCTAAACAGTATTATACTACTCAGTCCATTTAGTTATCTCATATTAGTAAAAGCTACCATCTTTCTCTTTTGCGAATTAACAGAGGGTTTCTGATTTAGGCACCATATTTCTACAATTCGCATGATGCCCGCTACTGCTCACGGATATTTCCCTTAGGATACAATAACAATATCATCAGCAAACTCCTTGGTTCATATTCTCTGATCATTTAATGTCTTGATTAGATTGTCCACTACTAAATTCCTTAACAGTGGTGAACTCGATGCCCTATATCTTGCAAGTAACTTCGCTGAACCGAATTCAACTTATGTAGATAATAAATTCTTAGAACTCTGACTGATTCAGGTGTTAGTCGATAGATTGCAATATTTGTACTGCCAAAAAAACTGTTTGGTCGTATGATGTGTATACAAATTTTAGATGAGATTTTCCTTCTTTTCAAAATGTATATGAATTTGAGTAGTAAATAACTGTTTTAAAGTGCTTTCTATTCTGATTTACTTTTTTTTAATTTCGACGAAGTAATGCTAATCTTATTATACCGGATGTCCTTGAAATGAAAAGACAACGTATGAAAGATGTAATTATATAGAATATGAATCAAAATATTTTCCCCAAATTTCCTCGCAGACGCGAGACTAAAATGAAAAGATATTTATAAAATATTTGTCCTGCCACTGCATTTCAGGAACTGCGACCGACTATAACATAAAGTGCCCTTCGATTCAGTCGGTTTCGATTGTTACATGCGTACGTTCGATATAATTTACATTTACGTGTTCTGATTAAGGAAAATAGTTAAATTGTTACCAAATTACGAAGGTTAATGACGTGAAATTCACTTGTATACTTCATAAAAGTACAAAATTTGAACAGCTGACATTTTCGTTCGTTTTTTTTAATTTTTCTACGACACTATAAGAAAGATGTCAATTTCAGACAGTTGACTAAGCATGAAAGTTGACAATTTCATTCATATATCAAAAACCCGTACATTATTATCGCACAGTTATAATGTAATAATTTACTTTTTCTACGTTCGTTATAATTTCCTTAGTTTTTTTCATTAATTTGCATTCATAAAACGTATGATTCATGAATCTATCGAAAAGCGTTTAAAAAAGTGCCGTAACGTTTCATTTTTTAACGCAATTATAAAATTGTTTACGCAAAGTGTGCTCTGAACGCTTCGCTCTCATGTCAATCAGTTCCCCCAATAAACTGTCAAACATTCGTTTCCGGTCATAAAAACCTGTTTTTTTGTCTAGTTAGAAGAAGTTTACTTATTATTAGTCATGGAGAATGACAGTGACGAAAGCTTCAACTGCATACTAATACTAATGTAACTTCTTCTTCACTTCAAATTAATAATGCCCACACTTGTACTTTTAATATTACTATTACAAAATAAAAATTAATAGAGGTTTTATCGAATTTATTTAATTTTACGGACGCAGAAAAAAATGTGCATGAAACTCGTGAGTAAAGCAACTTTTTCCACATGTAGGAATCGGCTTATACGAATTGGTAAATTTTCCTACTCGTGAAAAAAAGGATTACTTTACTCACTTGTTGCATAAATAACTCAAATTTTATGAATTTCACTTTTTAATTATCACTGTAACGAATCGTTTCGCACCTACCTGGGCTTCGTCAGACATATAACTAACTTATTTACAAAATATTTTTTTTATATTAAACACAAGTAAACGGTAACAAGCAAAAACACATGTTTAATTTTAAAAATAGTCGGAGGGATGGGTGCTTTTTATTACTGGATGTCTATGCACAAAACTTTCGCTACGGTTTATACGATATGTACTGTTCTTAAGTAATAAAACTAGAGGTTTACATTATATTACAGGGGGTAAAGAATTCTATGGAAAAATACAAAAATACAAAATACAATATGTAACTGTCTGCATATCAAATAAATAGATTGAGTAAGGGTGAATTATTTGTTTCAAATTGATCATTTAAGATCTTGTCAGTTTTCTTTAATTTATTAATTTCAAGTGACTCTAATAAATTAAGTTTTTTGCCCTTATTTTCTACATGTAATATTTTAAATTCTTTGTTAAAATTGTGGTTCGTTGAATTGATATGAGACGCATATGAAGAGTCACTTTTATTATTTCTAAATGAAGAAAAATGTTTAGAATTTAGAAATAATAAAAGTGACTCTTCATATGCGTCTCATATCAATTCAACGAACCACAATTTTAACAAAGAATTTAAAATATTACATGTAGAAAATAAGGGCAAAAAACTTAATTTATTAGAGTCACTTGAAATTAATAAATTAAAGAAAACTGACAAGATCTTAAATGATCAATTAGAAACAAATAATTTACCCTTACTCAATCTATTTATTTGATTTGCAGACAGTTACATATTGTATTTTGTATTTTTGTATTTTTCCATAGAATTCTTTACCTCCCTGTAATATAATGTAAACCTCTAGTTTTATTACTTAAGAACAGTACATATTGTATAAACCGTAGCGAAAGTTTTGTGCATAGACATCCAGTAATAAAAAGCACCCATCCCTCCGACTATTTTTAAAATAAAACATGTGTTTTTGCTTGTTACCGTTTACTTGTGCTTAATATAAAAAAAATATTTTGTAAATAAGTTAGTTATATGTCTGACGAAGCCCAGGTTGGTGCATAAATAACTATTTATCAAGTATGTTGCTATTTTGTTTATCTGATACGAGCGCCCAGAAGCAAGAGAAGCGGCAAAAATTTTCTGGCAAATGGTTAGAAAACCATGGGTTTTTATATTATATTATTATTGGATTTGTAGAAAACGATGGATATAGACAACCACTCGTCTATAGATATGAAATGTACACCACCAGAAGTACTTAAAGTCGCAGAAAGCAATCCTCTCAACCTATTACCACCTAAATCCAGGAACAGGTACGAGTTTTCCTACAAGCAATTTATGGCTTGGCGAAACAAAAAAGGAATAAAATCGTCTTTTTCTGAAAATGAACTCATAGTTTACATTGGAGGGTTATCTGAAAAACTCAAACGCAGTTCTTTGTGGACTCGGTATTGTATGATTCGAAGTATCCTTTGTGTTTATCATAACGTAGATATAACTATATATTTGAAATTAAGAGCACTGTTGAAGCGTAACTCAGACGGCTACAACCGAAAAAATCAAAAATTTTAACATCAGTGGAAATCAATCGATTTATCCACGAAGCTCCAGAGGACAAGTATCTTGTAACTAAAGTGGCATTGATTATTGGTATAAATAGCGCATGTCGCAAACAAGAATTAAGCAAGCTGAAGATTAATGATATTAAAGATCTGAGATCTGCTGCTTTGGTTAAAATACCTGACACTAAAATACAGAAACTAAATTCCGTCACAATTACCGGTGAATTTTAAAAAATTTTTAAGAAATATGCGGCGCTTAGACCATCAAATACAGCATCGTTTCTTTTTAAATTATCAAAACCAAAACTATACTAGACAACCGGCAGGTGTGAACAAACTTGTCAGTGTCCCTAAACAAATAGCCATATATTTAAACCTTCAAAATACAGAACTATGCACAGGACATTGTTTTCGCCGGTCCTCGGCAACCATTCTTGTTGACGCAGGTGGTGACATCACCACTCTTAACCGCCACGGTGGATGGAATTCTACTGCCGTTGCCGAAAAATATATTGATCAATTACCAATAAAATGCAAATTTCAGATGAAATTTTAAATGCGGTTACTAATTCATTATCATCAAACGCTAGAACAGAACTGGAAATAATTGATTCCTTGCCTTTACATTCTAAGATTCAATATCAACATCAGACATATACTCTCAACTCCAATTCTTTAAGAAACTCAATTTTCAATAACTGTCAAATTAATAATTGTTAATTCCATTAATTTATTAAATCAAAAATGAAATTGTCCTTATCACGTCAAGTTTTCTCTCTACGGCACTTCTTGTTTGCCGATTTCAAATTTCTTGAAAATCGTTCAGCACAGGAAATTCTTAATTGTTCAAAGAATTAAAAGACATTCCAAATACATTTATCTCATTAGCATAATGTACACTTGTACCTGATAATATTTAAGTACTTAATGAACTAGTTAAGTAATAAACAATTATAAAGAAATGCAAGTCTATTAAGCTAATTCATATTAGAGTTTAATTAGATTTTCTTAGAAAGTATTGATCACTTAGGACTATTTAAAAGTGAACAAGAGCAATAATAAAACGTTAGCTACATGTTAGTTACTAGGGAAGAAACTACATCATGTCTACTACTCGAAGATGTGTAAATAGTGACGATTCGTTCTGCTACACTTGTGGCAGCTTCACCGTTCCCAGTCAAAGGCTAACTATTACTGGTTTCGTTAAGAAAATGTATTTGGCTTATTTTGACGTAAAACTTTTTGATCAGGACAAGACATGGGCCCTACATAATGTGTGTAACGCATATGTGGAAAATTTGCGGCAGTAGAGCAAGTGAAAACGCCGGAAATGAGCTTTTGGCGTTCCAATGAAATGGCGTGAACCGAAAAATCACCTAGATGATCGCTATTTTTGTTTAATTCAAAAGAAAACGAATAAATGTAGATTGTGACTATAGAGATATCATTTCTAATGATGAACTACAACGCTTTACTCAAGCAGAATTTTGAATGTTTTAATAAGGGATTTGTGCCTATCAAAGGAATCATCGGAACTGCTAGCTTCAAGATTAAATGAAAAGAACTTACTCAAGCAAAATACGAAGATTACCTTTTATCGTAGCAGGGAAAGTGATCTTGTGTAATATTTTAAAGAAGAATGTGGATTTGTTTATTGTAGCAATGTGCCAGGTTTGCTAACTAAAATGGGCTAAAAAATACAATATGATCCAAGTGAGTGGCGTTTGTTTATCGACAGTTCCAGCAGAAACTTCAAGTGTGCCCTACTACACAACGGGAATGTTTTCGGATCAATTCCTATTGGATATTCCGTTCAATTAAAGGAAACATATGACAACATTGAGAAGGTTATAAAACTACTAAAATATACAGACCATAACTGGGTCTTCTGTGTGGATCTCAAAATATTAAACTTTTTACTTGGCTTTCAAAGAGGATATACAAAATTTCCGTGTTTTTTGTGCCTCTGGGATAGTGGAGCTAGAAACAAACACTGAATTCAGAAACATTAGCCTCCCAGAACTTCCCTAAATATGGGAGAAAAGAATATTACAACTCAACCTTTAGTTGACAGAGAAAAAGTAATTTTTCCATATCTTCACATCAAATTGGGTCTTATGAAGGAACATGTTAAACCTCTAGATTTGCAAGGTAACTGCTTCCAGTACATATTGCAGTGAATTGTGATGTTAATAGCTTATTTTAATTGGCACACAATACACAGTAGCTTGGCCGGACTAGCTCAAATCGGGTTCAGGAGCTCTTATATCTTCAAGGTTACCCTCATAGGGTCGGTAGTAAAACAAAAGGTATTAGAATCGAAATAAAACTAACATTAACACCACAAACATATAATCAAAAAAAAAAAAAAGAAAATTCCACTTTATCAAATATAAAGTAGTGTTGAGACACCTACTGTGTCACAACGTGAGGAAAACTCAAATAAATATTGACAGTTATTATAAGAAAAACCTCACTATGAATCCCGAACAAATTTCTAATTAAATATTTAGAAAAACTGTCAGACTTAATCAAATTACGTTATCCCAATTTTAAACGTCAAACAGCACAACTCTCTGTAAGCGCACGCAACAAAATTTTAAATCATGCGCATATTTAACATGATACAAATAAAATTTTCCCACCAATTCTACTTTCTGAAATATCTAACTCAAAAAAAAACTTCAAAAGAAATCTGAAAATTTTCCTTAATATTCCTCTGATTACAAAATATTTTATAAACGAAAAATTAATGACTTTATTGAACTCAACTATCTTACTAAATTATTTCTAAATACCTAAATATAATTGCAAAATATACATACATTAATTAATGTATACGTCACTTCACAAAAACTATTACATGAGAGATTACAGATAGGTCATACGAATCAAACTTACAAGTATACAGACTCGTAATTATCGCAAATTAATTTTACACTACAAATATCACAAAACTAACAAAGCAAACCGAATTTACCTAAAATATCTGAATAAAAAGAAGTTTTATTCAGCAGACAAAAAAACTAGACCTATCTGTTCAATAGCTGGTTAATCTCTGTCCTTCTTCCCTCCGGAAATGAAAAATATCAGCATATCTAACATAAAAATCAAAAGAGCAACAACAGCTATAACTTCCAAAGTGGCGGGAACTGCAAACATCAATCTGACTCGAACAATATACAGTCATGGACTAAAATACACATTATCATAAAATTTTCGATAAATATTAAATATTGTTAAATATTTTTCTGGAATAAAATACACATAAATATATAGTATTTTATAGTTTCTTTTAATTTTTTCTTCGGGGAAAAATTCACTGCAATATGTGAAAAGTTTCCACGATTAAGTTACAAAAAAATTAAAGCTAGGGTATTTGATGGACCTCAAATTAGAACTTTAATGAGAGATCCAAATTTCATCAACTCTATGAACGAAGCTGAGAAAGAAGCCTGAACTTCATTCACGATGGTCGCGAACAATTTTCTTGGAAACAAAAAAGCCTGCAATTATAAAGATCTAGTGCAATCAATCAATGCTTAAACAATTTCACCGCCTAGGTTGTAACATGAGCATAAAGCTTCATTTCCTTCATGGTCATCTTGATATGTTTCCCGAAAATTTAGGTGCTGTAAGTGATTCATGAACAACTTACCCGCATTAGTGATTCTTGAAAGAGCATGGTACAGTATACATTTTAATTTTGACGTAATACGCAAAAACTAATATGATTTTCGAATTCAACACACCCGAATTAATAAAAAACAAGTCTCGCTTAGAAGTCAGCAAAAATCGTGTTGGCCAGTGTAATCTAACCATTAATTTTATTGATTCTAAAAAATAAATATTTTTGCTATAAATAATTTTTTTCAGTGCCGTATGAAAAATACTGTACAAAACTCTCTGGAAAGTGTCTACCGCTTGCTCTTGAGATTTCTGTCAAGATTCTCACTCACACGATATCACTCACTTTCCATTCTCGTTATATTCTCGTCAATATACTAGGTATTAGGTTACTCAACCTTTAGCATACTAGAACGTTATCTTAACATCGAGATCTGTTACGTATATATCACACACACATACACTGTAGCGTATATGTGTGTCAAAGTTCAGTAGAGGTATTATTTATATATTCTGAATTCATAGGCGGCACATCATATAATTTTCAGCGGATTTTTAATTTTGGCGTTCGCATCGTAATTGAGTCCCAATTTTTTGGATTCGTATTCTATAAAATTACATCTTTTCATTTTTCATATGATGGCTTTTTCATTCAAAGACACTGTATAACTTGATTATTATTATTAAAAAAGATTCCTTAAAAATTAGCTTTTAAGTAGATACTCTTACCATCCAATTGACTGGAGTAACTATTTGAGGTATCCTATCAACTAGTTGTAGAGCATCGATAACACGTAACACCTCACTAAAATATAAATATTATTATAATTCAAGAAGTATTAATTATCATTCTGCAACATTACTCAATATTTCTGCCTGTCGTGGCCGGATAGTGCATTGATAATCTCATCTTATGGCTAGGATCAATTACATAGAGTGCTCTAACAGTAATTGCTCGGTCTTTATTATCCTTATTACATTGATCTATCATGTCTAACTTTACAGCGAGTTCTTTCGTCTCGTCTGCAATTATCGGAAAGGGGAAATCTCCACAAATCTCTCTGCAATATGATTTTATGTCATTTAACCATGCCACATGACTCATCAATTTATCACAGGAATGAGCTAACAGCTTGGCATTTCTCTTTTGGAATTCTTCTATGTGGACAGCCATCCGGCCTAACTCTGAAGTACATACTGGTGTGAAATCAGAGGGATGGGAAAAGAGGACCATCCACCTGCAAGTGCCAACAAAATATTACAATTTTTTACTTTCACAATATTTGGTAAAACCAATATTTTGCAGAAAATGGTATTGAATTGAAATCATTTGTAGAACAAAATACTTTTTTTTAATTTCCTTATGGAAAATAACTTAGTTAATATAAAAACAATAAAAAAGTAAATCAATTTTATTGAATAATGCGCATTTAATATACGAGGGGAATACTGAAAATTTTTAGAAAATTAAATAAGGGTTAATTTAAAAAAAAAATGAAATGATAGCCCATTTAACATCACATTCAATGAAACCAGTCCTTAAAGCAGTGATGCCACTCTTGTTAAGACACTTCTTCAGAAACCAGGCTTTTATAGATTCCACTGTTTCATCTGATGGCGTAAAAGTGATTCCACTTTAATTTTTTGGAACAAAAAGAAATCAAAAAGTGCTAGGCCAGGGCTGTATGCTAAAGATAATTATTCCAGAGTTTTGCTGCACTATTCAATGCGTTGTTGTTTTTGATCGAGAGTCAGCACTCAAAACACTTAAAACACCCAAAATACTCAAAACACTTAAAATACTCCCAACACTCAAAACACTCAAAACGCTCAAAACGCTCGAAACGTTCAAAACACTCAAAACACCCACTGTTTTGGAGAATTCAAACGTGGACAGATTAGTATTAGCGATGATCCAAGCGCAGGTGCACCAAAGATGGCAGTTCCTCGGGGAAACGTCGATGCTGTGCGCAAACTCATCGACGAAGATCGACATGTGACATATCGCGAAATTGCGGCATCATTGGGGATCTCAACGACCTCAATTCAAAAAATTTTGCATAAAGAATTGTGTGTAAAAAAATTGCTTTCTCTCGTTGGTACCGCATCTGTTGACCAAAAAGCAGAAAACAGTTAGAATTGATGTCAAAAACTGATGTCAAAATGACACTCGTCTGTTTGGGTGTTCCAAAGGGAAGAAAATCCGGCAAAAGTCATCCGTTCTCGAAGTGTCTCCAAAAAGATGGTCGATATATTTGTCTCGAAAGCAGGTTATGTAGCAACAATTTCTCTACAAGATCAAAAAACTGTTACTGCCGATTGGTATACAACCACTTGCTTGCCGCAAGTCATTGCTGAGCTCCGAGAAACCAACTCACAACGACAAATCATCCTCCACCAAGACAATCCAAGTTCGCAAGGCAGTTGAACTTTTAACGCAACAAAACGTCGAATTGTTAGACCATCTTCCGTACAGTCCCGACTTAAGTCTCAACAATTTCTTTACCTTTCCGAAAATTAAGGACGGACTGCGTAGTCAAAAGTTCCAGTCGTTAGAAGGAGCAGTCAATGCCTTCAAAAAACTGTTCAACCTCAACTGTTAATGTAAAATGTTTTGATGTCACCCGAATAAATTTAAATGATGTCCGTCGATCTTTTTCTCAAGCATTGCTCGAACAGCGGAAATATTCTCATCAGTAACAACAGTTCCTGGGTGCCCTTCGCAAAATTCATCACTAAGAAAAAGTTGATCTCTTGTTACGTGTAAAAATATAGCTTTAAATGTTAGTTGGGTGTTTGCATCATATTGTACGTGCGTATTGAACTAAAGTCGCAGTCGATGTGCCTGTACTATGTACTGTATAATCATTTGGTCACACCAAGCTTTGTGAGTTTTCGAATAATTACACCGATTTTGATACACTCTTTTCTGAATTAGTTTAACACAAAAATTTATCGGTTTTGTGCCCTCGTCGACATTTATAACGGCCTTGAACAACTAGAGGTCTATTGTTGGAAGCCTCTATTATTGTTTGAAGCCGCTATTATTGTTGGAAGCCGCTATTATTGTTGGTAGCTGCTATTTGTCGGACGCTGTTATTGTCGTTAGCTGCTGTCGAATTTTAAGGACGCAGTAGTCAAATATCGTTTAAAGAATTTAATTCGAACAGCGCAGAACCGACAACGCCATTGTAAAGATCACATGACGTTACCATAGATGGACATACACTCTCCTCTCAGCTAAGTTATTTCAGCAATTATTTTTCATTCATATATCGATCTACCGTATTTGTTTATAATACTTGTAACTCTAGACTGTGCCTCTATTTGGGTGAAATTAGTTAATATAATTAACGTCACTTTCATACTTATTATTTTATCCGTTTTGTTTTTATTAATTCATACGCCATTTTGAACAGTTAATAGTTAGTATTGCGAACATTATTTCTTTTTCTATTATTTAATATAGAGTCTTACATTGTATTTGATTAATTGTAAAGAAACAATGGCATTCTTAGGTATAATACATTTCATGCTGTTACATTTTGCTTTCTCAGGCACTATTTCACGCGTCTTTCTACACAACGTACTACCTAGGTAACTGCCTAATGTAAAGTTCAACAACATATCTGCGATCGAATTACAATTTTTGATCCTAAGCTAAGGCTAATTGAAAAATCGATTAATTAATTATTATCAATTTTGTAAATTAATATAAATTATCCGATTTTAGTGTTTCAAATTGATTCAGTATAATTATTTCAAAAGCTGCAAAAGTAATGAAAAAATTATTCAGACGGATAAGAATGCCTTGAAAAAAATTCTTAAGCATACGTTAAAGATATTTTAATATCGTATTACTGTTTAATTGAACAGTTTTTGAGTTTGTATATTTGTGCAAAGATGTTTTAGCATTTTGACAAAAATGATATTCTCAACGTTCAGAAAGACCATCGGACTTTGATGAAGATCGTTAGAACACTCGAATTCATCATCAACTAGGGAATTATCCATTGCAATTTGCATTCCATGAGCAAAGTTCAAAAACTGTGAATGTTTGGTTGTCGCATATTTTAGGCGAAAATAACAACTCGCCATCATTTAGTTTTGGTTCCAAATTGTTACTGGTAACGAAAAATGGTGCCTTCGTATTAACATCAAGATCAGACAAATATGGCGCAGCCATAACAAAAGGTAACTCCCCATGCAAAAGCTGATACTCATCCACGTAAGCTGATATTATCCATATGATGGATCGAAGAAGTCGTGTAGTATAAATTGCTTCCGAGGAATATAAGCATCACTGCTGAGATTTACTGTCAACAACTATCGGCTGAAAGCTGCAATTCAAAAAAAAACTGGGAAGACAGCATTGAGTTATTTTCTAGTACGATAACGGTCGTCTTCATACTGCTAACATTACAAAAGATGCTTTTCTTTAACTCCGTTTAGGAGATCACTCCACATCAGCCTTATTTTTCTGATCTTCCTCCGTCAGATTTCAATCTCTTTCTTTCTCCATCAAGCCAACCTTCGAAAAATCACCTTTAATAACGATATCGCATTTCAAAATTGGTTTGATGACTTCTTCAGTTGCAAATCACCCGATTTCTTCAGGCGTGGAACCTAAAAATATTGAGACAATTTATAAATAAGGGAGGAAAATATATATGTACTTAATTAGTTCATGTATTTTATTTGTTAAAGAATTAATAAATTTTAAATTCAATAAAAATACTACAAACTCATGCATCAGCCCAATATATTTCTAGAAAGCGTAGAGATTGGAAGTTGTCTATATATTGTAGTTACGCAAACATTATTCTTCATTTATGTCTTAAAGTTAAATCTTTACATTACGGGTTGCTGTTGTTCGTTATGAATGAGTAAGTAGAGCTTCCAATATGGAAATTCAGTGCTATGACACAGTCTGCATCGACAAATAATCGGCGAATTGCAGTCTGGCTAAACAATCGAACTAGCAATGGCAAACCCTTGAAAAATAGCCTTCCTCAAGTTTCGGTTCCGGCTCTTCTAATGTTTAATAGTTACACCAATGATCTCCCACCTATAAAATCATGAAAAGTTCTATATGCAAATGATCTAGCTTTATGCACCCAAACCAAGAATTTAAAGGACGGGGAATTACAACTTGCTGAAGATCTGCAAACTTTGAACGAATATTATAAGAAATAGCATTTACAGTTAAACCCTTCAAAATCCAAATCGTGTGGCTTTCATTTGTGTAACAAAGAAGTAAACAAAAGTGCTTAATATTGAATTTAATGGTGGTCGAATCAACCACAACCCCCACCCTAAGTATATGGGCGTAAAATTAGACCGGTTTCTGACATTTAGGCAACACCTCTATAAAACTAGACTAATTAAGGCAGACAGAAATTACGCGCCCCTCAATCTTCTAGCAAAAACTTAATATCAACACCAAAATCAAAATTCACAGCGCCTAAATGCATGGTCAGCAAAAGCACTACATGGGAAACATACAAACATAGTAAAAGACGAAGAAAGAAACAACCAAATGATGATATAAACGACTCAAAGAAGACTGCATCTATTTGGAAACAGAAGGCTTTGCAATTGCCATCCAGGATCAGCTTATAAACACGAAAAACTATTACGATACAGTCGTACACGATAAGTGCAGGAAATATAGGTATATACTCTAAGACAATTAATAATAGAACCTCAATCTTTAACAACTATCAATGGCAATTTCTGTAACACTGTCCCAGTCACTGGTTAAATCATAAAAGTTATAATCAAGTTTTTTACCTTTAGTTTAGCGAGAAATTGGGTTCTTTGTATAAATATTTTGTAATTAATGTTTTACAAATTCTGAACAGTAAAATCAGTAAACACACTATATAAATAATATTACAATTCCAGTTATAAAATTGTAAATAATCTATAACTTCTAATTACGTAATTAAAGTAGTTTCTCGATTGCATACGCACTTATTCTATTTGCTTTATTCGTACTTAAATCAATTAAAGAAATTGATACATTCTATTCGGGTCAAATTTACCATATGTATATAACTCTTGTGAAATAGATTTTCCTAGAATAGATATACGTTACAATATGTCCCTAGAAAAATATGTAATATATATAAAATAGGGTCATAAAGTTAAGAATAAAAATTATATATGATAAATTTGAATTTATATTAAAACTAAATAAATTCCCATATTTTGCTTTCTTACATTTTGCATAAATCAAGAATTTTTTTTAATCTCGTTTTAAATTGTATTTACAAATAAATCAAATTTAAAATGATAAAAAATTTATTAGATACTTTGTGGCATAACTAACTGGTCATAAGCGACACTCTTCCGAGAATCTTTCGACCGAATGGTCAACATTTAATATTCTGGAATTTCCTTTCGAATCTATATTATACTTTTTAATTCAGCCATTAATTACGTACAACTTCTTTTCGAATTATATCTTAACTAGTAATTTTACTTATTATGAAATTTGATTTTCTACATACCAAAATTATACCGAACGCGTACCAAAATTGCTATAATTTTATAGCGACGTGAATTCACTAGTGTAAAAGCTATCTAAACCATATCGTATGACGTATCATTTCAAAGTATTTTTTCAATTAATATTTTAATTTCATTTACGTCGCAGCCCTTTAGCTCGCGTCTTTAATTAACTCTTAATTCTTTAGACAACGCTATTTGAAATGTGATTAAACCTAAACTAGATCGCAAAAGCGACCCCTCCTAGCATGTATTTTCTCTAGGCAAGCTAACTCTGCCTCTAGCCTTCAAGGGGTAAACATCTCTACCGTCAAGAACTGCAGCTCGTATACCCAACCACGTTGTCGAGCATGTTTTTACATATTTTTTATCCACCATGAATAAACTTGACGTTTCCTGTACATATAGCTTTCATTTAACGATCTTAATATATTTTGAAGCTTAATTTTTTTCATGTAAACATCAGATAAAACTTTAAAGATAACATTGTTGTGTTGTCTTGTATTTAATAAACTTTCTTTCATCATACTACATACTTTCTGAACCTTTATAATAATAATAATAATAATAATAATAATAATAATAATAATAATAATAATAAAAATAATATATTGCCCAACAGATTATAGAATCCAATTATAGGACATCGCAAATAACATGCTTCTAATATAAATCATACTTAAAACTAACAAGATATATTGAATCTAAGAATGTAATATAGTATATAGTGTAAGTAACAATGGCAGATAATGCAATCTTTAAAAAAATTATTAAATTTCGCTTAAGACTAACGATGTATTACAAAATACATATTAATATAAAATATTATAGCAAAAATCATACACTCATCATACGTAGTGAAGATTGGTGGAACATTCTCTTATTAGCATAGCCAATAAATCAAAATGAATATCAAGGGAAATATTTGATAAATACACAAACAGGTACAAACACAAACAGGTACACAAACAGGTACAAATTCTGTAGAGAGGTGATTTAATCATCATATTAGTGTACGGTTTATTGCAGTAAAAGTTGATCTGGAACCCAGACAGGGCACAATAAAGTTTAGTTGTTCTAAGAGTTTTGGCGAGTCCAACTGATGGTTAACCAGGTCATATAAAAATTGCATGCTTGCATGATTACGACGAAGTTCCAGAGAATCAACTTTGTATAAATTCTGAAAAGGATGAAAAGGAATAATAATGTGCAATGGATCCAGGAGGCTGGAGATGAAGAGAAAATTATAAATAATATGCAGAAAATAAACTGTATGGATAAATTAAGTAATGTGGAAGAGGATGAAGAAGTTGGTGTATTAGAAGAAAAGGAATTAATGGTGTTGGAAGAAATGGAGAAAGAAAATGAGGGAGAAGTGGAATTTCCCGAAGATATTGATTTATTAAAAATAGATTGTAATGAAGAATATGAAAAAGAAGTTAAATTAATAATAAAGAATAATATAGAATTAGTAAACAAGTTTCCCAGTATTGCCAGAAATTATCGACATTCGTTAGAGGTAGATGAAACAAAACCTTTTAAAATAAAAAACTATCCAATTCCCAAGAATATTCAACAACAGGTAGAAGAGGAAGCAAAGAAGATGTTAAAAGATGGAATAATTGAACGTGGTAAAACGAGGTATGTAAATCCGTTAGTTGTGGTTAAGAAGAAATCAGGAGATATTAGATTATGTTTGGATGCGCGCAGACTTAATGAGCGGACAAAAGCTCAATTTGAAACTCCGATAACAATAGAAGCATTATTGGCGAAATGTGGCAATGCAAAAGTATATAGTAAATTGGATTTGAGGAGTGCTTTTTGGTTGGTGCCATTGGAAAAAGAATCCAGGAAATATTGTGGCTTTATGGTTGACGGAAGAGTATACCAATTTAGGACTGTACCATATGGATTAAGCAGTTCGGCAGCGGCGTTAATAAGGGCTATGCAACAGATATTAGAACCTTACGGAGAATATGTGGTACATTATATAGATGATATTTTGATTTATAGCAGGAATGATCAGGAACACCTGGAACATGTGAGATATACAATGGACGGTCGTCGTAAGAAGGGGCGATACCATATTAGTGCTCTGCAATCGTTCGCTCCACAGGTGCACATCGAGGAGGATGATCCAGCATGGAATTGTGCATCGACTGAGTGCGGGCATCGGTTATGACAGGGTGCGAAACTGTCTATGGTTCATCGAGTGCGGAAGACTATATGATGAAAAAGATTTTGACATGTCCAGGCTTTTCCGTCATATAGCCTTGGGGAAATGCTGTGGTTTTTTCCCCATAAATATTTTAAAAATTTAATTATTTATCGTTGTACATTTATTTTGAACTCATGTGTATATCCTTATGTATTTTTGACTTGCGCCGTTGGAGCATGCCGTTTGTTTAGATGTGGACAACTTTAAAACTGTATTTTTTATGCGAAGCCGTTGTGCTTGATGTATACTTTAGACACAAGTGTACTGTGAGATAAGAAAGTCGTGTTTATTTAAAGAAAAATCTTTATCTTTTTAAAGTAACTTCGGGTTATTTTTGTTTTAATTAGTGGTTGGTGTTGTTTATTTCATTACCGATTTTTATACGAGTATGTAATCTCGTTATTTTTGATATTTTATAGCTTTCTTATTCACGTGTCTCGAATATATATATATTTTTTTTTACGTAAGTAAAATATTTTTTAAAAGATATCTTATTATATTTAAAAGAGTTAAATACTGTATTTTCTAATTGTATTAATATTATCGTATTGAGATTTAGTCTTAGATATTTGATATAGATAACAAAGAAGGTTTTTAACATTTCTAGTAAAAAAATCTATAAATGTAAAGTTTAGTACGTTGGGATTTCAAGAGCATTTTTTTGAGACATGTAAGTGCGCATGTTATTTTAGTGTTTGCTTCGAGCTGTCAAGATCGTTTATTTATTTTGTTCTCTGGGTGAAATTATAAATTTTCTTTGTAATTTATTATTTTTAATTTTGTTCGGCTGTCATAAGGTTTTTTTGAACGCATGCTGCGGTCATTTCCTTGCGTTATTTTTACCTTTATAATATTGTTAAATGATGCAATATTAATCTTTATACTTTATAAAGATTTTTTTTTTTTGTTTTTTTTTTTTGTATTAAAGTTTCATTTAAATTTTATTGTGATTATTATTTAACCTTGCTTCAAGAAAACAAGTAACTTAAAGATATTTTAATAACTTTTCTCAAACAAATTTTGAGTGGCGCTCAACTAACTTAATTATTTGTCCACATTTTCGATTGGAACCCTGAGAGGAAAGCAGTCCCAGTTTGGAAATAAGCCGACTGAATATCCTAGCTGCATAGATTTGTCGTGAATGGTGGCATAGCTAATTTCAAAGTCACAGTTCATTACAATACGTAAGGATGAAGAAGTCATGGTGTTGATATGTTCAGCAAATGTAAGTGGAGAGTCAAAGTCATTAATAGTTCAGGGAGAGGAATGGATCCAGTCAGTGACGCGCCGTCCATATGGGCAAGGTCGTGCAGCGCACAACGGCGCCAAGGCCTTAAAGGCGCCTACGGCCACTTGTGATAAGTTAAATTTTAAAAATATTAAAAACATTTTTTGAAAGTTTACAACAAATCAACAAATTTACATAAAACAATTATTTTAGCATTGACAGCAATAATTTTATTGTTACTTCAAAGAGTGTACTTGATATTTGCATCTACACTGTTTTTTGTATAAATTTAACTTAATTAATATTATTTAATAATTAAAAAAGGTGAAAGGGGTATCTTAAGCATATAGGGTAAAGGCGCCTATCAGTTTTTCGCACGACGGCGCCGAAGATACTTGGCGCGTTACTGGATCCAGTGCTGTCAATGTGGGCCCATTAAAAATGTACACCGTTTAGTGTAACGTATATTTGTCACCATTGTGATTCAGATAATAAATAATTTAATTTTTGTATTTTTTTAATAAAATGTTTTGTTTTTAGTTTAGAAAAAAAATTTTATTTCCTATTTTTATTTAGGAGTACTTCTTTCTTTAGTATAGATTCAATACAATAATTTGGTAACAAGTAAACATATTGCTGTGAAATAAACTTTGTGCGAAAATATAAAATAGAATTAATAACGTAGAAATTAATTAAACATAACTGGATAAGCAAAAACAAATTAAAAAGAAATCAACCGAGGTTCTGTATTTTAAATGTACCTCGTATATCATATATTAATGTAGTATTAAAATTTTAGATATTTCCAAGAATTTATATGTAAACAAAGAAAGTTCTGTCAATAAATTTTCGGTTAATTAGATTACTAAATGTTTAGAATGCAAATAAATTAATAAAACAAGCAACATAAAATGTAAATAAAAGCAAATAATGTAGCAATATTACGATGTAAACAAAAACAACAAAGCATATCAGAGACGCATGCTCAATGTCGACAACGTTGATGTGTGACAGGCATACGAATAAAAGCAAAGGACAGGACGACGCCATATATGAACAAACCCAAAGGAAGAAGGAGAAAGAAAATACTACAGGAGAGCGAAGCTCCTACGCAACTTGGATTCAAAAAAATGCCAATAAGACTGGACACGAATGAAACGCTGTTTTTGGAAGACGAGCAAAAAGAAGAGCTCCAAAATAAATTTTACAAATATCAAAATAACAACAAAAAGAAAAAGCATAAACAAAGAGACAATACCTAGAAATGGAAAATTTAAAATTACCCAAGATGGATAAAAATACCCAGGAATGAAAATATTAAATAACAATATAAATTAAATAAAACAGAAATAAATAGGGTAAAGTGGGGAAGAAGTTCGAAGAAAACTGCATCGCAAAGGGGATAAATAGGACCAGCACCGAGATTTTTCATTCATTCACTGATATATTTTCGACTTCATAAATTTAACTTGGACGTGTATTTATAGACACTGATTTAAAAGAAATTAAAAGCTAACTTAGAATACAATATAATTTAAACATTGTAAAGCCTGTCGGTAAATATATTTATGTAAGAGTGAACGACAAATAGTTTAATTTAGAATTTTCCTTTATTACTCTATTTTACTATTGTCATTATTATTTATTGTCACTATTGCATAAGAGCAATAATGTATTAGGAGGAGTTTGAAAGTTTATATGCCGGAATTGAGTCCGAGTAAGTAAAACCTTATACACGATGAAAATTTGGAGTACATAGAGTAATTAAATTAGTAAAAGTGCGTGTGGATCATTATTTTAAATAATTAATTAGTAATAAATACACCATTAAAGTGTATCTTAGGCCAGATATGCGAGTTTGATGAAGAGGAAGTAGTGTTTCCTGAATATTCTCGAAATATCTGCGCCGTTTAAAATTTTAAGATTCATAACGTTCAGCGATAGACGCGGAAATAAGAAAATAATTATATAGTGTGAGCATAAGCATCCTGTTTTTGTAGGGATTTATTCACCGCTTAAATAGGCGCTAAATAACTCGCTTTGTAGAAAATCATCAGTCGAGACGAGAGATCGACATTTTAGACAGAGATAGACTTGAGTATTAATCCCAGCAATTGCGAGTGAAATTCTCAAGAGTCTTTGTTTGCAAGATTCATTTGAATCAATGCCACAACTCCACTACTATCCGTATATGACTCACTAAGAAATATTTGTATTATAAGAAGGTTGCATTGATAGGTTAAGATACAGGTTAAGAACGAAATATTTTACGTTACCACAAAAATTGTGAAAATACAAACGACCAATAAAATATTTTAAACGATTACTTTTTGTTGCTTCATTTCTTTGCATTTACTTTGGACGCTAGGCCTAGTTGTGTAGAACCAAAAAGATAGCCCTGAGATACCCTAAGATTATACAGAGTGCCAACAAAAATATGATTGTGTAACTGCCTCCACAAATCATTCATTTAAATAAATTAAATTTGAAAGCAAAGTTCACAGCTATATGTTATGTCCCTTATACACAATGTTACAACTTACCCTAGCGGTGGTACAACTTGTCCCAGAAATTAGGGTAAATTGCAAAAAAATGCAAGGTGATGTAATTATTACAGGATAGTTGAATGGTATTTTGATGTGTTGCTATTTCATAGGCTTCTAGGTTTCGGTGTCCTTTTTTGTGCAGTATACCGTATTCTGACATAAGGCTTTCTTTGAAATATTTATAAAATGCAATTCAGAAATATTAAAGCTCAATTTTCTATAATAACAAAGCAATTTTTTTAATTAACAAATTATTATAAAAACACACTTGGCTATTTCACAATTTTTTATTAGATCTATGTCTAACATATGTTTCGGCTGTTATGCCATTGTCAAAGAGTATCTTAAAACTAACTTACAATACGTGTCCTTTTAACTTTTATACCTATATTTTAGTGCTAGGGTGCTGGTTGGGACATATTTACAATCACGTCTATTATGGGAGTGTTAACAAATTCTAACTGTGTATTCGTAATTATTCTATTTTGTTTTTGTGATTTTTTAATTTCTAGTATTTCTAATAAATCTAGTCTTCTATTTTTTATTACGTTATGTAACACGGTGGAGCTATTCATATCGGGCAAATGGTTTTGTTCGATACAGTGTGTCGAAAAACCTGTGTTTTTATTACTATACTTTATATCTCTTACGTGTTCGGATATGCGTTTTTTAATGGATCTTCCACTTTGCCCTATATATATAGCTTCACAGTCATTACATTTTATTGTGTATACTCCTGACTAGAAATTAAAAAATCACAAAAACAAAATAGAATAATTACGAATACACAGTTAGAATTTGTTAACACTCCCATAATAGACGTGATTGTAAATATGTCCCAACCAGCACCCTAGCACTAAAATATAGGTATAAAAGTTAAAAGGACACGTATTGTAAGTTAGTTTTAAGATACTCTTTGACAATGGCATAACAGCCGAAACATATGTTAGACATAGATCTAATAAAAAATTGTGAAATAGCCAAGTGTGTTTTTATAATAATTTGTTAATTACAAAATGTTTCACCAAGAAGTGTCTGCTACATCAATTAATGAAATTTTTTTAAGATAAAACCTTTTAAGAGAATGTTCATTGGGGGATTAAAATAGCACTAAAATCCATTTGTTACACAACAAATAGTCATAAATTGTATCTTTTTTGGCATGAACAGCAAATATGAACTAAAGAAACAATTCCTGTTTCGAATAACAGTTATTTTTGCTTGTGAGTGGCAGTAATTTGCCAACTAAGGTGGAAGCTAACCTTCATTGTTATGTCTTTAGTTACGTGTAGTGTAACTTACGCCGTCTCTTTTATGTAGAAAGAACTAATTATAAACATTATGAGACGAATATTGAATAACCACGCTAACTAAATAATAACACACTTATCGTGTTTGTATGTGTTTTTAATGAGCATCGTAATTGTTGAGATTATGAACATATATATATATATATATATATATATATACATATCTCTTGACTTAAAATAAACCTTATCATTGTATTACGTATTAGTTGGTTTGGATACTACACTCCTATAATATGTAATTATTTTCATAGATATACATTTCTGTAAATGGTATTAATTACATCTGCAACTATACCTCCCAAATTCGATTAATAATGAATTACTATTGATTACTGAGACGTTAATATCAAGAACTTCACTGTTTTTAATAATCATTGATTACATAGACGATAATTAATTAATTAAGTAATTAGTGAAGTAATACAATAGGGTCGATAACAAATGAGAAAATCATTGTTGTAGTAATGATATAATAGAAGAGCAAATGGACTTCTTCAATGGACCAAGGAATGTCATCTTTCTACAGATTCATCAGTACGCCCCTGCTAGAGAAAGGATATCAGACACATTCACAAAAAAAGAACGACTTCGCTATCTCACAGAAATTATTAAGACCGAGCGTAGAAGTACATACAGCGCAGCATGCAAGAACTCTCGCTTTGTCTACATAACCAATGCAGAACTAACGAAGTTTTTCCAGAGGTGGCACTGCCTTATTTCAAGAAACTGTATTCAGTTTGTGTCTTCACACATACTTACGGAATGACCTCATGTGTAATGTAACAGAATAATTGAACATACATGAGTGGGTAAAACACTACATGTTTTGTATATTTTGTATCCCTCTGGGGAGGAATATGTTCGGACACGTTCACAGAAAATATTAATATTGAACTTGTATTTGTGTTCTTCACACCAGATTTTTAATAATATTTTATATTATTAAAAATACTTTTGTATTATACAAAACTGGTGAGGTTTTACCCATCAGTTCGAACGTGACCGTTACACGAGTCGCATGGAACTACCGAATTTGACACCACAATATAATCGTGAAAAATAGTGCTATTGGAAAAGTGTAAAATGGATTTTCTTCGTGAAGGTATGTAGAATGGAATACAATTTATATAATAGCAAAATTGTTATAAACGCAAACGAAAAGTAAACCTTCAGGCAGACATATCTTTATCGCTCGTCCTCGCTCGTTCTTTGGACTATTTTTTATTGAATTGCTTATATCCTAACGAAAAAAAAGCATAGTCGACGAACTTGCGCATTTTTGCTCGAACGGAGATATGATTTTTTTTCTGAAGCCGTGCAAGTTTCGACGTGGTATTTTGGTACAAGGGGGTTTTCGGGATCGCTGATTTACATATTATTTCTTAACTTCTTTTATTATTAGTTATTCGTTAAGGATTAATGAACATATCTCTTCAATAAATTATTGTGTACATTGAATAAAACATAGTAAAATATGTCACAATATAGTAGTGTCACAGTATAGTGAGATTTTTTGCTTTCGCTCGCTGTTGATTCTATTCACCGGCTAATTTCGGCTCCGAGTAATCCCCTATTATTCACTGATTTCAGGAACTGCTAACATCAGAGAAGCACAGGAAAGAGATATTCCACATAATTAATAATACTTTAATAATACTCTTGCTTCCCAAACTGTGGACGTTGCAGCTCTCATTATTGAAGCGCATGTCTCGTGCCAATTGGACCATGCATTCTTTATGACCGAAGAAGTGAAAAAGAATGTCTCTTATATATTCTACAAACTACGTGATATGTAGAAAAAGGCCTCCTGGAGGGAAGAGAGGTTATTCGACAAGAATGCGGAATGGTTAAGCATTCAATTCTTCTTATCTCAGGACGGATCTTCTTAAAGTACTTCGGAGTCAAAAGCGATCGGTGGTCGACCTTCTACAAGTTTTTCAGATAGTAGTGGCAGATCAAAACGACGAAAAACGGAAAAACTGCGCGAATATATAAGATTTATATGTATATATATATATATATATATATATATATATATATATATATATATAGATACGTTTCAAGAACAGCTCCTCCTCTGAAAGAGATACAAAAGACCATTTAATTATAATATTTACATGTACTATATATATATTTTCATACAAAGGAGGGGAAGAATTAATTCAAAATATAAATACTTTATTATGACGACAAAATTTGCTTTAAAATAATTAAATTTTTTATTCTATATTTTTAATACTGTTGTGTATACTCAATTTTCTATTTCAAATTCATATTTAACGCGATTTAAAAGAACATATATAACGTATTTATATTCAAATATATGTAAAGCAATTAAGCTCCGCCTCCAAATTTAACGACAAAATAACTTGTATAGGAACACATGTTGACAGAGTTATGGTAAACAAACTAACATATGTTTCCTAACCTAATGTATTTGTTAATTCATAATATCATTTTTTAAACGAATTTACATTTAAATATTATTTAAATTTTAACTATATAAACAATAAAATATAAGTACGAATAAGGCGATTAACGGCAAGTAATTATACTAAAAACAAATGAATAAAACGGCGTCTTTACCACCATCATTGTAACAAACGGTCACGTTCATTTTCGCTCCGTACAAATTAAATATTTTCTACGGTAATAACCAGTGTACAAGTTTCAAAATTAGTAAAACGGTTACCATACCTGTCGTCAACCTGTAGACCAAGTTGCAAGAGACCAGAACATCAAGATCCGAAGTTAGAATTTTTGGAAATTCTGGCCACATAAATCATATACCCGAACAGTTTACCGAAGATCGAGCCGCCAGCCGAGACCGCGAACGCCGTCACGAAAACAGCTGTTGCCGGACTTTGAATATCTCCAGAAAAGCCATCTAAAGGGAACAGATCCTGTTCGTACACGGTTGCCTGATTCAAGAAACATTCCAGGACCTATCGGCAGAGATTCCAGAAGTCAATTTACGAATAAAAAGGTTTTTTTTAAATAATAATTTGTACACGCCATTTTTATAATCAAAGTCACATAAATACCTTGTATATTCTACTTATTCATACTCACCTTTCACTATTAGTTCTTCAAACATCGTAAACTTTTTTTTATTAAAAACATTGAATTCATTTGCACTTGTAAAAGATATTACCACTTAGTTTATTTTTCCTAATATTTAACGAATTTATTAGAACTATATTCTTAACCATATGTTCTTTGTTCACCATCATAAGTATATGTATTAGTACCAACTGTTATCGTACGTAACTTTGTGTGTGTGTCGCGAAAAAAAAAGGAAAAACTTATTTAATTTTGAATTTTTGCCAGTTTGTTTGAACAATAAAATTAATTTATTTAGCCTTATATTTTGGTTTTATTTCTTTACTTGAAGTGTTGTTCGATTCATTTTGAGTCATTTATTTAAACAAGCGCCCGGAAGTAAAAATACCTGAACTCGCATATGAACCCAAAGAGATAAGAGATATAGAGCTAGCCACCTATAAAAATAATAAGCACATTTTTATACAGATAAGTATTTACGGTTACATTGTACATCACCTTTTATATAACATTGTACATTATATTTGTTATTATTACATTGTCTCATGCATTCACAATATATTAAATAGTAATATTTTACATTTTTATCCCTATCAATATTAAGTGAATAATCAGCTACATTACAATTTAAAGCGCGTTTAATCAGGGAGGACTATAATATATATATATATATATATATATATATATATATATATATATATATATAGTCGAGAAGCTAAAAATTCTTGTTATCCACCGATAAAAACAATTACATACACAGAGAAACGAGCTGCCATAAAACTTCAAGCATTATTAGACCTTAGACTTGAACAAATCGTTTTAGCGCAAGAAAGTACCATTCAAAATATATCAAACGTTGATTTTGGTAAAATAACTCTTATTTGTAAGTGGGGCTGTGATGGAACTTCATGTCGGAGTGAATATAAGCAAAAATTCACCGGTGATGATGGCACATTTACAGACGCGAGTATTTTCTTTGCGTCATTAGTTCTAGTGCAACTTTCAAGTGTAAATTAACAAAACGAAAAATATGTTGACTGGCAAAACCCTGTGCCTTCATCTCCGCGATACTGTAGACCAATTAAAATAGAATTTCTGAAAGAAACTGTGAATACAACGAAAGCCGAAATTCAATATGTACAAGATCAAGTTAAAAATCTTATTCCATTTTCAGACATAGTTAAGGAAAAATGTATAAAAGTAAATTATAACCTTGCCTTGACCATGGTAGACGAAAAAGTGTGTAATGTAGTGGCGGACAATGCAGCGACTCAACACTGCTATCTTTGCAAATCTACATCAAAAGATTTTAATGACCGCGATAAAATATTGAAGCTCAAAGTTATCGATGATTATTTGAACTTAGGTATTTCTTCGTTGCATTTATGGATACGCTGCTTTGAATGTTGTTTGCACTTATCTTATAAACTATATATTAAAAAATGGCAAGCGCGAACTGCGGAAGATAAAACGATTGTTAAGGATCGAAAAAAGCCACTCAGGAATGTTTCAAGAAAAATTTAGGCCTTATTGTTGACCAGCCGAAGCCAGGGTTTGGGAGCACGAATAATGGCAACACTGCTCGTCGCTTTTTCGAAAACACTACAATTTCAGCCGAAATTACTGGAGTAGACATTCGTTTAATCAACTCTATTTTACAGGCGATTTCGTCAGGTCGTACAACTGATACTCGGAGATTTAGAGATTATGCTTGAGAAACTGCGAAATTATTTATTGAATTGGACTCATGGTTCTGTATGCCACCATCAATCCATAAACTGCTTATTCATAGTCCGCAAATCATTGCTTCAGCTTTACTGCCGGTCAGATGTCTGAGGAAGCACAGGAAACGTGCCACAAATATATCAAAAAATTTCGCCAGGATTTCTCGCACAAACGCAGCCATTATTTGACAATGCAAGATTTTGCCGCTCCGATCCATACATTTCAAGTGTACGAAAACTACCGAAAAAGAAAAAAAAACAAATGTCGCTTGAAACTCTACATTTAACTGTACCCGATGACACGGACACTGAAGACGACACTGACGTATCCGCTATACATACCGATAGTAAATCTAATGATAGTGAATGTGACTAGATTAATCCAATGTACATGTAGCGTACAAATTTAAAACAATTTATTTTCTTATCTAATTTCGTGTTCAATTCATTTGTACCAAGTCCCCGCCGGAATCTTTCCGATTCTTATACATTGCCAATGCAATTATGATTAAAATATTTTGTTTATTAAAAAAAAACATCTTATTCGTAATTAGCGTAAAACCCCCCCAGATACAAAATTTTACCGAGAAATAAGAATTTTATTTAAGGATATTGGTATTGGTATTGGTTTGGGTCACGATTGAAGAGGACCAGTATGTTCTTGTAAGGAATATTCAAACAATCCTGGAAATTTGTCTGAAGACAAATAACACGATCTCACATAAACATGTTGGATTCGCTACAATTTGACTCCAGTTTCAAAAAGAAGATTGTGTGAAATGGTAAAGATATACACTAAACCGCTTTGGCAATCGATCGTCTTATCTAGTGTACAAGATTATCGCAGTTGATGAGGTTTGGGTATTCTGCTATGATCTCCAAAAGAGCAACGATAGGAAGTTACGAGTTTTGAGTCAACTTCGACAAAGTTCGAAAAGAAAACCCGATACAAAAAAATAGTCGCTACATTTTTTTTTAAGTAATAAATATTTTTACACTGCAGCGATGGAGAATCGTCGTATCGTTAATGCGGAATGGTACACTACAATTTGTTTGTCTCCAATTTGCCAAAATGTCCGCCAAATCGTCGATGGGAAAGGACGTTTCTCATTTCACGATAATGCTCGGACGTATACTGCAGTTCGAACGATTAAGTATTTGAATGCCCAAAATATTTAAATAATAGGTGATTTATTGTACAGTCAAGTTTCGGCACCTGATTAATTTCTTTTTGTTTCCACGTCACATGTAAGTATAAGCTATTGGATTTACGTTTTTCATCGACTGAAGAAGCGGTTGACGGAACTTAAGGCAGAAGCATTGGAAAAAATCGGTGATCGGTTTTCATAGAGACAAGAAGGCATTATTTTGAAAAATTACAAATGCACATTGCAAACACAGAAAAACAATAAAGCAATGAAGTTTTATTCGTTTGCATAGAATGGTCAATTGAAACTTCGAGAATTGATATTCTCGAAGTTATATTAATAATGTTATTCCACCTAGTTTGAAGGAATTTTCGAAATGTGTTTGACCGAAATATCTGTTTTGAATAATACACTAGTTTGAATTAACACCAATATATTTACAAGATAATTATTAATAAATTGAATCTTGGAGTTCCATTTTAATACAAATGTATGAATCTGGCCTTAATAGTAAAGACCGAGAAACTGTTTAATACATAAATATATTCTTGAAACGAGATCGCTAAGATCTGGGTCGGAACTGATTATTGTTTTTACTTATTTTTACAACGAATATTTTGTCCCCGCCAGTTACAAGGAAGGGAGAAAACAACTAAATAATTATAATGAAATGGCGATTCAAATATTTTACCCTTCTTCAAGTAAAGGTATATAATGTATATATAATGTAGTTTACCAATGTCATAAATGGATTAAAGATAAACAATATACACATAAACCCTTAATTGTAATACTGGCAAATGAAATAAATATTAAATACTAAATACAAACAATACAATTGTTACAGGTAGTTAATGGCAATATACCTGTACATTACAATAAACAGGAAGTGGGCTAGAAATAAAGATCAGTATTATAAGAATACAGAAAAAATTCAATTAAACCGCAATCTATAAACCTGATCGTAAAATATTAATACATTGTAACATTCAATATAATAAATACAATAAATGAAATATAACAATAAAGCTTATGCTATTACATAGGCTTAACATCTGCAAATGAATTAATTTACAAGAAGGTTATACCTATATTGAATAAAGAGTTTTATGACCGTAGGAAACAAGACAATGCATAAGCAATATAATACCTGACCACTTAGGATAATTAACAAATTAGGTATTTGGCAAACTTCAAGACCTTTCTATACACTTTACATTTACAAATAGTCTAAAATTAAAAAAAATAAAATGCATCATTGAATACGTAAAGTAAATGCAACTAAATCTATTTAATTTTAGGCAAATAAAACTGAAATACAAATTAAATCTATATGGACCGAACAAATAATAATAACGATAATTCATGATTTAGCATCTTCCTACAGCTTAACACTATTACAGGGGCAATGGCAGGCTATGAGATATTTAGCTGTCAGCATTCACCTTAAACGAGAAGGAAAATCACGAAAACTTTCTCGAATAGCAAGTCCCGGATTCGATCCAGGGTCCTCCAACACGATAAGCCAATCTACCACTGCGCTATCACCCGTCTTCGCAGCAATTCTTGAGAAAGCGACTGTGATATCATGCCTTGGGAATAAAAGTAATTTTATGTTTGGGATTACTAAACACTGAACACAGACTTATCCGCACGAATGAATTGAAAAATGTACTGTTGCCAGACTAACGACGCTTGCTTGCCTTTAACCCTCCAAACTTATTATTATGCCAAAATTTAAAAAATAATAATAATGCTATGTTCTGCATTTGTGCGACAAGATGTGTCAAGAATGTCGCATATTCCAAAATTGAATCGAAAGTCATGAAGCAAAAATGCAGTATTTTTAGTTTAAAGTTATTTCTTAAGAATCCAAACATATTGCTGTGAATAGTGGTTTGTAGGCTTACTGCGCCACCATCCACAACTAGTTTATCCAACTAGGTTACTCAGCCGGTTGATTTCCAAATATGAGACTTCTAACTTCTCGGGTTCCAATCGGAAAATCGTGTTCTACGGAATATACTAGGCGCCAGTGAAAAATTCACGATAATTTATATACTTATTTTTTTATGAGTTACTTATTTTTAATTAAACAGCAGTAAAGGCCAGAACACAAAATTAAACACAGGATAAAATTTAAACGGAATATTTAATACAAAAAAAACAAAAAACCATCTTTATAAAGTATAAAGATTATGTATTTTACAATAATACATGAGGTAAAATATATTCACTGTAAAATTGACAGCTGAGTGAATTAAAAACTTCCTCTTAATTACTCCGATCAAACTTTTCTAAAAATAATAAAGTTTATTTTTAATTTCTCCCCAGAGAACCACACTGTATAATCAAATCTGATACACGATCAAAATTACACATGCGCAAACTAACATGTACAAAAAAAACAACCTTGAATCCCGTCGAACAAACTTTTAAATATATAATTATTACAAAGAAATGTTAATAATAATCTTTATTATTTATTTCTAATAATTAAGACAATTTCCTACTTGTTCCAAAACAATAGAACTACAATTAATATAATCTGATTTTTAAATTTATGTCGACATAAAAAAAAATTATTCTACTTACAATTTGGAGACTTACAAGAACAGTTGTTTAATCTTTTAAAATCATCAAATTACGAGAATAAAAATCTCTAAAATATATCGGAAAATGAATATCAAAATACAAACAACTAATTAACACATTCAAATCACCCCGAACTAATTTAAATATATAATATATTTCAATAAACACAACTGTCTCGTATAAAAGCAGATCTTCGTCTCCCTGAATTCACCAAGGCCTCTCGATCAGATCGACCTCGGCTATAAAAAACCAGTTTTTATATTCGCACATTTAAATACATTTAAATAACATATCGGATATATACATATATCCAAAAATAATAGTACATTTATTTAAAATTATTTTAAATATTATTTTAGAAAAAATCCATAGCAGATCCCCAAAAATATATAATTAATAAGCCTGGACATGTCAAAATCTTATTCATTATATAGTTTTCCGCACTTACTGAAAATTGTCAGTTTCTTAAAAGTTCACTATTGTCCCCGCACTCAGCCGATGCACAGTTTCAGTCTGGACCATCTTCCTCGATACGCACCTGTGAAGCGAACGGTTACAGAGCACTGATGTGGTATTGTCCCTTCTTTCAACAACCATCCATAGTGTACAACTCGTACGTAACATCATTAAACCTCCTGGTGATTCGATACGGTCCAATATATGGAAGATCGAGCCTTTGGCATTTTCCTTGGGCATGTCTACCAAGACGATAACTTCTGACAATGATGGAATCGCCAACTTCGAATCTGGTCCTACTGGTAATTTTTTCGTTTTGTTTGTTGGCATATTTTCTTCCTTGCTCTGCCAGTCTTCATCCCACTTGGGTTGAAATTTGTTCCATGTCTTCTACCCTTTCTATTTGTTGATTCCAGGGTCTGGCAGGCTTTATCCCATACATCACAGTCGAAGGACACTCCAGAGTAACAGTGTTCGGAGAATGGTTGATATTATCCTCAACCTCCTGGACATGTGTCACCCATCCTTCATGATTGTCGTGAGTCTTGATTCGCAGGAACTTGATTATCTCCTGGATGTATCTCTCACATGGATTTCCACATGGATGGCGTATGGAAGAGCAAGAAATATTAATGTCACGATCTTTTAAAGCATTTATAAACCCAGCCTTATTAAAATACGTTGCATTATCTGCAAGAATTCTATTCATTTTCTCTTGATGGGTAATCCAAGAATCAATACATTGTAATGTGGTTTCAGTATTATATTGAGAGGTAGGAAACAGTTTAACATACTTCGAGAATATATCTACCATGACTAAAATATTTCTATATTCAAACTCCCCAGGAATAAGGTTTCCTAAATAATCAATAGCGACTAATTCTAATTTAGCTTGTGCCACTATACTCTTTACCTCGAATTGGCATGTGCGGTTTTTATGTTTACTTAACCTACACGTAATAAAATTTCTAACTATTTCTTTGGCAATAGTTCTATCTTTCTTCGCGTAGAATGCCTCTCTAAAAGTAAGCCATACTTTATATCCACCAATATGATCCAAACTCTCGTGTATTTGTACCATTGCTTGTCCAGTATATTCATCATCAACTACTACATAATTTTGATCTCTAATATTTTTCATAATTAAACCGTCGCGCACAACAGAACTTCTATAATTTTCTTGATTTCTTAATACCTCTCTTAAATTATCAAAACTTTCATTCTGTTGGACCTGAAGGATCACATCATACTCAAATGCCCCCTCAGCATAATCCCTATTATATTCATTTAGTTCAACATAATTAAAATTACTTTTATTGTTATACATTCTAGATAACGCATCAGCAGTAACATTTAGTACTCCTTTATATGACGAATTTCAAAATTATACTCTGACAGTAACAAAGACCAACGATACACTCTCTTATTTTTAAATCTTGTACTCAACAGTGATGTCAACGCAGCATGATCTGTTTCTACTATGAAGTTCTTGCCCAATAAATAAAATCTTAACTTTTGAACCGCGTGTACTACAGCCAACATTTCTTTCTCACTAATAGTATATTTAATTTCGTAGCTTTTTAAGATTCGAGATATAAAACAAATAGGTTCCTCTATACCTTCATTATTAACTTGGATTAAAACTCCACTAATTGCGACATCACTTGCATCTACTCTTAATATAAATTGTTTATTAAAATCTGGCAATATCAAAATTATTATTATAAAATTATAAAATTCATTCTTTAAATTTTCGAAGGCTTTTATTCCTTCATCATTCCAATTAAATTTAACATTCTTTTTTAACATTTCATACAATGGTGTACTTGTTTGTGCCAGGTACGGAATAAAACGTTTATAATAATTAATTATACCTAAGAACCCTCTTAACATTCTTACATTTTTAGGACGTAGATACTCTTTAATCAGCTCCAGCCTACTTTGATCCACACTGACATATCTAGGACTTATATTATATCCCAGAAACTTTATTTCGCTCTTACAAAATTCACACTTCTTAATATTTAACATTAATCCTTCTCTTACCAATATTTCCATTATATATCTTGCATGTTCCAAATGATCTTAATAATTCTCACTATATATTAAAATATCATCTATATAATGTACTACATAATCTTCATTGGGTTCCAATATCTGTTGCATAGCCCTAATCAACGCTGCAGCAGAACTGCTTAATCCATATGGTACAGTCCTAAACTGATATACTTTTCCATTAACCATAAAACCACAATATTTCCTTGATTCCTTTTCTAACGGTACCAACCAAAAAGCACTCCTCAAGTCCATTTTACTATAAACTTTTGCATTGACACATTTTGACAGTAATGCTTCAATCGTAATCGGAGTTTCAAATTGAGCTTTCGTTCTCTCATTAAGTCTGCGCGCATCCAAACATAATCTAATGTCTCCTGACTTCTTCTTTACCACTACTAACGGATTCACATATCTAGTTATGCCTCGTTCTATTCTACCATCTCGTAACATCTTCTTGACTTCTTCTTCTACCTGTTGTTGCATTTTCTTTGGAATAGGATAATTTTTAATTTTGAAAGGTTTAGTATCATCTACTTCTAACGAATGTCGATAATTTCTGGCTATACTGGGAAACTTGTTTACTAACTCTATATTATTTTTTATTAATAATTTAACTTCTTCTTCATACTCTTCATCGCAATCTATTCTTAACGAATCAATATCTTCCGGAATTTCCACTTCTCCATCATTTTCTTTATCCAATTCTTCTAAAACCATTAACTCTTTTTCTTCCAATACTCCTACTTCAACTTCATTTTCTTCAATATTCATTTTATTCATATTCATTTTCTGCATACAATTTATTATTTTTTCTTCCTCTCCAGCCTCCTGGATCCACGATACATTTTTATTATTAATTATTATTTTCTTTTTATTAATATCTATAATTGTATTAATTTTATCTAACAAGTCTATTCCCAATATTCCATATCTTCCTAAACCTTTGACTACAATAAATTCTCCGATAAATTTATGATTCTCTATTTCAAATTCCATAACATAAATTTTATTAACTACAGCTATTATCTTTTTAGTAGCTGATACAATTGTAATTTTTCTTGTAGGTACATATTTCCCTTCCTTATTCTTTATTAACCATTCAACAACTTTTTCATCCAAAAATGACGTTTCACTACCCGAATCAATTAGCAAATAACAGTCCCTTTTTCCTATCTTAACTTTAATGTGTGGCAAACTAGTATTTATCGCGCTCTCTGACTTATCATATAACAATGCATAATTTTCTTTCTTTTTGGTTGGCCCTAACAAAAATCCTTACTACAAGCAAGTTCTGATTTATTCTTTTCATCTACTTTTACTGATTCTAAATTAAAATTTGGCCTTGTATCTTTATATCTCGTACCTGTATATTTATCTTGATTTATTTTACTATCTTTTCTATAATCTCTATTTGAATCATTTATTTCTCTATTTGGGGAAGCCATTTTATTTCTATTTATTTAAGTATGATCATTTAGCACAGGTCTTTCTGATCTCAGAGGTGTATTGTTCAAATTAAATCTTGAATATTGATTGCTCTTAATATTACTTTCTGAATAATTATTATTATATCTATTTCCACGCTCTGCATCATCTAACCTTTTTAATAATTCTAGAAACTGTTGCATATCATTTATGTTATGTATAGCTACTGCCTGATTAACTTCAAAAATCAAAATGTCTGACTAATTGTGAAACCAAGTCTAATTCACTTATTTTAGGGGTTAAATATTTTAATACAGAGTACCTCTTCATGACATAGGTCTCTCTTGTTTCATTATTTCCGACTCTATATTTACCAAATAATAATTCTTGTCTTACCCTTGTCTGCTTCTTTCGTCCCCAGAATTGATTTGTGAACCTGGCTTCAAATTCGTCCATTGTCGTTACCTCATCTGACACCATCTCCCACCAAACCAAAGCATCATCCTTCAGGCAGTTTCCAATCTTTTGCAACTTTTTTCGTCCCCTGGCACACCTTCCAAGCTGGCTTTTATCTTATTTAAGATATTCATGGGATTCGTTGTTGTAATCCCATAAAATTTTAGTAACACTTCATTTTGTACAGGTACAGGAATATAAGTGGGCACATTTACTTCATTCTTCTCTTTTCTGACCTCTTCTATTTTCTTTAGTAATTCCACGTCAATATGCTTCATCTGTTGTTCTGCGAATTCTCTTCTTTCTACTTCCTCTGATAATTATATAATTTGCTATTTAAAACCATTATATTTTCTTCTACTTCTTGTTCATTGGACAAATGCAATGAGTCCATACCCCTTGTTACAACTTTATCTTGGCTCGCACTATTTACCGCCGTTATTTTACCCATCATCATATCCATCTTTTCTTCCATTCTTTTCTCCATTTCCTGCATTTTCTCCATTGTTTCCTGCATTTTCATTACCATGTCCATCATAATCTTATCCCTGTTTACCCTGTCGTGCCCCTCTTCATGTATGGTGTTTACTTGACCTAATATTGCCCTTGCTTCCACCAAAGATTCTTCACTTCCAGTTCCTTGACTTGGCTTCCTCCATGCTCCTCCTGATTTTATTATTCCTTCCATCTTTGTGCTCTGTTTCTTGCTTACAACCAATACTGCTTCTGTTCGCCCCACGATGACCTTGCCAAAAATATGCTATGAATAGTGGTTTGTAGGTTTACTGCGCCACCATCCACAACTAGTTTACCCAACTAGGTTACTCAGCCGGTTGATTTCCAAATATGAAACTTCTAACTTCTCGGGTTCCAATCGGAAAATCGTGTTCTACGGAATATACTAGGCGCCAGTGAAAAATTCACGATAATTTATATACTTATTTTTGTATGAGTTACTTTTTTTTAATTAAACAGCAGTAAAGGCCAGAACACAAAATTAAACACAGGATAAAATTTAAACTGAATATTTAATACAAAAAATTTTTAAAAAAAACTATCTTTATAAAGTATAAAGATTATGTATTTTACAATAATACATGAGGTAAAATATATTCACTGTAAAATTGACAGCTGAGTGAATTAAAAAACTTCCTCTTAATTACTCCGATCAAACTTATCTAAAAATAATAAAGTTTATTTTTAATTTCTCCCCAGAGAACCCGACTGTATAATCAAATCTGATACACGATCAAAATTACACATGCGCAAACTAACATGTATAAAAAAAAACCTTGAATCCCGTCGAACAAACTTTTCAATATATAATTATTACAAAGAAATGTTAATAATAATCTTTATTAAAAAATTATTCTACTTACAATTTGGAGACTTACGAGAACAGTTGTTTAATCTTTTAAAATCATCAAATTACGAGAGTAAAAATCTCTAAAATATATCGGGAAATGAATATCAAAATACAAACAACTAATTAACGCATTCAAATCACCCCGAACTAATTTAAATATATAATATATTTCAATAAATACAACTGTCTCGTGTAAAAGCAGATCTTCGTCTCCCTGAATTCACCAAGGCCTCTCGATCAGATCGACCTCGAATATAAAAAACCAGATTTTTTATTCGCACATTTAAATACATTTAAATAACATTTCGGATATACACATATATCCAAAAATAATAGTACATTTATTTTAAATTATTTTAAATATTATTTTAGAAAAAATCCATTGCAATATGTTATACTAGGGTACGTAAATTTAAGTCTTGACATAGAAGTTACTCCAATATATCAGAATGAAATAGATTTGCCTATTTGCCTGCAAGTAAGTGGCAGGTTCTTCCCCCTTACATTTAGACACAAGTAGTGATAAATGTAGTTTTTCATGGGTCATTTGATTTTATCTTATGGTCGAAGTAAACTCCATTTCCACTCCATTGTTTCGTATTTCCCAGGGTTGTGATGTGTTTGTGTCTGATTAATTAATCGTGTAGTGTTGTGTTTTTGTACGGTCATGTGTTGAGTGTGTTTTTGCGTTTAAGTCATGTATTATTTTGTATGTGTTTACTGTTTGTTATTGTAAAGTGTGATTATTTTCTCTGTTTGTGTTACGAAGTCTTGTATCTGTTGTGTTGTTGAGTTTGTAGAGTGAAGTGTGATTAGCATTTTGCCTAAGGCAAGTGCGAGTTCGTCATTTGTGTTTGGTGTTGTGTTGTTTGGTTTTTGTGTCCAGGGGTTAGTTGTTGGGAGTGGTGCTGGGATGTATTTGGGTGTGGTTTTATTGTCAGGGTTGTTTGGGTTGTTAGGGCAGTTGAAGAATGTTGATAGGTGAGGGCCACCGCAGTTTGCACATTTTGGTGACGTTGTTTTTGTTGAGTTAGTCGCAGCATTTCATGCATTTGTAATGTACGTTGCAGTGTCTTTGTTGATGTCCAAGGGTCTGGCATTTGTGGCATTGTATTATGTCTGTCCGTGTATTTAGTGGTTCGATTTTTACTGAAAGTCCGCAGCAGTCGTGTATGTTGTAAATTGATTTGTAGCTCGATTAAAACAAGTGGTGCAAGTTTGCCGTGTTTTCCATTCATACGTTTTATTTTTAGTGTCTGGTAGCCTTGGTCAGTCAGGTCGTCTGTTATATCAGTGTCAGTTATAAAGATAGGAATTCCTCGCATAACTACCTTTAGTGTCTTTTCGCTTCGTAAATGAAAAGTGCAAAATTGTATGTGTTTTGTGTTAAGTACGTGTGTAAGTGTGTGATAATCGTCGTCAGTTTTAGGTTCTATGTGTATTCCAGGTTTCACAAGTGTACTTTGTACGGTCTTGATGTTATATGTCTTAAGTAGTTGTGGTATTTTTGTCCATTTGTATTTCTCTGTGACTGTGATCGGTGCTATTTTAGGTGTTTTGTGTGTTACAGTGTTTGTGTTTTGTGTAGTGTTTGGTTTGTCACTTACCCTTATGGGAGTGTTGCCTGACGATGATGGTTGGCTGGTGTATTCTATTGCGTCGTGTTCCATTACTTCCTCGGTGTTACTTTCGAGGAACTATATGAATTTTTGATTTCGAGTGGTGTGGTTGTATTGTCGGTTTTCGGCTTCTTTGTTGTGTATTTACGGTGAATGAAGTCTTCTTTTTTTCATTTCGGGATGTCTCTTGTTCTGTGTTTTGTAGCGTTTTTCTTCTTTAGGTGGTTCGGGGATTTTTTCTGTTAACTCAATTTCTATCGTCGGTTCATCCGGATCTATCATGAATATGTTCGGTGTTGTCCGTAGAAGATCTTGCATATCTTCTTCCCTGTAGGTCCGATCAATTATTGCCTGTGTGTCTGAAATTAGGTCGGGTGACCAGGTTTTAACGAAGCTGGAATTCAGCTTGATGTTAGTAATGATACTAATTCGCTCGCCATTGCTTCCGGCTTCGCTTGACGATTGTCGTCGTCGGTTCTCTCAAAGCTGCTCGAGGCGACTGTCTAACAAAAGTCGCAGTGAGAATCAGGGGTATTTCACTTAAATTTCCGTGTTTAAAACATAATTGTAAGACAAGGATAAAAGATGTCAACTATCAATGGGTGGCATAATGTACAGTAAACTTTCAATTACCGGCAATTGGAATATTTGCTTTAACGATAGTTAATAATTTTAACCAATTAGGATCAACGTTGACATTTTTTGACGCCATTATCTTTTTGTTGTGTTTATTAAACCATTGTTATATAGTTTTTGTTTTTATTTGCATTTTTATGGACTTTGTTTTTATTATTTTTAGTGTTTATTAATTCGAACGTTTTACTTCTTTTTTTGTTATAGTTAGTTTACCGTGGAAAGAAAACTATTGAAATTTGTCTTTTTATAAAAATCTTTTATATTTTTGGAACTTCCTTAAATTCCATATTCTATAGTAAAAATATGCTTCAAAGGGGCAGTAATCAAGAGCCATGTGAATCATTATCTACTGTTTAAATTTATCGTCTATTAATACATCTAATTATGGAGGTCTTACATCAACTTGTAAGTATAAATGAAAGATACAAAGTATATAGAAAATATTAATACGTACAAATTTGTAGCAATCATATCAATTCAGGAATCTATGAATAACCCATCTACAAGCAGTAAAAAGGAAACTTCTGGTAAGTACAACTTCAATTAGATTATTTACAAGACTCAAATTTTTTTTTAGGACTTCTTATTGAAAAGTGTGAGAGTGATATATTACAGAACTTAGCTCCAAAGCTAATAATTTTTATTCGTGTTGAATTGTGGGGCTATTCTGTGGTTCGGGGGATATGAAAATATACAATCGTGCTATATATGTATTTCAAATCTGCAGCTGCAGAATTGTTAATTTTATATCTTTATATTACATAATGTATATATGTTAAGATCTTGCATTTCACTATTGTGTTCTTACTTTAATCAAATCTCCAATGCTTGTGCTATGCATACTGTTGACAAAGTACCATAATTAATCTTTTAATTTGTATTTTTCTGAAAATATGTTTCATTTTTTTTACTATAGAAAATTCAGTTTACTTGTTTGCACTTATTATTTTTTTTCTTTATTGTGCTTTACTTTGTGTCTTAATAATATTACGTAATGTATCCAGTGTTAATATTATTATTTTCTTTTGTTTGAATAGTTGTTTTTACATTAATTTAATGTCATTTAATGTTTCTCATAATTGGGATTACCAGCAGATTATTATTAAATACATATTTATTATATTTAAATTTAGATTTTTTTAATTAAATGTAACATATGATTAAAAAGTCTTTGGATCGCGATAGCCATGGAGTGTAAAAACCATCTATAGAATTATTTACTTCTGTAGTTTGAAGTACATATAAGTCACAAATAAAATAGATTTTAGGTTGTGGTAATTAGTTGCATTTTATGTATATTTTATGCCAGCTGACTTAAAAGTTGTCAAGTAAATGTCAAAACTAAGACTAAAGACTTTTTGATCATACGATATATATGTATCTATAGCAAGCGCCAATTAAGTTGGCGCGAGGAGGGGATGAGCAGAAGCCGTTTTTAAAACCGTCCACCCCCACTACTCAAGTAATTGTCAGAATACATTTGTCATTGACGTTTGACGGAACATACCGTCTTTGCTAGGGGTCATAAAGTGATACACGCTCAGAGGTTAGAATTATCTGACATTTGATGTAAAACCAAATACAAATCTCCCCACTACTTTTAATCCTGCGCGAACTTACCCCTCCTCGCGCCAACTTAATTGGCGTTTGCTATTCTAGTAATTATGTTTTTTTACTTTTTTTATAACTTCCTACAAGAACCAATTTTGTGATTTCATTTAGTGTATACTAGTCTCATCGTAATTGGTAAATGTAATTATACTTATTTTCACAAATTATTTGTAGAAAATCATGGAAATTATATTTACCAATTTCAAAATGGCTAGGATATATTAAATACTAAAAAATATATTCAAATAAGCTACGATTTAAAATATCCGCCAATATGGTTTAGTTTGTGTCAACTTTTCGTCAGAGGCGCTATATCTAGTTTTAAATGCTTGTTAATAAGATAGCCTTCTATTTTATACTTTTTCTATGGTGAGAATGATAAATATAGTGCAACTATTCTATTTATGTACGAAATAGCTCTTTTAACCCCTCTTAGAAATCGAAACCAATAGTATATGCATAAAGAGAATAAAGAGTATATCGACTACTTCCACACACTGGTTCTCAAGTCAAGAAACGCATTTACGTATCCTGGTATACCTGTACAGCCATAATTATGCAAAGTAAAATATTTTGTGACATAATTTATTTTGATTAGATCTTAATCACAATTAATTACATGTAGAATTTATTTAGTCTCTCGATAAATTTGTAGTAGTGCTAACGATTATTAAAGTAGATTTAAATTCATTAATATACTCATAAGTAATATATATTCGGTTATCCAGTGGGTAAGAACATTTGCCTGAAAAACTAGAGATCATATCTCATTTGGAAATTAATTTCAACAAACTGATTGGTCATGTGATTACAATAAATTAGGAATAATTAGTTTTGGCGGTGTAATTTTGTATCAACCCGTATAGAACATAGATGCTAATTTTAACTCCAATATTTATATTTGACAAAATTATTTATTTAGAAATTATTTTCTTTATTTGTCAGTTTTAAATAATTGGCAATATGTTTTGTCAACAAAACTAAAATCTTAAGTACATAATGTCACAAGTAACTTAGAAATATAATTTGAAAGTGAAAAACATATTTAATTTTGAAATTAACTGCGAAGGAATTTATAGTCTAGTTTGGCAACAACTGAATAACAAGAAAATAAATATCAATCTTAAAGCCCTTAACAAATGGAAACATGCGAGTTTTATTTTTAATTTTAATTCAGTTTGTTTAACGAAATGTGTTTCTCTTTATGAATTTTCATATTGTAATAAAACAGAATATTATTTTTAATGTCTCACTGAGCAATAAGAATGGATTTAAAAAATTTAATGGCTTTTTCGGGTACCTAATGGAATAAATTTTTACATAATGATATATGTTTTATTTTGAAAGTTGCAAATTATGTTTTATTTTTTTTTTGCTTTACATGAAATCAATAAAAAACTTTAAAAAGGTATAAACCCCTTACCACAATTAATACTCGTATACTAAAACCGATTTCGACAACTACGTTGTCATTATCAGTAGGTGAAATTAATAATCACAGTATTTAACATGGGACACCGTAAAGCTAACACAAAGAATCGTGAAAAACCTTAACAGGCGTCCACGTATATAAAGTGTTTCGCAATTGTTTGTGTTAGCTTTACTATATTCATAAGTAGAAATTCATTGTTTTCATCTCTGGAGTATAATGATGAGCCCAAGCTTCATCTACTGTGACATATCGACGAGAAAATTCCTTTGGAATTTATTTGAAGTTATCCATACAATCATTTGAAATTATAATACGAGTTCTCATTTGCTTAACAATAAGCAAACGCAGCACCCCTCTTGCAGTTACCTTTTTATGTTTAAATGTTCTTGCAAATAATGTTATTAATAATATAACTACGAAAACCTAAGCTTAATGTTCGAGATGCTTCGAAAAGAACGATTTTTTTTCTTGACCACGACAACGGTAGAACGCATTGCAACAACGAAATGATGAAGATGAAGTGACGAGCCTTTCACACCCTCCGTATATTAAAAGGTCGACATTTTCCATCAGACACTTCATGTTCGAACTGCTGTTCGCAATAGGACCAACAGTAAACAAGAAACTTTTTCCATGAACGGACATTTTGAGACTGGTTTCATCATTTTATCTTTTCTTATTCCTATTTTATAGTGTTGGAGACCTTATATATTAATCCACCCTCGTATACAGGGTGTAAATAATTTAATTTAAATGATAAAATTTAGGAACACAAACTTTTCAAATACGGTCCTGTATTCAGATTGAATCTAAATAAATAAAAATTATATGTTCATATGTTGTTGATTCAATAAATAAATAGGCATTTATTTGTTTAAATTCACCAAAAAATCCCCTTCATATTTCAGTAATGTAATCCGTCTTTGTGTGAAAAGTTTTAGAAACATTCATTTAATAGATATAAATTTTCTTATGAATCAGCTATTCTGTTATTAGGTCAATGGCCTGACCTTTGTAATATCCAGAAAAAATACAATATCAAGTTTCTTTAAAAAATTTAAGCGCTGCAACAGTTTTGTGGTTATAAGTAGAGCTGAGGATGTTTGCGGTACGGCAGGACCGTATGTAGTGCATCCCCACATTTAACTATTTATCTAAATATTCTCTGAAATGATTTGCCGGATCTCATAAATTAATAGAGTGATATTTTAGTATGCACTGGATATTGTTATTATACAAAATCATAATAGCCATTTGTATTTATGGATCATAAATAATAATACGCATGTATTTGTATTTGGTTGTGAATTCAATTTAAACTTAAAACGAATCGTAATATTTTAACGACAAGCCGTCCTTATAATACATGCATTCGAGACAAAGTGTGCAACTCTACGAATAACTTCCATAATTGATCGAAAATGGACATTTTGGAGCTGAAGTAAAGCCCCTATTCTTAGAAAATTTTATTACTGTCGTTAAGAACTATTATTATAAACAACAAAGGCCTTTTATGAGTGTTGAAGTTTTAGTTTCATTGAATTTCCATGTTGTAAGTAGTCAATTGTAAAGTGTTCATTCACAATATTCTAAAACAAGGTGTAAATTTAACTAAAATCCAGAAAAACACATTCTGATAATATATTACTAGATTAGAAGCTGTGTTTATTACTATTTATTATATTATTTTTATAACCAAATGCAATAAAAGCTACGAAAACAAAAGAAACCTCGATTTATTAAAATCTTGTCACACAGCCTTTCAAAGCCTGGCAGCACATATTTTGCATATATTTTATATATATTACCTACTTGAACTAGGTGAATGAAGTTAGAAGTTATAACTTCTAACTTCTAACTTCTATATATATAATACTATATATAAAATATATGCAAAATATGTGCTGCCAGGCTTTGAAAGGCTGTGTGACAAGATTTTAATAAATCGAGGTTTCTTTTGTTTTCGTAGCTTTTATTGCATTTGGTTATAAAAATAATATAATAAATAATAATAAACACAGCTTCTAATCTAGTAATATATTATCAGAATGTGTTTTTCTGGATTTTAGTTAAATTTACACCTTGTTTTAGAATATTGTGAATGAACACTTTACAATTGACTACTTACAACATGGAAATTCAATGAAACTAAAACTTCAACACTAATAAAAGGCCTTTGTTGTTTATAATAATAGTTCTTAACGACAGTAATAAAATTTTCTAAGAATAGGGGCTTTACTTCAGCTCCAAAATGTCCATTTTCGATCAATTATGGAAGTTATTCGTAGAGTTGCACACTTTGTCTCGAATGCATGTATTGTAAGGACGGCTTGTCGTTAAAATATTACGATTCGTTTTAAGTTTAAATTGAATTCACAACCAAATACAAATACATGCGTATTATTATTTATGATCCATAAATACAAATAGCTATTATGATTTTGTATAATAACAATATCCAGTGCATACTAAAATATCACTCTATTAATTTATGAGATCCGGCAAATCATTTCAGATAAATAGTTAAATGTGGGGATGCACTACGTACGGTCCTGCCGTACCGCAAACATCCTCAGCTCTAGTTATAAGGAATTTGTAATTTAGTTGTCTTAATATTAAATTCACGGCGACAAATAATAAATTTGTAATTTTTAATTGAATGTTCATTTCTTTTTTTCTGTGTTCTATTTACCTCTTTTTTTAATGACAATTTCTTTACCGTAAAAAGGGCAAATATGTGTGAAACAGATGGAGTGTCTAAAGGAGATGTTCATTGTGGCTGCCATTTTCGTAAATAACGTATGTAACAAAAGTTTTGAGACAAAAATTAAAATATTGTTCTAATTTTTAACTTTAATTAAACTATATGAAAAATTAACGGCTAACATAATTTCTAAACAATAAGAATATTAACTTTTGGTAAATTCTCCTTCTTAATTTTTCTTCGTTATCGGCCTCCCATCCATTATCGTAAGCTTTTCTGCTTAATAAAGCCCAAAATTCTTTGATGGATCGTGCTTGGGGAGCAAATGAGACATTATTGGCCTGCAACAATTCTCTAGTTTTGCTGGCATAATGGCTAGAACAGTCATAGTCAGGCTAGAACATAATTTCATCACTGTAGTGACGATCGTTTATAAATCATAACAGTTTAGGCAAACGGTGACGACTTCTCCTCTAACATGTCCTACATATCGTTGCGATGCACCTGTCGGAGAAATGGCGGACCACACCAGAATTTTATCTTAAAATTTAGCTTTTATTTTATATTTCGCATTGCCCGGAGCTGCATTGAAATCCTCGGTAAAGAATCCATTATTACTCTTTAAGCATATTCTTCTTTTTATAAATATGATTCTACTTTTAATAATTTCTCGATGTGCAATCATGTGTGATACTCTATAGCGCCTTCTTAATCTTCTGCGCATAAGTGCACCAATTCTTTCTTTTGCACTTTTTCTCAGTCTACCTTCTCCGACATCAGTCAACACCCGAGGCCTTTCTCTTTTTGGTAGGTTAAGATAAGGTATTCCTTCATCAGATTCCCTTACTGTTTGGTAAATTGTTGCACGGGAGATATTAGGTCCTTGACCTAACACATTTACAATATCCACTTTTCGCATTCGGCCAACTAAATTAAAGAGAACTGTAAATGCATGAACTTGTCGTTATGCAACGAGACGCAGTCGACATACTTTAAGCGTTTTCGCATGTACGTTACTCAAAATTTTTTCTGTTGATCAACTACGTTGGCCACGAGTCGCTATGGATATGTTGTTAATGAGTTGTTTATTTTATAAACGAAAATGGAAGTCAAATGAAATTTCTGAAAATATTTTAAAGAAAGCGAACTTATTGCGGTAAAAATTGTTACCCGTGAAGTCTAAAGCTGCTTACGAGAAGGTTTATTCAAGTTTCTATCACTGGCGAGAAAATAACAAAATTTCCGCAGTAACAGAAAAGGTAATTCTCGCCTATTTAGACAAGAAGGTAAGTCTGCGATTATTCATTTTCATTTACATAGTTTATAATTAATTAATTAATTAATTTGATTTATAGCAAGAAACGTTGTCACCTGCATCACTCCGAAATGTTATTTGATTAGTAAGTAGCTCTATGTAAAATATTATTTGTGACCGATTCAAGCGCTCCCTTTTCGTGCGTTTCACAAAATTTTACCCTTTCGGGCATTCAGTTTATAAATAAATGGGAACTGAATGTGCTTTTGAATTCCCGTTTTGTGCGTCAATTTTATATTTTACATGAAATAGGGAAAATAATAACAAAATTAACGGGTTTTGTTGATTCAGAAGTTTAATTTAAAATTAAAAGAAATGCACGATAATCCTTGAAGACATGCACAATATTGCATATATATTATCAGAAAGTAGTACATGTATTGAAAAATATAAAATAAAAGGGCCTCTAACGCCATGTAAACTAACGTTTATCTAATCTCTATGTTATACAATACTTAATTAAAATTAAAAATTAAATCTATCTATAATTTTTAAAATATATTTCAGCTTATCCAATGTGTCACTAACATTTTGTCTATTTTGAATTAAGTCACTTACAACTATTTTTAACCGCCTATTTAATTCACAGTGTTTTTTTGCGCTTTTACACACAAAATTTTGCAGGAAGACACCATTATAATAGTGCATTTCTTCCTGAAGAACTTTCATTAGTTCAAATATATTAGGATGTGCTTTTCCGATCCGTCTGTTGAGTCTGTTATGCCATCCTGCTACAGAATTTTTAGTCCGATGACGTTGTCCATCGCAAGTCCATATTCGGCGAGAATTGGAAATCCATTGATCAACAAAATAATCGTTAAATTTAACAATGGCTTCATCGGTAAGAGAATTTTTCATTATATAGAGCGAACCATCTGTAACTTTATCTTCTGGCAGATGAGCTAACGCAGCACATTTCCTTATGTGGGTTCTTACTTCCTCGTTTTCCTTATACAAGTTTGTTTGAGCTAAATCTTGTACTTTACGCCAAAGAGCTTGATTAAAATGAAACTTACATCCTTTGATAACTGTAGTCGGAAAAACTTCTTCTAGAGTATTAATTGCAACAACTTCAAAATCAAGAATACATTTTTTTGGTAAAAAATTCTTGATTTTATTTTTTAATAAGATGAAAAATCGTTTATTCGTCGCCTCTTTTTTGTTGGGTAGCAGGGCATATACGGCAAGAATAATGTTTGTTCTTTCTTCTGCACGACCAATATCCACGTGAATTGTATATAATTGACAAAACAACAGCTTTTAAAACCCTCATCGAAGAGGAAGCAAGAATCTCCTACTAATAAATTGCCTCCGTCCATTGCAAATATAAGAATCCTGTCTTCCATACCATCGTCAATTATGACATATTCTTTCATAAAGTCGGAGACCTCTATATCTTCTCGTTTCTTCGGAAGCAAACGAATACATAGCGATTTGTGTCGGTCATTATACAATGCATGTTTCACTCATATAAACTGTGGAATATTTGTAACGAAATCCAAACCTCTATCCTTAGCAACCATCACCTCTTGTCGATATATTTGTGATACTGGTGTCACTTTTGCTCTTGCCCTCTTTTTGGCTTTATATAAACACTTATCGACTTCATTTTTTGCAATATCTGGCAAGTTATGGCTTTTCTCACTTATAACTTTTGATTTTACTTCATCAGTAGCAATCGCTCCTGAGCAGTTCCTATTTATGCAAATCCATCGAAGACTTAAGTTTTTGTTTTTAAGTTGAACTTGTATCCAAAATACAGGATGACTGGTTTTCCACGTTTTGATTCTATCACTTCCATCACAAACAAAAATTCACGAAAGCCTTTGAATAACCTAACCGCACTTACAAGATTTCCGAAGAACTAATTTATTTTAGTAATAGTGCCATATTTTATATCATCCTTATATTCGTGGAAGGGGAAGCAAACAATCAATAGAAACAAATAATAATAAATTGATAGTTAATCCCACAGCGAGTTTACTATAAACAACATTAATTCCTTTTGCTATTAAAAGTAATTATAAATTCACAACAAATTGATTTGTAATCCGTAGGCGATTACTAGGTAAACAACTTTAATCCCTTAACAAGAAATAAATATAAATTCCAACTACTGTACCTTAATTCCTAGTCAAGTTTAATGTAAAGATAATTATAAATTTATTCTTAATCCCTTGACGAGTTCAATAATTATATCTTAATAGAGGCTTAATGCGACTGTTACTTGCAAATATTGTGCACAAAATGATATTCAAGAAGAAGAAAAAATATAGTTTGGGCGCCCGAAACGGGAATATTTCAGGTAACATTTTTCAAAGCCCGAAAGAGGAACGCACGAAATGGGAAGATACCTACCGTAAAATATCGCAACCACATATCTTAATCTTTTGACCAGTTGAATTAACTTCAGGAGGACCGGGGGGTCTAACTTGGGTCCTCTATTATTTTTAATTTTTATAAATGACGTTCTAGACATTTCGGATTGTGAGAGATTAACGCCCGCAAACGACTTAAAACTATTTTCAGTCATCAACTCTATACAAGATACTGATTGTTATTAGTATTACAGAACAATTTGAGTAAGGTATCTAACCGGTCCTATTGCCTATTACTATAAAATTCCCGGACGCATTTTAAAAATTAAAATTAATTAAATATTTACGTAGGTATTCTTTCCTTTAGTAATCACATCTATGAAGCAGTTAACAACTATGTCCAGCTATGAAATGCACCATTTAGAGTTATTATACGATGTAGGGTAAATGTTTAAAAGGTGTTCACACATTAACAAATGAAATAACAATTTCTTAGAAAAAAAATAATCATAATTAAGCAGAAAAGTATTACATTGGGATTATATGTTTTTTATTTAAACTACTCGTAAATCTGGGGTCGATAAATTTTATAAAGTGGATGATCATATTTAGCAGCATTATTTGATGAATTAAATAATAAAAAAAATAAGTGACAAAAGATATTTCAAACATCAACGTACAGAGTGTTTGAGTTTCACAAGAAAAGATAAAATTACATTTTGGCGGTATGTATAAAACTAGATAAACATTTTTTTTAAACAATATGATTTATAATTTAAGAACATATTATAAAATGACTTACGAGTTTCCTTGATAAGTGTAAAAATCAATCGGTCCTATAGTTGTATTTGCTTTAAAATTAGGTATGATATCGCCAATTCTTAAACAGGGCATATCATTTATCAGTAGCACTTTTTATTTGTGGCAAACAGTTCATTAAACGACCAGCTACTATCTCAATTTATAAAGTTGACTGCCAACATATATGTATGTAGTACATGCTTATCATCACGTGGAATTGCAACTAGGATAACTTGTTTACAAGCAGTATAAAAATTCACTTCGAAATTATGTTTTCTCTTCGATTAAATTATCTTTCAATCAGTGGCACTTTTTATTTATGGCGAACAGTTCATTAAACGACCAGCTACTATCTAAATGTTATAAACTTGATTATACCAACATACAATCAGTCACGAAACTTTTCGTACATTTAGCTAATGTTAAAGAATATCAAATGTGAACATTCTATTATGATGCAGTATTTTTATTTGTTTTTAGCAAAGTTAGAAAGCACCCATTACAGCATGAAAAAAGTTACTATTTAAAACTATGTGTGAATATAATAAATATTATAAAATTGAATGTCGCGAAAGTTTTGTAAACTGCATTTAACGCAGTATTTTCTCGTTGTTGGAAATATAGTTATTTACGAACCAAGTACGTGAAGACAATTTTTCCAGTATGAGCGCTCGTTTAAATCACAACTGAGCATAGTGAGAGAATCCTTTATTTGTGCAAATGCTTTAAAAATTTTAGTACTCGTAGTTTGTGCAATATTTTTGTGGTACTACTTTTCGGCGAAATATCTTTCTTCCTTAACGTTATCGAGTACAATAATTTTCTGAATATTTCCTTCTTATGTGTAGATCTCGGTTTCCGGGTTGGAACCGCGTCGAGTTAGGCATAATTGCCAACGTTTCGTCCACTGTTACAAGGGACATATTCAGGGCTGTACGTAGATCTCCGTCGTTTCGCAGTAGCTTGAAGAATGCTAGGGCAGAGACCGGCACAACTTATATATGGGGACCGGGTCAGATGGTGGCCTGCTATTGGCTGGAGATAATGTGAGCCAATCGCATGTGTCGTATGGGCGTGAGATTTCATAGCTGAATTCAATAGAGTTTGTATTTATTTACAGAAATACGTTTATTGTAAAAGTATTGCGTTAACGGAATGTTTGTGCTCTTGTCTAGATGCAACACAAACTTTGCCTTTCATGTTTTCAAACGCGTTTGACAAATGAGGAATTATTCTTCAAAGTTCTTCATCTGTCTGTTGCGGCATTGTAAAAATCGCGTTCTTCATGTGAGGAAAAATGAAGTAATCCAGAATTGTGAGATCTGGAGACCTTGAAGGAAAATTCGGTATTTGATTATCAAAGAACTCTTCCAAACGAGCACGTGTTTGTTCAGCCATATGTGGTGGAGCATTGTCTTGTTGGAAAAATCCTGTAATTGCATGGTCATGTAACGGATTAGTAAAGGGTTCTAGTAAGTCATTTCAATATCTTTCAGCATTTATTGTTCCACTTAAAAATATTGGTCCAATGACTCGCCACCAGCCAAACACCAATTTTATGCGTATGTAATGGTGTTTCCACAAATTTATGAGGATTTTCTGGCGACCATATTCTCATATTTTATTTGTTTAAATATCCCGAAAGATGAAAGCAGGCCTCATCAGTGAAGAAACGTTTATTAAGAACATCGTCATTATTCAAGTTATTCAAGAATCATAGGCAGTTCTCGGTTCTTCTGTTGTAATCAACTGGACCAAGTTTTTTACGAATAGCGTGGCATGTTCCAACTTATAACTGAACTTCTTGCGACAATTTCGCAATGAATTTCTTTGGTGTGTTTTCCATTCGATGTCGAATATCGCCAATGTAATCAACATTTTTTTTTTAGATGCTCCTCTCCCGGATTTACGAAATAATATCCCCGTTTCACGAAATCTGTTAATACAATCATAAATTTAACTAGTCAGTTAAACCTATTGCTCATTTACTAATTACTAATTTACAGTTCTAAAATAAGTTTCAAAAATAAAAACTTTGTGTTGTATTTCTAACATGATAATAAATAATTTAAATGTTCCCAAATTTAGGTTCAAATTATAGGCAACTCTAAATGAAAATTAATTGAAGGCATGGTACGTACGGTCGTGGCCCTTGAAAACTCAACACACTCGATTCGTGAATGTCAAAAATTTAAAATTTTGTAATGTGTGTAAAATCAAATTTTCATCGGTCATTTTGATGACAATGTCACATTTGACAAATCCATAGCCAGTTTCTTTAAATGCCGCAATTATCAGAATTACAATTAGTTTTTTTTTATAAATAGGTACTAATTTTCAAGTAAAGTTTTGTATTCTGATATTCTAAATGGTACTTTTGAAATTTAAGTAGTTTTATTAATCTTTTTTTTTTCAAGGGCCGTGACTGTACGGTTGCGGCCATTACAAACTAAGACAGTTTGACAAATAAAAAATTTAAAAAATGGAAAAATGGAAAAATTCAAACACATATAACGTCTTTGCAACAATATATGCGTTTTTAAAATGAAAATGCATTCCAGTTTGTTTTTCTTGATGAAATCTGAATTTTTCAAGATGGAAGCTCTCAAAAACCACGGCAAGATGGGAATATTAAATCTGTAAAAGCAAAACAAGTAGGTGGTAAAAGGTATTAATTATTTAATTAGTATTGACATGGGCAATATATTATTCATTCACTTTTATCGTATTTTTATCAACATTTATTTCATTTGCAATGTGTCTAATGCTCATGCCGTCCTCTAGCCTAGTTCTAATTATCGACTTTTGCAGTTCGCTTAATTGAGGCATTTTAAAAATTGTGTACGCTTCTGACTTACAATAAACTGACACTAACATAACCATACCGGATAAAAGTAAAATTTACAAATCACGAATTTTTTTAATTTGACAACTGTACATTACCTAGTGACTATAAATGATTAAAGCAAATATTTAATTTGTCAACTCTGAGAAATTGGCTTGTCTCATCATTCGCTTTAGATTTATCTTTTTTAGTTAAAATATTTTGTATTAATGACATATAGTTAGAAGTACTTTTTCACGTTTACTTTGTCAAATTTAGGGTAAATTCGAATTTAAAAATCAGGCATGTCAATATAAATTTGCAGAAATGTTGCAATCTTAATAACAAAAGTTTCAATCATTTATGGTCAGCCGTTATAAGATTCGTTAATGCTCTTCCTCTATTTACGTAAAGAATATTATACTGTCGTGAGCAAAAAAATCGGAACAGTGTCAAAATCGTTATGTCAATTTCCTTTACTTTTAGCGTTGTAATTTTGACGATATTTAATTAATTTTCAAACTGTACGTCCAATTATCTATCATAGTCGCTAATTCAAAGTTGAAAATGCCGCATCTTTCGAAAACTGATAAAGCCAGACTTGTTACTAGTTTGGAAAACGGGAAATCATTAACAACTGTATCAGTTCAATTTAATATTGGTAAAAGTTCAGACGCAAGAATATATACAAAATGGTGGGAAGAGGATAATTTAAATCGGAAAATAGGTTCCGGACGAAACAAAATTTCAAATCCGCAGGAAGACAAAACATTAGTTACTGAGATTAGGCACAACCGTTTCAAAACATTAAAGCAAGCTATAAGAACAACACAATTTCCTGTCTCATCTCGTAACACAATGGTTATAAGAGAATTAAATTTAAACTTGAGATTTCCCTCCCTAGAGTCCTTATCTAAATCCAATTGAAAACGTATATGTAGCTGCTACCCAGGAAGAATTTTGGGAGATTGTTCAAAATGCTTGACATCAAATTCCTATATTCCTATATTGTACAAAATATTGTCGCTTCAATGTCTGCAAGATTAGATGCAGTTATAAATAATAATGGCGGAATGACGAAATACTAATTATTTTAATTATATTCTTTCTCTATCGTTTTTTAGTAATTTTTATTTATATATATTTTAAAAATGTTTAATAAAGTCAATAAGACACACATTTTTGACAATTCCTATCTTACTATTATGAGTAAAGATAGCCACTTAAGTAGTCACAATTTAAACCCACGCAGAAACAGTTTCCCGTTTTTTTTTTGCTCACGAGAGTATTGAAATTTTGTTCATAATTTCCTTGGTCTTTAATATAATGTTGTTTATTTAACTAGATTATTTAATGTTTTAATGTTTAACGAAAATACTTGTAAGCTTATCTCAGAATTAGAGTTCTTATCGCTAGTGAATTTTTGTTTTCTCTGTCGTCGTTAGCCTCTTCATAAGTTATCTTCAATTATATACCGCGTAAGTATGTTTGTCTACATAAATATTATAATTATACATTTAATAATTTTTAAAACAACGCCATATCACCATTATTTGCTCAATTTTTAATCCATAATGAAACAAACGAACAGGTTTGTAGATCGGCGTCGCTTATTATTTAGCGTATGGCACCTAAGCACATCTGTACATACCAAAAATATTCACAAAATGCAAAGTGTACAACACAAATAAATTATTCACAGACGAATATATAAGGATATAATTCACTAGCGCAAACAAAAGAGTCTCTGCCTAGCGCTGAAATTGAAAGATATAAAAAACGGGAAAACAATTTCAAAAGTTAGGAAGTTCTATAATGTGATGACTAGAGAACGGACGCAATTTCCATAAAACCCAATCGGCAACTGGATTTGTGTATAACGTCGCTCAGTACATCCCGGCGTAATTCAATGAAGTATTTGTTTGACTTACTCGGACACCTGGTCTCGCCGCGATAACAATGGACAAGGCAGCTATTGTATTCCGAGAATATAGTGCTTTTTAAAGTGTTTTCATGAGCGTAGATAGAAGCTGGGTTTTTATAATGTATTTTGTTTATTAGCTTATATTTCCTAAGATAAATAAAGTGCTGTGAGTAAGTTTCTTGTTTTCATAGTTTTAACTGTTAATTACATCGTAATTTTTGTGATAGATCCTGTTTAATATTGTTTGATTGAATCTATTTCTACCAATTATTTCGACGTAAGAGTGTGCATTGAATTTCGTTCAGTTTCAATAACTTACGCACACATTTTTAGTTTTCATTTATTTAGATCTAGAGCATTGTTTAAGTTACTTTTTCAGACATGATATGGAAGAATGTTGAGAACGGCATTGTAAAACAATGGCGAGTTGGATTGACGGTCATACTGATTGTATGTCCATTGTCAGTGATTCCGAAATTTATTACAAAATCCGTAAAATATCGTCAAAAATTCGTCACTTAGGATCGCAAACACATCTGAACTCTGTAAAACTTTTATGGCGGCTAATATTCCATTAAATAAACTTAGCAATCCCACTTTAAAAATATTTCTTCAAAAATATACTGGTCGAAATGTTCCTGATGAATCAACTTTACGCAAATATTATGTTTCTAGGTGCTATACGTGAACAGTAGAACGCATTAGAAGCCATCTTTTAAATCAATACATATGGATAAGCGCCGACGAAACGGTGGATATGTTAGGACGCTGTGTGGTAAATGTCGTAGCTGGTGTACTACATCCAACTATTCCCTATAACTCATATGTAATAGCAACAAGTGTTATAAATAGAGTTGATCCGGAAACAGTTGCTGAAACCATTAAGGAGAATATGCAAAAAATCCATCATTCGGGCGCCACGTACAAAGAAAAAATACTTTTATTTGTCAGTGATAGTGCTGCGTATATGTTAAAAACAGGCGGACTATTGAAGAAAACATATCCTAATATGCTGCATATTACTTGTGTAGCACATGCTCTCCACAGAATCTGTGAATATATCAGAGACACTTTTCCGGAAGTTGATAGACTTGTATCAGCTTTTAAAAAAGTTTTCAGAAAAGCACCATTGAGAGTAGCTCTTTTCAGAGAAAAATTTCCATCTCTGTCACTGCCTCCCACTCCAGTATTAACTAGATGGGGAACATGGCTGGAAGCTACTAGTTATTATGCTGAGAATTTCGATAGTCTAAAACATTTCGTAACACTACTAAAGGAGGATGCTAGAAGTATTGGTGAGTGCAAGGAGCTCACACAAATCGCAAATTTAAAAAATCAGTAGTACTTTCTTCACGAACACTTTGGAAAATTGCCAAAACTAATCACTTATTTGAAAATCGAAATCTCAAATTAAATGACGGATTAACCACATTAGATGTGGCTGTTAATAATTTGAGAAGTATTCCAAGTGACTTCGGGTGTGGCCTTCGGCAAAAGTTTGAAGCAATTCTTAATAGAAATCCAGATTTAATTACATTGCAGCAACTACGTATGGAGACAATTCCACAAAATCTAACGGCTAAATATAAAGAAATAAAAGAATATTTGCAGTAGCACCTATAACCAGTTGCGATGTAGAAAGGACGTTTTCTATTTATAAGGATATACTTAATTCAAAGAGAACAAAATTGACAGAAGAAAACCTTGAGAAACTATTACTAGGCAATATTAATACTCCTTTACTCAACTTGAACGACAAAATGAATAAATAAAAATGTTCCAATTATAGAAATAAAATTAAAAACTTTAAAAATACAACTTTTCAACAAATACCATCATCACCCGTTTGTTTTCCAATTATATAAATAAAATTAAATATTTTAGAAATACAGCCTTTCGCCAGTACTGCACTGGGTGGTAAGCGTGTCCGTTCTCTAGTGATGACTCATCCAACAATACGTCACGTATAATACCTCTCGCGCGTTCTCGGGAGATCTAGAAACAGAAAGACCCAGTCTAAGAAAAATCGAGAGGCTCGGCGGCGCATATATATAAGCCGTCAAAGAAGAGATTGGGATACCATTCGATACCGAATTATCGCAGAGCGTACTTACATAAATATAAATACATAACCGTGCTTATTGTTAGTAATTAGATTTTATATTGTTATTCGTTTTATTATTAATATAGTGTGTGTCTAAAGTTACCGTTAGTTTTATTAAGTTTTATAACTATGTAGACAATTAAGTGTTAATTAAGTATTCGTTTAAATAAATATACAGTGCGAAAAGACGTTATTTTAAATATCGTGATGGCCAATAGAATGAAACTGACAGAATTAAAAGTGACTGATCTACCGAGAACGCGCGAGAGGCATTATAGGTGACGTATCGTTGGATGAGTCATCACATCGCCCCCTTCTTAAAAATTAAGTTTCGTCCCGCCCCCCTTTGTTACATTGTGACGTCATATCGAAATAACAGTCCACGGTCTTATCTTGCCTGGATGGACAGGAATATTCAAGCTTCTAACTTCTAACATGCTCCTTACAATTCTCCAGTCCAGGCGATCCAATCCACAACCCAATTTTGGAACTGCTAATTTCAAAATGTCTTGTTGTAACATTTGTTCACGTAAGTGGGCCAGGGCCTCCCATAAGGCACGATAGGTTGGCTTCAGGCTTGACAGTTCTTTCGTAATCAAATAAAATATGGGCTGTTCTTCATTTGTTATTTGGAGACTCTTCCCGATTGCTGGTCCCTGCTGCCTTCGATTCTGTCAAATCTTTCTTTATATTCTCTGGCAATTCCTTTGGCCATTCGCAGATCTCGGACTACGCAATGAGCAAGCGGGTAGTCTGGCAGCACCGTAAACAAATCTTGCTGTTTCTCGATGGTTACCCCAAATCGAGCTTTTCTCGAACCAGAATACTCTTCCATAAAGTCTTCGAAAGTTAGTTCCTGGTATTGGCTATCCAATCGGCGCAAGCCAGCGGTTTCGTCATTATTGTCTCCAGAGTACGGGGCTAATCGATTAAAATGTACGACTCTTGGCTTAGTATGAGATGTTTGCCTGATGCGGTATATTACATCGTTGATCCGCTTCAACACCTCGTATGGCCACTCCCAATTCTTTTGAAGTTTTGGAGATAGGCCCCGTCGGCGTTGTGGATTATATAACCAAACCCGATCGCCTTCATGGTAACCACTCTTCTCGGCGTTGATGTCGTAGCTCTCCTTCATTCTGTCGCTAGCATCTTGGATATTATGTCTTACCTGTCCATGGATATTATCTAGTCGTCGTCTGAGCGCGCTGACATAATCCTCTCCGGCAAGATCTTCACTAGGCTTGCTGCCAAACTTTAAGTCACAGGGCAATCGGAGCTCCCTCCCAAATAGCACGTTTGCTGGTGATTGGCCAGTTGTCTCTTGAACAGAGGCCCGATACGCCATTAGGAATAATGGTAAATGTTCGTCCCAATCTTTCTGGTGTTCGGTAACCACTTTGGATAAGTGTCTGATCATGGTCTTGTTCATTCACTCTACCATCCCATCTGATCGTGGATGCAAGGAGTTGTTCTCGTCTTCCGTATGCCCAAAAGTCCACACATCTTTTCGAATAGACTGGACTCGAAATTTCGCCCTTGATCGTAATGAAGTTCCAGGGGTACACCAAAACGGCTGACGAATTCCTTCACAATCACGTCTGCTACAGTTCCAGCTTCTTGATTCGGTAGAGCATATGCTTCAACCCATTTGGTAAAATAATTCATGACCATTATTATGTATTTATTTCCTTTGTCGCTGTCTGGAAAAGGGCCGGCGGCATCTATGGCGATCCTTTCAAATGGGCTTCCTACATTGTATTAGCGCATGGGTGCACGTCGACGCCTCTGGGGACCATTGCTTCCGGCGCAATTAGCACACTTTCGGCATCATTCCTTCACATCTCGTGAACAATTCACCCAGTAAAATCTCTGGCGCACCTACTCCAGTGTCTTATGGACGCCAAAATGTCCCCCAGAAGCCCCATTGTGAAGTTTTCGCAATGCCTCTGATATTATTTTCTTGGGAACCACCATTTGCATCTTCCGCTCGCTTCCATCGTGATTTTCGACCTCACGTCTCGGGTGATCGTCTTGCATGGTTGAGGAATCCCATTGTGCCCAGTATGACTTCAATTCTTGTGAATGGGGAGCAATTTCTTGCCAGGTCGGTCTTTGCCCATTACTCTTCCAAGCCCTGAAGACTGCAAGATCCGGATCAGCTTCTTGATCTGCGCGCAAATTGTCAGGTTGCCATTGATCATCAACTATGGTGGTTTGAAGAGCGTTGGCCGATTTGTCTTCGATGTCGACAGTCTTCTAGACAGGGCCTTCTGAAAAGAGCATCTGCATTTCGATGTTTGAGGCCTGCTCTGTGTTCAACGTCGAAATCATACTCTCGTAGCCTCTCAATCCTTCTAGCTACTTGACCCTCGAGATACTTAAATTGTAAGAGCCACCTTAATGCGGCATGATCAGTACGGATCAGGAACTTCTGCCCATACAGATACTTGTAAAAATGCTCAATGGTCTTAACTACTGCCAATAGTTCTCTCCTGGTTACGCAATAGTTCCTCTCCGGTTTGGACAGGGTCTTACTGAAGTATCCAAAGACCTTTTCTTGTCCATTTTGGATTTGAGAGAGCACACCACCAATTCCGACGTTACTGGCATCCGTATCCAGAACGAACCTCCCAGGTGGCAGTGGATAGTTTAAAACAGGTGCACTGATCAAAGTTGCTTTTAACAACTCAAAGGACGCTTGGCATTCGTTGTTCCAAATGAATGCTCAATTTTCTGTTAGGCGAGTAAGTGGCTTTGCAATGTTAGAGAATCCAGGAACGTAGCGTCGATAATATGTGCATAATCCCAAAAAGCTTCATAGTTGATGTTTGTCTTTAGGTATAGGCCATTTTTCCACAGCTTTTACTTTTTCTGGATCCACAGCAACTCCTTTTCCGGAAACCACATGTCCAAGGTAATTTACCTCCTTGCGGAAAAGATTACACTTCTTTGGACTTAATCTCAGGTTGGCATCTGGCAACCTCTGGAATACTACTTCCAAATTTTTCATGTGATCTTCAAAGGTCTTCCCTGCCACAATCACATCATCGAGATATACCAGGCAGGTATTCCAAGACAGTCCCCTCAGTACAGTGTCCATGAGTCGCTCAAAAGTAGCTGGGGCGTTACACAGTCCAAATGGCATGACTGTAAATTGCCAGAGTCCTGTACCTAAACTGAAGGCAGTCTTCTCTTTGTCATTGGGATCCATTCCCACTTGCCAATAACCGCTCTTTAAGTCGAGAGTGGAGAACCATTTTGCTCCTGCCAAAGTGTCTAGCGTATCGTCTATTCTTGGGAGAGGATAGCTGTCCTTTTTGGTCACACTATTTAAACGACGATAGTCCACACAGAATCTGGTAGATCCATCCTTCTTCCTGACAAGGACCACTGGTGAAGCCCATGGGCTATTCGATGGTTCAATTACTCCTTGGCCTTCCATATCTTGTATAATATGCTCGGCTTCCTCACGTTTTGCCAGTGGTAACCTTCTTGGTCCTTGTCGAATTGGACTTGCATCGCCGGTATTTATTTTGTACATTACAATATTGGTTTTACCTTTCATATCAGTCTCAGTTTCAAAGACGTCTTCATAATGTTTGATTAGGTTGTGATAACGCAATATGCATGTATATGCAAATACTCTCGGACGAGGTTATATCCTCGTTCCCTTTAATACAAAACAAGTGTTTAATAAACACGACCTCAAGCATGTATATATTATGTATACATACTGCGGTAGGCCAGGGTTTGTTATGGCCTAATTAACTCTCCGAGGACTTCTCTATTATATATATAGACTGTAGGATAAGTAAAAGGAATTCAGAATGATTCAGTATCTGATAGAGAACTAGACAGACAATATCTGTAATAGTAATAAGTCAGAATTGTATCTATTTATAATGTACATAGTTTGTTAACCAATTTCTAAGTGTTGATTAAATTATAAGATGTTACCCGAACTTCGAGTGTATCATTTACAACGATAAGTCGCCCTACCTGCTAATCTGTGTGGCTGCCCAACGGCCCACGTTACATGGCGATCTCTGCCTACCTACGGTTCAGGACCATTCTGCCAGTCGTGTAAGACTGCAAGGAACATGTAGGAAGCTGGAACGAACCAGAGAAGAAAGGAAACCTACAGTTTGGCAGGTCGAAGCAAGAAATGGGCAACTACGCGACAAAGGAAGAGGTAATCATCGCAGGCAATGACGCTAACATAAGGAACAACGTGGACACCATCGACATTCTCGGCATAGTGGCGTTTGTAGGAGTTATGATTATATTAACGTCCTGCTGCTGCTACGGTGCATACCGGCACGTGAATAAGAGGATGACGAAGGCCCTATCCGCTCAGGTCCAAATGGAGTTCCACCGGAGTCAGGAGAAGGTCTAGGCTAACACCCATGTCCGCACCAGACCAATTCGTACAGATACATGACGAAGTAAAGGTATTTTTTAGTAATTTAAGGAAAGACAATGTTAGCAATAAGAGTGATATAAATGTAATTAAGCGCAAACAAGCGCTAATAGACAATTTTAATCTTAGATTGTGTGAAATAAGGGACAATTTTAATAAGATAGCTCATAGTTTAAGTACCCGGGAGGCAACTAAGAATTGTATAAAAGACATTACCGCGACATTAGATGAGGCTACCGAAATTCTAAGTAATAGGTTAAGTAATTTAAATGTTACAATTGGCAACATGGCTGAAAATTTCGATTTACGAACGGCCTCAAGTTTATTACCTGTTATGAACGGTAAAGAAGAAGTCACCTTGCAATTAATAGATTCAATTGAATTATATGACGCATTGTTAAATAACGCAGGAAAGGAGAGTCTAACGAAATATGTTCTGAAAACACGGTTATCCCCCAAAGCAAAATTAAGATTACTCAAAACATACCCTAACAATGCCGCTTTAATTACAGACTTAAAACGCTATTTCATTGCGAAAAAATCGGTCACAGCTCTAACTTCACAATTACACAACGTTAAACAGGGCGCGAAATCAATAAACGAGTACGGCGAGACGGTTGAAGAACTGCTAGCACAACTGTCCATCACGCAAGCTGGCGACGACGACACGCTTATAGATAAGTTCCGCATGGCTAATGAACAGGTTGCTGTAAATACATTCACTAACGGACTTCGCGATCCACATATAAAGCTTCTAATAAAAGCACGCAACCCTAGCACACTAAGCGACGCGATTCAAGAGGCTTCGAACGAGCACATACTAAACCCCGCAAGCAATAACAATACGATTTATCATTTCTCAAGAAAAGCTACGTTTAACAATTCAAAAGCCGCGTTTAATCATTCGCAAGCTAAAGACAATCGGTACCGGAAATATAGGCATACAGATAACGGGAATAAAAGAAGAAATTTCCAACATGATTACACGCCTAGCAATTATAATCATGGTTATAGGAAAAAATATTTTAGACGCGACAAACGCGATAACCGCGAAAGAGTGTTCACTGTATCAGCAAACGCGACCCAGTCCGACGATAACAAAGACAATCAATTTTTTCGAAGAGTAGTCAACTAAAAACAGATTCCAGGCATTATTTTTTTAACCTCGACGGTTTAACATATATTAATGCATATTTCAATAATAACGACAATCTATTTCTGGTTGACACAGGTGCTTCGATAAGTGTTATATTTTTAAATGGTAATTACACAAACAAAATTGTTGATAAAACAAGAAAGGTAAACATAGTCGGCATAAACGGCGAAACGAAAACACGCGGATCAGCTTTCATTACATTAAGGTTAGGTGAGGCCAAGATTAAGCACGAGTTTGCAGTACTAGACAACGTAAATAATAACAAATTTATAGGCATCATCGGTTCTGACATACTCGCTAAATACAACGCGATAATAGACTACGAGAAATATAGTATTACGTTTTCGATTGAAGGTCAGCAAATTACATTACCTTTGCATTCCAATGAGAACACGATTGTTAACATTCCGCCGCGTTGCAAAGTAATCAAATATTTTAAAATAAATGCATCTGGCGACTGCGTGGTTTCCCAAAAGGAAGCCGCCCCAGGTATATTCATAGGGGGATCTATTGTTAGCCCAAAGAATGGGTTAGTGCCCGTCCGTATACTTAATACAAGAGATAGCGACGCGACATTGAAAAATTTTGTTCCTACGGTGACCGACCTCGGTAAATACGACGTTCGCACTTTCAAGTATAGTGGCCCCAAATCAGTCAACCGCGTCGACAAGGTTTTACAAACAGTAAATACGTCACATCTCAATAAAGAAGAAAACATTACGATGCGAAACATAATTTAATTCTATCTAAAGTTAAGAGACAGGAAAAGTTAAATAGGAATCGCAGGCCCACACACTTCTGTGTCGGCGATCAGGTTTTATTAAAAAACGAAGCAGGGAATAAACTTGAGTCACTGTACAACGGCCCTTTTGTAATAACCGAAACCAACAAGCCGCCAAACATAACAATTTTCATAGACGGTAAAAGTACTGAAGTACACAAAAACCGCCTTAAACATTATCATTCCTAGAAATAAGTACAGATAGGTTAGTTAATACTATGGTTAGATTAAGTGTAAATACGTTAGTAAGAAATAATAAACTTGTACGCATATAATGAGTAAACAACTAATTTTAAGGATAATAATACATAGCACATTTATATATTTTTTTAATGATTCACCATATTTTAGAATAGGAATAGGGAAGGTAACCGGAGAGAAAGGTTTTAAAGAAAAGCAAACACCTTAGTGTTGGTTTTCTTTAAACCCTAAGGAGGGTGGTGTGATAACGCAATATGCATGTATATGCAAATACTCTCGGACGAGGTTATATCCTCGTTCCCTTTAATACAAAACAAGTGTTTAATAAACACGACCTCAAGCATGTATATATTATGTATACATACTGCGGTAGGCCAGGGTTTGTTATGGCCTAATTAACTCTCCGAGGACTTCTCTATTATATATATAGACTGTAGGATAAGTAAAAGGAATTCAGAATGATTCAGTATCTGATAGAGAACTAGACAGACAATATCTGTAATAGTAATAAGTCAGAATTGTATCTATTTATAATGTACATAGTTTGTTAACCAATTTCTAAGTGTTGATTAAATTATAAGATGTTACCCGAACTTCGAGTGTATCATTTACAACGATAAGTCGCCCTACCTGCTAATCTGTGTGGCTGCCCAACGGCCCACGTTACAAGGTCCTTAACTTGACTTTGTTCCTTCTTGCTCAATCCTTAACAGGCGGAGTCGATTATCTTGGACAATTTCTCAGGAACCTGCACGAATCCATTCTTCTTCGCCTCTATGCGATGAACGACGAGAGATTTTTTGCCAGGTAAGTTACTGGTTACTACATACAAATAAATTATTTGGTGTATTTGTCTATACATTGTGTAAATTGACATTTAGGTGCGTTATTAAAAAAACGATATTTAAAAGAAACAGCAATCTCATCGCTTCATTTACCTCTTCGTGTGCATGACCGTTTCCAAGTAGTAAATAGTCACACACAACAGAGACATCACGGAATAAACACGGAATCAACAAAATGTGTAGGTTACTTCATAATAATATTTATTAGTAGTTCCTAGTATAATATTGTATTTTGTAGACCTACAGTTGTACAAAAAGTAATATTGGATGTTACTTTATGAGGCAATGAATTTATTTCTGATGATCTCAAACAGAAAGCTACAATTTCTATCTCTAAATAGCCACATAGCCACCATAAAACAACATGCCCTGCATTAAAAACTGATTCACCCTCTTTTAAGGGCCTTTGTTTGTCACCTAGATAACTAAATATATCACTTAAAGTAATATTCATATTTTATTAAATATGTCGTTTTCTTCTCAAGTGAACTCCTAATCACTGCGTGTTAATTGAAAACTGTCAAAAGTTGTTTTCCCGTTTGTACCGCCATTTTTGCAAAATTTTAACGCCATCTATATTTTCTTGCATCTGCGAATATAGTCTATTGCACTTTACGTCGCATTCAAGAATTCCATCAACTCTCTTCCAAATCGCTTTAACAATTTTGACGCGCAGCTGCGCAATCACAGTATAAACTAAGCAGTAAGAATAGTTTTTGTCGGCACCTTTGATCTTTGGAAATAAAACCGTACGCATGTTCTGCATGTTATCTTTCTCTCTTAAACATGTGCTATAGTAAGCTTAAGAGATATCAGACTTTTTGAATAAACCGCCCAGTTTCCATTCCTTAATGGCTATCTACACAATCTGCATTTAGTAAAGGAAAGAAATACATGCGCTAGTTCCCATTTTATTTCAATAATTTGGGCACAATTTGGGTCAGTGATATTACTGTTTACGTTTATACTGTGCTCTAAGTCTCTGATATCACACAATCTAAATAATACAGAGACAGAGACTGAAGTAAAATATTCATATAATTCTATTAACTCTCTGGTAGTTGATATTGAGAAAGAAAATGTCAAGATAAATACAATCATCATCCTGACTGTAGCCTTGATTCAGATTTTCTTTACTTTATATCTTTATTATTCATGTTTCTTTTTTCAATAATTCTTGGCGAGCAATTATGAGCTTCCACAAAAACAAAGTTATGTGTGCAATTTTGCAGACATTAAAAAATTATAAAATTATTTATCCAAAAATAAACTGTGATATATCAGAATGTCATAGTAAGTATATTCTAATTCCATTTATGCCACCACAAAACAAATTATAACGGGTGTTCAGAAACATTGGAAGTCAAGCGGGCTCTGATTCTCTGAACAAAAAATCGTATATCTTTACTTAAGTATAGCAAACGCCAATTAAGTTGGCGCGAGGAGGGGTAAGTTCGCGCAGGATTAGAAGTAGTGGGGAGATTTGTATTTGGTGTTACATCAAATGTCAGATAATTCTAACCTCTGAGCGTATATCACTTTATGATCCCCTAGCAAATACATTATGCTCCGTCAAACGTCAATGACAAATGTATTCTGACAATTACTTGAGTAGTGGGGGTAGACATTTTTAAAAACGTTTTCTGCGCACCCCCTCCTCGCGCCAACTTAATTGGCATTTGCTATATCTGATTTGTAATAATTATTAAATGTCAACTGTTGTCTGTCAAAAATCAATTCATCTCAGACATGACTTCATATTTTCAAGGAGTACTTTGACTTCCAATGTTTCTGAACACCCGTTAGTTATAAATGTTTGCGTCATCTATATTCCAGGAGCTTAACTTGAATTTCATTTAGGAGTAAACGCTTTGAAAAATAACTTCATGCGCCATCTACCATAAAACCTTTCAAGTAAATCTAGAGAACGCAATTGAACGCAATTCGGCGCCATTTTGTTATTGAGTAAAGTGTTAAATAGTTTTATTTCTTTAATTCACAGCACAATTTAAAGTAATAATAATTGCATTCTTCAGTAATATTAAAGTGATATCAAATTAATAACCGCAACTGCATAATATATTGAAAATGGAGTCTACAAACGGAATAAGTGAAAACTACCTCGACTCATCAAGTTTTGATGACAGCGATAGTAGTGAATATTACCCAGATAAGAAGAAAATTAAATTAAATCTTAATGGCATTAGTTTTCCCAATTCACAAGACAACTTAGATGATAATTCTTATGCAAGATTACCTACAAGACAACCTAGGTGTTTTACAAAAAATGCAGTAATGGCCCGCCGAAATAGATTGAAGAAAAAGAAATATGTCCAGGACTTAGAATTACAGGTTACCAAATTGAAACATGAAAATAAATCACTTACCTCCATATTAGACAACCAATCAAGTATTATAACAAAATTGCGTAACGAGGTAAAATATATGAAAAGTGTTCTGGCAAATAGTAACGATATCTCAAAACTATTAAAAACGATAAATTATAATACAGGTATGTCAGTGTCAACATCATTGGATAAATCTTTGACTTTAACGAATAATTGTTTCTCAAAGAGCGAACATCCTTGGGTGGACAAAAATATCGATGATTCTTTCACATCAAATATTCCCAATATAGATATGGGTCTTTTATTTGGTGATCCTGAATTATGTCTTAATCCAACAGAAGAAAGTACATCGCGTAATGAAATTAACCAAAACGTACTTCTAGACAAAAAGCACTCCGATCTGGCTTTAAAGGAGCATAATTACACCATGAATAATTTTCAAGATGAAGATGTTGGTATTTGTTTACATGTATCTAAGCACCGAGTGTCCTTAGAATTTTGTTCCGTATGTAGTGACAATGCAATTGAAAATTGGAGCAGCATAGACTGAAAACTGTGATGGACTACTAATAGGTTATAAAATGTCTGTATCGATTTCTGTATTTTACAACACATTAATATTCTTTTTTGTAAAGCTCATTCCTTACAAGTAGGGTGTTTTTTTTGTTAATTACTATGTTTAAAGTAATGCAAAATTTTAGCCCATTTTTTAAATTTTCAGGCTATTGATTGACACAACTCTTGCCCAGTGGAAGGAACAGAAGACAAGTCTCTTTACTTGTTACAACATTATAAAAGGTGTGGTAGAATTTATAATAATTTCAACTTTGCTTCTGATGCATAAATTATACAAAATAGAATATTCCCTATAATATTTTCGAACTAAAAGGTACAGAATAAAAAAAACAATTCATATTTAAGATTTCTATTTACGTAAATCTTATTGGGTAATATTTGTGAAAAGATATTTTAAAATTAACAACAAAGTATAGCAAGTATTTCTTTTATGAGCATTTAGTAAATTTAGCATTTAATATTGAAAAGTACACATTTATTAGTAAAAGCAAAATTATACAAAATCATAATTTTTTAATAAAAAATTATAAATATTGACAAAATGAAGATTAAATACTTTATTTGTTCTTTGTATTAATCATTTACTTATTCCTTTTATACATTCCAACAATTTTTTTTTCTAAGTTGATACAGAAAATTTATTTTATTAGTACTGACAGATTCAGAAAGAAAAAAATCATCTAATGAGCCTCATAATGCTTAACAGAATTGAAATAGTGAAATTCTTTAGATATTTTATTGTGACAGTTAATATAAGCATATTTTGTACTCTTTAGGCTTTTTTTTAAGGAAAACAAAATTTTAAAGTAAGGCGTTACTGGTTAAGCAACATAATTGAGTAATGTTAAGTACATATATAGGTAGTGAAAGTTATCAAATAAAAAGTAGTGGCACATGGAAAGGACATAAAAAGGAACAACTTTGAGTATAAACTTAAAGTCGCAAACATAATTTGTATAAAAAAAACAATGGGACTTTTTACGAGGTTATTTAAACAAATTGGAGATTAATATAGCAAAAATAGAGTGATGTCTAATTTTAATGCATTAGGACATTTAAAGAACACGATTAGTTGAAATTTGGCTTGTATTGCTTGTGTTGAAAATAGAAGTAAGGTTAGTAAATGTTTTTTTATTTCAAATTACGTTTATGACTTTAAATTAATCTCAAAGTTGTTCCTTTTTAAGCACTTTAATGTTCTACTACTTTTTTTCAATAACTTTCACTACCCATATACTTTACAAACTCCACATACTTTTTTTTTTATGAGAAACATACTAACCTAATATGATAAATGGATTTTCTTGTTCTATCGTGTTGGAAATAATACTTTTGAAATTTTAAGATTAGGTTTAAATGTAAATGAAGTATTTTAGTAATTACGGCCAACTTATATTAAAACATATATAGGGTTATTCAGAATAACCGTTTTTAATTTAATTATTAGATTATACTACTAAAAGAATATGCTAATTGTGTTATTTAATAAAAAGAACAATGTGAAAAAATCTAATTTGTACAGATAAATTTTGAGTACCGCTGCCTGTCCTGACTCGGCCGATATGTGCTGTATATTTATTGTGCGTGTATTCCGTGAGGCTTGCAGATATGCAGTCGTATTTGTTTGCATACGGTTTATTTACAATGAATGGATTTATATATAAGTAAATTATGAATATGCGATATTTATGTTAGTAGGGTTCATGAGCCTCTTGATACAACAGCTGAGTATTTCGCGCGGCCCCAAAACGATTTTATGAAATAATTTAATATTAAATTTCAAAGCTGACTTTTTAGATATATATTTTTTTAATATTAATTAACATGTTTAATCTAAAACTAAATTATCTGACACTTAATCAGAATAACACGGTACACAGTAAGTGGGGCCTTCAATAAGAAAATACTCTTGATACGAAGATAGGCGAACGTAAGTTTTTCATTTCGATCGCATCTTTATTTCATTTTGTGACCAAATTCCATAGATTTACAATCGTCTATGGATAATATTTTTTGAGTTTTTTTAAATTTTGTATGATCGGCACTTGTTACTTTTCAAAACTTTACGTGTATTTTTGTGGGAAATATTTGCAATTTTTTTTTTTATTGTTTTACGTTTATTGTGCAGACAATGAGCATATACGAAGGCATAAATGGCATGAGATTAGCCCTGTTCCACTGAATATATGTAACTACATATATGACAATTTCAATGTTTATGAGTTGATAAGTTCAATAGTTTTTTAAGTTTCGATCTTCTATTGTCTAGTAGGCTCAGAGCTAGTGAATTAGGATGTCTTTCGAGTCGTTGCAGATAGCACCTGCTGCATTCCCTAAATTATTTTCGAATACTTTGCAAATACGTCCGTGATATATAATTTTATTATCGTTTTTCCCCATTAAGCGTAAGCATTGCCATTATAATATAAGGGTAACAACAATCTCTTCACAACTGCAGTTTAACTGTGAATCGATTTTCAAATAATTTGTGTTTGCTATTTATCCTCACTATTATATTAAATTGTGTTTGATTGTACAATTCCTATGTTCTTGCACAAGGCCGTGCTTACCATATCTCATGGTGTAAAAGTTAATATGAGCTTATTTTGTATAATTGGTTACATGCTAAATCTCTGCAAGAAAGTATAACTTAGTACTAACCCAATATAGCAAGCCTTTACTATCTTTCTTTATATAGTCAAATGCGTAAATTAACATTTCTTATAAATATATTTAAAAATTTGCATACTAACAAAAATAAACACTATTATTGTAAAATTAAAAAGAAGTTTTTGATTGTATTTGAAGTAGAGAAGATAAATATAGTTGTAGAATTGAAGGAATTGTGCATGTAATTCTTTTAAATTCTTTCGTTTTTGCGCTGATCTATTTCCTTTATTGGAACCGAAAAATCTTGATAAAACACAAACATATACATTACATACAATTACATAAATCATATTCATTGTTTACCTAAATATTCAATAGCAATATATTCTGCACCATCAAAATATGTTTTTGTGTTGATCACTTCAATTGCTAACAATTTATGTATACATACTACAACATAGTCTGTCTTTTTTGTCGATATTTTCTTTAATTAGTTATTCTTAAAGATAATAATTATGTCTTTATATACAAGTGGTTCATAAAGTTTATAACTTTAATCACGCCATCATGATAAGGCACACAGAATTTTTAATCGTTAATGTTATATTTAGAAATGATTTTTGTTTTAAATAAAGAGAATGAATGTTAGGAATGCAACTAACAACATAAATTTATTTGAACTACAGTAGAACTCGGTTATATCGAACGCGCAAAAGGAAAAAAAATTGTTCGTTCAAAGCAAGTGTTCGTTATAAACGATTTTTAGTATTTTTCATACTTTGTATTTAAAATAATATTCACTAGAGTTTAATTCATATAAACATATTTAATTTTCACATAGAACTAAATAAACATAGTAAATACATACTTACATTAAGAAAGTATAACTGTAGTATTAAAAAACATCATTCAGACAAAAAATAATTCGTGATTTTTAATTGAGTAGATTTTTTTGTTAACATATCTTTTTCAATCTTACTTTGTAACAGATTAAACATGTCTTTTATACTATGATCTACATCTGTAAAGGTAATATAAGTTGATAAAACATTCAAGGCATTATACACTTCTCCAATGGTAGGTAGTCTCGCTGCGTTTTCTTCCATATCTGAATCTTCCATGACCTCTTGTAAATCATCTTCAAAAGAATTTGTTATAAGTTCTGCATCAGATGGAGATCAGTAGTTATTAATCAGCCGTCAACATTTGTATATCTGGTCAAATCTTCATTGTTAAATGAATTATTAATGTTATTTCTATCTATCCACGTTGAAAGAGGAAGGTTATCATCATCTTCATCACCAGCATATTTTAAAATCCATTGTGATAACGGAAGATCATCATCCTCATCAAATAACGCATTACGCAGAAAATCAGCATGGCGGAAACAGTTTTCAATAGTTTTTGAAGTTACTCGTGTCCAAGTAGTATTGATCATTACTATAGCGTCTAGTAATGAAATGTTTAAATTCTCTTTATTTTCAAGGCAGTTAAATAACCGAGTCAAAAGAATTCTTTTGTAATATGATTTCAGGCCGTAAATTACTCCTTGACCCATCGGTTGTAGTATTGCTGTAGTACAAGGAGGTAGGAAGACCAGCTTAATGAATTTTAAATTTTCTATATGGGGATGCGCTGGGCAATTATCCACCATTAATAAAATTTTTCTATTTTTGTTTTTTAATTCCTTGTCCCATTGTCTTAGCTCATTTTCAAACAATACAGACGTCATCCACGCACTTTTGTTTGATGCATAAGAGACGGGTAATTGATTACAATTTTTAAAACATCTAGGAGTCCTCGACTTTCCCAGAACTAATAGCTTTCGCTTTTCCGATCCGGTCATGTTTGCACACACTAATACGGTTATGCGTTCTTTACTATGCTTACCGCCAACACATTTTTCCCCTTGATATTTTAAAGTTTTATCAGGTGTTACTCTGTAAAATAGTCCTGTTTCGTCTGCGTTAAAGATATCAACATCTTCATATCCTCTTCTTAAATTCGGCCAAATGTCTTTAATCCAGGAGCTAACAGTTTGCTTTGACACACTTGCGGCTTCGCCATGTATTTTTCCTGCAACGATATTATATCTTTTTTAAATCTGTTTATCGAGCCTGTGCTACATGTAAAATTAGTATTCTGGAGTTTTCCTAACTTTTCTGCTTTAAATTTTAACATTTCTCCAGTAATCGATGCACGTTGATTTCTTTGGTAGCTAAACCATCTTATTAAACCATTATCCACGTCTTTTCTTATAGGTTTTCTAATTCTTCTTAATTTACTAGCATTTAAATTGATTGCCCCTTTTAACTTTTCTTTATTTTTTTTAATTGTGGACACTGTTGATTTTGGTAAATTAAATTGCCGGCTTATATCTGAATTTGAACGCCCTGCTTCTAATTCCGAAATAATAGATAATTTTTCTTTTATCGTTAACACTTTTCGTTTCACCAGTGGCGGCTCTTGATGACGTACGATGTGCGCTGCTGCACGGATGAGACTACTTCGAACTATTTCGGAAGATTTCGGTACGGTTACTTGCTTGTCTGTATATATGAAAGCTTAAACGAAGCAGTCTCATCCGTGCAGCAGCGCACATCGTACGTCATCAAGAGCCGCCACTGCGTTTCACCATTATTATTTATGTATGTATAAACGTTAGCATCTATGTATGTATATCAGATCACAGTTAGACTACAACTAAAGCAAGAATAACATCTCGATCCTACGATGTACCTATACATATACAACGGGGAATTACCGAAGAATAACCGTCGCGATAAGGGTATGGTTCGTTATATCCAAGCGTCATTGCAGATATTTCTCTTAACAACTTGAACTTTAAAAGCGAGAGTTCGCTACAAACGAGTTCGTTATAAGCAAGCGCAAAATATATTGCGAGAATAGGATATTTGAGCGGGGAAATTGTTTTTGTTCGTTATCACCGAGCGTTCGCTATATCTAGGGTACGTTATATCCGAGTTTGTCTGTATAAGCTTTCAGTATTTGTTTGCAGCTTCTTCAGGAAACTCAATTTAGAAATTGTAAACTAGTTGACCTGATATATTAGAAGTTGTGGTTGTAAATGACTTAAATACTGTCAGTTTTCAATGGCTCTTAACCGAATTTCTCGATTTTCCATTTTTGTACAGCCAGTATTTTTGGTCACACTTAAAAAAATTAAAGTCAAACGATTCTGGTTATATATATATAATCTAAGTTCCCTTTCTACCTTTCGGTGTAGGGACGATTCTGGTTATAAGAGACTTAATTATTTATGCAATATTATTAGTTCGGTTTTAGCTCTTAAATTTTATTCAATGTGACACTAACGCAAAAAAAAATATCATCAGAAGCAAAGTTATGTTTCAATTTTATAAAAGAACCTGTACTGTACAAAATGGTTTATTTTCAGTCATTAACGGGTGAACAATATGGCTACCACCTCTTCAATTTTGGTAGAGTATATTAATTGTATCGTTCCCATTTTATTAAAAATATACTTACTTAGATACACAAAAATTTGTAAAGGTGAACGTGTAATTAATTGTTGAGTCATTTTTAAGTTTCAGTCTATGATTTTCCAGAAGAAGATGACTTCAGTTGATGGGAGACGTTTGCGTGCTAGATATGTAGAAGGTATAATTTGTGTAATATTATGTAGGGCCTGTACGGAATGAGCGAATAAATTTTATGCATTGTTAAATGTTGTTATTAATTAAAATATGAAAATATGTATTTCAATAAAAAATAATTTTTTTTGTACTCATAACTTCAATAGTCTTTTGATTATGTATCACGAATTGTGGTAAGGGGTTATATACCTTTTTTAAATTATGTATCACTCTTTAAAGCTATTTATACCGGGTGTTAAAAAAAGGTTATCGGATATTTTACCCAATTATACCAGGTGTCCAGAAAAGGTAGGGATATTTGTATCTGCGCCGCCCATGTAAGGGCGCGGTAAGAATAGGTTGTTGCACTGCTCTTTGGAGATATAGTAGCCATGGAAGTGCGCCCGGGAGACCATCGCGCTTTTGGTGTACGCGCCTAAGGTGTGTTCATTTGAAAACTCAATCTAGGTTACTTTTAAATTTTGATAGAATAAGACGCATATATATTAGTATGTGTTTGTTGTTCCGTAAACGTAAATCCAAATGACATTTGATAATGTCAATCACAGTTGTTATTTATTTGTATGTATGAAACTGTCAAAATATACGACTTCGTAGGTTAAGTAGTAAATTTTAATTTACGACATACTTCTAAATGTTCTCAGAAAATCACATGCTACTAGATTGACTTTTCAAATGAACACCTTTATTATCGTAATGGTGATTCGATAGTCACGGCTCAACGTTTATATCGTGCAGAATTTAACGTACGGAATGCACCCAAGGACGATACCATCAGAAAATGGATTCGAATGTTTGAAAATACTGGTTCGACTGTAAAAAATTGTCAATCAAGGTCGTCCGCGCTCTGTTCGAAGCCAACAAATGATTGAAGAAGTGAGTTTAAGTGCGTGAAAATCCGTCTCAATCAGTTCGCAAACGTAGTCAAGAACTTAACATTAAAAAGTCGTCGTTGCGCAAGATTTACAGCCTACAAAATTCAGTTTGTTCAAAACCTGAACGTTACCGACTATCCTCTCCGGCTGAATTTTGCAAATGCTTCAACGTTTCCCAACGTTTGAAAGCATTCCGTTAAGTGACGAAGCGAACTTTTACTTAAATGGTCACGTAAACAAATATAACTGTCACTACTGGGCCAACGAAAATCCAAGACAGAAACATGAATGACCATTACGTAGTCCAAAAGTTATTGTGTGAGCTGCCATGTCGGGTAAAGGCATCATTGGGCCTTAATTTTTTGAAGACTGGCGAGGGCGACCACTTACGGTAAACAGTGAACGTTATTGCGACATGTTAAGAAACTTTTAGGTTCCACAACTGGAGGAATTTGAAGGTTTTAATGTGGAAAGAAACTTGGTTTCGACAAGATGGAGCCACTTGCCACACCTCAAACCAATCACTTGAGGTTGTTAATCAACTTTTCCCGGAAAAAAAGTAATCTCATCGAGGCACCATCAACTGATCCCCGATCTTACACCCCTTGATTATTTTTTATGGGGATACCTTAAAGAGAAAGTGTATGCTAACAAACTAACAGAGATGTATAGACGCGTGGCGACTAATTTCCGTGTTCGGTCAGAGGAGTGCCAGCAACGGGAGGGTCAACATTTGGACAACATAATCTTTGGCACTTAATTTTCCAAATTCTGGTCTAAAGATTAAAAATTAAAAATTATTTTTTGAGCTTGTAGTGTTCTTTTTTATTGAATTTACAAATACCCGCTATGCTTTCTTGACACCCCTGTAGTATGGTACACAACGCAACTGCTTCTGACAGTCGATTTAATATTGTTTTATTAGAATCAAAATTACAACGAATATCTGGTAACAATATACTATCGAATTCAAAAAAAAAGTGGAACAGGCATATTTTAATTGGTTTAAATTAGGCTGCGTGAATGTAGGAATATATTAAATGTAGACTTCAAATTTAAATATTCAATTAACATGTAAGTGTAACTTACACTTTACTATGATTTTAACTACGCTAGCAACGTCATAATACTAAAATATTTACGAATTTGCTTTACATATAACTTCACTACTGTCCCACTTTGTTTTAAATTCGATAGTACATAAAACAAGATAATTTCAAGTAAAACTAGAGAAATTACTTTACATGTGCATGGTTCATTTCTAAGCGCATTTCACACATGAAAGATCGGCACACCCTTTCGAAAATTCCTGGAGTCTTCCGAACTTTCACACAACAATTTACCAGTGAGGTTCAAACTCGATTAAGCTATGTGAACCGGTCTTAATTTTGACAGGTTTAGTGACAGCACCGAAATGTATGGCATTTTAGAAACTAGACTTCAGTAGAATTTTCACCATGTCTCAGTACACACTAACCGAGCGTTCTGATATCGTAGAATTATACATTGAAAATCAGAAGTCAATTATTTTGACTCAACGTAAATTTCGTGTAAAATTTCCTGGAAAAAAAGCACCTAATCCGAATACAATTCGAGCATTATATTCAAAATTCAAGTCCAGTGGTGTGCTAAGTAATGTGTTGCGTGGCACTATACAGCGCAGAGCACGGTCGAACACAAACATCGCCATCGCACAGGATCTTTTAGCTGAGAGCCGAAATGTGTCGACTTCGCGCCATGCTCAGACTTTGGGCATTAGTAAATCGTCAATGCGACGCATCTTACGGTATGATTTAAAGTTGTTCCCGTACAAAATACAAATGGTGCACGAACTGAAGCCGGGAGACTACCCCAGACGATTGGAATACGCTAAAACGATGCGAAATTTGGAGAGAAGTGAAGATGATTTTTGGAACAAAATCATCATGAGCGACGAAGCACATTTTGACTTGAATGGCAACGTAAACAAACAGAATTGTCGTATTTGGGGCGACACAAATCCAGAACAATATCGTGAGCAGCCTCTCCATGACAAACGGGTGACAGTTTGGTGCGGAATGTGCTCGGATTGCATCATTGGGCCGTTCTTTTTCGAAGATGACGATGGCGAAGCAATTTCGGTAAATGGTGCCCGTTATCGGGTTATGGTGAACGATTTGTTGCGTCCAGAGATCGAGAACAACGGCCTGGAAGACCACTGGTTCCAGCAGGATAGTGCTACGGCTCATACATCTCGTCTAACCATCGAATTGTTGAACGAAATGTTCCCAGGCCGTTTAGTGTCAAAAAATGGTGATTTCTTCTGGCCGCCGCGTTCACCTGACCTGACGCCACTGGACTTTTTTTGTGGGGATATTTGAAGGGAAAGGTGTATGCTGACCAGCCAAAGACTCTCGAAGCGCGCAAACGTAATATTCGACGAGAAATCGCTGCCATATTGACCGAAACATTGAAAAAAGTCATGGAAAATTCCAAAAAACGAGCCCAACTTTGCATCAAAGAAAAAGGCAAATATTTGCGCGATATCATATTCCACTGGTGATGTAAACAAATTGTATTGAGCCCAACTTTATAATAAAACCGGTCATACTTAAATTTATTGCGTATTTTTTTATTTACCGACAAAAACATAGCTTAATCGAGTTTGAACCTCGCTATATTTGTTACCTGACCTAGAAGGCCATTCAGTTGAACGCTTTCCCGTTGTAAACTTGCTTAAAAAAATTTCTCACTCTGATTAGCCCTATTATGCATAAACCACATGTTCAATCTCTTAAAAGTGGCACGTCTTCCAACAATACGAGTTATTTATTTCTTAAAAATGGCAGGCAAACAGCGTAAAACGGTTTTAGTAATGCAGTTCAAAAACAGTATGGGAATTTTCAGCTGTTCACACGTCATTGTTATGAAAATTGAATATCCAGTCCCATGAAAACCCAGCCTTGTCACTTAATAAAATTTGAGCCGCAAAAGTAGACCTTTTGCCAGTTTTCGTAAAACCCTTCGACAAAAATCCTGACGTGTACCATAATGGAGAGAAACGCGTTGATTGTGGTAGGGATATAGCTGCTGTTCGCTCAAAATTCTCCAAATCAGGAGATAGCTGACGTTCACTCCTACGCCAAGTTTTCAAATGTTAATGGTTTCCCGTCTCAAAATATCTAGTTCTATTGCGGGAGTAAAAAGTGATCTAGGTCTACTAGAGCGTCCATTAATTTTAAATGAACTAGTTTCGGGCAGCCGGTTATGAAGTCTTGAGACAGTTTTACCAAAAACGTTAAATGGAAAAACAAACAAAACTTAGCAATGCTGTGTGACGCGTTTATGATGTATGTATCAGTGGCGGTTCTTGATGACGTACGATGTAAGCTGCTGCACGGATTAGATTGCTTCTTTTAAGCTTTCATATATACAGAGACGCAAGTAGCTGCTACCGAAATTGTTCGAAGCAGTCTCATCCGTGCAGCAGCATACATTATCAAGAATCGCCACTGGTGTCTATGCTTATACGGTGCCTCGTCTATAATCTTAAATAGACCAAAACAGACTATATTGAACTAACCCTCGTTTACTGTTGAAGATTTTTAATTTAACTCATTCAATTACAACACTTTCCCTCTCGTTAAGTATCTATATGTCGTGGAAATTTACTTGTATATTAGAAGTGACGTTAAAAAAAAATTGAAAATTAGGAAAACCCCAATAACTTATCCGTTATACGTGGAAACAAAAAGAAATTATTATGGTCTGAACTATATGGCGTATGACTCACTATTTCAATGTTTTGGACATTCTAATACTCAATCGTTCGAGCAATAGTGTGAATCCGAGCGGTATCGTGAAATAAGGATCATAACGCTTGAGCCAATCGGAAACAAATCAAGCGCGGCTCGTGATAACGTATTTGGGGGTGCAAGTACAATGATGCGAGTGCTTCGTGTATTCTCGTGTACTAACTGTAACGTTTTCTTAGTAAACACCGAAAACACACGAGGCACTCGTATCATTGTACTTGCACTCCCAAATACGTCATCACGAGCCGCGCCTGGCTTACGTACCTTCCAATGTTTGTATAAGATGGTGTTAATTACCTTCACACCAACCTTAAGGGTTTCTTGATACTTCTTACAGTTACAGTAACATGTGAACCATCTTCAAGCACGACCTGAACAAGAACATTATTCTTTTTGGTAACAACCGTTTTTTGCTAGGGAATTCGACATAACAAAGCATATGACAGCTTAACACACATTTAGCTTATATTAACTCAATACATAACAACATACAATTTACATTAGGGAATGAAACTGATGACAATGAGAGTCTAAATCTCAGTGGCAGTCCTTGATGGCATAGGATGTAAGCTGCTTCACGGATGCGACTGCTTCGAACAATTTCGGTTGCAGCTACTTGTTTCTCTTTATATATGAAAGCTTAAACGAAGCAATCTCATCCGTGCAGCAGCTTACATCGTACGTCATCAAGAACCGACACTGCTAAATCTCCAAAGTTTACAAAAAGGTTGTGTTTATGTATGACAATACGTTATGCACGTATAAAGCATTTGTTACAATATGAAACAGATATGTAAATAATTTACATATCTGTAACTGTACACATGGACAATACACCTCGTATTTTCAGCATTTACTTCTGCTTAATACATATGTTTCTGCCATCTAAGCGTCATCAGTCAAGCTAGTGAAGCAATATATACAAATTATACAAATCTGTTAAACAACTGATTTGTATCTGTATTTATATTTTACTGAAATCGCCCACAAAGATAAAGCAAGTTTCGTCCTATAAGGTGACACTATTTAATAAGTGACATCTTACGGACGAAAGAGACTATGTCGGAAGGCGACCTTTCGTTCGAACAGCTATGCTGTTACAGGAAACTAAAAAATACGTATGTCGGTGTAGTCCATTAACAACGAGACAGATGGCGGTAAATATCCAAAAAGGTTGTGTTTATGTTTGACAATACGTTATGCACGTATAAAGCATTTGTTACAATATGAAACAGATATGTAAATAATTTACATATCTGTAACTGTACACATGGACAATACACCTCGTATTTTCAGCATTTACTGCTGCTTAATACATATGTTTCTGCCATCTAGGCGTCATCAGTCAAGCTAGTGAAGCAATGTATACAAATTGATACAAATCTGTTAAACAACTGATTTGTATCTGTATTTAAATTTTACTGAAATCGCCCACAAAGATAAAGCAAGTTTCGTCCTATAAGGTGACACTATTTAATAAGTGACATCTTACGGACGAAAGAGACTATGTCTGAAGGCGACCTTTCGTTCGAACAGCTATGCTGTTACAGGAAACGAAAAAATACGTATGTCGGTGTAGTCCATTAACAACGAGCCAGATGGCGGTAAATATACAAAAAGGTTGTGTTTATGTATGACAATACGTTATGCATGTATAAAGCATTTGTTACAATATGAAACAGTAATGTAAATAATTTACATAACTGTAACTGTACACATGGACAATACACCTCGTATTTTCAGCATTTACTTCTGCTTAATACATATGTTTCTGCCATCTAGGCGTCATCAGTCAAGCTAGTGAAGCAGTGTATACAAATTGATACAAATCTGTTAAACAACTGATTTGTATCTGGCAGAAACATATGTATTAAGCAGAAGTAAATGCTGAAAATACGAGGTGTATTGTACAGTTACAGTTATGTAAATTATTAACATTACTGTTTCATATTGTAACAAATGCTTTATACGTGCATAACGTATTGTCATACATAAACACAACCTTTTTGTATATTTACCGCCATCTGTCTCGTTGTTAATGGACTACACCGACATACGTATTTTTTCGTTTCCTGTAACAGCATAGCTGTTCGAACGAAAGGTCGCCTTCCGACATAGTCTTTTTCGTCCGTAAGATGTCACTTATTAAATAGTGTCACCTTATAGGACGAAACTTGCTTTATCTTTGTGGGCGATTTCAGTAAAATACAGATACAAATCAGTTGTTTAACAGATTTGTATCAATTTGTATACATTGCTTCACTAGCTTGACTGATGACGCCTAGATGGCAGAAACATATGTATTAAGCAGAAGTAAATGCTGAAAATACGAGGTGTATTGCCCATGTGTACAGTTACAGATATGTAAATTATTTACATATCTGTTTCATATTGCTCCAAAGTTTAACAATTAAAATGTAAAAAATTAACTCGAATTCTCAAGAGTTATACGCGGATATAAGTTATATCCGTATAACGGGCTGGAAAATATTGTAGTAAGGTGTCCGTTAAAATACATATACACTGTTGTAATATCTATCCATATAACAGAAATATATAAGTAAAAGTTGAGGTTATGCGATACACCTACGCAGCCGGATTTCAGTAGTAAGCGTAACACCTATTGATCCTGTATTCGTCAAAAAAATACGAGACATGTTATTGTCTGATTATTTATTATGTTATTTCTGCTGTATTTTAAATTATTTCTCTTAGTATCTGGTATTTATATTTTAAAACAGTTTTCTTTGGATTATTTTTGATATTGTTCTACATAATTCTTATAATGTGATTTACTTTTAAAGATTAATCTGTAACATCTACAGTTGCACTCTGATTTAAAGATTTTAATATATTATTTTGAAGTAACTTCAGTTTAGTTAATGTTATGATACTTATGATATATATTTTATAATATAAAACTTGGAAAGATCATTTATTTATAGAAATTCATATATTAGTCCCACTAAATAATAGGGTATAGCAAACGCCAATTAAGTTGGCGCGAGGAGGGGGTGCGCAGAAGCCGTTTTTAAAAACGTCCACCCCCACTACCCAAGTAATAGTCAGAATACATTTGTCATTGACGTTTGACGGAACATAAGGTCTTTGCTAGGGAATCATAAAGTGATACACACTTAGAGGTTAGAATTATCTGACATTTGATGTAAAACCAAATACAAATCTCCCCACTACTTTTAATACTGCGCGAACTTACCCCTCCTCGCGCCAACTTAATTGGCGTTTGCTAACTTACATACTAGTTTATTTTTCTAATTAAACTGATTGCAAAATAATTTTTATTTATATTTTGTTATCTATTTTTCTAATATTTTATTTAAATAAAATAAAGTTCGAATATATTGCATAAAATTCATGTAAAAGTTTATAATAACAAAACCTTACACATTTAGAGAATTCTTGGCGAATAGAAATATTTCTATGAAATATCTTACGGTATATCCCTGGTATGCTATATGAGATCACATTTGGTATTAATGCATGTACCATCTCAAGGTAAACTTGGTGACTAGTTTTCTTACATTCACCTTTTAACCGAGGAAAGAATTTAATGCTCTGATTTTAGTATAATTAAAGTTCACAGGATCCGTTTTAAATTTGAATTTTAGAGTTTTAAAAAATAAGTGTTAAGTGCGTGTGCGCAATATGAATGAAACTCCAGTTTCCTGTATACCGAATTCGAGCAAGATGTCAAAAGCTAAAAAAGTTTTAGAAGAAGCTCGGGAAATAAAAAATCCCGAGCTTGATTTGGCCGATAGAGGTATCTCTTCGTTTGAAGAGATGCCGGGATTACGTAAGTAAAAAATTAAACGGTCATCTAGACCAGAATTATATGACCAAATTTGGTATGTTGTTAGACGGCTCTTAAATGCAGAGGGCGTGGCATAGAGATTTAATTTTTAAATTTCGTCTATTTAAAATGCGAAATCAAATTACTATACTTGTTTTAGCTTTTAATTTCGTAATTAATACTTATATACCAGAAAGATGTTAATAAATAAAATTAGAAAAATACAATATTACTCTATATAAATATTTATTTAGTATTTTTTAATGTTAACACACATTAACAATTAATTCTGTTTCAGTAAACATGTTAAACATTACTCGTTTAACATTAAGTCATAATAAAATAAAAGGTAACTATATTTGAGAATACACATTTAATAACTTTAAGTAAACTTCATTTTTGAACTTCCAGTGATTCCACCTGGTTTAGCAAATTTGATCAATTTGGAAATACTGAATCTTGCAAACAATCATCTCGAAGAATTGCCTCTATCATTGTCTTCCATGCCAAAGTTACGCATTTTGAATTTGTCAATAAATAAATTAGATTCTTTGCCTAGAGGATTTGGTGCATTTCCTGTCTTAGAAGTATTAGATTTAACATACAACAATCTCAGTGAAAAAACGCTTCCTGGAAATTTTTTCATGATGGGTATGTTATATCAGGACACAAAACAAGTCTAATTTGATTATGGGAATATATGGCTATAATTAGTTGCAAGTATAGAAATCTAATAGAATTAAACCATGCTTTGATGAAATATATTATTAAAAACATCTTTATGTTTGATTATTATCAGTTCTACTAATCAAGACATAACACATGACTGCATGTCTGGATAGCAATTTTCACATAAATATTAACTTGTATTGTGTTCACACCTGATTTTTAAAGTTATTTTAATATGAAAAAAGTTTTTGTTTTGCATTCAGTATACACAATCTTTTAAGATATTCGACCTAAACCACTTTATTATAAGTATAAAACCAAAAAAACTAATGTAGCTTTCTCTTACAACGTAATTTAATGTATGGAAAATATAAATGAGGAAAAGTAAAAAAACATTGTTTAAAATGTGATATCTTTTACCTACTAGTAATTATGTAATAATTATGACAAAATTTCATTTCAGAAACATTACGAGCCTTATATTTAGGTGATAATGACTTCGAGCACATATCTCCAGAAATAAAAAATTTAAAGAATCTACAAATCGTATGTGATATAATTTTTATAATTTAAAATGACAAATAGACAAAATATTTTTTAGCTCGTGCTTCGCGAAAATGATCTCATAGACTTACCTAAGGAAATTGGCGAACTATCTCGTTTGAGAGAATTGCATATTCAAGGAAACAGATTAACCATATTACCCCCTGAAATTGGTAACTTGGATATGACCAGTAATAAATCTGTCTTTAAATTCGAAGGCAATGAGTGGGTAACGCCTATTGCTGATCAATTACAACTTGGCATTAATCATCTTATGGAGTATTTGAAATCGGAGACATACAGAATGTGAGTACAGTGTTATTGTAAGTTCAGAAATTTAATTTAGAAAACTAATACTTTAACTTGATGCCAAATTGTGTAGCATATTGTAATGGAATTTTAATTATTAGGCAGCAAATGCATTAGATCTAAAGTAAAGATTATTTTTCTTCATTGAAGAAATAAAGCAAGTTCTCTATTTTATATTTTCTAAGACCAATGTAATTTTGCTATGTTAGCTACCCTTTTTACGATAGTTTAGACTTTTCTGTTAACGTGAGAAACCTTTTTCTGGGCTTCTTTTGCTTTGATTTTTATTCATCTAGAACTACTGCTTTTTTATGTAATGAAATAATATTTGACTTTAACTGTTTCACAAATTTGTTGGCGTTTCCCTGCCAAAAACTTCTAAGGTCCAAATAAATTAAAATTCAAGAGGGTTAAATCCGAAATATACAGAGGATGCTGCAGAATCTGCCAATTCCGCTGAGCCAACCACAGTTGGGTTTGATTTAATGTGTGGGGTCTTGCGCCATTGTGCAAAATTTGGATTCATTCGCATAAACGCCCCGACTTTTTCCTTCTAATGGCTATGTGCATTTTTTTAGTTTTGCAGTATTTCTCACTGTTAGTAGTTGTGCGTGGTTCGACAAATTCACACAGCAGTAGCCCTTCCGTATCCTAGAACATTGTGGCTATTGTTTTGGGCAAATTGCTGGGTTTTGAATGTATTTGTAACTAGGAATGCTGAACGTTTCCATATCATGGACTGTGGTTTCGTCACTGGGGTGAACTCATAAACCCAAGTTTTATTTGCGATAATGATGCTTTCTTGGAAAGAATTCGCTTTTTGGTGGTATCAGGTGAGATGTTAAAGAGAAGCACTTCTTCAATTGTTTTTTTTTTGCTCATTGGAGAGCATTTTCAGCACCTTGTGAGCCGAAGTTTTGTGAAAGTTTACGTCGCATATGATTTCATGAGCACAATTCTTGGAAGTGCCAGTTATTTCGACAATTTCACGAACCTTAAGGCGACGATCTTTCCCAACAATTTTTCAGTTCTCATCCGATGTCCTTGTTCTGCCTTGCGTCTTCTCCGTATCACCTCCGTTCGTCCATCTTTAAATTTCTGGCACCAAATGCTGACTTCTTTTGGACTTGAAACGCTCGGGCCACATACGCCTTATCACATGCGATTAAGTTCGCTCTGATTAACTCCTTCGGCTTGCATAAATCTGAGAACTCAACGCACCTCACACTTGGAATATTCTGCAATTACATAAAGACGTTTACTTGCTTCCCGGGAGTTAAATTGAGTCTTAACACAACAATACTCTAGGCTCTGCTACTACTCGCAACGTGTCTATTAATGAATATGACTCCAATATTGCGAAATTTGTATAACAGCCACCTATATATTTAATATAGGGTCATTCTCAAATCAAATTAACAATACAAATGACAATTATATTGTTAATTTCATTTAAGAATGACATGTTTTGAATTAAAGACTGTCATTCTCGATTAGCACACAAGCATGGACGAACGAGAGTTTAGGGAGATTCAGAGGTGCTCTCTGCTCATCTCAAGCGTCTCTCATCTTACAAGCGCATCGCGTGCTATATGGCTGTACTACATGGACTGCTATAATAGTGTAATTCGAACGGAAAGCATTGAAAAAGTCGGAAGTTCATAGAAATGCATCAACTCGCCTGTTTGCTAACAGGGCAAACATATATTTAAGGCAATTTCCAGACTTAATATACAGGATGTCCATGAAATAAAGAGATAACATATGATAAGTGGAAAGGTGTTATTATGTAGAATATAAATCCAAAATATTGTGATTCAATTACGACGCGAGTCCCGAAAATTATATTACATGATGCTTATGAATTCAAAATATTCAGAATGTATATAAATAATAAATACCTCGTACACACATACGCTATAGCGTATGTTTACATACATAACAGCTGGATGAGATGGACAATAACAAAACTATTATTTTTGTTATTGTCGGTCAACTTTAAAATATCGTCTTTGATACTTTTTATGATTCAGTTTTGGAACAAATACAATGGAAGCGTAGAAACCACCAAGTCCGACGACGCTACGTAGATATTTACTATCGGCGCGAGGATTATATGAAAACCGCAGTAAAAAATAAAACTAGATGAAATTACATAAATTAAAAAAATTCCATTGTATCTACCCTAGTACGTACAATGACCTCGTATGGACCGTCACACCCTTATTTATAAGTCTGTAAAAGACTGCAACAAGGTACTGCCGAAGCAATTCATAATGTATCAGTTAGAACACTACACAAGTTTGATATTTTACCAAAGCAGGTGTTAATGATGGGTTTCTGATGCTGCCGCAGTTATGCATCGCACGAGACAATTATTCAAAGATATTCAACCTAACTTGTTGCACATTACATGTCTGCTTCATGCTTTACACCTTGTAGTAGACACTATAGGAAAATGTTATCCCAATGTGGATCAACTAATAGGGCAGACGAAAGCGGGTTTTTTTAAATCTCCGAAACGTATTTGGCTTTTTCATTCAGTGTACTGACATACCGGAACCGCTGCAGTCAATTCTTACACGACGAGGTACATGGTTAGAGGTAGCATTTTATTATAAATTAACATTCTGAAAAGATAAAGTTATTGATTTTACAACTAAACGCTAAAAAAGCAGCTGCAATAAGGATAATTCAAATGCAATTCCAAAATTTTCAAGTTCCAGCATATTTAAAAATAATTTACAATTACGTTCAGTAGTGGACGCCATAAAAAAACCTACAGAACACTTCGTTGTCCTTACCGGTTCGCATGAAGTTCTTGCTCACGTAGAAACAGAGCTACATATTTAAATTATGAAAAAAAGTGTATGTTAGAGAAAAATTTAATAGTGCATTACGTAAAAATGTGGATTTTATTAGATTAAGGCAACTTTTTGACAATAGTGTTGCGAAAGATCCGTTGTACAAATTCAAAGACCACTTTAACTACGCGAATATTACATCGCTATATGTGGAGAAGACATATACCCCGCAACGGACGAATCTCAAGATTACTGTTGAAACGTACGCTATACTACAGGTATTCAGTTGCACATACCCGGTTTTGTTATATCCATGTAAGCATAGTTGTTTAGTATCTATTGTATTCTAATTCCTTGGGTTGGACGCCAATAAGTCCAGGCACTTGAGCACAGTGCTCTTTGTACTACTCCCAATAGATCTCTCAGTTTCGCTCTGTTAATCTTGTGTCCTGGATAAAAGCTACTATCCTCGGGGGAATTTGAGTACTCTCGTAGGATTCAATAGCTCTCTTCCGAAGTGTTTCTGTCTGAGTTCTTGCTGTTCCTCACAAATGCATATTACATGAAGGCTAGTTACTCGCTAACCAAACCCATGCTGAGCAGATGCTTCCTTAAAGAACAATGTCCAGTTATCAAGTCGCTAATAATTTAAATTTCTTTTTGCTATCACAACGTTCTCGGTTTCAGTTCGTTGTCTTTCAGTTTTTGTTTTTGGTACCAAGGGAGTCTCAGTAGACTTCTCAGGTTTTGAATTCTCTTCAGACTCCATCTTTTTGTGTTTGTTTTTTCTTTATCGGTTAATTATATTCCCACGAGTACGAAAAAGTATTTAGTCAATACCCGCAGAGCTTCCATTGCGGGCACAAGGCGTAAATAGAGTAAAATTACTTTCGGATGAGACTGAAGCTGCGCGAGCGATGACATTACAAAAATACAGAACACCTTAAAAACATTGAGCAGTCGGCAGCGGGAGCAATGTACGTACAAGACCACTACGAAACACACAGATCGAGCGCCTGGTATCGACTGACAAATAATCGATAAACGTTTGTGGCTTGTATAGTACACGGATTTATACTACTAGCTGTTCCTCTCATTTATGAGGTGTCTTGTTCTAAGTACTAAAATGTGTTTCTGCGCTAGTCTCATCCGAAAGTAATTTTACTCTACCAGTGTGTGCCGCCTAGTGCTCCCAGAGGAACGTTCAAGACCACATATACCCCAGCGGCTATTCAACTCTGAGCACGTTACAGTTTTCGCTAAGTATTTGAAGGTTTTAAGGCCTTCTCATTCCGCTTATGACTGCCACTAATCAGAGCTCCTTATCTGCCACCTAGGGATGCGCCTGGTGTAACTCAACCCCTGCGAAAGAGATCCACGGACCAGGGTTGTTTACTATATTATGTCTGTGTTTTCAATAATTCTATTATTTCACTAGACAGTAACACCGCTGCTGGCTACAAGCCTCTAGGGTCCAACTCTTCCCAAATTATCCTGCATATATGCGCGCCCGACGTTTTATGATATATGAATCGCAATGAATGATAATAATATGAATAGTAACAACATTTGTGTGTGTTAGTATGTAAAGCAATTTTCTAATTTGTATAATTTGAGACGAAATGTAAAAAAAATTCATACCTAACCTGTTGCTTTCATTGCCGTCCAAAATAAAAAAAAGTAATAGCTGCGTGGAAAAGTTTTATTATTATTAAATAGACATGGAAATGATTAATGTGATTATTATTCATTACTATTCATATCATAAAACGTCGGCGACGCATGCGCATATTTGCAGGTTAATTTGAGAAGAGTTGGGCCCTACAGGCTGGTCTGGCCTACCTAAATAGCGGTCTTTAGTAATAATTAGACTGCGGAACCGGCGCTATCCCGTATCGGGTGTGATTCATCGGTGCCGACAATGTACAATCGATCTACTTAACGGTATACAGTACAAATCTCTTCCCTATAGTCACCTACAAACGTGTATTACGTATGTGTGCGTTCGAGAAGCGAGGAGTGGGGACGCACATAGCATGTATGTATGTATGTATGTACTGTAGATCAGTTTGGATGTAAGCAGTAAACACATACATAGTATAAACGTCGATGAATGTGGAACTACCGTCAATAATAGGGACTTTATGTAATAATAAATACAAATAAGTGTGGACTTTTTGGAAGATTTTAATATTTTTAAACTTTTAAAACAATGTCAGATATACCTATAACAATAACAATAAATAAAGCGGTAAATCATAATACCTTCTATATTCTATACATAATAAATAAAACTAGAATTAAAAAAATTAAAAGTAAACTATTTAATGTATTGTATGCTCAAAACGGTCTCCTAATGCAAACAAGCAATGTCCTAATCTGTCATAAAAGTTTCTCTGAACATTTAAAATCGTTTGCGGTTGAATATTTAGGATAGATTAAACTATTTTCGCCCGTAATTCCTCCAGATTATTAGGTCTGTTATTTGGAAACCCATAAATTGATGTCTTAAGGTGACCCCAGAGAAAAAAATCATTAGGATAGATCAGGTGATCTAGGTGGCCATTGAATATCGCTCCAGCCGGTTAGTACTCTGTCATCAAATATGCTGCGCAAATATTCTCTGACAATTACAGCATTATGAGCAGGACAACCGTTTTGCTGAAACCAAATAAGATTTATGTCTGCTACATTTCGTATAGCAGGAATTATATTATCCTGCAGAAGACTTAAATATTTGGCTGCATTTAGGTTTCCTTGTATAAAAAACGGACCGATTATATTGTTGCCCAATAGGCCAGCCCAAACATTTAATTTTTCCGGATATTGAGTTCAAGCATTATAAACAAGATGCTTATTTTCCCTTGACCAATATCTTGCAATGCTTGGATTATGGCGACCGTATAAAGGAAATGAACTTTCATCAGTAAACAATATGTTTTTTACAAAATTATCGTCGTTATTACATCGTTCTATGACTTGTTCGCAAAATTGCATACGTTTATATTTATCATCGGGAAAAATCTCATTCGTTTTCCTTAATTTATACGAATGATACTTATTTTTTTTCAAAACCCTACGAACGGTGCAGCTGGCAATGTTAAGCTGTTCGGCGATTTTCGTGCTAGACGATTGTGGCTGCTCCTCTACAGAAGCACAAATCAAAAAATCACGTACTTCATTTTGCGGTACCTTTACCTTCGTATGTTTTAACGGATTTAAACAGCCATATTTTTCGAAATTTTTAATTATGTGTCTTATCGTTTCAAACGCAATGGTACGTTGAAAGTTAATTTGAAATACCCGTGCAATTTCTCTTATGCTGCGACCAAGATGATTCTGTTTTACGACATTTTTTTTGTTCAAGGGTAAAAATATCCATCGTGAATACGGACTATTCGCAAAAGTTGAGCAAACCATCCAACTTCACAAGTAAACTGTAACTAATGGCATGTATGCATCGCTTCGTGCGTCCCCACTCCTCGCTTCTTGAACGTACACATACGTAATACACGTTTGTAGGTGACTATAGGGAAGAGATTTGTACTGTATATGATTGTTATAGTGCGATGGTATTGATAAAAGTTGTCTGTTTTTACGTCTTTCAGTGCAAACAGACGGAGCGTGAAATATATTTCGCCAGAGTCGTAATAAAGCCAATGAAATGTATATACGGAAATTTATTTTTAGGAAAATAAATAAAACACTGAAGTTAAATGAATTTAAATTAACTTGAATTGAAATGAATTCAAGATATATATTATACATATAAAGATAATTATTTCGTGACCTTTGTATGTTATGGTAAATTCAATTTGTTGGCGATTTAAGGTCTGGTTTTACTTTAAAATATATATATATATTTAAAACAACCCTACATGTTTCGGCAAATGATGCCTTTATCAAGGAATATAAAATATAAATTTATATTCAAGCCATCATTTGCCGAAACATGTAGGGTTGTTTTAAATATATATATTTTAAAGTAAAACCAGACCTTAAATCGCCATCAAATTTAATTTACTATATATATACATATATAACAATTGATAAATTATTGGAGTTTTTCGGCTTTTATATGAAATTTTTACAAATATCAAGTTAGAATGTATGTAATTGCAAAGGAAGTGGGGATGTAAACATTGCTGTCTACAAATTTACAAAGCAAATCATACGAAAAATTTTTAATTGAAAAATATTGTCTATGTTGGGACTCGAACCCAAGTCTACAGTTTGCCGGACTGTCGCTTTTGCCACTTAGCCACAATAGACCTAGGTTCAAGCTATCTAGAAATGCATTATAAAGTAACAGTAATAAATGTAGATGTCAAGTTGAAAGCAGAAGTCAGTTTTGAAAGCTGATGTCAGTTTTGATAGCAGATGTCAGTTATTGAAAGCAGATGTAATAACTGACATTTGCTTTCAATAACTGACATCTGCTATCAAAACTGATATCAGCTTTCAGATGACATCTGATTCATTAACACTGTTACTTTATAATGCATTTCTAAATAGCTTGAACCAAGGTCTATCGTGGCTTAAGTGGTAAAAGCGACAGCCCGGCAAACTGTAGACTTGGGTTCAAGTCCCAACGTAGACAATATTTTTCAATTAAAAATTTCGTATGATTTGCTTTGTAATTTGTAGACAGCAATGTTTACATCCCCACTTACTTTGCAATTACATACATACTAATTTGATACTTGTAAAATATTTCATATAAAAGCCGAAAAACTCCAATAATTTATCAATTGTTATATTTAATAAACGGCTAAGAAATTATCTAAACACTTTATATATATATATACATATATATATAATAATATAATAACTTCGTGACCTTGGTATGATATGGTAAACCTAATCAGTAGGCGATTAAAGGTCTGTATATTACTTCAAAATATATGTATTTAAAAAACTCTACATGTTTATATTGAATATATTGAAAAAGTATAAACTTGAAAATAATTATATCACCTATAATTAAAGTGAATGCTTTGTCACACCACAGTAAACATTTATTCACATTAATTATTGCACAATATATTCTAAACTTTTTTTTTTGTAAAGTGCGTTCTTTTATTGGACAGTATGTCTAAATATAGAAAAATTTCACGTAACATCAGAGCTAGTGAGTGGCACATTGAAATAATAATCTTTAAATTTAATATATCTACCTACCGATTTCCGTATTTTGAATATTATTACAAAAGCCTTTCAGGACTACGAGCGAATATTGCATCAATCTTATTATTAAGCGAAACAGACTCTGTCTCTGCGCCTGCATGACTCATTAGAGGATAGCGTCTGTTCCGCAGTCTAGTAATAATAAAGTTGTAAAAAACAAAGTATTTTTTTCGTTATCAATTTAATTTTTAAAGTAAAATTAATAATATTAATAATTCACTTCCATTGTTTCAGAATGTACAATCGATATGTGACTAGTCAAAAACCAGAGATACCGCCTCCTTGTATAGACAAAGCAAAGAAAGTGTCTAGAATCCGTTAACTTCTGCGACTATATAATATAAAATTCATATTTTTTATACTGCCATATTAATATTTTTAGATAATTTATATTGTGTTTATGTAGTTAACTACATGTTTACGTGCTTTATATAATAACTAATAAGGTCTAACGTTAGATCTGCATAGAACTTAATTTACTTAATTTTTATAAAATGATATAAAAACGTTATTAAATAAACATTAATTTATTTTGAAAAATACTTATTTACAATTTTTATATGAACAGTCTTTGATTTAGTAAAAAGGTATATGTCCAGGGCTTCTAGGTATAATCGACCAGCACTGTATCATTTACTTTAAACGTACGATATAGCAACATTTACAAAATTCACAATTAATGTCGAAGATTAAATGTAATTGACAAGTATCTGGCTTAAATTTCCATTTAGTTTCCCTGATAGAATGAACAATATAAAATTGGAAGTCTACGTAAACCTCGTACTACAAGGAATATCTAGTCTTCATCGGTCATCACATCTTCATCCTCATCGTCTGTTATATCGCTTGGTTGTACCGATGATTCGTACTCTAGTATTTCCGTATCAGTTATATGTGAACTTCCTTCCACAAATGACGCAAACCTAAATAAATAAAATAAATGTTTCAAAGTCTAAAACCCATAATTATATATAATTTTTATATACTTAGGCGAAATACAAGGTAGGATAGGAGCAATTGAATCAACTTGGTTCACTAGTTTCATATGCTGGTGATCTTGGTTTTGCTGTGAGTAATATCTTCAACAAAGTAAAGAAACTTCATAATATTTAAAACTATTGTATATAAATTAATTTATGTGGAACTGATTCAACATACTTCGGATTTTTCATGAAACTAGGATTATAGATGCAAGACCAATAATTGGAAGTGGTATACTCAAATCTGCAGTTAACTTCTATACATTCATTAGATAAACAAGGGTAAATCAGAATTTGATAACAAGTTAGCTCTTTAAGAAAGATATCCATCACCATTCTGCCGTACTAACCAACCAAGAAGGGCGCATCAGCTCTTTTCGATGATTTTAAGTTCTTGCCATTGTCGTATGTGAAATGTCCGGATTAAGCTTCCTTGACATTCTTTTGGTCGTATCTAGATGTTTAGTATGCTTAAAGCATTTATCAAATTTGGCGTCTGTGTGTTATTATCATAGATTGCTGAGCAAAACTGGTCTATCTAACATTACTAAGCAAAACAGTCGTATTTTATAGGATAGGACTATGCATGTTCCATTCGCTCCCTCGGATCCGACCTAACCTCACTTAAAGATTACAGTGTGAAATGCCAATGAGTGGTGTAAGTTTAATAATTATTAATAATTCAGAAGTTTACATTAAGTGTAATATTATAAATTGGTTTCAAGTGCTAATTTTTGCATGTATTGTTAGTTAAGGTGAGTAAATTTATCGTATCATTTGCTTTATCCACTAACTTTACGACGGACTTTGCAAATTTGTAGTCCTACGGAAATTTTAACATCGAAATGTTTGATAGAGGAAAACTTGATCAGTCTCATCACCACAATGCAAACAAATAATGTTGTTCAACCTGAGCTGGAAAACCTTGAAGATAATTTTGAAGCTGAAGATCAGAGTGAATATCACGATTTTTCGGATGATTCTGTTGCCGATCTAAATTATTCATCCGGTTCAGAATCTGAATCAGATTCTGATATCGATATATTAAGTGCAGATGAGGATGTAACAAAATGGAAATTTTATTAAAGAATATATTTGACAGTGCTATTGCTAATTCCTCAAATTCTCAGAACGAAATACCATTAGGAAAGGGACAGTGAGGAAAAGAAGAAAAAAAATATGATGTATCCGTATAAGCAAGGAAAAAAAAAGAAAAGTTGAAGAAACAATTTTAAAAACACGATAAAACGACCAGTGCATCATAAAAGCACAGTATGGCTAGATAACTGTTCCCATAACAAGAACTGGACAATATTAACGTTTTTTGTGTATCTAGTCAACTGCGACAACGTTAGCCTAAAAGAGTTGACAATTAAATATTTCGAACCGGGATACCACCACCAGGTGGAGGAGTTACAATTAAGGAGGAAGGGAAAGATGTATGATTTCGCAGATTTTAAATCGTGCGTACGGAACGTCAACACAAAAACAAAAATCGTTGACATGCGCCTGGAAAACTTTTACGACTGGAAGGACTTCTCGTCAAAATTAAAACTCCGAAAAGCGAGTTCATCTTCATAACACGGTCCAAGTCCTTTTTAAAAGGGAGCAAGACAATGGATTATAAAATAAGCTTCGGCAGTTCGCCAATCACTTTAGATTTTTTAATGGTAAAATATTGCAAAGTCAACTTACCCAGTCCTTATCCAAAATTAAAATGTAATAGAATAACAAAACAAGGGAAATTCAACTTGTTGGTAAAGTTGATAGCAATTTTGCCAATTTTGGGAATATCATCTGACAAATGACAGTGAAGATATAGCTTTTGGTTAGATACGACATTTATACTTAGTAATTTTATATTTAGTTTTAGTTGAATAAGTTGGATCTGCCCAATTTTTTCTCAAAAACTTTTGTGAAAAAAAGTATTGCGTATTTAAGACCTTAAATTTATAAATAAAATACAAATTTGTATATCACTTCATACATAATAGTAGCAGCTTGGTGCAATCAAAAACACAAAATTGAATATATCTCGAAACCTTCAGAGTAGATACGCACTTCTACGGCAGTATTATAGTACGTATTATAACTCAAAAGTACATATTGGCAATTTTGTAACCCAGAATTAAGTTATGTATCATTGTGTGTATACTCTGTGAGATTAAGCAGTCGATGCACGTCATTAATGATGATAATATAACGTGTCATAGCCAATAGAGCAACGCGAATTTGATGCAAAATGGAGATATTGATATACACAACTTTTAACATAAATTTAACAGAAATAGTATGCGTCCTTTTATAATTAGTTAAATTTAAGCATTTGACATAAGCATTCATTAAAAAGGAAAAATATTGTTGAACACGTAGAAAACCTTGTTGGAGAAAACCCACATACATGAGTTCGTCGTTTATCAGTTCAAACGAACGTACCTTCTAGTACCGTTCATGCTCTTTCTGTTCGTCTTGCAACTGTAAGTAAAATTAATTCAGCTGTTAGATCTGAGGGACAGGTTTCTAGTCCTAAGAAAATAAATCAAGAAAGAAACCAATAAATTAAATCTCGAGAACAACAGAATTTGACATTCCTAATATGATTTATGCAATGTATCAGAATAAAGAGCAGGTTACCTTAAGTTCCATTCTCAAAGTATTAAAACATAAAAATATCTATACTGGTAGCGCATTTTCTTTTCGCATGTTTTTACAAAGAATTGGTTTTCACTGAAGGAAATACAATCCAAGAATAGGACTTACGGAATTACCCATGTAAAATATATGAGATCAAATACTTGGCAGTTTGTATATTTAGATGAAATATGGATATTCCAAAATGAAACAATATTTAGATATAGTTTTTTATCATGGTTTCAAACAAAACTTATACCAAGTTTAAAAGAAACTTCTATAATCCTAATGGACAATGCAAGTTATCACTCATCTTTGGAATATAAATTACCAAATAATTCTTGGAATAAGGGATAAAACAAAGAGTGGTTTAACGAAACAAAATATTCCGTTTCAAGAAGATAATATATAAGGTGTTTTGGTAAAATTGGTGGCTTTAAATAAGCCACCTAAAACATATAAAGCTGATACTATTGCAGAAGAATCTGGTCATATGGTATTGCGACTGCCACCTTACCATTGGATTTTCAACCCGATAGAAAATATTTCATCCACCTGATGAAGCCATTGTATGGCGAAACAATATTGTAGTGGTATTTACAATAAAAGAATTTTTGAAACTAGAAGTTTAATTACTTATTTCTTAGCGATAGAAAATATTTGGGGTATAACAAAAACTTATAACAAACATATTGGCCACTGAGAAGTGCATTGCAATGTGGAAAGAATCATTAAGTACCATTACACCTGAAATATGGTCACGTACAACAGACCACAATGAAAGTGTTATCCGACAGTGGTGGGAAAGGGAAGTAGGTTTCAATCAAGATGGCATTCCAGAAGTAATAATTTCTTTAGAAGAGGACAGTAGCAAAGATGAATGTTATGCTAGAGACATTGAATAACTTTTTTAGTTACTGCAGTAATTATATCATATACTTCATAATTATACTGAGACATTTTTTTTTGTAAATGATGTATATAATTTTGTATATTATATGCCTATCTAAATAAAATGTCTATTGCTGGAAATAAAGCATCTAATACTGTTCGTGTACATATATGATAAATGGCTTTGATCATTTTATATTATTTTCTTGATAATTATGTTAAGCGAGGACGTAATTTTATAAAATTCTGAATACAAGAATTGTAAATGACTGATATATAGGCAACACAGTTAACACATGTTAAAGAGAAAAGAAATGGCAACGTCGTCTAATGTGACATCATATTAAAAAGATGACTTGCATCAACTCCTTAATCCCAAGCTCTATATAACAAATACTGCCAATATCACAGAAGCATGTCAATCAAATGCCAACCATAAACATTAAAGTATAGAAATTCCCAATGATAATCCTTTTTCAGTTATTACGAGGGTGGATCAATAAATACCCGTGTTAGGAAAGAAGACGCAAGTTTTTCACAAATTTTTGATTTATTTTTCAACGTAATCACCTTTTAGTACAATACACTTTGCCCAACGTTTCTGCCATTTCTTCAACCCCTCCAAAAAATACGATTTGTCAAACTGCAAAATACGCTTCTGTCTCGACGATAACCTCCTCGTTTGAGCTTAATCTTTTTCCCCCTAGCCACGTTTTCATGTTGGGGAACAGAAAGAAGTCGCAGGGAGCCAAGTCAGGCGAGTACGGTGGGTGCGGCAGCAATTCGTAGTGCAGTTCATGCAACTTTGCCGCGACAATTCTGGATGAATGTGCTGGTGCATTATCGTGGTGAATCAGCACTTTTTTCTTAGCCAAATGGTGCCGTGTTTCCTTCAATTTTATATCGAATCGGTCCAATAATTCACTGTAGTACTGCCCCGTGACCGTTCTTCCTTTCTGCAAAAAGTCCATGAGGATTATTCCGTTGGAATCCCAAAAAATCGTGGCCATGACCTTTCCGGCCGATTGGACCGTCTTTGCCTTCTTCGGAGCAGATTCACCCCGAAAAAAACATTGTTTTGACTGTCGCTTGGACTCTGGCGTATAATAATGGATCCAGGTTTTATCAACGGTGACGACTCGACGCAAAAACTCCTGCGAATTTCTCTTAAAACACTGCTTCGACATTGACAACCGTATCCGCTTGTTGTCCACCGTAAGCAATCGCGGCATCCATCGGGCCGACACCTTTCTCACCGATAACTTATCATGTAAAATATTAATTGTCGTTCCGTACGACACGCCTACGGCCTCAGCTACTTCGCGCACTTTCGTTCGGCGATCAGCGAGAATCATGTCATTGACCTTTTCAACGATTTCCTCGGTAACCACGTCTGCCGGGCGGCCTGGGCGCTCCTTATCAAAAACAGATGTACGACCACGTTTAAATTCGTTGAACCAATATCTTACGGTTGTCATAGATGGTGAAGGGTCCCCATAGACAGCATCCAACTTCGCTTTTATTTCTTCGCATGTTTTTCCATCCAAAAATAAAAAGCGAATTACGGATCGATATTGCTCTTTTTCCATTTTATCGAGAAACACGAAACACGTGTGATACAACTGGCTGCCAAATAAAAACTAACCTATGAATCAGTCTGAAATTTATTATGGTGTTGTCTGACAGATGGTAGTACACGACGGTAATGCCCACTTCCCTCAGCAGCGCCACCTGTCTTCAAACACGGGTACTTACTGATCTTCCCTCGTATATTAGAATCTGTATTTGACTAATATTTAAATCAATTTATCCAAAGTTTCGTAATTAATTCAAGTTTCGTAAGCTTATTGCATTTGCGTTATTTTATTCAAATATCTTTCACGATAAGACGTGGCAACTCTGTATGGTAACCCATTAAATGCTGTACTGTTTTCTAAGGTGCGAACGGACTATACATGGTATAAAAGAAGGAATTTCTAATTAATCTTGAAAATTATTAGCATTTTTCTCTCAAAGTTTTAAGCGATTTTTGGAATCTCACAGTATTAGATTACTTGAAGGAAGAATTAATGGACAGGACAATAGTAAGGATAAGCATAGAAACAGTTGTCGTTTTAACAAAAAGTTTTCACAAGGCTATTTATATATTATTCCATAATTGTATTAAACTGAAGTTTCTTCTATATTTAACTTGTCATTTAGATTTCAAAAAATGGTACACTACCTTTTTACATTCTGTAATTTCAGAGCTGTTTTCCATTGATTGCATTTTGGACTTGAGCAATAATCTCTTAACTCTTCTAAGGCGTTTGCTGTCTGTCTAACTCCTTGTTCATAATATTCATCATTGGTTAATAATTTTATTTTTGGGGGAAATTTTCTCTTCCTACAATAAAATTCTAATTTAATATAAAAACTATGCCAGAAGTAATTACTTACCAATACGTTTTCGACTTCGATACCCACGATTTTGGAAAATTGTAAACAATAACAAGAATTACAACTTGCCCCATGGCGGCTTCTTGAAACTGACTGCTACGAAATACCAACACTAAACCAAAAAATTGTATAGTCCATTGTATAATATGCTGGGTTCGTTTATTTGTGACAGGCCCCAAACGATAACACACTATAAAATATAAAACGGAAAAAAACATTTATATAAATAAACAATCTAGCATTTCTTGAAATTGTAAATTGCTTTAGGCAATAGTTTTGATTGTGAATTAAAATTTCCGCCCTTCACTATGTTAAGGCGACTTTACACGGTCAAAGAAATTCATGAATTTATTAAGAAATACGTGAAGTTCATGAATTTATTGAAAATGCATTCTTGTATTACACGATCAAATATTTTATTGAAGTTATCCAATTAATTCCAACCATAAAGTAACGACTTTTTCCTACTATCAACCCGTTTGTGTTTGTACTCATAAGATGAGTAGGTTATGTCAAACGTATGTTGATTTTTGTACAGTAAAAATGATGTCTAAATATTATAAGTCTTTACTTGATCTATTTTCTATTTTATAACGATAAGTAAGATGTCCAGTAATACCTACGTAACCTCTAACACAACTATTATATTACATCCAAAGTTAGCAATAACTTTAAAACCGAAATGTAACCATAATTCTCCAAAAAATTGACGAAAAATTAAAGCTGGTTCTAGTTTGTGAATTTCTTCATGGATTTATTGTCGCCAAGAAATTCACGACAATTTAGTTTTACACGTTTCAATAAATTCAAGGTCACAAAATTCATGAATTTATTTGACATCCGCCTTCAAAAAAACAACTGAGTTATTATCGAAGACGTAACCTTAGTCATTACGATTTATGGGAATCAAATACATTACATCACCGTGCTGAACAATGATAGAAAGATTCAAAATTTCATTACATAGAGAAAGAAAAAGGATAACCGCTGTGTTGAAATTTTTTTTTTTGTTGCATATTCGACACAATTACGAATACGTTCATCACGGCCGCTTACGTTCAATTTGACAGTTGACAACATCAGTGACTATCAAAAAACTAAAAAGTTGTAATTTGTTTCTTTTCTTAATCTTTACAATGGGTGATAGTGGAAGCGAAGATGATATTATGTTCGAGAACACTCCTCCAGATTGTGAACAAACCGCTATCTCCACAACAAAGCAATTAATCCCAGAAAAAAAAGTAAAAAATATGCTGCGGGCGAAAAAATGTTGTACACAACACGGGAGCACAGTAATATCACAGCCTCGGCTTCGCCTCGAGCGCAATATCCATGTGTCGACTGCAAAATATTAGTTTATTCCCTTGATACGTAAATAACTATTACAGCTCCAATTTTTGTATCAATTATTCTCCAGCCGGCCATTCAAATTTGAATTTATAAAACATAAATAGATGAACTTTGATATTATTTTTACTGTGAGCAATAAGCAAATACAGTCTACAAAATGTTTTGAATGAATCATAAATAGCAGAAATAAGTTTGACAGTAACAGTACATAATTTTGTAAACGTATTTTACATGTTGAATTATACTAAAAGGTGCTACCTAGAAATTCCCGGAATGTGAAAAAAAAAAACAATCAATTCTTACAACTAATTCACTACCATTCCCTTCAAAGTAGTCTGTTTCCGCGTGAATACACCGATCCTAACGACTTGTCCATGACTGGAAGCAGTGCTGGAACTCTTCGCATGTTAAAATTCGGTCTGGATTTCTTCAATCTTCTCAAAACGGCGTTCCTTGAGCTTTAGTTTCAACTTCGGAAACAGTAAGAAGTCACAAGGGGCAAGATCTGGGATGGTGGGGTAGTACTGCCGTCTTCTTCGATGAGGCTAAAAACTGACGCACGATAAGTGACATGTGGACTGGTGCATTGTCGTGGTGTAGGATCCACGAATTGTTGCGCCACTTGGAAGGTCATTTGCGTCGAATCTTTTCGCTTAGTCCTCGAAGAACATCGCAATAAAATTGTTCATTAACTGTTTCACCTAGTGGGAGAAATTCTTTATGCCATCAGCGTCAAAAATGCAAATCAACATCGACTTGACATTGCTTCGAACCTGCCGTGTTTTCTTCGGTCGTGGTAACAATAGCGTCTTCCACTGCGATAACTATTGCTTTGTTTCGGGATTACTCGTACACCCAGATTCGTCGACAGGAATGATTTTGGTAGTTCGCATCCCTGTCAGCTCTGTGCACACACGAACACGGTGCCGTTTTTGTTCAATGAGCGTAAGCTTGGCACAAACGCAGCAATGCGCCGCATGTTGAGTTCGCCGGATAGAGTACACTGACAAAACGCCGTACAAGCTGACAATGTTGCAAATGTAATGCATTGTTCTCTTTCGGCTTTGCAGGATAAGATGCACTTTTACCACATTTTGCGGTCTTTTCCGTAGATGGACGACCGGAGCACTCATCATCATAACCGACACACATCCATTTTTAAAACGGTTGTACCACTAATAAGTTTGTGCCTGGCCTAATGCGTCCTCGCCAAATGATTGTTTAAGCATTTTCAGAGTTTCCACTGCATTTTACCAAAATTTGATATTCTTTGTTCTATCACATCAGACATTAGGCGTTTTCGAAAAATGTATTGCATTAACAGAAACTACCTAACAGGTTTACTAATGTTACCCGGTTGTTTGAAACATTTCCAAACGCAATTTACGGCCACGTAGAGAAACGTAACGTAAAAATTTACATAACCTATATTCATGGCATGGTTTAGAACCTATACTGGCAAGACGAGAGATGGATATCACATTTCCAACTCCAAATACTGATAAAATAGTTATATGAGCAAGTCTGTACTCGAATCGGACGATGATACCGTACTCTGTATGCAACTTAACCCAAAGAGGAAAAGAAAGAGTTTACGTTAAGAACTATGATACCATTGTCTCCAAATACAATTTATCAGGTATATAAGTTTCTTGTGGGACAATATTCATAAATCTGTGCAATATTATCACAACTGTCTTCTAATATCTCTTCATAACCCGATTCACTGAAAGCCACTTCTTGAATGTGCAGTTTGTATATGTTTTCCACATCACTCTCCTGGGAAATAAAATTACATATGTTGCGCCTCGCCAAATTTATTCCAAATTTGTTTCGTGTGAAAAGATCACTTTTGTGTTTTGACCCTAACGCTTTGTAAGGTTATAACCGGAGAGGTAGTAAAAACAACCTACACTACCCTACTCACTTACCAGGGTTATGAAAATCGAACCGAATTCTTCAACCCGGTTACTCTTTCGATTTTACGAACACGGTTGTTTCTACCCGACTGAATTAACGAACACATTTTTGCTAACCGTGTTGCAACCCAAATGCCCGGGTATAATTTCCGAAAACACCTATTGTAGAGTCGCAGAATAACTTATATACAACTCAACAAATATAAACACAAAAACTGTTTGTCACCGTGCAGCAAAGCACCGTTTAACAGACTGATTGAGTAATACGCATAAATCACGCCATCTAGCGATATAGAGTTGTACTACCATTCCTTCGCGCGACACATTCAAAAGATTAAATCAGTTATGTCTTGTAGATTGATTAAGTGATCTAACCTGTGACTTATATGTCTATCTGTCGTTCATGGCCTACCTAGGATACAAATTTTGTGGCTTGCTTGATACTATATCGTATTATTATGTTTAAGACCTGTTCCTTCACAAAACATTTCGTTTAAAAACGTTAAATTTATTTTTGAATTTTTCCATCAATATTCAAGCTTCACAGCTATAACTTACAATGGGTCTATAATTTTGTATATTTTCAGTTTATTTTGCCAGTGAATATGTCGAGACCGAAATACCTGTAACTATAGGTATATAGTATGCTCTATTTGTCTGTTATTCTTTTATCTATTTCCTTGTCTTCTATTCCATCTTTATTAATTGTAACCCCTAGGCATGTGAACTGTTTGACTGATACATCATCCTCTTCTATGGGGACATTTTGTGTGGTTATGCAGGTTCTTCGTGTCAGTATATTGTTTTTTGCTATATTTATTTTAAGTCCAATAGACTTAGCATTTCTTTTCAAATTCAAATACATTTCCTGGGCACCTTCCATTGACCGGCTCATGATATTTACATCATCTGGATATGCAGCTAATTGAACGGATTTGTTGGTCAATAGATTTGATCGTACTCTAGTGCTAGATTAAAAAGGGTTTAAGCTAGCCCATCACTGTTTCAATTCGCGCGATAATCTAATAGTCTGTGAGTTGGTTTTGTATACGTGCATATTGCTCAGTTTCGTCCATTGTTTCCAATATTTTATATAATTTATTTTTATCAATGGAGTTATACGCTTATTTAAAATCTATGAAGATGTGAACATCAATATCAATATGCTTCCAGACCCTACACCAAATTTGATTTAACTTTGATCTAATGAAACTGCAATAGACAATACATGAAATATATGATTTTTGCTAAGAGATATGTTGATTGATCAACGTACTACCTCTACAGTCCTAAGATTGTAAGCAAGATCCACTGAAGATAGTCATTGTTAAGTGTTGTATGGAGAGTTTATCCTGATGGAATAAACTCTTTGATAAAGACCCTACACCAAATTTGATTTGACTTTGATCTAATGAAACTGCAATAGACAATACATGAAATATTTGATTTTTGCTTAGAGATATGTTGATTGATCAACGTACTACCTCTACAGTCCTAAGATTGTAAGCAAGATCCACTGAAGATAGTCATTGTTAAGTGTTGTATGGAGAGTTTATCCTGATGGAATAAACTCTTTGATAAAGAAGATAATAAATCCTTTGAAAATGCTTGTATTCGTATTAATTACATATATAAGAAACTTTTATATACAAACCTAAGAAACTAATGAAACCTGTTATAATGGTATACCATGTAACATAGGTTTGATAAGTTGTCATAATAAGTCTCATGTTATCCCATAGTATTTGTAGAATATAAACTCCGATGGTCCAACCACCAACCAAAGCACCATACATTAAGGGTTTCTAAAATATAAGTCTAAATATATTTAAGAATATGTCTTTCTTGTAACATAAAACACATAAAATGTATATTTCAAAATTGAGCAATAGTGCCAAGTTCCTGAAAAAAAAGCAAAATAGAAATCTTACCTTTGGTAGAAGTTTGCTCATAAAATATATTAAAATAAGAAAAGAGGTACATATTCCAAATAAAACACCAGATAGATAATAAAAGAAAACATTTCTGCTTAATTTTGGGCCAGATATAAAAAGTATTACGCCTAATACCAAACTGCAAACTTTCCAATAGTCAATTCCTAAAAAGATTATTTCAAAATGATTTAGTAATAATAATAATTGCTTTTACTTACTAACTACATTTAAAAAAACTTTGTACTTTTCCCTGCTATCTATTCCAACACAACTTCGATTAAATGGATTTAATTTAAAATATTTTTGCTTCCATGAAAATAAATTCAGTGACCAACTTTGCCTATGAGCTAAGTATTCCCTTTTAACTTCCACTGGTGAAAAACCATCATACTGTACATAATTGTCTGATGGCAAGTCAAACTGAAGCTATGAAAATACACATACGTAATATCTTTTAACAGTTTACATTAAATTTAACTGAAATTTTACCGATACACTTTGCCATAAATAAATAATATACTTAGGCTTTCCTTCATAACAAAAAATTTGTAAATTATCTTCACGGGAGGGTTTACTTAAAGGATCGTGTTCAACATATAATCCAGGATGCATGTAATATACTAAAATTGACAAAAATAAAGATATTTAATATAACCTCAAATAATCACGATTATACCTTCTTCTGCTAAAACACTACTAATTGTTTTCGAGAAAAATAAAATTATAAAAAGAATATTCACGTGAATATTCATTATTCTTAATAAAAATAAAATTAATTTCAAAAATATAAACAAAATTGGAGCACGCGCAAATTTGCTTTTTGAACGTTACGTTATAAAATGCATAGAAAAGGGATATAAGAGAAGGTTATCTTATTAACAAGCTTTTAAAACAAGATTAGCGCCTCTGACGAAAAGTTCGCAAACTAGACTATATTGGCGGATATTTTAAATCGTAGCTTACTTGAATATATTCTTTTTTAGTATTTAGTATATCCTAGCCATATTGAAATTGGTAAATATAATTTCCATGATTTTCTGCAATAATTTGTGAAAATAAGTATAATTACATTTACCAATTATGTACAATGTGCCTAGTATACACTAAATCAAATAATTAAATTGGTTCTTGTACAAAGTTATAACAAAAGTCAAAAAACATAATTAGTAGTATATACATTTAATAAAAAAATCTAAATTTAAATATAATAAATATGTACTTAATAATAATCTACTGGTAATCTCAATTATTAGAAATATAAAATGAATGTAAACACAACTATTCAAACAAAAGAAAATAATAACAATATTAACACTGGATACATTATGTAATATGATAGAAAATTAACAACACACTAAAACACAAGTGAAGCACAATAAAGAAAAAATAATAAGTGCAAACAAGTAAACTGAATTTTCTATAAAAAAAAAATGAAATGTATTTTCAGAAAAATACAAATTAAAAGATTAATTACAGTACTTTATGAAACAGTATGCATATCACAAGCATTGGAGATTTGATTAAAGTAAGAACACAATAGCGAAATGCAAGATCTTAACATATATACATTATGTAATATAATGATATAAAATGAACAATTCTGCAGCAGCAGATTTCAAGTTTAAAGCACAATTGTATAATTTATTAGCTTTGGAGCGCAAAGTTCTGTAATAGGTGTCACTCCCACACTTTTCAATAAGAAGTTCTGAAAAAAATTTGAGTCTTGTAAATAATCTAATTGAACATAGTTGTACATACCAGAAGTTTACTTTTTACTGCTCGTAGATGGGTTATTCATAGATTCCTGAATGGATATGATTGCTACAAATTTGTATGTATTAATATTTCTATATACTTTGTATACTTTGTATCTTTCATTTATACTTACAAGTTGATGTAAGAGCTCCATAATTAGATGTATTAATAAAAGATAAATTTAAAGAAACAACGGATAATGATTCAAATGGCTCTCGATTACTGCTCCTTTGAAGCATATTTTTAATTTTTTAAGTATTAGAAGTTTCCGTCTTGCAAGAGCTATAATCACAATTATGTATTTTTTCTATAGAATATGGAATTTAAGGAAGTTCCAAAAATATAAAATATTTTTATAAAATGATCAATTTAATTATAGTTTTCTTTCTACGGCAAAATTACTATTACAAAAGAAGTAAAACATTAGAACTAATCAACACCAAAAATTAAAACAAAGTTCATAAAAATGCGAATAAAAGCAAAACTAACGGACGTTCATTTGAAAAGTCAATCTAGTAGCATGTGATTTACTGAGGACATTTTGAAGTATGTCATAAATTAAAATTTACTACTTAACCTACGAAGTCGTATATTTTGACAGTTTCATACATACAAATAAATAACAAATGTGATTGACATTATCAAATGTCATTTGGATTTACGTTTACGGAACAACAAACACATACTAATATACATTATTCTATCAAAATTTCAAAGTAACCTAGATTAACTTTTCAAATGAACACACGTTATATAGCAACGGTTTAATAACCACAACAAAAAGATAATGGCGTCAAAAAATGTCAACGTTGGCCCTAATTTGTTACAAATGAAACAGACATGTAATATACATATCTGTAACTGTACACATGGACAATACTGTGTACAGTTACAGATGTGTATATTACATGTCTGTTTCATTTGTAACAAATGCGTAATACGTGCTTAACGTATTGATATACTTAAACCTTTTTTGTATGTTGGCCCTAATTGTTAAAATTATGGACTGTCGTTAAAGCAAATATTCTAATTGCCAGTAATTCAGAGTTTAGTATCCATTCTGCCACCTATTGAAAAGTTCGCAAACTTGACATCTTTTATCCTTGTCTAACAATTATGTTTTAAACACGGCAATATAAGTGAAATACCCCTGATAAAATGCTTGTGCTTAAATCATCTAAATTATTTATGCTACCTAAAAGTTATGGCATGGTGAACGTTTACAAAAACTGATTAAATAATATTTAATATAAAAATATTAAAAGAATTTAAAGTTTTGATTTTACCATAATTGAATGTGATTTTAGAACAAACGTTTTTTTAGGTACTTATTTTTGGATCATTTGTTAGATATAATAATTTTTGTATAGCATGTAACAACGCAAATGACAAAATTTGAATTCGAAGCTAATTTCTATTTCTATAATGTTATCCAAATTTTCAAAATTTTCTGACTAACAAAAACCTAAATGAGTGAATATATAACAATACAAGGTATTTTTATCCCTACTTTTTAGTATCAGACACAATTATTGTACATTATTTTTAGTTGGACAATGTGGAAATCAAATAGGTAGTGAATTTTGGCCATTGGCGCTTAAGGAATATGGAATATTTGATCCTATACAAAATAATAGTAAAACTAATATCAAAATAAATAAAAATGAATCATTTGCATCTTTTCAAAGCTTTTTTTGTGTACCATCAGAACACAATAATAATTCATTTCACTCATTAGAAGATATAACAAAATGTGAAGTCAAAGCTAGAGTAATTCTTCATTTGAAGCATATTTTATGTAATTAATAATAAATACTTACTTTAGGCAATATTAATCGATATGGAAACAAGTGTCATATCGAGGTATAGAGTTGGTCCTTTGAAGAACTTGTTTGATGATGCTTGTGTTGTCACACATTATCCTGGGTCAGGTAACAACTGGGCCGAAGGACATTGCCACTATGGCCCAAAATTTGAAGATATAATTCTTTGTAGTATTAATAAGGCTGTGGAGAAGTGTGATAGTTTACATGGATTTTTACTAATGTTTTCTGTTGGTGGTGGTACTGGTTCTGGTTTAGGGACTTACATATTAAAATTGCTGGAAGATCATTATCCAAATATTGACAGGTACAAATATCAATTGATAATTTATATTTTCCAAATTGTCGCTAAACTATTAATCAAAAAGTACATGAACTAAATTGAAAATTAGAGAATTATATTAAGTTATTACTAAACAAACATTTTTTTACAATATTAATGAACTCATTTATAAGCTAACAAAATTTTTGTATAAGCTTGAAGGGCTTTTTTAAATTTAAATGTTTAGTTTTCATGATCTTTGTTTTAGTATATTATTTTAGTTGTGTTATATTCTTTGAACAGAATATAGACATACATACGGACATTACTAACATTTACACTAACATTTACTTAAAGTAATTACCTAAATGCTCATCTAAAAGGATGCTAAATTATAATTCACACCTTTGTTTTATTTTCAATATGTTACATATAGAGACTCATAGGTTCCATAAAGTTTTGTCCCTAATTTCAATTGTAACCAAACCATTTAAGGAATAAATTCTTTCAAAAAAATGCATAATAAGAATAGCACAGTCACTATGAATAACTGAAAAAATTCCAGAAAATAGTAGAAAGCACTATACATGAAAGAGAGAAGATCGTATGTTCAAATTATGGAGGTACATATCTAGCCACCACATATGATTTAGAAAATATTAATAAGACTAATAAGTGAAAACATAAGCAAAAATGTAATAAGAGAATATCAAGTGGATTCTCAAAGAAAAAGAATAATAGACCAAGTTTTTACACAAAAGCTATTAATAAATAATAGCTATGAATAGAATTTTCTAGTACATTTTATGTTTATAGATTACAAATTGGCATATGACATAGTAATCAAAGATAAAATCTATGGAGCCACGGTAAAACTAACTTCCCGATAAGTTAATTAGCTTCATAGAAATGACGCTGCAAAATATAAGGAGTAAAGTAAAATTAGAAGAAGAAGTTCAGAGAGCTCCTTTATACAAAGAGGCTTGAGATAAGGCAACTTTTTATCGATAAGCTTCTTTAATCTGATACTGGAAGTTATTGTAAGACATAGTGGACAAAAGACTGTTAAACCAGCTCAAGCATCAATAGAAGAGTTTCCATTGTAAAAGATAGTGGAAAAAGTGGTTAAACTGATTTAATCATCAATCTATCAAATATGCAGATGATATGACATTGGTGATAGAGGAACAGCAAGTCTTGTGCAAATATTGAAGTTAAAGAATGTATGTAGAACAACAAAACAGAATATGTAAAACTATAATTAGAAAATTTTATGTGGAAGTGCACTGTGAATAATGAATAATCAAATATTAAATATGTTGAAATTATTGAAAAAATATTGAGAAAAATCTTTGGAGATAAAAGAAATTAGAAAGAAAAATTGCAATAAGTTATTGGGACTGGTCAAAACTTTGTTTCTTAGTCATTTATACATTTACAAATGTTTGTTTTCTGATTTCAATGAAATGTATACTGTAATCGAGAAACGTTGAAGTGCATTTATAAAATAAAGGAACATTATACTAAACTAAAATTCACAGAAATTTCAATAGCTACATAACATTGCTGAATATTCGATCACGAGAAATCCGGCAAAGCTTTGGGCGTGATAACTCTTCCAGACTTCCTATTTCTACATCTCTTTTGTACAATGGAGTAGAATGCACAAATCAGTATTGCCAACAACCAAACTTCAAAATATACGCTCGCTGATTACAAAATATACTTTTCTGTAACGCGCATGCGCATTTTAGCATCTGGCAATAAATGATTTACTTTTTCACCGTTTGGATTGAGGTGTATGTGGGATGCGCTACAACCATGATATTTTTATTGATATTTGTGCTAGTATAAAGGTATTACAATTTTTAACAAAAATAAACAGCAAAAAAGCTTTATTTTAATTTAAAACCACTACACAAACTTAATAATGTAACTAATATTATAACAGAAAAAAGTAAGAACAAAATCAAAAAATAACAGACTAATGATACCTAAAAAAATAGAAATAAATGCACTTAAAATATATACAATGATTGAATGGGTATCCAACAGAATATTTTAAGTTTCGATTTCTTAATTTCCTAGTACAGAAGAATAATGAGCCTAATGTGCTGAACAGGATCTGTGTTTTGATCCTCATTCGCTACAGACTCTGTAGTGAATGCGGATCAAAACACAGGCCCTGGAGAAACATAACACTCTGTAGTACAGAGTGTTATGTTTCTAACAGCTGGCAGCCTCTTTTCTGCAATACAAACTTATACATATTGCTTTGAATAGTGGTTTGAAAATTTAGCACGCCACCATCCACAACTAGTTTTCCCAACTAGGTTTCTCAGCCGGTGAATTTTCAAATATGAGACTTCTAATTTCTCGGGTTCCACTAAGGAAAAACGTGTCTATAAAATGAGTTGAGCGCCAGTGAAATGTTCATAAAAATTTATATACTTATTTTATTAATTAATTAGCAATAATGGAGTGAGTCAAATGAAACAAACGCAAGATAAAAATTTAAATAAATATTTAATACAAAAATTTAAAAAAAATTATCTTTACAAAGTATAAAGATCCTGTATCATACAAAAATACTTGAGGTAAAAACATTCATTGAAAATTGACAGCTAAATGAATGGAAAACTTCCTCCAAATGAATCCGAACAAACTTATCTAAAATAATTAAGTTTAATATTAAACTCTTCCCAAAAAACCACACTGTATACTCAGATGCTGATACGCGAACAAAAACTTACACGTGTGCTATCGACACGCACAAAAACCCTTGAATCCTCTCGAACAAACTTTTCAATTATAATATTAACTTAGAATTTTAATATTTAACTGTATTATTTATATTCTTAATAATTAAATCTCTTAATTACTTGTTTTAATATAATAGAAATATAGTTACCATATTTATGCTTATGACGGCAGACACTTTTAAATAATTACAAAAACTAAAATGGAGATTCTAACGAAGAAGGTGCTTAATCAACTTGAAACATCAAATACAAGTTAAATTTCGAGAGCATTGAAATTTAACAAAAAAATTTATTTGTTTTACGGTTTTGACAATACGTTACAATATAGACTTAAACTAGATTACACTGAGGTTACTAGCGATCTGTGTCGCGTACAGTTACACTAATAACTCTATCAACTAATGCTTTGCCCATCTTTATATATTAAATATTATCTTATCTTACTCCACGTGTATCCGGCGAATGAATGAAATTGCTGAGTGTACGTCTGGTAATTATGAATAGGTTGTATTATATGCGGACTCGTAACTCCTTCCGCCTTACATGCGAGATTATCCTTAAAAAGGCAAATCTTGCATTCTTTTCTTATCGGCATCTGTTTGTTTTTTAACCTTTTGTTTAGTCCTTATCTTTTTATATAATTTAAACAAAAGAATTGCAAGTATTAATAGTATTAATATGAATGTAATTATATAAACTAAAGAACTACTTGCTTTATGTGATATAGTAATTTTGCTTAACATTTCCTTTTGATTATTAATTCTATCTGAAAGATTTAAAATACTTACTTCAGTTAAATTTATTGTTTTAATTTGATTATGATTTTCACTGTATTCCATTAAATTTAGTTTCATATTAATTGTTGATTTATAATTTTTTATAATTAGGTTTTTAATATGAAATTCATAATTATTAAAGTTATTAATCAAATAAATTCCTTTTATTAATTTAATATCAATTTGTTCATTGCATTTTTGAATTAATTTATTTTCTGTAGGACTAAGAATTAATTTCATATTATTTTCAATATCTCTTACTTCAAAATCTTGAATAGTGAAAGATTGATAAATACAATTTTTATAATTATTATCCATTTGTAAAATATGGACTTCACATAATGAATTATTTGAAATATAAAATTCTGAATCATGATTACATAAGAATGTTTGTTTTGATATTTGAGGACAAATTTGATTTGATATGATATACTTATTGTCTTTTATGCCAACGTATTTAATTTTAGGAGTAATTTGTTTAAAAGTATTATTTCCTTCGTAAATAGGCAGAGCATTTTACATAAGATATTGAAATGCTTCATTACTTACAATAGGTATTAACAATATAAATGTAAAATAAGTATTAGTTTGATATACTCTAAATTTGAATTAAACTTTCTATTTGGTACAGGTTATTTATTAGTAGCTCAAACGGAAATTTCTTATTTACATTTAAATGGATATTCTTAATACTACTGTTAATCCTCTTCTGATAAGGATTCTGGAACATTCGCTAATTTTAGTGAATTTATATGATAACGTAAAATTTTATTCTTTTTTGTTTTGACTTCAACTGTTCCATTTTCATTGATTTTCGTAACTGTGTATGGCCCTTGATATCTTTCTTTCGTTTTCTGTGAATAATATTTATGGGGTTTTACATATACTGCCTGACCTATTTTTATCTCTTCATTTTCTCTATTTTTATTTATTTTAATGATTTTCTTTTCTTTATCTTCTTGCATTTTATTTGCAATTTTATTATAGAGATATTTCGTGCGTTCTTTATGTTTTTGAATATAATCTTGATAATACGTTTCATCGTAATATAGGTCCATTGGTTCTTTTGTATTAGTGTGTCCATACAAGAGTTCAAAAGGTGAGGTTCCTGTTGCTGAATGATTAGTCGAGTTGTATGCTAACAGTGATAATTTCATTATCTGTTTTATATCTTGAGTTAGTTTTTGATTTTTTATTAATCAAACATGTTCTAAAAGTGTTGAATGTAATCGTTCAATTGGTGCATTCGAATTTGGATTTAAAGGCGTTGTATAGTGAACATTGATTCTATATAATTTTAATAATTCTTTTAATGTTGCATTATTAAATTCTAAACCGTTATCCATTACAATTTCTTTTGGTGAACCGTGTATACTAAAACTTTCTATTAATTTATCAACTACTTCGACTGCTGTTTTTCCTTGAATTGGATATGCTTGTGCATATTTTGTGAATGTATCTATTATAGTTAGGAAATTTTGTGAATTTATTGATATCGTATCAACGTGAATTTTATCAAATGGTTTCTCTATTAATTTCGTTAATTGGAAAGGTAATTTTGGTGGTGCTCTATCGTATTTGTTTCTTTGACATATTTCGCATCTCTTAATATAATTCGTTATATCATCCTTCATTTGACTCCAGTAATAATTCTTCTTTATCTGTTTTAAAGTTTCATTGATTCCTCTGTGATTAGTTTTTCCTTCATGGTTTTGCATTATGATTTCAATCTTTTCCTCTGGTGTTTCGATTATTCTTACCCTTCGAAGACATCTATAAATTTTTGGTCCGTTGTTATTGAAGTGTTCGATATAAACTTGACACATTTCTTTATAAATTTCATCTGTTGTGTATATGTAGTAATTTCCTTGAGGCATTATATCCTTTATTAAATCTATCAATTCTTGTTTCAGATTTTTCTTCTCCAATTTTGCGTGGTATATTACTTTAGCATTTTTCGTATCAAATGTTACTGTTGTCGGAAATATATGTGTTTCTATGAATACTTGTATCTTCTGTATATCTATTGCCATATCGGTTATTGGTATTGATGTTTCTGGTTCTACATTTACATTGCTATGCAGTGAGTCATCGTCTTCTTGTTGTTTATTAGGATTATGTTCTATTCTTCCTAGTTCTTGTAGAATGTTATCTATTTCTTCCTGATTTCTTGATTTTTGTATTATTTCTTCCATTGTTAATTCTCGTGGTTCTAGATTTCGTAATAAGTCATCTAGTTCTTCATTATCAACTTGTGGTATTATAGATGATGTATCTTCTTGTAATAATTCATCTACATTATCTTCTTGGTTATGTAATTCGATTCTCGATAATGCATCCGCATTTTTATTAATTTTTCCCTTTTTATATATAATTTCATAATCGTACTCACTTAATTTTATCTTCCATCGTTGTAATTTCGAATTTGGTTCTTTCAAATTATGTAACCACACTAATGGTCTATGATCTGTGATTATCGTAAATTTTCTTCCAAATATATAAGGTCGAAATTGTTTGCATGCCCAAATAATTGCTAACAGTTCTTTTTCTGCTGTTGAATATTTTTGTTCTGTTTCCGATAATGTTCTTGATGCATAAACTATTGGTCTGTCTTGTCCTATCGTTCCTTGTGATAATACTGCTCCTATTGCTACATTGCTTGCATCCGTTGTTACTAAAAATTGTTTGTTAAAATCTGGATATTGTAATACTGGTTCATTACAAAGTATCTTTTTACAAAGTTCAAATGTTGTTGTATATTCTTCTGTGAATTCGATTTTACTTCCCTTTTTTAAATATTTGGTTAATGGTTTTGTAATTTTAGCAAAGTCTTTTATAAATTTTCTGTAATATCCTAATAATCCTAGAAATGCTTTGATTTCTTTTTGTGTTTTTTGGTATTGGATACCCCTTTATTGCTTCAATCTTATCTGGATTTGGTTTTACTCCATCTTTCGTTATTATATGTCCTAAATAAGCAATTTCTTTTCTTAAAAATTCACATTTGTCCATTGATAATTTTAAATTAGCTTCTCTTAAGCGTTTAAATACTTTCTTTAATTTTTGTTGATGTTCTTCTAGTGATGCTGCATATATTATTATATCATCTAGGTATACGTGACATGTGTCTACTGTTAGACCTCTTAAAATATGATTCATTACTCTTTGAAATGTTGCTGGGCTGTTTTTAAGACCAAATGGCATTCTTAAAAACTCATAGTGATTATCTTCTGTGCTAAATGCTGTTTTCTCTCTATCTTTTTCTTCCATCTCGACTTGACGATAGCCAGACGCTAAATCTAATGTCGTGAAATATTTAGCTCTTCCTAATTTATCTAATATATCGTGTATATTAGGAATTGGGAATTTATCGTCGATGGTTTTCTCATTTAATTTTCTATAATCTATTACCATTCTATATTTCTTAATTCCTGATGCATCCATTTTTTTTGGTACTATCGCTACTGGTGCTGACCATGGGCTTATACTGGGTTGTATAATGTTTTGTTCTAACATGCTCTTTATTTGTTTATTTATTTCTTCTCTTTGTATTGGTGATTTCCTATAAGGCTTTTGATATATTGGAGTTTCATCTTTTAATCGTATCTGATGTTTAATTTCTGATGTGAATGTTAAAGGTAATTCTTCACTGTGACATAAATCTTGATATTCTATACATAATTTTCTTATCATTTCTTTTTCTTCTTTATTCAGATGATCTAATCGTAGTTTTGCCTCTAATGTTCTTCTTTGAATTTCTTTAATCCTTTTCATTGATAATTTTCCTTTTATTGTGTTTTCTTCAACATAATTGTATTCTTCAGTTAAAATTGGTTTTTCGAAGTTTATTTCCACTGGGTAGTTATTAAAGTTTACGATTTCAGTAATTGCGTAGTAATCTTCTGTGGTCGTGATGTTTTCAGGTATTTCTACTCCTGGTGCTATTCTTTGATGATTTATATGTACTTCTTTTAGATTTCGATCTACAGGTATTTTAACTATTTTTCTTTCTCTTGGTCCTATTTTAATTTTTGGGTTGTCAAAATATAATTGTATTTCCGCGAAACTTGTGCGAAGTTTTTTAGTTTTAAAATCTATTATGGAATTCATTTTTTCTAATAATCTTAAACCTATTATTCCATATTTTTTAGAAAAATCTACTATATTAAATTCGTGTATTTGTCCGTACGCGTTAAATGTGTGTAAAGAAGGTATTCTAAGAACGTAATTATGATATGTGGTACCGTGCATTGTTGTTACTGAAAATGGTGAATATTTGATATAATTTGGAAAATGATTTTGAGCTAATTCAGTTGAAATTGAGGATGCTGATGCACCTGTATCAATTAGAAATTTTGCATTAATTTCTGGTACATAAATATAAGGTAATCGTACACAATGTTGTTGATTAAATTCTAAATGATTTCTTAACTTTATACCGGTTGTTGGACATTCGGTGGTGTCTCGTTCACTGAGGCTCCAATTGGAAAATTTGGCTGCTCCTCTGGTTCGAATGGAAATGGTTCTGTATCTTCGTCCCAAATTGGTTGATATTCGTAGTCTTCTGATTCTCCATACTCTTCATAATCTGGATTTTCTTCTTCTTCTTCTTGACTTTGATTGTTCATTTCTTCAAGTTTCCATTTTTGCTGTGATGTTGATGGTCCATATGATGTTTGTCTCATTCGGCTCATGCTTGGGTCAATTTCCATTGGTTGTTGTCTAGGTTTTCTTCTTTCCATTAATTGTGCAGGAGATTTTGCAAATTTAAAGGAATTTTGCTTAATATGGGAATTTTGTTTACTTTGGTTTTGGAAATTTGGTTTGATAGGAAATGGATTTTGATAATTTATTTTTGGCTGGTATTGGAATTGTTTTACTTGTGGTTGGTGTTGAAATTGTTGTGTTCGTGGCACTTGTTGTATTCGTGGAAGTTGTTCTTGTTGGGCTGGTGTTTTCATGTGTCCTGGTGTTATCTGATGTATTATTTTGTAGTTATTTTGCGGCATTGTTGATTTTCCGCATCTGTACTGCCAATTTTGGTATTCTAGTACTTCAGCTAGAGCATTTTCTAATGTCTCTGGATTTTTTAAATACATTATTTCGCTAATTCTACCGTAATTCATTAATCCTCTTTTAAATGTTTGTAATGCAGTTTTCTTATACATGTTTGTTTTTAACGGTATTAATTCTTCTTCAGTATCTAGTTGCATTTTAGTTAATAGTAAATTTAACATGTCCCTAACTCTTTGTCCGAATATGTAAGGATTTTCATTTTTTCTAGGCTGTTCCATTGTTACATAATTTAAAAGACAATCTTCTGATCTCTGGTCTAAGAATGTTAATTCTAGTAATGCTTTAATATCATGCCAAGTTTTTAATTTTCTTGCCCCTATTATCGATTGCGGTTCTCCACTCAATCTTGATTTTATTATTCTTATTAAATATGGGTTTAAAGGGTTATCTCTATTATTTTTATCAAAATAAGTTTTTATCAAATCTTCACAGGCATCAATAAATAATGGTAATGTATTTGGATCACCATTGTATATTGGTATCGTGCAGATTTCTGCTTGGCTTATAGAACTTCTCGTATAAGTTTGATTAGGCATTTCGTTTAAGTTTAATGTATTAATTGAATTTACTAGGTCTTCTAAAATATTTTCTATTGACATATAAAGTTTTGCTTTTCGCCGTGTATTTCAATACTTTTTTTTTTTAAAGCAATAATTCGTCTTACAATCACTACAGTAAATTGTAGATATGTAAAAAATTTAAAAATCTACTTACAGAATTGTTAGTAAGATCTTCATTCGATTTTGGTTGGCTTGTTCTTTGTGTTATTCTCTTTATTCTTCTTCTTGTTATTCTTCTTGTTAAGTATTGTTGTTTTCTTGTGTTACTTCTTTTATTAGTTGCTGTATTGGTTTGGTTTCTTTGTGTTATTCTTCTTGTTAAGTATTGTTGTTTCCTTGTGTTACTTCTTTTATTAGTTGCTGTATTGGTTTGGTTTCTTTGTTGGCTTGTTAAGTTTCTTCTTAATTATAATATTGATTGGCACTTCGACGAGATTTTGATCGTTTCCGTGTTTTTTCCAATTCAATATCGCACCTTCGGAAATTTTGATCCTCCAGTCGTGTTTCTTAATTTTTATAACGTTGATGGGTACCTCGACGAGATTTTGATCGTTTCGGCGTTCGTCCCAGTTCAAACGTTGCACCTTTTGGAAATTTTGATCCTCCAGGCCTTGTGTAACCGTCGTTGAATCTAATTGCACGTACTGTCGCTTTTTGTTCTTTCTCTGGGCCAAAGAATTGAAATTCACAATCACTATTTTCGACGTTTGTAATTCTCCAACAGTGATTGCCAAGATCCGTCCTGACTGCGCCAGTTAAATTTCGAGAGCGTTGAAATTTAACAAAAAAATTTATTTGTTTTACGGTTTTGACAATACGTTATAATATAGACTTAAACTAGATTACACGGAGGTTACTAGCGATCTGTGTCGCGTACAGTTACACTAATAACTCTATCAACTAATGCTTTGCCCATCTTTATATATTAAATATTATCTTATCTTACTCCACGTGTATCCGGCGAATGAATGAAATTGCTGAGTGTACGTCTGGTAATTATGAATAGGTTGTATTATATGCGGACTCGTAACTTACAATGAGAATTTCTCTCTATAAATATCAGGACTTTAATACTAAATAAAACAACAATAAAACACTCCCGAATTAATTAAATACACTCAGGGACAAAAAAAAACCCGGACATTTATTTTATAAAAAGAAAAATGAGATGTATGTTAGTCAGAGTTTTTGTAGATAATGCAATTTAAAATGCATCAATTTGTGATAATTTGGTTACCATGGATACATGTAAACAAGCCATTGTTATGAGATACGCCATTTAATTGTCGAAAGTCACAGTCACTGCAGAATTTGTGTCTGCCTTTTTATTCTTTATTATCACTATTTGTTTAATTTTCACGTTTTATCAGTGTTTCGAGTGTAAGACGGTAGTCACAATTTATCTTATTACACAATGAGACCCGAAGATATTGCTGCAGCCGTTGCTTTACATAATGATGGACGCAGTGTGCGTTACATCGCATATGTCATGAATATGGCTAGAAGTATCATTCATGATGCCTTAAAACGTTTTAGAGAGATGCAAGAATACACCACGAGACCAGGTTCGGGTCGTCCGCGATGCACAACGCAAAATGAAGACAGGCGCATGGTGTTGTCAGTTCTTAGGGAGCGCAACCTGCCATCTCCGATGGTAGCCCAACGGTTTTTTAACATGCATGGACGTCCAATATCGTCCAACACAGTTAGAAGAAGGTTGAAAGCAAGTGGACTGATGTCAGCTAAACCTGCAACCGGTCCGAGATTACTAAGGATGCATCGCGTCGAAAGATTGCGCTTTGCACAGAATCATAGAGCCTGGAGAAATGAACAGTGGAGCTGTGTTTTGTTTACAGACGAATCCCGTTTCAATTTACGCTCACCTGATGGACGTGAAAAAGTTTGGAGAAGGATAGGGGAACGATATTCGCAGTGCTGTATTTCCGAGAGATCGCCATTTGGAGATGGTGGAGTGATGGTTTGGGGAGGAGTGTGTGTGAACGCTCGTACGGAGTTGGTTTTCGTAGACGGAAATCTAACAGCTGATAGGTACATAAATGAATGTTTTGCGAATCATGTGGTGCCATTTGGTCCGTATATAGGCAATGATTTTCTTCTAATACACTACAATGCGCGCCCACACGTCGCTCGCGTTACCACAAATTATCTGCAAGAAGTGGGGATTCGCGTTTTGCCATGGCCAGCAAGGAGACCTGACGTTAATTCCATTGAGCACGTGTGGGACATGTTGGGACGGCGTATTAAGAGGCGGCAGAGACCATCGGAAAACTTACAGGAGTTAAGAGAAGCACTTCTAGAAGAATGGGAAAACATTCCCCAAGAAGCCATTTCTAACCTGATTCAAGGCATGCCAAGACGTATGGTTGCAGTTATCCAATGCCGAGGGAGTAACACGCGTTACTAAAAATTTCAATGTTACAATCACAAAACATCTAAGCCGCAGCTGAAAAATGATGTTACTGGGTTTACGCCATTTCCGTTTTGACGAAAAGATTTTTTTTCTAATACTGTATTTATGATTAATTACATGAACCTTTGTTTGAAATGCGTTTTTCTATCATTTAAAATACTTAACCATTAAATTTTATAACATACTAGATCTTTAATTAACAATTTCTGACATAAAACAAGTGTCCGGGTTTTTTTTGTCTCTGAGTGTATATTTTTATAATATATTTCTCTAAAAGAAAGCGACCTTCCCGTTTCACAGGCAGACTTCATCTCCTCGTCTCTACAATTTGCACATCCAATGCACGCCGGGAAAATTAATAATGTACAGTCCCGTTAAAAAATAATGTTTTTATTTTAAATATTTTAATTTTTTAAATAAAAATCCATAGCACATCCCCAAAAATATATAATTAATAATCCTGGACATGTCAAAATCTTATTTATTATATAGTTTTCTGCGCTCGTCGAAAATTATCAGTTTCTTACACGTACACGCCTGTGGAGCGAACGGTTGCAGAGCACTAATGTGGTATCGTCCCTTCTTTCGACGACCATCCATAGTATACAACTCGTATGTGACATTATTAAATCTTGATAACTGAGTCGCCAACTTCAATTCTGGTTCTGCTTGTAATTTTGTGTGCTGACAGGCTTTATCCTATACATCACAGTCGAAGAACACTCCAAAGTAACAGTATTCGGAGAATGGTTGATATTACCTTCAACCTCCTGGACATGTATCTCTCACATGGATGGCGTATGGAAGAGAAAAAAATATTTGTAACATTGCTTGTCGAGCATAAACATCATCAACTACCACATAACTCTGATCTCTAATTATTTTCATTATTAAACCGTCGCGCACAACAAAATTTTATAATTTTCTTGATTCCTTAAAACCTTTCTTAAATTATCAAAACTTTCATTCTGTTGGACCTGAAGGATCACATCATACTCAAATGCCCCCTCAGCATAATCTCTATTATACGCATTTAATTCTATAAAATTAAAATTGCTTTAAAATTTAACATTCTAGATAACGCATCAGCAGTAACATTTAGTACGCCCTTTATATGACGAATTTCAAAATTGTACTCTGTCAGTAATAAGGACCAACGATACACTCTATTATTTTTAAATCTTGTACTCAATAGTGATGTCAACGCAGCATGATCTGTTTCTACTAGGAAGTTCTTGCCCAATAAATAAAATCTTAGCTTTTGAACCGCATGTACTACAGCCAACATTTCTTTCTCAGAAATAGTATATTTAATTTCATAGCTTTTTAAGATTCGAGATATAAAACAAATAGGTTCTTCTATACCTTCATTATTCACTTGGATTAAAACTCCACTAATTGCGACATCACTTGCATCTACCCTTAATACAAATTGTTTATTAAAATCTGGCAATATCAAAACTAACTGATTATAAAATTCATTTTTTAAATTTTCGAAAGCTTTTATTCTTTTCTCCTTCCAACTAAATTTAACCTTCTTTTTTATCATTTCATACAGTGGTGCACTTGTTTTTGCCAGGTACGGAATAAAACGTTTATAATAATTAATTATACCTAAGAACCCTCTCAACATTCTTATATTTTTAGGACGTGGATACTCTTTAATCAGCTCCAGCCTACTTTGATCCACACTGACATATCTAGGGCTTATATTACAACCTAGAAACTTTATTTCACTCTTAAAAAATTCACACTTCTTAATATTTAATTTTAAACCTTCTCTTACCAATATTTCCATTATATTTCGTACATGCTCCAAATGATCCTGATAATTTGTACTGTATATTAAAATATCATCTATGTAATGTACTACATAATCTTCATAGGGTTCCAATATTTGTTGCATTGCCCTAATCAACGCAGCAGCAGAACTGCTTAATCCATATGGTACAGTCCTAAACTCATATACTTTGCCATTAACCATAAACCCACAATACTTCCTCGATTCCTTTTCTAACGGTATCAACCAAAAAGCACTCCTCAAGTCCAATTTACTATAAACCTTTGCATTGTTACATCTTGACAGTAATGCTTCAATCGTAATCGGAGTTTCAAATTGAGCTTTTGTTCTCTCATTAAGTCTGCGCGCATCCAAACATAATCTGACGTCTCCTGACTTCTTCTTTACCACTACTAACGGATTCACATATCTAGTTTTGCCTCGTTCTATTACACCATCTCTTAACATCTTCTTCCACTTGTTGCATATTCTTTGGAATAGGATAATTTTTAACTTTGAAAGGTTTTGTATCATCTACTTCTAGTGAATGTCGATACTTTCTGGCTATACTGGGAAACTTGTTTACTAACTCAATATTATTTTTAATTATCAAATTAACTTCTTCTTCATACTTTTCGTCACAATCTATTTTTAACGAATCAATATCTTCCGGAATTTCCACTTCTACATCATTTTCTTTATCCATTTCTTCTAAAACCATTAACTCCTATTCTTCAAATACTCCTTCTTCTACTTCATTTCCTATATTATTTATTTTATTCATACAATTCATTTTCTGCATACAATTTATTATTTTTTCTTCCTCTCCAGCCTCCTGGATTCACGGTACATTTTTATTATTAATTATTATCTTCTTTTTACCTATTATTGCTTTAATTTTCTATTCCCAATATCCCATCTCTTCCTAAACTTTTTATTACAATAAATTCTCCGATAAATTTGTAGTTCTCTACTTCAAATTCCATAACATAAATTTTATTAACTACAACAATTATCTTTTTAGTAGCTGATACAATTGTAATTATTCTCGTAGGTACAAATTTCCCTTCCTTATTCTTTATTAACCCTTCAACGACTTTTTCATCTAAAACGCTTCACTACCCGAAACAATCATCCAATAACATTAACTTTTTCCTATCTTAATCTTAATATGTGGCAAACTAGTATAAATCGCGCTATCTGACTGATCATATAACAATGCATAACTTTCTTTCTTTTTGGTTGGCCCTAACAAAAATCCTTACTACAAGCAAGTTCTGATTGGTTCTTTCTGTCTACTTTTACTGATTCTACATTAAAATTAGGCCTTGTATCTTTATATCTCGTACCTGTATATTTATTTTGATCTGTTACTCTATCTTTTCTATTATCTCTATCTGAACCATTTATTTCTCTATTTGGGGAAGCCATTTTATTTCTATTTATTTAAGAATGATCATTAAACATAGGTCTTTCAGATCTCAGAGGCATGTTGTCTCGAATATTGATTTCTCTTAATATTATTTTCTGAATAACTATTATTATATCTACTGCCACGCTTTGCATCATCTAACCTTTTTAATAACTCAAGAAACTGTTGCATACCAGTGATGTTATGCATAGCTACTGCCTGATTGACTTCAAAATCAAAATGTCTAACTAATTGTGAAACCAAATCGAATTCATTTATCTTTGGGGTCAAATATTTTAATATGGACTACCTCTTCAAGACATAGGCCTCTCTTGTTTCATTATTACCAACTCTATATCTACCAAATAATAATTCTTGCCTTACCCTTGTCTGCTTGTTTTGTCCCCAGAATTGGTTGGTGAATCTGGCTTCAAATTGGTCCATGGTCGTCACCTCATCAGACACCATCTCCCACCAAACCAAAGCATCATCCTTCAGGCAGTTTCCAATCATTTGCAATTTCCTTTCGTCCCCTGGCACACCTTCCAAGCTGGCTTTTATCTTTTTTTAGGAAATTCATGGGATTCGTTGTTGAAATTCCATAAAATTTTGGTAACACTTCATTTAGTGCTGATACAGGAATATATGTGGGCATATTTATTTGATTCTTCTCTCTTCTTAGTTCTTCTATTTTCTTTTCTAATTTTACTTCCATATAATCCATTTTTTGTTCTGCGAATTCTCTTCTTTCTATTTCCTCTGATAATTTACTATTTAAGTGCGTTATAGTTTCTTCTACTTGTTGTTCTGAAGATAATTACATGGAGTCCATACCCCTTGTTAAAACTTCCTTTTGGATCTTGTCATTTAATGCCATTATTTTATTGACAATGCCTACCTCCATTTCTTTTTGTCTTACCATCATCGCATTCATCTTTTCTTTCATTCTTTTTTCTCTTTCCATCATTATTTCCGTCGTTTCCAGCATTCCTTTCTCTCTTTCCATCATTATGTCCATCCTTTTCTGCATTTTCATTAATATGTCCATCATCATCGTATCCCTGTTTACCCTGTCGTGCCCCTCTTCATGTATGGTCTTTACTTGACCTAATATTGCCCTCGCTTCTTCCAAAGATTCTTCACTTCCAGTTTCTTGTCTTGGCTTCTTTCCATCTTCGTGCTCTGTTCCTTACTCACTACCAATACTGCTTCTGTTCGCCCCACGTTGGCCTTGCCAAAAATATGCTATGAATAGTGGTTTGAAAATTTAGCACGCCACCATCCACAACTAGTTTTCCCAACTAGGTTTCTCAGCCGGTGAATTTTCAAATATGAGACTTCTAACTTCTCGGGTTCCACTTAAGAAAAACGTGTCTATAAAATGAGTTGAGCGCCAGTGAAATGTTCACAAAAATTTATATACTTATTTTATTAATTAATTAGCAATAATGGAGTGAGTCAAATGAAACAAACGCAAGATAAAAATTAAATAAATATTTAATACAAAAAAAAAAAATAAATAAAAAGAAATTTATAAAAATATGCTATGAATAGTGGTTTGAAAATTTAGCACGCCACCATCCACAACTAGTTTTCCCAACTAGGTTTCTCAGCCGGTGAATTTTCAAATATGAGACTTCTAACTTCTCGGGTTCCACTTAAGAAAAACGTGTCTATAAAATGAGTTGAGCGCCAGTGAAATGTTCACAAAAATTTATATACTTATTTTATTAATTAATTAGCAATAATGGAGTGAGTCAAATGAAACAAACGCAAGATAAAAATTAAATAAATATTTAATACAAAAAAAAAAAATAAATAAAAAGAAATTTATCTTTACAAAGTATAACGATCCTGTATCATACAAAAATACTTGAGGTAAAAACATTCATTGAAAATTGACAGCTAAATGAATGGAAAACTTCCTCCAAATGAATCCGAACAAACTTATCTAAAATAATTAAGTTTAATATTAAATTCTTCCCAAAAAACCACACTGTATACTCAGATACTGATACGCGAACAAAAACTTACACGTGTGCTATCGACACGCACAAAAACCCTTGAATTCTCTCGAACAAACTTTTCAATTATAATATTAACATAGAATTTTAATATTTAACTGTATTATCTATATTCTTAATAATTAAATCTCTTAATTACTTGTTTTAATATAATAGAAATATAGTTACTATATTTATGCTTATGACGTCATACACTTTTAAATACTTACAAAAACTAAAATGGAGATTCTAACGAAGAAGGTGCTTAATCAACTTTAAACATAAAATACAATGAGAATTTCTCTCTATAAATATCAGGACTTTAATACTAAATAAAACAACAATAAAACACTCCCGAATTAATTAAATATATTTTTATAATATATTTCTCTAAAAGAAAGCGACCTTCCCGTTTCACAGGCAGACTTCATCTCCTCGTCTCTACAATTTGCACATCCAATGCACGCCGGGAAAATTAATAATGTACAGTCCGGTTCAAAAATAATGTTTTTATTTTAAATATTTTAATTTTTTAAATAAAAATCCATAGCAATATGTTGATATTGCAGAAAAGAGATGGCCAGCAGTGAGCTGAGAGTATAAGTACACTTTTTCTAAATAAACTAAATTATATCAAAAAATTTAAGTTAAGAATTTTTAATTGAAAATAACTGAAAAACGAAGTTTCCTAATTTTTGTGAAAATATACGAAAAGTATTCGCATTTGCTTAAGGTTAGAAAAAGACACTAGCAAGCGAAATATACGAAAATCGTGTAATTGTACGCTAATGGGCAACACAGGCACAAACGCTTATATGGAATATATGTGGGCGGGTTGATGAATTTGCGTGATTGTACAGAAACAAAGGAATAATTTAAATAAACAAACTTTATTTTTCTACATAATCTCCTCTTAATTCGATACATTTCATCCATTTGTGTTTAAGCTTCTTTATTCCGTCTCGAAAGTGATTTTCTTCTAACCCTGCCAAATAATCGTCCACTGTTGAAATTAGCTCTTTATTTGTGCAGAATAATTTGCCTCCGAGAAAATCTTTTAATTTGGGGAATAGGTGAAAGTCAGATGGTGCTAGATCTGGCGAATATGAGGGAGTACGGTTCTAATTCAAACCTTAATTCTTCAATTTTTTTGCAGCAATCGTACTGGAATCACGGGTACATTATTATGGTGAAATAGCACATTCTTCTTAGTAATTCCTGAACGCTTTTCGCGATAGCTGTCTTGAAACGATCTAGAAGATTCGTGTAATATTCGCCGTTTACGGTGCCCTTTTTAAGATAGTCTATCAACAATGTTCCTTTTGGTTCCTGCCATCACCTTTCCCGGCAGTAAAACTGTCTTGCCTTTTTTGGAGTTGGTTCTCCACGTTTGGTCCACATCTCCGACTGTTGTTTAGATTGGTGTGTATAATATTGAATCCATGTTTCATCACAAGTAACAAATCGCCGCAAAAAATTTGATGCGTTGCGTTTAAAAATTTCAAAATTATTCGTCGATAGTTGACAGAGAACATGTCTTTGTTCCGTCATCTTTCGGAAAGCTTTCTCATATCAAATTCTAGGTGCAAAATATAAAGCACCCGCTTTCAATCGTCGGTCACTTAGCAACAAATTATGTACTTTATCCACCATTTCTATACTTGTAGCCGTTTTCAGCCGTTCACTGCGAGGATTATTTTCTAAGCTGCTCCTGCCACACTTTAATTGATTTTCACATTTTCTGACGGTTGTATGTATACGAAAGACAACCCTCACCCAATGCATCTCGCATATCATCATGGATTTCAGTAAAGGACATGCATTTCTTTAAAGGATACTTAATCACTCCACGATGTTCAAAATTATCCATTTACACTTAATTAGTAGCAGAGTCAAATTTAAATTGCCTACGAAACACGCTTTGTCACAAATTTATCAAACACTAACAGTAAACTGACAAGGTATCGGTTGTCAAAATGTGATGTGTATTTTTTTTATTTCACTGCCTACTCTAGGCAATCGCGCGAATACGTCAACCTGCCCTTATTACACATACTGTCTATAAACGTGGTAAGTTAACGACACTGTTGCGCAAGACGCGTGCCCGACAACTTTATTTCCCGATATCTTTATTCAATGTATAGTGTAGCATTTGATTGGATAAGCAATAGGGATAGGTCAGAAGTAGGTGTGGTACCCATACTAATTGCCTATGTACTCGTATTTCTATCGTATCCATAATCGACATATCGATTAGACTGGCCACACACACGCCCGGCGCCTAGTATGGTACCTCCCTTCTCTCTTATCTAGTGTTCTGGTAGGGTATCGTTCACGTCTCCACTGTTAACTCACCACGTTTACAGACGGTATACAACTTAATATTATCTATCAACTGTTTCTCAGATGACTGGAAGTTTAGTAAAATGTCTGTTGTTTAAGAATGAAAACAAGAATGACATAAAATTTTATCGCTCAATATCGTTAATAAATAATTTCTCCAAAGTATGTATGTATTAGCAATAATTCTTGCAGGCTGTGTATGTTGAGAAATTGTCAATTAACTTACTTACATAGATTAGTAAAGGGTAAATCTACTATAACTAACTTAATATCTGAGACAAAGCATGTTTCGGATGCCCTTGATGAACACCATGATTCAGGTAGATGTTATTTATACCGATTTATTTAAGACCCCCGACAAAGTTCCTCATCACCTGTTATTAGCTAAATTAAATAACCGTAACGTCAGTTCAAAATATATCGGTGTTATTAGAAGTCATTTAACAGGCCGTACTAATTTAATTGAATGCAAAAGTACTAGATCATTTTGATTTCGTAAATAAGTGGAGTTCCGCAAGGTTACATTTTGAAACCATAACTGTTTGTGTTGTACTTGGTTTACCATCACTGCTTAAATCAAAATATTTATTATATTCAGATGATTTAAAAATTTACCCTAAAATTAGAACGATTTGGGTTGGTGAATAGCTCCAGGAGGATTTGTGTGCTATAAGTAACAAGTGTGAAACAAATGACTTGAAATTAAACATGAACAAATGCAGAAGAGCAGGACTTTGTCTTTCTCTAGCAAACAAGTTACTATCCATTTTGATTATGATATAAGGGGAAATCACTTGAAGGGAGTGAACTTATTAAAGACCTTGTGTGTAGTTCCATAGATCATTAACATTTAAGAAACATATCCATGAGTTTTGCAACAAATGTTATAATAGATCTCGGTTTTCGGGTTGGAACCGCGTCGAGTTAGGTGTAATTGTAAACATTTCATCCACTGTTTCAAGGGACATCTTCAGGGCTGTACGTAGATGTTCGTCGTTTCGAAGTAGCTTGAAGAATGCTATGACAAAGACCGGCACATCTTAAATAGGGGGGGGGGTCAGATGATGGCCTGCTATTGGCTGGGGACAGTGAGCCAATGGCATGCGTCGTATGGGCGTGGTAATTCGTAGTAGAGTTCAGTAGAGTTTGCCACGTTGGATGTAACGTCTGGCCATTGTCTCTATTGAGATTTCGGGGATGTTTGTAAATTTCAATAGATTCACGGATTTTCCTAGGGAAATAAAGCGATTCACGGGACAGAAGCTTGACATCTTTGAATAGGATTTGATGACCGGAGTTGAGTTTGTGTTCTGCAAGCGCTGAACCGGCTATATGTAACAGTCTAGTACAACGTTCATGTTTGCATACACGCACACCGACTGGCCGCTTAGTTTCGCCAATGTACACACTGCCACACGAACACGAAATGCGATACACTCCTTATGCTTGGAGCGGAGATATTTTGTCTTTAACCGAAGGTAAAAGGTCCGAAACTTTAGAATGGGGTCTTGGAACAGCGGACGAAACGTTGGCAATTACGCCTAACTCGACGCGGTTCCATCCCGGAAACCGAGATCTACATCTAGAGAACGACCGCGGAAACCTACACCTACATTTAATGTTATAAAGTATTTGGGGCTTCTGATTCGTAATACAATGTTATTTAAATCTATTGATCCATTGAAACTGTTTTTCAGAATTACGTTTGGAGCTTCTCGAAGTATAGCAGTTTAGTCTGGTCAGCGTATTATGACAGTATTATAGGTGAAATTGAAAGGGAGTTTTTGAAAATAATGTATTTTCGTAAGCACGACGTGTATCTTGACGGAGGTTACTTGTATCCACTCCTATCACAAGAATTGAATTTTGTAAGCTTATTGAATAGACGCACTATTGCACAATTAGTGTTTGCGTTTAAGCTGATCAATGGCATAGTTCATGATTCGCACTTCTCCGTATTAAATTTCTATGTTCCTCTATTTCCTATCACACACACCATAAACTCTTATATAAATAAATCCCATTCATTATATCAATAATATTCTCCTATTAACAACATAATCCAGACATTGAATAACATAGTCAAACGTCTTGATATTGATATATTTAATTTGATTTACAATTAGCATTTTGAAATAATTAGAGGGAGCTTTAAGCAGCCGTTAAGTAAAACATGTCTGTTTTTTTCTCATTGACTTTATATTTATTGATGTTTTATTCTTAGAGAACACTTACTGTAGATAAGTAAATATTGTATTATTCTGTAAATAGTTTTGTAACTGTTGGATAGTAAACTATTATCATTATTATAAATAGTCGGAAATTTATAATATTTTGCATTTAATATCGATCTTTGTTATGGCGGTTTAACCGAGGACGGATGGATATATAAGGTCTTCAACTGGATAAAATTAGAAAAGATTGAAATAATAAAACCTGTCTCAAAATGAAGTAAATTTATTGTACGAGGGTAGTCCACAAAGTAACCTCCGGTTCGAAATAAAAATGAAACCAGTTGAGATACAAAAATTTTATTATGTAAATCTTAAAACTACAACTTTTCTCTACTTTTCGACATAATCTCCAAACAAATTCAAGCATTTGTCATATCTTTTAACAGTTTTTGAAATACTCTCTGCATAAAAATCTGTCGCCTGCGAACGTAGCCAACCTGTCACGGCGTTTTGAAGCTCTTCGTTATTGGCGAACCGCTGAGATGCAAGCCATCGCTTCGTGTATGGGAACAGGTGGAAATCACTGGGTGCCAAGTCCAGGCTGTAGGGGGGAGCGATCAAAAACGTCTCATTTGAACTTGGCCAAAAGTTCATTTGTTCTTTGAGCTGTGAGGGCAACGCCAGATGTCAGCAGACCACGACGGTTGTGTTGAATAGTGCGTCGTAGTCTTTTCAAAGTTTCACAATACACTGCAGAAGTGATTGTCATATCATGCTCCATAAAATCAACGAGCAAGATACCTTTAGCATTCCAAAACACTGTAACCATCAATTTCCTCGTAGAAAAAGTTTGACAGGCTTTCTTTGGCTTTGGAGAAACTGGATGACCCCATTGCATTGACTGCTGTTTTGTCTCAGTATTTACATAGGCTACTCAAGTCTCATCTGCAGTAACGATCCTGTTAAAAAATTCTTTTCCTTCAACATCATACCGAGAAAGAAAGTCTATGGCAGAACTCATTCTTCTGATTTTGTGATCGTCCCATAGTGTTTGGACCATACACCGTATACAATTCACGATGAATATCAGCTGCTGAGTGATTTTTCGCACAAAGAAATCTTATTACCCTACGCACTTCACACTTGGCGGACTTTTCTATTGCGACACACATGTTTACAGGTTAGAATTCGAGATCGCGCGACCTTACGATACCCCCTTGCACAGCTATATGCGTACTGAATCACTGCGCACACTGATGTTAGAATGGTGGCGCTACCCCCACTACTTATCGCACTACACATAAACGGAGGTTACTTTGTGGACTACCCTCGTATTACCAATGCACACAATTATTTTTCAACATAATCACCATTTTGTGTAACACATTTCCCCTAACGCTGCATCCATTTTTCATTCAGTCCATGAAAAAACTTTTATGTTTACTATTGATCGAATTGCAGGCCGAAGTTCAGCGTCTGATGAAAAATGTTTACCAGTCAATGTCTCTTTCAACTATGGTAACAACCAGAAATCTGAAGGTGCCGAGTCAGAACTGTTCGGAAGGTGTGAAACAACCGTGAGTTTCAGGCTTCACACTGTCCTTTGTTGCAATGTGGTCTGGCGTTGTGATTCAGAAAAAAAATCGTTCTTTCCGGCCTTACTTTACGGATATGATACTTAGTGATCATAAACTTTTGCAGTATTTTGAATTAATCGTTGATCTCCTCGGCAGATATTCGGTATGATTCCAGAAAACTGAAGGTGCCGAGTCAGAACTGTTCGAAAGGTGTGAAACAACCGGGAATTTCAGGCTTCACACTGTCCTTTGTTGCAATGTGGTCTGGCGTTGTGATTCAGAAAAAAATTCGTTCTTTCCGGCCTTACTTTACGGATATGATTCTTAGTGATCATAAACTTTTGCGGTATTTTGAATTTAATCGTTGATCTCCTCGACAGATATTCGGTATGATTCCAGAAAATGGTGAGCATGACATTCTGCGCTGATGGAATTCATTTGAATTTTCGTACACGTGGAGAATCAGTACGACAATATTCCATTGACTGCCCTTCCGTTTCGGGGTCATAATGATGCACCCAAGATTTGTCCGGTGAAGAAGTTCTTGACAAAGGTTTTTCTTTGTTTTCTCATGACATCCGTTAATTGTCGCGAGACCCATCTGGAGCAAATTTTCCTGTAATTCGACATCTGAATAATGTACTGAACTCTATCTTGACTAATTGCCGAATTTGTTTTTGCGTAATATGGCAATTTCCTTGAATCAGTGCCGCATTTACTTGTCTTTGATTCTTCTCATTGCGTTACTGATACTGGTCGACGTGACCGCTTTTCATCAAACACCTTCATTTCGCCTTTATGACAGAGTTTTGTACGTCGAACCCACTGACTAACCTACTTCACAACCATACAACCGTTGCCATAAATAGCTTTCAAACCTTCCAGCGTTAAAATTCTATCACAGATCGTTGCTTTCAGAAATCGAACTCATTGCAAATGACATTGTTACTCAACGACGGTACACAGGAAAATGAAACTTTACATCCTAAGACGAGATACTCGAAATTACTCCATGCAGTTTCGAACTTGTCTCTATTCACACAATGGCGTTGTTGAAGATCCTATATATCAATCTGCCTTTGTATATTTTTCTAGATTACTTAACTTTTCAAGGTTCTATTTAAATTAATTCACTCCTTATTAATTGGCAATAATTATAATGTTTATAACAATCTCTTTTCAGATTCGTAACTTGTGTATATCCTACAGGTACAGAAGATGTTATTACATGCCCTTATAACATGGCATTAGCAACGAAAGAATTAATCTGTCACGCCAGTTGTGTAATACCAATCGAAAATAGATCTCTTTTAGATATTGTAACTCGACAAGCTAATAATAAACACTCTGTAGATACAATGAATTTTATTGCTAAATGTAAACCATTTCAAGACATGAATAGTATAATTGTAAATTTGCTGCTAAATTTAACAAGGTTAGTATAGTGCTGTATTAAATATTAGTTTGCAAACTTCTAATATGAATTAATTTTAGCGGCTCTAGATTTTCCGGTTCTCTAAATGTAGATTTAAACGAAATTAGTACAAATATGGTACCTTTCCCAAATTTACAATTTTTAGCGGCAGGTTTAAGTCCCTTAACCGTAGCATCAGCAGATCTGATTAAATCGAATAAGTAAGATATTTAATACATGTAGTAACTAAAATAATAAAAATAAAATAGGGATGATCTCAGGTTTAAAATTCCTGAAGTCAAAAGAATTAGTATGAGGGTTAGTGAGAATATTTCTGGAAATGATGTAAAAAAAACTTGTTTTTCAAAGTATTTGCCTTTATATCAATACACTTTTGCATAATTCTAAACCAATCTTCCTCTCTGAATCTGATACTTCGAAAACTAGTGTTCGGAATCTTTCAATAGTTCCTTCAGACGACGAAAGTCGCCCTGCAAATATTTTATTTTTGATACTTGGGAACAAATAGAAATCACAAAGTGATTTTTGTTCTCTTTTCGTTGCTGAACGCGCTGCTATTCCACGGAAACTAATAATTAAAGATAGACGTGAGGTAAATCAGGTTAATGCCGACAATGAGTCATGAATTGCCACGTTGCTTTAAAGTGCTTGAACTAAAGAGAGCAGGTGGATGCTCACCATTAAGATGTCCTCTGATACTGTGAAGCTAAGCCAATAATACTCTAGTGATAAAGCACTAGTTTATTATGACAGGAGCTCATAATTCTCAAATTCGAATGATAGTTACTGCAGCTTACGTTATTCATTCATAAACTATCTCTGCCCTTAGAGTTAAAACTGATGCACCTGGCCGATTAAATCAAATCAGATTTTTAATCAATAATTTTTAATTATTCTTCGGGTAATGCTTTAGAAATTTGTGGTCGGGATTGAAGCTGAGACTCGGCCGTCTGAGAAGGTTTTCGTGGTTTTCCTTATCATTTAAGACGAATGGTGACAGCTAAACATCTAAGTTTCTCCGCAATAATAACTCATAACCGCCCCCTGTAACTGTCGTTAAACTTTTGGTTGATGCTAAAGCATGAATTATTATTATAGTTGCCTCTTATTTGGACGATAGATAGGCTTATGTCTGTTACAATGAATAATGCTCCAGCATGGAAAAACGACCCGTGTAAGTGATTGTAGTTAATTATGTAAGTTGTGAATTTGTTTGTTCCTAAAAAAACATTTTTGTGAATAAGGTATACAAGAGATTTATTGTCATTAAATGAGCATTCTTCTACATACACTGTGTTCTTGTTCCATAGGATTTTTATCTCTTTTGTCCGAAAAATCTTCAATACTTTTTAAAGAAAAGGTTTTAGGCGAAATTGTTGTTATTATAAAAATACATTCCATGATCTGGATAGTCACGGTTACTATATAGTGTTACTGGTGAATAGCGACAAAGCTATCCGAATCTGAAGAATACGTATAAATGGCTATCTGGAAATCAAAAAAGAAATTTATTTGTAATTCATCAAAAATTTCCAAATTTTTAGGGCCAAAATGTAGTTAAAGTCGGTCCATATCTTTGTTTATTCTATACAATGCTAGTTGTGTATAGTGACCAAGAAAAAAGAGGTGAAAGGTATATGTGAGTAATGCCTTCATACAAAAAATCGCGGTCCAATGTTCACGTAGTAACGAGAAAATGATTTTTCTTTATTCGAGTTCGGCCCTGTCGCAGTTAAATGTACGAGCGGCAATATAGGGATCCACCGCTAAAACCAACGCTGGGATTTACATTTTAGTAATGGGCCTAGTCTTCGCTGTGGCTAGGTGCGTTTACAATGGCATCCTACACGAATATCGAATATACTGATATGATTTTAATTTATGGCGAAACAGAACAAAATAATCTTGCGGCAAAAAAATTGTACATACTCAGAACGTTTCTCGAATTGTAGTCTTCCTTCGAGTAAGACAGTTGTGAGAGCCGGGTATCGACTTCGGGATATAGGATCAGTAATTCCACGTTTCGAAAGTCGTGGCTCTCAAAGATCACGCAAAGTACAACAAGCAGAAGAGAATATTTTAAATATTGCGGAAGCAAATCCCGGCTAAGTACGACAATCCTAGCACGGAAAGTAAATGTGTCACAAACTATGTTGCGTCAAATCATTAAAACTAATTTACTTCATCCTTATCATATTTAACTTAACAGAATTAGATTTTCACCGCCGAGTTATCTTCTGTGAGTGGTTTATCACAGAGAAGTTCGTCAGCCAGATCTTGCATTAGTAATTCTCTTTGCCGACGAATCTGTGCTTACCAAAGATGGTATTTTGAATTACTGTAATATTCACCATTACGAAAATTTCCACGATATACACTCAAGTTACTTCTATTTAACTATATTTTCAATTTATATTTTATCGACAAAAAAAAAAAAAATAAATAAACCAAATGTTCGGGTGCCTGTATTGTATAAATCGTTTACTAAACAAACAACAATGTTCACTGTTCAAAATGTTTAGCAAGCGTAAGTTCAGGAATTCCATCAATTTTTTGTGAAGGTCTATGAACTTAAATTATCAGCTGTACTTACGTAAATATAGAATAAACAAAGATATGCACCGAGTTTAACTACATCTTGGCCCTAAAAATTAGGAAATTTTTGTTGAATTTCTTTAATTATTTTCAGTTAGATATTTGTACGTATTCTTCAGATTCGCATAGCTTGGGCGCTATTTAGCGGTAACCCTGTATTTGCCAAAATGCAGATGTAATTCAAGTTCATTGACCTGCAAAAAAAATCGATAAAATTCCAGACCATACTTTTAACAATAAGTTCCTATTTATAAGTGAATGTTATTTTCTTACGAAAGCAAACTCGATCGCACATATGACGGTGTTTTTTTTATACCTATATGGATATCAATAATAGGGTTTACGTCGAATATGTCGACAAACCTATGTCGTATTTTAATTAATTTGATTAAAATTAAATAGTTTGAACGTTAAAGTTCTTTTAAAATAAAATAATGTTTATAATAAAACAAAAAGTTTATGGGATATATACCTAGTTTTTGATTATTTGTATGGAATTATATATAATTTTTTTTCTTTAAATGTGTGCTGGTACTGACGAATACCGATAGAACAATATAGTTCGTAGGGAAAGAGAATTACTGATGAATTAGTGGAAGCTCGTATTGGCGCTGGTATATTTAACTGCGACAGGGCCGAACTCGAATAAAGAAAAATTATTTTCTCATTACTATGTGAATGGACTACGATTTATTGTATGAAGGCATTATTATTCATTACTAATATTGTATATTACGTCAACCAAATTGTTCTGGTATATAGAGAATTGAATATTTTCTTTAAGAAACATTTCAAATATACCTTGACTTAGACATATTAAATGCTTATGAAGGAAAAATGGAAGTTTAATACAATAAAAATTAAATTTTAAATTAAATTTGATAAATTTAGCAATTACTGAATTCATTTATTATTTTAATTTTATTTAATTAATATAAAATAGCTTGTACTTTTAGACAAATTAGAGAAGAAATATTTTTACAAACTTGTCAAAAAAACAATCAGCTTCTAAAGATTAATGTTGCTGGTCCTAAGTCCGTAATATTAGGTACAACGTTAATTGGAAGAGGTGACTACAACATATCAGACATGAGGAATTATGTGGAGCGTCTTCAAAAAAAATCTTGTTTTACTTCGTGGTCGGCTAGAGCTATGAAAATAGGATTATGTGATAGACCACCTATTGGTCATAATGCTGCCATGTTGAGTTTGTTTAACACGACTTCCATGTCATCCTTATTAAGAAACGTGAATAATCAATTGATGAAGCTTTATAATAAAAAGGTGAGTCTATTTTAAATTGCATAATGCATATTTTTATGTACAAGGGACGATTCGTAAAGTAAGTTCCGTTTGGTTATTAAAAAAAAACATCAATACATAAAAAGGTTTTTATTATATACAATTTAAAGCTACTACTTTCAGCTATTTTTCTACATAGTTGTCATTAAGATTGAGACATTTATCATAGCGATGAACCAGCATTGTAATGCCCTCTTCATAGAACTCTACCGCCTGTGAATTAAGCCATGGGGTAATACTATCCTTCAATGTTTATTGTGGTCCCTCGTTCCATAAAGTCTCAAGAAGGACGCCTTTAATGCCCCAAAAGATGGTGATCATGACTTTTCTCGCAGAAAAAGTTTCACGGCACTTTAAAGGTTTCTTCGTAGGCGAGAGGGCGACCCCACTGCATTGGCTGCCTTTTCGTCTCAACGCTAATATAGGTGACCCAAGTGTCGTCACCTGTTATGACATGTCTGAGGAAATCTTCACCTTCAACATCGTAACGTGTTAGAAAACTTTGTGCCGATCCAATTCTCTTTGTTTTATATGGTCTTCGGTAAGAAGTTTTGGCACCCATCGTGAACAAAATTTGTGGTAACCTAAATGTTAGTGACAACCTCGTACAAAACCGTACGTGAAATTTGAGGGGGGAAAGGCACTTAGTTCTGTGATTGTCAGTCGTCGAATTCACGAATTTTTTCATCGACATTATCCACAACTTTGTTTGTCACAACAGTTTGTCTTCCACTCCTTCATCATGGACATTAGTTCGTCCTTCTCGAAAGATACGGCATCATTTAATCATAATGTCACTAATGACATTTTGACCATAAACAGAACAAAGTTCATGATGAATCTCAGCAGCCTTCATGTTCTTTGCACACAGAAATCGGATAACAGCACGCAATTCACAGACGGCGGGATTTTCAATTGCAGCAGTCATTTTAAATAACCAAAATAATACGAATATCCGAATGATTCTCTCACCAGCACTGCCAGACTACACCGCAGTGCTGCGATCGCGCCGTATCCCCACTCTGCTCACTAGGCGGCAACAGAACTTACTTTACGAATCGCCCTCGTATATCTACTAAGAAAGCACTATATAGTCCCGGTCATTAAATGAAATTCACTTGAAAATTCTAAAACATGTTTTATGGCATAAATTGCGAATATATAGTTTCAGTTCTATTATAAAGTGTATTTTCTATGTACCGGGTGTCCTTGAAATAAAAAGACTACGTATGTAAAATGGATAGATTAAATTATGTAGAATATATACCGAAAATTCCCTCTCATAAGGGAGAAAGAAATTACATATTTAGAAAATTTTTGTCACGCCACTGACTATATCATAAATATTATCGGAGACGATCTCAAAGGTGACGGACAATAACTAAAATAGTAGTTTTGTTGTTGTCGGTCGCTTTAAATTTTTAACAGCTGACTTCTTTCGAACGCTTAGCATAAAAGCAGTCTAAACAATGTTATCTTCAAAAGTTATTAATATAAACATTGCAGTTTGTGCTTTTTTATAGACATTCTGAATCCATATTATTATTTTATATTTTCCACAAATTTTTCACACACGTCATTAAAAAAATGACAAAGATATTTTAGAAAATATTTTTGAACCCACTTTTGTTTGGGCTATAGCTACCGAAACAATTTTGCATGTGACATTCAATTTCGATGCATGTGTACATTTCGATTATGCCTTACACAACGCATGAACTGTTCGATTTTATTTACATTTATGGTGAAACCGGTGTAAATGCTCGTAAAGCATGCGGTATGTATTATCATAACATCGACAGCCGTCTAAACAATTTTATTCTTTGAAGTTTTTATAAACAGACAATGCAACGTGTAAATTTAAGAGCGGTATTCTAAAACCATATATTTATTATTTCTCGTAAAAAAAAAACATTTAATACACATGAAATTTTTAGAATGTAGGTCAATAACCTCGTACAAAATCAGCTGATTAGCATACAAAAATGTTAAGGGATTTGCATCGTAATTGACATTTTGGATTCATATTCTATATAATTAGATTTTTCCGTTTTCCATACGTTGTCCTTTTATTTCAAGGACACATGTATATGATAACCAGAGAGCGGACTCGAGCGATTGATGATTCATAGCCCATAGGCGTCTGCCTTGTATTCGCAATAGGTTTGTTTCTGTAAGCGATCCGTGAGTTTCGAACAATTTGATACGTGTGGTCAGATGCATAAGTGGCACATACCTACACAACGCAGTTAATATGTATGTGTCAATGCACAACAGAGCCAATGTAATAAACGATTTGGTAACCGGCAGCAACTACTGCTGAAACAAAAGTAATGCTGACAAGCGAATTGCGTATCGAATTTTGAATAAAAATAATTTACAAAGAACAAAACTCAAAATTATGTATTTTCTGTGAAACATTGAAAGTGTAAAACATTACTGTGACCAACTAAAATTTGTTCAAGGTGTTCCTGTGTTAAATTAGTTCTTTTAGATGTTAAAATGTCTTTAAAAATAGAATATGTCCGTTCCATATCACAACTGGTGATGGGTACGTGATTAAAATGTTGCAAAAGTGCACTATACTTCGAATGTATAGATTTTTAAATCGGCTAAATATGGCATCAACAACTGTTTGTCTCAGCTTTGAGAAATATTTTTTTAAATGATGAAACTAACTTATCAACATTTGGAAAATAACCCCTGATGTATTCACATACTCTGTGTAGTGCATGTGCCGCACATGTAGCATATTGGGATAAGATTGCTTGAATAACATTTTGGTAAGTATCACGATCAGTATATTTTGTAAAAAAACCGCTTGAGGACTAAATTGTTAAGCTTTTTGAATGGGATATTGTCCGCCATGAAAGTTTCACACAGTTCTTCGTTAAAAGTGTCAGGTGCAGATGGTCAATGTTATCTTGATTTGTTTTCGAAGAAACATGTCTCTACACATTACACTTTTGTGGACACCTTAAACTTAATGAATAGGCACTGCAATATATCTCGATATCACTACGAATATGCAACCATTCTGTATGGCCTCTAATACATCCTACCATGGTTGCCTTATGAGAATTCTCCATAATTAATGAAAGCAAATAAAGAGAAATACTAAGAACAGAAAGAAATAGACTAAAAAGAAGAAACGAAAACTACTCCTATAATAAGGTAGTAAATTAACCTTAATATTTTTAAAAAATTATAGGATAAATATACAATATAAAACGAATTTTTTAAAATACTAAAAGTTGTAACCAAATAACGCTGAAAGAAACGAAACCAGAAATACGCCATTGTCATATAGAATTTATGAATGAATAGACACAATAACGACGGAAATATCAACGTCTGCTCTAGGAATGCTATCGAGCAAACAAATAGTGGGGCTTTTATAACAGGCATACTATACATAATACCGCCACAACGTTTTATCAGGGCAATTGGTCATTCAATCGCTTCAGTCCGCTCTCTGGTGATAACTAATTGATATATTATCTTACATACTTTTTCGTATCTTACTACTTATATTACCTGCAGTATATCCTACACAATTTCGATCTTTTATTTATTATTATGTGATTATATTAAAATGTTATCATATATTGCAATAAAAGTATGAATTTCGTCCCTGGTATGAGTTAAGACGGAAGCTGTAATGAAGGAAAAAATGTTTTTATTGAAATAATATATTAAGATCGCAATATAAAAAGGTTTTTTAACAAAACTTAAATGAAAATCACTGAATTAAAGGATTGACATTAATTACGAGTATGGTACAATTACCTTTAACGGGATATAACAAAGCCATGAGATACATTGACTTGACTTGTCCTTGTGCTGTAAATGTACTAATTACATAGAAGTTTTAATTGTTAAAGAGGTTGCAAAAGTTAAACAAATAAATATTTTACGTTTGTATTAAAAGACAAAATTTTACTAATTCTTTATCATACAAATTTTTCCTATTTATGATAAGAGGGATGTCTTTTATGTTTTCCATACTGGGACATAGACGGCGCCACTAATAAAATGTCAGTACTAAAAAATAATCTCCATCTTTAGTTAGCCTCCAAAGATTCAGTGCATTACGTGTAATGTTGTATCTAAAACGAACTGTGAAAGTTGATAAGTTGGTCAAAAAATGGAATTAAACCATTGAGTTGGTTTCTGTTTTCGGTAATGACGCACCACATCAGTCAACAACTTCTTGTTATGGAAAATTCGAACGTGGACGGATTAGTCTTAGCGATGATCCAAGAGCAGGTGCACCAAAAACGGCAGTCGTTCAGCAAAACATCGATGCTGTGCGCAAGCTGTTCAACGAAAATCGACATGTGACATATCCCAAAATTGAGGCATCATTGGGGATTTCAAACACCTCAATTCGAAAAATTTTGCATGAAGAAGTGTGTAAAAAATTAGTTTCCCGTTGGATACCGTATCTGTTGGCCGAAGAACAGAAAAGAGCCAGGGTGAATTTGTGCCAAAAAACCCTATACCGCTTCAACGCAGGAAACTCTGAAAACGTGTACAACATATACAGTGGTGATGAGTCTTGGATTTACTCATACGAGCCAGAAAATAAACGCCAGTATTCTGTTTGGCTGTTCCAAGGTGAAGAAAAGCCTATAAAAGTCATCCGTTCTCGAAGAGTCTCCAGAAAGATGGTCGCGACATTTGTCTCGAAAGCAGGTCATGTAGCTACAATTTCTCTACAAGATCAAAGACTGTTAGTCATCGCTGAGCTCCGAGAAACCAACCCACAACTACGAATCATTCTCTAATTAGACAATGCAAGTTCGCACACAGCTCGCAAGACAATTGAATTTTTAACGCAACAAAACGTCGACCATCGACATCGACGGTGTTAGACCATCCTCCGTGCAGTCCCGACCTATGTTCCAATGATTTCTTTATCTTGACTGCGTAGTCAAAGGTTCCAATCGTCAGAAGGAGCAATCGATGTCTTCAAAAACGCAATTTTGACCGAACCAACAAAAGTGCATTAATCTCCGTGGAGAATACTTCGAAAAACAATCAAGTCTTTAAAGTAACAGAATAAATTGAAACATACATGAGTGAGTAAAACCTCACCAGTTTTGTATAACACAAAAGTATTTTTAATAATATAAAATATTATTAAAAATCTGGTGTGAAGAACACAAATACAAGTTCAATATTAATATTTTTGTAAACGTATCCTTCTCCAGAGACGCAGATACGTATTTCATCTTTCTACAGATTCCTCAGTACGCCCCTGCTGGAGAAGGATACACTCATAAAAAAGAACGACTTCGCCATCTCACAGAAATGATTAAGAGCGAGCGTATTTAATTTTTCTAGAGATTCCTCAGTACGCTCCTGCTGGAGAAGGATACCCGTCACAAAAAAGAACGACTTCACTATCTTACAGCGTAGAAGTACATTCAGCGCTGCATATTAGCAGACGACCGAAGTACTCGCCTTATCCGCATAACCAATGCAGAACTAACGAAGTGTTTCCAAAGATGGCACTGCCGTATCTCTAGAAACTGCGCTGAATATACTTCTACGCTGTAAGATAGTGAAGTCGTTATTTTTTGTGAGGGTATCCTTCTCCAGCAGGAGCGTACTGAGGAATCTCTAGAAAAATGAAATACGTAGCTGCGTCTCTGTAGAAGAATACGTTCACACGTTCTTTACACTAGATTTTTAATAATATTATTAAAAATACAAGTCTTTAAAAGCTATCTACTGTTTTATTCCAGCTCTATATGCAAATTATAAAAGACAACTCTCGTATTTTCTATATTACGACAATACTTTATATTAAATATTTTTATCCCATTTTAGGCTCATACACATCACTATCTACAAGTATCTGGATTCGACGAATATTATTTTGAAGACTGCTATGATGTGATTTTAAATACTATTCAATCCTACAAAGACATTGAGAATTTGAAACCTCTCAGTATACCAAGATTGGCACCTGTTAACAGTGATATAAGTCTGTAATGATTTTCTTTATGTACAATAAATACTTATTATAGAAGTATATATTGGTATATTTTGATATTAATTAGAGCATAAAGAATATTACAAAAAAAAATAACAATACTTAAAATTACATCTATAATAACAATAAGCAAGCTATGCTTCATGGCTCCTTCCTATATAATCAATTATAAAAATTGTAGAAGTAGTTGGCGTACAAATAAAAACTTAATTGTGACTGGGTATTTGAGGAAGTCCGAATTCATCCACCTGTACTCCATCCTATAAGTAATTAACAAGAACTGAAATCGAATATTCAAGTAAAAAATCTTTGTACTTGCCTTATTTTTGTTAGTTTCTGCTTCAGGTTTCGTATCGGGAGCTGCAGGTGCTTTCAAGACATCGTCTAAGTAACTTGTATCATCATCTAATGCTATTTCTTCGCCAAGAGCATCTAATTCTGCAGCAAGTTCATCTTCATCTACTTCAGGTGTGTTATAGTTTCTACCTAATGCTTCCTGAATTTCATTAGCCTCATCTAACATATCTGCCAATTCATCTTGTACATCCTAAAATACAAAATAAATTGTATTTATAAAACATTTTGTGTCATAAATTGATATGAGCTATTAAATGTTAAATATAAAAAGAATAAGAAGACATTCATCACAAGATTTTAATTGCTATCAATGCAAAGAATTAAAGTAACTAAGAAACAAGTAGATAAATATTAAATGTTATGGGAAATCTATCAACTGACTATTTCAAAATAACATTGGTAAATGTGAAAAGTAAACTTACATCAATTTCTTCAATATTTATTTTTTTAAATTCTTTTTTCATTTGCTTCATACCATCTTTCATTACAACAACTGTAGTGTGTGTGTCTTTCAGTGTTTGATGGGCAAAATTTGCCTGCTCCATATTAAACGACTGACCTCTTAAATTTTCAAGCTGTTGTTCATACATCTTTTTCTGCTTGAGAACACGCAATGCTTTGGCTTTGACAGCATTTTTTGCTGGTCCTTCCCGCATTTTGGACATTTGGTCGCGGAACTTTCTTAAGTCATTTTCTAAGGCGTTAATTTTCTTTTCTACTCCTTCAGCCCTTGTGTCAACCTAAGTCATAAAGTTATTATGTTTATTATAATAGGATATAAATTTAATACTGACGCCTGTTATGCAATCATTTATACTAGGACCAGGTTCTTTTGGCTTTCCTTTACCAAAAAGCCGATTCATTTTTATATTTATTGCCTTGTATAGGGTCCTTTTAACTTAATCTAATTTTGATAAATATGTCAAAAAATCTATTTGACAGTAAGATGAATCATCCATTTCTACCATTGATAACATCTGACAAGGATGCAATAACATTAACAAATTTTGGATATAGGCGACATCTTATAGACAAAACATTTACTAGTTCAAATAAAATTTGAAATTACAAACAATGATCAAATTAGCCAATTTTTAAATAATTTCTTCAGACAACACTATGATTTTTATTAATAGTACTGTGTTATAAATTCAATTAATATCTGGAATCACATAATAACGGGTGTTCAGAAACATTCGAAGTCAAGTGGGCTCTGAACAAAAAAATTATTAAATGTCAACTGTTGTCTGTCAAAAATTGTCAGAATCTAATATCGAAGTTACCAATTTATATTTTTTAATTTTGAAAATGGTATTTACTAACGTACACAAAGCATTCATGGTTGAAGCATATTTTCGAAATGGTCAAAAGATCGATGGCCAGTGGAAGTATTCAATTTAAGCTTGTTTGGAAGAATTTCGAGATGAATTTGCCAACCTCGCTTTTGATTATAATACGTTTCAGTGTACACTAATCAGAATTGTTCCAGTTTTTCGACAAACTGGTAGTGTGGGACGCCAAGAGGGTGGTGGGCGACCAAAAGTCCGGACAGAAGAAGTGATTGGGCATGTTAGAGAAATAATGACTGATGTCCCTAAAACTTCAGTAAGAACTCTTGCTCAACAAACCGGGTTGTCAGTTGGTTCTTGCCATAAAGTTGCTTAAGAAGATTTACAGTTATTCCCATATCGTATAACTTGTTTGCAAGAAATCCTCAATATCGAATATCCGCGACGAGTAATATTTTGCGAATGGTTTGCAAATAATTTTAATGATGTCCTAGACAAAACTTTCTTTTCAGACGAAGCATGGTTTCATGTTAGTGGATATGTTAACTCGCAAAACATGAGAATGTGGAGTGATACAAAGCCCAATAATTTTTATGTTGAAGCTTCTTTACATCCTCAGAAAGTTGGTGTTTGGTGCGCTATAAGTAGAAGAAGGATTATTGGTCCAATTTTTTTTAATGGTACCTTGACTGCAGAAAGATATCGACAGGAAATACTATTGCCTTTCTTTAATCAACTTTGCAATAATGAACTAGCTTTGGGATACTTTCAACAAGATGGTGCTAGAGCTCACACAGCGGGGGAAACAATGAATATGTTACAAGAAGTGTTTGGAAATCGTTTAATTAGTTTGAACAGTTATCATGAATTTTCTCCAAGATCTTGTGATCTTACACCATGTGATTACTATTTATGGCCTTTTTTAAAAAATTCAAAATATCAAGTACCAGTGCTAGATTATATAGATCTCCAAGACAGAATTATAAATAAAATTAGTGAAATTAGAAATAGTCCCATACTGCAAAATGTATTTAGTAGCATTCGGAGGAGGTGGGTAAAATGCTTGGAAGAAGATGGTGGACATTTTCAACATCTTTTATAATTATGGTCATTATTGTTGGTAATTTATACAACTACAATTTATGATATTTATTATAAGGTTGTAATCTAAGGACTCTACAAACAATTTATTTGTTTGAAATTTATTTTAAACCATTTCTTACAATAATTTATTGAATGTTAATATATTAAACTAGTACGATAACTAGATACTATTGTCACTATAAGATGAATAAAACCTTTACTTGTAAAGTTATTTCCTCTTAATTCTGCATTGTCTTTTTACATGTTAGTACAGATTAGATGAGCTTTATTACAAAAGAATGAACAGCATATTAATTGGATTATGTAATTTTTTCCAGTTATTGTATGAAGAGGTGCTATTGTTCAGCAAGAATTCTCTAAAATATCAAAATACTTAATTTGAAATTTGCAAATTAATTACTGTTACCTTCTAAAATCATTATTTAACTAGTTTATATTAATTAATATGGCATATTAAAGTAATATATTTCGACATAAACTGACATTTGCGTGTATGATAACCTATAAAATTGTATTAAGTAAATGTATCAATCTATATCAGACATGACATCATATTTTCAAGGATTACTTTGACTTCGAATGTTTCTGAACACCCGTTATCAGGAGTAGTTCTTGTTAAAATAAGCATTGATAGATGGCTCTCTAAAAAGTTATTTTCTATTTTAGTGGATTGTGGATGTTCATGTTGCCCAGCCTGAAGACATTTGGCAATAATAATTATTCGTGAAGTTGGAAGGAATATGGGAGAAAAATTGATTGCTATTTTGATATGAATAGTATTCACATCAAAGTATTTTAAAAGAAGTAGGTAGCACATTAAATTAAAAAGTAATAGAATATTATTATAATATGTAACTAGTCTACACATAATTTTTGAAAATAGGTTAATGCTTATTTATTTCAGTAATGGCAAGTGAGGTCGAGGAAAAGTCGGTAAATAGGGCCCGATGTTTCTTTGATGTTTCAATAGGCGGTCTACAATCAGGGCGCGTTATATTTGAATTATTTACGGATGTTGTACCAAAAACATGTGAAAATTTTAGAGTACTATGTACTGGTGAAAAGGGTGTAGGAGAAATTACTAACAAACCTTTGCATTACAATGTAAGTTAATATGAATTATTAAAATTTTTTACAATTTATAGCACCTAACAATTATAAAGATTAGTTTAGTTGGTTTAGTTGTGCATAATATGCGGACATAACAACGCTGTAGTTCTTCAATGGACATAAATCATATGAATATGAATACTGTTACATTTATTTTATGAATATTGTATTATCTTTCTTTGTTAACATCTTCTATCTCAGTACCTTTCTAGCATTACATGCATATATAAGTTAACTCTAATTAATGTGGATATCAAGTCAAAAATGGATAAATATATCGGTTTTCTAAAGTTGCAAACAAATTACCTTTCCAATTATCTAAATGTAGTTAATATTTTTGCCCTAGTATAATGTAAAAAAGATTTTCAATCTGTCGAATAAAGCAATGTGTGTACAAAATTTAATATGTTCTTTTGATGGAATATAATATCAAATGTAATTGTAGTTATCTAATTGGAATTTTTGACATTTAATTAGATGAAGTTTTGTAGCTTAGGTGCGCAAAATATTAGCTTAATTTTCAACATATTCTGCTTAATTAATAATTGTATGTTGTGCTACTTGTTGACAGTAAAAATTTTCATCTGTTATGTATAGTATACAGGAATCCTAAAATGTTCAGTGTATAAAGGTTTCCGTTATTTGAAGGCAGGGGAAAATAATGAAAAAAGAACAGGATTTATTTTATTTAATATATGTATATTAATATTCAAGTAAAGCATTTTACAGTTATTATCAAGAACCATAAATGAAAATTAAAATAGCATAAACTTATGTAACTAAAAATTTGTTTGTATGTACAGTCACGAGAATGGAAAATGGGACACTTACTTTATTTAGATAGTGTCTATCTTGAAATGGCAGTTAATGACAGTTCTAAAGTCATGTCTGAGTTTAGGCTATTGCATTCTAATCAAAACTTCCTACTTACTTAATTAAAACTTTACTAAATATTTTATAAAATGGAAAATTTCATCACGACAACGGAAATATTTATAATTAGGTACAGCAACTTTTATTTTATATTAATATTTCGTTATAGTTCCATTTCCAGCAATACCTAACTCCAGTCTATGTGGTATAGATTCATATAGCCTGCCAATATAAACTTTTGATATTTCTTCCCATGCTGTGTTCATGATTTCCAATAATTCGCTTTTATTTCGAGGTGGAACGTGCTGTTTTTAAATTTTCTTCATTATCAAAGTCCATACATTCTCTATAATGTTTAAATTCTCAAGTTGGCCAGTTGAGAACATCAATGTTATTTTCAGCGATCCAATCAGCCGCTATACGAGAACTGCACAGGGCAATTGTCCTGTTGGTATATATAGTTGCCATCTGGGAATAGTTATGGAACAGAGGGCATAACATCTTGCAGTATATTCATATATTCCGCACTATTAAATCTGCCTTCTGTATGCCATAAAACACCAAGTCCGCCTCTAGATATTCATCCCCAAATATTAACCGGAAAAACGTCTGCTCTTGTTTTGTTTATTTACGTATTTTCCCTCATATCGAGTATTTATGGGCCTATAAACTCTAATCCTGCGTCTGTGAGTAGATTGAAATACTTTTTCGTCGGTGAAAACAACGTTATTCCAAAAACGTTGTTCTCTGGCAATAAATTCAAGAGCAAATCAATCCTACGCGTTCTTCTTTATGTCGATCATTTAATAAATTTTTTTGAGCAGCCGCTGATTTTCTTTAACCAATTTGCTTCAATCGACGCCTTCCAGTGTGAATCGAACCGGGAAAGTTTGTTACCTCAATTGCTTTAATAGCCCACATAAAAGGATGTTCGATTACTTCGCGAACTAATATCGCATCTTGTTCTACAGTAGATATCCTTTTTGGGTCAGTATTTTTTTTTTCATTCAATTGTACCTTTCCGATTCCATTTTATTACTATTCTTGAAATAGTACTTTAACCAATTCCAAACTCTTCTGCAACTTGCCTTCTCGAATATCACTTTGCAATTATTTCTAGAATTTTAATTCTGTCCGACAAGGTGTTATGTGTGCAACAGTGGATGACAGTACACTCAATAATGACATTTCAACGGTGACTGCACATAGCTAAAATTCCGTCATTTTGGTATTAAGACATGGCCCGGTTTCCATTCTCGCGACTGTACATGGAAGAAAAAAACAATGTTTAGCTTTGATAATAATATCGCTACAAACATGGGCATTTGCGAATACACACACTACGTATAATCTATCTATTGCTTATTTGTAATAATCTTTCATTGTCATTTGTTTAGCACTTTTCATTTTATTGATCAATATTTCTGATTCGCCTTCAAGTAGAACTTAAAAAATAGTCTTAGCGATGCTAAAATTACCAGAGCTTCAAAAGTAATTCTCAAGATCTTTTAATCGTTTGTGGACTTCTGAAATACGTGAAATACTAGTTACAAGTTCCTCTTCTTCAATTTTAGTTTCGTTTTGATCACTCATTTCATCAATACAATCAATCATCAATTAACGAAAATCTAAATTAGAGACAAAAAAAATAGCGTATCAATGTGTAAACACATTAAGTATACATACAAATATGTTAAAAACATATCTGTATCTGAGCACATGGACATATACAACGTATTTAACTGATGGTTACTTCAACTGGAGACACATGCGTTTTGATCTTGCGCTTAAGAGGTATCTCATGTCATCTGACGGACAAGAGAGGCCCGCTGGTATGAGCGTTTCCTCTCGAACGGCAAGGGAGGAAGAAACACGTATAATTGTGTAGTCCATTAACTCGTAGTAATAAGTATGCTTCTATATGTGACTTTAAAATTTTAAATGATGCTCTGGTCTATAGGTTAGCAATGCGAAATAGTATTCAGAGGAAAAGGAAAATCAGTTTCACGTTTTCTAATGAAATATTCGGATGAGGAGTTGCATTTTCAAGAAATAAGACCACATTTCTTTTCGCTCTTTTCATCTTGCTGTTAAAGTGTTTTAACCGGGTCGACATAATATCCATTCATACTTTTTATTGGAGACCCAATGTGTTAGCAATTTATCCACATTCACTCCTTTAAAACATCTGGGCGACTTATCTTTACCAATAACTAACGGCTTTTTCTGGTCTCCATCCATGTTTGAGCACAACAGTATCGTAAGTCATTTTCCCCCCTTACGCCTATTATTTCTTAGTGCAAAAGTTTTTGTAGGAAGAGCCGGTAAAAAGGCCTGTTTCATCTGCACAAAAAATACCTTTTGGAGCGTAGTCTTGTTCAATATTATTTGCAACTTATCTTTCCAGTCCTCAACAGTTTACAAGTTTACGAAAGCAGATTCACCACACAGTGTTTTAAAGGAAATTTTATGCCTCTGACAAAATTTTTCTAATAAAGCACTGGTAACTTTGAAGTCTATAAGCTTCAAACTTTCAGCTGCTTTCAATGCCTTTTCTTTAAGCAGAGGTCCAGATATGGAAATATTCTTGCTCCGTGCCTTACTGAACCAATGTTTTATTTAATTTATCGTGCCATGTGCCTCGGGATCGAATTCGAAAGCTTGCCCTCTGAGAAGGTTTTTGTGATTTTCCTTATCGTTTAAGATGAATGCCGACAGCCCAATATCCTGAGTCGCTCTGTGGATACAGGCGTAATAATAATTCCTGACCTGTCAATGGTATAATAAAAATTATATTTAACATTTTAAATTTAACAAATTCATGGGAAATAATCAGCATTCTATTTTCTAAGGTAATTAGTAGTTTCATCGGGCATGTTAAATTTTTGTTGAGCAACAATTGTTAGCTTAAGGATGATGAAGATAGGAAAGCTATTTCGGTTCAAAATGTTTTTTTCAACTTAATCCCACATTTCTTCAATCGAATTCATATCTGGCTAGCTTGCTGGTCAGTTCGGTCTCTGAATATTTCCTTTTTTCTGCATGTATTGAGCGGGAGGTCCGTCATTATCAGCCATAGAAATAAAATTTTCACCAATCATATTAAGCATTGTATAGACTATTGCATAATATATTGGAAATATGTGTTATCTGGTTTGTAGTATGGGAATAAGTGCGGTTCAATAATCATACATTATATCTTCCAAAAAATTAGTGGTTCTTCTTGACAAGGAACAACTTCTGTGTTCTGTTCCTGCAAGTCGTTATGGCTCAGGCCACATTTAGATGTTTTAACATTACTGTTCCTTCTTGGCAAGGAACAACTTCTGTTCTCCTGTAAGCTGTTATGGCTCATGCTATATTCAGATGTTTTAACATTATTACTAAGCCAACCTTTGTTTCATCTGAAAAAAAAACATTTTGCGCCACTGAAGCTAATCCTTCCGCTGTAAGCGAGCGTATATGTATTAACAGTAAACTTAAGTACTCTTAAAATGCCTGGTCAACACCACCAGTTTCTTGGTGCAAATGCACTATTATAACTAGAGCTGAGGATGTTTGCGGTATAACCATGGTTATATCATGTAACCATAGTAATTTACTATGGTTACATGATATAACCATGGTTATACCGCAAACATCCTCAGCTCTAATTATAACAATAAAACATCGGAAAATTTCAAGATTACTATAGAAATTTAACGATTCGATAGACCTTCATTGTGTAATGTAATTCTCGCTGTATGAAATGCAGAAATCACATTTGCTAGCAAGTTAAATACTGAATATATTTAAGAAAAATATATATTTCAGGAAAATGGTAATTTTTTTAATGTTTTTATACAAATAAAAAAGCCTTTAATTAAGCATCCAATCATATGTACAAACTAGCTTCTATAATGTTTTTAATTTTAATATTTTTATAGGGGTCCAAGAATTTAAGCATCTTGTGTATTTACAGTAGTCTATTAATAATACAAATTTTCTTTAGTAAATATTTAAAAATGACCAGAAATGGAACATGAGATAACAATTGTAACAATTAGTAATTATTTACATTAAATTATTTGTAATATTAAATTCTATTCACATGTAATCCTAACTTAGTAATTATCAAGGTTAAAGATATTTGTCGTGTTTAATTATCTGAAAATGATTGATTTATTTATTTGAAGATAATAGTAATTTCGAAAATAAATGTAATTGGTTTGTATAATTCCATATGTTGACTTATAATCAGCCTTCAGTGAATAAGCTTAACTGCAAAGGTGACGAAGGAATAAAGTTACTCTCGACAACATAATTGCAGTATTCATAATTTTTTTTTCATATTAAATGTAAAATTTCTAGATATACTCGATTATAGTTTTATTATTATTTAGAGATAATGTTTGTTTGCAGTGGTATAATAATAATAATCTTGATGCAAAATAAAAATTGTGTTCTTTATAATTATTATTACATATTTCATACAAACTTTCGATAAGATAATTCCATTTTTCATGGATTTGCCCATAGTTTTATTTCCTCATAAATTGCGAATCGTTTAAATAAAATATAGAATATAATTATTATTTCTATTACAAACAACAAATGACTATAATTTTTTCTCTGTTACTATTACTTGCCTATTGTTAACAAGTCTGTGTTAACAATAGAGTTGTCATTTCGTTTTTTAGACATTCGCTATGTTTAATTAGTTATTAATCATCAGCGAAGTTTAATCATATATATGAACAGTTTCAAAATGCAAAAGCAATGTTTGATATGTAAAATTAACACATTACATTTACATACAAAAGCCTATGGTGGTATTAACCTTTAAATATTTATGCGAAGACTATTATATTTTCCAATGACGTTTATTTAAATGAAAATGTATCTCTTGCATAACAATATACAAGGGTGATATAACGGGGGAATGACTTTTCAATGAAATACTTATTTTAGGGTAAAAAAAATGTTTTTGGAAAACTGTCATTAAAAGTTGACATTTTCGTTAAATTTTCAGTTGACAAAGTGAGTTTTTTTTGTCACCTAGCTGCAAACAGTAGTTTATACGAGTCAATAATGATGGTTATTTTTCCCGAAAGCTGAATTTACAAATCGAGCCGCGAAGCGAGGGAGTAACTCAGCTCGAGGGAATAATAGTCATTATTGCGAGTTAGTATACACTATTTTATCTACGACTAGCTGAAAATTACTAAAAGAAAAACAAACATTATACTATAATATCGATATGGCGCTTGACGTTTTGACAGTTAGTAAAGTTTATCGTATCGACGATACGTTTGACAATCAGAATATCCGGGCTTGTTTATCGTTACTATGAACGCTGGTAAGACTATGTTTTTTTGGTGGAACGAGGGAATAATGTGACATAACGTTATCATTATTCCCTACATTGCGCCAATAAGATCAAGATCGGTCACATTTCATTATTCCCCGCGGCAATTATGAGTCCCATTATTAACTATTAATCACTAATATAATACCTACTTTATTGTTTAGTCGTAGATAAATACTTTTGTGTTCTAGAACGCCAAAGTCTTTTTCGTTCTAAAACATAAAACAACATAAAACATTTTTTCGAAACTTATTTACGAGGGATGTTTCCAAAATTCTGAGAATTTAGCTATAATTTTTTTTTTGTTGTCAATTTTCATCAATATTAATAGTTTTTCAACATAATCGCCATTTAATTGAATACATTTAGCCCAACGATAAATTAATTTTATTAAACCGTCCTCGAAGCACTTTTTCGGTGTCTCCTCAATCTGCCTATTTATGGCACGTTTTACGTCAGTTAAACTCTCAATTTTTTCGTTAGGATTGTAGACCTGTTTTATGTGAATCATTAGCAGTTATCTTTAATTTAATTTAAAATATAAATTAAAACGATTAGTTAAAATTTTCGCTTTATTAATAGGTACAGTAAAAGTCGTTTATAGCGTCCGCGTAGGGACCAAAACTTATAGACGTTATATCAGGATGGATGTTATTTCAATTAGCACCGAAACTAGTGTTAAATATCATGAATTTCAAATAAAAAGCAACGATAAATAAATAAAGAAAATTTTACATTTATTCGAACGTAAACATCTGTTCATTAAATGAAACTTAACATTTATTCAGACAAATTTATGTGACTAAACTACATTTAGCATTTTTAATAACAAGAAAGTTTACATTAAGTTTTAATCCGTAAATATAAAAATATGTAATATGTATGTACACATTATACAAAATACCGCCTAATTCTGAGCAAACGCAACGATGCGAATGTATGAATATTTCTCCCGCTTCGAATACAAATCCCCTGAACGCGTTTAGCCAATCACAAAACAGTCTATCGCGCAACGATTTGACAATTAATGTCACAAATTAGTGTCACCACTGTCACCCTATACGGAGTCTCTTAAGCGTTTGAATAGTGATCATGCCGCGTTATACACTAGAAGAGAAAGCCGAAATGATGAAATGGTACCACGCTGATAATTCTTATCAAAGAATATGTGACTTATTTGCCGGAGTTCCTAATGATACGTTCATTTTAGTATGCGCTGCAATAGAACTAAATTCAAATTTGACACATAGCGATATTTCCAACGATTTAGGCATATGCTGCTCTTCCGTTAACCGCATACTAAAATTAAATGGTTTTCGTAATTATAAATATTCCAAACATCATCAATTATTACGGTGATGAGTTTAAACGGATGAATTTCCGTTATTATATAATTAATTTCTCATTATGAACAATTTATTTTATTATCTGTAAGAGTAAATTTTTCTTTAAATTACTAGAATTTAATTTAGTTTTTATTTATTTCTGAAGTTTATTTAGTTTACTATGAATAGTTTTTGTTACCTTTATTATTAAAATTTAATTGATTAAATCTCTTGATGCCTTATTTGCAATTTCTTAACCGCTTATTAATAATTTTATTACGCTTTGTGTGACCATCGTCAATATAACGTATTGCAATTTATTTATTATAAAATCATTACAATAACAGGACTAAACAATTTATAGTCCTTTAATAGTAATTTGGTAATCAGATAATTTTTCTTACGCGGCTCCATAATATGTAAGTATGTATGACATATGACATCGATGTTGACACGCCTACAGCATTCAGGGGAATTCTATTTGGAGCGGGAGAAATATTCATACATTCGCATCGTTGCGTTTGCTCAGAATTAGGCGGTATATTATTTATGATTTTTTTTTTTGGAATGCAAATAGTCCGTTATTTTACACTGTTTTGTAGTTTTAAAATAGTATATTTAGAAACAAGTTTCATAAGGCACCATTTTGCCGCACGAGATCAGTTTACGAGTTTACTTGATATTTTATTTAAAAATATGAACATGAGTGACATAGAAACTAATATATCTTGTTGTCAATTGTATACAATATACGTTGTTTGTGTAGAGTACGTACATATATAATATCTGTCAAATGTACATAAATTCTTAAAATCAAATGACAGCATATGATATGATATTTATTTCTGTGTTTGAACAACGCCAACATTGAAAAATTAAAAAAAAGCGTATCGAAATGAGCTCATTTCGATACTGTTTTGAGTGTCATAATGAGTTCATTTCGAACGCAAAATAGAAAATAGTATATTAAAAAACGAGTTTCATAAGGCACCATTTCGCCGCACGAGATCAGTTTAGAAAACGAGCCGCTTGCGGCGAGTTTTCTAAAGAGCGAGTGCGACAAAAGGCCTTATAAAACGAGTTTTTTTATACTATTTTTTCTATTTTGCGTTTTTTACATCAATAAATTGCTTAAATTGGAATTATTTAATTTGAAAGTTCAGAGTTTAATTTTTATATAAAGCATGCAGTTGGTCACCTTGATACTTGACATTTTCAAATTTAAATCTTGCTATCCGCGAAGTATATTATAGTACATATTATTTATTAATTTTCGTTAACATTACTTGATATTTCATTTAAAAATATAAACATGAGTGACATAGAAACATATATATGTTGTTGTCAATTGTATACAACATACGTTGTTTGTGTAAAATACGAACATATATCATATCTGTCAAATGTACATAAATTCTTAAAATCATGTGACAGCAATGATATTTATTTCTGTATTCGAACAACGCCAACATTGAAAAATGAAAAAAAGTGTATGGAAATGAAGCTCATTTCGATACTGTTTTGGGTTTCATAATGAGTTCATTTCGAACGCAAAATAGAAAAAATCAATTAATGAAATCAATGTAGCAAATTCAGAAGTATCTAACGGGTGTTCATTTGAAAACTCTATCTAGTAGCATGTGATTTACTGAGAACATTTTGAAGTATGTCGTAAATTAAAATTTACTACTTAACCTACGAAGTCGTATATTTTGACAGTTTCATACATACAAATAAATAACAAATGTGATTGACATTATCAAATGTCATTTGGATTTACGTTTACGGAACAACAAACACATACTAATATATATGCGTCTTATTCTATCAAAATTTCAAAGTAACCTAGATTGACTTTTCAAATGAACACACGTTATAATTTCGAATGAAATTGTATTAACCAGAGCAATAATCACACCGCCTCCAGTAGACCTTTCCACAGTAGCAAACTTACGATCATATCATTAGAAAACGCAAGCGGCTCGTTTTCTAAACTGATCTCGTGCGGCAAAATGGTGCCTTATGAAACTTGTTTTTTAATATGCTATAATAGCCTCCAAATGTAGAATTCAGTCACTTATACTATACATATGTGTTATATATATTCCAAGTGATGACGTTGAATTATTCCTTGAATCTTTTGCAATTTTTTTCATGGATAAACCACTTTTATTCATTGAAGACTTCAACTTATGAAATAAATGCAGTATCTGGTCTTAATACTAAAGACCGAGAAAAACTGGCTAATAAATAATATTTGCTCCTATTTAGATCACTGAGATCTTAGTAGGAACTGTTAGTTAGATCACTGAGACCTAAGCTTTAACTCGAAGAGATCGTACTTGGAACTGTAGTGAGCTCTAAGAGATCTTGTTTGGAACTGTTTCTTCATTCCCTTATTTTTCGGCAAGAAAGTTTTGTCCCCGCCAGTCAAAGAGAGGGAGAAAACAATGAAATAGAGTATACGGAAATTTCCATAGCATTATTTTTACCTTTCCAAGAAAAGTATATGCTGTAGTTTCCAACGTCATAAATGTATTAAAATAAACAATATACGCCGGAAACCCTTAATTATAGAAAATAAAATACCTCGTAAAGTAATAAATATACAATGCACAGAGATAAGCTAATAGTTCGCAGAATCGCATTGAACCGAAACCATTTAACCTATTATAATAATATATAACAGGAAATATGTACAATAAAACTTATTCTATTATATTTATGCTTATTCAAATACATTTACATAATGGATGGATTAACCAGAGGGTTGTGCCTGTAATCAAATAAATAGTTTTTATGACTGTAGAAAATAAGACAATGAATAAATGTAATACCTGACCAGGCCTAAGGTAATTAACAATATTAAATATATCTGAACTCCAAGACCTTTTCTGTATACAATATATAATATTTACAATTTAAAACTAGGATTAAATATATTAACATAAATATACCTACATCTAAATAAAACTAAAAATACAAAATTAAATCTATTTTGGCCGAACAACGAGCATACAAATCTTAATTTACTTCACCCGGAAGTTTCTTCTTTTTTGGATTTTTGTAATTTGCAACAACTGAGGCAATATAATATAATATTAAATACTGACAATCGACTTCTGGATCTTGTTTTTTCTAACTTAAATTATAATCTTCGAATATCCCACGATGATTTGCTTTTGGTTCCTGAAGATGCACGTCATCCGGCTTTATCGATTAATATGGAAATTGCATCATCTCCTAATACAGTATACTCTCCTACGTCTGGGAGCAGTTCTTATAATTTCAAAAAAGCGAACTTTCATCAGCTTTATAATGATTTGCAGCAACTTGACTGGTCATTTTTTAGATAATATTGATGACGTTAACAACTCTCTAAACTGCTTCTATAACATTTTAAATAACACCTTTGAGTCCTCTGTTCCTAAACGGTCTGCTCGTCTTTCATCTTACCCATCTTGGTTTACTTTGGAACTTAAGCGAAATTTAAAAACGAAACAAGATTACCGGTATAAATGGAGATTAAATAAGAACCTCTTTTATCTTAGTGAGTACAAAAGAATGAGAAGCTTGACGAAGTTACAAATTTCCAGTAGTTATAAAGCATGTTTGAATGGCATAGAAACCTCTATCAAAGAAAATCCTAAAGAAATTTGGTCTTTTGTGCGTGCAAGGCAGGGTACTTCACGGATTCCTGGCAATTACTTTACAATGGAACTTGGACTGATTCACCTCAAGACATTGTCGATTCTTTTGCATCACATTTCTCCGTAGCGTATTCGGGTGCGGATATTGATACTGAACCTGATACTTTTACACTATTTGAGTCACTTGCCATCTACCCTGTAATACAGGAACGTGTTGAAAGTATTATGTCTACATTTCCAAACAAATGTACTGCTGGTGATGATCAAATTCCAAGTTTTGTGGTTAGAGTTTTGCTCAGTTCTTTCACAGCCGCTCACTAAAATAATTAACCTTGCTGTCAGAACGTCAACTTTTCCTGATAGATCCTGATAATTTTTTGGCAAGTTGTATATGATTCAAATTATCCTTTTGTTCGTTCCCATATATCACCTGTTTAACATGGTTTTATGGCAGGACGCTCGACTACTACTAATCTTGTGAGTTTTACCCAATACATATGTGAGGAGTTGGATTGCCAGGGGCAGGTTGATATTATTTATACAGATTTCTCCAAGGCTTTTGATATAATTAATCATAAACTTCTTATACAGAAACTTAATTGTTTTGGTTTGAATGTGGCTTTTTGTAAGTTAATCAACTTTTACCTGTCCAATAGATATGGATATGTTTTCTATAATGATTTTAAGTCATTTGAATTTGTTGCATTATTTGGAGTTTGTGTCCTTTGCTTTTTAATATATACATAAATTATTTGCTTCCATTAATGTCTTGTCAAGTATTAGCATATGCATTAAGCTTTTTCATTGGATACATAATCAACGCGATGTAGACATGCTTCAGGATAACTTGAGTGTACTGGCCAATTGGTCCGAAAGAAATAAACTTGTTTTGAACGTTAACAAATGTTATGCTATGACTTTCACTAGGAAAAACCGTCCATACTTGTCCTCCTATTATTTATGATTAAAGGCGGCAGACTATGTGCCCGGTGCATGGTGACATGAATCATGTCACCATGTGTACTAGATATTATTTTTCATTCCTCTCGCTTTGTTTACATATCGGAGCAGAAAAACATATATTTAGTAGTTTCCTAAATATTTCCATACATGCATTTATCAAAGAGATAACAGAATTTGAACATATATTTTACAGTTCTAAATCAAAATAAAAAAAAAACATTATTTTGTATTTCTAACAATGAACGAAACATTTATTCTAAAGAAAAAGTGGTATTATTGGCAATAACAGATGCACCTTCAAAACATATTTATATTATAGTATCGAAAATAATATTTAGTACACATGCTGACATGATTCATGTCACCATGCACCGGGCACATAGTCTGCCGTCTTTATTTATGATGTTCCACTCACCAGCATAAGTGAAATTAAGGATCTTGGTGTGTCATTTGATTCATCTTTATCGTTTAATAGTCACATTCAAAAAATTTGTTCGTCTGCCTCAAGAATGTTAGGATTTACTATCAGAACTTGTAAATATTTCAGTGATGTTGCGCTTCTGGAGTCTTTATATTTCGCTCTTGTTCTTCCTAAATTGGAATATGGGTCTGTTGTTAGGTTCCCTCATTATATATCGCAGCAACTTCCTATTGAGCGTGTACAGCGACGCTTTTTGAAATTCTTGATTTTCAAAAATACTGGAGTGTACCCAGACAGAAATGTTTCTTACGATGAACTAAGGCTACTTTTTGGGTTCCTGACACTCACTGATCGGAGGATTGAACAAAGTGCTCGTTAGTTATTTAAACTTGTCACGAATAGTATTGACTGCGCTGGGATATTAGGTGCTGTTCGATTATGTACCTTCAGTTAATACTCGCTATACGAGTACATTCAACTTGAGCACCCCGAGGAGTAACTTACTAATGAAATCACCTGTTTACCACATCTACAGCAATCTACAGCAATGTATTTACTGGTGAAATTATTAAATGAGTTTACGTGTGTGTTCCTAAGTATTTCATGACTGTCACATAATTTATTAATGTACACTTTTTGTTTATTTATGTCTATCTGTAAATTAACTTTTACCATATTTTTCTTTTTTTCTGTTTTGTCATATGTATGTATGTATTACACAGTTTTTGCCCTATTACTGAGTTGAGTCTGTTGGGCAAATAAACAATTATTATTATTATTATACAGTTTGTATCCAATTATCTGTAACTTGTGTATTAACACTTTGGCTTTCACCAGAAATTTTTCCAGGCACAATATTATTACCAGCTCGAAATCTCTTCATCCAACTTTCTGAACATTTATAATTTTCTTTATTTAACATCCTACCAAATTCTTCAGCTTTTTGTTGTAGCAGTGGCGAATTTATTGGAATTCCCTTGCTGCGCTTATCTTTAAACCACCGCAGCAAGGCAATTTCTACATCTTTATGAGAGCTTTGACGCATATTTTTTTTTTATTTAACAAATTGTCATTAAATGCGCCTTTAATTTTTTCTCGATTTCTCCAAATTGTCGTTACAGTTGAATGTGACAAGTTATGTTCACTACAGATGGCGACATTACCGTCACCATTTTCTAAACGAGCAATAATTGCACCTTTTTCCTCTATATAAAGCACCTTGCGCTTATTCTTAGCCATTTAAGTGTTAGTACTTAGCGCTAATATAGTTAGACGTGAACTAATACTCCATTCGCAAGTAGACATGCACAAACTTGTTGAGATCGGACGACATCATTGTCTGCATTGGACGCTATAACCAGTTGTAGCTCCTAGTACATAAAGCCGTTATATGCGACTTCAATGCTACTACCGACGACGCTATAAGCAACTTTATTTTATATTGATCTGATATGGAGGATCAATCAATACTATGAATGTTCGTTGTTATACGCAACTTTTCATTATTAGCGAAAACGTAATAAACGACTTTTAGTGTATTTGTTCATAAAACGACAATTGTTTCCCTAACACAGTGGCTTCGTCAGGTAGTTACGGTGGTGTGCATAAAAATCGCGTTCACCAATTTTTCAATATATTAAGTTGATTTAGATTGGTTTTGACTTATTATTTGTCAGTGTCAAACAACTGAAATGCCAAAATTAACAGAAAATGAAAAAGTTTTAATACTTTCTAAATTAGAGGAAAGATGATCTATTAGAAGGGTAGCAAATCATTATGGTATTAATAAAAGTACAGTCATGAGAGTGAACAAAAGATGGAAACATGAAAGAAGTATAAGAAGAAAGGAAAGTTCGGGACATAGAAAAAATTCGGCCATTGGTCAAGATCAGGGTTGTCCAAACGGTCAATCGCGATCGACCGGTCGATTGCGAGAGCTTTTGGAGTTGATCGCGAAAAAATAAAAAGTAATCACTCAGCAATTTCGAGTTCTCTGGAACATCATCTCTAGGCCGTCTCTGTCTCTCATTGAAATTTGCGAAACTCCCGAGGCAATGCAACTGCACAACGTTCGCCGACCCTTCCCGATTCTTCTCGAATTAGTCAGATTCAAATAAAAATCCGCGACACTATGCCAGTTATAACTGAGTAGCTGAATGACACGTAATATTTGAAAGGCAAAATGAGTGCGGCGAAAAAAGTAAAACGTACCATTTTAATAACGCTCCCAATCGTTATTAAAATGGTACGTTTTATTTTTTCTCTCTTAAATCTCTAATAAATCAATTAGAACATGGGAATAGAAAAAAAAGAACATTATCTCTCTATTGCTAACGTTACTAAGAGATGCTATCTATTATCTGTAATTGATTAATTACAATCTTTTTAATGTGGAAATATTCGATTTATCGTAGGAATCTCAATAAATTCTGTGTTTAGTTTGTTACTAACTGGGTATGGGGCTTATTAAACCACGTCATATTGTGATTATAAACTTTATTTATTTTTATTTTGCCTAAGTTAACAGGAGGAACTTGATAACTTTGCGAAGAGATTCCTTTGTTGTAAAAATTGTTTAACACAACTTGTTTCAGGGGGTTATATTTCATAGAGTTGTTAAAGATTTCATAATCCAAGGTGGTGATTTCTCAAACGGCAATGGAACAGGAGGAGAGAGTATATATGGAAGCACTTTTGAAGGTATAATGTATAGCATTCAGTAGTATCAAATGTAAATAACCAATCCAATTATATTTACATGTTGTCATGTGTTTAATAGATGAAAATTTTGAATTGAAACATGATCAGCCATTTCTGTTGTCCATGGCCAATCGGGGAAAAGACACGAATGGGTCACAGTTTTTTATGTGAGTCGTAGTACATTTGATAACTATCAAATTTTCTTTCATTATGTGTGGACGTATGAAAGTTGTAGTAACCACATTACGAATGATAAGTTTGAGTTGAAAAATTAGAATGTGTTACAGAACTTTAACTTCTGTTGTTCTGTAGCGCTGCATCTGATCCCGGCTAACCTGGCCTTGGCTGATCATATCTTGTCATATTTTGTGTTATAGTACGACGCAACCGGCCCCCCATCTCGACAAGTAAGTTTGGAGGTATTTATTGGGTACACAATTTTTAAATTGAAATGTATTTTTATAGTGTGCACGTGGTTTTTGGACGCGTCGTTGGAGGTGTTGATGTCGTACGACAGATCGAGTCATTACCAGTTGACGCTAACAGCAGACCTCTACAGGATGCAAAGATTACCCGTTGCGGCGAACTTGTTCGACAACAGAAAGGTAAGTTAATGTTTCGTACAAAATACTGTCCTCTACTGAAATTAATTGAGTGATAATTAAAATTTATTAATTTGCTATTTCATTTGAAGCTGTAAATATATATGCGCAACTTTCTATAAATTGTTTTAAGCTTGTAAATATGCTTTCTACACTTTACGTCGCTATTTTATTCGAATTTTTGCTAAAAAAAATCACTTTGAAATCATAGGGTGTCTTAAAAATGTATTTGGTGTTGCTATGGTGAGAAAATTAGTGTTTTTTGGGGAGTATATACTAGGTTAAGTAAATCAATTTCTTGTCATTGCGAAGCTATGTGTGGAAGTAGTCGATTTACTCTTTACTCTCTTTATACACATTCTAATGGTTCGATTTATAAGAGAGGTTAAGAGGGCTATTCAGTGCAGAGATAGAATAAACACGTGCAGTTGTACTACATCTATCCCCACTTGCGTCTAAATGTAAAGGGGAGGAGCCTACTTTACTATTTCTTTCTACTTACTTAGGTAAATAGGAAAATCTATTTCACTCTGATACATTGTTCAACTTAAATGTCAACATTTACGTTTTACGTACTCTAGTATATTAATGTGGACATGGTCTAGTGGGTAGGTCAGTAGACGATGAATCTGATGAACTGGTTTCAAACCGTATTACAGCCTATAACATCGTTGGCGTTGAGTACCTTGAGGTAACTTCGGAGTAATAACAGGTGGTCGATGCGTAGCGTTAGACACGTTACCATCCTAGTGTATCGTAAGGCTCAAGTCGTAACAGACCTACCGTGTTACAACTCTATGGACCTTCAAGTTATTATACACACTTTTGTATAAACAGTTCGGGTCTGTAAATTATTCTAAAACCATTATAGATTTGAAGCGGATTGACTCAAACCGTTAGAAATTAGGCTAAATATTTACGTCGAGCTTAAAAAGCGAATTTAAATTGATTTTAAGCCTGTTGAAAAATTAAGGATTTATTACTATCTTTATACTATATATATAAGACACGTTCAAGTTTTTTTTAAAGTGCGTCATCAAAGAATGAATTTAGTCATGTCTCTAACCAGTTGTGCACGAACGATGACCATATCTTGGTCGTCGTCAAAACGGTGTCTCTCAATTCTTCCTTGAATGGCCCAAACATGTGATAGCCACACGTGGGGACAAATTTGGATAATAGCGTTGATGTTCGACTGTTTCACAATGAATATTATCTAATTTTTCTCAGCTCAAAGTAGCTGTGTTTAGTCGGGCGTTGCCATAAATAAAAAATCACACTTCGTGTTTGTCCTCAGGATGCCATTTTCGTTTCATGAACGGTAGTGCGCAGCTCATGAAATAAATAAGTTAGTAGTACACCTCTGTAGTCTCCCAAAAAAGGTTGCAAGGACTTTCCCTGCAGGAAAGCGAGTCTTGGGTTTTCAAAGATAGTGCTTCTCTAGATCGCCACAACTTCATCCTTGCCTGGTTTGATTCCAGAATCTAATGATGCACCCATGTCTCATCAAACGTAACAATATGACTTAAAAAATTACTCTATCTCTGCTCGATATCGCGCCAAGGATCTGCCTAGCATGAAAAGACGATTTGCGCTTTAATTTTTGGTCAGATAACCTAACTGAATGATTAAGTACTCTTGTACATATCCTGATCTTTGCAGTACTTTCTCATACTTTAAGGCATCAGTCATCTTCAATCTTTAATCAACACACGGGTCTCATGAGTTTTGTTTCATGATTGCTTGTCTAGGGTTGGCGTGAATGACTTGCTGTCCACTGATTCTCGGACACTTGAAAATTTTTTATAACTTTAGATTCTTAAAACGGGGTTTTCAGCAAGTTGGATATTTTCTTTTTGGCATCCGCCATGCCACCCCTTTCGCCTTTCATCCTCGTATATTAGTTTTGGGACACTCATGGCGAGATAAACAGTTAGAAACCAAGATTTGTTCGGACCCGAAATTCTAGAATTACAAATTAGTGTTACGTTTGAACTTGAATTTATAATTCAAATTCCGTTCCAAACTGTTCTGGCTATTATAACCTGAGCGCAGGTGTTTCAAACTGTAGATTGTCCTGAGCATGCGTGAATCGGTGCGCGTCTGATTGTGTTTCCTATTTTTGTTGTTTAACTGCAGGTCATATATCCCCGGTTGTTAGATTTTTTTGCTTGATTATTTAATTTTTTAATTAAATTAATTTGATCATCTGTGGTATATAATTCTTTCATTTCTTTTGGACATAATTTACTTTTATTTAAATATTCGTCAAGAGTTTCTGTTACTCATTTTACTTTGAATGTATTCTTCGCTTGGTTGTGCATTGTAGCGTGGCCAACATAAGAAGTCAAGCATAATTACTTTTTTTTGCAGTGCTATCAAAATTCTTTGTAATTCGTCCGCTCGAACCTTTTAAAGAAAGCCAGAATCTGAACTTGCGAACATGCGCAGTTAAGTGCGAATTCCAAATACTGGAACAGTTCCAAATTACTCAGAACTCATGGTTTCGGACAAACCTCATTGCGTTATACTATTTAGTAAATAAATTTCAGTCATAGATGTTATACAAAATTATTTAAACTGCTAAAGTAGTAGCAATCTTGACGTCGTTTTATTCTTTATTTACAGCAAAAAAGGAAAAGAAGAAGAAAAAAGTAAGTGATGAAGAAGGAGCAGAGTCGGAATCGGACAACGGCGAAAAGAAAGGGAAAAAGAAAGTGAAAAAGGAAAAAAAGAAGGATAAGAAAGAAAAGAAATATAAGAAAAAGTAAGTATATTATTAATTTCTTATATTTATATTATATTTATATTATATTTAATTTCTTCACACCCCATTTTTAATATTTTTTATATTATTAAAAATACTTTTGTATTATTAATTTGCTATAATTATATTATACTTTTTCATGTTTGCTTTTAACATTTCTTCATCAAGAATAGTGTACGTTAGTAGATAAGCAATAGGGTTTCAACCGCAAAATCCCATGTACTTATGGAGGTTCATTTTCACCTTTCAAAGTCATTTGTAACGTCACAACTTAGTAACGCGACTAATTTCACGTTGTTTAGGCCTGTTTTGGAAACAGAGGTAATCAACTTAAGTTAACCGCGTTACTCAGCTGTGACACCACAGTTCAAATGACATTGAAAAGCGAAAATGAACTTCCTACTGATTCACAACCGTCTTTGAATTTCTTATGCCACTTAAACAGTCTACATCGTGATAAACTATCTTCTGGGTATGCAGTTTTAATAATTTCAAAAGTTTCAGTTGGAGTTTTATCCAACTGAATACAAAGTTTTGTCGAACTTTTCTCCACTCTCATTTCTTCGATGGGTACGTCAAACACTGACAATTCAGTAATTAACGTATAAATGCCAAAAGTTAAATCAAAGCCTACTTGAGCATAAGTACATTAGAGATGGGAGTTTCACATTCTATTCTTTGGGTTATAAAATTCTAATTGTCAAAGAAATTATAGCACCAGTCTTGTTATATTTTGATATACTCCCGGATTTGTAAAATTTGTTTCAATTTTCATTTTGTATAAATCTCACTTCTGATTAGCTAATATACAGTGTGTTGCCGGATAGGTGTCCCAATAGGAAAAACACTTTTATTGTAGAATTTTATTTATTTGTGTATCTTCAATCAAGCAAAAACTTTAATAAATAATGGTTTTTTTCCATAAATCTACAATAAAAATGTTTTTACTATTGGGACACCATTCTGGGCAACACACTGTAGACTTACCAGTAATTCTAACCATATGTCATCCATATTTATGTAAAATATTTTAACCCAAAAAAATGAACATAAATCGAATGACCAAGCAAGTCAATTTTTCCGGGTTGCCAAATTTGCTTCAATCATTTACGAGGGAAGATCAGTAAGTACCCGTGTTTGAAGACAGGTGGCGCTGCTGAGGGAAGTTGGCATTACCGTCGTGTACTACCATCTGTCAGACAACACCATAATAAATTTCAGACTGATTCATAGGTTAATTTTTATTTGACAGCCAGTTGTATCACACGTGTTTCGAGTTTCTCGATAAAATGGAAAAAGAGCAATATCGATCTGTAATTCGCTTTTTATTTTTGGATGGGAAAACATGCGAAGAAATAAAAGCGAAGTTGGATGCTGTCTATGGGGACCCTTCACCATCTATGACAACCGTAAGATATTGGTTCAACGAATTTAAACGTGGTCGTACATCTGTTTTTGATGAGGAGCGCCCAGGCCGCCCGGCAGACGTGGTTACCGAGGAAATCGTTGAAAAGGTCCACGACATGATTCTCGTTGATCGCCGAACGAACGTGCGCGAAGTAGCAGAGGCCGTAGGCGTGTCGTACGGAACGGCAATTCATATTTTACATGATAAGTTATCGGTGAGAAAGGTGTCGGCCCGATGCCGCGATTGCTTACGGTGGACAACAAGCGGATATGGTTGTCAATGTCGAAGCAGTGTTTGGACCTCTTTAAGAGAAATTCGCAGGAGTTTTTGCGTCGAGTCGTCACCGTTGATGAAACCTGGATCCATTATTATACGCCAGAGTCCAAGCGACAGTCAAAACAATGGATTTTTCGGGGTGAATCTGCTCCGAAGAAAGCAAAGACGGTCCCATCGGCCGGAAAGGTCATGGCCACGATTTTTTGGGATTCCAACGGAATAATCCTCATGGACTTTTTGCAGAAAGGAAGAACGGTCACGGGGCAGTACTACAGTGAATTATTGGACCGATTCGATATAAAATTGAAGGAGACACGGCCCCATTTGGCTAAGAAAAAAGTGCTGTTTCACCACGATAATGCACCAGCACGTTCATCCAGAATTGTCGCGGCAAAGTTGCATGAACTGCACTACGAATTGCTGCCGCACCCACCGTACTCGCCTGACTTGGCTCCCTGCGACTTCTTTCTGTTCCCCAACATGAAAATGTGGCTAGGGGGAAAAAGATTCAGCTCAAACGAGGAGGTTATCGTCGTGACAGAAGCGTATTTTGCAGAGTTTGACAAATCGTATTTTTTGGGGGGGTTAAAGAAATGGCAGAAACGTTGGGAAAAGTGTATTGTACTAAAAGGTGATTACGTTGAAAAATAAATAAAAAATTTGTGAAAAACTTGTGTCTTCTTTCCTAACACGGGTATTTATTGATCCACCCTCGTATAACCACTCGGTAGTTGCATGCTTTGTTTGTCATAATGTTATATCTTCCACATTTTGTACATTATTTGTTATATTAATATAATCCAACGCTCTGCTCTTCCTTTTAAAATGTTGCTTATTTACGTAAACTTTACATTTTCCTATTATCTTCGTTATACTTTTTCTTTGCAATTTCACTTATTTTTAATCTCTGTAAATAAATCAAATAAGTATTTACGAAAAATAGAAATTTATTCTTTCATTAAAGTATGCCTGGATGATTTGTTATGGTTCTGTTATAAATCATATTTTCATATTTAAATTATTCATACAGAAAAGAAGCAGGAAGTGACGAAGAAGGTGAAGTAAAAGATGACGAAGTTCATCCATTAGCCACTGTTTCAAATATCAATCCAGAAGATATACCTGATGTACCAGTAAACAGATTTTTAATGCGTGGCGTTTCTAATCGAGATAAAAAAGATGAAAAGCATAAAGATGAAAGACGACCTCTTAATCGTAACGACAGATTTAATGACAGACGTAATTGGGACAGAAGAAACTTTAACAGAAGAGAGAAGATCCCAAATACCACAAAAAGTGGAAGGGTTATTAAAGGGCGAGGAGTATTTGTAAGCATTTTATTTTTCTTAGATATATATTTGCATTAATGTTCTTTTAGCGTTACAGAACTCCTTCCAGAAGTAGATCGCGCAGTGGTACTCCTGTACATTGGAGACAAGAAGAAGCACGGGTTATTAAACTTTCAGATTATCAGAGAATCGAGGCCAATCGTAAGCAAAAGGAGGAGAACCGATCTAAATCGGAAACACGTGATCGAAGTCACACTCCAGATACCGACACTGACAAGCAATACAAAACCTCAACAAAAAAACAGAAAATCGATTACAACGCTCTTGATTACGAAGAAAATCAATCAGAGGAAGATAATGAGCTTCCTCGTAAACAAGTCCCTAGTTTGGTCCAATATCCGTTACCAGGCAGTTTCCATCCAGTAGAAAGACTAGTGACGGAAAAAGGAACTGAAAATAATGAAAAACAAACGATGATGAATACTGGTGCCACTGAAGAAGCTATGATACCGAACAAACGTTCAGAAGTGCTGGCAATGGCGTTGGGTGTTCAAATTAAAACTGGCGAAGATCCACCCACGGGAGAAATTACGATAAGTGGATACGATAAAAAGAACAAAATGAAAGAGAAATTTGAGATGCAAGAACAAGCAAAAATAGAAAAAGAGAAAGCTATTCATGAAATAGAAACAAGAAAAAGAATTTACGAAAATAAACGAATAGAACGTAATAAGTTTGAAAATGAAAAACCGGAAAGACAAAATGATCGAATATACAGGAATGGTAGAAATGACATGGATCGACGTAGAAATTTCAGAAGAGGCGTATTTGATCGGAGACCAAACAGAGATCGCATGTGGAGATTTGATGATCGTTATGGTAGAAAAGACAATGGCCGTTATGCCAGGTCAAGAAGGAGCAGATCCAGAGAGCGTCGGAGATCGAGATCTCGTGATAAATCAATACCACGACGGTCTAGAAGTAGAGATAGGAGGTCTAAGCGAAGGTCCAAATCATCTCAGAGTTCCACTGAACGTAATCGATTCTCTCCTAAAGAAGAGCGACCAAAGAAAGAACCCCAAAAAGAAGAACAAAAGGAACCACCAAAGAGGGTTGAAACCGAAGCTGAGAAATTTAAAAGAAGAGCGGAACAGCTTATATTGCTTAAGAAAAAAATGGAACTGGAGTTGTTAGAGATGAAGAAAAAACAAGACGAGGAGCAACGCGAGAAGCAGTTATTATTACTAGAAAAGCAAAGAAAAGCACGAGAAGAAGCTGAAATGTTAGAAAGAGCCAAAAAAGTTCAGCGCAATGCTGTCGAAAAGGAAAAATTGTACAAAGCTGTTAAGGTTATTCATGAAATAGATAAGAAACCAGTACGAAGAAGTCGCGCTTCGAGTTCAAGTTCTAGTAGTTCGAGTTCTACTTACAGCAGCGATACATCTGGAAGGTAAATTAGTATTCCGTAAGTGGTTAACGTATATTAATGTGTAAATTTACAGTTATAAGCGCAAATCCCGTCATCGTTCCAGAGGTAAGAGAAGTTCCAGCAGTAGCGGAAATCCAAGACGTCGAAGAACACGTACTCCTCCAAGAAGGGATAAAAAGAAATGAGTCCCATCAGTACATATATAATCATAACATTTTAATTCATGTCTTCTTATTTTCCAATTGTTGGGTTTATTGTCAATACATGTTACATACACTCCATTAAATAAACAAATATCTTTTATGAGAATATATATTTTATTGAAATGTGTAAAAAACACGAAGTATTGCCCCATAACGGTTAGAGTCGGCAAGTTTTCTCATGGCACTTGCGCAGATACGGGTTTTGAACAAAAATAAAAAGGTATATGTATGTACAATCTTAGTTATGTACAGCGACAAAGAAAAAAAGCGGCGAAATATATAAAGTGGAACCTCGCTTTACGAGTGTAAATCGCTCCCGAACCTTATTCGTAATGCGAAACAAGTTTTCCCGTTTAAATGAATGTAAAATATGATAATGCGTTCCATGCCGAAACAAATACTCAAAAGATTTGACATATAACGTTTATTCATAAATATCGTATGATCAAAAAGTGTTTGGATCGCTATTGCCGTGGAATTTACGAGATATCTATGAAATTATTTATTTCTCAATTAGTTTTGACATTTACTTGACAACTTTTAAGTCGGCTGGCTTTAAAATATACATAAAATGCAACTAATTACCATAACCTAAAATCTATTTTATTTGTGACATATTGCTGTGAACTGTGCCTTTGCTTATGAATGCAGTTCACAACAAATGTCCGGATAAACTCAGTCGTCTAATCTTCTAGCTGGAATCTTCGTACCTCAGGTCTTGCTCTAACAAGCAAGAACGCGTAAAGAAAAATACAAAAATAGCATTAATAAAAGTTCTGTTTTCCTTAATAATATTTATTTAAAAAAAAATCCCTTTACCGAATGTAAAGAGAGCTAAAGCCAGAATAACTAAAGCTAGGAGGAAACAGTCTGTGTGATAATTACACGCACACAGAGAAAACCCCCCCCTGTGACTCGCGAGCAAACATAAAAGCTAATAAATAATTAAGAAAATTGTCAAATTTGACCTCTAAATTATAACCCCTAAATTCAAATGTCAACAGAAACCAAACTATTGACTACGCGTGTCAAAATTAAGATCATGCGCAACATAACATGATAAAATATATATATATTCCCTCCAAAACCAACCTGACTACAAAACGATCTCGAACATCTTGACATAACAAAAAAAACTCCCTCACAAAAACATGACAATTTTCTTGAATATTCATATACTACTTTAATATCAAAATTATGAAAATTATAATCTATAAATACAATCATCAACAAATTATCGTACTAGCAATTATATAAAACAAATGTGTCCTGTACTTACATCGATATAAACACATTTACACAAAAACTAAGCGAGATATACCAATACCTAATTATAAATGAAACAACGAGATCACAAATCCTCGTAAAAATTGTAAATGAATTTAAATGCACAAATAAAAGCACTACAAATCAAATAACCCAACTTTAATCAAATACATCAAGACAAAAAATGAAGTTTTTTATCCATCCACATGCTTTACTAGCTCTGGTATCTCTGTCGAAAATACCCCGGAAAATCTCGTACATCGGGCACATATAGTACATAATTCTACCGAGTCCACACATTTTCAGTCTAAAATAAAATTGTACAGTCCCGATCATAATAATAAATTCAAACATTATAAACATTTAAATATACACAATAAAATAAAATATATTTAATTACATGTCAAAAACAATATAATGTTCAATATAAATCTTCGTTTCTTCGGGGAAAAATCCATTACAATATGTGTACTTAAAACTACAGAAGTAAATAATTGTATAGATGGTTTTTACACTTCATGGCTATCGCTAACCAAAGACTTTTTGATCATATGTTATATCTATATTTATATGTATATTCTTGAAGAGCGGGGATCATCTTAATATCTTCTTATTTCGCGGAACTAATCTGGAATACAAATTCGATTTATACAAAACAGAAAAAACATTATTGTTGCTACATTGTTTGGGTGATGCTTCTCAACTTACGTTGCAATAGTTTCTCATACTTTCAGCGTTTCTCTTATTGCATCAGAAGATTGTTGCTTTTTTGTTTCTTTCTTGTCCTCCTCTGATAAACCCTCCTCCACCACTTCTTGCCGTGAAACAATACAACTCCATAAGCTCGTCGGTGGTTAGCTCTTGGCTATGCCCTTCCACAAGCTGATTGATATCATTGTTATCCACCTCCAGTCCCATGATTACGGTTAAAGACACAATCTCGTTAACTATAGACTCCTCAGGTATTGTGTCAAACGCCTCCAAGTCACGACAACGCACTCTGGCCAAGGCTTCTTCCAAGCAGAAATGACGGCTTTCTTAGTAGTTCCTATCCACGCCTTTTCGATCAACTTGTAACAGGCAACGATGTGGAAGTGAAAGTGAGATTGGTCCCTTCAGGGCCCTCAAAACAATGCTCGAAAAGTGCTTTAGTGTAGAGTTTCTTAAAGTTGGAAATCACCTGCTGGTCCATAGGCTGGAATAATGGGAGGCAGAAACTGGATTTTAATGAACTTAAATTCGTCAAGGAGGTCATCTTGTAGGCCTGGAGGATGTACTGGAGTGTTGTCCATAACAAGCAAAACATGGAGTAGTAGATGCATTTCAAGCAAATATTTTTTTACAGAAGGGCCAAACACTTCATTAATTCAAGCAGTAAAGAGGTCACGTGTTATCCAAGCTTTATTGTTTGACCTCCACTTCACATTTAGCCTTCGTTTCTGTACTTTACACTTACTGAACGGTCGTGGAGTTTCTGAATGGTACAGAAATAGTGGTTTAATTTTCAATTCACCGCTTGCATTGGCACAAAATGCAGCGTGAGACAATCTTTCATTGGTTTATGACCCGGCAATGTTTTCTCCTCTGCTATTATATAGGTTCGCTTCGGCATCTTTTTCCAGAAGAGACCGTTACATAATAGTTAAATAATTGTTGAAGCAGGTACCCCTCAAAATCTGCGAGCTTCTTGAAGTGACCGTTGAAATCTGCTGCCTTCGTATCAAAGCTTGTTGCTTCACCATGCCTCACAACGCTGTGGATACCGGTTCTTCTCTTAACTTCTCGAACCATCCACGACTTAAGCCATTGAAGATCCTAACGAGTCGGCAAAAATCACTTTCGTCTTCTCACAGATGATGTTCTCATTAATAGTGTCGCCTTACAATTGCTTTTCGTTAATCCATATAAACAGCAATCTTTCAACATCGTCGAGGATACGTAACTGTTGTATCGTTATTCTTGTCACTCCATTTGAAACATCCATCTCCCTATTCTTGAGGATAGTGCAAATCGTTGATATAGACCGATTGAACGTGTTAGATCAGCCACGCTCATACCTCTTCAATGATTTTACGTTTCATTTCTATGCTTATTTTTATTCTCTGATGGCTATCTTGCTACGGCTTTGTCTTCGGTGACATTTTTGCCAGAATTATTAAATATAAAATAAATTAACACAATGCTTTGTTGTTTTTAAAGTTTACACAAAAAGAATCACAAACAGTAAATATGCTTTTGAACACGAGTTCCTAAAAATATGTTATCACAAGCGGCAGTAACACACTAGCGCAACGACTGCGAAACATAAACTGATGTAGCATCCACATAATCCTGAACTTCCCCTGTCCTCGTCACTGGTTATGCGAGACAATTTTTTTCAATTTACTTTGGTCGTCATGAGGTGCTCATAAAGCGAGGTTCCACTGTATGAGTAGTGCCTTCATACAAAAAAATCACGGTCCAATGTTCATGTAGTAACGAGAAAATTATTTTTCTTTATTCGAGTCCGGCTCTGTCGCAGTTAATAATGGGCAAAACTGCTTCTAGTGACAACCATTTTGATAATTGACAGCTGATTTCTATTCAGCCCCTTTTGCCATTTCAAAATGAACAGATTTACACCAGGACAACGTTAGTAAATTGTGCAAATTTATTTTGAAAATCGTGGTTTAATTCGCGAAACTTACTGTGTGCTACATCTATTTTACGGTCGACGTAATAATCGTACATCGGAGCAAGTTATTCGAGCAACCATGAAACGTTTGCGCACGACGTATACTCTAATTGATAATACGCAGAGACGTATAGCGCGCGCCGAAGAAGTGTTGCTGCTATAGAACGCGGTGTTGAGGAAGGCCCAAAAGAGTTTATTCGGCGTCGTGCATTGCGGGATTTAAATGGAGGTCCATGAGAAGTTCAGTTTATAACGGGACTGATATTGTCAACGACGACGATCTTCGGCAACCTATTTTTGAAGCTGCGGCCCGTGTATTTCGAAAATTTATCGATCATCTCATTTAAGCATTCCACCTGTTTCACACAAATCTGTCCTTTTTGCGGCTAAGAAATTGTAATTTAAAAAAAGGCAAATAAAACACAGGGAAAAAAATATATGAACATTCGATTAAAAATTGCAAATATGATTTATTATTTCTCTGCGTGAATTTAATATTAAGACAAATTCCATATCACCACAAAACTGTTATGCCGTTTAAAATTTTTAAAGAAACTCTGTATTGTTTTTTTTTCGCGATATTACAAAGGTCAGGCCATTGACCTACTTATAAATAACAACTAATGCATAAGAATATTTATATATAGGAAATGAATGAATACATGTTTATAAAATTTCACACAAAGACGCATTACATTACTGAAACTTGAAGGGGATTTTTTGTGAACTTAAACAAATAAATGCCTTAATTAAGAATTGCTGAAAAAACAAGTCAATCAACGGGAAACGTACAGACGCGTTTCGTTCTGGTTGGAACTTTTCAATGCACGGCATTCCTCGAAGACGGACATTGCTTTTCATTTCTATACTTTCTGTATATATAGTTAACATTTTGAACTTACTGCAAGTGAGAATTAATGAATATTAAATCTCATTATTACATGTAAATGTCGACTTATGTGATGCGTTCATAACTACAATCCGACAAACTAAGTTTGTACCAGTATGCAGAACACACCCTTTCGCGACAACGAACTTCCTGGTAATTAGGTTAATTAAGAATTGCTGAAAAAACAAGTCAATCAACGGGAAACGTACAGACGCGTTTCGTTCTGGTTGGAACTTTTCAATGCACGGCATTCCTCGAAGTCGGACATTGCTTTTCATTTCTATACTTTCTGTATATATAGTTAACATTTTGAACTTACTGCAAGTGAGAATTAATGAATATTAAATCTCATTCTTACATGTAAATGTGGACTTATGTGATGCGTTCATAACTAAAATCCGACAAACTAAGTTTGTACCAGTATGCAGAACACACCCTTTCGCGACAACGAACTTCCTGGTAATTAGGTTAATTAAGAATTGCTGAAAAAACAAGTCAATCAACGGGAAACGTACAGACGCGTTTCGTTCTGGTTGGAACTTTTCAATGCACGGCATTCCTCGAAGACGGACATTGCTTTTCATTTCTATACTTTCTGTATATATAGTTAACATTTTGAACTTACTGCAAGTGAGAATTAATGAATATTAAATCTCATTCTTACATGGAAATGTCGACTTATGTGATGCGTTCATAACTACAATCCGACAAACTAAGTTTGTACCAGTATGCAGAACACACCCTTTCGCGACAACGAACTTCCTGGTAATTAGGTTAATTAAGAATTGCTGAAAAAACAAGTCAATCAACGGGAAACGTACAGACGCGTTTCGTTCTGGTTGGAACTTTTCAATGCACGGCATTCCTCGAAGTCGGACATTGCTTTTCATTTCTATACTTTCTGTATATATAGTTAACATTTTGAACTTACTGCAAGTCAGAATTAATGAATATTAAATCTCATTCTTACATGTAAATGTCGACTTATGTGATGCGTTCATAACTACAATCCGACAAACTAAGTTTGTACCAGTATGCAGAACACACCCTTTCGCGACAACGAACTTCCTGGTAATTAGGTTAATTAAGAATTGCTGAAAAAACAAGTCAATCAACGGGAAACGTACAGACGCGTTTCGTTCTGGTTGGAACTTTTCAATGCACGGCATTCCTCGAAGACGGACATTGCTTTTCATTTCTATACTTTCTGTATATAATATATACAGAAAGTATAGAATTGAACGCATCACATAAGTCGACATTTACATGTAAGAATGAGATTTAATATTCATTAATTCTCACTTGCAGTAAGTTCAAAATAAATGCCTATTTGTTTGTTCAATCGACAACATATAATTTCATTTATTTAGATTCAATCTGAATACAGGACCGTATTTGAAAAGTTTGTGTTCCTAAATTTTCGCAAAAATTAAAGTTTGGATAGATTAATTTTTTTTTTTTTTTGAATTTCTGTCTTACGTATCTATTGCCTAGCCATATCATATTTAACATTATTGGAACTTATATTGCTTTATATACATTTTCGTTGCCTGTTATTATATTTAATGTGTAATTTATGTTTCTTTAATTGATTTTAATAGTGAATATTGTTAAAATGTCGTTTCCAAGGTCTTCCAGTTAAAAATTTAATAGTCCTGTTAGTTTCGTAATTAAACTCAATCAATAGCTGATTAAATTATAGCAAACAAACTTCTCGGAGAAAGCTAGAGATAATTTTGTTCTTTAAAAGGGTAGCTAAACTAAATATATATGGAAACCACGGCTCCCAATCATCATTACGTGTCTTTTCTAAAGTAGTGGTAAATGAGAATGGAGTCGGTATCACATAACTTTAGTACATTCTAACATTAATTCGATACAAAACATAAAACTAAAAAACATAATTGTTTTTACGTCAGGTTGGAGGAAAATAAGTAAGTCACTTACAATTGCAATCAAAGAAAGTCTACAAAATTTATATTTACTACCAATGTCATGGTAATGACACTTATGACTTAAAATTCTTAATTCCTATCTGTATAAGATTGGTTAACTCTTGTTATCTTTCTTTTCTGAAAGACGAATGACGGTGTTTTAAGTTAATCGCCTATTTATATCTTATTACAGTTAAGTAAATAGGCTATGGATTATTTGTGGTTATTAGAAGGATGGTAGGTCTGGTCTAAAATTTTTTATTATTTTGAAAAGTTATAGCGGAAACCTAACAGTTTTATCTTAATCCTATTAAAAAGTAGTTCATACCAAACTTAATTTAAAATCTCATTTAGAACTTGTTTTACATTGTCAGGTATATGCTTCGGAAATTGTATATCGAAATCAACTATTAGATCACCCCTCCTTGATGGTTCTTTAGGAAACGGTAGACCCTTTCGTTGAAATAGTCGTATTGTGTGTGGTGTTAGTACTTCATGATTAAAAAGTAAGGATAGAATTTCACTAGTTAAAGTCGGAATTTTAACAAGGCATCCACATAAAGCTTCCTTAAGGCTGACTTTTGCTGTATACTTTATATCACTACCCTCTCGTCTAAAAATACCGTGAGGCTTATCTTTAATTATAAACACAATGTCAGCAGGAATTCGATTTTTGTTATGATCCCCTTCTTTTGAAAACGTAATTTTTGTTCCAGCTTTCCATCCAGGTTTCACATTAATTATTAAAACTTTGTCTTCTCTAGTAGTGGAACCATCTGTCAATATAATTTTTTTATTAATTTTCATCTTTTTCATGCATCCCGTATTAATCTCCTCCAAAGAGACAAATAGTTCATATTCGATTGGTGGATCCTGCTGTTGTTTTTTTCTTGTCGGACTTTGTCTAAATATAGTACTTCTAAATGAAGAAAATGGGTCCTCGTCATCACCACCAAAAGTAAAACCAGAATTGCCGAATCCTGCTTCAAAGAAATCATCAAATGGATTGACATTACCAAAAAATTGAGCAAACGTAGCTCTAGGATCTCCGTGGAATTCATAAGAGAATCCTGCAGGACCGCCACCAGTAGTACTGCCTTTTAAACCGTCTTCGCCATATTTATCGTATACCTCACGCTTTTTCTTATCTGAAAGAACTTCGTATGCCTCCGCTGCTTCTTTAAAGATTTCTTCGGCTCCAGGTGATTTATTCTTATCCGGATGGTATTTTAAAGCCATTTTTCTATAAGCTTTTTTGATATCGTCATCGTTAGCGTTCTTATTTATTCCAAGTATTTTGTAATAATCTTTTCCCATTGCAAGTTACCGGAATATATTTTATTTGTATTCTTTAAATTTGATCAGAATGGAAATTTCTTTAGAATCAAAAACGTCAACGTAGACATAATGAATATCAACGCATACTATTTGACATTTCTAAATTTGACGTTATTGAAATTGCGAAGTTATTCAATGATAAACGGAAAATATAGAAGTGGGATAATAGTTCCGTAAGTTTTACGCGTCAGATAGGTGATTTTCAAACTATTTTAAAGTTGAATGATGATTGGTTGGTGATTGATAAGAATTTTGTTGGCGATCGCCTTCTTTTACCATGCTCAACTTCATTTGTAAAAAATAAAACAGCAACTAAAGGGTCAAATGAAAATATCTATACTAAGAAACGCAATTCGATTTTTGTTGCTGGCGCCATCTATCGTCCAATTAAATTCAAGTTAATTGGGTGGATGAATATGTTTTTTATTTGCGTCCTCTATAATCAATTTCTTTATTCTTATTTTTTTCTGAACTCCAAGGACACTACAATACTATAGTTAACATATAGAGTGACAAAAAGTGATCACTGGGTGATTTTTAATACTGCCTTTCTATTGGTTCTTATAGCTGCATAAAAATCCCACAACAAAGGATTTCGTATGTTTGTGAGGTACGGTCGCGGCCCTTGAAAACTCAGACACTCGATTTTGACGTGAATGTCAAAAATTCAAAATTTTGTAATGTGTAAATCTAATTTGCAGCAGTCATTTTGATGGCAATGTCGCATTTGACTAATCCATAGTTAAAATGCCGCAATTATCAGAATTACAAAAATCTATTATCAAAACTAGATTGAGAGACATATATATTATGTTTTGTATTCTAATATTCAAAATATTTTTGAAATTTAAGTAAAGCAGGACAGTATCTGCAGTTTTATTAATATTTTTTTTTTAATTTACAATTTTTACAATACATTTTTCATTCTACGCTAATTGGTTGAGTAATGTTTAAAAAAAGTTTACACCGCTTAAAATGTTTTTGTATTTAAGTGGCTTGAGTTTTCAAGGGCCGCGACTGTTCTATCGGCGCCTAAAAAAACATGTACTATCGTGAGCAATTGAAAGTTAACACTTGTTTATGTTGGCATGTCGAAATTTCAAAATTTATCTAATGTATACAGTACTTTTGAAGTGTCAGTGTCAGCATTTAATCATAACATAAATGACATTAGCTTGACAATTTGGTAAAATTTACGCAGCTATAATAGTGCGTTTACTTTCAATTGCTCACGATAGTACCTACACGAGTATTTTGTTTCGTGTAAATCTGAACGCATCTGACAACTAACATGAGACAGTTAAATAAAGTAATTTAAAATGTCAAATTTGAACCAGTTTAAGAAGTATTTTTGATAACGCGAGGGGCGGACTGTTAGCAGAATTGCTGGCGAAGTAAACATTAGTAAAAATACAGTGCAACGAGCTAAAAAACGTTTGCAAAATGGAGTCTTTCTCCGAGAAAAAGGTTCAGGACGCCGACAAATATTATCTCGGGAGCAAGATGAAGAACTGGTAAATTTGATTAGAAAACACCCCTCTGATACATCTATGAGAGCAAAAGAAGTAACTAATTTTCCAGGTAGCATTAGAACAGCCCAAAAAAAAATTGCTGAAACGGAATTAAAATACTGCTGTAGTGCAAATACGATATTTTTGACGGAAGATAATAAGCAAAGAAGGTTGGCATTTGTTCAGCAATATGTTAACCAGCATGATATTTGGAATAAAATAGTTTTCTCAGACGAGAAAACTTTTCAGTCCTTTCATAATGGCCATATTGGTGTGTATCATCCGGCAATCGAAGTGGTCATTTTTCTGTGAACGTCTGGGCATAGATTAGTGCGAGAGGTCCAGGTGTATGTAGTATATTAGTTGACAAATTATGTGGTGAAGTGTATAGGATAATTTTAGAACAAGCTGCGCGACTATCAGTAATGGCAATTTTTGGCGAAAGTTTTACATACCAGCAAGTAATATAATACAAAGCTTGAATATTTCAGCAATAATGTAACTTTATAATTTCAGGATAACTGTGCAGTCCACCGAGCACGAACAGTTGAAGACTTTAAATTTATATAATATGTGTTTTACCGTGGCCCTCAAGAAGTTCCGACTTAAACCCTATTGAAAATGTTTGGGGAAGATTAACGAGATCTGTACACACCGCCAATTTTAGACCTAATGATCACTTTGAACTACAGCAACACATTATGGAAGCATGGCAAAATATCACACCGGAATTTACTCGAGATTTGGTGCTGTCAATGCCGCAACGTTTATAAAATATAATTGACTGTAATGGAGCAATGACCAAATACTAAAATTGTACCTACTTAAAATTCTAATGTATTAAAAGATAAAGCGTACATGATTTTTATTATATTACTGCGTTGGTTAAAGGAGTATATAAAGATACGCAAACGATTACTGTCATTTTATATAACCTTTGCACATTGCTTGACATGGCTTCACATAAAAGCCAAAACACACTATACAATTTTTGAAAAGTTATGTCAGTTCATCTGTAAACGTTGTACCCGTTTTTTTAGGCGCCGATGGTACTATCGAATACAAAAAAAGTGGTACAGTAGTGAAGTTATATGTAAAGTCAATTTTTAAACATTTTAGTATTGAGATGTTGCTAAGGTACTTAAGATCGTAGTAACGTGCAAAAGTCATTTTCGACACTTATAGGTTATTTTAATATTTAAATTTGACGCCTACATTTAATATACCGCCTCATTCTGAGCAAACGCAACGATCCGAATGTATGAATATTTCTCTCGCTCCGAATAAAAATCCCCTGAACGCTTTTAGCCAATCACAAAACAGTCTGTCGCGCAACCATTTGACAATTAATGTCACAAATTAGTGTCACCACTGTCACCCTATACGGAGTCTCTTAAGCGTTTGAATAGTGATCATGCCGCGTTATACACTAGAAGAGAAAGCCGAAATGATGAAATGGTATCACGCTGATAATTCTTATGAAAGAGTATGTGACTTATTTGCCGGAAGGTATGCCGACAGGCCCATCCCGAACAAAGCTACAATTTGTAGACTTAAAAAGAAAATAGACATTACTGGTTCTGTACAAAATTTAAAACCATTATTCCCAAATCGCAGAGTTCCTAATGATACGTCCATTTTAGTATGCGCTGCAATAGAACTAAATTGAAATTTGACACTTAGCGATATTTCCAATGATTTAGGCATATGCTGCTCTTCCGTTAACCGCATACTAAAATTAAATGGTTTTCGTAATTATAAATATTCCAAACATCATCAATTATTTTACGGCGATGAGTTTAAACGGATGAATTTCCGTTATTATATAATTAATTTCTCATTATGAACAATTTATTTTATTATTTGTAAGAGTAAATTTTTCTTTACATTACTAGAATTTAATTTAGTTTTTATTAGTTCTGAAATTTATTTAGTATACTATGAATAGTTTTTGTGACCTTTATTATAAAAATTTAATTTATTAAATCTCTTGACGCCTTATTGGCAATTTTCTTGATCGCTTATTAATAATATCATTACGCTTTGTGTAACCATCGGCAGTATAACGTATTGCAATTTACTCATTAGTACTCATTACCATAACACAGGACTAAACAATTTATAGTCCTTTAATAGTAATTTGGTAATCAGATAATTTTTCTTACGCGGCTCCATAATATGTAAGTATGTATGACATATGACATCGATTGCACATTCGGATCGTTGCGTTTGCTCGGAATGAGACAGACTGAGTCGTGATTGGCTAAACGTGATCAGGGGATTTGTATTTGGAGCGGGAGAAATATTCATACATTCGGATCATTGCGTTTGCTCAGAATGAGGCGGTATATCTACATTTACGTAGCCTAATTTAAACCGATTAAATTATGACTGTACTACTTTTGTTTGCATTCGATAGTACATATTTTGTTACCTAAAAATATAAAATACATGAATTTGTAAATTTAAATTTTCAGTATTTTATATAAACTAATAACGGGTGTTCATTTGAAAAGTCAATCTAGTAGCGTGTGATTTACTGAGAACATTTTGAAGTATGTTGTAAATTAAAATTTACTACTTAACCTACGAAGTCGTATATTTTGACAGTTTCATACATACAAAAAAATAACAAATGTGATTGACATTATCAAATGTCATTTGGATTTACGTTTACGGAACAACAAACACATACTAATATATATGCGTCTTATTCTATCAAAATTTCAAAGTAACCTAGATTGACTTTCAAATGAACACACGTTATATATAAACATGTCATAATCAAAAGATTTATAATTTTTATTGTTATGTAGGACAAATACTCTCTTGTCAATTGGGCTGTGCACGCATTACGGGCGTGGACACTTCGTGATTACTCTATATGTTCAGTGAATAAGGGTATAGATGTTTTTGAAATCCTTCATTCGCCTTTAGATAGCAAGCAACACACCCGCTATGTGGCGTTATTTGCCAGTTGTGCAATATTAAGAAGTGTTATATAAGAACTTTTGCTAAATTAGGAGAAATTCTTAAAAAGATTGTTAGATATGTACTATCGTCAGCAAAAAAAAGTGGTACAGTCATATTTTAATCGGATTAAATTAGGCTGCGTGAATGTAGATATATATTAGATGTACGCGTCAAATTTAAATATTCAAATGGCCTATAAGTATCAAATAACATATGCGTTGATATACAGAAAGGTGTAGGTGTCAAAAATGACTTTTGCACGTTACTACGATTTTAAGTACCTTAGCAACGTTACAATACTAAAATGTTTAAAAATTGACTTTACATATAACTTCACTACTGTACCACTTTTTTTTGCTCACGATAGTACGTCTCCAAGTGACAAGAATAAAAAGAAAATCAAACTATCATCCAAGCTACGTCGACAAAATATGATTCCTTCCAATTTTCTTTGACTTCTTAGGCTGATTGATACTTCCGAACACTTAAATATCTTAGTGATTTGAAAGGCCGCGATGTTAATACACTGATGGAAAAAAGTGATGGGCACACCCTGTATAATCTGAACGTCTCGAGCGGTCGGATGGAGCAAGGACGTACCCGCCTTCAGCCGCGAGCGGAACGGCCCCGCGCGAGCACAGCACGCGAGGAACGCGCCCTTGTACACAGCACTTTAGAGTCGCGTACGTCTTCCTCAAGGCAACTTGGAGCCGTTTGGCCAGCGGGAAGGGAAGGCGTACCCACTACGCGACTGTACGGGGGCGTTTGCTAGAAAGTGGACTGCGAGCGCGCTGTGCGTTGCAGCGGATTCCACTGACTCGCGAACACCGCCGTACACGGCGCCAGCGGGTGGAGGCTAGACATCAGTGGATTGTTGAGTGGAGCCACATTTTGTTTTCCGACGAATCAAGATTCGAATTGCGCGAATTTTTGTTCATTGGAGACGTGGTGAGCGTCACCTCGAGGAGTGCATTCAACCACGCCCTATCCAGGAGTGCATTCAACCACGCCCTATCCACCGCCCGCAGGGCATTATGGTATGGGGTGCTATTTCACATGGTGGACGTACATGTCTGCTGCGTCAGCATACGATGACGGCTCGCCGCTACATAGATGAGGTGCTACGGCCCTTTACACAGCGCTTTAGCGTCGCGTACGTCTTCCTCAAGGCAACTTGGAGCCGTTTGGCCAGCAGGAAGGGAAGGCGTACCCACTACGCGAACTGTACGGGGGCGTTTGCTAGAAAGTGGACTGCGAGCGCGCTGTGCGTTGCAGCGGATTCCACTGACTCGCGAGCACCGCCGTACACGGCGCCAGCGGGTGGAGGCTAGACATCAGTGGATTGTTGAGTGGAGGCACATTTTGTTTTCCGACGAATCAAGATTCGAATTGCGCGAATTTTGGTTCTTTGGAGACGTGGTGAGCGTCACCTCGAGGAGTGCATTCAACCACGCCCTATCCAGGAGTGCATTCAACCACGCCCTATCCACCGCCCGCAGGGCATTATGGTATGGGGTGCTATTACACATGGTGGACGTACACGTCTGCTGCGTCAGCATACGATGACGGCTCGCCGCTACATAGATGAGGTGCTACGGCCCGTTGAGCTTTCCTACGTTCGACGGCGCCCACGTCTTCTATACATGCACGACAACGCCCGACCGCACACTGCACGTGTTGCCCAGACTTTTGTGGAAGAGAACCATATACGGATGCTTCCATGGCCGGCACCTTCTCCGGATCTCAATCCGATCGAACATGTCTGGGATTGATCGATCGGAGACTTTAACGTTATCCAGGTTCCCCCGGGTAATGTTGAGGAGCTATGGAGGCGAATTGAAGCAGCATGGTTGGACATCCCTCCCGCTACCATACAACGACTTATTGACTCCATGCCTCGTCGTGTAGCGATGGTACGCGCCGCTCGCGGGGGATACTCCCGCTATTAATACATCCCTTCCCAGCAGGGCTGCGTCGCTCTCCAGGTGAGGGTAAGTTATGCTACATTAGTACTAGGTACTTCCATACCAAATTTCATTGCGTTAGAACCACTTCTTCAGGTTATACAGGGTGTGCTCGTCACTTTTTTCCAACAGTGTCTAATAATAGCCACAAATGAAATTAATGGATTTATATAAAAAAAATTACTTATGGACGATTCAATTAGGAAAAATAATTTTGATTCTTTTAGTGGGTTCAAGAACTCATGAAAGATATAGCTGAGGCCAATATGATACAATTTGGGCTAGTTTTTGTAGACATGCAAGCTACTTTGCTCAATCTAAAACAGCTAGCTCTGTGACTATTTTCCCAAATGAAATTCAAACCAATTGTGACAATTGTAGATACTGAATACTTTTTTGGAAATTTTGAAATGTTTAAATTCAGACCATTGCATAAAGAGAAAAGGGCCTTTGGTATTCTGATAAAACATATAAATCCGATTTATTCCAATTAAAAGGCTCTGTTAATAATTGTTCACTATCCAATATAAAACCGCGTTCATGAATCAATAAGAATTGTTTTATACATACTTATTTAAATCTATAATAAATATGAAGATCACATATCACATATTGAACACCATTATAACAACGGGCATACCTATTTTAAGTCTTATCTTGCTAATTTTTAAATGTTTTGGAAATAATAAAGTTTTTATAATTAAATAAATTATCATCATAAGGGGCCACACTAATAAAAAAGGCAAAGTTGATAGCTGATACATTATCGCCACCACTAACGTAATAATAAATTAATATTCTTGCATTAAATATAATAATATAAGAAATGAAATATGTTATTCCAAGGGATTACGTACACAGAAATTTATAAAGTTTATAAATTCTTTATATATTTCCCCAATCAAACAAGGTGATTTTATGCACTCAAAATAAAGACAAAACATTACAGTAATCCGTGCAAATTAACAAATGTTGTTTATAAAAAGTCAGTCGGTGGTTGGAAACATAAATTTACTAAGAAGACGTAAATTCGAATTTATCAATGGAAACCGTTGAAGAAAACCATAATAACAATACAGATATTTTCGAAAAGGTATGTTTTATTAAATTTGTTACTCAGAGATAGAAAATATACAATTATGGATATAAATAAGGCTTACCTAATACATTGAAGTGGAATTTTTATTTTAGAATATAAGTGATAATGAAATTGCGAATAGGACTAATAATGAATTAGAAAGTTATGGAATTAATATTGAATGTGTTGAAAATATTAGTGATGAATATTCGGTTAATCTTCATGATGAAAATAGCACTTTGAGAGAGATAAATAATGTAGAGGAACCTATGGATTTAACTTTTACTCAAAGGAACATAAAAAGAGAATTAGAAAATGCTCATGTAAGTGGTTATTAGTATTGTTCTTACAAAGATTGATATATATATATATATATATATATATATATATATATATATATATATATATATTAAATGTGAATTGTGGCCGACTACAATAAATTTTGCGTATGGGCGTACATATTTATAAATATAAACAAGATTATTTGGAATGTCGATTACAAAAAGGAGCACCAGAATATATGACTCATATGCTAGGTACTTAACGCTTGTGATTTTTCGTATTATTTGTGATTTCAATTAATGAATTTTCCGTGATTCTGACAGATAATAGAAGTATTTACAATTTGTGTCATAGTACTAACCTCAAACTAAATTAATTTATTATAATTTCACTTAATTCTTTTAAATTTATTATGAAAAATATTTCAAAAGATGGTTTAAATAAATTTTATTTTATCCTTCCTTACCTTTTGTGTTAATTGTTTCTCTTAAAATACATAAATATAACTTACAAGGGAACATGTCAGTAATATTTGAAAATTAAAATATAGCGCCATCTTGTGAGACAATTATTTTACTCATTTAGAGCGCCAGTAATAGTAATAAAATAACATAACTAGTTATAATAAATGTATTAATTAAAGACAAATACCGTTCCTTCTAATATGTTTGATCCCGTAGTAACTAATAAAAAACATTAATGATAAACTAGATACATATCGCATTACTTTTTTACATTTATTACATGTCATAATATAATAAGTGTTAATGATGGCATATAACTTGTTCTCATCATTCTTCTATGAACAAACCGAAACGATGAAATAGCAATTTTCTCATTTTCATTTCATTTGGTAAAGTGACAAGAGTAGGGCCTGGAAACAAGAGATTAGCGAAATTCCAAAAATCTCGTTTGTCAAAGATCAAAACAAGACGCCTTGCTTATTACGATTCCAAGATATTATCTATAAATAATTCGTCCCAAGTGGGGGATACAATGGTTAAAACTGAGCATTTTCTTGGCCCTGAAAATCGAGAAGCAGATAGTACGCCATTATTGCTCGATAATACACCACATATATTCATGAGTTACAACTGTTCTTAAGAAGTTTTTGTCTGCTTGAGCTTCTCTAATGATGTCTTTACAATATCGATGTGAAATAAATTTGAATTTAGCTTCCTAATACCAAGTTATTTGGTTAAAATGTAATAGATTGTTGTCTTTGGTATTTCAAGTTCCATTTCTATCAATTTCGCCGAAGTTTTTTTTAAATTTTTACGAAATCGGGCATTTTTTCGACATTTCTTCGGTCACCGTTCGATTGATCGGCCTGAACGTTTGTCATCATCCACGTCCTCTCTGTTTTCTTTAAATCGTTGATGGCATTTTGAAACTCGTGTTTGTGATAAACAATTATCTACATAAGCGTTTTAAATAAGCATTTTGAACAGTTGCTAGGCATTTACCATCTTTAACATGGAAGTAAATGTTGATTCTTCGTTTTTTATTCATTTTTCGACTAAGGTGGCACCATCAGATGATACTAATTTGGTACTAATTTCGTTAAAACAAACCTAGTCCGGCTATTTTTGATATAGAGGGTGTATTGTTTAGGATTTCGTTCTGGTTAATATATTTAATAGTTTGTATTAATATCTTCCAGTCATGCACTTTTTAACCTTGCTGCTTATGGTTGTAGAATATAAATTTACGGTATGCCTTTGTTTATAACACATACCGCTATATTACGAATTGATTAATGTGTAGTCGAGAACGCATTGATGAATACACATATCGACGCAAAATGGTTGTTTATGCAACATTATGGGTTTATAGTTCTAGATTTTTTTTACAGCAGAATGTCATTTGTTGAGGTTCGTTTTAAAGATACATAATTTTGTTTTATATTTGTTTTATAACAATACTTGTTCAAAAAAATAAAACTTGTCAATACCTTCACACATTTGTAGTTAGTTAACTTGTGTTAAATTCATGTTTAAATCTTTAAAAATTGCTTCAGAACACACATGTATCAAATGGTCAATTATTTAATGGAATTCAATTAGATACTTCTGTTCCAACTACCAACTTGATACAAACTGATCAACTTGTTCCAAACTCAAATCCACCGAAGAAAAGAGGACGTAAAAGGAAAGAAGTGACGGTAAAAGTTTGTGAATTATTGAATCATAGTTGTTTCACTAACCACTTATAGATCGAAATTAATAATGGCGTGAGTTGTACACCATCATATGATAATCCCGAGTTTGTTCAAATGGATAGCAGGCAAGGAGAAGTTTTAATGGCTGCTAAATCTTTATTTTCCAAAAGAACTCGAACTCTGTACCACTGGATGTACCCGAATACACCTAAGGCTCAATTGAAAACGGCAATTTCTATGTCTTGGGAAACGTTAGGGGTACAAGAAAAAGAATTTTACATATCACAAGTAAGTTAAGAAAGTACAGTATACCAATACCTGCGGAAACTATTCCAATTATTAAATTTATGCATTCATCAAGGACTAAAAGTCCATGATAATATTTAACTCTAAGATTTGTTTCTAGTTATTTCTTAAGATAATGAATGATATTCTATTTTACCTGGATTATTAAATATATAGCTGGTATGTAGCGATTATTATATTTTGCTATCAGTTCACAGTAATCTAAATACTAAAAAGAAAATTAAAAGCTACCTTTCTTCACACAATTAATGCATAAATTGTAATAATTAGAATAGTTTCCGCAGGCATTATACTCTATTTTTAAAGTAGAGAGACGAATTTCTGAACAGACCACTTTGACAGTGAAATCTCATTGGTTGAAAGCAAGGCCAAATTGCTTTCAACCAATGAGATTTCACTGTCAAAGTGGTCTGTTCAGAAATTCGTCTTTCTACTTTAAAAATAGAGTATAGTATTAACCACTAAACACGATTCTGTAATAAATGTTTGTGAAAATTAGGTATTTGTGTTTCGTATTTAATGTTACAATGGATTTTCATCTAGTAAAGGCCACATTAGTTAATAAGTCAATATTAACTCATTATGTACTGGTATCTACAAAAATAAGTGTAAACCTGCAGAATCCAGTTCCCATTCGAATTTCCCGCTACAAACATACCAAATTAGCTTCAACGTTGACTTTTTTGGTAGCTCCCTTCTGTGACTTCTCTCAGTGATCATTTAATTTATCCCATATATCAATGTTTTCTTAGTTATTTTTGTTGATAGGCATTGGCTATTGCATACTAATGAAACGGGGTAATGGAATTGTGTTTACAGAATAAATTAATTTAATCAGAATAATTGAAACATACATGAGTGGGTAAAACCCCACCAGTTTTGTATAATACAAAGGTATTTTTAATAATATAAAATATTATTCAAAATCTGGTGTGAAGAACACAAATACAGGTTCTCTCTTAATTTTTTTTTTTCAATTATTCTGATACATTACACATGCGGTTAGTCCGTAGTATGAGTGAAGACACAAACAAAATGCAGATTCTAGAGAGACAGCTGTGCCATCTTTGGAAGGGCGTTGTTGGTTCGCATTGGTTATGTGGACAGGGCGAGGTACTTCGGCTGTCTGACAACAGGCAGCGCTGAATTTACTTCTACGCTCGGTCTGGATAATTTCTGTGATATGGCGATGTGGTTCTTTTTTGTGAATGTATCTGAAGATATCCTTTCTCCAGCAAGGGCGTACCGATGAGCCTGTAGAAAGGCGAAATACGTATCTGCGTCTCTGGGGGGGGGGGGGATACGTTCGGACACGTTCACAAAAAATATTAATAGTGAACCTGTATTTGTGTTCTTCACACCAAATTTTTAATAATATCTTATATTATTAAAAATACCTTTGAATTAATTTAATTCTATATGTTGTTTGGTTAATCACAAGTCACACTATATCACCAATCTTTATTATAAATATTCGATTTGGCAACGCTACTTGTAAATTGTCGATATGTGCATGCGTAAATGAGTCAATTACTATGTCAGTTTAAATGGGAGCTGGATTCTGGATGTTTACCGAAACAAGTTGTAGGTACTTACACGTATGTAGGGAAATAACTTGAGTAATGCTTAAAGTGCTTATTGTACGGGTATATTGATCGTTTACAAATACGAGGCCGATTCGTAAAGTAAGTTCTGTTTGGTTATTAAACATCAATACATCAAGAGGTTTTTATTATATCCAACTTAAAACTACTACTTTCAGCTATTTTTCTACATAGTTGCCATTAAGATTGAGACATTGGTCATAGCGATGAACCAGCTGTTCAATGCCCTCTTCATTGAAAGAACTGTGCCCCTGTGAATGAAGCCATGCTGTAACACCGTCCTTTAGTGTTTATTGTGGTGCCTCGTTCCATAAAGTCTACAAGAAGGACGCCTTCCCTGTTCCAAAAGACAGTGACCATGACTTTTCTCGCAAAAAAATTTGACGGCACTTTAAAGGTTTCCTAGTAATCGAGTGATCCCACTATATTGACTGTATTTTCGTCTCAATGTTGACATGGACGACTCATGTCTCATCACCTGTTACGATGTGCCTGAGGAAATCTTCATTTTCAACATCGTAACGTGTCAGAAAAATTAGTGCGATCCCATTCTCTTTGTTTTATGGTCTTCGGTAAGAAGTTTTGGCACCCATCGAGAACAAAATTTGTGGTAGATAATAAAGGGCTGCATGGATGAATTAATTCCGCTTTACACGCTGTGTGAATCATTGTCGTGTGTTCAATTTCTTTAACTCATATAAGCAGTCGAACATCATTCGACAAACAACAAAGCGCACATAAGAATATATATTATGGCAATACTTGTTTGATGCTCATCAATATCAAGAGAGCTTTTTCATATTCGCTGTTCCAAAACAAGAAAAACCTTGTGTTTGATAACTGTGTGAAAAACAACGAATGCACTGTGTGAAGTGAATGCTTTCGCTATTTCGTTTTCCTCTCCCTGTTACTAACGGTTAACACTATGATCGCGAATTGAATTAAAACTGCGGAATTACATTATTTTTTCTTGTGATGTTTTTTTTTGTGAAATAGAACAGAAAGCTAATGCTCGAAATATTGTATTTCTCGTCCTTGGTCATTTTATTAGTAGACGCTGCATTGAAGTCTTCGATTTTTTATACATACATGTGCTGCTTCCGAAAGATTTTTTTCAAAAGCACGGCATCTGATTAAGACAAAGTTTAATTGGCAAGAATCCAGTTTCCGTTAATGAAATAATGTTTTTACATTGTAATTTGGATAACAATAAAGCAGTAAATTTTTTATGTCCTTAAACAAATGTATAGCAAACGCCAATTAAGTTGGCGCGAGGAGGGGTAAGTTCGCGCAGGATTAGAAATAGTGGGATTTGTATTTGGTTTTACATCAAATGTCAGATAATTCTAACTTTTGAACGTGTATCACTTTATGATCCCCTAGCAAAGACATTATGTTCCGTCAAACGTCAATGACAAATGGATTCTGACAATTACTTGAGTAGTGGGGGTGGACGTTTTTAAATACGGCTTCTGCGCACCCCCTCCTCGCGCCAACTTCATTGGCGCTTGCTATAACTGCGTAAACATCTTTTGTTTATGTTTACTTTGATTTTACTTTTCACTTCATTTATTTTATTTTGTAGTTATAAATGAACAAATAGTAATAAATATTTTGTTTAATAAATATCACATATATCTAATTTAACTTCATTCCTGTATTATATATCTCGAAACCATAGTTAATTAGAAAAAATTAAGATAATAAGTAACGACACTTCATAAGCATTTCACATTCACTTGATTCAGTGTTATTGCCGTTTATTTTGTTGCGTATTGAATGTATTGCCTTTAGTGCGATTATCGCCAGTAGTTCTACAAAGCACTCTTGTTTTGATTCTCATTTGTTGCGCGTTCACTTCAATGCTCTCTTTATCTGTCGTGTCTTTTAGTTCATAAACCAGTTTAGTGTAGTGCAGAATGATTCACCGCATAACAAATGAATGTCTTGAAATGCTTTTCAAATGCACTCAGGCGGCTCTTAAGTAGATAACTTAAATGTTCAGTACCAATCTCGTACAAAACTGTACGTGAAATTTGAGGGGCAAAGGCACTCAGTTCTGTGATTGTGAATCGCCGATTTTAACGAATTTTTTCTTCGACATTAGGTACTTACAAATTCGTTCGTCACAACAGCTGGTCTTACATTCCGTTCTTCATCATGGACATTAGTTCGTCCTTCTAGTCAAGATGCGGCACCATCTTCTAGCCATACTGTCACTCATGACATCTTCACCATAAACAGAACAAAGTTCACGATGAATCTAAAAAATTTGAAAATAGCACGAAAGAATGTCCGAACGATTCTCTCACTAGAACTGCCGAACTCGCACTGAACCAGACTACACTGGTACGCTGCGATCGCCCCGATATCTGCACCCCTCTGCTTACTAGGTGGAAACGCCTGGTAAGCAGGCGTTAGTTACTTTATGAATCGCCCTCGTATTTAATAGTATGTAATACCTAACGTGTTTCTGCCGTATCTTATACGCGGTTCACTTTCCGAAGATGCACATTTCATACTATCCTTCTAATCCTTTCATTGTTCTTCGCCTATATTGCTCTTCGCCTATAGCACGTCCCACTTGTTGATACTAATTCAAAATCATATATAAAATCTTCAATTAACACGACCTATTTTCAATATGCAACCAATACTACAAATGAGCATCGAAATTCCCAATATTTGAGAACTAATATTTCAATACTTTGTTTTCTCAGTAATCTATCAAAGTATATTTTTAAAATGTATAAATTGAAGTTAATAAATACAATAAATTTTGAAAATATTCCCCTTTATTTTCTAAACAAACATTTAAACACACGTTTGCAAGTCAACACTAATTTTATTAATGTCATTTTAAATAACTGCTTGCAGTTTTTTCGAATTATGGTATTGTTATTTAAATTATCATTAAACCATTGACAATAAGTTATTTATTGAACAAAATCAGATTGAGTCTATTATTGCACAATGCTTATTTTATGTAAATCAGTGGCGATTCTTGATTACGTACGATGTAAGCTGCAGCACGGATGAAAGTACTTCCTTTAACCTGTCATATATACAGAGAAGCAAGTAGTTGCAAATGAAATTGTTCGTAGCAGTCTTATCCGTGCTGCAGCTTACATCATACGTCATCAAGAACCGCCTCTGATGGGAATGCATAGTTTCTTGCCTTATGCAGAGTTCTTGTAGAAAATACTAAAAGTTCCCATGGCGAATGAGAGGGCACGTTAGTCTGGTGGAACAAAACTTGTTTTCTTAATAAATGCTGTAATTTTCCATGAGTTCGCCATCGAAACGTGTTAGTATATTAGCATAATATTAACCAGTTATTTTATTAGGCCTTTGGAATAATCGTGGCCATAATCTTATTGGCAGAAAAAGAAACTGCCTTCTTCGCAGCATGTTCATCAGAAAAATCCATTACTTTGACTGGCTGAACATGGCTAAAGTCACCAATATACTCATCAAGGCAAAAATGTTGCCAGCTTTTAAGAGCTCACTCTCTCTCTCTCTCTCAAATCACCCTCGTATTATTGACTAGTTTTTTTAGTTTTTAATATCATTTGGTATAACAATTGAAACAATTGTGAAAAATACAATACATCTTTTCTGGTGTTTGTTTACTTTACAGTGAAATATTTTTTTTTGGTCCAAACCATCTAAAGTGAAACCAGTTAAGATTGACCGGCGAAAAATATGCGAACTATATTGCCTAACACCCTATATTTCGCCTCCCCGACTCTAATGTACTATCGAATTAAAAAAAAGTGGTACAGTAGTGGTTATATGTAATGTCAATTTTTAAATATTTTAGTATTGTGACGTTGCTAACGTACTCAAGATCGTAGTAACGTGTCATTTTTTACACTTATATGTTATTCGAATATTTAAATTTGACGCCGACATTTAACATATATTTATATTCGCGCAGCCTAATTTAAACCTATTAAAATATGACGGTACACTGCGCGACATATAAAACCCGTACACTAACATATTATCAATGTAAGTCAGGCTTATCAAATTTGACATGTTCATAATAGTTGTACGGGTTTTATATGTCGCGCAGTGTACCACTTTTTTTTTAATCCGTGTCATCAATTTCCTACGAATTAGAAAAATAATGGTTTAGTACAAATATAAGGGCATTCAAGTTGATTTTCTTTGCATTATCAAAAACAACCTTAAATAAATGTTCTTTTATAAATATAAAACACTATTTATTTAAAAGTTACGTCAATAATAATAAATATAATTCCATGATGGATAGCGCACATCTAATCAAAGCAGTGCATTCAATTGACTCCAACATTAGAGAGAGAAACTACCGAGTGAGATAGAGCTAGTACTGGCAAGAAAACGCGCGTTCCCTATTAAAATACATGGGCGACCGACCGGCACAGGTAAATATACATGCGGCATATACTTACCTGGCTGTTTAACTGTAATACATTTATCAAGTTACTTTAAAAAAATATTCGTGGATTCGTTTCTATCTTTATAAAATAAATATTTTGTTACTGAATTACAATTTTAATTTAAAGATGCCGTACACGAAATATATAGAGTACCTACAGCTTTAAAAAATCCGAGTGAGTATGAATTAAATGCACATGTATTTATAGGATGAAATTAATTAAATAGTTAGTTACTTAGTAATAGATGGCAATAGAAAACACATGGGTAGTAAAACACAACTAGATTTAATAAAGTTTTAATTTTATTTTTCATTCTTCTTATTTTTGTTTCAAAGTATTTAACTTTGTGATTCAGTTGCAAATTAATTGCATTTTTGCGAAGTAATGTAAATGTAAATATTGCTTTCTACATTTTATGACGCCAATTATTTGAATTTTTTAATAAAAATTCGAATAATTAGCGTCGTAAAATGTAGAAAGCAATATTTACATTTATGTTTCAGTGTTTTAACTACTTTCTGAAATGTTAACCAATATTTTTTTCTTTTTATGAGATCCTCTAAATGTTGTGCTCCTTAAAATCTCAAAAGTAGTGTGGTTCCGTTCTTTTCCTACAATACAAGGTTTATATTTTGTATAATTGATAATATATTGACTTGTTACCATTTCCTCTCATTAAATTTTTTCTTTTAGATACATTGAGAGCTTGAAGCCTCAACAACCAATTCTTCCACAGGTGCTTAAAATCTTGCATTTTGTGTTTCTTCAATTTTTCTATTGTGTAGCTCTTGAATTTCGTTTCCACTTTCTGTATTTAAAGTGCATACAATGATTCGTCTAGATTTAAAATTCGTTAGTATAGAACCTTTCTTCAAGATTCTATTGCCATGGACAATTATTTCGTAATCATTTGCACTAAAATGGATACTACAACTACAAATTACTGCTGCTTTTGAAGGTTCAAAATCTTTTCTTTCTAATGTTATACCTAATCCATTTTTTCCGTAACTGTGGATGGCAAGGGAATCTACGAATTTAAAACATAGGCTAATATGATAGAAAAATGTAAAAATAAGTACACTTACCTATGGTATTTTATGTTACTATTTTTATTAAAACGGTTTTTTGCAACCGTAAGCGGAACACGAAATGATAATTTTTACACAAACTATAACGCAAAATAAAACTACTACTGTTTATATTAATGATAGATACAAACAGTTGTAACTTTACTTAATGCAATTTCACCACATGCTTAAAATAAAACTGATTTAACTATTCAAAATCATTCAATATTAGAATACGAACTGAATGGAATGTTTTGCCAGTAATAGCCAGAGATAATGAGGAGTGAAACTTAACGTTAAAAAGTGGTACCGTTTATTTATAGTTCCTGTTATAACTGTAGTTAGAGCCACAGTCGATTGAAAAAAAAGCGCAGTTTTTAAATTTAGTAATATATTAATTATAGTATTTTAAAGGCTTGTTCGTAGCCTCTACAGTCTACACTATTCTACACCGTTGTAATATGTATAGCATATGTTTGACGGTACACATACTACACTGGTGTGGAATTATGTAGAAGCTGTAGACGTCTCGAACAAACCTTTAATAGTATATTAAAAAACAAGTTTCATAAGGCACCATTTTGCCGCACGAGACCAGTTTAGAAAACGAGCCACGATAGCGGCGAGTTTTCTAAAGAGCGAGGCTTCCTTCCCCTTATTTGTGTGTTCAATCTCTCCAGTCTGTAGGTATCTGCTGGCAACACTCCTACGATCACCATTGGGCCTTTGTATTTCGGCTGTAACTTTGTAGATTCGCCGGTGGACTCCCTGGGTGATTTGACTACCACAACATCCCCAACCGAATACTTGACTCCTTCATAGCGTTTCTTGTCATAATGTTTCTTCTCGATTTGTTGGTTTTTCGCAATTGTCTCTTTTATTTCTTGTTGAATTGTTTCTGGGGGTAACCATTCTGGATCTTTCCCAGCTATTTGTTTCAAAACTCCATCATAATAATTCGGCACAAATCCATATAAACTTTCAAATGGTGTTCTTCCAGTGGTTCTACTGATGCTATTATTTATATCCCTTTCTATCTTCTTCACCTTTCCATCCCATTGCTCCTCATTGGTTTCGGCCATCAACATAGGTATAAGTCGTCTGTTGACCCTTTCTACTACACCGTTTACTTGAGGGTGTCTCGAACTATTTAACGTATGGTGTATTCCAGCTCTGAGAGTAAATTCTTCCATCTCTTTTCCGGTGAAAGCCGTTCCTCTATCAGTTACCAATATCTTTGGGGTTCCGAAGTCTAACACGAAATGTTGGAAACAACACACCGTTGTCATCGACTTTGTATCTGGTACTGCATACAATCTCACGAATCTAGTCAAACCATCGATCACTGCTAAAATGTGCGTATTACCTTTTCCGGTTTTTGGAAAAGGTCCAGTGTGGTCGGCGTGTATTCTCTCAAATGGTCTAGCAGGTGGAGGTATAATATTCATCAACCCCGCTTTTCTTCCCGCTGGAATTTTTGTGTAAAGGCACTCAATACATGCTCCAATGTGATTCTTCACATATCGTCGCATGCTTCTAAACCAATAGTTTCTCAATATCACTTGGACGGTAGGCCTCCAGTCCTGGATGTCCCACTAGATCATGGTTTCTAATACACAAACTCTTTCTCATACTATCTGGCATCGCGTATAATTTTCGAATTTCATTTTGTACTTTAACATTTTTATACAATCTTCCCTTTTCTAAAACGTAACCATTCACCATTTTTCTTTCTCCTTTGGTCCCTTTTTCCTTTTCTAGTAATTTTCTAATGTTTCGTAAGCGTTCATCACTTGCTTGTATCATCTCCAAATTCTCTTCTTCCGAACACATAAACACAGAAGCACTCAATCTTCGATCTATTAGTTTTTATTAGTTTATTAATTTTCGTTAACATTACTTGATATTTTATTTAAAAATATAAACATGAGTGACTTAGAAACTAATATATCTTGTTGTCAATTGTTTACAATATACGTTGTTTGTGTAGAGTACGAACATATATATATATATATATATATATATATATATATATATATATATATATATATATATATATATATATATATATGTTCGTACTCTATATATATATATTATTTTTAATATATATATATATATATATATATATATATATATATCATATCTGTCAAATGTACTTCAATTCTTAAAATCAAATGACAGCAATGATATTTATTTCTGTGTTCGAACAACGCCAACATTGAAAAATGAAAAAAAGCGTATCGAAATGGAGCTCATTTCGATACTGTTTTGGGTTTCATAATGAGTTCATTTCGGACGCAAAATAGAAAAACAAGTTTTTATCACTTTTAATTCATGTATACCTTAAAAAAAGAACAAAAAAGCAAAGCTCGCAAATAGAGACACATAAAGCCGAAATTTATTTTTATACTTTGCAAATTACATCAGCTGTATGATAATTTAGAAAATAAGTTTAATGAAAAGTATATTATAGCACTTTTGTCTTTCATTGAATTTCTTAAAATACAATTAAATATGTTTATAGATTTATTGATATTTTCATAAATACATGGATTAAACTTTGAATTTTTGATTCGCAAAATTAAGACATTTGAAGAGATTTTAGTACAGATAGGTATTAAAAAATACTCATATATAATGAACTAAAAGTTTTTATAATGATAAAATACATCATTGTAATTAAAAAACAAGAATCTTTAAATTAAAATCAAAAATTTAAAAATTCAGGCATTGTCACAAAATATATACCATAAATAAAAATAATTTTCTTAAGTAATTGTTTGTACAATATGAGTTTTAATTTTATTAACAGATTGCTTAAGCTAACAAGTACTGAGAAAAGCCTACATTACTGTTGTAAATGAATCTTTCAAGGGCTTATCAGCCCTTAACAATTAAAAATCTAATCTAAATATATAAATACATGGATTGAAAAACAGGCAGTTTTCAATTGATTATAGTACAAATAATTATTACATTAAGGACCGATTTTATAAGAAATTATCAAACATGAATGTGAAATTATTTCTTTTTTGATTTTAAATATTTATTCTTACACTTTCGAAAAAACATAAAAAACGGGAAGCTCTCCCTTCAAATAATTGAAAATAATTAATTTAATAAACTCTTTTCTTATAGAGGCACAAAGTTGCTCCTTGTGGCTATTGCACTTTATTAAGTATTCAAAACGAATTTCATTTGAAATTTTTGCATACAATATTTTGTAAATGTCTTTTTTAAAACAAATTTATGGCAATAATATCATACACAAATCGCACATAAATTTCATACTGCAAAAAAACTATAATTGGAGTACTGTTTCTTTGTTTTGAAAATTCTAGAAATTCTGTAAAACTGTGGCGTTCTTCAAATTGTCCGATAACAATGCTTTAACCTAAATGCACTTTTCCTGTAGATATACATATATAAACAAAAGTCTGCTAAATAAAATACTCTAAATATAAAACACACTATATATATAAACATTATATGTTTAATTTTTGTAATTAAGGCACGTAACATACCAGAGATAATATAACATACACATTTCTGAATTTCTAAAGTCACTAGATATACCGCCTAATTCTGAGTAAACGCAACGATCCAAATGTATGAATATTTCTCCCGCTTCGAATACAATTCCCCTGAATGCTGTAGGCGCGTCAACATCGATGTCATACATACAGCAAGCGCCAATTAAGTTGGCGCGAGGAGGGGGTTTAGCAACAGACTGTTTTGTGATTGGCTTAACGCGTTCAGGGGATTTTTATTCGGAGCGGGAGAAATATTCGTACATTCAGGCCGTTGCGTTTGCTCAGAATCAGGCGCTATATCGATACGAGCTGGTTTATAAGGAACTACAAAATTTTAGGAACCATAATTCCTATCCAAGCGCGCACCTTGTGGTACTAGCTCTATCTCGCTTACAATTTTCTCTCTCTAATGTTGGAGTCAATTCGTAATACGCATAGGCAATCCATATATACTACATCCATGTATAATTCATTAACATAACCTCATCATTTTCATCCCGTGATGTTTATAACGGGTGTTCAAACAAAAACATTCGAAGTCAAGTGGGCTCTGAACAAAAAATCGTATATCTTTACTTAAGTATCTGATTTGTAATAATTATTAAATGTCAACTGTTGTCTGTCAAAAATCAATCTATCTCAGACATGACTTCATATTTTCAAGGACTACTTTGATTTCGAATGGTTCTGAACACCCGTTATTTGACACTTTAAATTTTTTCTCAGATTGGAGCATTTGAAACGACAGCTTGACCAGTCAATCTTAAATGGTTTACTATAGTTTTTGATGAAAAAAAATTAATTTCTGGCATACTGTTTTTATTGATTTTTTAGTAATTAATTTTACTTGAAAATGTTATCGAAATAATCTATTACAATAAAATGCATATAAATAAATTAAATTTTTATAGGTGTTAGGAAGGTTTGGTTTTCCACAAAGTAGTCTCATGATAAATCCTCAACTTGGTGGTCTACGTGGGATACCCGTTTTGCCACCTTTAGATTTAAGTACTGCAGCTCATTTGAGCCTCGAAACTCACAAAGCAGTGTCCACTATTTTAAGTGATCGAGAAAATGCTAACGAATCGGGATCTTCATGGTCGCAATACAATTACGCAAACATTAAAAAAATATCAAAGAAACGTGGAAGAATTGGAAGACCGCCTGGGAGCAAAGCTCAAAAATTAAAGGAAACTAATGTAACACCCGTAACTGTTGAAAATATTAACGATGACTTTCAAGACGACCCTGAGTTAAGGAAAGAGTTTGAACAATTTAAATGGACTTTACATATGACAAATAAATAACTCGATATTTTAATATCTGTTAAGTATAATAAGTTCTTTACATATACTGTATAAATATGTATTTTCAGTAATACATTAATATATTTACACTAATAATTGAAATAAATTGTATACCTACTAATTGTAAAAATAAGGAGTTTTACGAAATATATATGTATGTGTCATTAGTATCATTACTATCTGGGCCCCTATTCTAATTGCAAATTTCGACTCGAATCCGCCATCTTAGGTCGAAATTATTGTGGTAAAAGAGTCACGTGATACGTCCATGACGTCATAACATTTCGACTCGTCGAAATTGTTTTCGACTAGAAAAAAGATGTTGAAATCTTAATTTCGACTCGAAATTCTTCAAAGTGAAGTTAGCAAAAACGTTTAAACTGGTATGTAACAAAATTCACTTTTATTTTTGTTTTGTGTTATAGCACGTGTAACTGAGTTTATTTCCGGCATAGAATAATTTTTCCTAGTAAAGATAATATCCCAATTTATTATGGTATTGGTAAATATTTAAAAATAGAGCATTTTCAAGAATTTATGTTGTATTACATTGATAGAAGAAAATTTCTGTTTCACAATTTTATTAATTCTGTTGATCTAATTTTATTATTCTTTTTTGATTTCACCAATAAATTTCCCATGAGGATTTTATACATTTTCAATCATATCACTTTGACTTAGGTAATATTATATCTTTGGTAATTAAAACAAAAAACATTTTACTAATAAAATATATTTATAAATTTGTTATTTTTTTAAGTACATCTATAAAATCTTTAAAAAGAATATTTGTTTTTTCATTTCCTTTACCATCTCATCCATTTTATTGGAAATATTTTCCATGGCAGCAGTTTGTCTTTCAGCATTGGACACAAAATCTGCTGCGAGTTTCTGATTGTCACGAACTGAATTTTTTCTTTTGCGTCCTCTAGCTGCAAAAATAAAAAAGTGACATTTCTGGTGCACATAATTATATATACATACATGGTGTTGAGAAATTCTCATTCATATCATCAGTTGGTAATGTCTGAAATTTAAAAGTTATTTTAAGTGTGCTGAATTATAGACAGTGTATATAAGTGCTTACCTCATTTAGATTTAAATAATTATGGTCATGAAATATATGTATGGGTTGCATAGTTTAAGCACATGGCACAGGTTCCGGACTTTGCAATAATTTACTCCCTATCGCATTGGCAATTGGGCCTGAAGACGAAGCACTGCTGCAGGTAGATGGTCCTGGTTCGGCACTATCAAATACACTACCATCTATGTCATCTAAGCCATGAATGGCCTCCTCTGACAGAAAGCTTATAACTCTCAGTTCAAATTCTGTTAATTTGATAGTTGTCTCTGGACCACCACCTGTTTGTGACTTGTTTTTTTTAATATCACCAGCTTTCTTCTTTACTTTATTTTTCAAGTCAACCCATACCTGAAATTTTAGTTTAGTTTTCATGCAGAGAATATTACTTTTTATACAAACACGTTGCCATTTCTCCACACTTTTGGTAGGGCCACTACAATTGTTCAACTGTGTAGCCAAAACTTCCCATAAATTGCTTCTTAACTTCTTTCCCTCAACCCCCATTAATTTTCCTTTACCAAAATTAATATGGTCCTCCATGAACGACAGCAGTACTTCCTTTTGTTCATTTGTTATTTTTGATTCCATTTTTACTTCACCGTAGATCTAATAACAGTAATAGTATTTTATACAAAATCTTCTTTTTTTTAATAATATTACCTTAATTATTTGGAAATCAGAGAAACACCCTTCTAAATTACGAAGTATTTACTTGAATGTAACCTGGAAACTTTTATATTTATATTATAGGACAAATTCACTAACTTATGATTAAATACCGGCTATAATAATATTTTAGAAAGTTATATCCTCAACAGCAATCAATTTCAGAGTCCAAAACGATAAACATAAACTATAATATAACCAAATATAACTTTAAACCCTTTTAAACACAAGCTGCAATGATCAAACGTCAAACACGAAATGAGGAAATCGATTGGCCGGCAATACAAACCGGTTATTGGACGTTACTTTTTATCCAGACTACCAACTACCATCTAACTGCATTGCCATCGTTTCCCCTATATATCACTAGTATCGAAATTATTAAAATAACCACAATTCGACTCTCTCTGACGTCATACAATTTCGACCGATTTTGGTCGAAATGAATTAGAATAAGGGCCCTGTTCTTGTATTTCTTTAAAAATATAAATCAATGATTCTCAACTTGCCGATCGATCCCCTATAAGTTTAATAATATCGATGGTAGGCTCTAAGTTAGGAATCATTGATTTAGACAACTGATTTAAATAAAATTTGTTAAACAAGTAATGCCAATGTCCTGTAGATGTCGCCAAGGTTACTTGATCTAGATTGATTAGAAAATTGTGTTGCATATGAGGAATAGCTATCTAAATTTTGCCATTTTATTTCTTTGAATTATCTTGATTACTTATCTCCCACGAGAAACTTTCCAGAACTAGAATAAAAAGACAATGTTGTTTAGTTATCCACATTATCGCATATGTCCCTGATAATGTCAACTTAATACTCCCTAAATAGCATTAATTTTCACGGTCTTTTAAGGCCAGTGAATAAATCTCTGAATAACAACTTGAAGAATAAATTTATTCAACGAATAAATTGAAATCTGGTATTATTATATAAAATGCATGTAAGAAAAATAAATATTTGTAAGATTTTATTTGTTAGAATAACTCTGAATAGCTATGCATTTTGCACTTTAGCGTTTCGATAAACGATGTAGCCACTGAATAAAATGTAGAAATACAAAAGAATCGTAATTTTTTACTATTTCTTTTTGTTTATATTTGTAAAATACAAAAGCAATTATCAAAATTCAAGTTATCAAACACAAAATATAAACTTCTATAAAATCTTAATTTTTTACTATTTCTTTTTGTTTGTATTTATAAAATAACGAGCCATCGAAAAAATTCATAATAGGAGTAGATTGTGAAATTGGGTTGATACTTTAACCACTTCCACATAATGACACATTACTTGATGCTTGACACTCTTCTCTTGACAGTTTCATTTGGTTTCATTGCAAAAAAAGGTTATGGCATTGAAATGATCCTACAACAAAAAAGAAAACAAATAATTTATTTAATATCAAAATCATAATAAAAATTTACATATAGCTACAGAAGTTGTTGAAAATGTTGTCCATTTACATCTAAACACAAACCAACTCTAACTTTTTAACTTTGAAAAATTTGACACAAACTTATAGTTTCAATCTCAAATAATAAATATCATTATGTGGAAGTGGTTAAAGTACCAACCCAATTTCACAGTCTACTCTTTCGATGGCTCGTTATAATATATAGATTTCGCGCTTATATAGAAACATAAGCGATTTCTAAGACAGATATGTTACCCAGAAGATTGGTATGAAACCGTGTTAAAAAGTAAACGGCAAAATCCATTTGAAGTAATCGTTATGCAACAAGAGATTTTTTTTAGTTTTGACATCTCTATAGTAAATAAAAATGTTACTGAAGAGAAGGAACCAGTAAATTTTAATAAAATCTGATGTTTTCGCTTTGAATCTGATTATCCTGACTCAATATTGGTGTAGCACTAACTCAATGGTTCCTTTAAAAAAGTTAATGTTGGAAAACGGGGAAGCAACTTGGGCCTTCAGTCTAATGACATTCTGAAAATATTGAAGAGTAAATACAAAGAACCTGTGAAACTTGATACCAGGAAAGTTGCAGACTTGAAGAAACTTATCAAATATGTACCTCCTATCAATCACGGTTCCTATTTAAATATTTTTGAAAAATCTGATGAGCAAGATACTATAGAAACTATGGACCAGGATAAAGTAGAATGTGTAGCGAAAGCATCATGTTCGAAGATGATGAATAGAGAAAACCTCCCCTAGGATACAATAATACTTTTATTATGACAAGAATAAAGAAGTTCTTTTTATTATTGTCTTCTTTTATTTAAAATAGCCGATAAGCGTCTTTCTAGCACTATTGATTAATAAAATAACTGTGCTCTTATTGCCGCCAAATAATGTATACAGGATTAGTATAAAATCCTGGAACGGTCGCATAACTATGTTTTTCCAGATGTAACATGAGAGCAACATGAATTGAGGTAGTAGGTGGCTGCGGTTCGTAGATCGTATTTCGTGAATTGTATTCACAATATTTTTCTGTCAAATATTTAATGACAGACTGTCAGTGTGAATTATTAATTCTTTCAATACAATTTTTTGTTTTAAAACTAATCACATTCAGAATGTTTACTCAAGAACAAATGGTGTTCATTTTAGAATGTTACTTTAGAATGTAACGGTCGACGTTTGCCAAACGGCGAATGGTATTATTCAATAGAAATGTGCAAGGAAGAAATCCAACAACGTTTCCCTGAAGTTGTTTTGGTAAATAAGAACTTTTCTCGTGACCTATTGAGAATTATAAATAACTTTCGAACAACTGGGTCTGTAGAAAGACAATGGAAAGGGGGAAGATCTTCTCGAGTTAGGACCCAAAATGTTGTTAATAATGCAAGAAACGCAATTAGAGATCAACCTACAACATCTGTCAGAAGACTGGCACAACAGTTGGATATAAAGTTATGGAACCTGCCGTAGTATTTTCAATATAATTCAACTGGGTAGAATGAAATAACAGAGAAAAACGTCAAGTGTATTGAAAAAATGTTTTTTATATTTGTAAACTAAATCATTAGTCTTCTGTTCTATTTATCCAACGAGTGTTCAGAAACATTCGAAGTCAAAGTAGGCCTTGAAAATATGAAGTCATGTCTGAGACAGATTGATACATTTACTTAATACAATTTTATAGGTTATCAAATTAGTATATTAATACTTACGTAAAGATATACGATTTTTTGTTCAGAGCCCACTTGAGTTCGAACGTTTCTGAACACCCGTTATTATACACTAACGCGTGTTCATTTGAAAAGTCAATCTAGTAGCATGTGATTTACTGAGAACATTTTGAAGTATGTCGTAAATTAAAATTTACTACTTAACCTACGAAGTCGTATATTTTGACAGTTTTATACATACAAATAAATAACAAATGTGATTGATATTATCAAATGTCATTTGGATTTACGTTTACGGACTTTTCAAATGAACACACGTTATATGTTACAGTTCGTATTAATAGGCTGAAACGTAAACCATTTGTTTCTAAAGTTAAAATTCAAACCAAATGGTTGTTTATTATTTATTCAGCACTATAAACACACTTTTTGATGTAATGAAATTTCTTGATATTTACCGATATTTACAAGACAAACCTTTTAATTAATTATGTGTGTAGAGATAAAATAGTTTATTATAATTTACTCAATTAGGAAGTTTTCCCTAATACACATATCTTCTAGAAGTTTTGGTTACATTGATACATATAAATGTCTATCCATCATAGAGGAACTACCTATTTAGAAATAGGTATTTTAAGTGAATTGCATTTCTATTACCTTTAACATAAATATGTATTAACTACTACTTATTACTAGACCCTTGTACATCAAAAACAACAACAAACAATGTATTTCTTGGAAATAATAATTGATAAAAAATTGAACATGTGTAATACACATATTACATATTACACATACATTTATATGTTCATATTATTTGTTCCAAAAGAAAATAGATACTTACATATGTGAAAACAATAAAATCGAATTTAATTTTTATTTATTTTCATTCATTTGCTTCCTTTTTATCAGTCTATCAAAGACCTATTTAACCTTTATTGCCCCCAGTCAGTGCTGTTTTGTTAGTATAACTAGAAAACCACGCGGTGTTTAATTTAACTTTCATTTCTTTTAGTACCGTTAGCAATCAAATACGTTTAACGAAAATGTGTTCTTCTGGTAGTTTAGGTAATTTTGGAAAATAAATATTGTGTAATTTAACATTTGAAAATTTACTTGAATTTTTGTTAAAGCACTACTGTCCGTTTCTGACAAAACCAATTTAATTCCTTTGGGACAGCAATTAAAAGATTTAGGCTTTACACTTGTTGCTAGTGGTGGGACTGCTAAAAGCTTAAGAGATGCTGGTTTACTAGTAAAGGATGTTTCAGATATATCTGGAGCACCTGAGATTTTGGGTGGTAGAGTTAAAACGTTACATCCTGCAGTTCATGGTGGTATTCTTGCTAGGTATATTATGTTATGATTAGTATTAATAATAAAGTAAATGTTTTCACTTGCAGATTAATACCGTCTGATCAAAATGACTTGAAAACACAAAAAATAGATATGATTAGAGTTGTGGTTTGCAATTTATATCCTTTTGTGCAAACAATCGCAAAGCCTGATGTTACTATTGAAACTGCTGTCGAGAATATAGATATTGGTGGTGTTACTTTATTGAGAGCAGCTGCTAAAAACCACGATCGAGTTACAGTTCTTTGTGATCCACAAGATTATCTTAAAGTTCTTGATGAAATTAAATTATCACCAGAGAAGGACACTAAAAAATCTACAAGGTTGCTATTCATTTGATTTTTGGCAATATATCAATAATTTTATTTTAGAGAAAAATTGGCTTTAAAAGCTTTTACACATACATCTGAATATGATCTAGCAATTTCGGATTATTTCCGAAAACAATTTTCAAGTGGTGCTTCTCAGATTACACTGAGGTATGGCATGAATCCACATCAAAAACCTGCTCAATTATGTACAACTTTGGAAAAATTACCATTAACAGTTATCAATGGTTCTCCAGGATTTATTAACTTATGTGATGCTTTAAATGGCTGGCAGTTAGTCAAAGAGCTAAAAGCGGCTTTGGGTTTGCCAGCAGCTACTAGTTTTAAACATGTCTCTCCTGCAGGTGCTGCTGTTGGAGTTCCTCTCTCAGAAGATGAAGTAAGTATTATTTAGATTTTGCTTTACTATAAGTTGGTTCATATTGTTTAATTGATATTATTTGATACATTACATGATCAAAAATTAAGAAATCAAATTATAATATTGATTGCGTATGTGTGCAGAAAATTTTTTCTCATATTTTGCACATAACTAATTTATAATTGAAATAATTATAGTTTCATTACTGTTAACAGTTTGCAATTCAAACTTCCTTACTATTTATTTATTTAAGTGCGCTACAGGCTTTCAAGGCTTATGGCATGTAATTCACATACACAAAATACACAAAATAGCATATAACAAAACAACAAAACAGTTTACACTGAATTCACTAAACGTTTAATAATGTCTCTCCATTTTTTCTTATTTGTAACCTTCACTTTCCAATCTATGATATGTACACTCTTCCTGTGTACTTTCACACCATCTTTTTCTTGGTCTCTTTTTTTTCTTATGTATCCTGGATAGGATTGTGTTTGCCATTCTACCTCTGGTCATTCTCTCTACATGTTCTAGCCGCCTTAATCTTTGGGCTTTTACACATCTTGTTATACTGGGTTCATTATACATTTGCTTTCCATTTATCCTTCTTCTCCATCCTGGTGTATTTATTCCCTTGTATATAGACCTCCATATTTGTTTTTCTCATCTTTATAAAAGTGTATCTATATTTTTATGCGTTTATCACTTTCAGCCTTATAAGAATCCTATATATTCTAATTTTTGTGTTTCTCATTACATATTAGGTGATAATTATCAAGAAGTTGGAACCTATTTCCGATCGTTTTGTTATCAATTTATTTTGAAATCCTGTCGACAGTAATAATTGAATAATCAACTTTGTTCTGTCCTATGATATTGTGTGATATTGCTATTGCCAACTGTAGTTCTCACAGGATGAAGTTATATAATGCGCATGTCAGGACAAACGGTACATGCTTCACTGTTTTGACCATCCCGTGACTGGTTTGTGGACGATCAAAATTTAGTTAGAACACTTTTGGTATCGTTCAATGTACGGTCAAAAATGCAGTTGGAACACTTTTTCTGCAGTGCCCATGGACCGGACCGTCACTGTACGGTTTTCTTATCGAGTTGGAACCAACTTCTTATGTTCTCATTAGTGTCATTAGCATTCCATATTTCTGATTATCTTTTTGCCTTGCGATTCTGGCTCGCACTTCTCGTTCTTTGTGTCATCTGTCTTCTATTTGCACCCCATAGTATACCAAATATTTCGGTCTCTCAAATATGTAAGTCTCCCTTTCATCCCTTTCATATGTCTGTAGTTTCAGTTCTTTTCCAGCTTCCTGTCCTGTATCTCCCATCACCTTATATTTTGTTTTTTCCTGATTTATTTTTAGACTGCTTCTTTCACTTATGTTCCAACTTTTTATGAGTTTCCTCTTTTCCTTACCATTAATTCGTTAAAATTCGACTCTTTGTAATTTAATTCAGGAAATCGTTTCTAAAATCTGCAAATAGAAATTACACTACTATGTTAAATATTCATAAAAATTTGAAATGTTGAAACTTTATTTGTGACTTATGATGTGTAATAAGAGAGAGCACAAGATCTCTTATAACTTATGGAAACTTATGGAAAAAAATATAATTTACATTCAGTTACAAATTCAGATACAAAACGATATCATTGGTAACAAATTCTACAAGCAAAAAATGGAATGAAAGAATAAAAGTTAATAACGCGTGACACCTCCACTAGCTATGATAACTGTTTGTATTCGCCGTGGTAAGCTCACTATCAAATTTTGGATTACTTCTTGGGGAATATTATCCCACTCGAAAAGAACGGCTTATTCCAATTCCTAGAGATTAATAGAACCTGGTAAATGTCGCCTTACTGATTTTTATCCCATAAGTGCTCTATTGGATTTAAACCTGGACTTCGTGGTGGCCAGTCCATGACTTGATTAATGACCTCTTGTAAGTATTCCAAAACTTGTCTAGCGATGTGGGCCCTCGCATTATCCTGCATGAAAATGAAATTGTTCACTACAAATTGTGCAAAAGGCATCACATGGTCCTGAATAATGTTTCAATCTTCAATTGTTCTATCTGCATGATTCCTGGCAAATCTCAAATGTTCTGACATTTCTGACCGCTTCAAGCTGGTCATTGAGTTCTGCTTGTTATTCGCCTATTTCTGAAAGTTTACAGTTTCAAAAAACGATCATCTCTCGCACTTGTGTGTCGTTTTCTACCTTGATAATGTCTTCTCGAGTGCGATCCGGTTTTGTTAGATTTTCTAACCATTCGACTGACTGTCAAATGATTGACGCCCAACAAATTAGCTACATAAAATATTGTACGTCCTTCTAACAAAGTTGACGCTCTTACACATTCATCATTAAATGATTTGGTCGGTTTACGATTTTGAATTTAAATTCTATGAACTTAAATTCTATACACGCAAAAAAAAAATATCAAATTTGTAATTAAAGCTTAAATGATGCTTGAACTGTAACTTGAATGACTTGAGAAAATCTGTTTAATAAAACATGACATTAACTTTCGACTTCTTCCACTAGAAATGTCAAAATTACTTTGCAGTGAGATAAAGCTACAAGATTATGTGTAGATAAAATAAATTTATAGAAAATACAAAAATTATAGAAAATATATTAGAAACATTGACTGGTGTGTTAATTTTGAATGTAAGTTTATATAATAAACATTTCACCAACAATATTGCACCTCGCAAGTAGACATCTTTTCGATACAAATTCTTTAATGTTGTACAAATGAGATTATGCAATTTTATGAATGTCAAAACATCAAATGATATTTAAGTAAAATAAAAAGATTCCTAAAATTCATTTATGATGTACTGAAGTGTCGTATAGAATTAATTAGTATCTTTAACAGTTCAGTATACAATAATACATAAAAAGAAATCTGATGGCATAGATATTATCGAAAAGAATACGATAAGTTTATTACTATTACATTCTACGGATTGTGTATTAACAAATGGATATCTTGAAAAATCACGAACAATAATTTTAAGTTTCAAACTGCTTTTTCGTTACTTTTTTTTATCGAATATCCTACTATTCATATCTTGTTTACAAAATTATTTACTCATTTCAACTATCTGTTATTTATTTGTTGGGTTGTTTCTAAATTTAAATAATTTTTTACGTTATTTTTATAATAATTGAACTTGATCCTCTCTGAACTTTTATTAAGTTGTTAATAAAACAACAACATATCGATATGGCGAAATAAAAGAATTGTTTTTTTAGTTGATTATACATATCGTTACGCAAATAGATATGTAAAACAAATATGTTTTTCTGTTTTGGTTTTCATAGTTTTATTGGAACAATTTTGACGATATATTCGATGCTGTGCAAGCATTGACGTTTGCGGTAGTATCTACACGAAAGATTGTGTTTTCTAAATTTTAAATTATTATTTTTCTAAATTAGATTGTGCAAAATTTGCGTATGAAATATATAGATAGCAGTTCATTTAATATATTAGAAGACAAATGTATTGCATAAAGTTTTGCAGTCGCGGCTCGTGATGACGTAAAACGTGGGCACCCGCACGGATGAGACTGCTTCGAACAATTTCGGTCGCATCTACTGGCTTCTTTGTATATATGAAAGCTTAAACGGAGCAATCTTATCCGTGCGGATGCCCACTTTTTACGTCATTACGAGCCGCGAGTGAAGTTTTCATAAATTCGGGTTTAAATGCTTAAACAAGATAATCGATTGTAGTTTTCTTTTTGTTTATCAGACGCGTGCCTAAATTAGAATCACGGGGTGGAGATTTTTTATCCTTGCCTTTTCACCATGCGATATATGGTTATAAATTGTATGGTGTTCGGATAAAATTACGAGGGGCGGTTGATTAATTCGCGCGATTGTACAGAAACAAAGGAATAATTTAAATAAAGAAACTTTATTATTCTACATAATCTCCTCTTAATTCGATATGTTTGATCCATTTGTGTTCAAGCATCTCTATTTTTCTAACCCTGCAAAATAATCGTCCACTGTTGAAGTTAGCGCTTCATTTTGCAGAATTTTTTGTCGTCGAGAAAATCTTTTAATGTAGAAAATAGATGAAAGACAGATGACGCGGTATTAATTCGAACTTCAATTCTTCAATTTTTTTGTGCAGCAACCGTGTGTTATCATAGTGAAAGAGCACTTTCTTACTCATTCTTGAACGCTTTCCAACGATAGCTGTTTTCAAATGATTTGCGTAATATTCGAACATCCAATTCAGTTCCTCTACGATCGTACAGTTTTTCAAACAACCTGAATTGCATGGCGGAGGGCTTTTAGTGTTTGCGTGGGATTCGCTAAGTTTGTCAGTTTTTTTCCCTCAATATCTCTCACGTGTTCGATTGACGAAAGGTGACATGAGACTTTTTGAGTCGGTTTAGAGAAATTCTTGTTACGTGGGGATGGGCATTATCCTGCTAGAAAAGTGGATCTTCGAGCTGCTGAAGATATGGAAGAATATGGAGTTCCACCACATCAAGTAACGCTGGACGTTCATGGTGTTTCGGATAAATATCAACTGGGATTACTCGCAAGCTATGGCACCCCATACCATAACTCATGGTTCCGTGTACACGTTTTTCAATATCCATCATGCATCCCTATACAAAATCGAGATTCATCACGGCACACCACGTTATGCCAATCCATGTTCCAGTGCTTTCAAAACACACAACACCTTAAATGTCGTTGGTGTTGAGCCGTAAGCGGCAACACAAGATGTGGTCGATGGTATTGCAAGCCGAAAGCCCTGATTCAGTAATAAGCGGTTCGATGGGTCACGGGACGACTTTCATTATCTAACCATAGATTAGCGATAGATCTGATATTGGAGAATGGGTGTCTTAGTGCCATTAGGCGAAGGTGGCAATCCTGCACCTTATTAGTTCTCTTTAGGCCCTCGGTTTGCCTTCAGCTTGTTCCCTGACCTTCTTTAGTCCATGACGGATAAGAACGCGTGATGGTGGATTGGTTCCGGTTAAGGCGATTTGCAATTTTCTTGTACGAGAAACCACCTTCCCGCAAGCCATCAATTAGCAATTAGACTTCTGTCAAATTCGCTTAACTGACGGTAATTTCTATGTAGCCGCACTATGGGCATAGTTAAACCCTCAAAACAGGTTAAACAAAAGTATGTCAACAAAAAAAAACGGTGAAAATTGTATAAAAACTCGCAAGCAAACGCCTAACATTGATGTCAGAAAAAACTGTACGAAGTGTCAGGTGTGCCACGATCACTTGATCCATCGCAACCAAATTAAAATCAATTATTATTACCTTTGAATAGTTATACGTTTCTGCCAAGATTGGTAAATTCGCACTTCTTTTTGGTATTGAAATTTCATTTTTGTAGAGCAGCATATCTCCAAATTTATTGAGTACATCGCAGTATTACCTGAATTACCGGTATTATCCCTTAAGAATAACGAAATTGCTGTCGAGATAAGTGTTAATTATTAATCACCATTTTTTCCCACATTCTTAACTGTGTTACGATCTAAATAATAATTAAAAGAGCTGAAACTTCATGCTTTATCTCTGTAAATATCTCTGTAGTTAAATTGCCTTTTCGAAACGAATTAATACAATTATTTTTAGTGAACTCGTAATTTTTTTTCCAGGCCAAAGTATGTATGGTTGACGATTTGAAAGAGAGGTTAACACCATTGGCAATTGCGTATGCAAGAGCTCGAGGCGCTGATCGAATGTCGTCATTTGGTGATTTCGTTGCTCTTTCTGACGTATGCGATTACATAACAGCGCGATTGATTTCCAGAGAAGTATCGGATGGTATTATTGCACCCGGTTATACACCTGAAGCTTTGGAGTTGTTGAAGAAGAAGAAGAATGGTGGATATTGCGTATTACAGGTATTCCAATTAGAATAAATAATCATTTAGTGTTGTATATAAAATCTTTTGTTTAGATTAGATAAGGAAACTTACATTTTATTGAGTTGACGCATATGAAATGCCGTTTTTTCTTTTCCTGCAGAAATATAGCGCGATATTGTGCTATACTTGTGTGATAAAGTAAAATTTGTAATGTGAATCAGTTCTTGTAGTGTGTGAGAGTATAAACTATTTTGTTTATACTTTTCACATTATTTAATGACAGAAGATGAGTACCAGTAAAATATGCCTTGTAATAGGATATGAATTTAAACTCAGAAATAGTGCGGCGGCGAATGAATAATATATTATTCATTTACTGCCGCACCAACACTATATATAGTGTTGGTTTGAGAACTTGCTTGATGGAGATGAATCACTTAAAAGTGAATATTGGTGTAGGTCCGGAACCTTAGTTGGAAGCAATGCTGGTGGCGCCCTTGTTAGTTCTATATTTGTGTTTGTATACTTTTTGAACAGCTAATAATTTTTGAAAATGAAGAACGAAAAGATACATTTTCACTACTTTACGTCGGACGAGTTTTGACAAAAAGTGGCTGCTGAAATCACAGTAAAAACACTTGAGATGTATACGAGGGTCACATTTTATATTTTTACAAAATCTGGGAAGAAAACAAAATTTTTGGGAACAAACTATTTTATTGTTTTTCAAAATATTTGCCTTTATGGTCTATACACTTTTGCATGCGTACGAACCAGTTTTCAAGACATTTTTTCTACTCTGAAAGATGTATCTCAGAAACATGGTTTTCAAAGGCTTCGACTGCATCTTGAGGTGTTGAAAATCGCTGTCCACGCATTTTTTGTTTCACAATTGGGAACAAAAAGAAATCATTCGGCGACAAGTCAGGTGAATATGAACAATGAGACATTTCAATACTTTTCTCCTTCAATTAGTCAACTGTTAGACGTGCTGTATGGGAACTCGCATTGTCGTGATGAAGAACAGTGCGACGTTTTCGGTTATTCTTCCTGATTTCGTCTATAACTTTTGGCAAACAAATTACTGTATACCATTCAGCGTTAACAGTTTTTCAATCCTCTAAATGAATTGTTGCGATGTGTCCTGTACAGCCGAAGAAACAAGCGATCATTTTCTTAGAAGTGCTCCTTGCACGAATAACTTTTGTGGGGTTCGGTTCGTCTTGGAACACCCATACAGTAGATTGTTGCTTGGTTTTCGGCTCATACACATATATCCATGTTTCGTCACCTGTGAGGATGTATACGGATTTTGCGGTTCCTACGTCCAATTTTTTGCGCACCTCTTTACACCAATTGACACTAGCTGCTTTCTGTGCTTCGGTCAAGTTATGTGGAATCCATCTGGAACATATTTTTTTTTAAAATAAATGTTCATGTAAAATTGAATGAATTGCAGTCTGCGATATTCCAATAGATGCCTCTACCTCACTGTAAGTCACATGCCTATCGTGTTCTATCATTTTCCGCACAGCATTCATGTTTTTTGGAATAACAACAGTTTTCGGTCGACATTTACGTGATTCATCACTCACGGAGGCACGACCATGACGAAATTCTGCAAACCAATTGTAAACTGTCTTCTCTGATGGTGCTTCATTACCAAAAGTTGACCGAAGCGATATAATGCATTCTTGTGGAGATAGGCCTTTTTTATAATCGTAAAAAATCATTCAACGAAAACCTTCACTAGTAATATCCATTATTTTACAAACTCACTGTCTTAAAACTGTTACTGTCAACAAACTACTGACTTAATTTCTAAGCTATCGCGGATTTCTCATTGACAAATGTCAAACTTTTAGAATATAGTGATTACATATGTCAAAAGCACCATCTAGTGGTCGATTGTAAAAATATGTAAGGTGTCCCTCGTATTTGGACTCTATTCTGTATTTGAACGTCTTCGAACATAGTCTTATGGAACAGTTGTTACAAGCGACAAATGGACACAAAAACGAAAGTTTATACTGACATGTTTGATATAAAATAAATTTTATTTGTAAACGGTTTTGTAGAGTGCTATTTATTTAGATACTAGCAATCTCTGGGTTTTCTAATTGCACCTAAAAACATAGAAACATACATAAAAAACAAAGTTGGTAGCTTTTACCAACCTATTAGAAAATTAATAGGTCTGGACAGTATAAGACTGTTTGAACAAGAACTAGTACTAAGCGATAAAGTGAAGTATCTAGGCATAACACTGCGAAATTGGAGCAGACACTTAGTAAAAGTGACAGATAGGACGACGCAGCTCTTTTGGAGACGTAGAAGAGCTGTTGGCAAGATCTGTGGATTAAAAGTGAGAGTGGCACACTAGTTGTACACGTGGTAGTAAAACCAACGATTACCGACAATTGTTTCGTGAAGGAGGACGGAGCTGACATCGGCGATGGGCCTGCTTACGACTCTTCAGCGACAGGCTCAATTGGGATCACGGGAGTCATGTATAGCACGGGCTCCATGGAGCCATTGTGAGTCGGTCCCTGCTAGAATTATTTGTGAAAGCGGAGACCATGGCTGCGATCCGGAGGCTGAAGGCCAATGACTTATGGTGCCTTAATAAGGTTGTTGGGGGGCAGAGAGATACCACGGGAACTGCACTGGAGAGCCGATATTATAAATGCCGGTGGACAGTATGGCACCTGAGATTATATTTACAGCCAAGCTGATCATATTTATTCCGATCAGGGAACAAAGCAAAAAGTCGATCGAGCCGGCAGCTGGTTCAGGGCACAGGTGAAAGTATATGTGAAATGTTCCGCAAAAGGAAGATATCATTAAGTCTGGGAAAATTTACGACGGTTTTTCAGGCGGAGTTGTTTGCAAGTTGCAGCCTGTGGTGAGAAAATTTAGGAAGCCGGGCATGGGCTTAGTCAGTGAGCGCTGGTGTAGGAGATGTGAAAGACAGGAGGAAACGAGCTTTCGTATAATATGTACTTGAAATTGAAGGGACTCAGAAACACTTCGGAAAAGATGTATTGGATCCTACGAGGATACTCAAATTTCCTTTAAGGAGAATACTGTCTTTTATCGAAGACACAGGACTAACAGAGTGGAATTGGAAGATCTGAAGAGCATTGTACTCAAGTGCCTGGACGTACTGGTATCTAACCCTGAAAAATCAGACAAGAGAAGAAGAAACATAGGAAAAATGTGTCCAAGGCCTAGTTATATATTTATTTCAAATCAGATACGAACTTCTGCAATCATTCAATATACAAGAATTTAACAAATTTTGGTGATGTATTATAATTTAAATGTAAACGTAATTTTTAATAAACATTTCAGATTGATCCAAGTTATGAACCAAATGCAATTGAACGCAAAGTCCTGTTTGGATTGACGTTGGAACAGCAGAGAAACAATGCCGTAATTAATAATACACTATTTACCAACATTGTTACTGCAAACAAAACTAGTCCGGAGACAGCATTAAGGGATTTGATTGTGGCCACTATAGCATTAAAATATACTCAGAGTAATTCTGTTTGTTATGCTAAAAATGGACAAGTAACTATAGCAAAAACTATTTGTTTTGTATTATATGTACATCTCCTATAGGTAATTGGAATTGGAGCTGGACAACAATCAAGGATTCACTGTACAAGGTTAGCAGGTGATAAGGCTGACAATTGGTGGTTGAGACACCATCCAAAAGTACTTGGAATGAAATTTAGGGCTGGAGTTAAAAGGGCTGAAATTTCAAATGCAATCGATAATTATGTAAATGGCACTGTAGGTAAGCTCTTGATGCAAATTGTAAAACATAATTATGTTTATTATATAGGAGGTAAGTGCCATATATTCTCTCCTTGACAGGTTTATACATACTAAAAGGTGCTCAGGATGTGTTGTGTCATAGTTGCACATGCACTACGCTACGAATTGTAAAGTTCTTTGAGCAATAGTTCTGCAATCGGGTAACATCATTAGTGCATGAAAAGTTAACAAAAATTATATACCGCGTGGTCATTTTTTGCTAAAAAAGAATAACTTATCCTACAAAACTAAAATACATATTTTCGAAAAGTGTTTAAAAGAAGTTTTTAATCGGTGTTTAATTTATTGCAAGTTCGTCTCCTGCGTCCATACAGAGCTGTAAGTGACCGGGAGTTTCATCTACCGATTTGCGCGCTGTTACTAACTATATATTTGTTGCACTTTTAAGACAACTGCGTTAACGAGACTCGGAATTTAGATAGCGTTTCTTACAAACCATACCTTCAAGAACGTTTCATAGTCGATAATCGCGAGGCTTCAGGTTGGGGTATACTCGACGGCCAATTGGAAGCCTTAATACCCACACATTGTTTTCTAGCCATGTTTAGACTGTTTTCGCTTTGTGAGCGAGTGCCTAATTCTGTTGAAACGCCCATTCCATTTCCTTAAACAAGAAACTTTTTTCAGAGGTCAGCTTCTAACATAGTTTCTTGGCACATTCAGGTCGAAGTTTTTACCCCCATCTCGCAAAAAAATAATAGGAGAAACACCTTCGTAGGAGACATCCCACCAAACCATTACTGAGGCCGTATGGTGAGCGCGCAGAACTGATACCATGTTCTTCCGGGGTTCTAAAGAACTTGCATACTCGATTTTTGAAAGAACAGCTGTCACAGTGATTGAGGTACGCGCAGAATGTGGACGACTGGTACGAGGGCTATCAACAATTTCACCATTGTCTCGAAATCGAGTAATGGTACCACATACGAAACGTTCATTAATTTAAGGGACGAAATAAGAACAAAAATATGTCGCGCACTCTTTCCTATTTTGTGCAATGCAGTGATAACGATGTAGCTATGGATTTTCTACCACTCCGTAGTATCGTAGAATATTTGTCTTTTAGACAAATGTGATTCTTTTAAATAAAACTAGCGGTAATTTAAAACACTATATTAATAATAAAACACAGTAAATACACTTAATAAGTAATATTTATTTCAATATTTATTTCACATTTATATACAATATTAACCCGTCGACGATTACTCGCTGAATGTCTGGCCTCCCTTCCGAACGGTTCTTATATAGGGTATAGCTTATTCGAGGCCTTACAGAAGCTCTTTTCAAGGAGGTCCGGGAGACCTGATAACGTACTCGGCGCGTGATACCTCTCGCCTGACGTATCGTCGGATGACTCACATCACAGTATAAATGGTGTTCATTGAGGGCTTCCAAATAAGTACTGACATATTACATATCCCCGACGATACGTTTTTGCTGTTATGAAATTCTATGACTCATAATTTCGTACAATTGTGCAACATCGGCAGTATTTATGGTTTACTTTGTATACCCGATGTAATTAAATAAATAATAATTATTGTTGGCCAATGTAAAGTCATTATGTGATCGTTTTGTGTAAAATCTCATTTTGCCATCTGCTGGAGCTCAAGAAATAATAAAATTCGTCTAATATTCGTATATTTCTATTTACATATAAAAAGCGTTCAAATAAGCTTTGCCTCTAGTAGGCCTTCCTCTAAAAACGTATGATTAGTAATAATTTAAATTTGCATTAGTTGTCAATTAGACAGATGCATAGTTGACAAAAATTGCTTTGTAATTTAAAATTGATTTAACATGGTTTTTACTATACAACACAAATCATTCATGCTAGAATCTTATTTTCGAAACGGACGTAAGATTGACGGACAATGGCAGTATTCTCTTCAAGATTGTTTAGAAGAATTTCAATCAAATATCTCAGCTCATAACCAACAAAATTCCTATTAAAATTAGGAACAAGCTAAGACATAATCATAATTTCCAAAGGCTACTTTGAGGTAAAATTTATTTGAATTCTTTGTATATACCTATATTACTATTTACTTTCTTTCTTTATCTGTATTCCTCTTTTACGAGGGTCAGAACGCGCCGAGCCGCTGTCATTTTTTTTTCTGGGCACTCGTTCAGCAACTGACCATGATAAGATCTGTTTACTATGTCAATTGCAATACTTATCTACTACTATCTTAACTACACCGCCGCAGTGGCGGCTCGTGCTAAAAATTTTAAGGTGTTCTGCAAGTTTTACAAAAAAATTTACCTTGCACGGGCAGTAAGAGGTTGTCTCCCATCGATCTTATCGTGCTTTCTTCGCCTTCCGCACTGAAGTAATGTATTTCTGGAACGATTGTCAATAGGGAATATTCACAATTTAGAAAGTATTTTTTGTCTGGCAAATAATAGCATCCGGTATTACCAGCAATTATCTTTTTCTTCTTTAAGTTTATAATAACAACAATAATAAATAATTAAATTCGAAATGTAAATATTCCCGGGAAAACGCAACTTTTAAAATGGCTGTTGAGTGTGACGTAGAAACATAGTAAACACGTTAACTGTCACTGTTGCACGGTTGATTAGCGTTAGGTTATACGTGGATTATACATTTAAGAGATCATTATAATATAAAATAAAGAATGGCAGAAAAAAGTACTTATTATTGGTGTATTGTTCCGTGTTGCACAAGTTCATCGATTAGTACACCAAATAAAATATTTATACACGTTCCCACGGATGCTAAAATGCGTAAGTTGTGGCTGCAGGCCGCCCGAAGGGACCCTAAAAAGATATCTAAAAATACAGCAATTTATTGTTGTGAAGACCATTTTGATGTAAGTAAAAATATGCATGTATGTTAGAGATAATACTCGCAAAACTCATTCCATAAAAATTAGCTTAACATAAAGAAAGTCACATTATTTACATGTGTTTAATGAAATATGTATCTTATTCATTTTAAAATTGTTGTATAATTACCTACATTTCTTATTTTAGTTACCCAATGATATGGAAAATTGGCAAAGATTTAAATTAATGAAGGGCAATGTAAAAAAGAATATGAAAAAAGGTATAGTACTACACCGATTTGTCTGTCAAGCAGATCGCAAGAGAGCAGCATCACCACTAGTACAACGCCAGGCATTTATGAAACGTCAAAGAATTGATGTTTTAGGAGAATTACATCAAAATGTTTTATCGTCCAATGATAAACCACGTAGTGGTAATGATCCTAACCTTGCCCGTGAATTAATTGAAACAGTCCAAGATACAGCAATCGAACAGAGTATAGTAGATCCTAGATATCAACATGTTTCAACACAAATAAATATAAAACCACATGTCCGAAGCAAATATGTCCAAGTAAAACCATCTACTACAAATTCTGCTTCGTCACCTTTTAAAACTACCATAAATGTTTCAACATCACCAATAACACATAAAAATATTCATAAAGGGAGATTTTCAAAAGTAGAACTGTTAAAACAAATTTCTATTTCTAGTACTTCTACCAGTGATAGTACTGAAACATATAAAGCATCTACGGATAGTGAAAGTGATGCCCTCTCAACGAAATATCAAACCGAATTGTTGAAATCAACATCCAGGACCATTGAAATAATAGGAAGAAACCCTCGTCATTACATTGGTGTTCCTGAAAACTGTTATTTTATTGTGAAGCTGATAAGTGAAACAACTAGTATATCCATAAACAATATATTACTGGTTTTGATGAAAATTCGATTGAATAAAACTTTTGTTGAACTTGCTGATGATTTTGGGACAAGTTCTTCCCATGCAAGTAAAATATTTTCAAAGTATGTGTCAGTTATAGCAAAATATCTGAAATGTTTTATATGTTGGCCTAAACCAGAAACTATTATTCAAAATTTGCCGCTTGCGTTTAGAGCTCGATATAGTAAAGTACAATCTATAATTGATGCACTGGAAATTGAAATCCAGAAACCAAGTGATCCGATAAAACAAGCTTTAACATGGTCAGAATATAAAAAAATGCAACACAATAAAGTATTTGATATCTTCTACTCCTGACGGAATAATTAATTTTATATCACAAGGTTTCTCTGGAAGAATAACTGATACACTGTTAACAGAAGAATGCAGTTACTTAAACATACTTCCACCTGGTGCATCGGTTATGGCTGATAGGGGTTTTAAACATGTGGAGCATTTATTAACAGAGCTTGGATGTAAATTGATTAGACCTCCAAGTGTTGGAAACAAACAAAAACTTTCTAAGCAAGAAGTTATCGAAACAAAAAGAATTGCCAGTTTACGTATCCACATCGAACGAACTATAAGAAGAATTAGGGAATTTAAATTTTTGAAACCTCACTCTTGCATACACAATAAGCATATTCCCTTAACTGATGATGTCATCAATATCGCTGCTGCGTTGGTAAACTTACAAGGACCACTTGTAAGAAAATAAATTTTTGCATTTCTTTAAATTTGTGATAGAGCAACGATGCGCATACTGCAGCCCACTGTCTATATCTACGAGTATATAAGTCTGTGCATCCCTGTGATAGAGCTTTGTACAATTCAATGATAAATAAAAGACAATATATCAACATATTTATTTATTTTACCTTATCTCTATTTGAATTAAGTTTGTACAGATGAATATAGTTTAGGAAAAATATTAACTTTCCAAAATGTTTCTGCTATTTTCAATGTATCATTAACATAATCCTTATCGTAATCTATTTTTAAAATAGTAATTTTATGATTTCTTTCAAATTCAGGAGAGGCAACACAAAACAAACATTTCCTTTTGTTGGCGATATACATTTGAATTTGAATTTGGCTTCTACATTTAGCACTTATAGTATTATCACTTAAAATATATTTTTTAAAAGTCTGTTCAGATGTAGGACACTTAACTTCTACCACACATTCTTCGGTTACGCCATCTGGTGTTGCGCTTAGATATGGGTAATCTATACACAATAAAATGCCACATTTTAAAATTTTTGTTTTTATTTGTTTCTCTGCTTCTTCCAAAACTCTAGATTCTAATGTTCGTCCTCTTTGCAATGCAGGAGTATTAGGTACTTTATAAGCACCTAGAATACTTTCCACTAGAGTACCTTCTGATTTCTTGCAGTGTATAACATCATAGATTTTTGATGCTGTTATACGTCCATAATGTAGTTCGTGCCACATTTCACTTCTATATTGTGATTGCGTTAATTTTTCAATTTTTTTGCAGATACTTTCATCCATTTTCAATTTTGAAAATAATACAAAATCATCACAATCAATGCCACCACTCCCATTAAATTTAACTATCAGTTGATGAAGTGACAATGACAAAGGGGGTAGCACTTTGTAATACTGTGAGTGCTTCAATAATTGTGAATTCACATTTCGTTTTGCCATCTCTTGCAGCGTCTTCTCTAGAAGTATTGTTTTGACAGTTCCCGGATCAACCTTGTTGGAACCAAATTCACTGACTTTTATGTATTTAAGAGATGTCCCAATTTTAGAAAGAGTTGATTTTTTCCAGTAGCTTTCTGTAGATGTGGTAGCTGGTTCTTCACTTCTACGGTGGACCCACATTAATACTGCTGTCGCATGTTTACATCCACCTACAATAATAGCAACAAATATGATACAATAATTTTTGGCAATTTTAAATCAACAAACCTTCCGATGCAGGACAATTGTGGCATTGCACAGATTCAACTACTTCTGTGACCTCATTAACAATTAATGTTACATTATATTGTGTTGAATGCACTTTATGTTCAGGGCATACTTTGCATTTTACAATGCACCTGCTTTGTTCTCTTCTCACTTGAACATAACCTATCGCAGCATCTCCGTACTCTTCCCTTGATGCCCTGTAACAAACCAAAATGTGCATAAAACTTACATATAAGTAATGGCGAAATGATTATAAATAGGTAATATGTATGTATTTGCATTTACCTCTGTGTTTTTACTCCTCTTATTTCACAGGAAATAAAACAGATATTTTCTTGAAAGAAAGCAGCAACCATTAATGAGTTCACTTTTGGAAGGTTATCAGATTGAGCCTTAGTAAATCCTTCTTACATTTTCAATATTTTTAAAAGTATTAAATTTATAGTCAGTGACACAAGATATATATAGTTTAGGAAAAACAAACTCTTTTTGAAGTGCAAATGCCGTTCGTTTACCTCCACTTTAACATTGTATTTACCGTTTACGTGCAGTGATGTTTACTATGTTTGTACGTCACAATGGCGTTGGCCAATAGCGTAGCGTTCTCAAGTTGACGAAATATTTTAAATATTTTGCTATTTTTAATTGCGAATATTTATTTGAAATAATTTATTTTCATTAAAGTAAGAGTTTTGTTACTAATTACTAACAGTATATTGTTCGAAAATTGTAGACAATCAAAATTATAAAATGCATGCATATTCCCTATTGTCACACAAAAAAATAAGAGTCACTAAGCACTACTTTACTAACAAATTATTTTTTATAAATTAAATCTATTCTACGTTCTTTTCGATTTGCAAATTTTGTTATCACTTTGTCATTAAAATTGTCTATTTCGGAGATAAACTTTTTTTCGATAGATAGCATGGAAAGAGATGTTAAACGATCTTCGGTCATTGAATTTCTGAGAAACGTCTTAATTCGATTTAGTGTTGAAAAGCATCGTTCGGCCTCTGATGTTGTCATGGGAGTTGTTATTACAATTTCTAATAATTTTCTAGTCTCCTTCAACGTATCTCCCAGATTGTTTTTTATTAAAAATTTTAGAAGATGTAGTGCGCCTTTTAAAGATCAGTTCTTGAGTAAATAACAGACAATTCAGTTCGTAATCTTTCTTTATCAAGGGTGGGATAATAGGAGCATGCGGAAGTGAGTTTGTCCTCAGGAAATTTACTGCAATACTCTCCAAAGCATTCCGAAAAAAAAGTGATGCCACTACTAGATGCTCTTTAAAAAGAAATCGATCTTTTGCACAATTTAGAATAACATCACACACCTCTAAAGCCGAAATTCGATGATTAAATCTGCTGCTATTTGGACGTTTGCGTTTTTCTGGTGGTGGCTCATCGCTTATTAAAACTGTTTAGTCCATTTACTAATTTAACATAACTTATAAACAATGTAACCCGCTATTTTAATAATGTTCCTGTCACTTGGCTTTTGACACATTGTCGAAATTACTTCAAAAACGTCATCTTTCAAATATCTCAGTGTTATTTAAATTCTTTTAATAAAATTTGTATCGTATATGTTGTCTTTTCTTCGATCCTACCTTGAATAAATACAATAGTGAGTGTATTCTCTTAAATATTTATGTTTAACTTCTTTCTATAACAGCTTCTCTGTGCCTGTTTCCTATTACTTTTCATTCTCATTGAACTTGTTATTAAATTCCTTCTGCCAATACTATTCTTATTCCAGTTATAATTTTTCGATTGTCAATTTATTACAAACAAAATGAATATGGCCATCGCTATACTACTACATTATATTATAACATTATTTTCTTTAGATTGACATTTTTAAATTCGTTATATCTTTTGAATGGAATGTCCGATTTTAATAATTTAAAAAGTATTTTACTGGTATTGAAATGGTCTTTAATAAAATATCATTTAATAGGATAAGAAATAATACAGAGCTATGGATAATATGGTTTGATTATTGTCGGCACTTTTATTAACTTTTAAAATGTAAAAAAGTAGTTATAGTGGCATAACTACAGTAGTTGGACATATGGTTTTGCGGACTTTTTTGTAGATATTAATACGTTCTATAATACTGTAGAACATTTTTTTGTTCTATCAACAATAGTTTCCGCAGCGTACGCGATGGCAGATTTTTTGTGACTAATTTTTTCACACCTTGGGTTACATTAATGCATTTTTATTGGGGATATCTTTTTTTTTTTGAAAATGTAATATAGCCTATGTCACTCAGTGAAAATTCAGCTTTCTAATGGTGAAAGAATTTTTGAAATCGGTCCAGTAGTTTTTGTGTGAAAGCATTACAAACATACATACAAAAAACACAAATGTTTCCTCTTTATAATATTAGTTTAGATACCGAATCATATCGCCCTTCGCGCTGGTGTAAATGCAGCGAACATGCCTGGTAAAATCACGCATTGGTTTAAGACAGCCGCGGGGGTAGCGGGGTGCGCGCGGGTGTTTGAAAGAGCTCTGAGCGCACGTACGTGTGGACCAGATAAGGAACAAGTGAGCGATCGCGCGAATTAGGTTGGTTATTCCACTGGTCGCCTATTGTATATTATTTGATAAAATACTATATATAACCGGCGTTAGTGTTGGAATTTCGGAAGCGAATATCTCGGCTTCTACTGATCGGATTTTGATGATTGAGGTGTCAAATTGTAGGGTTTGATGTCCTCTACAGGATGATGTAGAAAAATATGCAAATTTTTTGATATACAGGGGGAGAATTTTCACAACAATATGTTACGCTTTTATAAACATCAGAAATGTCGGAAAAATTATGTAAAAGAAAACTAGTTATAACTAATACAGGTTCGCCCGCCCAATTTTTTGGGAGCTCTGCAGCACTGCAGCGCTTATGCGCCAGCCGCCACTGCACCGCCGTACTGCCGGCATTATTTGCTAATTTCATATATATAAACCTTACTATTTTTTTAATTTATATTTCATTATATTTTGTTCAGATTTATGTTTTTGTTCGTGTTGTCTGTTTCCTTATCTGTTGCTTGATTAAAGTGAAACAATTGAACTCTAGATTCTAAATGATCTAAATTCAATATTTGTGCAGTGCGACGTTTTTTAAATGAATGATGCAGAAAGCTTTTCCTGCTTTTTAAAATAAAATAATAAGAAAAACTTTTCGTGTTTTGTCTTGCTTTTGTTTCGATTCATTCAGTAAACACATTTTTTCAATTTAGGAAAAGATATGGACAAGAAAGTATGGGTGTCAATGTACGACGATGTACCAACCGATCTCAGCGAAGCAGATAAGTTAGCGTGGCAGAAAGAATTAAAAGATGTCGTCTTAGCTTCTGATGCCTTTTTCCCATTCAGAGATAACGTGGACAGAGCCAAATTGGTATTTTATTATTATATTTGTGTTTATTTATCTTTAAAATATATTTTGTTATAGAGTGGAGTACATTATATTGCCAGTCCATCGGGTTCCACAAATGATGCTGAAGTTATAAAAGCGTGTAATGAACACAACATAGTTATGATGCATACGAATTTAAGACTTTTCCATCATTAGATACGAGGTAAATACGATAAGAGCCAAAAAGACTGAAATAGTTGGCAGCATTAATTTTAGTACTAGTGTTGGGGGTAATGTGACAATACTTCACTGAGATATATTTATAAGTAAAGCATTGACGTGTAGATAAAATTATAACGTTGCAAACATAAATTAATTGATATACGCAAATTAATTAATAAATGTATTTACTTATTTTACAAAAAAGATGTATGAAAGGTTCAAATTGTTGTCCCCATTATGTGCAAAGATTAATTCTTCGTTTTATATTCTCACTCACATTTTGAAGGATATGAACATTGTTGTTCAAGAAGTTAATTTTATTTTGAATGGTGTTTTCTAATTCTTCTAAAGTACAAAGGGTACTAAAAAAGTTTTGCAATATAGCTTTATTTATTAAATTTTTTCAAAGTAATTTCCGGCACATTCAGTACACTTCTCCATCCTCTGAAACCAATCCTTAAACCAGGTCTACCGAGTTTCTTTAATGAGTTCTTCCAAGCCCTGAAAAGATCCTTATCACTGGAAAACCGCTTACCTTTCAGCTTGATTTTCACATGGGGGAACAGTGCAAAGTCGCAGAAAGCAAGGGCCGGACTGTAACAAGGGTGCTCGAAAATTTTTTTGGCCCTGTAGTGGTCAAATTTTCGGTGCAAGCTTTGACGCGGTGTCATGATGGAGGAACCAGGTGTCCACTTTCGAATTTGTCCGCAAGTTCTCCAGAGATTCGATTACCTTAAGCAGGCACTGCTCAGTGTGCCACTTCGCTGTTATTGTCTTCTGTGTGTTCAAAACAACACGTTCGACAATTCCACTCGATTTGAAAAATACAGCTACCATTTTCTTTTTAACAGATCGGGATTTTCCGACAGCTACGGTTATGCCCTCATCATCAAAGACCCAGAGTCTTGGTCTACACATCCTAATAGTACAGCCAAGTCTTGTCACGTGTCACGGTGTTGTTCACATACCGAGATTGTCGCAAGAAACTTTTTTAGTATCTCCCGGCACCAAGTCACACGTCGTGTTATCTGCTCTTCAGTCAGTCGATGTGGCACTCACAGACATTAAACTTTCTTCACGTGCGATCATGCAAAATCGAACGAATGACTGGTATATTTAGGCTCGAAGTATCCTCTATCTGCTGGTAGGTCACTCGCCTTTTTTTGTCAAGCATTTTCCTCACAATAACGTTTTCCGATGTATTGACGTTTGTGGCCTTCCCGACCTCTCAGCGTCCTCTGGCGTGAAATTTCCTCTTTGGAATTCTGTATACCACCTGAATATAGTTGTAGGATGCGAATAAACATCACCTAGTGCGAGAGTCATTTCTTCTAAGCACTGGTCTACGATTAAACTAAGCGCGAAATTATACCGCAAAATTACTCGTATCTCACTTCATGACTACCATGCCATAGAAAGCAATTCACACTATCACTGCTAATAAACAGTTAGGCCCACATGCGCGACGCAGCGGTTATGCGAGTATGAACATGTCTCAACGCGCAGCGACAAGCAACCTCCTGCGACTCATATTGCAAAACTTTACTAGTGCCCTTTCTATGTAGACGATTGTGGAACATTTTTTATTGTTTGCAGTTATCTACTATTTTCTTTTGCTAACAGTTGCTTCTTTCTCTTTTCGTCGTATTTAATATTATTTCCGTTGATAGTTGATTAGTGCGTGCATTCACTGTTACCAATCGTATCACAAAAAATATGGCCGTCTCTAATCAGAAAAGATTTTGGAGGCATGGTATTACCTTCGACATTGTTAAATGTTCGCAGAAATTTTGTCGACAGATTTTAGGGTATTGCGCTTTTCAGCATATCTGTTCTAATGTAATAACGCAATGCAGTTGTGTGTATGCAAACATTCTCAATGAGGTCACAGCCTCGTTCCCGTAATGCAAGTGTAACGTGTGTTACACATACGTCCTCGCTAACGCGAGTTGTTTGCAAACACCAACTACATGTCAGGGTTTGTATTATATTCCCTAAGTAGTCCGAGGACCTTCTCTTATGTATATATACTGTAGTGTAAGTAAGAAGGATCATTCATATTCAGATTCACATTCACACATTCAGTCTACATACTAGTCAGTAAGAATGTATATAATTGTTATCCAGTTTTAAGTGTTGTTTAAATTATATTATGTTACCCGTTCGTTGTGAGTATCATTTACGACCATAAACCGCCCAACCTGCTTTCCAATGGGGCCGCCCAAGCGGCCCATATTACATGCAGATCCTCCAGGCGCGTAGGGCCCTATCACTTAAGGCCCTCCTTATCACATGGCGTCCTGCCACGAGCCTGCACAAACGGCTCTTATCACATGGCGATCCTTGCCAGCCACTTACGGCACAGCCTTATCACAGGACGATCCTACCTATCTACACGTCTAAGGCTGGAAAAGACCAAGTGGAAATCCGGAACGAATCATGGTAACGGAAAGTTGGCAAACCACTAAGAAAATGTACTACGCGATGGAAGAAGGCATCTCCGTCCCCTACAAGGAGCAAGAAAGAAGAAATGTAGGTATTCCTTGTAAAATAAATTTAACAAAGACAAGTATGCAGTGTAAATAGTGAATGGACAATGCAAGACTTTCATAAACTGTGTACATTTCGTTAATTGAAATGTTTACTATTTAGTTTAATGCAAATACACAATATGTGTATTAATAAATTCTGCATACGCTAACAATTGTAAAGAGCGTGACATTGTTATTTTGTTGTTTAGGGTCAAGTTTATTTGAAAACTAATATATATAATTGTAAAAGCATTTAATTATGGCTGAGAAATTTAAATTTAAAACCTGTCCAAGTTTGTTAGTTAAATACGCGAGAATGTAGAATTTTATACATTTTTTTTTTTAAAAAGAAAGACGCTTAGACACGAAACAATGAAGATATATGTTATATTTCTTTTGTCATAAGTTCAATTACGTGCATAAAAATGCATGCGTCTTCATCTTTTTAATAAGCGCCATACAAGAATGTTGCAGTTCATGTTGTTTATTAAACGAACAAATAAACAATAACTTGTATATTTAAACTAGTCGCGAATAAACAAACAGCAAAGGAAAATAGAATATGTATAGTTTAATAATACTCGAGTCAAGTTCGCTTATAAGAATGCAAACACATCATTTATTTCTAAACGACGATACTTGGCATTGAAAAGAATAGTGCCGACGCATTCAAAAGTTCGCAATAAAAGAGAATAATTTTAAATTAATAAAAGAAACCAATATACGAGGAGTGTTATATTAATTTTATTGGTAAAGATTCCGAAATTTTTGTAACAAATGCCTTAGAAGTTGATTCCAATGCCATAATGGTTAGTAACGGGACGATTCGATAGCATCCTAATCACGTCTGGAGCCCTATAAGACGACAGAGACCTATCGATTGTACCTTTACGACACCAACAACAGTGCAACCTACAGGACAGATCATCCTAGAGTTGTGGAACTGGCGAAAACGTTAACCAACCGAATCAGACGAACTTCAAAGTAGAAGAAAGGCAAAGAAGGCTCCAATTCGCCCCTAGGTCGTGACGAAGCAAGCATGCGCTTCCAGGAAGTGATCCTACACGACAAAAAACGCTCTCAGAATTTTTTTAGAGATTACAGTTATAACAAAAGTGTGTTTTGTTAACTGGTCTCAAGTTTTTCTAGATTGAAGAAAAGGCTTACAGCATAAGGGCATTTCCGCTGCACGAGCTCCCTTACTGTGGTCAGAATAAGCTTCAAAAGATAGTTCTGCGCAGGAACATGATAGACACGAAATATGTGCTGTCCAGGGAAATACACGAAAGAGTGATTTCCAGAATAATTTTTTCCATGGAGGAAAATAGATAGAAAAATGGAGAGTCGATTTATTTTAAAGTATGGTTGGAAGGGGAGCATAAGAATTGGGAGCGCACAAAATTGAAGACAAACAATCAAGTATAAGGAATCGAAAACGAACAATCAAAGCAAAGAGTTAAGACAAACAAGCGAACATGAAGAATTCAAGACAGAGAATCGAATGCGAAAAATTAGAAATTAGAAGCAAGAATTGCAAATACGAAGTAAGTCAACTATTAGATATATACGAACACATGATATAGGAATAAAATACAAAAAGCGAACAGACTAACAAAATTGAGACAGTGTACAAAGGCCCGATTATTGATTATTAATAATTATTATTTTTGCAACAATGTAAAAACGTACTATGTAGCAGTACCTTGAAAATTTATTTAAAGTTTTACAATCTATGTTATATATTTATCATTACAGTTTATTCGTTTATATATTTATTCGTTAAATATCTATTATTATAAATTGTATTACTGTATTGTATTGTATTATTGTATTGTATTGTATTATTGTATTGTATTGTATTATTGTATTGTATTGTATTTTTGTATTGTATTATAATATTGTAGAATAGAAATAGGGAAGGTAACCGAAGAGAAAGGTTCAACGTAAGAAAAACAAACACCTCAGCGTTATTTTTCTTAACCCCAGGAAGGGTGGTGTAATAACGCAATGCAGTTGTGTGTATGCAAACATTCTCAATGAGGTCACAGCCTCGTTCCCGTAATGCAAGTGTAACGTGTGTTACACATACGTCCTCGCTAACGCGAGTTGTTTGCAAACACCAACTACATGTCAGGGTTTGTATTATATTCCCTAAGTAGTCCGAGGACCTTCTCTTATGTATATATACTGTAGTGTAAGTAAGAAGGATCATTCATATTCAGATTCACATTCACACATTCAGTCTACATACTAGTCAGTAAGAATGTATATAATTGTTATCCAGTTTTAAGTGTTGTTTAAATTATATTATGTTACCCGTTCGTTGTGAGTATCATTTACGACCATAAGCCGCCCAACCTGCTTTCCAATGGGGCCGCCCAAGCGGCCCATATTACATGCAGATCCTCCAGGCGCGTAGGGCCCTATCACTTAAGGCCCTCCTTATCACATGGCGTCCTGCCACGAGCCTGCACAAACGGCTCTTATCACACTAATAAAATTATTTATATTAATTCGTTTTCGTTTCTTGAGAAGTTTTTAGAAGTGCCTTTATTTTATGTTTTATATTCTGCTTTAAATAGAATTTGTTTATTTCTATACAATACATTACTTTTAAATTTATAACGACAATTATTATTACATCTATCGTTTCTCTGTCGTGCGAGTTATATGTTGCGTGATATATCAGACCACGCTTGGAAGAGCTGATTTCGTGTATCATCGGGTGACTATAGGATGCTTACTCATACGATATATGTATTATCATATTTATGTCACTTAACATGTTTTTTTAAATTTTTGTCCTCTTATTCACGCATTTTTCTGAAAGTAATTTTTGCATATTTTGTCAATTTTGGCTTGATAGTGTTGATAGTGTTATTAAAGAAAATATAATGTTATCATATCTAACCTTTAATGCTTATTTACAGGTGGAGGAGTTATCATAAATGTGAATCTGAGAAATGCTTCTGAAGAAAATTATATTTACAATCATGTAGAAGTTTAAAATATTCTTGCTACAAGAAAATGTTTATATTATATTTTTTGTATACATACTGTTTTCTATACTTTTTATTATTAGGGTGTTTCAATAAATATCATATGCATATGGATGTGTTTTTTTATATAATTATAACGTGCTTCCTCAAAACACTAGTTTTACGCCTACATATACACTGTAATACCTACTTGATTTACTAACTTACCCCAATAAGACGATTGCCCCGGAGATATTCAGCTGAGAGACGAGCTCTGTTAAGAAGCGATTTAGGGGAGGTTCTTTATAATAGGCGCCATCGTGTTAATACTTTCGAGCCGGTACAGCGAACACAGACACCGCCGACAGTAAGTTAACTAAATTGCAGGTAAATACGTGGATTTTTTTTATAATAATAAAACACCAAGTAATATAAGTATAATAACAGGAAATAGTTTATTAACAACCATCAAGAAAAAAAATCAATATATATATATATATATATATATATATATATATATATATATATATATATATATATATATATATATATATAGAGCGTACAATATAATCTAAATACTAAAGCCGACTCCCTCAGTTTCAGCAATATCTACATACCGCAACTAAAACATATAACACCGGGTATACAGAATAGGTTAACATAATAAGATTATATAATGTGAGGGCGAGTATTTTTTTCCTGTTTATACGTATGGGGTTTTTTAGCCTTTGTTGCGCGTGGTGCTTTTTGTGTTTTTGTTTTTCTGTTTTTTCTGTTTTTTGTGTTTTATATATATTTTTTTTATATTTTTTACTTTTTGTTCCGATTTCTAGTAGAACATGTTTACACACATTTTACTGATATACGTGCACCGAGAAATATGTTTTAGCGATAAAAGTAATTCGCACGGCACACATTATAAAGAGATTTCAAGCCTGTCTGACTGATTTTAGTTTGCAGTTTATGTACTAGTGTATTAAAAGTATAGTGTTTTGTTAGTTTTATAATCATTGACATAGAGATGACAGTAACATGTAGAGGCCACGATAACAGGCTCGTCTGTGTAGTATTACAAACAAATGCCCATATATTTTAGGTTATGTAAGTATTTGTAATACATTTTATTTTGTACAGTGACAACATATTGACAAATTTGTTTACATTCCTTTTTTGTTTGCTTCTTAATAAAAAACAGGTCTGAGGAAGGTCTAAATCCAAGACCGAAACGTCACACAACCAAAACAGTGTTTTTCTTCAAAACGACACCCTAATTCTACACAAGTGTAGTAAGTTACAGATACATAGTGCTATTCACCATCAACGTACACGTTGAATTCCACCATACATATATATATATATATATATATATATATATATATATATATATATATATATTAAAAATAATAGATTTTTATTGGTTTTAGCGACCTTTTATTGAATTTAGATGTTTGTTTGCGACGTTTCGACTTTTATCAATTCAGTCTTTTTCAAGCATCTGGAAACAAGAATCATTACAATGAACATGAGAACTGTGTTTGTTTTGTGTGATAGAACAATTGAATTAACCATTTTAAATTTAACATTATATTAAGAAATGAATTACGGATTAGGTTAGTGTTTTATGTTGAAAATTAAATAACATTAAATTAAAATAGCTTAGAATGGAAGGGGGACATTTATGTGATTAATATCTGTATGAATTAATTGGAGACTTAACAAATATTAACAATTTTTAAGTTTAAAATTAGATTAAAGATGATTACAAATTGAGTTAACATTTAACGTTGAAACTTACATAAAATAAAAATAAGAATGGCTAAAATGAACAGGAAAGTTGAATTACAATACAATACGTAAAGGGAACAAAGAAAAGTCAAATAAAAACTGTTGTTTTTTCTACACGGGTACGCATTCATGTGCCACATGTGTTTGGACACCCAGGACCAATTTTCTTAGAAAAAAGAAAAACAAAATTCTTTAAACACTAATATATATATATATATATATATATATATATATATATGGTAAATTCAATCAGTTGGCGATTAAAGGTCTGGTTTACTTCAAAGTATATATATTTAAAACAACCCTACATGTTTCGGCAATGATGCCTTTATCAAGGATATAAAATATAAATGACAGTATATAAATGTCAAATAATAATATACTGTCATTTATATTTTATATCCTTGATAAAGGCATCATTGCCGAAACATGTAGGGTTGTTTTAAATATATATACTTTGAAGTAAACCAGACCTTTAATCGCCAACTGATTGAATTTACCATATCATACCAAGGTCACGAAAATATTATATATATATATATATATATATGTGAAAAATTTTGTGAAAAACTTATCTGCGCGGAATGTGCATATATCGATATTTCACTGTTTTTTACAGATCATCAGTGCACCTCACCGAAGACAGACATGATATTCACTTCCATACTACGTGTATATATACGAACTGTAATGAACTTCATGTGTATGAGAATTAATAATTATTAAATCTCATTTTACATGCGATTGTCGCTATAATTTGTTGCAATTAATTCTACAATTCGGCAAATCACTTTTGCCCTAGATTGTAGACGCAACAAGCCGCGACATCAACTGTACAAGTTGTCAGTACAAATGAAAAATTTTGTGAAAAACTTATCTGCGCGGAATGTGCATATATCGATATTTCACTGTTTTTTACAGATCATCAGTGCACCTCACCGAAGACAGACATGATATTCACTTCCATACTACGTGTATATATACGAACTGTAATGAACTTCATGTGTATGAGAATTAATAATTATTAAATCTCATTTTACATGCGATTGTCGCTATAATTTGTTGCATTTAATTCTACAATTCGGCAAATCACTTTTGCCCTAGATTGTAGACGCAACAAGCCGCGACATCAACTGTACAAGTTGTCAGTACAAATGAAAAATTTTGTGAAAAACTTATCTGCGCGGAATGTGCTTATATCGATATTTCACTGTTTTTTACAGATCATCAGTGCACCTCACCGAAGACAGACATGATATTCACTTCCATACTACGTGTATATATACGAACTGTAATGAACTTCATGTGTATGAGAATTAATAATTATTAAATCTCATTTTACATGCGATTGTCGCTATAATTTGTTGCATTTAATTCTACAATTCGGCAAATCACTTTTGCCCTAGATTGTAGACGCAACAAGCCGCGACATCAACTGTACAAGTTGTCAGTACAAATGAAAAATTTTGTGAAAAACTTATCTGCGCGGAATGTGCATATATCGATATTTCACTGTTTTTTACAGATCATCAGTGCACCTCACCGAAGACAGACATGATATTCACTTCCATACTACGTGTATATATACGAACTGTAATGAACTTCATGTGTATGAGAATTAATAATTATTAAATCTCATTTTACATGCGATTGTCGCTATAATTTGTTGCATTTAATTCTACAATTCGGCAAATCACTTTTGCCCTAGATTGTAGACGCAACAAGCCGCGACATCAACTGTACAAGTTGTCAGTACAAATGAAAAATTTTGTGAAAAACTTATCTGCGCGGAATGTGCATATATCGATATTTCACTGTTTTTTACAGATCATCAGTGCACCTCACCGAAGACAGACATGATATTCACTTCCATACTACGTGTATATATACGAACTGTAATGAACTTCATGTGTATGAGATTTAATAATTATTAATTCTCATACACATGAAGTTCATATATATATGTATATATATATATATATATATATATATATATATATATATATATATATATAATGAAGAAGTACGAAGGAGAGAAGCACTATGTAAAATACATATACATAAAAAAAATTGCAGTGAAGCTGTAATTCTAAAATTGGCCCCACGTTGTTGGTGCCAAATGAAGAGGTACGAAGGATCGCTGACTAAGTAAAATAAATAAATATACGAATAAAGTGAGCGTTAAAACTAAAAAAATGAATGACGTAAGAAAAACTTAAAAGATTTGAATTTGAAAATTGGGCGCCAAGTTTTAACGTACTTAGTTGATCCAACGCAATCTGTTAAATACCCCACTAGCTTTCGGGAGAGCTTGAGTACTTATGCTTTATTTTCTATCTCAGGTTTCAAAGTCGGTCGTTTGTATATCCCGTAAATGCAATGTAAATGGTATATTACTTCGACACAAACTCAACATTCAAACAAATCAAATAAAAGATCGAATCAAAATCAAAGTAATAAAATTTATTAAAATTAAAAAACATAGAACTGTAACAATTATTACGTGCGAATAAGAAATCTGTACATATGCTCGTATTATCTGGACTATACGGTAAAAATCGGTATTGTGTAATTTTGCACATGTGTTTAATAACAATAGTTAAGGTTATGTATAATGCAACAGTGCAAATAGATATTAAAAGTTACTTAAAAATAAACACACAAAGGTAAGTTACGTATAAAAGTTTTATAAAAGATTAAGAATGAATGAATAATTATATATATTTAAATAGATGTTTAGAAATGTTGAAATTCAAATATTATATTTTGATGCAAACAATGTTTGATATTGTGATGTGATATAAATTTAATATTAACTTTAAATGATGTTCTAGGTTTTATGGGAAATAATTGGAAAGAAACTGGTATTTCTCCTGTGTCTAGGCTTGGATGTATTCTCTGGGCTCGCAATTGTGGAATAAATCAGAGTTCGTCTGCTCCAATGGAAGTCCGTGTCGGAAGCGATTCGATGTTGGCGTTGTCGGTACCATATAGTTCCAAGTCCGAAAAGATGCTTCGTTCAATAATTATTATATTCGACGTGCTGCGGATTCAATTCTTCTATCAAAAGTTCGGCCTGATTACAAGGTATTAAATGTATATGGTTTTCGTAGGATTTTCTTGAATTTTAAATAGTAATTTTAATTAAACTTTTTGTGATAGCAAAAATGCGGCCATTTGTTGTGAAATTTTAGTAACAGACGCTTTCTTCGGCTTTTGTTTTTCCCACAAGCCTGTGTTAAATGTCGGTAAAAGCCTCTAAGTTTATGCTTTATTTGCATCTAATATAATATGAACTTTCATAATATTATAATTTTAACATAATAGAAAAATTAATTAAAGAATTTACAAATGTTTATAATGTGGTTTTCAATGTTAGATAAGTTCAAAAATGCATCGTAAAAATCGCATTCGCGGGGTTCGAGACAATTTTAAATTAGTGGGCGTGGTTAACTCGCTTCGATATAAATCTTGATGTGGGTAAATTAAATACCTGTAATATGGCGCGTATGATTTGAATTTGAAATGGAAAAATATAAATATAAAAAGTAAGTTTAAAAATCAAAATAAGTTAAATATCAATTTTAAAGTAATCGTCGTATTAATTTATACACATCTCGAAACTAATTTCACAAATTACGTCCACTAATTCGATATTTATACATGTGTTTATGATATGTAATAATCTGCATTTCCTTTTATAGAGCTGGAATAAGTGTGCTGGTTGAACCATAACAATATATATATATATACAGGGTTAGTTAAAAGTATGGAGACGGCGATTTATTGTCGTTAATATTAATTTTAGGGAATTATATTCAATATAAAAGTTTGTTAGGATATTTTGATCTACATTTGAGACTATTTGAATTTTTTTTTCTTCAATTGTTTTTTAGTTACGCCTGTCCGCGCAGTTTTTTTAAATGGGAACTAGTAAATTTTACTCTACCATTCGATAGAGATTTTTTTTCTCTTTACAATAATATTTTTGTTTTTTTAAAATTCATTTTAATAACTTTTTTATAAGAAAAGGCCGGTTCATGTGTTTAACAGATGTTCGGTACATCGCAGATAGACAGAAGCGTAGCGATAAACAAACTTGAGCGACATAATTTTATCAGTGGTTATTGTGTACGTCAAATCTTTGACAGAAATAATTCATTTGTGCAATTTGCTACTGTTAATATTAACAATGGCGAGTTTAAGTGAACATGAACGAATTGAAATACTTATGATGTTGGGTTATGGAGATAGACGCAGAAGTTTACAAGACGTTTGTAATTTATTTAATGATACGCATCCAAATTGAAATCCAATTTCTAAATCCATTGTTGGTAAAACTTTAAGACGCTTTGAACAAACGGGTAGCGTTAAAGATTTGCCAAGGAGTGGTAGACCTAGAACAGCAAAAAGCGATGATAACAAACTGGATATTTTATTGCCAATTTCAATATTTCACACTCATCGATCGTGTCGTTTTTAAAAAGTGAAAAGTATAAACCTTATAAGGTACACCATGTACACGAGTTAACGGAAGATGATTTTGATAGGAGATTACAATTTTCTGAAGAAATGTTAAATATTTGCAATAATAATGAAAATTTTGTCAACAATATTCTTTTTTCTGACGAAGCTACTTTTTGCCTTACTGGTGAAGTAAACAGACATAACTGCAGATACTGGTCATCGGAAAATCCCTCTTGGTTTTTGGAGCACCATACGCAGTACCCCCAAAAGGTTAATGTTTGGGTTGGCATTCTAGGCGGTCATATTATCGGTCCCTTTTTCATCAATGGCAATTTAACTTCGGCTCTGTATTTGCAGTTATTGCAAAATGAAATAATACCTGCTTGTGCTACGCTCTATCATGAAAACAATGAAGACCTGCCCAATGACAGTATCTGGTTCCAGTAAGATGGCGCCCCACCACATTATGGCGTAAATGTTCGTCAATATCTGGACAACGTTTTTCCCCACAGATGGATTGGAAGACGAGGAACCATTGAATGGCCAGCCCGTTCGCCAGATTTAAGTCCTTTAGATTTTTTTCTTTGGGGATACGTAAAAAACAAAGTTTACAAAGATAAGTACGATAACGTCGAAGATTTACAAATCCGAATTACCAGAACGATACAAGAAATTCCCCGAGATTTTTTACAGAACTCTGTTCGGGGTTTTGTAAATCGATTGGGTCATTGTCAAATTACTAATGGACGACAATTTGAACACCTACTTTAATTTACTTTGTTTTTATTTTGTTTAATTTTTCTTGTAAAAAAGTTATTAAAATGAATTTTAAAAATACAAAAATATTATTGTAAAGAGAAAAAAATTCTCTTTCGAATGGTAGAGCAAAATTTACCAGTTCCCATTTAAAAAAACTGCGCGGACAGGCGTACCTAAAAAACAATTGAAGAAAAAAAAAATTCAAATATTCTCAAATGTAGATCAAAATATCTTAACAAAGTTTTATATTGAACATAATCCCTAAAATGAATATTAACGACAATAAATTGCCGTCTCCATACTTTTAACTAACCCTGTATATATAAGTGTACAACGCTACAGTACATAAAATTCATCAGATAAAATGGTGTAAAAAATCTAAGTAAGACTCATAAGCCATAACAAAATAATGAAATACACTCCGCTTCAACTAATTAGCTTCACAAAAAAAGATGCAATTTACACAATTATTTTAGGAATAAAGGCAGCCATAGTATTTTTATCGTTATATTGCTCGAAACTATAATTAAATTAAAGTATTAAATACAATTTTTAACATCCATCGCACTTTAATTAAAAGAGTTGACGTAGCTGCCGCGACATCTGAATAACCTCACGGAAAAAAAGGACAACTCAGGTTGTGTATATGGAAATAGTACTACAAAATTGAAAGCTGTAGAACTAACGAATTAACGTAACAATATTAATAATGAGTGTGTCTTCCCCCCTTGTGAATAACCTCAAATATTCGATTTGGTAACGAATTGAATAAAGTGTTTAAATATTCTTGGGGTATGTCGTTCCAAGCAGCCTCTATTGCGTTGCTAAGTTGTATAGTGTTATGATACTGTTGCCCATCACCATATAATTGTCTCGTAAGCCATCCCCAGACGTTTTCAATAATATTTGAATCGGGCGATACACAAGGCACTCTAGGACTTCTATATTTTGGTCTTCAAACCAGATACTAATAATACGTGCGGTGTGAATCGCAGCGTGACCATGCTGAAAAATCCATGGTAAACGTCCTATGGCGCTGTTTATGTTGGGTTTCGCTCTTACTAATAGGTCTCTGTACGTTCGAACATTTTTAATACCATTTAAAGTTTCTAGATGCACCACACCGTTATAAGAAATAGCACCCCATACCAATACCCCGGCTTGCCTGTTATGATATCGAGCCGCAATCTTTTCTTCTTTTCGTTAGCTATGATAATAATACAAATATCAGTGGGGACCATCCAAACAGAATCGTTTTTCGTCAGTGAAAATAACTTCGCCACTGATAAATCCAGCTCATACGATTTCTCGCAAAGTTTAGTCTATTTCCTTTATGTCTTTGCGTTAAAACCGGCTTTTTCCGTAATTTACGCCGCTTTAGATGTGCACACTTCTTAATTATTCTTTGTACATTCCTCAAACTCGCCACAGATTGTACGGCTTGCTCGATTTTTCTGTCAGTACTACAGGAATTAGAAGTTTCGCGTAGAATATTTTTTCTTTGTCTGTAGTTATTTACAATTCGCGAACTTCTATTGATTCTAGCAGCAATTTTTTGATTGGAGTAACCTTCTTCGTGAAATGCTTTAATTCAACCTATTTCTTTCGTATTGAACCTTCTAGCGCGTCCCATCGTCTTTCAATGACTTCCAAAATTAATGTAACTTGACTATTTATTATTGTTTTTAACACAATTTATTTAAAAATATAGTTTTTACTGGTGAGGCTAATTCGTTGTCGCGGTTTTGTCGCTTGTAACGGTCATGTAACAGTAAAACTTTTATACTGCATCAAAACTGACAAATACAAATATATGCACATTTTATCTAAGCCTTCTTTGTTAATAAAACAACTATACTTGTCTTTATACCTAAAATAATTCTGTAAATTGTATTTTTATTACGAGGCTAATCAGTTGTCGCAGAGCGTATAATTCAATAAAATCATTGACCAACATGTTAGTGAATACAAAAAAATATGAATTAAAGTAAATAAGTGGCTCCGAATAAATGGTTCACCTAGTATAGCAATTTTGTATATATAAAAAAAACAAATCGTACACATTTAATATGCATTAAAAAGCAATCGACTACTGAAATTAAATTGAATTAAAAATATACTGATGAAATTAGACAAATACAAGTTACACAACAAAAGCAATAAGATCTCAGTATATAAATCCTGAAGCCATAAGTACGTAAATGGTAGGCTTAGTCTAAATAATAAATTGGTGGTTAATTTATCTAAAGATCTTTCGATAAATCTAACATCAAGATTCTTGTACATTCAGTATACTAATTAGAATATTAAATATTAGAAAAAAAGCAATTTACAATTTCCAATCGCAATAAAGAAAATTGAACAGTGAAAATATACTATAATTTTAGACATGCGTTGGTCTATACCATTATACAAAGTTTTCCACAATTAATCGAATAAAAAAAAATGACATTGGCCCTAGTACGTAATGCAATTTCGATTACCCTGTGCAAACAAAATTAAGGGTTATCGAGTGACTCTAAATTTACTAATAAAAAACTACGACTTAAATTACAATAATCTTATGCAATAGAATAAATCTGTCGAAGAGAGTAAAATTTGGACTGTCTGTAGTCTTCCGAAAACATATACACAATTCATACCTTGTGGGTGACAGAAAGATTCACTATCATACGATTCCGATGGTAATTGGAAAAAATGATCACCCGACTGTTGAACTAATGGTTGCTTACTGCAAAGGAACGCCACGTTCTCCAACAATTTCAAGTAGAAAAAATACCACGTGGTTGAGAACAAGCCTCAACTTATACAAATCGCCTCGAATTGCACAAATACCACATGGTTAAAAAGTACTACGTACTGGCAAACTACCATGTACTAGGAAATGACTATGTACTAGCAAAACCATGCACTAGCAAAGCAACCAAGTACTAGCATCATGTTAAATTCCAAAAGAAAAAAACGAATGTAACGAAATAAAATATAAAAGAAGAATAATGCCACTACACACGAACATCGTGAAAAGAAAACTCACCTAACTATATAGGGATACCTATGACCATGTGCTCCGCATGGACACCAATTTCGTGCAAAAACATATCAAAAACGGCCTTTCGGTTACTCAAAGAACTTTCAGACGTATAAATTAATTAATAATGACTAAAAGCCGCATAGCGAAGTAAATAAAATTACTTATAAGATGTCATTAATAGTAATTCAGTACAACGTGTTATTAATGAAACTCAACAGCAAAAGAGAGGGCTAGATTTCCTCAACTCGAGTCTTATATACGAAAAGGTAAGTCGTTCTTGCAAAATTAACTGACAGGTGAAGACACTGTAGAGAAGAAATTAATGATGAAATATATATTTAGAAAATCATTTCGCTACATCAAAATTAAGACAAAATTAGGAATCTAACTGACGAAAAATATAAATTAATTACGCACTTAATTAAGAATTACGAATAATAATTAAGAATAAACGCGGGTTGACTCTGGTGCTACAATACCCAAGGAGATCTTAAATGAAAATACTAATGGCAATTCTAACTGAATTTATTACGGACAAAACCGCCAAATATTCTAATTAATTTTAGGTAAAGATTCGCATTAAAACGTGCAAATTAACCCAATTACCAAAATGGTACACTATACCAACTCTATAATATTTATTGCGAATTCCAGCGCCATCTATATGCGCAAAATATGAATGATATATTAAACCAAACCTAAAATGAAAACAAAGTTGCCTACATCCACGTGAAATATATCGCAAATTTTTAATTAATTTTCAAATCATACTAGAACATTACTATGACGAAAGTTCTAATTTTAACTAACACTAGGATAAATATTCGTAAAAGAAAACCATTATAAAAATCTCACCATATACAGGTCCGTTCATAAGTTACTGAATGAACGTCTAAAAATGAACAAGAGGCGATTTAAGCCCGTTACAGTGTATTTCCAATAGGTATTAAATTCAAGTACAGCAAATTCAGACTAAAATACGAGGGACAGTCGGAAAATTTTGGGAAAACCTATGAAGAAAATATTTAATACGCAAATAAATGGCTTTATTGTTTTTCGAAGTATTCACCATTAAATTCTTTTCAGTTTTTCATTCGTTCAAACCAATCATTTACGCTATTCTGAAGTTGGCATACTCAAAATGTATGACTTGAATGCAGTCATGGAAACGTAAAAAATCACTTAGGGCCATGCAGGGGGTATAATGTTAAATGGGAAGTATTGAGATTGTGTTTTAATGTTAGGATATGACTTCAAGATGGCGCTAGATACAGAAACTTGCCGGTAAATTACCTGTCTTGACCTTAACCCGGCGTTTCTTTTAGTTTTATTTTATACATGAAGCAGTTAACTTAACCTAGTTAGAACAGTAAACTTCGTAGATAAAGTGAAAACGTGGTTGAATTTGACAAAAGTTGAAGATTTGTTCCAATTTTAGGGTAATCAAACGATTGTTAATATTTTTTTATATTACTTAATGCACAGTTTATGTAATTACTAAATAGTAGACAAATAGTTATATACTAGTTATATAATATATAAATTTTATATATTTTGGAATTATTCAACGTGACATGGTGTTACGTAGCAAATTGTATACAGGAAGTCTCTATACTTCATGAATTTCCAAAAGCAGCATCATGCAGGTTTCAACAGTTGATTAATGCCACAAGAATATGTTCATTTAGATGATATTCACTTACTATTTGTAGAAAGTATTTTGAGGCATAATATTTAACAAGGAAGAATTAATATCAAAGGCCATACCAACACTTTATTTACCAGGTAGGTAGGTAATCCTTTGCAACATATTTAATTGATCTATTAATATATGCTGTTTTTTGTAATTTAGAATCAGTTGACGTGTCTGCTGCCTATAAACCAACAAATCATATTAGATGGCATGCATAATGTTCAAATTACATCAAAATATGCCATAGAAGATATTTCAAAGGAAGCAGTTATTTGTTCTACTAATATAATTGGAACAGTAGTACGAGAAACTCCTGAGAAGCAAAGTATATTGACAGGTAAAGATATTTTTTACGACTAGGTATTTTCTTCTTTATCATTTTTGTATAGTCTCTAGTAAATTCACATTTTGTATATCATTTGTAATGCTTTTACTAATATAAGTTTAATGTATGAATTTTTTGTCGTATGCTGGACTTTTGAAATACAAACAATGTGTAAAAAATATAGCTGTTTGTTTTTTATTTATCGCCCATCTATACATAAAACAGAAGCAATTAATTATTTGTTACTTTATAATCTAATATCTAATAATTTAACACTACTTTTTATTCTTATTTTTATAAGTATAAAAATAAAATGCAATATTTAATCTAGCCAGATTTATTTATCATTTTATTTTTGTACTTATAACAAGAAGAATAAAAACTTAAAAATTTCTTACAAAAAATTCAAAATATAAGTTGAGGTAGGTCAGTTCTACTTTAGTTCGCGGTTATGGATTCGAGATGGGGTTAAACGTGGTCTCTATTATTTATCAAGTTATACTATCTTATTGGGGATTTGTCTATGGGGCCATGTCAGGACTATTGTCTAGATGAGTCATTAATTTTGCCTTTATTTAATTTCTTCAAATACAAGAATTCGATGATGCTTCGTTACTTCAATTTATCGATTTTCACATTTGCATTCGATATGCTTTCTTCAAAAATTTACTGCACAGCAATACTTCAACTTCTTGACGTAAAATTTTACAGTGACACTCTTAAAATGTTATTATTTCTTGCCATTATAACAAGATTTCGTTTTGTTCAAGGAAAATGGCCTAGCCTAACTAGATATCAGTACGCTCTCGTACATTATCGGTTGTGTCCGATATACAATGGAGGCACGTTAATACAGTTTCCACAGGTTGCGGCTATGTACGTTAGATGGAAACCCCTGGCGAAGTTTTACACGTGTTTTAAAGACAGCCTTTGTTATTTTGGCGTTTATGATGTTGATATTAGTAATATATTTGAGTTGTTCATCCTCAGTGACAAACAAACAACAGTGGCAATTTCATTAGAAATTCACTCTCCCCTCAAATTACTCTCGTATATTCAATTATATTTTTACAAATTCATCCACATTCTCCAATTTAATCAATTTTTGTCAAGAATAAGATTAATTTCTGCATCTATTTCTACCACAAAAGTAGGTAATACTACCTTTTGAAATGCTATTTTATTTTCATGAAAACTGAATTAGAATTATGTTTTTACATTCTGTTCATATATCTTTTCTTTTATAGTTGTTACAATTCCAATAAATATATTTCTCATATAAATAACACTATATTTGAATATATAAAGTAGCAGTTTGCGCCTGCCCTTGGACTGATTTGGGGCCAAACAACAGTCAAGAGCTTTAAGGTTAGGCGAGGATAATACGTCGATATACTGTGCTAGGTTTGTGAATATAAACATCTTTTATGAATAAGAATGATACAAAAAATTGCACTTCACCGGTTAAGAATAGTCGAGGATAATGTAACTTCCGATGTAGTGGGGTTTTATATATAATTAGAGTACTACTTAGGAAGTGGAATACCAATGAAAATTTCGTATTTCTATACATGTATATGCAAATTTAGGTTGTTAATGTTTATTATGACAATTCCGGGAAGTAGTCTTGTATGGGTAACAAGACATTGGAACATTTCTAGAATGTAGCGTGGAATATTGATTTTCAGTAAATTTACTACTAAGTATATTTAATTGTCCTAATTTGAAAGTAAAATGTAATTGCTACCCGACAAATAAAATCCTTAATTGCTCTTTACTCTTCTCTGTTTAACTGTTTGTGGTATTTTAAATTTGAACGTGGATTTCTACTTATAATTGATTTATTCTTGAAATACAAATACGAGTGTTAATCTGAAACTCCTAAATTGAAAGCTAAAACTTTGTAATATGTTTTTATATTATATAGATTGGTTTAACGTATAATATTTTGTTATATTAATAGAATTAGAGTTAATAAAAACACCCAAAAATTTTTTTGATTTAAACGTTTTAGGTCAAGTAATAACTAGAGCTGAGGATGTTTGCGGTACGGCAGGACCGTATGTAGTGCATCCCCACATTTAACTATTTATCTAAATATTCTCTGAAATGATTTGCCGGATCTCATAAATTAATAGAGTGATATTTTAGTATGCACTGGATATTGTTATTATACAAAATCATAATAGCCATTTGTATTTATGGATCATAAATAATAATACGCATGTATTTGTATTTGGTTGTGAATTCAATTTAAACTTAAAACGAATCGTAATATTTTAACGACAAGCCGTCCTTACAATACATGCATTCCAGACAAAGTGTGCAACTCTACGAATAACTTCCATAATTGATCGAAAATGGACATTTTGGAGCTGAAGTAAAGCCCCTATTCTTAGAAAATTTTATTACTGTCGTTAAGAACTATTATTATAAACAACAAAGGCCTATTATTAGTGTTGAAGTTTTAGTTTCATTGAATTTCCATGTTGTAAGTAGTCAATTGTAAAGTGTTCATTCACAATATTCTAAAACAAGGTGTAAATTTAACTAAAATCCAGAAAAACACATTCTGATAATATATTACTAGATTAGAAGCTGTGTTTATTACTATTTATTATATTATTTTTATAACCAAATGCAATAAAAGCTACGAAAACAAAAGAAACCTCGATTTATTAAAATCTTGTCACACAGCCTTTCAAAGCCTGGCAGCACATATTTTGCATATATTTTATATATACTTCCTACTTGAACTAGGTGAATGAAGTTAGAAGTTATAACTTATAACTTCTAGCTTCATTCACCTAGTTCAAGTAGGTAGTATATATAAAATAAATGCAAAATATGTGCTGCCAGGCTTTGAAAGGCTGTGTGACAAGATTTTAATAAATCGAGGTTTCTTTTGTTTTCGTAGCTTTTATTGCATTTGGTTATAAAAATAATATAATAAATAGTAATAAACACAGCTTCTAATCTAGTAATATATTATCAGAATGTGTTTTTCTGGATTTTAGTTAAATTTACTCCTTGTTTTAGAATATTGTGAATGAACACTTTACAATTGACTACTTACAACATGGAAATTCAATGAAACTAAAACTTCAACACTAATAAAAGGCCTTTGTTGTTTATAATAATAGTTCTTAACGACAGTAATAAAATTTTCTAAGAATAGGGGCTTTACTTCAGCTCCAAAATGTCCATTTTCGATCAATTATGGAAGTTATTCGTAGAGTTGCACACTTTGTCTCGAATGCATGTATTGTAAGGACGGCTTGTCGTTAAAATATTACGATTCGTTTTAAGTTTAAATTGAATTCACAACCAAATACAAATACATGCGTATTATTATTTATGATCCATAAATACAAATGGCTATTATGATTTTGTATAATAACAATATCCAGTGCATACTAAAATATCACTCTATTAATTTATGAGATCCGGCAAATCATTTCAGAGAATATTTAGATAAATAGTTAAATGTGGGGATGCACTACATACGGTCCTGCCGTACCGCAAACATCCTCAGCTCTAGTAATAACACTGTTTAACACAAAGAAAACTTCCTCACAAAATAAATCAGTATTTTTTAACATTTTTTAACATTTTTTATTTGGGCTTAAATTAGAATACACTTGTCCTGCAAAATTGCTAAATCAGCCTCAGATTTCATGTAAAGGTTCTATAGACCTCGTTATAAGCGGGGGCTGTATTTATTACTACCTGCAAATACTGAGGGAAATTTATTCTCAATTCCTTCAATATTGTATTAGTTATTACCGTGCAGTCGCTTAGTGATTATCTATTTGCATTTTCTGTGTAACGTATTAATATAATACCTGTTACATAAATTACATGGAGAGAATATTAAAAATAATAATGGCAACAGAATGATACAGTTCTGCGTAGAAAACAACCTGATAATAATGAATTCATTTTTCAAGCACAAAGACATCCATAAATATACCAGAGAAGTAAAAAGCAGAAAAGAAAAGTCAATAATTGACTATGTACTTATAAATATAGGATTTAGGAAAGAAATTTTGGAAGGAAAGGTGCATAGAGGCCCAGAAATATATAGTGACAAAAACCCGACTTATACCTTTAAACATAGAAAAGCAAGAAGACCCAATACCAACAGACCAGTCTAGGAAATCAAACGAAGTTATCATTATACAAATTGCAAGAGAAAGATACAGCCAAGAAATTCAGAGAAATGGAAGAAAAGATATACGAAAGCAAGATCGGGTGGAAGGGTATGAATTTGGAACCATTGCGAACAAGTTTAAAGAGACTATCTTAAAAACGGCAAGAGAAACATGCGGAGTAATGGTCACAGATAATAACAAGAAACAGATTAGGTGGTGGAACCAGGACATAAAAAAAGAAGTAAAAATTAAGAAAAAGCTGTGCAAAGATCACCTAAGGACAAAACAGAGCAACGCTACACACAGTATAAGCAACAAAGAATTAAAGTTAAAGATATGGTTAAACAAGCGAAATAACAATCATGGGAAGAATTTGGGAGAAAAATGGAGGCAATTAAACCATAAATTATTCTTCAAAGTATTAAAAAAATTGAGAAAAGGAAAATTCCATAACATGAAATATGTTAAAACAAAAGACAATAAAATCATAGCCAATGACGATGAAGTAATGCAAAGTTTTACAGAACTTTTAAACACAGAAGGAAAAGACAATGCTCCACCTGAAGAGAGAGCACATGCGATCGAGACTAAGGACAAGGAGGACGACATCCAATTGATAGAAGTTATAGAAGCAGTCAAAAGAGCCAAAAGAGGCAAATCTGCTGGCCATGATAGGATAACAGCAGAAATGATAAAATCCCAAGGAAGCCAAGCAACAGAAATGCTGACATATATTTTTAATAAAGTATGGGACACAGCAGAAGAACCAGAGATTTGGAAAATTGGGATAATTATACCGATATTCAAAAAACGCGACACGCGAAATTGTGAAAATTATAGAGGCATTACATTATTAAGCGTTGTCTCAAAAATATTCGAATTTATTCTGGAAAAAAGGCTAAAAGTCATAACAGAGGAACAGCTGTCAGAAGTTCAAAGTGGTTTCAGAAAAAGACGAAACATATCTGTAACAGTTACAGACATGTAAATTATTTACATGTCTGTTTCATAATTAAACAAAAGCGTTATACGTGCATATTAACGTATAGATATATTTAAAACCTTTTTTGTATATTTACCATATCTGGCTTATTTATGGACAACCCGTATTGTTTCGTTTTTTGTATCAGCATAGCTGGTCAAACGAAAGACCCCTTTTTTTCGGCAAAGTCTCTTTCGTCCGTCAGATGTTACTTATTAAATAAGTGCCACCTTATAGGATGAAATTTGCTTTATCCAGTAAGGGATTTCGGCTTAATGGCATATACAGATACAGATCTATTTATAAAGATTTGTATCATTTGTATACATTGCTTCACTAGCTTAACTGACGACGCCTATAGATGGCAGAAAAATATGTCTTAAGCAGAAGTAAATGCCGAAAATACGAGGTATTGTCCAAGTATAAAGTTACAGATATGTAAATTATTTACATGTCTGTTTCATAATGAAACAAAAGCGTTATACGTGCATATTAACGTATAGATATATTTAAAACCTTTTTTGTATAATACACTGTCACCATCAATCCTTTAAATTTATTAGTTTCACATTTACACAAAAGTTTTGTTCTCTAATAAAATCAAAGAAAGATGTAAATATTTCTCCTGTAGTAATTTTAACAAATTCTCACTGTATTTACGCACAAATTTATTGTAGATGCAACACCTTCAAACAATAAATAACAGATTATAAGATATTGATTGAAATATTTTATATAATACCTTGCATTGGTATATATTTGCCGCGTCTTGCTTGAATAAAACTATTAAAGTCTAAGCTTTCTTAATAATAAATATGTTAATAAACAAACGTCAAAAAATAATCTTTTATATAGGTTAGTAGATATATAACCTCAAATACAAATTATCTATTTTTTTGAAATTCCTGTGTAAATTATACTCAGATTGCCGCGCCATCTGGTCCTTTCTTAATTGGAACGCATTATAGTACTGTGCACGTTGGATATAACAAGATGATGCCGGTGGAACTTTTACTATGTGCATTCGCTGACGACCTCATGATATGCGCCCCTAAAGAAAATGATTTACAGGAAAGTTTAAAAATATGGGACACGGAGCTAAAGAAAAATAAAATGAAAATAAATACAAATAAAACTAAAGTGATGGTAATAGGAAAGGAAGACAAAACAATTAATATATAAATAAATGAAGAAAAAATAGAACAAGTCGATGTCTTCAAGTACTTAGGTGTGTTTATAGGAAAAGATGGAGATATGGAAAGCGATGTCAATGAAAGAATATATAACAGGAAAAAGGAAATAAGTGGACATACAAAAATGAAATGTGTATAAAACTGTATTTAGGCCAATCTTAACCTATGGCAATGAAAGCTGGGTGTTAAATAAATCTTTGAAAAGTAAAATACAAGCCATAGATATGAAGTATTTAAGAGCGGCGAAAGGAATAAGAGACTAGATAGAAAATGGAACGACACAGTACGAGAAGACTTCGGTGTAGAATCAATAATTGATGTTATTGAAAGAAATCAATTAAAATGGTTTGGGCACTTAAACCGTATGACTAATAGAAGCCAGGTCAAACATTTATGGGTGCCAGAGTTCAGCACAGGCGAGGAAAAAGAAGACCTAAGAAAACTTGGAATGATGAAGTAGCAGTAATTTTGAAGAAAAGAGGTAAGACATGCTCGAATGTCATCAAAGAATAAGAAAGAATGGTCAAAATTTCTTCTTACATCTCGCAATAATGTTTAGACGGCTTCTAAATCAAATTCTTAAAAGTTTTTGGAATATCCTCTGTCATAATTGTTGCTCATTTCGAGGTTCTCTACCATTTTAGTCAATAGCCTTTTTAGCCAATAAGGCCCAAAAAGGCACAACAAATAGGCGTCTGGCTAGCAGTGTCAAAAAGACGAATTATTATATTTTTTAATCAAACCTGTTGAAAAATATTGAAATGAATTATTAGAGCCGTTTATTAATGAACATGATAATGAACGAATGGAAGGATATTTACAGTAAGATAATGCACCAGCGCACAAATCTCGAGAGGCAATAGCTTTTTTGCAAGAATTTTTCAATACAAGAATTATTAATTTTCCTCCAAGATCTCCAAATTTGACAATTTTAGACTATTTTATTTTTCCATATTTAAATAATACAATTTTCACACAGTCGCACAGCTTCGTAATGCTATTGTAAATTCTTGTGTTGACATAACCCAAGAAATCCTTTGAAATCATGAAGCGTAGAATTCCAGTTTGTCTTTGATCAACATTTCCAACATCTGCTTTGGTATTATCATTTAATTTTGACTATTGTAATAAATATTTTTTCAAAAACTAAATTACTAATTCATCAGAATAATTGAAACATACATGAGTAGGTAAACCCCACCAGTTTTGTATAATACAAAGGTATTTTTAATAACATAAAATATTATTAAAAATCTGGTGTGAAGAACACAAATACAGGTTCACTATTAATATTTTTTGTGAACGTGTCCGAACATATCCCTGCCCAGAGACGTAGATACGTATTTCGCCTTTCTACAGATTTTTAATAATATTTTATATTATTAAAAATGCCTTTGTATTATACAAAACTGGTGGGGTTTACCTACTCATGTATGTTTCAATTATTCTGATACATTACACATGCGGTTAGTCCGTAGTATGAGTGAAGACACAAACAAAATCCAGTTTCTAGAGATATTGGCTGTGCCACCTTTGGAAGGGGGTCGTTACTTCACATTGGTTATGTGGACGGGGCGAGGTACTTCGGCTCTTTGACAACAGGCAACGCTGAATTTACTTCTACGCCCGGTCTGGATAATTTGGGTGATGTGGTTCTTTTTTGTGAATGTGTCTGAGAATATCCTTTCTCCAGCAGGGGCGTACCGACGAGCCTGTAGAAAGGCGAATATGTTCGGACACGTTCACAAAAAATATTAATAGTGAACCTGTATTTGTGTTCTTCACACCAGATTTTTAACAATATTTTATATTATTAAAAATACCTTTGTATTAAATTACTAATTCATACACACATTTACATGGCATAACAAAACTATCAAAATTATACGTTTGTGACAGATTACGTGTATTGTCATAAATCATTAAAAAAAGCATTGCCGTCTCTGATGAGATAAGTTTTTGAAGGCTCGTTATATACGAAATAAAGAAACATATTAAGCAGGCGCGGCTCGTGAGACGTACTGTTGGGGCACGTACAATGATGCGAGTGCTTCGTGTATTCTGGTGTACTAGCTGTAGCGTTTTCTTAGTAAACATCGAAAACACACGAGGCACTCGCATCATTGTCCTTGCCCCTACAGTATGTCATCACGAGCCGCGCCTGATATTAAGTGATAAGAAAGAAATTAAAATTGATATTTCTACAAATGATTATACTTGCCTGTAATTGGAATCGATCTATATTGAAAGTATTGCAATTTTTTCAACGTGTTCACTAGAAAATGGATAAGCCATGAAAGTTACAATATCCGTCAGTCGCTTAAAATCAGAGAAGCGTCTTTCAAATTCACTCTGAATGTTTCTTAGTTGTGTCTCGTAGTTGTCATAATTTGAGTGAGAACTTGCCCTGAAAATTCGTATAGTCCTTTGTAAAATTTGTATAGTCCTTTTTGTTTAGCGATTAATCAACAGCTTCAATTTATTTATAAAAGTGTTTGTTGCGCTAACCATATCGATAATGATTTTATTTTTTCCCGGTAGTTCCAAATTAATGATATTCAAATGATTTGTCACATTCAATAGTAAATATGTGAGTGTCGTCACCTCGTTCGTGAAGAAAAAAATTATTTCAGGTAATACCTCTCGAAATCTCTCTAAATTTTTCGCGGCACAACCATCTCATGTCTGTATGAAGAAGTAAATCAGTGTGTTCCGCATTCACAATTTTTGTGGCAATTTCCACATCATTTATATTTAGTATTTTTTAACATAGAACTTGCTGATGAATGATGCAATGAAATGCGAAAAATGATGGGAAATCTACGTTAGTTCGACACAATGCAACAAAACCAATTTGATTGCCTATCATTGATGGTGCTCCATCAATAAATTGTAATGGACACGAATTTGTAAATCGGTAGTTCATATTGTATTACAAAATTTAGGAAAACTTTGTAAGTATCTTCTCCGCGAATTCTTTCTTTCAGAGGCAGCAGTGTTAACAATTCTTCTTTAGCCGACATATCAGAAAATACCACACGAACGAAAATAGATAATTCAGCAGTATCAGTCATATCATCAAACTGCAAAGAAAAGTATATACATTCCATAATATCATTTTTTAGTTTGGATTGCAAATCTGTGTTCATGATTTCGATACGTCCAGTAACCCCTAGGGAAATATAATCTCTGTTTTATTTTTGAAGTAATCAAATAATACATTCGCCGCTTCAACAGATAATTTTTTTACTGCCGCTTCATCTTCGAAAGGTTTCTTGTGTTGCGCCAGTATGTGGGAAATTTGCAAAGACACGATTGTTGCAGCTACTGATTGTTTCGCTGGCCTCATAAACATGAATTGCCCTCCCTTTAAACTACTTTTCAAATCTTCCACCTTTCGTTTTCTTAACGCACTTTTTTGCGGAAAATCATTCACATAGTTTTATAATGCTTTTCTAAGTTTAAGACAAATACACTTATCTTTGACCATAATAAACAAAAATTCTTCCTCCCAATCGTTATTAAAATGGTACGTTTTACTTTTTTTCTCCGCACTCATTTTACCTTCGAAATATTACGTGTCGTTCAGATACTCAGTTATGACTGGTATAGTGTCGCGTCGTCGCGAATTTTTATATGAATCTTACTAACTCGAGAAGAATCGGGAAAGGTTGTCGAACGTTGCGCAGTTGTATTGCCTCGGGAGTCTCGCAAATTCCAATGAGAGACAGAGACAGTCTAGAGTTGACGTTCGAGAGAATTCGAATTTGTGGAGTGATTATTTTTTATTTTTTCGCGATCGACCGTTTGGGCACCCCTGTTTTACAAGATCCAAAGATACCGCAGATTGCTACCACCTTCAAAAATAAATATGTAATGTCCGGTGCATCTTTAAAAAAATTCTACAAATCGTCTTCCTATGAATACATAAGCCCTCTCTGCTACGTCATTCTTGTTAATTGCCTTCATGAATACATGCACGTTCACAAATTATTTTACCAATCCTTTTGCTTATACACAATATACTTTGCAATTTCAAATGGATAGCCTAAATCGTTGAGGCCTTGTACTGCTCCGACATTTCCTGTAAGTAAGCAAGCATAACTCGTTGATCTATAACTGTAGCCTGTTGCTCCTTTACTCATTTTTATATGCAGTTTTCGACTTTTGCGGTTTTAATCTACATTTGGCTTTATTACTTAAATAATCAATCTTAAAACTCACCGTTACACACTAATAACCCAATAACTATTATGTGAGAGACTGTTTACAAATTCATTCCCATGGCAGTCAAAGGTATACTGATGTCACATCACATCCAACAATTTGCATTATTAGTCCGTATTTCTATTTGTAGTATTGAAACCAATAAAACATGATTTTAAAATGCACTAATAAAAAAAATAGTGTAAAGTATTCATGGATAACTGGTCATTAAAACATTTGCTATATTTCAAGAACTTTGGCACCACCGTCGTGCTTGAAAAATCGCGCGTGTTTTAATGACGTTAATATCCACTCATACTTTAATACATTAAATATTTATATTATAGGTTGCAGTCTGCTTGAGTAACATCCGCACTTTCTCCGCTAATAATATTTTCAACAATTTTTTTTATTTATCGAGCAACCGTTTTTTCCTTGAAAGTTTAGATGTTTAAGGGATTCAGCGAACTTCAAAGCTTGTTGCTTAATTAAGGAGCTTGATATCGGAAGGTTCTTGTTACGAATCACATGTACCTGTATTAAAATTGCTTGATCAATGTCTTCAAAAACACACATTTTAACCTGTTTAAAATTGAATTATTGTCGATAAACTGCTTGGAGAGATACCGTATTTTTTGTAACGTCTTTTTTCTTAATGCATTTATCGATGCTTTCTAACATTTTAAGTTTGTCGTTTATATTTAAACATTTTCGTTTCGACACTTTTGTCGTTAAACAACATATCGATTGGAAGTGCAATTAAGAAATACATTTGGCCAAAAATTCACAAACCGAGTAATTTAATGCGACCTATTGTATCGGGTGTTAAGGGGCCGTTCAAGTATTACGTAAGCAGAATTTTAGTAATTTTTAATGCCCTCCCTTCCTATTGTCAGCAAAAGTAAGCAAAGCTCTTCCCCCCCCCCCTCCTATGCTTACGTAAGCATTGGTATAATTTTTAAAAAATTTGTTCAAGTTTCTTTATTGTTGTTCATGAGCAACGATCTATTATAGTTATTAAGTCTATGACAATGAAATAAGCAATTTATAAACTATAAAGGAATTTAATACACACTTAATATTTATCCAAGCAAATCACTTACATCATATTTAAATATTATATTATTAACATATAAACGATATCTATTTATTTTGTTCTATTTAAAAAACTGGTAAACTCAAATTAATCGTCTTTAGTCCAAGATACTTGAATCCATTACTAAGTCTTCGATGACATTGGATGTTTGCTGCTCGATGTTGTGTGTCTGCTCACTTTTGTGTTCCTTCGAGATATCATCGTTCTTTTCAAGGCATTCAACAACTTGGTATTCGTCTAAAGTGCACCTGGGTATTATTTCTTCAATTAGTAATAGTATTTGAATTACCTCCGTTATAATAAAGATTTAAAAAAGATAACCATACCAAACCTTATACACTGCTCAACAAAATTAGCGGAACACTAATTTGAATGCCTGTAACTTTTCTGAGTGAGTAGAAGACGAATTTTTTTCAAGTTTTTTATTATTGTCTGGAATGTTTTAGCTAAGCACAAAAGAAAATTATGTTGTTACATTTTTTCTCCTTAGATGTTTAAATGTGAAACACTACCCAAAAAAATGGGTTTTGTTCCTTAAGCAAACAATCAAAACTTTTTAGGTTAGTTTTTTGACATTTTAAACGTCAATTTTTAGGGCCAATTTACTTCTAATATTACCATGCCTTATTTAAGTCAAATCGAAGTCGCGAGGGCGGTTGCTTTACTTGAAGACGGTCGCTCCATGCGATTTGTCGCCTATCAACTACAAACCAGTCCATCAGTTATCTGCAGAGCATGGCATAGGTATCAAGGAACGGGCAGGTACTCTAGGAGAACTGGACAACTACGTAGAAGAAAAACTAGTCGTCGGGATGACCGTTACATCATCAATTCTTGCCTTCGCTGTCGAACTTCCACCGCTCATGACTTACAAAACCTACTTCGAAATGCTACCGGTATAACAATCTCTAATCAAACGGTTAGAAGAAGACCTAAAGAAGCAAATTTGACTTCTATCACAAACGAATCTGCCTAATCTTTGCTCGCAAACATGTGGAATGATAACTTCGACACTGGAGGTCTGTGCTTTTTAGTGACGAATACCGGTTTACTTAACTTGTTGCGTTGGTCGAGTACGAGTGTACAGACATCCTTGAAAGAGATACACTACAGAGCGTATACCGGAAGTGGATCGATTTGGATCAGTATCAGTTATGATATGAGGTAGAATCAGCATAGATGATCGTATCGACTTGGTTGTTGTTCCTCAACATCTCAATGCACAGAATTATGTTAAAATGATGTTTCAACAGCATGTTGTACCATTTGCCAACAATTTTGGTAATGGTTTTATCTTCCAGCAGGATAACTGCCGAATTTACACAGCAAATTTTACAACCAATTTTCTTCGAGAACAAGAAGTCCAAGCGATGTGGCCGGCCATGAGTCCAGACTTGAATCCTATCGAACATGTTTGGGATTTACTTGATAGAAATATCAGAAAGCGCCCTGTTGCACCTTTTTCTCTTCAGGAGTCGAAATTCTTACAGAAGAATGGAAAAATTTACCACAAGACATGTTAGGACACTATATCCGCAGTATGCCTCGATGATGTCTAGCTGTAATTAATGCTAACGGATGGCACATACGATATTAAATCTGGATATTCGAGTCTAAACAGAATTTTTAATAATTTAAGTAATAAAATACATTTTGATTTTGGTGGCATTTGGTCGAATGACCAACTATGATTGCCATTTAAAAAAACATAAATTTATTTGACATCTTGATATTCAAGTGTGCCATGAATATTTAATAAAGATTATTAAATTAGTTTTTCTCTGTCTGCAATGGTTACGAAGATATGTATAACTGTAAATTTCGCCAAATTTCAATTTTGCTTAAATATCTCAAAAAGTTGACAACATATGACAAGTCTGCAAATGCTATCGAATGCTTATCAAAATTCTGAGCAACTTTGCTAATTTAACCGATCCGGTATCTTCAATACTAAGAAGTTACCCATATACGGATATAGAAAATGGGCACCTGTATAATACACTGAAAATTGTTCACCATGCCTTCTTCACACACGTTCTCGTCCATCTGGTGAACGCAAACAAAAACGAGACTCATCCGTGAACTATACGAAGCTCCACTGATCCATTGTTTAATATCTATGTTCATGGGCAAATCGTAGTCGCTGAACACAATGAGCTGGGAGCAAAAGTGGACAAGCAGCAGGTTTCCTTGATATCAATCCGTATTCCTTCAATCTTCAGCGAACGGTTCGTCCAGAAACTGCAGTACCGTAAACGTCTTTGATTTGGCGAGTTACAATTGTTGATGGTAAACCACGATCGCGTAGTGTAGATAACACCATAAAACGGTCTTCTTGCCGGTTTGTGGTGCGAAATCTGCATGATCCTGGCCTTCTTGTGTATTGCTCAGTTCGACGATGTCGCTCTATTGCATCTTGGATGGTACTCCTGGGAATATTCAAGACAGCAGCGATATATCGAATACTGCGTTCATCTTCGTTCAAAGACCTTATTTTGTGATGCAATAATTTCCAGAATTATGGTATAATATGGGTGACTATTTCTTAGAACACTTTTATATAGATACCCACTATAAAATTAGTTATACTGAAAATTCGTTTTGTAGAAGTTGCAGTTTTGCTATTGGGAAGTTTGCGCAAAAAATCGTTAAATAGAGAAATTCGCTATTTGAAAGTTTGTAACATGAAAATTTCACTGTATTAAGTAAGAATAAATTGATTTTTAGACTAAGTGAATCTGAGTGAATACAGATTTTTTGTTTTGTTAAATGCTTAGGAAATAGGTTACATGGTTAACGAATATATTGTTATAAATATTGCTAGTACAGATAATAATAATAAAAAAATAGAAGCATGGTATATAAATTATATAACGAACAAAATACGTTATGCGTATTGGTAATGTTAAACGTTTATACTTATAAACTTGTTGAAATTATACGCATCTAGGGTTCTTGAAAAAAATGTGATTGGTTTGCGCATAAACTACATTTTCTTTAATTCACCGGACTTATCACGAGATTACACTATCTGCAGGGGTGGCTTCTTACGTAATTAGGTCACATACAATACCAAAGACTTGGGTAACTTACCGCATTATTAATATACTTCAGGTACTATCAGTTGTTTATATCTAAGTTTGTTTTAAACAGATTGCAGTTCAGGCAGAAATCAAAATACAGGTAAGCTTTAAATTATGATATTATATTAGCTGTTTCAACATAAATATCAATTAAATAAATGCACATACATATTAATGTCTCATACATAAAGAGAATGGTAAATGGATTGAAACAAATTCAAAAATATGATCAAGTTATGTTTAAATAAATATTGTCAAATGCAATAGATTAATAAATAATATCTTTACAGGTTTTATTTTAAGAATAAATGTTTAAACATGGTATTAGTATTGCAAATTTATTGCATTTTCACGAAGTACTTCACGAAAATGCAATAAATTTGCAACAACTGCCGACTACGGACGATATATACATCTGTTTCCTCGATGTGACTTAAGGTCTTCCCACAATGACTCGAAATCACAGTCCTTAATAGCTTAGTGGTAAAAGCAATGGTCTGGCACCCCCAGGCTATGGACGTAGTTTCGAATCCTGCTTAAGGGCGAATTTTTAAAATGTAGAAAGCATATTTACACGTATCAGTATTATTATCAAATGTAGGAGATGAAGTTATGTGGTACTTGTGAACGTTTTGAGGTTAAGTAACTCGCGATATTATCTTTTGTAAGAATGCAATCTTCGTATTACAAATATGGTTGTTAATAAATAAATGATTTGGTATAACTAATTTAGAATATAAAGATTTTCAATAGGTGAATTTTAAATAATTTCAAAGATAATTTAAATTCAACTTTTAATTCGGTTTTCAAATATCTGACAACCAATTGGTGTGTTCTGATTGGCTCTTTTTTCTTATTCAAGCTGCAATCCTATTGGTTTGGAAGGAAGTCACCTGGTTGCTCCCTTTGAAACGAGTTTTGTTTACATCTTCAAGTTGGCGGTATTTCGGTTATCACTTTGAGTTTTCCCTCCAAAATTGAATATGGTCAAATTTTCGAAAGGAATCGCCTGGGATGAGTCTCCTTGGGACGTCTTTTGGAACCGGACGATAATTCCTCACTATTATGGTCACCTCTTCGCCGATTTCGTCGCCTTTATGATGTAATTCTGAATTTTTTTATTAGTCGCTTGGCGTTGGTTTCAGAAATTATGTAAAATTAAATATCTTGGCTGAAATATGTGATACAAACGCGCGATAACTTTCTAAAGGTGTATCAAGATTTAGGCTTTCTTCTTTCAAGTTTTCTTTTTCGAATACATTAGTCTAGAGTAAGGTGTGTATTGCAATTTCGTAGCATCCCCTGATGAAGTCATTAATAAATGACGAAATATTGAGAAATAATATTTGAGTTTTAATCTAAACAGATCAATAACCTAAATATTAGTGAATTTATATATATATATATATATATATATATATATATATATATATATATATTATATATATATATAGACTATTAAGTATTATCTATCGTACTGTATATGTAAAAATTAATTAACGGGTGAGCGGTCTGTCAAGTAAAAAAAAACTCCTTTATTTCACTCTATATATTTCATAACGAATTTTGTTACTTCCTCAGGAGTATCTACATTTTTAATAAAACCACAATATATTAAACAATATGACAATAACAAAATACTTACAATTAAGAGTTAAAATTCAGCGAACAACGACACTAAATATGTTAAAATTAATCAAATTTAAAACATTAAATTAAGATGATGTTGGTTTATCGTCAACCTTTTAAAAACAAATATACATAAACGTTAAAATATAAAACTATACTATATAAAACACACACCAAAAAATGATGTCATAAAAAATCGAAACCAAGAACAACTACAAATCAAATGATACAAGGACTGGTTAATAAAACTTGGCAGGTCAATTAACCGCCAACACCGAGTATATTGCTATAGATTTTACTTAGTCCATTAGTATCCGACTTATAATTTACGCTATTAATTAATTAATTAATTATTTTCAGCGTCCACAGTTCTGACATCGCCAAAATTAAATGTATGGCCGAGATCAAGTGCATGATCCACCAGAGCACAAGATCTCTTACCAATACGGACATCACTTTTATGTTGTGTGATACGCTGTTTTAGCCATTGCGACGTTTGGCCTATGTACACGCCACGACAATCCGAACATGGTATCCTGTAGATAACATGACTATTCTCCAAATTTTACGATTGCCAGGAAAAAGTGCTACTCCAATTTCAAAATTTAATTAAACTTAAAATACCTGAGATAGAATCCTAATAATACGCAGAAAAGAAGCATTTAACCTTGGAGCCACTTTAGAACCATTTTTGGAGTCTATAATATCGAAGATCGGCAAGTGATCGTTCAAAGCATCATTTTGGAACACCGGCCACCAGCAATACCAACGCCATCGAACAACGCTGATACCGGCTTCGTAGAAGCGAAAACACCGTATTTGATCCCGTACTTCGACATTCCTGACAACGGCGATACCGGCTTCGTAGAAGCGATAACACCTTATTTGATCCCGTACTACGACATTCATGAACAACGCCGATACCATACGAGATACCTGCCCACAGCCTACAAGAAACAGGTTTAATTAGGTCCATTTATTTCAAAAAAAAGTCGTATAAAACTATTTTTCAACAAAACAAAACTTTATTAAATTCTACACTCATGATTTTACTTTAAAATTACATTTCTAACTTGCTCAGAATTTGTGAAAAGAAATTTATAATTAAGAACTGTAGTACTTACCCTTAAATTTGTTTGTCTATTTATTTATATTACAATACACTTTACAATAACATTGCTATTAAAACATAACCTTTAATTCACACGTGCACTCTATATTAATTCCATAATTTGTCGTTAGGCACGCTATTTGTTCATTGTTCACAGATAACTTATATGCAATAAATATTTACACTTTTTATTTTAAACAAACTCTTTTATTTATCATTGCGTAGCTAGATATAACTTTGTTATATTATTAAACAATTTTCCATCTTATACATAGGGGTAAACAGACCAACGAGGATCCTGAGATAACTTACAATTTTAGCAAAATATAATACTTGTTCTCCGACATCTAGCCGCAACCTGAGACATTACATGAGAAAGGCTGGTGATCTACCGTAATAGGTTTAAAACCAAGGCGCCCAACCCATAGTATAATTCCTATACTATTCAATTAACATCTATCAATATACAATTAACATTATTAATATCAATTTAAATCATTGAAAATTATTATTTTATTATTATTATTCCTCAGATCATCAGCGCTTCTACATTTTGTCGCCCGAACGTGGTGGCGTTTCTTTTTCAACATACGCCACGGTTATCAATATATATAAAGATAATTATTTATTGACCTTTGTATAATATAGTTGATTTAGATATTCGGCGATTGAAGGTCTGTTTTACATTAATATGTATATATTTAAAATAAGCTCTTACATGTTTCGGTAAGTATTACCTTTATCAAAGAATTATAAATGACAGATATTAATGTCAAAGTTATGTAAGTGATGTAGTCTTGGTGAGACATACAACTTCATAAATACATTCAATTCAATTAATAATAATTCATAACATAACAAAAGTTTGATATACATTATAAAGAGAATGGTAAGTTATGAGTTATTATTACAATTGCGCCCGTGGAGCGACTTAAGATATAAAGCTGCCGGCATTCGCCTAGGACGAGAAGGAAAACCACGAAAACCTACTCGGATAGCTATCTAAGCACGGAACTGTCAGCATGATAAGCAAATGTACAAATATTTAAATAACATATGATATATAATTATATAACAGCAACATATATTATGATGGTAAATTGCAGATCGTTACATTATTATGTTATAATATATACTCCTTAGATTTTTTATAACAATTAATAACAGAACTTATATAGCGGAAGAGGAAAAAACTGTTTCAGGCTTTAAAATACCAGTGTAATACCAAGTAAATGACCAGTTATTGTACTTCCCTTCTGTAAATAGTAAATAAATATTGTACCTTTGAAATTCAAAAATATCGTGGTCATAGTCTTATCGATAAAAGCAAAGTCAAAACAATGGATTACATTGTTTTGACTTGTCTTTGGAGTATGTTGATGTATCCAGGTTTGATCTATGGTGATATATCGACGAATAAATTCTCTTGGATTTCGTTTGAACTTAGTCAACCAGCCATTTAAAATTGTAACATGAGTTCATATTTGCTCAATAGTAAGCAAAAGCAGAAATCCATCTTGCGTTAACTTTTTCACATTTAAATATTGAAGCGAAATATTGTGTACCCGTTCGGTTTAGATGTCTATGGTATTAGCTGCCTCACACACATTTGTTCGCAGGGGAGTTTACGCTAGGTGGTTTTATGCGTCCTAGTATTGCTTTTGTGTCTTTGCGATCCCACGACCCGGAGCTTGGCTCACTAAGCCATAGCTGGCAGGCAGCAAAATTGGTAGATTTGCTTTCATATCGCATCGTCCAACCACTGACGGTAAAGAATGGTACTGCAGAATCAGTAGGGATTTAGGGATTCCTGTGACCCCAGGCATACAGGTAGCTTATTTGTCCAGACCGAGCGCGCTGATTTATGCATACCTCAACCCCATTGTCATTGGTGGTTGTGTAAAAATATTTAATTAACGCACGAAGTTTCTTTCTTTTCAATGTCCCCACAAAAGCAACATATAGTTTACTTTAACCGATTGTAAAATTTTATCTACCTGACAGATTTGGGCGAAATTATGGCAGTAGGCTTCTAAAACATGTTTGAAGTCAGAAATACACTCATCATGGCGAAAGCATAGCTAACTTTTGAAAAGTCACGCATCAAATATCTCGTATATATAAGTCCATACTCACATATTCTGTATTTTGTGGTTAAGAAGTATGCATAACTTTAATATTTGTTAGTCATTTTGGAAAAATACAAATAATACTTAAACAAATGTTTTAAACGGTTAAAAAAAATCTTTGTATTTGTAGAACAAAATTAAGAGAACTTTACACCTCGACACCTTCGGGTATGAGAGGTCTTTGATTATGTATGTATGTATGTATAAAAAAAATCTTAACAATAATGTTGTTAAATTGAAGAAATTGTTTTCGATTTCTTTCAACTTACATCATTTTCAATTTATGCGTTAAGTTTATGAAAGCATAGCGTAAATCGAGCGCTATCTGTATTTGTATTTTACGAACATCGAAATTATTTTTTTCGTTTATTTTGATAAATCCTATCTTTGTAAAAACTCATCTGCCTTTATGAAGTATATCGCGATTGAATCTCTGTGTCCATGTTTATCGCTCAAAGTACAAATTTGGACAGAATGCCAATATTAATTTTCAACGACATTCTGCATCTAAATGTTTATTAACAGCTCATTAACGTTAACACACTTTTTTTTGTTTCTAAGTATAACTTGAACAAAATCTTTGAATGACCTCCATGCATTCCAATTTACTATGAATACATGGTCAGGCAGAAATTTTCTGATTTGAAGCTCAAGGAATATTCTAGCTTTATTTCAGCTTTAAATAATCACAGTAATTAGCTTAATTTATATTCGAATAAAGTTGCCATTTAGTTTGCTATCCTAACAATGACGAGTAATAATAATAATAATAATAATAATATTCATTTATTTACTCAACAGAATAACAAAATCTAGTTATAGGGTAACAATTATATGATATAGGAAACTATAAGTTAATTAACATAGTAGAGTAAAAGTAAATAAAGAAGGCTTTAAATTATTTGAACAAACTAAACAGACTAATTAAGAAAAACGAAATCAATGAATTAATTGAATGAAAGCAAAGAAAAAGAAATTATAACTATTCCTTCCAGAGTGGATCAGGATGCAGCCAATGAGTATTACAGCACATATGCAACAATGACGATTTGTGTAGGACATTCGTACCGGCGGTGGAAATTTGGGCACGATGCTTACCTGGTCCATAACATGAACAAGTAAACTGGGCGCAAGTATTTTGCGGGTCCTTTAATCCAATAGGTAAACTGGGCGCAAATGGAAATTGTTTGTTTAATAGAGCCTGATTGTAAAAAAACACATAGTATACTTTACATTTTGTAGTTTATTAAAAAAAACCACATTTCAAAATATGCATAAACATATTATTACAGTGACATATTATATATATCATAAATATGAAGTACATTTTACGTAATGTAGTCTGCTTATTTCGCTAAGTTATATCTATTCACAAGATTACCAAGCGATGCTAATTTAGCTGTTACCTTTTTATCTCGCAGTAACATGCAAACTCTGTATTTTAATATATGTATCAATTTGGCACTCCTTTATCTTTTCCATAACGACATAGATAGAGGGATGCGTTGCATAAAATGAGGAATTGAATTTTGCATGAAATGACTCACAACAATTAGTTGTTCTTGTTACCGAAGCACTTTCTTCTGCCCACATAGAAGGGGGAAATACTGCATTTTCGATAATATATGTATCTAACAAACAATCACAATATTTATACAACAAATCATTGTCATCATATCGAACACAAAACAATCCTCTACTTCATTTGGGTTTAAATAGGTTAATCCCAATGTGTTTTTTAGCCAGTTGCCAATTTCACTTTTTGATTCATATTCTGAGCCTAATCCAACCGACTTTATCATTTTGTACCAAGCTTGGTGTAAGTGAAACCGGCAACCATTAATTTCAACGTTAGGCCAAACATTGAGTAATGCTATATGTATGGTCTTTTCAAAATCTACAAAAACTTTATTTGGATTAAACATGGGACGATATTTTTCATATATATTGAACTTTAATAAAGAAAAACAAGTTTTGTAACATTTAGTAGTCTTACTCGGTAACAAACAAAAAAACTAAGGGAATACAGTGGCCATTTTGCTGTCCATGTATTGTGAAAAATTGAAAGAATTACCTAGGACAAAAGGAAAATGTGTCGTCCATGTAGAGTTGATCCATTTCTGTTAAAATATTAATGTTTGTTTCACATGTAAACATAACAATATTATTTTCTGAGAGACCCATGCACTTCTTCTGTGTTTTTAGACACTGGACCTAGTAGTATCTTTCGGCGACAGTTATAAATGTTTCGTCTAATGTAACCGACATCAATAGTTGTGAGAGATGGTGTTAAATGGGATGCTAGTGCTTTGCTAATAATTTTTGAAGGCCTTTCGGATGTATCTTTTTCAGCTTTTCTCTTGCAAGTATTTGAAACTACTTTTCTTGTTACCTTTTGTTCGGCTGCTTCATGGTTGTGAACATCGTGCTCTCTTGTGAAGGTATTTATAACTCGCGACCGTACAGCAATGGAGTCGCAGCTTTATAAAAAAGTTAGGGATGAACTCAATGAACGCAAATCAAGAAGGGAAAGGGATATCAGAGTTAAATATATAAGTGGCATATATAAGACCCATCCTCTGCATTTTTACTATCAGAACGTTCGTGGGCTCCGAGGTAAAACACATACAGTCTTGATTAGTGTATCTTCGTCCATTTTTATGCTATTTTTTGACTGAGACGTGGTTATGTGACTCTATTTCAAATAATGAACTTTTCCACTTACTTACAATGTTATAAGATGTGACAGAGAAGCAACCGTAACTGGTAAATCTTTTGGTGGTGGTGTTTTGCTGGCATTAGGTGATTATTTTCAACATGAAGTGCTGGGCACTAGTGATATTAGGATGGCGGTGCCTTCAATTGATGTAATTGTTTGCAAAGTGTGCTTGTGCAATATTTCTTCATTCTTTGTTAATATTTATATTCCACCAGGTACTGGTGTTGGCGTCTTGGAACCGTTTCTTGATATGCTTGAGATACTCTTGTTAGATAAGGTAATGCTGTTAGTTGGTGATTTCAATCTTCCGACTTTTTGTGACAGCTCCGTGCGGAATGACGCTAAATCCAATCTTATGTTATCTTTTATGGAATCTCTTGGTTTGACGCAGTACAATGCTATACAAAATGGGAATAACATAATTTTAGACTTGGTCCTATCTAATATGAATTACGAGCCGGATGTATTACATTATTCAGTGCCACTGGTTCCAGTTGATTTACATCATCTTGCGCTCGCAGTTGATTTATTGTTGCATTCGATATCTACTCCAATAAGCTTCCCAATAAATAACAACAGGCGTTACAATTTCAGGAAGGCAAAAGTTTTATTCTCAATTACTCTCTGTTTATTGGTCCTTCCTTTATGCCGTTTTGGATGTTGATACGGCTGTTGATATGTTCTACTGTGTAATATACTCCGTGATGGATTCTTGTATTCCTAATACCTGCCACAATAGTAAGAAGTAACGTTTTCCTCCGTGGTGTATACCATCTATGACAGAATTATTGGATTTGAAGATTTATTATCATCGTAGATGGAAGCGGACTGGGGATGATACCTTCAAACGTGAATTTCAGCGTGTGCGAAGAATTCTTAAGGATAATATAGCTACGGCCTATCAAAATTATGTTGACTGTATTCAGCATTCTCTTCTGGATAAACTTAAATCTTTTTGGAGCTTTGTAAGCTCCAAACGTGGTAGCTCCAGAATTCCTGGTAAACTCTATAACGGCGATTCTGAATTCGACGATCCTCAGCAGATTGTTGATGCTTTTGCATCAGCGTTCTCTGATGTATTCTTGCCAGGTGCTATCAGTGGTGACATTTAAGAACTGCATACAAATTTGCCATCATTGAATATTCGGAGTGTTGTATATGGTGATGTACTGAATCAACTAAAAAAAATCAAAGAATACTTTCACCTCCGGGCATGATAGCATTCCCAGCTTTCTTCTTCGTGATTGTGCATCAATATTTGCTAAGCCTCTTCGCAGGTTAATTTATCGATGCAAACATCTGTCTTCTCTGTTATCTGGAAAGTCGCAAGTATATGTCCTGTACAAAAAGGAGATAACTCTGATGTTAATAATTACAGGCCCATATCAATCCTACCCAACTTTGCAAAGGTGTATGAGGCTACACTATATGACCATATTTACTCTAACAACGAATCATTCCTGTCGCCAAATCAACATGGTTTTATGTCTAAAAGGTCTACTACTTCAAACCTCGCCCTTATATCTCAGGCTGTATGTGAAACACTTGACAGGGGAGAGCAGATGGACGTCATTTATACTGACTTTTCTCGTGCCTTCGATACCATGACCATACTGCTCTCCTGGGTAAAATGAGTTTGTTCGGCTTCAGCAACTCACTAATAATGCTCCTCACTTCTTACCTTACTGATAGAAAGGAATTTTGTATACTATAATGGCTACAAATCTAGAACGTACATTTCTATTTCCGGAGTGCCCCAGGGTTCCAATCTTGGACCCTTGTTACTTAACATCTTTGTTAATGAATTAATAAGCTCTGTTAATTGTCGTGTTTTGTGGACGATTTAAAAATTTTTCATCGAATTGGTGGTGCTCAAGATGCTACCCTTCTTCAAGAGAACCTGGATCGTGTCACAAATTGGTGCTCTTCAAACAAATTAAATTTAAACATCAACAAATTCTGTTTCATATCTTTCACCAGAAAACCCAATAGATATCTTTCCAATTATTCAATTAACAATATTGCAATTAACCGAAAAACACATGTCAATGATCTTGTAGTTATTTTTGATGAAAAGCTGACCTTCGCTGATCATCTTTCCCAAGTCACTACGTCAGCATATCGATCATTGGGTTTCATTATCCGTATGTGTATAGACTTCGACAACATAGCTTCACTCAAGTCTCTTTTCAATGCGTTAGCTGTTAGCAAGTTAGAATATGCCGTTGTCGTGTGGTATCCAATATATGACTGCAATATTAATGCAGTTGAATCCATATAGCGCAAGTTTCTAAAGTATTTAAGTTATAAAGTTGATGGAGAGTACCCTCTTCGTGGTTTGGACTACAAGTTACTCTTGGATCGTCATGGAGTTGAATCGCTGGAAGCAAGTAGTTCAAATTTTATCAAAAATGTAATTCTTTATAAGATCGATTCAGCTGATTTGCCTGCAGAAGTGAATTTTCGAGTACCTCGTCCAAAGTCAAGAGTGAATGAAGTGCTTCTACTTCCAACGCCTAGCACAAATATATTGCTGAGGGCTCCCATGGTGCATTCTGCCAAGAACTTCAACAGTTTAAATAATTTTTCTGCCGACATGTTTCGTTAATTTGTTTCTTTGTTTAATGGTTTTTTCTCTTTTCTTTCACTATTCTTTTATATTTAGGTAGTTTGATTAATTTATTGAACTATATTTTGTTTTTAACTCTTTTTCACATATGCATTATAATTATTATTTGTTTATGTTGTCTGTATTGGGGTGACCTGTTGGACAATTAATAAATATTATTATTATTATTATTATTATCACTGATACGGACATTTTCGTAGTGTATTCCGACATTTCCACTATCAAAAAGAGAACTAAACTAAGAAAACAAGAACTAGACTAAACTAGGAAAACACGGGACCAAACTAATTTTGGTTTTGACCATTTATAATCGAGTAATGTTAATGATCGGCTCATTTAAAATTCGATTAATGTTTATGTCATTAAAGAAAGTTTCACACCTAATTTACCTACAGACCTAACAGACTCTTTTGGAAATGCAGGTAAACGGATTATTCTTGCGCCCAGTTTACCTACGTCCATTCGTGCGCGTCTTAGGTATATAAAATGTATCCGATGACCTAATGTTGTACTTTGGCACTAGAAAATTGATATGGTCTATGTTAATTATCAGCATTTCGATACTAAATTGGATTTAACCCACTACGATAATTCTATTACAGTCAAAGACATAATTATAGATTCGAACCTTGTTTTTGAAAAGTTGAGTTCTCTTACTGCTTCGGTATCTTTAAGCCCTGATTGTGTACAATCATATTTTTTTAAATACTGTAGCACTTCCCTGGCATGATGTCTGTCTATTTTATACAATTTATCAATAAATTGTGGAATTTTTCTATCAAAATGGAAGATTAATTTATTGTTCTAACGTATAAATCGGATGATAGATCGGATATTTGTAGGTATCGTCCTATCGGTAACTTGCCTGTTATTGGCAAGGTGCTTGAATCGTTGGTGGCTGATAGAATACTTGCATCTTATTCTGAAGTAATTGCCCTGGAACAACATGGATTCGTTCGCGGTCGTATTATTAAGACAAACTTATTAACATATTGTAACTATGTTTTGGAGAACATCGAAGAGGGTTATCAGGTGGATTCTATATACATTGACTGAGGTTAACAATTGCTTACTTCTACTGAAACTGGAAAAATATGACAAAATTGGGAATGTTCTGGCATGGTTAAGAACATACTTAACCGACCGTGTTCAGAGTGCGTGGGTGGCACCAGGTCTCGAGAAGTCCTTGTTACATCCAGTATGCCATGCGAACTGAGGTACCACTAACACATAGACGATATCTTATGTAGAGTAAATAAGATCTGTGGTTTTATCAAGTGCCAGAACGGGATTTTAGAAATTTCATGGCTATTAGAAAATTGAACTATTCACTGGTGCAGCCAATCTTGGAATATTGTTGCATATACCGCTACATATCGTGAGCGCATTGAGAGAATTCAGCGCAACATGATAAATTACGTACTCTAATATCGACAAAAATTCCTATAATTACTTACAACGACTGCATCTATTGGGCTTTGAATCAAGGCGGAGAAAGGCATATCTTAAGTTTGTGTTCCGGTTAGAGAATACAATCCCGGGATCCCGAATCTCGGGATCTCGGGCTCCCGGCCGGGTTTTGATCCCGTAAATCTCGGAACTGTACTTGGCTAATCTCTTGATTTTCGGGATTGCCAGTTTGCATTCCGTAATCCCTTGCGCCTTGACGATGACCTTACCTAGATTATATTAAGGGCACTTATTACATAAATATACAAAATCAATCTTAGGTACGCCGTACGATAAAAGAACTACATAGGTACAGCCCAAATAATATGTAACTTAGAAGGGACTTCCCCGCCCGGCATACTTCAATACAATACTGTTAAAGTAATTCCCCAACGGACCAATAGGGGAATCACCCGATCACCTCATATGATATATCATAATATTGTTGTTAATTTGAAAAGTGCAGGTGAAAGATTCAGTCTATCTTTCGACGAGTGGACATCAACGTCCAATAAACAATACATGCTGTCAACGTTCATTCATATAAAAAAATTTGGAGCTTAGGACTCGTTCCTATTCATGGAAATATGACGGCTGAAAATTGTCTTCGTATATTGAAAGAGCGTCTAAGTAAATTTGATATTTCCCTGGAAACTGATATCGTTGCTACTGTAACCGATGGATCGAACGTTATGATAAAGGTGGGACAGCTTGTTTGCATTAAACAACAACTGTGTCTCGCACATGGTATCAATTTGGATGTCTGTGATGTGCTTTATAAAATAAAGAATTATTTTCAAGACAGCCAAGACAGCCCTACCTCAGACTCAGATGATACTATAAATGAACCAGCTGTGACTGCTGATTATATGAACGATAGCGATGATGATGACAATTTAGAAGACTTAGACTGTCCAGAATCAGGTTTAATATTAATGTCACAAAATGAACTTGCGCGAAAACACACACCAGAGTTAACGAAAGATCAAAACATTAATGAGCTGATAAAGAAAAACCGCAAAGTTGTAGTGCATTTCAAAAGATCACCATTGAAAAATGAAACAATACTTCAAAAATATGTGAAGATTGAATATGAAAAAGAGCTGTCACTTCTTTTGGGCTGTAAAACAAGGTGGAATAGTCTTTTAACCATGCTGGAACGATTTTCTCTTTTAAAAACCTGCATTCAAGAAGCTCTTATAGATCTCAATTATCCAATCCGTTTAGAAGATGCTGATTTTGACTTGGTAAATAAAATTGTTGATGTGCTGACCACAATTAAATTAACAGTAGAAGCAATCTGTCGACGAGATGCTAATTTATGTACAGCTGATGGCGCTTTGAAATTTCTTATAAAACAATTATCTAGCAAAAAATCAGCACTCGCCAGTAAAATGAAAACATCCTTAGTGAAACGTATAACGTATTTACAAAATCCACGAAAAGATTATGAAAATAAGTTATTATCGGATTTGGAATGGCTTGACTTGACTTCCAGTTCCTACACAGGCTTTAGTGAGGGCGAAAATAAAGAGTATTGTTAAAATACTAAATAGTCGAGATGACACGGAAGAGGAAGAAAGGTCAGGATCACAAACAGATGATGAGCCAAGGCAACAAACCTCCCAACCCCAATTGACACTAAAGGAAAAGTTACAGCTGGAAATTAATAAGAGCTTGGAATCCCCAGATCCTGAAGGACAAAATGAATCGGGGTTGATAAATAGTATTAGACGAGAAATGAGCCTGTTCGAAAATGGAGGAGTTCGTGGATTTCACTTAGAATTAGCATATAAATATCTATTGTCTATTTCTCCAACCAGTGTAGAACCTGAGCGAGCGTTTTCAGCTGCTGCTTATGTCGGGAATAAACTACGAAGCAGGCTTGGTTGTCAAACATTGGATGCTTTCATATTTCTGCCATTGTATTTTCGAAATTCTAAATAGTTTTTTGTATTGTCTTTTTTGTTCCTTATTTTAGTATATTGTGTATTGTGTATTGTGTTGTACGACAATATTAATAAATCATTTTTAAAAATTTACTTAATTTTTTTTTCATTTGAGCCCAATTAGAAACCACATAATAAAAATACGAATATTTTTTATCAGATGTATCTGACAAAAAGATGTTTATAGCCAACGCTTTTTTTTTAATATTTCAAGTTACACACCAACCAAACCGTATATTATTGTAATTCTTGAAAATGTGTCTATCCAAAAATGTTAAAATATACAGGCTGATCCATTTAAAAAAACTACCGATGACGCCATATCTCGAAACAAGTGAAAGTTGTAGAAAAACAAAATATTTGATAGAGTAAAATACAAAAAACTTTTATTAGGGTTACTTTTTAAATGAATACATAATTTTACCAGAAATCTGGTGTTCCCACACATTTGCCCGGCCCTGTATATATATATATATATATATATATATATATATATATATATATATATATATATATATATTGTACACATGGTTTGGGATTGGATATCTCGTAATGTCTGATGTTTAAATAAATAAATACATTTCTTCAGTTCGTGGTTCCAGAGGTCTATCACACTTTGGGTCATCATTAATGGATTCTCTACCTCATTTAAACTGCTTACATCAAAATTTGACTTACAAATAGGACGGGCTATTTTCTTCATACACTGCCACAATTTTCTCATGAATATTCTTTGGGTTACTGCCTTCTTTGGAGAAAAATTTCGTGACGCTTCTGTGTTCAAGTTTCGAATCACTTATTTTTTTCTTCTTTAAACGAATGCAAAAATAATAAATGTTAAGCGATTCGAACCAAAGTTGGAGATGACATTATAAAATGTCACAGCAACTTGACGTAAGAAAATTGTAACGATAGCATATTGTTTTCAAAGCTAGGTAGATAACATAAAAAAACACTCGTTAATACGTTAATACGTTTTTGATTGTTTAAGACAAATAAATATTTTATTAATAACACAATATTCCCACCTGTCTTATCATTGGAGCCTATTATCGCAATTCTGAGGCCAAAGCTGGGTTCAGTATACCAAAATACATAAGGAACAGCCAAAACTATTTCTAGGACGAAAAAAATAACATATATATATATATATATATATATATATATATATATATATATATACAAGTGAATATATAAGTGAATAATTAATTAAATCGGGTAAGCAGTCTGTCAAATAAAAGCTCATCTAATTCACTCTCTATATTTCGTAACCATCGATTACTTCTTCAGAAGAAAAAAATACAGAGTTAAAATTAGTAGTAATTAAACATGATAAAACCGATTATTTTACATTAAATTGACTAACTCTTGGTTTCACGTCAACCTTTTAAAAACCTTAGCTTTCAACTTACAAGGTTGAAATGTTCAACAGTGTCTCTCTTGTATTTAACAGAAAGTTTTACTTTTCAGTATTTATTATTTTGTCATTTTTTTCATGAGCAATATACTGAAATACCTTAAGGTGTTACTCGTAAATGCAGGGTATGCGAAACGCTTATTTGTTATAATAGAACTATCTGAGTGAAACTTGAAACGGGAGCAGTCCAAGTATTAACGCTAAATCTTCCTTCGAACGACAAAAAGCGTAAAGTGAAATTCCGAACATAGCATCGCCGCTGCAATTCCAATACACGAATAGATCTTCCGGAGTAAACAACCTTGATATACATAGCCTAAGACTGGCGTGCGTGTATCTTCACAACGATGCAAAAAGCAGATCCGTTTCTTCTTTCACGGCACACGGAGTTTTTTGCGTGGCCTACAACAGCGAAGGGGATGTACCGTACCTACCCCCGGCTAGGCACGGTATTGCCATATTCTCCGCATTAAGCATCGATTCCGCGTACCCGCACCGTACCTCACCCCGCCACGAATCATCCTGCTGCTGCTCCGTACACAAGAAAAGCTTTCTTGGTCGACGGCGCGCAATCTCCGACCGGGCCGTGCGCGGCACAGAGGAGAAGAGGGAATCGGATAATCAAAAAGTTGTCGTTTCGAACGCAGCGCAAGCACCAGGAGTACACCAGACCACTTCAGGCCAGAATTGACAGAGCGGCAGCGAACACGGCTCGAAAGTGTAATACAATACACACTGCAGTGCGTTTTTAGTATAATACACTGGACAATCTACCAGCTCATATACAATAGCTCGCATTAAAAGTGTCCGACCGTGCATTCTCGTATAGATAAAGCGCTCAGCGTACGCGCGAATTTTAAATATGAAACTCTTTCTAATCGTTGTGTTGTTAGGCGTGTTAGTCTGGAACTGCGATGCCAAACGAAAGAGGAAATTCGATGGGGATTTCGAGTTCGCCGAAGAGGTAAGTTGACTTACTCACACTTTTCTTTCTATATGCATTCTTGTTCTTATTTTGTAATTAAATCGTTTTAAAATTAGAAAGGTTTTTGATTATTCCATTCCATCTACGGACTATAAATCGAATTCCACATGCATATGATATTCAAATTGATTATATAATTAATTATTTAATGATAATCAAGACACTAATAATAATTATAAATAATTTAATGTTTAATAAATTTAATCTTTTATTTAAACATTTCAAATTTTTAAATAAAGGATTGTTTTCTCGATTTTTTTAGATTACATAAACTTAAATATACAGAAATGTTTTTATCAGTTATTCCAATTAGGTACAGTTTTTACACTTGCGGAAGGTACTTTTATCTTAGCTACATTGTTACTTAACTCTAATTATTGCTATATTTAGTTTTATTCACTTTAAATTGATTGCCAAACAATGTACACTACGTATTTACTCTATATTATTTACTAAAAAGCGTAAAAATTACGTCATGTATTAGGGGTGATTGTTGAATTGTTATATTCATTTTAAAAAATTGGTATTTTTCATTGTTTTAATTGAAAACACGCGAAAATAACTTACAATACAAAATTAGTAATAACAAATAGTTAATTAATTAATTTCGTAATTAATTGGTATTTTGTTTCAGTTTATTTTACGTTTTTAAATTGAAAGCTGCTGGATTATTCGGTGGTCTATTTCTTAATACAAATCTTTTATACTAGCCTCCTAATGTCTTCCTAGACTTACGTAATTTTTAAAAAGGTTAACCAACCCCATCACAATATTTTTAATGTAATGTATATCGTACGATATTAATTTTATTTATTTTTATTTAGCTGCAAAGGTTTGTTATAGCATAGCTTTATCATCAGGGTTGATCATGTTTCTATCCGCTCAGAACTGGTACCTAGACATAATTAAATAAATTATAATTTTTAATCCTAATTTTAAATTAAAAAAGGAACCATTATTGTAATTTTACATCAGCATGTTGTGAATATAGCTTGACCGTTTAAATTTGTATGTATTTGAATATAGCCAATGATAAACTGGAAGGAGATGGATAATTTTAATAAGCTCACACTGTAAATTTTACTCCTATACAAAAACCAGAAATGTCATTTCTTCAATGAAATTGAAAAAGATAAACGATATCTATTGAAGAATTAATTTTTTATCTATACCAAAGAAAATTAAATGTATCAGTTTAAATATAAAAAAAATAATATCAAATTAAAACTTTTTGAAAGTCTAAGCCGTTGAGTGAATATAGAATGGATTTGTTGCGGGAAGGTCTACCAAAAGAGCAATTTACCAAGTAATTGAAGATATTATTGATGGTATGAATAATAATGCATTTACAACTGGTATCTTTATGGATTTGGATTTGGAAGAGATTGTATCGACTATAATGTACTGTTTCATAAATTAGAAAAGCTTGGTATTACAGGTGTTGCTTTGAGGTTGGTGAGATCGTTCTTAAGTGACAGGAAACAATGCGCCATCGATAATAGTACGGGGGAGCTGTCGGATTTGATTGATGTCAAGATGGGGGTACCCCACAGGGTTCCGTCCTCGGTCCGTTGTTGTTTTCGATTTATGTTAATCATCTAGTAGGCCATTAGTTGCACAGAACAGTATTGTATGCTAATGACACGTCTGTCATAATAAATGCTAAGAGTCCTATAAATAACAAGGAAATAATTCAAGGTAAGGGGGCGTATGCCACATGGTTTAAAGAAAATAAATTCAAACTAAATATTCAAGAGCACATCTCCTGAGTTTTGCATACTTCAGGAATGGCGGAATAAAAGTCGAATACCGGGGTGGGATTCTCGAATCGTAAGAGAGCGTCCATTTTTTAGGCTTGTAGATGGATCCTCAGTTAAATTGGAAGAGCCATATTGACTATTTGGTCTCAAAAATATCCTCATCCAACTATGCTTTGAGAATCATATCACAATCAGTGGGCGAGTCTGCCAACTGTCATATTACGTATATGTACAATCCCGTTAAAAATATTACATCATATTCTGAGAAATATCGGTTGAGGCATCCAAGATTTTTGTCATACAGATATCGGTTGTGTGTAAAAAGAAGAAAGTGTAGGGGGCTTTTTAAAAGAAAAAGGATATTTACCTTAACCAACTTATATGTATTAGAATGCGCTATGTTCGTGCGGGAAAATGAAGATTTCTTTAAAGATCATGTTCTTTAACATATATATGAGACATGAGGGTCACCCTCACCTACGTAGTGCCTATACAAACCACCAAAATTATGGTCGCAAAAGTTGTGTAGTGCAAATTCTTAAAGTGTACATCACCTGCCATTGCATATAAAAATGCTCCCAACGAAAAGATTTGGACATGCCTTGTGCGAGATACTTCTGGAAAATTCATTCTATGACATTGCCAAGTTCTTTGATGTCCGGTTTTGAGTGCTAATGTTTTTATCTAAATGTTATTGTGTGTATTGTTAGACAGAGAGCATTTTTTATAGGGCTTGTTGTTATACATTGACATAGACATGATGTTATACAATATTCTGTATTATGTACAACAGTGTGTGTTTAAATTTTTGGAATTTTTGTACTATTATACTGTGATATTTGTCCTATATTGCTTCCTGTAATTGGCCTGTTTATGTAACTTATTCAACACTTGCACTTGTAATACTGAATAAAGCGATAATCTAATCTAATCATGTAAAATTCTCGATTTTGCTATTCTATATAAGTATCCAAAATTATTTCTATACATAAAAAAGGCGATGGTATTATTAGCAACTATCGTCCTATAGCAATAATAAATAACTTCGCTAAAGTATTCGAAAGGTCTCCTTAACATTACATCTATCCGCAATTTCGCCAAATACTATCTAACGATCAGCGTGGCTTCGTAAAAAAATAATCAACGGTCACGAATTTGTCTGTTATTACTCAATACTTGTCAGAGTGTCTGGATGATAATGAGCAAGTTGATGTCGTCTATACTGACTTCTCTAAAGCCTTCGATCGTATAGATCACGAGATTCTTTGAATTAATCTTGACTTAATTGGTTTTAGCCCAGCTCTATCTTCACTATTTCAAACTTACTTGTGTGACAGAACTCAGTATGTGTATTATAATGGTCACCGATCAAAATGCTCTTTGCCCACTTCAGGTATGCCTCGAGGAAGCAACCTTGCTCCGTTACTTTTTCTAATTTATATTTAATGACTTGTTCGATATACTAGAGTGTCGTAAATTATTCTTTACTGACGACCTGAAGCTGTACCAGAGGATTAATGGTGAAGAAGATTGTATATTTCTTAAGAAACAGATAGATGTGCTTAATTCCTAGTGTATTGCCAATAACTTAGACATGAATGTGTGTAAGTGCAATGTCCTAACCGTTTATATTTAACTATCGTTGTTACGACTCTCATTTATCCCGTTGCACTTCTATTAAAGTCCTAGGTATCGTACAAGAAAACTACCTCAAAACTTTTCGCGTATACAGAAGTCATTTTAACATAACATTATAAGCTTTATATCTGCTTCGCCCAAGAAATAATGTTCAGTTAAAATTTACAATGCGCACTCTCCGCGTTCTTGTTAGCAGGTAATCGGAGACTTTTAATTATTATTGGAGACCGGACGCATCGGACGATGGACTATATAAATAGTCTATAACTTCAGTAAGTACAACACGCAGTTATTGAATTATTCGGTTAACCGCACATCCGTTTTTTGTCGTTCAATTGTGACGCAATTACTTCGATATAACAGTTTAGTTCCTTTCTTCATGGGCGTAGATATCGTGAGAAGTTTTTAATAATTATTTTATTTATTAGCTTATATTTCGTAAGATAAATAAAGTACGGTGAGTTGGTTTCTTTTTTCATTGTTTTAACTGTCAATTACCTACTTCGGTATTTTTGTAATAGATCCTGTTTAATATCGTTTCATCGAATCTACTTCTCCCAATGATTTTGACGTAAGTGTCCAGTGAATTTCGTTAAGTTTCAACATCTTACGCAAACATATTTAATTTTCATTTAATTAGATCTAGAACATTGTTTAAGTTACTTGTTGGCAAATAACGTCGAGAATGGTATCGTGAAACAATGGCGAGTTGGATCAAGGGTCATACTTACTGTATGTTTATTGCCAGTGACTCGATGCCGAAATTTATTGCAAAGTCTGTAAAATTTGGTTAAAAAAATTCCAAGAAATCGCACGTAAAACGTTACTTAGCATCGCAAACACATACCCAGAAATTGGACCCGTTGGAATCTGACAATTTTAACGAAGAACTCTGTAAAACTTTAATGGCGGCAAATATTCCTGATGAATCCACCTTATGCAAATATTATGTTTCTAAGTGCTACACGAAAGCAGTAGAACGCATTAGAAGCCATCTTTCAAGTCAGTACTTATGAATAAGTGCCGACGAAACTGTCGATAAATTAGGACGCTGTGTGGTAAATGTTGTAGCTGGTGTACAACATCCAACTATTCCATATAACGCATATATAATATCAACAAAAGTTATAAATAGAGTCGATGCGGAAACCATTTAGGAAAAAATGCGCCAAATGCTTCATTCGGAAGTACCTGTCTTCCTTCAAAGAAAAAATATTTTATTTGTCAGTGATGGTGCTGCATATATGTTAAAAACAGGCTAATAGAGTGCCTGGAAGCATATTCTAATATACTGCATATTACTTGTGTAGCACATGCTCTCCATAGAATCTGTGAATATATCAGAGACAACTTTCCGGAAGTTGATAGACTGTATCCGCTTTTAAAAAAGTTTTCAGAAAAGCACCATTGAGGGTAGCTCTATACAGGGAAAAACTTCCATCTTTGTCACTGCCTTTCTCTCCAGTAATAACTAGATAGGGAACATGGTTGGAAGCTACTAGTGTTAATGCAGAGAATTTTGATAGTTTACAAAATTTCCTTACATGTTTAAATGACAAAGCTCGAAGTATTTCTGAGTGCAAGGAACTAATACAAATTCCAAATTTAAAAAATCATTTATACTTTCTTCAGGAACACTTTGTAAATTTGGCAAAACTAATCACTTATTTTGAAAATCAAAATCTCAAATTAAATGATGGATTAACCACATTAGAGGTGGCTATTAATAATTTGAAAAATATTCCAAGTGACTTCGGATGTGGCCTTCGGCAAGTGCTAGACGCAGTTTTTAATAGAAATCCAGATTTACTAACATTGCGGCAATTTTGGATGGGGATAATCCCTTAAAATCTAACTGCTAAATACGCTGAAGTAAATGAAATCTGAACATCAATTATTTCACGTTTAGGGAACCAACTTACTTCATTTGATCTAAAATTAGTTCAAAAATTAAAAAAACATTTTCTTTATTCCATTATATGAAATAAATATAATTATAGATTGCAATTACATAAAAAGTATAATATAGTTTATATTATATATATATATATACAAGTGTCCCGTATCGTTATGTTCAAATTTTAGGAGTGTAAAGCAGACTTCATTTCAAGTAACAAAAACGCAAAACTTGTATATCCATTTTTATTTGTTTCAAAGTTACATATCTATGAATGTGATTGTCAGATCATGAAAAAAAATGTAATTCTAAAGTCAATAAAAACTGATTTTATTTAAAAAAGTTCAATTAATAATATTTTCGAAATGTCCACCTCCTTGTTGAATGCAGGCTTGTGCCCGCAAGCTAACAGAAGAAGTACTTATCCGAATTTCATACTTGTTTTGTCGGATTTGCTAGGCAGTCAGGTGAATACGATCCAACAACTCTTCTCCTGTGTTCGAAACTTGCGCGTAGACTAAATTTTTCATGTACTCCCATAAATAAAAGTCAAGGGGATTAAGATCGGGTGATCTGGGTGGCCATGCAACAGGACCACCTCGACCAATTCATCTTGGATAATTGACGTTAGCCCAATTTCGGACAGCAAGCAATTCCGAAATGTGGTGGTGCCCCATCCATGTGAAACCACATGTCTCGTCGAACATTCAATGAGATATCCTCTAAAAGACCTGGCAGTTCGTCAATAAGAAATTGAAGGTAATTTTCCGCATTTAATCTCCTAGGAAGAACGACAGGACCAATCAACAAGTCATTGATTAGGGCCGCCCAAACGTTAATACCACAATAATACATGTTGAAATTTAGATGGGCGTATAGCTTCGGGATTTTCTGATGACCACCTGTGCAGGTTTCTCAAATTTGTAACACCGCTTCTCGTGAACGTAGATTCATCTGTCCAGAGGACTGTTCTGCAGAAATTAAAATGAAGTCGTGCCTGTCTTAATATCCAGGTAGAATAAACTAGACGAGCATAGTGGTCTGCCTCAAGCAAACCGTGTCCCCTGCGATAGTGATATGGATATAAGCCCTCACGTTTTAAAATTCGCCAAACTGTCGTTCGTGGCACTCCTAGTTGTCTAGCGATTCGACGTACACTGAGAGTCGGATCCATTGTAACAATAGCTACTGAATCTGCTGGCAAATTTACTCATCGGTCGAAAAGATAATCACGCAGTCCGTATTTCCGAAATTGTCTGTGTACTTCCAGAAACGTTCTGTAATGAGGAATGCGTCTATCGGGAAACCAATGTCGGTATTCAATAACTGCTTGACGTGCACTGCCGTTACAGTAGTCATACACACAATGCATGTCCGCATACTTTTGAGAAGAAAATCGATAAGGTATTTTGAATAAAGAAAACGTGTGCACTCACTAATAAGCTGTTGTATGAACTGAAACGTAATGTAATCCTTTATTAAAAAATGCAACGTTAACAGTCATCTGAACATTTATTTATTGTATGATGGTTCAGCACTTACGAAATAAGTAAGAACCTTCTTTATCATGAATCAATTTCCAGTACTCTTTTTTGCAGATCTCTAAGAAATTACAGTATGAACTACGACACGTGTTTCTTTATTTTAGGATAACAATTGATTGTGCGACGTTAACAATCACAGGCCTGTTATTGAATCGTATAACTTTTTTTTAAATAAAATCAGTTTGTATTGACTTTAGGATTACATTTTTTTTCATGATCTGACAATCACATTCATAGATCTGTAACTTTCAAACAAATAAAATGGATATACAAGTTTTGCGTTTTTGTTACTTGAAATGAAGTCTACTTTACACTCCTAAAATTTGAACATAACGATACGGGACAGCGTGTATATATATTATATACCGAGTTTTTCTTTCGTCATTACACATAGGTATAATGCATTGACTTTTTTTAATTTACCCTTGCACATAGGCATAAGTGTCTGGTTGCACAGTAGTTATACACTAGCATCAACGTACAAACAATATCTTAATTCTTAAACAGATTGCCATGACGAAAAAAAAATTCTTTTAATGTCGCATATTTCTCAATTTTTATTCCTTACAAAAATCATAAATTAAATACATTTTATTGAAAAATAGATCATTTATTTAAATCATGAATACGTATAGCAAGGACGAAAAAGTTTCAATGGGAATGTGGTACCAGAAGAATAACAGTTTAAGGACGGTCAGAGACATGTTTTCCGGTAATTATCCTAATTGTGCAAAGACAATTTTAAATATTTTTAACAAATTTAAGGAAGATGGTTCTCTTTTAAATTCCCACAAAAAAATAATAAAATCAATTACGTGTTAACGGAAGACATGAAGCTGAATATCCTGTATTATGTAGAAGAACGGTCTGTAGGATCGCTTTGAAAGAATTTAAATATAAGTTATACAAGGTATCAAACAATCAAGAGCTTTTCGAGGAAGATAAAGTTAAAACGAACTGATTTTTGTGATGTAATGTTTAATTTGCTAAATGAAAACGAAGAAATTTTACATCAAATAATTTTTACTGAAGAAGCTACATTTACCGTAAATGGTTACCGTAAATTTCCGGTTTGTATCCTAAATTTATCCATTAAAGAAAACTAAATTTGATTTCCATTAACCCATTAGGTATTGATCCCATACAAATCCTCATGTACAAAACCTGTCCCGAACGCAGTACCCACTAAAAGTCAATGTCTGGATTGGAATAATAAGCGATAGACTTATTGGCCCATTTTTTATTGACGGTAACCTCACTGCCGAAAAATATTTAAATCTCTTACGAAACCACATCATTCCATTAATTGAGGTGTTAAATGTTGATCGACTTTGGTTCCAAATGGAGCTCCGGTACATTCTACTCACGCCGTCAGGAATTTTTTAAGTAACACATTTCAAAGACGGTGGATTGGCAGGTTTGATCCCATACCACGGCCCCCAAGATCAGCTGATTTATCTCCAAATGATTACTTCCTTTGGGGTTACCTAAAAAGTAAAATTTATAATAACGTGCAAATAGTAACTTGGACGAACTGAAAGAACGTACTTACTGCATGTGATGGAATAAATCCAGAATTTATTCGGAATACCCTGCGTTGCTTTCAAAATTACCTTGCTTATTGCCTTGAAAGACAAGGAGGATATTTCGAAAACTTGCTATAAAATTTGTCTTCACTTTTGTTATGTACTTTGTTTGTCTTAATTAATCGTTAGAATAAATTAATTTTAAACTGAGATTTTCTTTCTTTTCTAAAAACATAACCTAATTCTTCGTGGCTTTATTTTGTTTGGTATTACCCACTGTTGCCAGTATAAGTATTATTGCCAAACTAAATTCTAGATACTTTCACGATAAATTTTAAGTTTTGAAGTAGATTTAAAGAGTTTCATGTACACTCTGTATAGTAATCTAAATAATCTCCCTTTGGAAGCTTAAACATTCATATCATTAATAGTTAGAAAGCATAGTAACGTGTGTTCATTTGAAAAGTCAATCTAGGTTACTTTGAAATTTTGATAGAATAAGACGCATATATATATATATTAGTATGTGTTTGTTGTTCCGTAAACGTAAATCCAAATGACATTTGATAATGTCAATCACATTTGTTATTTATTTGTATGTATGAAACTGCCAAAATATACGACTTCGTAGGTTATGTAGTAAATTTTAATTTACGACATACTTCAAAATGTTCTCAGAAAATCACATGCTACTAGATTGACTTTTCAAATGAACACCCGTTAAGATGAAACCAATTGAGTTATTTCTTTAGGCAGATAATTGTACAGTCCAAAAGTTACTGGGACTATTAAAGAAATAGTAACATATTTATTACCAACAAGAATTTCCCATTACTGCTTCTTAAGATACATTTCTCCAGTTTATAAAGCCACTTATTCGTAAGATACCATAAGGTGTTATTTGTTTTTATCATGTTACTCAAATGCCCCCAATGCGTGGGTGACGTTCGGTAATTTATTAGAAGTAATGTGAGGACGTTCTACAATTTCATTATGTAGTAAAATCTATTTATACTTTTTTGTTATATTTTCTACCTTTTTTGATACACTAATTTTACTATCTTAGATATATTTAAAGAAATACTTTCCATCTTACTTGAATTTGTTAAAAATATTGAAAATTGTTGAGATAATTAACTGTTTTAATTAAATTATATATTTTTCAATAAAATGTATTTAATTTAAGATTTAAGTATGAATGAAGAAGAGAAATATTTGACAATTGGAAAAATTTCACTGGTGTGTGTAACTGGTTGCCTATTATGCCACCATATACTTATGCATATGTATAAGGGCAAATTAAAAAAAAGTCAAAGCATTATACCTATGTGTATTGATTAAAGAAAAACCCGGTACATACATTGATACAGGTTCATAAAAAAAGGAATTTATGTCGCATGTTAGGGTGACTATTTGTTATAATGGACTTTTTAGATGATTATAATTAATAAAGTTCAGATATGAATGCACAAGAAATGCTTTAAATATGCTTATAAATATGTTATGTTCTTCCCAAAAATATGTCAAATATATAATTGATTTTTATTATTTATGTATTTTTATGAGTTTTATTTTTAATGTACCTTGCTTACTGGAAATCACTGAAAGAATAGTAAAAATGCATATGAGTAAGGGCAAATTAAAAAAAATTCAAAGCATTATACCTATGTGTAATGATAAAAGAAAAACTCGGTACGTACATTGATACGGGTTCATAAAAAAAGGAATTTATGTCGCATGTTAGGGTGACTATTTGTTATAATGGACTTTTTAGATGATTATAATTAATAAAGGTCAGATACTTATGCACAAGAAATGCTTTAAATATGCTTATAAATATGTTATGTTATTCCCAAAAATATGTCAAATATATAATTGATTTTTATTATTTATGCATTTTTATGAGTTTTATTTTTAATGTACTTTGCTTACTGGAAATCACTGAAAGAATAGTAAAACAACAAAAAGTAGTAGCCTAAATTACATTTATACAAAAAAATAATTATTATTACATAATATACGATATAAGAACATTGCATAATAATATCGTAAAAGATTACAATTAATAGCTATATACATATAATTCTATGGATGTTACTTAATAACACAATAAGTTATTATATTATTAAGTATAATCCATAGGATTATAAGTATAGTTATTATTAATAACTATTCACTTTCGCAATGACATCTACTTAACTTATTATTGACCCAATTAACAATTAAGTGCTTTCGTAGATTTTCGACACTAAAATTTTGTCTTTTATCGCTTAAAATATTTTTTTCTATTTTGCGTTCGAAATGAACTCATTAGTCATTATGAAACCCAAAACAGTATCGAAATGAGCTTCATTTCGATACGCTTTTTTTCATTTTTCAATGTTGGCGTTGTTCGAACACAGAAATAAATATCATTGCTATCATTTGATTTTAAGAATTTAAGTACATTTGACGGATATGATATATGTCCGTATTCTACACAAACAACGTATATTGTATACAATTGACAACAACATATATATGTTTCTATGTCACTCATGTTTATATTTTTAAATGAAATATCAAGTAATGTTAACGAAAATTAATAAATAATATGTAATATAATATATTTCGCAGATAGCAAGATTTAAATTTGACAATGTCAAGTATCAATGTGACCAACTGCATGCTTTATATAAAAATAAAACTGAACTTTCAAATTAAATAATTTAAATTTATATATATGTATAAAAAACTCGTTTCATAAGGCCTTTTGCCGCACTCGCTCTTTAGAAAACTCGCTGCTATCGCGGCTCGTTTTCTAAACTTATCTCGTTCGGCAAAATGGTGCCTTATGAAACTTTTTTTTTAGTATACTATTATATGTTTAAAACGTTGTTTCGACTTTAACTGAAGTGATAGGTGCGTATTTTAATGACGCCAGATGTTCGGAGTCTAAATGTAAATTATTATCTTTAACAGTCGAACTTAATAATAATGATAAAATTTTTGATATTTCTGTTAACTTTTGAAAACCATCATGTTATAACACTATAAAATTTATCTAATATAACTTTACCAGTTCGACCTAGAATATTTTCCAATAAATTTTCACAATGTTCTACAATAGAAATTAACTCTAATAAATATATTTGGTGAGTCTCTAATTATTTAATTAATCCACTTAAAAAACTATAATGGACTTTAATATACGTCAATTGATCTAGAATCTCGCGTTTTTCGAATAAACTTTTGGATTTTATAATTGATTGAGCTGAATCAGAAAAATCCAATAGAATATTTTTTATATGATTATAGTTATTCGCGTGGAATATAGCTGCGTCTAACCACGTTCCTCATTGGATAATTACTGCTTCAGTACATTCGGAAATTTTTGTTTATATACTTGGGCTCGTAGAGATGCTTTGTTAAATATTTTTTTACGTTCGAAATTAAAGAATTAACTAAAGGAAATGAAATTTCCTTGCAAACTCCATTTATTCCATGCGCTAGGCAAGTCACGTGGAGCAAATTTTTATAAAAAAAGTTTAAATTTGCCCCTGCTTTAGTCATATACACTGTCGCATCTGTGACGAAAAGAATAATTTTGCCAGTCGGCAGTATATCTGCAGTAAAAAAAGTCATCAAACTTTCATTAACAAAGCAACAATTTCTACTACACTATTGGTTTTCTACAACTCATTCGTACTGATTAAAAAAGATTTTGGCAAAATATTTTGGTTAAGAACACCAACTAATAAATTTGCAATATAGCGACTACGAACATCGGTCGTGTCATAAAAAATATGCGATTTTATGTTTAAAATGTAAAAAATATTCACTTTACGAACTAAAAATATGAACTAAAACTGAATTTTATGCAAAATACGTAATTTCTTTATACCGTTAAATGAATTATTTCAGTGTAGAATGGATATATTAACAATACTGGGGTGATATTCCTAATAATCAAAAAAATGTTTTTTGTATAAAATCCGAACTCTAATAATTAACTTACAAAAATAATAAAACCGATTTTGCTTTTGTATCAGTTTAATTTGTTTAAAGTATCTTCTCAGGGTGCGATTGATTTATAAATACTTTAATATGTGAGTTTTCTTAATGTGCGGGCTCAAAGAACACCAATAATACTGTTTTTATATAGGTATCGGATTAATAATAATGATAGCGACGTAAATAAAACATGTTAGAAAAATATGTATATATAATTTTTTTATTTGTCGATCTTTTATATCATTGGCAAGTTATGCAAATGATAAGTAATCTGGTGACAGATATCTCACAGAACTAATTTTAAGTCACAGTAAGTTGTTTCACAAAGGCGACCACTCTCAAAACCTAAAAATTAAATTTTTGATTTTAAAACAGAAAATTGATTATACCTATGTTGACTTTTTTGTTTGTTTCCACCCGCACTATAATTGGGTAAAATATTTTTAACAAATTGTCTATAGTATTGACCTAATTTCTTGTAATTGAATTGATTTACATATTTACATGCGTATAAAGTCAAAGAGATTCTTACTACATACTTTTGTATATCCAAAGGTAGCTGGTCAATCGTCCTTAACTTGAAAAGAGCCGATTACGAAAATTAAAGAGTTGGTTTCCATCTTTAAATGAATAAAAGCGTAATCTTTGGACATAGGAGAATATGCTCTTTTATTGAGATACACCTTTTACTGAAATTGGAGTTCAAAGGAACGTTGAATGCACGTATACATATCATGGACGAATAATACAGAACAAAAACTGAGAAAAGGAAAAAACTCTTCCAAAAGCAGACTCATGACAAAGAAGTACATTAAAACAATTAAAAACTATATATATATTAAAGAAATTAACATATTAATCTATATATTTCGATTTGTATTTATAATAATAATAATAATAATGTCATTTATTTACCCAACAGAGCCCATTTACGGGGTATAATATAAATATAAATGTGAATGAATGCACGTACACAATACACAAAACGAATTACAAAAAACACAAGTAACCAAAATTAAAATTGATACATAATATAAAATTAAACTAAATAAAAAGTATCCAAATCAAGTAATAAAACGTAAAAAGACAAGCAAAAAATAACTAATGTAATAAGTACCACAAAAGCTAACACTTATATGAACAAGTCGTCATAAGTGCTTGTAGCAGATCGGCTCATTCTGAAAAGAGGCGAGTTAAGCAACACGTTAGTTTTGGGAGTCGGATGGATAAGAGTATTCACAAGTCTGGAGAATTGTCGCGGGACAAAAATTTTAGGAATTTCCGCTGCAGGCGTTCAATAGAAAGCTAATGAGAAACATAGTAAGGTGACCAGACGGGAGAAGCATATTCCAAACTATTAGCAACGAAAGCAAAGAAAAGCGATTTAAGTATGTCAGGATTAGTGAAGTACTTAGCAGCACGCATAATAAATCCCTATTTTCTGTAGATGGAGCTGCAAAGTTGTTCGATGTGGTAATAAAATCTAAGTTCGCTATCAAAATATACACCCAGATCCCTGAACGTATCGGATTGTGTTATAAATTAATTATGTATTACATAAGAAGAAGGGGTTGAATTTTGCTTTCGCGCGAATGAAATAGAGTAACATTTACCAAATTTTTAATTTGTTAGAAAAGCACCAACTAGTCAAACGATCAAGATTTTGTTGAAGAAATACAGAGTCATGCTCAGACGTGACGGAGGTATAAATTTTAACATCGTCAGCGTATGCAAGTACATGACACTAAATACAATCAAGAAGATCATTGATGTACGTCAAGAAGAGCAGAGCAAAATCCATAATAATGAACATAGTTTGATCGATTACTCAGATAAGATGCAATTAAATTAAGGAAAGTGGAACCCATTCCAAAGTTACCAAGCTTCGTTAATAATATTCCGTGGCCGATAGAATTGAAGGCAGCTGACAAATCAGTGTAAATTACGTCCACCTGCTCCCGCCTGTCCAAACGCTCACTGATGTATTGGGTGATAGAAACAAGGTTGCTCACCGTCGATTTACCAGGAAAAAACCTATGTTGGTAAGGAGATAAGTATTTGCGAACATTTAGCAGTAGGGATGAGTATATGACATGTTAAAATACCCTTTTTTGAAAATTGGTCTAATTCTGGCACGTTTCCACAAAGTGGGAAAGGAATTTAGCCCAAAATTGAAATTTTCAGATATAAATTAAACTTAACTCAATTTGTACCACATGGATTTTTATGTAACGATTTAAAATGCTTTTGAAGCTTAGTTATTTTATTTAAATTATTAGTTTTAACTATTTTTTAAAATAATTCTATGTTGTTATGCTTTATTATGTTAATCTTATTGCATAAAGGAATAAAGAATTTATTCAGCAAAATGTAAAAATGGACATGTCATTAACACTTTAAGTTCATTTTGAGCTCCTTAAAAGGATTATATTTGAGATGGAAACGCGTTTCGCATCCCTTAGAAAAATTTACAAGTCATCAAGTTTCGTCAGTTTACTTGCAAGTTGGTCGTTTCACTGAGTTTGCAAATGATATATACATAATATATGATTGGTGTACAGACGTTGATGTGGTAGATAATAATAGTATTTTATTTATAAAGAACAAAAAGTGACATTTTAAAGGACGAGATATTTGTTTAATAAATTTTAAATAAAAAGAAATTAATTTATTTTACACTGATGTCAAAAATTACATTTATCTGCTCCCACTATGGTAAATAGACTATTGTTAAATTATTTTCAAGCAGGTGAGTTAATTTTATCGCGAAAGTCTTAGTTGGTATTGACGACGGGTGGTAAGTGATCTATTTACCACCCTTGGGTAAATAAGTGATTTCGAGCGATGCAAATAATAAAAATAGTTATTTAAGTAATAAGGAAGATAAGTAAGATTTGCCAGTCGAAGACTAGTTTGCGTTCGAGAGCTTGCTTGAGGACTTCCAATAGAATTCGAGACTGGTAAGGGGCCGTTCAAGTTTTACGTAAGCGCCAAAGGAGGGGTGGGGGTCTTTGCTTTACTTATTTTTGATGACATGGGGGATGGTCTGAATGGTGATTACGTCAGCAATATTTATTTATTTACTTTTATTTTTTTGTCTGATTTGAACACATATGGCAACCCTACTTGTCTATGCTCGAAAGCGAAGAGCATGTTCAGGGATTCCCCGAAATAATTTATTATTGCTTTATACTTGCTCTCACGCGGTGTTTTATGGTTAAGTAAGAGAGAACAGAAGTAGGGGAATTACCGCGCGTGCTATTCACTTATCTGCATTTGTCCGGTCTAATATCATTGGATTTGACGACGTTCCTGTTAAGCTTACACGGGCACAGACTGATCACCACAAAAACCACTTAGATATCATCAATACTTGGACCAGATCAAGTATTTTTCCTATCTCAAGATGATAGAGCTCGGGTCTCTATTGGTGTAACTGCAGCAAATAAAAAAGCACCTCTTCTAATGCATATGGAATATAGAGGTAAATTGCCCGATCAGGAGTGAGTAATTGTCGAGCGGCATAAATTGATAGCCTCTGTTTATGCTGGTATTAAAATATTTTTAGTATACTAGGACAACCGCAACCTGTTGGATATTCCGTTCATCCACTGCTAATACTAATACTGCTAATACTAATAATTATGCTAACTAACTGCTAATACTAATAATTATATGCTCAACACTTCGAGACGATTCTCGGCCTTGAAGAATTTCAAACATTAGCTAAAACTGACTATGGATCTGTAGAACCAGTAGTGATTATAAGGATTGACGGAGGGCCAGACGAAAATCCACGCTGCCAAAAAGTAATAGCGTTTGCTATACAACACTTTAAGCGACATGATTTCGATGCATTGTTTAGAGCTACAAATGCTGCTGTCAGAAGTGCGTAAAACAGAGTAGACCGCAGAATGACTCCACTTAGTCGAGAACTGGCTGGTTTGATATTATCTCATGACAATTTTGGGTCTCATTTGGACGACCGTGGCATTACAATTAATCAGAATTTAGAAACATACAATTTTGAGTTTGCCGCAAATGTATTAGCAGAGGTATAGAGCTCAATGGAAATTGATGATTATCATGTTTCTGCGAAATATATATGGTTCGGTGAACCTGACCTTATTGATTTACCAGACTTTAAATGGTATTCAGAACTCGCGGTTCGTGATGACGTAAATCGTGGGCACCTGCACGGGTGAGAATGCTTCGTTTAAGCTTTCATATATACAGAGAAGCGAGTAGGTGCAACCCAAATTGTTCGAATTTGTTAGTAGCAGTCTCATACGTGAAGGTGCCCACGTTTTACGTCATTAAGAGCCGCGACTGGTATTCAGAAGATGTGGGTGAAAGCCAATACTTATTTCAAATTGTAGAATGTACAAATAGAGATTGCTCTCGTCCAAGAAGCGGTTTGTTTAGATTACTAAACAACAGATTTCTCTCACCACCAGGAAAAGCAAAATAAACAGTCGATGACTTGATTTTAGATGATGGAGGGCAATTTCTTAGTTTTTTCATTATTTTCTTTTGGATATTTATCTCCAAAAGTTGAATTAAGTTCATCGATGCACTGTTCTGATAATCCACGTCGAAAGTTGTAAAAAATAATCGCACGGAAATGTTTACGAGTTAATTCCATTTTTAGGCCGAGATGAATTTTCAAGTCACCGCAGTAAGCAACACACATAGAAACTGTACGTCAAAACATTCTGAGTAGGTATTCTGCCAAAATGTCGAACTATACGATAAAGACATCGGTTGTCAGATGGCAGCACCAGGATCGTTTATTCCTGAAATATAAAGGCCGGTAACGGACAGACAGTTACAACAGGTACACCGCAATGATCCGTGAATTGTTTGGCTCTGCCCTCCAAGAATTTGTTGATTTTAATGACCGGTGTTGGTTCTAGCAAGATGGGGATATTAGCCATATATAAAATACCGCATTACAAACTGTAAGAGGATTGTTTCCGGATAAATTGATATCAAGAAGAGACAACATCAACTGGTCACCAAGAGGTCCAGACTTGGCTCCAAAAGCTTGATTTTTTTAGGACTATCTTAAGAGTCTAATTTATAATAATGCCCCAGCAAATTTGATTTAGCTAAAAAATCGTATCCAGGAAGAAATTAAAGCCATTACTCCTGACTTATACGAGTAATGGAGAATCTAAGGTATCGATTAGAAGAATGCCAGCGGCGAAATGGGCGACATCTAGATGATACAATTTTCCATACACGAATGTCCAATAAATGTAATTTTAAGTTCGAAATAAAGTTAGTTAAGATCTTAGCTGAGCAAACTGAGAAAGCGCAAAACTCATCATGTACGATATAATAATTGTACTAATAACTATAATTTATTTTTATTTAATGCAAATGGTTAAAACTAACCATGAATATCTTCAAATTCAAGATTTCTAGTAAAAACTATTCGAGTTTCTAAAGTATCCTATGGTTTTATATTAAAAATTGATTAAAATCACAAACAAATTAGCTCTGCTTAATAATTTCAGTAAACGTCCATCTAAATGTAATCTTAAGTTCGTAACAAACTTTATGCGAAACTTGTATTATAATCGAATAAATGTTTCTGATTACCTTAAATACCGAAATTTTTGCAGATTTTAAATTTCATTCTCGTTAATGATTTTTAAATGTTTGTCTTTTATATTAATTGGAAATTTCACGAATCTGCGATGTCCGATTTAGAATTTTCTGCTTGCAATAAAATTGCTCTTTATCTTCTATCTTTAATTAGGGATTTTAATTACACTGCCCTTTGAAGTAATTTAATATACGAATCAGTACTTTTTAACACTGGTGGTTTGTCTTAACCAACCGGTTTATAGCTGCGCAATGTAAATAAAGTAATTAAATAAACAATGACTTATTTTTAATTTCTATTTTTAATAATAGTAATAATAATAATAATATAACAGAATAATTGAAACATACATGAGTAGGTAAACCCCACCAGTTGTGTATAATACCAAGGTATTTTTAATAATATAAAATATTATTAAAAATCTCGTGTGAGGAACACAAATACAGGTTCACTATTAATATTTTTGTGAACGTGTCCGAACATATCCCTCCCCAAAGACGTAGATACGTATTTCGTCTTTCTACAGGCTCATCGGTACACCCCTGCTGGAGAAAGGCTATTCTCAGACACATTCACAAAAAAGAACCACATCGCCACATCACAGAAATTATCCAGACCGGGCGTAGAAGTAAATTCAGCGCTGCCTGTTGTCAGACAGCCGAAGTACCTCGCCCCGTCCACATAACCAATGTGAAGGGCGTCGTTACTTCACAGAACTACTTTGTACTAAATGGAAATACTGGCTAATCACTACCCAAAAAATTATTACCCCCCATCAAAATACGTATTTATCCGGTTCACAGGTGTAAATACAAAATTGTAAGTCACATCGATTGGGCAGATCTGGTATGTTATATATATATATGTTTATTAAAAATAAACTAAGTGAAAATTTACAAAGTTTAATATTGAAGATAAATTAAACTAATGTTGGCGGTTTTATAATATTAAGAAAAGAAAAGGAATGAATGATATAATTAATTAAATTGACAAATCGTAGACAAAATCCAAATCTTAAATTTTAAATCACAAAATCGAAAAAACTAGAAAACTAAATTTTATATTTAACATGCAGCTGTAAGAACCACATATCTTTATACACGATTCCTATTTTACGCAAAACAACCAAGGGAAAAAAAACTTCAACAGTTGTAATAATCTGGACACATTTAAAACCAAAATGTTTTTTTATTATGAAAGAGTAACAGATGTGTAAATACGTTGTACTCTTAAAATAAATTTAATCGTTTAAAATTATGCCAAACCAAATAAAATAAATTAATCAGGGATGCTATTAAATTAATTAAATAAAATTTGATATGATGCTTGGAATTACGTAGTTACAAAAATAAAGAAAAAATGAATATGTATAGAGAACAATTAAATCTTATTATTTTAACACGTAGAATTAAATTGAATATTAATTTACCAGCAAAATTATGATTTTGATCGTGTAAATTACGTGTGTAGCATGTAACAAAAAAGAACTTAAATTAACTGAAGGTGATAAAGTTAAATAAGAGATTGCTGAATCATTTAAAAAAATTAAAAATTTTAGCTGGACGTAGTCTTAGTAGAGTCATTACCGTTGATTGCTCTGTCTACTTGTCGTTGGTCTCAATACAAGGCAGAAGCTCCTACAGTAGACTGGGAGAATAAGCAACGGAGATATTTCAAGGACCTAGTTATAGAGATACAGAAAAAAACAAACGAGTAAAAATTAAAGAAAATAAATTCATTCCAGAATAAATTTGAATGGTTTTTTTATAACAACACTATATCTAGTTAGAGAGAAACGTTTCGCTTCTCGTTCAACAACAAATCCCAGTACGGTTAATTAATACTTTCAATTAAAATACGTGTTGCTAAAAAAATATCCCTGAAGAAGGAGGCTACGAACGTACTCTACATAAAGACACTAATTACGCCTTACTAATTAGCAAGCACGTGTTGAACGAAAGCGAGGTAACGACTTCTCGATAGCGGTGAGTAATTTTGTGTCTTGTGTGCACTACGGAATTAGCCACTGGGTCACATCGACCGGTGCACAGCGGGTATTTTCAATGGAAAAATGTGCAATAAGATTAGTGTTCGGAATAGGATATAGGGATTCGTGTAGAGATGTTTCCAAAAGTAACTCTTTGTTTACTTTTCATGATTTGTATATCTATGATTTGCTTTGTTTTGTGTGTAAATACAAGTCAGAATTTATGAACTATAATATTCATCATGAGTATCATACTCGCGTAACCGATTATTTATTACGGGAACCTCGTAAAACTGCAATGTTTCAAAAAGGGAGTTATCATAACGGATGTAAGTTCTTCAATAATCTCCCAAATTATATTAGAAATTTAAGAACCATCGGCCTATTTACTCTACTAAAAACTTCTGATTGTATTGGTTTATATGTATCATTATTTCGCTTGAGGAAAGCTTTTAATTTTGCATATTTTGAAATATTCAGATAGTCTTTTATGTAAATCGTCGTCTTTAATATTGAATATTCACACCATAAACTTGAAGATAATTTCAATACATTCGATCTTCCTAAAAAGTACGCCAGCAGCACTACTTCCATGACATGGTTGACTTTTTTTGATGTACACCATTTTTTAAATATGTTATAGGTTAATTCATACTGTATCACAGATTTAACTAGTAACAAAGCTTACAAGCGATATCAGCTGTCTCTTCGACTCCAAAACTATTTGAATAATCACCAGAGATCGGATATTCGCAAAAAATAAATTAGTATGGGATCCTAGTTGATATGGAGCGTTTATAGAATACGCACGTTCATACTAAAGAAATTATTAATAGTATTATACAAATACAACTGCCGCATTATAAGAATTATTTCATTACTATTGAAAAGGAAAAGGTTATGTAATCGAGAGAGTAACTGCATTGTTTAAAGTTGATCAAAGAAGTTTTGACCTGTATCACAAAATGAAGACGTAAATATCCCACTGGTCGATTACCAGCAATAAAATTTGTTTGCATAAGAATTCGAATCTGTCTTTTTGGTAAATCTCATTGGCGTCCAATAGGGTAAAATATTTTTACTTTATACATATTTAAGCATGCATTAATATTCATAGATTTAAACAATAATATAGAATATAGATAAATTAATTAACTGAATAATGCACATTTAAAAACATTTTTGTCTAGTTAAAATTATTTTTAGATTTGCCTTATTCAATGAATTCATATCTATAATAAAATAATTATGAGAAAATAAAATGATGGTTATGCGTTTTTAGACACGTTTTGATGCCAATATTCGTCACATTGAATTCATTGTCGTAAAAGTAGAAAGAGTCACTTGTTTTTAAAATAATAAGAGGTGTATATATACATATACAATGTAAATGTACATTTAATAACTGGATAGAATAAGTAAATGGAATATTTAATAGTAAATGCATTAAAAAATTGTAAATAAACAACTCGAAAATAATTTATTATCTGTATACACAATAAAATAACGCAAAAAATGATCATTTTTAATTAAACAATTCTCTGTTGTAATATACCAAATATTTTTCAATATTTTCCGTAGTAAGACGCATTCTCTTAACTACATAAATATCTTTAAATAAGGATAATGACCGCTCCACATCACAACTCGTAACGGATGCAAAACAAAAATCTTCAAATTCTGCTGATAGATTTAAACATTCAAAATTTGCTGGACTTTTCTGTAATGCATTAACTATCTTGCTTAATTTCTCATATCCAGGATTTCTTGCTTTAATCCTTTGAATATATTGGTAGAGCTTTCAAATTTCTCCGGGAGTTTTTTCTAATACTGACACTATGTCGTTACATTTGGTTATTGCGTCTACGATAGGTAGGTTTTGTTTTTCTAAATATTCAATAGCTTCAGGTACCTTTCCAAAATTAATTTTAATAAAAATTAAATCTCCTTTTTATATTTACAGAATCCATTAGTATCTTGCATTTTTGAATACTCTGAGCTGTATTATCTAATATTTCAATGACGTTTTTGATCACATTGAAATTGTCAGCATAAAAACCTATCTTGTTAATATAGGCTGTGGAGGAAGTTTCAAATTGAGGCAGTGTTTTTTGTAAAAGCGTTTGTAAAAGCCTACAAGAGTATCAACATCGGTAAAATATTCACGAATGCATTCACATATTATATGTAAATCATGTGCCAAACATGTTACGTGGATTATCTTTGATAAATCATTTTTTAATAGTCGACCTGCTGCCATATATGCAGCGCCATCTGTTTTGAGCAATAAAACATTTTCCTTTGGTCTAGTCTCGATGTACATAGAGCTTACACAGAGCGTTTCACATAATAAATTTTTTATTGTTTCGGAATTTACATTTTCCAAAATCTTAGATGCTATTAAGTAAGGTTTGGTGGGCTTTAGATATTGTAAAGTACCCACAATAACATTTGCTCTATGTCGACCTAATGTGTCTGTTGTTTCAACAACACTAACCCAAACATTGTCGTCTAACTCGTGCTTTATTTTGGATATGGTTTTCTGATATATAGAAGTTAAGTAATACTTCCTCAGAGTGGATTCATCAGGAATGTGACGTCTACAGTACTTTACCAGAAATTGTTTTAGAACAGAGCTATTTAACTTCCAAAACAAAATATTGACTACTACAAATGCTAAGCATAACTCTGTATAGAATTCTTTATTATCATCATTTTCCAACTGAATGGACGACTCTACACTTCTCAGTTGTGATGCTGATTGATCGGAATGATCAGTCTGATCACTAGGAAATTGTTGCAATCTATAATTTTTCTCATGCGCCTTAGATCTTACATGTTGATCTATGTGACTTTTTTTGTAGCACTTAAATTCATTATTATTGCATATAGTGCACAATATTCCACCATCAGGACGCAGTATAAAGTCAGAATACGGGATTACCCAATCATACTTAATTCTATTCGACATTTTAAAAATCATTTAAACCTTACTAGAAGTTTATCAAACGCGATTTTTTCCACGTTGCAACAATGACTGACTAAAAACTTACTCTAATGCGTAATATATGCTTATAAATAACCAAATAAATCTCAGTATGACACTTAATCTGAAAATGTTATCAACATTTTCTCAAAAGGTTGATATAAATTAAGACTGATGTTTTTCACTCCATGATTACCGTTGACCAAGATACTTTTTGATATCTCAGTGCATAAGTACATATGTACTATCGTGAGCAATTGAAAGTAAACGCACTATTATAGCTGCGTAAATTTTACCAAATTGTCAAGCTAATGTCATTTATGTTATGATTAAATGCTGACACTGACACTTCAAAAGTACTGTATACATTAGATAAATTTTGAAATTTCGACATGCCAACATAATAAAGTGTTAACTTTCAATTGCTCACGATAGTACATAGCATCTTACACACTTACTAATTTGACAATTATTGATGTACTATCGTGAGCAAATGAAAGTGCACACTTTATTATGTTGGCATGTCGAAATTTCAAAATTTATCTAATGTATACAGTACTTTTGAAGTGTCAGTGTCAGCATTTGATCATAACATAATGACATTAGCTTGACAATTTGGTAAAATTTACGCAGCTATAATAGTGCGTTTACTTTCAATTGCTCACGATAGTACATAACATAACGACAACCATTTTTGCAGATTATTTTTAATTTCTCTCATTTCGAGCCCGTAGTAGGAAAAATATTGTATGAAACTCGGGATGGATGTGCTTTTGCGGTCTCAGATTGTTCTTACATCCCTTGTGACATAAATAATAAATAACTATTATTACCGCTAGGAAACTTTCAAATTGTGCGCGGTATGATTCAAGTTCAAGCAAATTGAGGCGCAAAATTTTTTGTTTTCTTGTTTTATTTTGTAAAGTGAGTCAAAGATAAGTTTTCGTTAGATAAAAATTAATCAGTTATAATTATCAATTTATTTCAAACCTTCGAAACCCATAAATTAAACCCAAGAATAGCTTTTGGTTTTACCCTTCCCCAACTATGTGTTTGAATGAATTTAAGATAGCCTTGAAACTAGTAACATTTCTTTGTCAAAGTGCAATGCATAAAAGTTGTGGACTAGTTTATTGCAAAATGCCCCGATGGCACAGAAAAAAGGTAAATATACTTCATGTGTTTTTAAACTTATAAGAGTGATGGACAAGAAGGTGTCAAGCTGATAAAAGTTGTAGATTCTAGGCCCAAAAAAAAAATGTATAAATGATGCCAAAAAAGTATATTATATCCATTTTTGGCATTGATAATAAGATTTTTTGGAACTTTCTTGTCTACCACTCTCATTTGTTAAAGACTCAAACACATGAAATAGGTATATTTACATATTTTCTGTTCCATGTGGGCATTTTACAGTAAACTAATATTATTAGATCTTCCTAAATCTAAATATTGTATCTATATTTGTGGAGCTATATTACGACAACTAAATATAAGGATGTCTGTTTATTAACATTAAATAAAACTACTATTTAAGACAAAGTGGTTGGTTTTTACTTCCGGTAAATTCGGAAGTACGTGATTAAAATTTTTGTATATAGGTTGTAGTTATGTTTTCCTTCTAAATTTTAAGTTAGCTTCTAATTATTGTTAAAACCTTAAAAATATCTAATTACAATAGTTCGATAAAGCACCCTGTGTAACTGTTGTTATTGTTATTATTTTCTTACACTTTCGTAATCATCTTACCGACCACATACCGGACATTCAGCTGCTTAAATGTCTCGGAATTCGTTCTTGTAGGTTACTTGGTAAATTATGCGCATAGTAAAAGTGTATTTAAATTAAGATCGTGTCCCTAGTAAGGTAAGGAAGCTGTTTTCGGTAGTAAGGTGGCGGCTGTGCCGATTCGCTGTTGTAGAGCGACCACCTAAACCTGCTTGACAGGTAGAAGAGTCATGGGAGTTGCGTGTTTTGTTTGTATTTACAGAGATCACTACACATTCTATTCATACTTGAGCGGCAATGTGAAGGTTTATCATATTAGTGTAATTGTTAATACACGAGATAAAGCTATTACGGCAGTTTCCTCCTAAAATTTATAATTGCTATGCCATTGCTATCCTTGTTAACTTCCTAAATATGAAATTGCTTTTGCAATCCTGTAATATAAAAGTGATTAGATTTTTGTTATGTACAGATATGCTAACTGACAAAGAAAGTAAGAAAATAATAAAAAAAAATATGCGACGTCTATAAAATACAATCATATAGAATGTTGAAACGGTTCTAATTATGTGTTAACCCTAAATTAAATATAATATTCTTAGGATATAATATTTAGCACAAATTAACAATGCAAAATAAGTTATTTCCTTTATTAGTTTATGTTATTTATTTTGCATTGCTTTACAACTTAATTCAATCCAAAAGACTTCACATTGTTTTTTATCACTTTATTATAATAAATAACTGCGGTTTCGACATTAAGAACATGTCTTTCCCAACCGAAATTAACGATACGTTCGAGAAGCATAGGAACAATTATACAAGTATATACAGTGCATTCGTAAAGTAGCGGATAAATTCAATAAAAATTAAAGTTTTTCAAAAAAACTCTCGGACCTGTCGGTTTTTGTTTATAGTTTAAAGTTATCTTACGTGAAACTGAAATATACAGGGTATCTCCAAAAACCGACATGACGTCATAATTTTTTTTTTAAATATAAACACCCATTTTATTACAGAATTAGAAAGGGCAAATTTTGTACATACGACAAGGTAATTTTAGATGATGTTTACATACAAATATAGAAGAAAATTTTAAAGACAGAAGTGAATTGTTGTCTTACATCAATAATTACCTCCTTAATATGTGTAATGATATGGAGCAAGGGTTGGATAGCTGTCAATTCTCGGATTATAATCATCATACACTATGTCTGAGACCAACAACATGTTTTGAAATAGAAGATATAATTCAAAATTTAACGACGAGGTGCCCATGAAATTAATCAAATATTGACAACACTGTCAGTTATATTAGAACCTTTGATAAATCAGAGTCTCGAAACAGGTATATTTCCGGATATGCTAAAACAGTCGAGTATAAAACTTATACACAAGAAAGGGGACAAGAAAGACATAGAAAACTATAGGCCTGTTTCCCTGCTACCGAATATATCCAAAATATATGAATAAATTATATATAGGAGATTATACGCATTTGTTATAAAGCATAATATTATTACTAACATACAAAATGGTTATATAAAAGATAAATCCACTTCAAGAGCCATTTATGAAGTTATAGAAGACGTATTGAGCGGAATAAATAAGGGAGATGAGACTGCGGCGGTGTTCATGGATCTATCGAAGGCCTTCGATAGTGTCAATTACTGCAAGTTGTTCACCAAACTTGAACGTATGGGTATCAGAGGCCCATCATTCGACTTAGTCAAATCGTATCTGTCAGACCGAAAACAACGTGTGGTTGATGAGGGATTTGGGGCTGCAATGTATTCTGACTGTGCAACTCTTAAAAGAGGTGTGCCTCAGGGTTCTGTGCTGGGCCCCTTGCTTTTCCTTCTTTATACGAACGAAATACCGGCAATTACTAACCACTTAACAACTCTGTATGCGGATGACGCTGCTGTGGTTGTGAGATCTCGTGGTGATATCGGGGAGGAAATAATAAGTACTACGGCAGAATTTCAAGAATGGTTTTCCAAAAACGATCTCAAACTTAACGTAAATAAGACCAAGGTTATCCAATTTAACTATTACAAAGAAGTGAAACACCCCATGAAATACAAAGGAGAAGAACTTACCTTTTGTGCTGAAATTTCTGGGAGTATATGTTGATAGCCAACTAAATTGGAAGGCACATACCGAATACTTAGCTTCGAGCATGTCTGGATTTGCATATGCATTGCGTACTATAGCTTCCTCTGTAGATAGATTAACTGCACTGGATGCTTAATATGCCTATGTTCAATCGCGCTTGCGATATGGCATAACCTTTTGGGGTACGTCTGTGGACGTCTCGAGAATTTTCATTCTGCAGAAGATGTGCATTAGGACTGTTTTTGGACTAAGACGAAGAGACACATGTAGACCAGTATTTATAGGGAACAACATACTTACCTTGCCATGTCTTTATATACTAGAGTGCGCGTTATTCATAAAAGCAAACTATGACCTATTTGCAAGCAAAGAACTCACCCATCAGTATAACACAAGAGGTGTTAGAAACGCGTATATAGTGCCTCCCCAAACTAGCAAATCCCTAATAAGTAAGAGCGTAGTAACACAAGCGACGCGAATATATAATCATTTGCCAATGGCTATAAAAATTGAAAAAAAGACAAAATTTAAACAAGTTTTGTGCCGCCTGCTAACATCACAAGCATTCTACAGTATACAAGACTTTCTGGAACATGTATTTTGATCATAGTGCGCTGACTTGCAGTAAAATTTAGTGTAGATTTTTGTTTTATATGTGAACAATTATTAATGTTAATGTGAATGTTAATTTTACTATTTTTACCATTTTTAATGTTTCTTGATGTTTTCCACACATGTATGATGTAATACGGAATAAAGTTTATTATTATTATTATTATTATCACGAGGAAATTTGGAAGAAATACGAGGGGCAAGCTACAATTATTGAGAATAGAAGGATTGATACAAGTTTTCAGAATTTTTATTTTAAATATGTTAAAAGTAATTGCCATCAACAATAATACACTTAACCATTCTTTCCTTCCATAGTTCAAAAGTGTTCAGTCAGCTGTCTTTAGGGGTATAAAAAAATACTTAACGGCGATATCAATCTCTTCTTCTGACTGCAACCTTTTCCCTCCCAAGATGTTTTTTGAGCTAAAAAAATAGCCAGAAGTCACACATCGCCAAATCCGGTGAGTAAGGAGGATGTTCTATAACTTTGATTTTTTTTCAGCTATCCCTGCTGTATGGGACGATAACATAATTTTCTTGGCACTTTAATGAACACAGTAGGCAAACAATTTTCATCATACCATTTAGCGGTAACAGTCTTCTGATCTTCTAATTTAATTGCGGCCACCAAACCCTTACTTCTAAAAAATACTGCGTACATTACTTTTTTCATTGCTCGCTGTTTTTTCACTATCATAGGGATTTCCTCATCTTCATGTATCCAGATTCGGCTTTATTGGCGAGTGGAAACATCAAAAAACGTTTCATTGCCAATTATAATTTTAGAAATAATTTGATGGCCTCCAGCATTCAACATATCTAAAGTTTGTTAACAAATTCTAACACGTTCTGCTTTTTGTAAATCTGTCAACCTTTTTCAAATGTAAGTGTTGTGCAATATCTCACTTAATCTCACTTGCGAGGATCCATTCTTCAGTTTGGACTCTATCATTGCATAGGTAATGCGGTTGTCCTCTATCACCATCTTCTTCACTGCAGCAATATTTTTGGGATTAACAACAGTTGAAGGAGGGCCAGCTCCTTTTATGTGCATAACTGAGTTTCAACCTCGTTCAAATTCTTTGTACCATCTATAAACAGTAACCAATGATGGTGCGAGATCCCTAAATGCCGATTTTAAACTTTCCTCACACTCATACGCGCTCAAGCCTTTCTTGAAATCATAGTAAAAATCATTATCCGAAAGTTTTCTCGTGATAATTCCATTTTTTTCGATAACAGAAGCGTATTCTATAGGTTATTTCTTCAGACACTATTCAACCGAATTGCACAAACTAAACTGCATTTGACAGATAAAATAATGCACTATTTAATAAACAACAATTTGTTTTTCATAGGTAACTAGATTTTTCTATTTTCAATAATTGTCCCTCGTATATTTATATATATCCCTCGTATTATTGTAAACATTAAAAATGAGCAAATGTAACAATTATATAATGGCAACGATAATTTTGTAAAGAGAATATTTTTTTCTCATCACCACTCTAATAATTTTGCTTTTGGATTTCGAAGAACCCGATCTGCATCAGCGTGACTTCTATTTTCAACAAGATGGAGCGCCGCCACACTACACTTTACCTGTCCGCGCTTATTTTGGATGAAGTTTCTCCAAATCATTGGATAGGTAGGAGAGGGGCAATAGAGTGGTCACCCAGATCGTCAGATTCGTCTTCTCTTGTTTATTTCTTGTGGGGATACCTAAAAAGTAAAATATACGTGATTCGAACAGCGAATTTAGAAGATTTAGAAGCACAAATATGCCAAGAAATTAGAAACATTACCGCAGATGTTCAAAAAGAATTTCTTGATCGCCTTGGCTATTGTTTGATTGTTAACGGTGTTCAATTTGAACATTTAATTTAGACGGTTGTTTTCATTTTTAATGTTAATGTTTACAATAATATTACATCCAAATTTCCTTATGTAAACATCATCCAAAATTACCTTGCCGTATGTAGAAAAATCTGGCCTTCCTTATTCTGTAATAAAAATGGGTGTTTATATTTAAAAAAAAACGATTACGTCATGTGGGTTTTGTATATTTCAGTTTTACATAAGAAACTCTAAACTAAAAATAAAAATCGACGGGTTCGAGGGTTTATTGAAAAACTAAATAATCCTTGCCTTAAAATATAATGAAGAGGTAATTGAGTGACTATGGGAAATTTCCGGAGTATTAAGTACGGGGATGTATAATACCAAGAAAAATACGAGGGCGATTCGTACAGTAATTTTCGTTTCCGCCTATTGAGCAGAGAATTGACTTAAAATGGCTGCTGAAATTAAAACATGATCCCGCAGACTGTGAATTGCGTGCTGTTCGATATCTGTTTGCAAAGAACATGAAGGTTGCAGAGATTCAATGTGCACTTTGTTCTGTTTATGGTGAAAATGCCATGAGTAACAGTATGGTTAGAAGATGGTGCCGTATCTTTCGAGAAGGACGAACTAATGTCCATGATGAAGAACGGAGTGGAAGACCAACTCACACGTGCTTTGGCAAAACCTAGTAACTCCATTTTGTAGTTTTGCAAAGTTTTTATACTTTTGTACAGCCGTTGAATCGAAAATCGGAAAAAGTGCTGGTTTTTGTATATACTGTAACTCTGGTTGCAGTGCTCCTAAAAATAATTTAAAAATATTGCCTGGTAGAGAATGCTAAGAAAAATGCAAAGATTCATACAAATTAAAAACATAGTATCTCGAGTTATTACGTTTTGCCATAGCACTGGAGATTACTGTTGTGACGATCGAACTTGCGGGTAATGTCGAAGAAAAAATTCTTGAAAATCGGCGATTAACAATTACGGAACTGAGTGTACAAATACATATTTGTGTGAAAATTACCATCCTGACAACTTTCACAAGTCCTTTATTGGATACAGTCAAGTCATAAAAGACAGCATGGAAGAAAACTCAGTGCCGCTCATTGACTAATGTCAACATCACAAACGCCAAACCAACCGGAGCCATCCCCATGATAAGTGTAATTTTTGGAAAGCACAGCCGTCTTGTATTAGTTTCTTAATATTTAGTTAAATGTCTATTGCGTAATTTTCTCTAGTATTAGAATAACAAAGTCGTATAGTGAGTGATGAATAGAAAAACGAAATACGATAGTCACTATCACGTTGTTAAAGTAATCATTTAGATGTAATTAGTATCTCTAAGTAATTGATTCAGTTATTTGCTAGATACAAAGAAAGATCCCACTTATTTCAAGTGGAGCGCCGAAGAATAGATCGCGAAATGCAAAGTAAATGGTGAAAAATCCCATGAAGAATACTTGCAAATTTTATAAGATTACTGATTATGTACACAACAAGTTATCGACATGTATTTGCGCCAAGGTTTTCTTTCGTAAGATATGAAGGAATATTTTACGATGAATAGCCTTAAATAAACATTTAAGAGTGCATGTTTGTGCATATATTTTCAGAACATAGTTCTATTTCGTTAAAAATATTTACTGAAATGTTTGAGATTTCTTCACATCACGTATGAAACTTAGATGTTGTGAAACGTAACATGTGCTGTACATAAGGAATTATATTGCCTTTTCTTGATTGCATGACAACTCTTGTAAAACTACGACTAGTTTAATCAATTAATTTTATTTAAATATTTTTATTTTCTCAGAAATTTATGTTTGACAGTAGTAGTAGGAGAAAAAGCATGTTTTTATTTATTAATATAGGCGAAGCAGCAAAAGTTTCAATAAACTTTGAATTACTCCTGTATGCAATAAAGGTCGTCATATGTACCTGTAACTACAAACCTATTAATATTCTTTGTAATTTGTACACTGATGGACAAAATTAGCGTATTAGAACTCGCACAAAATCGAATCTTGCGAAAATTAGAAGCTGAGATTTGAATGCAATGAAGGCTTTAACATTAGAACTTTAAGTTCTAATTCTCGAAATTACAAAAAAAAAGAAAGATAGATGGCTTGTGATTGTGAATGCATTAGTGTTAGTGTTATTAATTATTAAGTGTTATTTAGTGTCTTTTATTATTAATACAGTGTGTTTTAAATTACCGTTAGTTTTATTTAAACGAGCCCCGAAAGACAAGTTCTTCACAATATGTTCATATATACATGTAAAATTACGTTAAATACATACATTAAAAGAGATGTGAAAAACATAAAAATCAGGTAAATCCATTCCCAGGATATTAATAGTCTGTGCCGAATGTACTATAGCTGCCTTCAATAAAATGTTTGTGCAGCAATTGAGTTAATCTTGATTTCAAGTGTGGTACAAGAAAATCAACTTTATACAGCTAATCAGCTTAATCTACCTTACCAATAACGACATTCCGTATAAATAGAGCGTTAGTTGTTTTTCTCTTTTCTGAGAGTGGAACGACGCCATGTCGCTGAAGTAATTAATTCCCCGGAGATCACACTTAAAAGAAAGGTTTTTCAAAAATGTACACTGGATTCTTTCCAAGAGATCAATCTGAACACCGTAGAAGTGATACCATGTTATGGATTCATATTCGAGTCTAGAAATAATGTGAGCAAAGAAAATAATCTTAATAGAGTCGAACTATTGAAATATTTGCATGTGCGAATAATGAATCCAAGAGATCTGGAAACAGCAGCTGTGATATGTGAATATGATTAAAATGTATATTTTTTTGTATGTCACAACCAAGTTTTTAGTCGAAGACTGACGAGAAATCTCAATATTATTAATAGTGTAGCGCAATTAAATTCTAGTAATCTTTCTAGAAGAAGATACTAGAAAACACTTATCATGTTTAATTTTAAATTATTGCATAAGGGCCAGCCTTAAATTTTGTAAGCATCTGTTTTTAACAAATTAACATCCGCCAAAGAGTCAATCCTATGGCAAATCTTAATATCGTCAGCATAGCCCGATACTGAACAGTATATAGATTTAGTTAGTTGTCGATGAAGATGTTAAATGAAAGAGGGCCAAGGTTTGACCGTTGTGGTACTCCCGAAGTAGAATAGAAGAGTTGGGCCCTGAACTCATCGTAATAAACATAACTCATTCTATTGGAAAGATAAAATTAAAATAATCTCAGCAACGATCTACCAATGCCAAAGGAGCTTAGCTGTTCCCATAAAATGCGGTAATCAACTAAATCAATTGCACGGGAAAAGTCCGTGTAAATAATGTCCAGCTGGCCATCAGCATCAAGAGTCTGAGATATTTCCTGAAATATGAGTGCTAAATTAGTTGTAGTAGACCTTCGTGACATGGACATGTTGAGCATTGGAAAGATGTGGTCTAGTGCCGAAGATACTATAAGATATATGTTTATAAATCAACATATCAGTCTTTCGCTAAAGTAGAGATAACGGTAAAACGTCTATAGTTCCGAATGTCGGAAGTATGGTATGTTTTCTTTTATTATTATATAACTTCCTCCTTTAGTGCAATTGTCGGGATGTCTAATATGGTAGTATTCATAGCCTATAAATTTAATGGTAGAGTATTTTGTGATATGTTTCTGAAATGGGATGTATATCTATTCTTTCATCAAGCTTTATAATAAGCCGTTGTTGAATTGTTAACTTTTCTATTATGATTTGAAGCTTTTGATCAAGTAAGTTGTTTCAATTAGCTTTGTACTCAACGTCTGCCTTATTTGCGACTCCTTGTAAGTATCTTTTAGTTTGTATGTTGTTAAAACCAAGTTATCAAATTTCTGTTGAGTTGGCTTTTAAATATTGCCTTGTCCATTAAATACACTAGTACGCACGATACATTTATGTTAGTATGAAATTGGCTAGATTGTGTTATATGTGCATCCTTATCTTTACTTACAGTAGACATATTTCAAATTTCGTTCAACTAAATTTCTGTAATTTTATAAAATGATATCAACATACGAGGGCGATTCGTAAAGTAAGTTTCGTTTCCGCCTAGTGAGCAAAGGAGTGATGATATCGGCTCGATCGCAGCGCTGCGGTGTAGTTTGGTTCAGTGTGAGTCTGGCAGTGCTAGTGAGAGAACGGTTTAGATATTCTTAGTGATAGTGAGAGAAGAGTTCAGACATTCTTTCGTGCTACTTTGGTTGTTTAATATGCTGCTGCAATTAAAAATCCCGCCAACTGCGAATTACGTGCTCTTATCCGTGCAAAGAACATGAAGGTTGCTGAGTTTCATCGCGAACTTTGTTCCGTTTATGGTGAAAATGTCATGAGGGCCAGTATGGTTAGAAGATGGTGTCGTATCTTTCGAGAAGGACGAACTAATGTCCATGATGACGAATAGAGTGGAAGACCAGCTGTTGTGACGAACGAAGCTGTGGGTAATATCGAAGAACGAATTCGTGAAAATCGGCGATTCACAATCACAGAACTGAGTGCCTTTTTTCCTCAAATTTCACGTACAGTTTTAGGTTACCACAAATTTCGTCACGATGGATGCCAACACTTCTTATCGATGATCATGAAACAAACAGAATGGGATCGGCGTAACACGTTACGGTGTTGAAGGTGAAGATTTCTTCACCGATGATGAGACTTGGGTCGTCCATGTTAACATTGAGACGAAAAAGCGTCAATGCAGTGTGCCCTCAAACTTTTTCTGCGAGAGAAGCCATGGTCACTATATTTTCGGACATGAAAGGCGTCCTTCTTGTAGGCACCACAATAAACACTGAAGGACAGTGCTACAGCATGGCTTAATTCACAGGCGGCAGAGTTATCTGAAGAGGGCATTCAAAATTCAGTTCATCGCTGTGACAAATGTTTCAATCTTAATGGCAACTATGTAGAAAAATAGCTGAAAGTAGTAGCTTTGAGTTGTAAAGGTGTCCCGATAGGTACTTCGGGATTTAGATTTAGTCCAATTTTTCAACGACTTAATCTAGACATTTTATATCTCGCATATGTCATCTACATACCCGGCAATATACTTATGAATCGTTTTACGACGGAAGAATGTGTTAGAATTGTGCAAACTTATTACGTAAATTCGCATTCTTGTGTGAAAACAATTCATAAACTTCTTTAATGTTTGGGGGTAATCATGTGGCAAGTGACAACGCAATTCGCAATCTTTTTCGAAAATTTAAGGTGTCTGGATCAGTTGTTGATTTTAAGATGCCAATGCGTCTACGTAAAGCTCAATCCAATGAAAATATCGCTAGCGTACGTGACCGTGTTGCCGAAAGTTCCAAAATCTCAATTCGTCGTCGATCTTAAGAGCTAAACATAAAGAAAAGCTCCTTGCAGTGAATTTTGACCGAAGATCTGACGTTGCACGAGTATAAAATTCAACTAATACATGAGTTAAACCCATAGACGACGGACATCGCCATGCGTTTGCTAATTTGATCTTATAAGAAGTTGCGAATATAATACGGAATTTTGCAATAAAATTATCTTAATTCCGGCGAAGCTCACTTCTACCTCGAAGATTATTACTCTTCGAGTAACCGTGTGGTGTGCATTTTGGGTTGAAGAGGTTTAAGGATCATTTTTTCATGAAAATGACGGTGAAACGGTAAATGGTAAATGGCGAATGCTACCGCAATATGTTGAGATATTTTGTATGGCCACAATTGGATAATATACTGTTCAGCGATATGTTCTTTCAACCAGATGGCGCCACATGCCATATGGCGAGGGAAACTTTTGATTTGTTACGGATGCGTTTTCCCGGCCGCATCATTTCTTGAAATAGTGATTGCTACCTACGCGAGAAGCAGGCGCAGCGATGGCGTCTGAAGATTGTCGAAATCTAAACAAAACCAATGTTTGCGAGATTCTATTTATTGTGTATGTCCTTAGTCAATGGAGACGGGTGTGGTTGATTAAAATAAAATATAAAAGGTTTGCTTGCAGCAGCTCAGTCTGAAAACTGAGAAAAGGGATTGCGCGTCCTTAGGCGCATGCAGACTACGCAAAACAAATGCTAAATACTTACGAAATACTAAGTACCTGCAACCTGAAAAGAAACTTCTAAAAGGAAAAACCAACGGCAAAGTAAAAGCTTGAAAGCAATTAATTCGTATAATCACGTCAAAGATATATAAATAAAATAACCAAAGTAAAAGTTCTGGGTTTTAAGATCCACCTTAACTTAAAATCATGAAATCATACTGTATATGAAAAAAAAAATATATCGATACGGAAAACAATAAAATATTTAAAAAAAAATCCAACCAAACTAGTAAAGGTAATATTAAATTTTCATCAAAACATCAAAAGTAGATCCGATATAAAATAAAATCTAAATAACAATTATGAAATAAACGCAGCGTTTTCTAGGGTACCTCAGAAACAACCTCACAAATTATTATAATCAAATATAAGTTGTAATAATTATATTACATGATAACCAAATATAAATTTTATTTAAATACAATTATTATAAGTTTCAGAATACATCGACATTTAATGTACAGCCTTGTTTTTATTGTTCATACGATATGCAGCTGTGCACGCCAAAAAAATATTTAGTTTCACATACGGCAAAAATTTAGCAGCAACAGAAATGTATTACAGAAATAACTATGTATGTGCAAAAATGAACAGAAATTTAAAATTTAATGCAATTATAGGAAAAGTTAATTTTTACGTTTAAATGTTATTAATATGTATTGTGGGCATCTGCCACTCGTCTTCGAGAGCATTGGGCTTCCTCATTAGAGCCTTGGGGTGCTTCAGCAGCATCTCCTTGCTAAAATCTTTGTATTTCACTCTTATAGTTCCGAAACTCGAGTATGCGTCTATTGTTTGGTATCCCTTCTACATCTCGCAACAGTTTCCAGTTGATCGTATACAGCGCCGATTTGTAAAATACCTCTTCTTCAAATCTAATCGTGTATATCCTGACTGGAACACTTCCTATGAAGAACTGCTTCGACTCTATGGGGTTCAGTCTTTGACTGTTCGTCGAGTTAACTACAGCGCAAGGTTTCTTCATAATCTTCTCCACAATAAAATTGATTGTGCCGCGCTGTTGTCTAGGGTCAGATTCAATGTGCCTAGTGTTAGTACCCGTAACCCTGTTACTTTCTTGCTGTCGACTCCAAGGACGAATCTACTGATGAGATCACCGATATTCCACATGATGAGGAATGCTGAAGCATATTATAGTGACATATTCATTGGAGAGGTGGACACTAAGGATATGTGAACCTTGACATCATAATTATCGGTATTACTTATTTGTTATATATCAAAATTATTTTAGTTATGTAATAATTTAACATAGTATGTGTATTCATACATCTAATTTGTGTACTTATTGCTCTGTAATTGGGATTACCTGTTGGGAAAATAAATAAATATTATTATTATTATTATTATTATTATATACATACCCGTTGAACGTATTTAATTGACGCGCAAACAAATTAAGATACCGGGACTCGACAATAAATAAAAGGAAAATTAGAAGGGAAAAGAAGGCGTAACATGATATTCATTGACCTTCAAGATCATGCGATCTGACCCCCTCGACTTTTCTTCTGGGGTTTTCTCAAAGTCAAAGTCTATTCTAACAATCCGCGGACGATTAATGACCTAAAGCAAAATATTCGTCAGTTATTGGTGAAATTGAACCGCAATTGTGTCAAAAAGTTATTGATGATTTTACGAAATGAATGATCATCTGTAGAAACAGCCGAGGTGGACATTTGCAGAATATTATTTTTAAATCACAACTGCTATGTCTCTACTTTTTGATAAAATATACAATCATATTATTTTTCTAAAACTGTTGATTTTATTTTAAAAGGAAATATTAAAGTTCCTATTGGAACATCTTTATATAATAAAAACCTCTTCATATACTGGTGTTTTTTTAATAACCGAAAGTAACTTATTTTAAGAATCACCCTGGTATTTACCTGTACATTTAATACACTCCTCACGTTCAGTCTTGATGTAATATACTTACTGATTGCAAAGAACAAGCACTTATTTGAGGTTTTCGTATAATATTATTCTCTTATGTCTGTTTAATTTCTAGACATATTTTTCCTAATTATTTCTTTTTATATAACTCCCCGTAATATATCTCCATCAAAAGAGGCCTTACCTTCTCTTAAATTGAATTAAAATAAATTAGTTAACTTGTTCCACTTTCTTCTACCTCTGGTTTTTTAAATTCATCATCATTAGCTCGCTTCCTGCAATGTGAAACTCCTTTATTAAATTTTCTCTATTGAATTCATGTTTAATTTGAAAAATTTAGTAATATCATTATTTGTGTTTTTATATTAAGTTAAATTGCAAAATAAGAATACATTGACGTAAATAATTCAGTTTTCAGGATAGTCTTTAAATTAAATTTAAATCAATTACTGATAGGACCGTGTTAGTCTAGTGGATAGGTCACTGGAGTATGAATCTGATGAATCGGATTCGAATCCTGGTCTAGTCAATAATATCAATGGCGATTTTTCGGTACCAACTCGATCCAAGCTGACAAAAAAACGACTACATGGAGGTAACTCTGGGGTAATAATAGGCATGTTGTATTTCTTATAGTGTATAATACATATTCTGGTTTTAAAAATCTTTGTGTCAAGTAAAGGGTAATCATTACTTTGAATAAATATGTTTTTTTTTAGTTAATCCAAGATTTTTTTCTTGAAATATGAATTATTTGTTATCACTTCGTCTATTCGACACGTGCAACTTGAGATATTCGCAGAACAAAGGCAAAAGTCACTAACAGACCATCTTTTCCACGACTTCTTCGAAAAATTCCAATACGCAACAGCGCCGTCAACGATGAAATGGATCAAATATTTTAGGGCAGATTCTAAAACCATGTTATTTTGACAATTCTCCTGGTTTTAGTGAAGGAAGTTGGCGTCTTATGGTGATCGCAGCTTTTTAATTAATTAACAATCATTTATATACACGTGTCTATTACTCTACGGTTCCATCATTTGCTTGTAAGGTGCCTCAAAAAACGTTCCTCATTAGAGACGGTTATGCTTTTTTTAATGGTTGGTGACGTATTCTGTCACAAACGTATAATTTTGATCGTTTGGTGATGTCAAGTAAATGTGTGTAATAACACTGTTCAACAAAAATCAACTTTTTTTTTATGAAATGACCTTGGATGACTTGGATTTCTCGATCGCCCATAGAATTTTTCCTACACATTATTATGTGTTACACTGAAATTTGTCAATATTGATATGTTTTTAATGTTATACTTCCTTCAAAATGTTTATGTGGATGTTTTACAGCGATATTTTGTCCCCTGTGGAATCCCGGAGTAATGTCTATCAGTAATCAGTCAGAAAAGACAGACTTCACTTGCCTTGATATCGCTTTTTGATGGATGAAGCATCCTAGTGGAACCTTTCCCCATGTTCGTCGCTTACGGCACCCAATTTTCCTGAAAGAAATCGAGATGAGCATCCAGACAGTGAATTTTCAATGACATGTTACATAATATAAAATTATCTTTTGTAATATAAAAAAAATATTATTAAAAATTTGGTGTGAAGAACACGATACAAGTTCATCATTAATATTTTTTGTGAGCATATCCTTCTCCAGAGATGCAGCTACGTATTGCATCTTTCTACAGATTACTCAGTTACATACCATTTCCTTGTAAGCACTAAGTAATTTAGAAACAAGATCTCTGTAATTTTCGGCTTTAAAATTTCCAAGAAAATTAGTCACAACTGTCTTAAAAGCTCTCCACGCTCTTAGTTCAATACCAGTCAGTATGTTGTCGAATTCGTTATTTTTCATAAGTTTTCGTAATTGTGGTCCAACAAATATGTCCTCTTTAATTTTTGCCTCACTATCTTTCGGAAATATCTGTTTCCGATACAAGAACACTCTACCTTTAGTGCTTTACCGAAATTTTCCATTAAGCCAAATTTGATATGCAGTGGTGGTAGAAATACGTGTTTAAGATCAACCAGTGGTTCATTAATAATTATTTGATCCGGAATTAGTGCTGGATGGAGTGACCATTCTTTCTGTATATAATGACGACTTCGTGAATGGCTGTCCCAGTAACACAGGAAGCAGCAGTTGCGCTATCGCTTTTAGGTCTCCACAGACTGACCACTCATACTCTTTATATTGGATGTGTTCTAGGAGATATCGCATATTTTTATGATTCCTTCATATGACCTATAGGTGCAGATGAGTATTTATTGCTGTTGTGAAGGAAAACTGCTTTTAAGCTAAGTTTAGTAGAATAAATAAATAGCCGCTAATTGCTTGGTTTATGTTTCTATCCTAAAGCATCAAATAAGTTGTCAACATTCGTGCAGTATACCAATGTCCCTTCTTATATGTACGTCACCTTTGAGAAGATTCTATTCTTTTAATCTCTGACTAAATCATTTAGTTCAGCTTGTGAAATCAAATGCGGTTTCATTGAAAATTCTGGTGTTTGAAAGTCTGGATCAATGTCGATATCCTATTCGAATTATCATTACTTGAATCACTGGCACATTCAGGTTTTTCGTTCAAACTCCACGATTCTGGTGGTTTTAGATATGATATTCTTCACTATGTATGACAGGCCGTAAAGGGGATGGTAAATTGGGATACTGCACAGTATGCTTGGACTTCAGGCCGATGCCCTGTATGTTAGTGACGCATAAGTAACAATCTGTGGCATGGTCTGTCGATTCTCTTCACACCATTGGTACTGCAAAGCGCATATGACATTTTGTACGTTTCAAACAACCTGTTAACACTGTTACACAAGTTTTACAACATACGTGAAGAGCCCATGATTTGATCACCTACTTTCACTCCAAAATAAAAAAGTGGGGTGAAATTTCGTTTTTGGGATTTAAAAGTTATTTCTCCACACATTTAACAAAAATTGTTGACATTATTTATACACTTTCTAGGCATTGTATAGCAAACGCCAATTAAGTTGAGCGTGTATCATTTTATGATCCCCTAGCAAAGACATTATGTTGTCAAACGTCAATGACAAATGTATTCTGACAATTAGTTGAGTAGTAGGGGAGGACGTTTTTAAAAACGGCTTCTGCGCACCCCCTCCTCGCGCCAACTTAATTGGCGATTGCTATACTTAGTAAAAATAAATGAAGATGTAGTACATAAACGTTAGTAACGACGTTTCGCGACACAAGATAAGATAAAATACACTAATTTCATATGTTGGTCAATGTCTACTAATGCCCAATATCTGAGTGGAAGGCGTATTTATTACAAGAAATATACAGGAATGAACATGTTTTCACACGGTATATTTGTCACTACTGACTCATAACGCAGAGTGGTGCAATATTTATTCACTTATATAAACAAATCTATCTAACATGCGTTGTATAGGCAATTTCTGTTTCTAAATTAGTTTTTAGGGTACCGAAATACATATGAAACACCCAAAAATTTCCATGTCACAAAATGTGCGTTTAATAGTATGTATAAGTAGTAATTTAGTTTGAATTTATTACCATAGCAAAATTAAAAGAAAGTGATACTAAAGCAGATGTTGGAAATATTGACCATTATTTTGAAGGCAAAATTGAACTCTTCGCTTCATCCTTTCAAAGCCATTTATTAGGATTTATTAGGATTTAATACCAAAGCAGATGTTGAAAATGTTGATCAAAGACAAACTGGAATTCTACGCTTCATGATTTCAAAGGATTTCTTGGGTTATGTCAGCACAAGAATTCACAATAGCATTACGAAGATCTGTGTGATGTCTGATCTTGAAAATGGTATTTTTTTAAATAAGGAAGAATAAAATAGTATAAAATTGTCAAATCCGGAGATCTTGGAAGAAAATTAATAGTTCTCATATCGAAACATTCTTGCAAAAAAGCTATTGTTTCTCGAGATTTGAGCGCTGGTGCATTATCTTGCTGGAAATATCCTTCCGTAAGTTCATCATCATGAAGTTCATTAATAAACGGCTCTAATAATTCATTTCGATATCTTTCAGCAGTTATGGTTTGATTAAAAAATAGAGGCCCAATAATTCGTCTTCTGGGAACTGCCAGGCAGACGCTTATTTTTTGTGGGTGTAGCGTGGTTTCCACAAATTAATGAGGGTTTTCTGCAAACCAAATTCTCATATTTTGCTTGTTTAAATATCCAGAAAGATGGAACCAAGCCTCATACGAAAAGAAGCATTTGTCATTATTATTTATGTTATTCAAAAACCATGGACAATACTGTGTTCTCATAACAACATCTACCTGTTTGAGTTCCGAAACTAGTTGAATTTTATATGGAAACAACTTTAAGCCCTTTTTAAAATAGTACGACATCTTCCTAATGACAAATGAACTTGTTGTGATAGTTTTGAAATTGATTTTTGTCGAATATCCTCTATGCAATTTGCTGTTCGTTTTCTAAGTGCTCCACCGCCAGGTTTACGAGTTATTGTATCTGTTTCACGAAAATTAAAAAAACATGTTTTTGCAATTGTGCGCAAGTAACTGGCAGTTCTATAGTAAATTTAAATAATAAATATTTTATGTTGTAACTCTAATATTATAATAAAATAATTTAAAAAATATAAGCGTTTATAATTTGAATTTATGTATGACAACTGTCAGAATTTGAAGTGCATGTGCACCAAATCTTTCGATTACTTAATTACTTTAAAAACAGCCTACTATAATGAGGAAAGGTTTTGAAGGCACATTATGTATATATATACACAAAGTCGTTCAGTGTGACAAACTTTTAATATTAAACGCCCATCTATGGTATTATGAGTCTTTAGTTTATTAGTCACCGCATTCGAATGAATACACAAGCCTGCGTTTGTATAAGAGCCGAGTCATGATCTAATAATTTCAGGTGAATTACATATTAATTTAGAAGGTTCTCGGAGTAACTTTAATAATCACTATAGATTAAAATGACTAAAACTCGGATGTAACGAAACAGATACCTTAAATTGTGAAGGCAATCGATAACTGACAAATTTGTAGTAACACTTTTTCCTCGAAAGTTACTATGTTAGAGATAATAATTCGCCAATACATGGATATCGTAACATATACAACGTGTCGAGGAAAGTATGCAACAAAGGGAAAACTTTTTTATTGTCTATTTCTCAGGAAATTTTATTCTTTATAAAAGTTTTTGCTTTACTTGAAACCCATTTACCCGTTAAAACAAATAAAATATCGCTTTAAATAATGAAAATATTCTTTAATAACTTGAAAATACAAAAAATGTTATTTTTATGTTTTAAACAAACGTCACTCGATATGATGCCCCTCTCGCTCAATACATAAATTTGTACGTCTACTTAAGTCCTGACGGCATTTTGCAGGAAATTGGGATTATTATTTAAATGCGTTACCGCTTCCTTAATCCTGTTCTGCAAATCTTCTTGGTTATCAAATGGCCTTTCTGAATACACCCGATTTTTCAACCAACCCCATAAAAAATAATCAAAAGGATTTAAAAATGGCGAGCGTGGAAGCCTTGGAAATGTTGAATATCGTCCTATTCATTTTTCTTGAAATTCTTGGTTTAAATACTGCACGACTCGACGAGAACTATGTGCAGGTGCACCATCCCGCATAAACCACAAAGAACGTCTTGTTTGTAAAGGTAAGTTGTCAAATTCATTTTCTAATTCAGTTGTCAGAAATGCTAAATGCCTTTCAGCATTTAGAGTTTGTTGAAAAAAATACGGCCCGACCACTCTTCTCTCCAAAATTCTGCACCAAACATTTATCTTTCGTGAATATTGGTTTTTACACTCCATTTGAAAATGTGGATTCTCTTGATACCACCAACGGCAGTTTTTCGAACAAACTACACCATTTGTGGTGAATGTCGCTTCATCGGTAAATAATAATTTTCTGGGAAATGTCTGCTTCTATTTCACCTTGTATCATGAAGGAAAGCTCTAAACGCTGGTCATAATCTCGTTCTTGCAACGTTTGGACATATCTTGGTTTAAATGGAATAAACTTGTATGTTTTCAATATTTGATGTACTGATGATTTACGTAATACTAAATTAGTTGCACATTTTCTCACAGATAATTTAGGATTCCTAATTACACTTTGTAAAACATTTAAAGAATTATCTAAATTTCTTGCTGGTCTAATGTTCCTTTTTAAAATTAAATTCCAAAGAGCCTCTTTGTTTAAGTTGTCGCAAAATTCGGGATACCGTAGACCAACTAACGTTTTTATTGGGATGCCTTTCGTTAAAAGTCGCAGCTACGTCTCTACATGTCTTATAATTATCGCCACATGTTAGCATTAACTCTGCTCTTTCTTGCAGAGTTAAACGTTCTGTCATAGTAATGTATTTTGTAGGATGTCAAAGTTACTGTCAAATACCATGCATACGTGATTAAAAGTAAAAAGTAATGACTGCACACACGATATTAAGTAGGTACGGAAATTTTGAACAATTAATAAAATAATTGTATTTTTACTATCTAATATGATAACTGATTTATTTTAACGGGTAAATAGGTTTTATGTAAAGCAAAAACTTTTATAAAGAATAAAATTTCCTGAGAAATAGACAATAAAAAAGTTTTCCCTATGTTGCATACTTTCCTGGACACGTTGTATAATGCTTTCGTAGGTCATGATTCGCGTTAATGCTAGAAGGACACTGACGGGCCATTCTTGGGCTACAATTATTAAGTACTCCCACGGTTTTCCTTTTATTGTTACCTTCAGATTTCCCCGAATTTGATTTTTTATGTTTTTCCTGTATTCCTTATTTATATATGACCTATTTTTTATATTTATATTTATTTGTTCGAAATATTTATGAGTTTGGACATCTTTGTATCCGTTTTAATTGGATTTTCATTGATTTTATGTATTTAGATAGGTTGTTTAGCTTTATTAATTGTTGCGTATTTAATACTTTGTTGACAGTGTCACGTTTGAATCTATTGTATGAACTGTTCGAACTTTCGACGAGCCGCTTATTATTAAAATTCTTTAATAAAAATATATTCGTTTTAGTGGATGGAAGGTTCTCGGAACAAATTACAACCAGAAGAGGACTAAGACAAGGAGACCCGCTTTCGACTGACCTATTTAATCTGGTGCTGGAAGGAATCATGAGGGAAAGCAACATTCAAACAAGCGGCGTAATTTTCAACAATAAAGTACAAGTTATTGCATATGCAGATGATGTAACCATATTATCGAGGTCAAAGAGGGAACTAGAGAAAGTATTTGGACAATTTGTGGAAGAAGCAAGAAAACACGGATTACAGGTGAACAAGGAGAGGACAAAGTATATGGAAATGAGAGCGGAAGTGACAGAAGAAAATAGATATACCAAATTCAAATCAGGTCGAAACGAATATAAATTCGAAAAGGTGAAACAGATAGAGTACTTGGGTGTAACATTAACCAGTAAAGGGCAAGAACAAAAAGAAATTGAAAAACGCATGGTGAGAGGAAATAGAGCAGTTGGCGCGTTAACACGAATATTAAGAGGAAAACACGTATGCAGCACTTCTAAAATACGAATATACGAGACAATAATCCGGCCAGCTGTTCTATACTCAAGCGAAACATGGACCATGACAAAACAACAAGAAGAAAATCTGAAAATCTGGAAAAGGAGAGTGCTTAGAAAAATTTTTGGAGGAGTTAAGGAGGGGGATGGCAGGTGGCGACGAAGAACAAACAGAGAGTTAGAAAACATGTATAGAAAACCAAATATAACTCAATTAATTCGATCACGAAGAGCTAGTTGGCTGGGACATATCTCTCGGATACCGGAACAAAGAATTGTGAAGAAAGTGTTGCACGGAGGAGAGGGTGGTAAACGAAGAAGAGGCCGGCCAAGGAAAAAGTGGTTTCAGGAAGTGCTAAAGGATATAGAGGAAGAAGGAATTGATGACTGGAGAAAAAGAGTGAGGGACCGAAAGAAATGGAAGAAAGTAGTAGAAGAAATAAAAGTCAAGGGCCTGTAGAGCTGTTTTATATATATATATATATATATATATATATATATATATATATATATTCGTTCAAGGCTGCATTTTTTATATAGTACCCTTACTAAGAAGTACATACAATCATCGTTGAAAAGATGAACAAAAGTTCTTAAATTTACGTTACTCCATTTGATGTGCTCTGGTTATCGATTATAACTAGGGACCGGATACGAGAGGCCGATGACTGATACTACTATTGAAAATTAGTATTTTAAGGAGTTTTTAATTTTACTTATATAATTGGAAAAACAAACTGGTGGTGATCTATTAAATACGAAATTTTTATTTTTTCATTTTGTAGTTAAAGCAACGAGTAAAGGAGTATTAATATTAACTAGGCAATACTTTCTCAAGGTTCTCTTCTCTAAAATTTGTTCTCCTTGAATGACATACATCCTTGTAGATAGAGAACGACCTTTCTACATCGAAGCTGATTATAGGTGCATACTGGAAATATTCTTTTATTTCAACGTATTTAGCAGTTAGATTTTGAGGCATATCCCCATACATAATTTCCGCAATGTTATTAAATCTGGATTTCTATTAAAAACTGTGTCTAACTCTTGCCGAAGGCCACATCCGAAGTAACTTGGAATATTTTTCAAATTATTAATAACCACATCTAAGGTGGTTAATCCATAATTTAATTTGAGATTAAGATTTTCAAAATAAGTAACTAGTTTTGGCAAATTTTCAAAGTGTTCCTGAAGAAACTACTGATTTTTGAAATTTGTATTAGTTCCTTGCACTCAGAAATACTTCGAGCATCAACATTTAAAATTGTAACGAAATTTTGTAAACTATCAAAATTCTTTGCATAAAAACTAGTAGCTTCCAACTATTTTCCCCATCTAGTTATTACTGGAGACGGAGGCAGTGACAAAGATGGAAGTTTTTCCCTGTAAAGAGCTACTCTCAATAGTGTTTTTCTGAAAACTTTTTAAAAGAAGTCTATCAACCTCCGGAAAGGTGTCTCTGATACACAAGTAATATGCAGCATATTAGTTAATAGTTTGCCTGTTTTAAGCATATATGCAACACCATCACTGACAAATAAAAGTATTTTTTCTTTGTACCTGTCGTCCGACTCAAGCATATGGTGCATATTCTCGTAAATGGTTTTAGCTACTGTTTCCGCATAAACTGTATTTATAACTTTTGTTGCTATTACATATGCGTTATATGGAATACACCAGCTACAACATTTACCACACAGCGTCCTAATATATCGACAGTTTCGTCGGCACTTATCCATAGGTACTGATTTGAAAGATGGCTTCAAATGCGTTCTACTGCTTTTGTGTAGCACTTAGAAACATAATATTTGCGTAAGGTGGATTCATCAGGAACATTTTGACAAGTATATTTGGAGAAATATTTTGAAGGTAGGATTGTTAAGTTTATTTAATGGAATATTTGCCGCCATTAAAGTTTCATAGAGTTCTTCGTTAAAATTGTCAGATTCCAACGGGTCTAATTTCTGTGTATGTGTTTGCGATGCTAAGTGACGTTTTACGTGCGATTTCTTGGAATTTTTTAACGATATTTTACAGATTTTGCAATAAATTTCGGAATTACTGGCCATGAACATACAATCAGTTTAACCCTTAATCCAACTCGTCATTGCTTCACGATGCCATTCTCAACGTTGTACCATATAATATCTGGAAAAGTCACTTAAACAATCTTCTAGATCTAAATAGATGAAAATTAAAAATGTATGCTTAAGTTATTGAAATTCACTGGACACTTAATAAATAATAATAATTTTCGGCAAAATAATTTGGAAAAGTAGATTTGATGAAACGATATTAAACAGGATCTATTACAAAAATTACGTAGTATGGTAATTAACAGTTAAAACAATGAAAAAGAGAAACTAACTAACAGTCCTTTTTTATTAACTAATAAATAAAATAAATTATAGAAACTTCTCACGCTGCTATCTATGCCCTTGAAGAAAGGAATTTAAGTGTAATATTGAAGTAATTGCGTCAGAATCCAACGACAAAAAACAGATGTGCGGTTAACTGAATGAATAGTGCTATTCAATAGCTGCGCCTTGTACTTAGCGATGTTATAGACTATTTATACGGTCCATCGTAATTTCGGCCTGATGCGTCCGGTCTTTAATTATAATATATTCTTATTGATTGGAAATTATGTTGACCGTTAATTTTTAACATAGTTAAATTAAAGTTAAAAATTTGAACAAATAGTAGTTGTACTTTAATTTTTATCTCAAAACTTTTGTTACATACGTTAGCCCTAGATATCATTGTATTTATCATTTAATGTATTTATGTTGTCTTGTAAAAGAAATCTTCTGTTGGACAAATAAATATACTATATTTAAGTATTCAAACGATTATAACGCCGACATGTAGACGCTACCTTACATAAATATTTGTGTTTCTATTTTGTAATTTCCAAAATCTGTAATAATTTACGATCTTTTCGACACTCATGAAAAAGTAAAGCTGGATAATAATTGAACTGGGATATTTATTTACAAATAAATGCTAAAAACACGTAAAATTGATTAAATTCATTTATCAGAATTGGAATTTAATTGCATTTTAAGTAATATTCTACATATAAAAGCGTCGTGTTGGATATATTGATTTAAAAGGGTGGAAACTGCTCTCTAATGGAAACACCGAATAAGCCAGAAAGGTGTGGCTTTAACTATCCTACGAAAGAATAAAATTACCTGTTAATCAACACAGTAGACGTTGTTAGTTCATAAATTATATACTTGTACGAATACACTACTTTTCTATTTATATCTATTAATTAAAGCGAAAGAAACAGCGGAAAAACTTTAAGCGAAATCAATTCTAAAATGGGTCAATCAATATCATTATTTTAAGCAAATGTAAAACATTTCATTGATTAGTTAGTTACATTTATTTTAACAATTTCGTTTGTAAAAAGATAAATAATTTTGACAATGGCGGAGCTTATATCGTAATTATTTTATCAAAAATAATAGTAATTTATTTATTTCTCTCGGCTCGGAGTATGGAAAATATTAATTCAGTAAGATAAAAATGCATACATATTGCCATGGATTTTTCCCCGAAGAAAGAAAGTAAAGAAACTATAAAAGACAATATATTTATGTACATTTTATTTCAGAAGGATATTAATAAAGAGTTGATATATTATAGAAAAATTTATTATACTCGTAATGTGTATTTTTGTCCACAACTGTAGAACGTACGGGTCTGTGGAATGTTTGCAGTTCGCGCCAATTTGGAAGTTAGGATAATATATATATATATATATATTGTTACGCTAACAAATGCACTTTTCTGCAAGCGACCTATTTTAGTGCAGGTTTTCTCTATTATTACTCTTAAACCCTCGTAGTTTTATCTTCTGAATAAATTTCTACTAATGCTATTTAATTCGCTTTCAGACTCCTTATATCGAACAGTTGGACCCTTCAACTACAGTATTGTCAATCCTTTACATTCTTTCAAATCATTCTGAAAGCCTATGTATTAAGTCATATGGCTTCCATCTTGGAATATTTTCCGCTTAGTCATTTCGGTTGTAATCCGCCTTAACCTATTAATTAGTAACTTCGTTAACCTTTTGTTGCTGTAGTAATTTTTGCTTTAAATTGTAAGTCATTCTGGTCGTCTTTTTTTTGCAATTAGACAATCTTCTGAGAAGACGCCGTAATTATATCCTAACTAAGAAAGCGCCCTCTTTCCGCAACTGTTGATACTGCCTATTACAGAGTGCCGTGTGTGGAATTTTGCATTGTTTATTTAATTAAAAGCTTCCGCTTTTGATTTTAGTTGATTTAATGTATCGGTTTGAGCTTATGTCACTGCCTGCTTCGTTTGCGGGATTTTGTACATTAGCTTTTCGACTTTTGTTTCGTAGTATGCTGCTGTATTAATTCGTATCTCTGACGTGGTCAGACATCTTGTCGTTTTCACGTTGCACGTGTAGTGGAGACTTCATCTTGAGACAGATTAGCGCTTGCCTGTGTTTTCCTTGTGAAAAGCTGTGTCTGCGGTAAGGGAATTTGTGTTTTATTAGATACGTTACTTATTTCAACTTTCGATCTTAGGATTTATTATTAAATATCCACGGAAAATTGCAAATCCGGTTGGATGGCTTCCATGTGAAAACTAATACTTTTTACTGAAAATTTTCCTACCACGTGGCTGTTGCTGCACCAAATTTTGTGGTCTAGGACCTCCGTTTGGCGAACAAACTCCTCCTCGACTTCCACGGAAGCAATTCCACGAAGAAGGGGGCCCGGGAGATCAAGGCCGACGTATCGAGTTTTTGTACTAAGCTAAGTGTGGCTATTATATTTGATAATGTCAAAGTTTCACGATTAATTTTATCATTATATTTTAAATTTCTCCGATAATAAGAGATACAGCTTTGGCGTGACTTGATAAGCACCCGTTAAATTCAGTTCACATATTTACGTTTATATTTTTTTCTAAACTTTGTTTTGTATTATTTTACTCTAATCTAGATTTCATTTCTTAAGATAACTAAATTCATTCGAGATCCATTTTAGTGTGTGACACGGAATTATAGTTAATTACGCCTTTTGTTAAAATTACATTGTTGATTAATTCATACCCAATATAACTAATTTCATTTTTATTCTATTATTCTATTGTAAGCTTTATTAACTGTATGCATTGTGAAGCGCAAGGTATGATATCATACAGTCGCTCGACTGAGTACCTGTATTGCTTAGTGTCGAATTAGCTTCCGATAATTTACTTATATTTTCTCCTGTGTATACAGGGTGGTGCGAAGTGACTGTAATTCATTTTAATTTTGACTCTTTACGATCACCTTTAGATGCTACAATCAGTAGCGACACCGAATCGTACTTGAGTTTTTTTTTTATTTCCATAACATATTTAGAACTGTCATTAGTGTTATTTTTGTGACCCAAAGCAATTTTTGAACCTTTTATTAAAGCTTGTTACCGTTGACGGGGTTGTTTTAATTTCCCCTTCCTGCGAGTGGTGAGAAGAGCAAGCCTTTGTATTTACTTTTTTTTATTGGACTCGAGCAAAAGGGAGCTGACCCTCTGGTTGTGGGGCTACCTAGGTCCCGCCACTTCCGCTTTCGGGTTATCTGCGGGCCGAGAAAGTGGTGGCGCTTTTTCTTTTTTTAAAAATCTTTTGCGACGTTGTTCTCGCGACGCTCTACCATCTTGGGCTGGGTTAGCCGGCAGAGACGCTCCTGGGACGATTTCCAGCAGGTAGGTCCAGGCCAGAAGAGTCAACCTAGCAGTCCATCGCGCTAGCCCCTGTTTGCTCGACGTCCACCGTATTTTGAGTTTTGTCGCGTTTTAGGTTATAAATTTTGGCGCCTCACGCGTGGGCTTTTTTTTAAGTTTTTGGTAGATCTTGCTTTCTCACACTTGTGGGGGGGAAGTTGGACAACTCTTAGGTCACTGTTTGTGAAGTTCTTCCTTTTTGGGAGTACTTGTGTATTTTTTTTTGATAGACCACACTTTGTTTTGTTGACATAATTTTGGAGTGAACTGGTAACGTTCTGAAGTTTAGTTTTTTTTGAGATTTGTCGTATTTTGGGTATTTTGGAAGTATAGATTTCGTTATTAAAGTGTGTCGATACCTTTTGCAGTACAATGGAGGGTAAGTTCGAAATTAATAGGCTGGAGAGGGACGAGCTGGTGTACGAACTGAAGGTTCGCGGGGCCGAAGTCAACGTGCCGGTGAAAACAATGAGAGCTACTCTGCGAAGTTTCCTCCAATTAGAGTCTGGTGGTATAGAGGTTTCTAGACCTGCTAATCCCTTCACTGTGGAAGAAGATATTGTTGAGGTTCAAAGGAAAGTTTCTGAAATTAAGGTTCTTTTGGAACAATTTGCTGATGTTGAGACGAGCTTGAAGTTTCGTAAAATTAATTCCAAACTCATCCATGCTTTTTCACGTATTAGGCGAGCAAAGCCAGAGACACCCGAGGCTGAGGAGGAAGTAGCAGGTTTTCTTGTTGAGTTGGTAACCCTTCAGACAACTCTTAAGTCTAAGGCCCGGAAGGCTAGGAAGTCAGCTTTGGCAGGTACCGTTCCTGCAGATATGTCGTTTGTGTTCGCATCCACTAGTGTAGCACAAGGTCCTACTGCTTCTGATAGCGAAATTTCCGATTCCGAAGAATCTGTGGGAGAACCGATTCTGTCACCTGTTCGTGCGACTGCGTCACATGCGGTGAGTTCGGCAGCTGTTTCTGCGTCATCTCCGTCGTGTAAGGTTGTTCCGGTGTCAAGGTGGAACTTCTCCAAATTTGATGGGGAAAATTCGCGTCAATCCTTGAGTGCATTTCTCGAAACCATCGAAGACAAATGCATAGCTAATAATCTCGCTAAGGAACAGTTAATAAGATCCGCGACAGAGTTGTTTTCAGGAAAGGCTTTGGTTTGGTGGCGTTCCACTCGCCATAAGGTAACGACTTGGGTCGATTTTGTACGAGAACTTCGTCTTCAATTTCAACCTCCCAACTATAATGACAAATTGTTTCAGGAAATAAAGAGGCGTACTCAAGGGCCGAATGAGACGATAGGTATGTACGTGGCGGTAATGAATGGTATGTTTGGGCGTTTGACTGTGCCAGTTGCCGAGGGACTTAGGTTGGACGTTCTGTTGCAAAACATTGCTCCGTTCTATCAGAGTCAATTAGGGCTTACAGAAATTAAATCCGTAGACCAGCTTTTAGAATTATGTCGAAAACTAGAAGCTTGTAAGATCTCGATAGAAGCTTTCGCACCTCCACCTCGCAATAAGTCTTCTTTATGCGAACCAGACTTAGCTTATGCTTATTCTCCTTCAACATCTAGTGTAGCAGCAGTTTCGGCACCTTCGTCCAGCAATGGACCGAAGTGTTGGAATTGCAACGTAGTGGGACATTTGGTTAGAGAATGCCCTAATCCACGCAATTCAAGATTTTGTTACAAATGTGGAGCGCGTGGTCAGACCATCAACACTTGTCCACGCTGTCAGACTTTCAATCGGTCGGGAAACGGCAGAGGGAGTCGTCAATAAGACCGCGAACGATCCCTAAACCAGCGACTTCTCGCGTTAGCGGTCTGAGTTCTCGTGTTGAATCCTCACGATTGAACTTTCTGTTAGATCAAGCATGCAATGACGAACGCCCACATCTTAGGGTGTTGATTTTTGGACAACCTTTTCTTGGTTTGTTAGACTCTGGTGCTTCACGCACTTTTATCGGAGGTTCTTGTTGGAATCTTTTACAATCTATTAGAGTTCGTTTACGTCCTACGTCTGCGTCCTGTATATTAGCCAACGGACACACATGTAAACCTTTGGGAGAGATTTCGGTTCCTGTTCAACTTGGAGATCGTGTTAAAATTTTAGATATTTTGGTTATTCCTGAATTGCCCTATAGTTTAATTTTGGGAACTGATTTTTGGAAGGTTATGGGCATTGTACCTGATCTTCGTCGTGGTGAGTGGGTATTTTCAGCAGAATCCTCTATAATTGGTACTATTGGAATTCAGCATGTCTTGGACGCCGACCAACAAAGGCGTATAGATTCTTTAGTTTGTGACTTTTTCGCGAAATCAGCTTCTGAGGAATTAGGCTGCACAACTTTTGTAGAACATCGTATCGTGTCGAATAGCTTACCTATTAAACAACGATATTATCCTATATCTCCGGCGTTGCAAAAAATAGTTGATGTAGAACTCGAACGCATGTTGTCTTTAGGCGTCGTTGAAAGATCCAATAGCCCTTGGTCTTCACCTATACTGATGGTACCTAAGAAAGATAAGACCTACCGATTCTGTGTAGATTATCGTAAACTCAATCAGGTTACCGAACGCGATGCTTACCCGCTGCCTTACATAACTCAAACCTTGGACAAACTTCGGGATGCTAAATTTCTCACATCTCTTGACATCAAGTCTGCATATTGGCAGATTCCTATCGAAGAATCATCTCGTCCTTATACCGCCTTCACAGTGCCGAATAGAGGTTTATTTCAGTTTCGACGATTAGCTTTTGGACTTCATAATTCTCCTGCTACCTGGCAACGATTTATCGATCAAGTTTTAGGACCAGAACTAGAACCCCATGTTTTTGTTTATCTTGACGATATCATCATCGTTACTTCTACTTTTGAAAAACATCTTGAAATATTGCGAGAAGTGTTATCTCGAATAGAGAATGCCGGCCTGACTCTGAATAGAGAAAAGTGCCTCTTTTGTAGAGAAGAACTTAAATATTTGGGTTATGTTATTAACGGACATGGACTGTCTGTCGACCCTGACAAGGTTCGAGCAATCATTGAAATTCCTATACCTACTAACGTAGCTGGGGTCAGACGTATGGTGGGCATGGCTTCTTGGTATCGTCGTTTTGTACCGAATTTTTCGTCAATTATTTCTCCTCTGACTAACCTGTTGCGCAAAAATATTCGTTTTAATTGGGACACCTCTTGCGATGAGGCTTGGGTTAAATTGAGAGATTGTTTGGTTACTGCTCCTATCTTAGCATGTCCTGACTTCAAGCATGAATTTGTCATTCAGACTGATGCATCTGATTTCGGCCTTGGTGCTGTGTTGACTCAGCATATCAATGAGGAGGAAAAAGTGATCTGCTATCTCAGTCGTTCTCTCTCTCCGCAGGAGCGTAAATTTGCGACGACTGAAAAAGAATGTCTTGCTGTCTTGTGGGCGATCGAGAAACTCCGACCTTACGTTGAGGGAGCTCACTTTTCTGTGGTTACCGATCATTATTCACTTTGTTGGTTGAATTCTTTAAATTCTCCTAGTGGACGATTAGCGAGATGGGCAGTTAGGTTACAACAATATGATTTCTCTATCATACATCGTAAGGGAAAGGAAAACGTAGTTCCTGATACATTATCCCGCTCTGTGCCAATCTTGTCAACTATCGATGAAACTACACCTGTTATCGATAAATGGTACAATAGACTTGTTCGTGCTGTTAAAGCGACTCCTGATAAATATCCTGCCTTTCAGCTTGTCAATGGTAAACTTTGCAAGTATCTTCGTCCTTCTCGTAACTACTTTGGTGATGATGGAGACTCTTGGAAAATTGTGGTTCCTAGGGAACGCCGATCGGAATTAATTAAAGCTTGTCATGATCCTCCTACTTGCGGCCACTTAGGAATTTCGAAAACCTTGAGTAGAATTACTCAGAAACATTATTGGCCTAAAATGACAGCTGATGTCATTCGTTACGTGAATCGATGTCGCACATGCTTACGTACGAAACCCGAACAACGAAAACCCATCGGACGTATGGGAGGACACTCTCAAATTGACAAACCTTGGGAAGTTCTCAGCGTTGATATTGTAGGACCCTTGCCGAGATCTAAGCGCGGGTTTAATTATATTCTCGTTGTTTCTGACTGTTTCAGCAAGTTTGTATTAACTTACGCTCTGCGTAAAGCCACGGCCGCTAATATCATTAAGCATCTTGAGAATGACGTGTTCTTGCTGTTTGGCGTACCTCGCACGATTATTTCTGATAATGGGGTTCAATTTAAATCTAAAGAGTATCGACGAATGTTGAATCACTATCAAATCAAGTCTGCGTTTACATCTTTCTACCATCCGCAAGCGAACCCTGTCGAGCGAGTGAATCGTGTAATTAAAACTATGTTGATCTCCTATGTGTCGGAGAATCATCGTGAATGGGATCTAGTTCTTCCCAAGATATCTTGTGCTCTGCGCACCGCCAAGCATGACGTAACCGGTCTCACTCCCTATTTCATCAATTTCGGCAGAGAAATGACCACTAGCGGAGAACGACCGCTGCAGAAACCTGAAGGGGGGAATGCTCCTAACGTTGTTTGCATCAGAGATCCTGAAGAACTTATTTCTAGATCCTATCAATTTTCACGTATATTCCAAGATGTAAAATCTCGTCTACAAACGGCTTACGAGAAAGCTAAAACACGTTATGATATGAGACATCGAGCAGTGGAGTTCTTGCCGAATCAGCTGGTCTGGCGAAGGAATTTCGTTTTGTCTGATGCATCTAAATACTATACGGCTAAGCTGGCAGATAAATTTTTGGGACCTTTCTTGATACATCGTCGTTTGTCTACCGACACCTATGAATTGAAAACTTGCGAGGGCGAACTTCTGCCTGGAACTTGGAATAGCGCACACCTAAAAGCGCAACCCGGAGTTGTATAGGCATTATTGGCCTGTTTGAGGGCTGGACGAATACTCAAACTGGTGTAATCCACCATGTCGTAAAAGGCGACTAAACGGAGTCTCTGTCTGTTTGTTCATACCTTCTGTAACATGTTGTATATTTCAGGTTGAAGTTAGTTCTCAATTATTTATCGTACTGTATACCGTCTTGGACTTGACTTATTTACCGTGACAGTCATTTGTCTGTTCTGGAACGATTGTTCGTGTTGACAAGTTTACGTTTCGCAGATCCTTTTATTTTGGTATGTTTTGATTCTAGCTGTCTGTGCTAGGTTTTGTTGTACTTATTTTGAGTTAAGTTTGTTATATCAAGTTTGGATCGGACTGCGTTTGGTTGTTGATACATTTATCGATTCTTGATTCTGACAATGTTGGTTTAATATGGTGACTTTTAAATTCTATGTAAGCTTATGCTTTCGAGTTGACTCAGTAAACAATCTTGTAGATTGTTATACTAATAATATGAGTATGGACGTTAAAAGGTTTAGAACTGTTGATAGTGTTGTTCTGTTTGCTGTTTTGCATCTCTATCTAGAGGATTTGGAGATCACACTTATACACAGATCTTACCAGCTTGAATTGTTCCTGTCGTATAGAGTTTTATTGTACCGTGTAGGTTTTCCTCGAGTGAGGGTTTTGTAAACTCTTATACGTACTGGACGTTTGATATTGACTTTTGGATTTTATACATTCCAATTTTATATACCGATTTTGACTAGTGTTTAATTTTCTTATAGAAGTCTTCACTTTAGGTTAATATTTGGCATATGGGTTGTTATTTTACCTGCATATTTGCTGTTTACCGTTTTCTCCTTGACCTTTGTGAATGATTCTTTAAGATATTAGTATGTGGACTTTTGGATACATCTTGTTGTGTTCTATATATTCACCGATTTTGACTCTTTCGCTTTAAGAAGCGGGATGGACGTCAATAAATTCCGTCGTCCATTCCCGTTAGCTTCTTATAGGGCTGAGACCGACACCCCTCGTTTGTAATCGCGATTTTTCTTTTATCGGTCATGGACGTGTCTTTGTTTGTTTACTTTTTTCTGTTTAATGGTCCTCAACCGTATCAGTGTGGTGGTAGGCCGCCGCTGCACTTTAAACATTTGTTGTAACGTAATCTCTTTTTTTGTTTGGCCAGATTAAGATTCTTTATGTTGTTGTTTCTATCGCATGGCGTAACGTTTGTAAGATTGTTGGAACTCGTAAGTACACAGTGTCACAGTTACTCACATCCTACCTTTTAGATTCTTACCTACTTTTCCTTAACCATTTGCTTCCTATACAGTAGTAATAAACCTTTTTAGTTAATCCTGTTTTTTTTGAGCTGCTACTGCTTCACGGTAGTTAGTCTCTTTAGAGCTGTCGGAAGTTGTTCCCTAGTTTTGGTTGTGACGCAACGATTTTCGTGACTTGTGTTCATAGCGCAGCTTTCTATCTTCTTTCGCCGCTAGGAGTAATGATCCCCTTCTAGTCTGTGCTTTTTTCGGTGCTTTATGCAGCTTTTCCTTCCCCTTTCTTGTTTTCTTCGTGGCGCATGAACACTCGGCATGATATCGGCTGTTGCACATTCTGATGCTGGGGTGACGACCGTTCAGTACTGTTTGTTTTGTTGTTTTATGTTCTCGTTATTTGTAATCCTCGTACCGGCTGAATGTCGAAGGGCCTTTGTGGTGGTTTAGGCCGAGCTAACTGTTGTCATGGTGTGTTGGTTTGGTTATTGATGTGCTAATGAGTTTCTGCCGTCGAACAATCTGTGCGTCGATAGTCTTGCTGACCTTGTGTCATTATCGCCTTCTGCGTTTTACTTTTCTTCTTTCTAGATTTGGATAGATAGATGACTTTGAGTCAGTTTCGCTTTCTGCGTATTACCTGGTTCTTATCTAGTTTAAGTTAGTTTTGCTTGACTTTGTGTCAATTTCGCCTTCTGCGTAATATTTTGCTCCTATCTACTTTAAGATAGTTTTGCCTGACTTAGTGTCGTTTTCGCCTTTTTCGTTTAGTTTCGCTCCTATCTAGTGAAAGATAGTTTATGCTTGACTTTGTGTCGATTTCGCCTTCTGCGTTTCGTTTTGCTTCTATCCGTTTTAGATAGTTTTGATTGAGGTGTATTTCTGATTCATGTTCCTAGGTCGCTCTTCAGTGCTACCTTTTGTTTACGACTAGTGTCGTGTTATAACTCAGCTTACGTTTATATTTGATTTTACCGCAATTCTCTGTATTGTTTCATCAGATTCTTGCGTTTCGCTTTTGTGACTTTAGGTCACTATAGTTTCAGAATTTAAATTTATTTACGTTCCGTCGATTCTTATCAAATGTTTTGCTAGATACCGTCGTTTATGGACACCGCTCCGCCGAACTTTTGTTCAGTTTTTTTTAAATTAAGGCTCACGTTTTCACTTTTCTGGTTTTCTTTAGGAGACTTACCTTCTACTTCTGGAGAAATTTACAAGTAAATTTCTGTTGTGAAAGGGGGGAAATTGTTACGCTAACAAATGCACTTTTCTGCAAGCGACCTATTTTAGTGCAGGTTTTCTCTATTATTACTCTTAAACCCTCGTAGTTTTATCTTCTGAATAAATTTCTACTAATGCTATTTAATTCGCTTTCAGACTCCTTATATCGAACAGTTGGACCCTTCAACTACAGTATTGTCAATCCTTTACATTCTTTCAAATCATTCTGAAAGCCTATGTATTAAGTCATATGGCTTCCATCTTGGAATATTTTCCGCTTAGTCATTTCGGTTGTAATCCGCCTTAACCTATTAATTAGTAACTTCGTTAACCTTTTGTTGCTGTAGTAATTTTTGCTTTAAATTGTAAGTCATTCTGGTCGTCTTTTTTTTGCAATTAGACAATCTTCTGAGAAGACGCCGTAATTATATCCTAACTAAGAAAGCGCCCTCTTTCCGCAACTGTTGATACTGCCTATTACAGAGTGCCGTGTGTGGAATTTTGCATTGTTTATTTAATTAAAAGCTTCCGCTTTTGATTTTAGTTGATTTAATGTATCGGTTTGAGCTTATGTCACTGCCTGCTTCGTTTGCGGGATTTTGTACATTAGCTTTTCGACTTTTGTTTCGTAGTATGCTGCTGTATTAATTCGTATCTCTGACGTGGTCAGACATCTTGTCGTTTTCACGTTGCACGTGTAGTGGAGACTTCATCTTGAGACAGATTAGCGCTTGCCTGTGTTTTCCTTGTGAAAAGCTGTGTCTGCGGTAAGGGAATTTGTGTTTTATTAGATACGTTACTTATTTCAACTTTCGATCTTAGGATTTATTATTAAATATCCACGGAAAATTGCAAATCCGGTTGGATGGCTTCCATGTGAAAACTAATACTTTTTACTGAAAATTTTCCTACCACGTGGCTGTTGCTGCACCAAATTTTGTGGTCTAGGACCTCCGTTTGGCGAACAAACTCCTCCTCGACTTCCACGGAAGCAATTCCACGAAGAAGGGGGCCCGGGAGATCAAGGCCGACGTATCGAGTTTTTGTACTAAGCTAAGTGTGGCTATTATATTTGATAATGTCAAAGTTTCACGATTAATTTTATCATTATATTTTAAATTTCTCCGATAATAAGAGATACAGCTTTGGCGTGACTTGATAAGCACCCGTTAAATTCAGTTCACATATTTACGTTTATATTTTTTTCTAAACTTTGTTTTGTATTATTTTACTCTAATCTAGATTTCATTTCTTAAGATAACTAAATTCATTCGAGATCCATTTTAGTGTGTGACACGGAATTATAGTTAATTACGCCTTTTGTTAAAATTACATTGTTGATTAATTCATACCCAATATAACTAATTTCATTTTTATTCTATTATTCTATTGTAAGCTTTATTAACTGTATGCATTGTGAAGCGCAAGGTATGATATCATACAGTCGCTCGACTGAGTACCTGTATTGCTTAGTGTCGAATTAGCTTCCGATAATTTACTTATATTTTCTCCTGTGTATACAGGGTGGTGCGAAGTGACTGTAATTCATTTTAATTTTGACTCTTTACGATCACCTTTAGATGCTACAATCAGTAGCGACACCGAATCGTACTTGAGTTTTTTTTTTATTTCCATAACATATTTAGAACTGTCATTAGTGTTATTTTTGTGACCCAAAGCAATTTTTGAACCTTTTATTAAAGCTTGTTACCGTTGACGGGGTTGTTTTAATTTCCCCTTCCTGCGAGTGGTGAGAAGAGCAAGCCTTTGTATTTACTTTTTTTTATTGGACTCGAGCAAAAGGGAGCTGACCCTCTGGTTGTGGGGCTACCTAGGTCCCGCCACTTCCGCTTTCGGGTTATCTGCGGGCCGAGAAAGTGGTGGCGCTTTTTCTTTTTTTAAAAATCTTTTGCGACGTTGTTCTCGCGACGCTCTACCATCTTGGGCTGGGTTAGCCGGCAGAGACGCTCCTGGGACGATTTCCAGCAGGTAGGTCCAGGCCAGAAGAGTCAACCTAGCAGTCCATCGCGCTAGCCCCTGTTTGCTCGACGTCCACCGTATTTTGAGTTTTGTCGCGTTCTAGGTTATAATATATATATATATATATATATATATATATATATATATATTGTAGCTGTTTTGATTTATATTTATGTTAGGTAGGGGTATCATGCTGTTTCCAGGATCTTCATGTTTTTAGAGATTTGGTAGTTTTTGTGCAGATAGGTCGTGTTTTATTTGCAATTGGATAGAACTTAATTTTATTCAATTTAAATTTTGGATAATTACGGTGTGTGTTTTTATTAGTGATTTGATGTGTTAAATTAATTCCCGAGTGATTACGAGTCTTTAGACTTGTAATTTTTATTTAATTTAATAGACCTATCTGAGGAAAAAAATCTCTCATTTTAGTGAATTGGATACATTAATTAATGTATGTATATTGTTCGTAATATAATTTAAGTATATAGAAGAGCTCAAAAATTCAGTAATTTTAGTTTTGTAAAACTGTTGTAATCAGAGAAAATATCAAGAAAAGTTATCAGATTGTTTTTTTTTGAGAGTGGTTTTTGTTCAAATAAAATATTTTAGAAGGATAGAAGGCGAGAAAACTTATTTTGCTTCATGTTACTTGTGCGCATGAATTTAATTTTGGTTGCGTGCGAAAATAGATAATTTTCTATTCTGACGTTTGATTTATGGGTTAACGTAATTGTTGACAACTGATAATTTTTGTTTATATTTAATTTATAAATTTTGTTCGCGGTCATTTAGGTGAGTTTTTTTCGCTTCTACAGTCATTTAGTATCAAAGTTTTTCTCACCAGCTGTTTCATTGTATATGTTTCAGTTCGACGTTATACTTTATAAAGTCGTTTTTTTTTCTTTTTTTATTTTTTTTTATGGGATTAAAATTGTAAGGGAAAGATTCTTGTTTAAATTCCTAATACCTATTGTTTTACTTCTATTACACATATCCGCGAGGATAAACTCTGAAGATTAAGAAGCTCGAGGAAGGCGTACCCGACTGAGTTTAGCAGGGAATCTACTGTGCATTAGTGAATTAAAATTAAATAAGCAATTAATATCACAATCCATTGCAATATGCAGAAGCCGAACGAATTTTTGAAAAAATTTAAATCCTCTTCAAACAACTGGTACTAATGCACTTGTCCAATCTTTTATTTCATTGCGCAAAACATTTTTTAAGGGGATAAAAAGTAATTGAATTGATTTGGCATTTACTTGATGAAGATCCATAATTTAAAATAGAAATCAAACTACGGTTCTAATCTTCACTTTTAATCTTTAATCGTAACACGACAATTGTTTCGCCAGAACAGTGGCTTCCTCAGGTGCTTACATCTAAAGAGTTAGTGTTAGTGACCTAATGTCAACATCAAATCGTCGACATTATTGCAGTATTAAAGACACTTGTCAGTTGAAAAATACTGTGATAGTTCTTTCTGACGATTGCGATACACGGAAATATCACACATATTTCTGTATTAAATCTTATGGAATTTTGAATTATAACTAAAGACGGCAGACTATGTGCCCCACACTGTTAAATTTAATAATACACATAAGGTGTATTAGATAAAAATGTAGATTTTACAAAATTAGGGCAACTTTTTACCAATACTGAAGATCCATTGTACAGATATAAAGAGCACTTTAACTATGCAAATATAACATCTCTCAACGTCGAACAATCCTTCTCAGTATATAAACATATATATATATATATATATACGTCGCTACGTACGAACCTTTCCGAGACTAATACAGAAACATATATTATGATGCAGTTTTTTCATCGCGCACATCCGCATTTTTTTGCAACATTGTAAACATGTTGGGTAAGTTATTTATGTTTTTTCTTAACGTTTTGTATAGGGATTCGATATATTTATTTTTAAAAAATTTAACCGTGTATTATTAAATTTGACAGTGTGGGCACATAGTCTGCCGTCTTTAATTATAACGCCCGAATATATTTTTTAATTTAGTTTGTAACGTACTCTTTAGATGTAAGCACCTGAGGAAGCCACTGCGCTGGTGAAACAATTGTCGTGTTACGATTAAAGATTAAAAGTGAAGATTAGAACCGTAGTTTTATTTATATTTTAGATAAAAAGTAAATCTGGACCTTTGTGTTAAATCGTTTGAGAATTTGAGTGAAAACGTTACTGCCAGTAAGATGGGATTACTGCACATACAACTCGTGAAAATTAAGCGCTCTTAGAATATTACTTCCCTCATCGAGTTATAACTAGAGGTGTTTGGCCAGTAAGGTCACAAGATCTTACTCCTTTAGATTTTTCTATTTAAGAATTGCTAAAAAATTAAGTATATAAAACAAGAATGAATATAACTTAAATGACTTGATGAATACAATTACAAGGAAATGTAATGAAATAACACCAAATGTATTGCAGTATATTTTTGACAACATGAAACGTCGTATTGCATTATGCATTCAACAGAATGATGACCATTTTGAACACTTGTTATAAATTATAATAATTAAAATTTTTACAAATTAGTTATTTACCTTGGTTGTTTGATTAATATCCTATCTTTAAAGTTTTATTATTAAATAAATTAATAATCTAATTGTACTTGTTATTAATTTCATCACCATACCTCTCGATGATAAATTTTGACAGTGGCAGGTAGATAATCTTCATACCATTTAATCTATATCTGCATTTTAAGAATGCAGAACTTTATAATTTATAGGAGAAATTCATGGACAACTAGATGTAATTCTTTTTGAAACACGTTGTACAATCTTTGCACAAATTTACAAATTCAAAAACTATTCAATAAAACCATAATACGAAATTAAAATAAATTTAACATATGCCTAACAAGGTATTCGTTCTAGGAATCAAAGACGCTAAGAACTTATGCAATTTGATTAATTTATGCGAGTCTATTAATGGTCGGTTTTTGAAAATTCATCAACTTTATTGTAATATTGCTCTTCAAGTAAATATATACACGATGCATTTATAACCTCGAACAAAGCGTGTTCATAATACTGAGGGGTGTGGATTATACACTTAAGGCACAATTCCTCTCATGTAACTCAACCCCTCTTTCGTTGATTTATGCACGAAGTGAGAGAAGCTTTTGATCCAGTTTGATTTTTAATATCTGACAGATTGCATCTAGATGTCAACTAAAATCTAAAGAGGATACAATTTAATATAAAAAGGAAGTTAGTATCAAAAATCTATATATAAATATGTATTAAGTTTTTTCAAATTTACCTAATTAATATATAAACATTCTGCCTCATTTGAAAACTCATTGTAGAGTACAAGAAACTTTGTAAATAGCTTACTAACGTTATCTTAACCAAGAATTCGATTATCGAATTTCATATATTAAAAAGTGACTTGTCATATATTGAACCTATTATTGAACAAAATGAAGGAAAACATTTTGAGCATTTGTTATAAATTTGATACTGAAAATGTCAAAAATAAAACTTAGAATTACAACACAGTTTACTCAAAAATTTTCTAATGTAACATACCAATACAACATCGATTAATAATTGTAAAAGCTTTCAAAATCCACAAAGAAAAAGTGGGGTTGACATTTAAAAAAAATATCAATGACGTCATAACTTATTCAAGGTCGACGGAAAAAATAAAATGGTAGTATCTAAATATAGCTAATAAAAAACATTAATCGACATATCTTTGCATTTTGTCAAATAATGCACAATAACGTTACTACGGGCTTGTGTCCATACTTTATGGACACAAATGATTAGTCAAAAATTTTCTAATGTAACATACCAAAATTTTTACATCATCGAATAAAGAATTGTAAAGGCTTTCAAAATCCCCCCCAAAAAATGGGGTTGACATTTAAAAAAATTATCAATGACGTCATAACTTATTCAAGGTCGACAGAAAAAACAAAATGGTAGCATCTAAATATGGGGATGGGACGTTTCGTCGCCGCCGTTCTGGGTCCGCCGATTCGGAGCCGCCGTTTCGTGGTCGGGACGTTTGGGAGCCGAGCCGTTTCGGAGCCTAGCCGTTTCGGAGTAGAGCCGTTTCGGCGCCGAACCGTTTCGGAGCGAACCGTTTCGCGGCCGAGACGATTCGCAGCCGGGCGGTTCGGAGCGGGGCAAAGTGAATATTTTTTAAATTTTTAAGATCGTATGAAAGTAAGCACTGTTTATCGGCTTATAATCTTAATCAACATGTTAGCAAGCTGAAATGGCTTTAATTTCGGGAATTAAGAAGAATTTTGGGGGTAAATTTTTATTGTTTTAGCAAGTAGCAAGAATAACTTTTCTTGGCACAGAGACTCGCTTAACGGACACCACTCAATAACAGACACGAACATGCAAAAATGTGGACTTTGAATATAATGTCATTTACAAAATTACCTACTGATTACCAATAACCATTAAACAGATACTTTTATGATGCTACAAAGCAGGATGTCGTTATAATAATCCGTTTACACAAAAATGAATGGTTAATCTGGGAACTTCTAGTATTAAAGGTATTCCTGACATGAAATCTAGAAGGGTGGAATGGAAACATATAGGTTTAGATTTAGATTTATACCTAAAATAGCATTTGTGCTCTTCAGACTTTTTATTTTATTTGCGTTATGATTTATGAATGATACAGAAAGTGATCGGGAATTTTCAAAAAATTTAATTTAAAAAAAGAAACAAAGAAATTTACAAACAAAAAAAAATACAAAAACTAATGATTATTTTACTATAGTAATATTAGTAAAATTGACATATCTGTATTGCAAATTTTTAACATCCAGCATGAGGTTGAAATAGGTACGTACAATTGACATATCGGTATTGTAAATTTTTTACATCCAGCATAATGTTATGCCATAGTTACCAGACTATTTTTGTGAATGTAAAGGACCGTTTAACCGACAGAAACCGATTAAAGTCATTTCTTCTTGCTAACATGTGGATTAAGATTATAAGCCGATAAACAGTGTTTACTTTCATACGATTTTAAAAGTATCAAAAATATTCACTTTGCCCCGCTCCGAACCGCCCGGCTGCGAATCGTCTCGGTCCCGAAAGGGCTCGGCCCCAAAACGGCTCGGCCCCGAAACGGCTTGGCCCCGAAACGGCTCGGCTCCGAACCGGCTCGGCTCCCAAACGTCCCGGCCACGAAACGGCGACTCCGAATCGGCGGCCCCGAAACGGCGGCGACGAAACGTCCTAGACCCTCTAAATATAGCTAACAAAAAACATTAATCGATATATCTTTGCATTTTGTCAAATAATGCACAATAACGTTATTATGGGCTTGTGTCCATACTTTATGGACACAGTGTATATCTATCCTTTATTATGGAAGCACACCCGCAAGATAAAGACAGTACAATTGACTAACCAATTGAGTTAGTATCAGGGCATAAACTCATAAAAATATACATTAGTAATATAAATACATTCGTTCTTGCAATCATCCATCTTTAATTCTATGTCAATAATAACGATTGTAATGTATCGATCGATATAATAGTTTTGATATTATTTACTAATTTATACATGCAATATCTTTTATTGGAGCGAGAATTTTAAAATTAAGATTTCGAACTCTAATAAGTATTTATACAATATTTTCAAATTCATGAACAACTAGATGTAATTCTTTTTGAAACACGTTGTATGTTTGAAATTACTTTTTTATATATGGTATCGGTTGTATCCGATATAGAGTGGAGGCGCGTTAATACGGTTTCTGCGAGTTGCGATTGTATCCTTCGGATGGAAACCTCTGGCTTAGTCTTGCACTTTTTATGAAGACAGCGACATTAGTCAACGAGCGCCGCTGAATGTTCTTCTATGCTCCATCTTGGGTAAAGGTGTTATTTACGGTGAAAGTATCTTTCCATAGGCATGTACTGATGATTCTGTAGTAAGATGAAACATATGTCTATATGTCTGGAAATATACTTTCACACAAATATGAACTTGTATTGTGTTCTTCACATCCTATTTTTAATAATATTTCATATTATTAAAAATGTTTTTGTTTTATATAAAATTTGGTTAGGTTTTACATACTGTTTGTTTTCATGTCTAGTCCGGGAAGATAAAAACGTCTATCCGTATGCTGTATTATAATTGGAAATCGTATTCAATTCTGTTTGCGATGATAATTTATACTGTGGTAAAGTTAGATAAAACTGCATTCAGTTTATTTATTACTTGGCATTCTACTATCTGAATTTTTAAGCATACGTACATGAACTCTTGTATACAACAGTCTTTCATTATAAAATTAGAACAAAGATGAACTGTTACGTAAGTTTGATCGATATGTGGAGAATTCCTCTCGACTGATGTTGGCGAATTTCCCAAATAGCTGAAATAAATAAAAATAATGGCCGTTCAATATTTCCTATATTTAGATTACCCAAATAAATAATCGATGTCTGAAAAGAAATTCGTTTGTATTTCAAAATATTAGTTTTTAGTCCAAATGTTATGTGTTTAGTTGGTATTGATTTATTCTCGTTTAAAAGTGGTGTGTTTTGCATCCTGATTCTGATTTTAAAATTTTTTTCATTCCGTTCAGTATTAGAAGATTTTTGCTTAATATATATATATATATATATATATATATATATATATATATATATATGATAAACGTAATGTTAATGAGTCATTAACATTACGTTTATCATAATTAGTATATATACACGCAGTATAGAAATGAAAGTCGTGTCTATTTCTGGATGTGGGTGCACCGATGATTGGTAAAACCATGAAACGCTGGCGTCTGCACATTCCAGGGTGGATACGACTTTCACACATTTTTTAATATATATATATATATATATATATAATCATTTTTATATTTTGTACGTCAATTTTATTATTTTTCAACTCTACATTTTTTACCCCAGAAGAAGCGACAAAGTCTGTTGCGAAATATAGGGTTATTTAATAAAGGAGTTTTTTTCTTAATTGACCGCTTACCCGAATTTAAATTAATTTTTTATAATATATCACGGTCGATAATTTCGTTTCAATTATATATATAAGACTATACATTCCAGTCTGGAATTGCAGCCGCTCTTTGAGCTCGGAAGGCCTCGTTTTGTGGTGAGTCACTCCTTGCTTTGCTTAAATAGTTTGCCTTAAAAATATGTTAAATTTTTACATATTTTAATTTGTTTATTTATTTTATGAGAGATAATGGGATATACTCAAAAAGGTCTCAATACATATTATCATCTATAGATATGATATACAAAAAAGGTTTTAAGTATATCAATACGTTAAGCACGTATTACGCATTTGTTACAAATGAAACAGACATGCAATATACACATCTGTAACTGTACACATGGATAATACACCTCGTATTTTCCAGCATTTACTTCTGCTTAAGACACGTGTTTCTGCCATTTACTATTAGGCGTCATCAGTTAAGCTAGTGAAGTAATTTAAATCTTAAATAAGGAATAGCAAATTTTGTCCTATCAGGTAGCACCACATAGTTTAACTGATGACGCCTAATAGTAAATGGCAGAAACACGTGTCTTAAGCAGAAGTAAATGCTGGAAAATACGAGGTGTATTGTCGATGTGTACAGTTACAGATGTGTATATTGCATGTCTGTTTCATTTGTACAGATATGATACTAGTTTCTAAACTTCCAGAAAGAGCAGTACATATTGTTAGTTTAAACTATGTATATTTGAGTATTCATTTATTTTGGTGATCTAGCAAGCCAATTTAGCGATCCAACGACCATTGAAATTATGATGAAGTACTTCACGTGCTACCACCGAAAAGTGTGCCATTATTTTGAAACCATATGTTCTGTCGTACTTCTAAGCTAACTTCAAGTAGTGCTGGCAGTTCATGACTTTGTTCCCAATTATTCCACATCGCACGTTGACAGTCCAAAGGCGCTGGTGTTCAACTTCGCGAAGCTAGTGCGGATTTTCAACACTCCAGTAATGTGTATTGCGTCGATTATCCGTTCCGTGATTTGTGAAAGACGCCTCGTCGGAGAACGACAGGTAACAAAAAAAATTGGGATTTTGTTGTGATTAGTCACATGCCCAATGACAAAAAGTTATCCGATTTTGGAAATCAACACAATGAAGATCTTGATGTAAAAACACATGATATGGATGATATTTATGACGTTTTAAAATTTTCCAGGCACTGGTGTGGGACAATCCAGAATCGCGAGCTATTTCTCTTGTGGTTACATGATGATTAATTACAGTTAAATACTCCATTTTCTAGTAGGTACTATTAACAGCGTTACAGAAACAGGGGTTTTACATTTCGAAATATTCTTCGAACTGAGTAAATAATAATAATAAGTAATTTCTTAAAGATATTCCTTTCTTTTGTACGTTTATTTTATATTTTTGGAATTAGAAAATATACGAATGGAAGAAATAACACATTTCCATTATAGTGTAAACACTCAATATGCCTTACTAGAAATATATAAGAACAGATTCTTGTGTCTTTGATTCTTGTTATTTTCTTATAGACAAAAAGTAATGTATATTAATACGAGTATACAGAAATGTTTATAAATTATTATTTTTTATTAAAATGACTGAAAATATAAGTTAAAAAATTAATTTAAAAAAAACGACTAAGAATTACACATTAAAAAACATGAATATTTATATAAAATACTACAATACTTTTTACAATAACTTTTATATTGTTAAAAATAAAAATAAAATTTTCATTTAATAGGCTCATTGTTACTAGTTGCGAAAAAAAATAAAAAAGATCAATAGTGAGTCCAACTCCAGTCATTTCTTATGACTTCTTGAAGTCTCGAAGGCATAGAATAGATAACTTTCCTACAATATTCACCCCAAACAGTTTTGACTTCCTCCCATAATTCGTCAGAAGTTTGGCAAATAAAATCTTTCAAAACATCTCTCTTTATTGTCCCCTAAACATTCTCAATTGGATTTAAATCAGGACTGTTCGGAGGAGGCCATGTCAAAATTTCAACATTAACAGCTGCCAGGCACAGTCGAATTAAAGTCAGATTCACTGGTGGCAACATTATATTAGATAATATATTTTGATATTGCGAACTGATTAGTTTGTTCTCAATTCACCAAATAACTCTCGTTCCAGCACTGGAAATCCTTCCTCATACATTTACAGCAATATGTAATTTGGACGATAGAGAGTGTTTCTAGGTCTATACACTCTGAGCCTTAGGTTGGGATAAGATTGAAAACTTGATTCATTAGAGAAAATTACTCTATCCCGAAAATAAAAGTATCTATTGACGTAGGTTTGCGCAAATATTAACCTTTCTCTTTTGTGAGTGTCATTAAGTTTCAGCTTTCTAGCAGCAATATAATTTTTCAAATTAACTTCCAGTAATATATTTCTAACGGTGCTTATACCTGCCGAAAATAGTGTTGCTTCGATATCTCTGCGACAGACAATGAGACGAACAAGAGTACAATCTACTTCCGGATCTGTAATTCTTTTTCTCCCGAATGCAGGCTGTCTAGTCACTGACTGTTCCACCATCCACTTATTTTTGAATTTGTAAATACAGGTATGACTAACACCCAACTCTCTAGCAACGCCTCTAATTGACCATCCATTTTCTAGTATCGCCACTGCACGCTCATCTTCTTGTGTTGTCAACATGCTGATTAATTTAGTTAAAATTGATAAGCTCTTCTTTTCTTTCAGTATACCTGTTCTTTTAATTAATCCACCAATTAACAAATACAATCATTTTCTTGGAAATATAATAACACGGATTGGATAGCAAAAGTAAAGACTATAATTACAAATTTTGAAAATTGTGTAACTCTTATAACCAACAGGTGTAGTTTATGATAAAACCCTAGATAGATTTTGGGTAAAAATAATCTAAGAAATAAATGGTGGTGGAAAATATATATATTATATATTAAGATATTTCACAGAGAGAAACGTGAGCACACTTAAAATTCTTTTAGAGATGCCCCTGGCCCAAATATAAACAATCAATCCCTATAGTTATGAATAGAGAACGGACACGCTTACCACATGACGCAAAGCCCAGTGCAGTACTGGCGAAAGGCTGTATTTCAAAAATATTTTATTTTATTTATATAATTGGAAAACGAACGGGTGGTGATCTATAAAATTACGAAATACATATTTATTTGTTGAAAAGTTGAATTTATAAAGTTTTTAATTTATTTATATAATTGGAAAACATACGGGTGGTGATCTATCTATCTATCTAAAATTACGAAATACATATTTATTAATTAATTTTATTTATATAATTGGAAAACAAACGGGTGGTGATCTATAAAATTACGAAATACATATGTATTTGTTGAAAAGTTGTATTTTTAAAGTTTTTAATTTTATTTCTATAATTGGAACATTTTTATTTGTTTATTTTGTCGTTCAAGTTGAGTAAAGGAGTATTAATATTGACTAGCAATAGTTTCTCAAGGTCTTCTTCTGTCTATCGAAATTCTCAGCATAATAACTAGTAGCTTCCAGCCATGTTCCCCATCTAGTTATTACTGGAGTGGGAGGCAGTGACAGAGATGGAAATTTTTCCCTGAAAAGAGCTACTCTCAATGGTGCTTTTCTGAAAACTTTTTTAAAAGCTGATACAAGTCTATCAACTTCCGGAAAAGTGTCTCTGATATATTCACAGATTCTGTGGAGAGCATGTGCTACACAAGTAATATGCAGCATATTAGGATATGTTTTCTTCAATAGTCTGCCTGTTTTTAACATATACGCAGCACTATCACTGACAAATAAAAGTATTTTTTCTTTGTACGTGGCGTCCGAATGAAGCATTTTTTGCATATTCTCCTTAATGGTTTCAGCAACTGTTTCCGCATCAACTCTATTTATAACACTTGTTGCTATTACATATGAGTTATAGGGAATAGTTGGATGTAGTACACCAGCTACAACATTTACCACACAGCGTCCGAACATATCCACCGTTTCGTCGGCGCTTATCCATATGTATTGATTTAAAGATGGCTTCTAATGCATTCTACTGTTCTCGTATAGCACCTAGAAACATAATATTTGCGTAAAGTTGATTCATCAGGAACATTTCGACCAGTATATTTTTGAAGAAATATTTTTAAAGTGGGATTGCTAAGTTGGAATATTAGCCGCCATAAAAGTTTTACAGAGTTCAGATGTATTTGCGATCCTAAGTGACGAATTTTTGACGATATTTTACGGATTTTGTAATAAATTTCGGAATCACTGACAATGGACATACAATCAGTATGACCGTCAATCCAACTCGCCATTGTTTTACAATGCCGTTCTCGACATTCTTCCATATCATGTCTGAAAAAGTAACTTAAACAATGCTCTAGATCTAAATAAATGAAAACTAAAAATGTGTGCGTAAGTTATTGAAACTGAACGAAATTCAATTCACACTCTTACGTCGAAATAATTGGTAGAAATAGATTCAATCAAACGATATTAAACAGGATCTATCACAAAAATTACGATGTAATTAACAGTTAAAACTATGAAAACAAGAAACTTACTCACAGCACTTTATTTATCTTACGAAATAGAAACTAATAAATAAAATACATTATAAAAACCCCGGTTCTATCTACGCTCATGAAAACACTTTAAAAAACACTATATTCTCCGAATACAATGGCGGGTTTGTCCATTGTTATCGCGGCGAGACTAGGTGTCCGAGTAAGTCAAGCAAATACTTCATTGAATTACGCCGGGATGTACTGAGCGACGTTATACACAATTCCAATTGCCGATTGCGTTTTATGGAAATAGCGTCCGTTCTCTACTTATATGTGAAATATAATCAAAGTAAACGTTTTTAAGAAAACAAATTTGCTTAAAAAAATGTTTATACGATATTTACTAACATTTAAGCGAAAGAGAACACTACACTCAATGAAGTTTATCTAACAACAAAGGTTTTATATATATATATAAAAATCATAACATTAGCATTTGTTTATATTAAGAACAGTGCGAACCGACCGCTATTCTCTATTTAACTTCGTCGCTTTTGACATTCCAAACTTTTCATTCATAAAAAAATTATGGTCAGACCTAAAAATATTGTATTGATTTTGTGTTTTAGATCGTCAATCTTTTTGAGAGAACTGTACATGCAAAAACATTCTTATAAAAATTATTTTCAATATTAAAAGAAAAACATAATTTTTATTTTTTATTTAAAAGTGCTTTGATAAGTCATGAGCGAAGGACAACGCGTTGACCAAGTACGTGAAGAAAGACGCCCGTTCCTGGGTTATGATAACAGTCCTTTCTTGATAAGTCATTTTTCGTGGTATTCTTTTTATTGCACACATATTGCAGAATCGTATGCATAGGTTCTCAGTGCGAGAAATTGAAAAGAATTGAATTTCATCGATTACAGTGCTATCTATCGTGAATTAAAAAAAATGTTTCGGACAAATCCTACATACTTTTTCCGGTAATATTCGAATCTGTAATAAAATATACGGGTTCCTATTCAAGATTTCAAAGTTACTCTCGCCCCACATACATGGAGGGAGAGAAAGGGACTATTTCCTCCAATTTTTAATCTGGACATTTTTTCGTGAACTGCTTGTTTTTCGAGATATTGGAAAGTTTCGAGTTAAAAAATATACCTAGTATATAAACGATATTAAGCAATTTCAAGTACAACAATAATGATTTTCTTTTTTGTTTTTTAAATCTGTCGCGTTAGAAGAAATTTATTCTTATTATTCTTATTAAACTTGTAAAACAAAATAAAAATGTACATACTTAATATAGTAAAAAAAAAAAAAAATGAAAATATGTTGTCTAATGCTGTTACTACGTTCTTGAAAATTTGAGGTAGAGCATATAAGAAATAGGAAGAGATTAAAATGAAAAATTACATGTTGGGAATAGTCGTATTTTTTGCACTGTATGACTCAACGGGGTGTTAAGCTAGACGGTTATCAGAACCACAGGAAGCATTTCTTGAAGTGTATTTTCGTGATTGTGAGATGTACCATATTTTCGTTTTCACACCTCCTTGCATTAAAAAGAAACTACTGCTGATTACTTTCTCCCAAAGAGTATCTTACTTTGTCGTTTATTCGTTTTGAATTTCGATACATTATTACTGATGAGTGGAGATAAGTATAGATAACAAAAGTTTATACAAATTAAGATTACAGTAGCTTATTAAGCAGTAATTTCTATAATTATAATAATAATATTTAATGATAATAATCATAACAATAATAATAGTTTATTATACGCCTAACAGTACAGTAATAGTTATTTACGAACCAAGTGCGTGAAATCATATTTCGCGAATGAGTGACCAGTTTAAAGCGCTCGCCTACGGCTCGCGCCTTTATGGACACGAATTCGCGAAATGTTTCACGCACGAAGTTTGTACAATATTTTTTGTACGAGAACTATAAACAATAATAATATTTATATAAAATATAAATATAATTTCAAAATTTATATATATATATATATATATATATATATATATATATAAGTATTTTTAACAATTTTACTAGTATCTGTCAGGATGGCCGAGCGGTCTAAGGCGCCAGACTAAAGGTTTACCTTGCCCATTATACGGGTTCTCGAGCGTTCTGGTCCTCTCTGAGGGCGTGGGTTCGAATCCCACTTCGGACAATTTTTTTTTAGTTTTCTATAAATTTAAAAAATAATATTTGTTGCTGTTCTGACATTGAATTACATACCTTCCAAATATAATAATTTCTATTTCATTTCCTTTTATTTTCATAGAAAAACAACGAACTGGGTAGCATATTATTAAGGTTAGGGATTTATGATTTTAAAATGTCGCTAAATTAATCAAGTTCCAGGAACTACCAACTTTACTTTACGCACTCGTGTTTAAAGTGACTTTTTATGCACGCAAATCGAATCGTGAAATGACAGGTTTTGATAAGCGAGTACAAAAAGTAAATAACGTGCCTTCAAGTGTACGTAATCTGTCACAAACGTATAATTTTGATAGTATGGTTATGTCATGTAAATAGTAATTTAGTTTTTACAAAAATATTTATTACGATTTTCAAAATTAAAAGAAAATAATACTAAAGCTGATGTTGGAAATGTTCACCATTATTTTGAAGACAAAGTTGAACTCTAAGGCTTCATGCTTTCAAAGCCATTGATTAGGATTTCTTCGGTTATGTTGGCACAAGAATTCGCAATAGCATTACGAAGCTCTTCGATTGTATGATGTCTGGTCTTGAAAATGGTATTAATGGTATTATTAATAAAATATGAAAAAATAAAATAGTCAGAAATTGTCAAATCTGGAGATCTTGGAGGAAAATTCTTGTGTCGAAAAATTCGTGCAAAAAAGCTATTGTTTCTCGAGATTTGTGCGTTGGTGGATTATCTTGCTGGAAATATTCTTTCGTAAGTTCATCATCATGGAGTTCATTAATAAATAACTTATTTCGATATCTTGCAACAGTTATAGTTTGATTAAAAAATATAGGCCTAATAATTCGTCTTCTTGAAACTGCTAGCCAGGCGCCTATTTTTTGTGGATGTAGCGTAGTTTCCACAAATTCATGAGGGCTTTCTGCAGACCTAATTATCATATTTTGCTTGTTTAAATATCCTGAAAGCTGGTACCAAGTCTCATACGAAAAGAAGCATTTGTTGAGAATATCATTATTATTTATGTTATTCAAAAACCACAATACTGTGTTCCCGTAACAAAATCTACCTGCTTGATTTCCGAAACTGCTTGAATTTTATACGAATACAGCTTTAAGTCCTTTTTTAAAAGACACACAACATCAAAACTCGTAGACCCCCTCTATATAAAAGAAATGAATGATGTATTGTTATTTCTGGGTACTTATCAAAGTAGGCACATCGTATGGGAAAAAAACAGCAATCACGTTTGTGATTTATTGTCAATTGTTGAAGAAAATGGTCAGTTTTGTTGCATTTGTAGTCAAACGATTTTCATGATTATACCGTGTTATAGTGCTGGGCCGTGCAATTTCCGTCTTCAATAGAACAAGAATTATTGCCTTGCATGATGCTGGACATTTAAATCATCAGATATCCGCGATGTTAAATATCCTTAGAGTATCTGTTGTACGCAGAGTGCATAGATATATAGAGAGTAGTTCTGTCGAAGGAAGACCACGGTCTGGGCGTCTCCGAGTGTCGTATGAAAGGGAGGATTGTTACTTGGTTCAATATACCCGGAGGCATCGAAATGCTTCAGCTCTAGCCCTAAGCTTACTTCCAAGGTAAGTTCCGTCGTGTTATTTCAAACTCTACCATTCTAAGAAGACTTCATAGTGCGAATTTACATGATAGAAGACCATTAAGAGTACCCACGCTACTTGCGCAATATCTAAATGCCCGGTTCCGTTGGGCGCGGGAGCACAGGGGTTGACTTTTACGGCAGTGGCGATGGGTCTTATTTACCGATGAGACCAGAATTGGATTGGTGAGTGATGAGCGTAGGCAACAGGTAGGGAGGACACCAGGTCGTTAAGAGCGATTAAATTTGCCCCGTGAAGTTGCTTCTTACGAAGAGGGCACAGTCATATTTTGGGGTGGTATAATGTTCAACCGCCGTACCGTGCTAATTCTCATACAACAGAACATGACAAATGTAGTTTATATTAAAAACGATATAAGGCCCATTATCTATCCATTACACAATAAACTGGGTGAAAATTTCACCTTTATAGATCATAATGTCAGACCACATCGTGCAATAATGGTTCGGAACTTGAAGGACATATCACCAGATTGTACTGGCCAGCACAATCCACTGATATGAACCCAATAGAACTTATGTGGGATTTTGTTGTTAGAGCCATTCGCAATCGGATTAACCCACTCCACCCCCTGGAAGAATTAACTATAGTGACTATATAGGAATGGAACAATATTCCGCAAGAAATCATAAATTTATTGATTATTTCAATGCATACGCGTGCCAATGCGTTAGTAAGAAGCAGAGGAGGGCATACTGAGTATTGAATTTTTTTAACTTATCCCTTTGTTTCTATATTTTTTCTTGTTTATTAAATTTTTTCTTTTTGCTTCTTCTGTTAGTGTCTACGTTGGTCAACAATTATCATTATCAAATTGTCATCAAAAAAACATGTTTTCAATATAATATTTTTATTGTTCTTAATAACATACTATTATCACAATCTTTTGGGGTTCCAACACTTTTGATGTTGAGTGTAGTCATTTTTCATGATTATACCGTGTTATAGTGCTGGGCCGTGCAATTTCCGTCTTCAATAGAACAAGAATTATTGCCTTGCATGATGCTGGACATTTAAATCATCAGATATCCGCGATGTTAAATATCCTTAGAGTATCTGTTGTACGCATAGTGCATAGATATATAGAGAGTAGTTCTGTCGAAGGAAGACCACGGTCTGGGCGTCTCCGAGTGTCGTGTGAAAGGGAGGATTATTACTTGGTTCAATATACCCGGAGGCATCGAAATGCTTCAGCTCTAGCCCTAAGCTTACTTCCAAGGTAAGTTCCGTCGTGTTATTTCAACCTCTACCATTCTCATACTCTCATACATATTCGTACTGATAAATGAACTCGTGACAGTTTTGTAATTGATTTTTTGGATGATTTGTCCATTCGACGTCGAATATATAATATATAATATATAATATATAATATATAATATATAATATATAATATATAATATATAATATATAATATATAATATATAATATATAATATATAATATATAATATATAATATATAATATATAATATATAATATATAATATATAATATATAATATATAATATATAATATATAATATATAATATATAATATATAATATATAATATATAATATATAATATATAATATATAATATATAATATATAATATATAATATATAATATATAATATATAATATATAATATATTGTTTCTTCCTCCTGGTTTGAAGGAAGTTCGGTATGTATCGACCGAAGTATGAGTGAAATAATACAATAGTTTTTGTATAACACTAATATATTTACAAGTTTAATCTTGGAGTTCCGTTAACTTAATGTAAATGCAGTATCTGGTCTTAATACTAAAGACCGAGAAAAACTGGCTAATAAATAATATTTGCTCCTATTTAGATCACTGAGATCTTAGTAGGAACTGTTAGTTAGATCACTGGGATCTAAGCTTTAACTCGAAGAGATCGTACTTGGAACTGTAGTGAGCTCTAAGAGATCTTGTTTGGAACTGTTTCTTCATTCCCTTATTTTTCGGCAAGAAAGTTTTGTCCCCGCCAGTCACAAGAGAGGGAGAAAACAATGAAATTGAGTATACGGAAATTTCCATATAACCATTTTTACCTTTCCAAGAAAAGTATATGCTGTAGTTTCCAACGTCATAAAGGTATTAAAATAAACAATATACGCCGGAAACCCTTAATTATAGAAAATAAAATACCTCTTAAAGTAATAAATATACAATGCACAGAGATAACCTAATATGTACTTCGCAGAATCGCATCGAACCAAATATATAACAGGAAATATGTACAATAAAACTTATTCTATTATTAACAAATTTAGTATAAAAAAACACACTTGGCTATTTCACAATTTTTTATTAGATATATATCTAACATATGTTTCGGCTGTTTTACCATTGTCAAAGAGGATCTTAAAACTAACTTACAATACGTGCCCCTTGTAACTTTTATACCTATTTATACCTATTCTATTATATTTATGCTTATTCAAATACATTTACATAATGGATGGATTAACCAGAGTGTTGTGCCTGTAATAAAAAAAATAGTTTTTATGACTGTAGAAAATAAGACAATGAATAAATGTAATACCTGACCAGGCCTAAGGTAATTAACAATATTAAATATATCTGAACTACAAGACCTTTTCTATATACAATATATAATATTTACAATTTAAAACTAGGATTAAATATAAATATACCTACATCTATTTGCTTATATCTAAATGAAACAAAAATACAAAATTAAATCTATTTTGCCCGAACATGCCGCCCACTTTGAAAGAGTCTCCTTTCAAGGAAAATATAATAATCACGTTCAAGAATTGTCACCATCGTTCGATATAGGAAGTACGCACAACATTGTCGTCGGTCTCTGGAACACACCACGCACCGTCTTTACACTAGCTGTGCGAACTATACCGTCGTCTCCGGTGAACACTTGTATCACTCTGCCTAATAACCATTGTCCAGGGGGAACATTTTCTTCCTTTATTATAACAAGAATACCGGGTATTAAATTGGGATTGCCCATACGGTTCCACTTGGTTCTTGCTTGTAACTCGTTCAAATATTCCTTACGCCATCGCTTCCAAAAGTGCTCGCGAAGACGTTGAATGTATTACCAACGAGACAACGTGTTGACCTTTAGATGTTCCACACTTGGCACATCTAATGAGGTTATTATGTCTCCAGTTAAAAAATGTGAAGGGGTTAGGAATGAAAAATCATTAGGGTCACTGGAAATAGAAGTTATGGGTCGGGAATTAAGGATGCCTTCTATCTGAACTAATAATGTATACATTTCCTCGTAGTTTAAGGATGTTTTTCCGATAATACGAGAAAGATGTGATTTAACGGATTTTACGGCAGCCTCCCACAAACCTCCGAAGTGAGGAGATCTTGATGTTATAAAATGCCAATTTTCAATGTTCGTTAATTCGCCTATTTCACTTACTCTATTAGCAACAAATGTCTTCCATGTCTTTGAAGTATGTTCTAACCAAGATAGGGAAATATGTACAATAAAACTTATTCTATTATATTTATGCTTACTCAAATACATTTAAATAATGGATGGATTAACCAGAGGGTTGTGGCTGTAATAAAATAAATAGTTTTTATGACTGTAGAAAATAAGACAATGAATAAATGTAATACCTGACCAGGCCTAACATAATTAACAATATTAAATATATCTGAACTCCAAGACCTTTTCTATATACAATATATAATATTTACAATTTAAAACTAGGATTAAACATAAATATACCTACACCTATTTGCTTATATCTAAATGAAGAAAAATACAAAATTAAATTTATTTTGCCCGAACATATATAATATATAATATATAATATATAATATATAATATATAATATATAATATATAATATATAATATATAATATATAATATATAATATATAATATATAATATATAATATATAATATATAATATATAATATATAATATATAATATATAATATATAATATATATATATATAATATATAATATATAATATTATATATATAATATATAATATGCAATTTGCTGTTTGTTTTCTAGGTGCTCCACCGCCAGGTTTACGAGTTACTGCCCCTGTTTCAGCAAATTTAATAACACAAGCTTGAATATGTTTTTGCAGTTGTGTGCAAGTAACTGGCGGATTAGGATACTGTTGCCGGAAATCCTATAAGCACTGATTAGTGGAATAAACCCAATCTCCATTTTCTAATTTTTGGCCAGTTCTATAGTAACTTTGAATAATAAATATTTTATGTTGTAATTCTAACATTATAATAAAATAATTTAAAAAATATAAGCTTTTATAATTTGAATTTATGTATAATAACTGTCAGGATTTGAAGTTTTCTAAAGCTTCGCATGTGCACCAATCTTTGATTACTTAATTACTTTAAAAACAGCCTATTATAATGAGGAAAGTTTTTGAAGACACGTTACATACTATGTGGCATTCCAAATAAGAATCAACCGTTTGGAAAGATAGGGCTTAAAATAAGAGCTTGTGATTGGCTAAAATAGAGGCCGCTTTTATGCAGGCAAAATCAAATTTACTTTGTTCTGTCAAATTTTCTTTTTGATGTCAATACTGATCAGTATTTCTGTCCATGCTAGTTAATTGCGTGTTTTAGTAGTTGTTTATTGTCCTATTTATTATTAATATTTGTTAAAAATAGTTCTTTATAAAGATTATAAAGTAAAAAACTTATTTTCTAAAGATATTTTATCACTTTGTCACACACAAAATCGTCAAGAAAAATATGGGTAGAGGCAGATAGCATATCATGTCGCACCCCGGCAAGAACAGTGACATAACTCAAAAATTCAGCATTTGAGAAAAATGAACTAGAATTCTATAAAACTTATACTGGCATAGTCTAAGCTTCTTTTATAATTTGGGCAAGTATTTGTGGCGGTAAATTCTATTATAATTTATAGAATAGTAACATGAATCTGTAGCTCTGCTCCCGTTGAATGTGAAATGTTATCAGGTAAATATCGATGAAGTTGCCGAGATGCTTACAATAAATTGGATGAAGTATCAAAAAGTACGATTAGAATGCATGTGCATTCATTTTTCTTTAAAAATGAGTTACCGACTTGCACAAAAATATGTGAAGCTATTAAAGGGGATGCCGGTTTACCTAAAGAAACTAGGATTCAAGTGGGAAAAACGCACATGAAACAACATATTAATTGAATGAAATGATATTATGTAGACGTCGTTAAAGTTAAAATGTTAATCAAAGCTAAAAAAAAACATTACAGGGTAGCAGCAATTTATCCCAAACATAACAAAAAAGTAAGTATTAATCAGCCATAACTTGGAATAAAGGAACGAGTACACGTTTAACTAAATACTGAAACTGGAAAAATGCTTACGTTTTACCTATCTTTGGGCGCTAAACTGCTGTTCCGCCTTTTTAATATGTACTTATTTATTTTTGTAAAATGAAAATATTTTTAAATAAATACATTTTTTAGATACATACAAATTTTTATCCAAATTATGTGAAATGATGTGCAGTTAAATGAATTTCCTTATTGCTCTCTCATTATATATACTATTAACATAACTGTATTTTGTAAAATACTATATTTGTTAAGCAAGTGCTAATCTTAAATGTTAAACACAAATATTATGATCATCAGAATAATTGAAACATACATGAGTAGGTAAACCCCACCAGTTTTGTATAATACAAAGGTATTTTTAATAATATAAAATATTAAAAATCTGGTGTGAAGAACATAAACACAGGTTCACTATTAATATTTATGTGAACGTGTCCGAACATATTCCTCCCCAGAGACGTAGATACGTATTTCGCCTTTCTACAGGCTCATCGGTACGCCCCTGCTGGAGAAAGCGTAGAAGTAAATTCAGCGCTGCCTGTTGTCAGACAGCCGAAGTACCTCGCCCCGTCCACATAACCAATGTGAAGTAACGACGCCCTTCCAAAGGTGGCACAGCCATCTCTCTAGAAACTGCATTTTGTTTGTGTCTTCACTCATACTACGGACTAACCGCATGTGTAATGTATCAGAATAATTGAAACATACATGAGTAGGTAAACCCCACCAGTTTTGTATAATACACTGGTATTTTTAATAATATAAAATATTATTAAAAATCTGGTGTGAAGAACACAAATACAGGTTCACTATTAATATTTTTGTGAAAGTGTCCGAACGTATCCCTCCTCAGAAACGTAGATACGAATTTCGCCTTTCTACAGGCTCATCGGTACGCCCCTGCTGAAGAAAGGATATCTTCAGACACATTCACAAAAAAGAACCACATCGCCACATCACAGAAATTATCCAGACCGAGCGTAGAAGTAAATTCAGCGCTGCCTGTTGTCAGACAGCCGAAGTACCTCGCCCCGTCCACATAACCAATGTGAAGTAACGAATTTACTTCTACGCTCGGTCTGGATAATTTCTGTGATATGGCGATATGGTTCTTTTTTGTGAATGTGTCAGGATATCCTTTCTCCAGCAGGGGCGTACCGATGAGCCTGTAAAAAGGCGAAATACGTATCTACGTCTCTGGGGAGGGATATGTTCGGACACGTTCACAAAAATATTAATAGTGAACCTGTATTTGTGTTCTTCACACCAGATTTTTAATCGTAATATTTTATATTATTAAAAATACCTTTGTATTAGGATCATCATCAATTCTTTAAATTTATTAGTTTTACATCTACACAATAGCTTTGTTCTCTACTAAAATCAAATTAAGGTGTAAATATTTATCCTGTGATAATTTTAACACATTCTCACTGTATTTACGCACAAATTTATTGTGGATGTAACACCTTCAAACAATAAATAACAGATTATAAGATATTTATTGAAATATTTACTATATAAATATATATAAAATATAAATATAACTCTAATATTTTGCATTGGTATATAGTTGCCGCTTCTTGCTTGAATAAAATTATTAAAGTATAAGCTTTCTTAATAATAAATATGTTAATAAACAAACGTCAAAGAATAATGTTTTATATAGGTTAGTAGGTATATAACTTCACATATGAAACCAACCATATCATCTACTTTTTTTAATTAGTGTGTAAATTATACTCAGATTACAGCGCCATCTGGTGCATTCTTATTTGGAATCGACTTTAGGACAGATTGATATATAAAGTCTCCAACAACGCTATTGCGTGAGTTGTGGGGATAGAAGCAAGTTCCAACTTGCAAATAGAAATTTCAGGTATCTCGTTCTAGCAGGAAAAGTTTCATTCTCCTGTGTTGACAGCGTTATTTATTATGAGTTCGACTTCTGAGATGCGTATCCTTGATAGAATTTTTAAAGTTTTCGGATTGCGCGCCCATCGTAATTTACAGACGTTTGAAAGCTGTTTATGGTAACGATTGTATGGATGTGAAGAATCTTTGCCAGTGGGTTCGACGTGCAAAACTCTGTCACAGAGGCAGAATGAAAGTGTATGACGAACAGCGACGAGACCGACCAGTATCAGTGACGCAGGAGAAGAATCAAAGACAAGTGAATACATTAAAATCGCCAAATTACGCAAAAACAAATTGCTTGGCAATTAGGCATTAGTCATGATAGAGTCCAGTATATTGAGCAGACGTTGAATGACCAAAAAAAATTGCACAAAAGGAATTTTCGCGACAAATGACGCATGCGATGAAGGACCAAAGAAAGAACATTTGTCAAGAATTTCCTAACCATTGCTGACGTGACGGAAATAATTTTCTCATGAAGATCACCACCGGGAACGAATCATGGGTTCATCATTATGACTCCGAAAACAAGCGACAGTCAATGGAATATCATCGTCCTGATTCTACACGTGTACGAAAATTCAAGTGCCCCATCGTCGCAGAAAGTCATGATCACCATTTTCGGGGATTCATACCAAAATCTGCCGAAGGAATCAATGATTAATTCAATAAAGTACCGCAAAACTTTACGATTACTAAATGTTACTTATTCCGCGCTGGTTCAATTGGACGGCGGCGTGCTAACAATAAAAGAAATTATTCAAAATAAATAATTGGTGATGAACTTGCATTGAAGGTCCAAGACGTGTGTAATAATGCTGAAATATCTGTATTATAACATATTAACTAAATAAAATTTAAAGTTTTTATTTAATATTTACATGAAAGAAATTGAGCGTTGAGATATTTTAAAGTAATTAAATAAAAGTAATATATACAAGGAACGTTGAACAAGTAGCTAAAAATTGATATAGAAATGTCGACTAGAAAGTTAATTTATGCAGTAAAATAAACGTGAACTAAACGTGATTAACATAAAGTAACCTCTGCATCGAACAATACAGAGTTACCTGTGGAAGCGTGTGTTGGTCAGCCACATGAATCGCCACAGGTACTTGGACATGTATGGAGAGCGATGTTTGACAGGATAAAATAATCTCTGCATCGAACAATACAGAGTTACCTTAGAAACGTAAACATGTGAGCATGTGCTTTATGGCGGGTAGGTACTTGAACAGTACGCAGAATTAGCTGTTACGTAGAAACGATGGTTACGACATGGCAGCTGGACTAAGAAGAAGGAATTTGTGTAGAAGAGAACACTGTGATGGAAACGGGTAGGTTTGTTTTCTGGCCCAGAGAGGAGAGAGGGATGAAGCTGACGATGTTTTGAATTAGAAACTAATTAAAAGCGCGAGTTAAGAGTTGCAATATCGATGAAACAAATATCATTCAAATATTCCTTATGAAGAAAGCTTTAAAATGATATGCGACATATTATAATTATAAAGAAGAGTACGTAATTAAATTAGCTAACGTTCGTGTACAAAATTTTATATTTCCTTTTTAGACTCAATCCCAAGTGTTCAAATACAATACACCTTAACCCCATCTAGCGTTTTAGTAACATAAAGAATCGTATTTATAGAGTAACGCGGGAAAGAACGAATTTTTTCTTGCACAACGGCAACGCCAGACCGCATTGCAGCAACGAAATGACGAAGACAGTGACGAGCTTAAAATTGTTTCGCACCCTCCGTACGGACCTGATTTGGCACCTGATTATTCCCAAAGTTGAAGGAGGTATTGATAGGTCAACATTTTTCATAAGACACTGAAGTTTGGGCTGCTGTTCGTAATTGGATCTACAGTAAACAAGAACGTTTTTTCCTGGACGGAATGAATTTCATATTATTGGTTAAATAAAGCTCTGTAAAAACAGCAAAAATTCTCTGGATTTTGACTAAACTTGGTCGGTGTAAATCCAAATATGACAGCTATCTGACAGCAAAAGCTTAATAAATTGTCACTTAATTTTTGCATGGCTACATAGATAATATAAAAATCTTCTGGTAGTTTCATTATTAGATAATCGATTTCATTTTCTGTCATTTTAGTTTATCTACATTTTTCCCTTGTTTGGAAATACTGGCTTTTCATTTTCTTTTGTTTTAATATCTAAAATATCATTTACTAGTTATTACTAAATTCAAACGTTTGTAAATTTTATTTTTTAACTTTGATTTGCCACTGAATATTGTGTGACATATTGTTCTTGATAATTATTCTGGCAGCTTGCAATATCCAGTGTTTTCGTAATAAAAAATTAAATGAATCGAGTGTTATACATTCTTTTGGTGTATAGGTGGAATCAATAATTAAAAAGGTAGTATCCGAGTGTATTGCGTACACTGGTGGTCTCTTTAATCCCAATAGAGAACAAGGGATGTTCGGGTAGCAATTCGAGTTATACTGAACCGTTTATAAAATTTATATTTGTTTCTAGGGAAAATACTCGTAGTTCTGGAAGTAAAGTATCTGGTTAGATTCCGTGGCTATTCTTGACCATGAATTTATAAATGTATCTTCAAATTTATTATATATATATATATATATATATATATATATATATATATATATATATATATATATAAAGATAATTATTTCTTGACCTTTGTATGTTACAGTAGATTAAATCAGTTGGCGATTTAAGGGCTGTTTTACTTTGATATGTATATATTTAAAATACTCTTACATGTCAACTAATTTAATCTACTATAAGCAATATATATATACATATATATATATATATATATATATATATATATTATATATATTATATATTATATATTATATATTATATATTATATATTATATATTATATATTATATAATATGCAATTTGCTGTTTGTTTTCTAGGTGCTGCACCGCCAGGTTTACGAGTTGTTGCCCCTGTTTCAGCAAATTTAATAACACAAGCTTGAATATGTTTATGCAGTTGTGTTCAAGTAACTGGCGGATTAGGATACTGTTGCAGGAAATCCTATAAGCACTGATTAGTGGAATAAACCCAATCTCCATTTTCTAATTTTTGGTCAGTTCTATAGTAGCTTTGAATAATAAATATTTTATGTTGTAATTCTAACATTATAATAAAATAATTTAAAAAATATAAGCTTTTATAATTTGAATTTATGTATAATATAATAACTGTCAGGATTTGAAGTTTTCTAAAGCTTCGCATGTGCACCAATTTTTGATTACTTAATTACTTTAAAAACAGCCTATTATAATGAGGAAAGTTTTTGAAGACACGTTACATACTATGTGGCATTCCAAATAAGAATCAACCGTTTGGAAAGATAGGGCTTAAAATAAGAGCTTGTGATTGGCTAAAATAGAGGCCGCTTTTATGCAGGCAAAATCAAATTTACTTTGTTCTGTCAAATTTTCTTTTTGATGTCAATACTGATCAGTATTTCTGTCCATGCTAGTTAATTGCGTGTTTTAGTAGTTGTTTATTGTCCTATTTATTATTAATATTTGTTAAAAATAGTTCTTTATAGAGATTATAAAGTAAAAAACTTATTTTCTAAAGATATTTTATCACTTTGTCACACACAAAATCGTCAAGAAAAATATGGGTAGAGGCAGATAGCATATCATGTCGCACCCCGGCAAGAACAGTGACATAACTCAAAAATTCAGCATTTGAGAAAAATGAACTAGAATTCTATAAAACTTATATTGGCATAGTCTAAGCTTCTTTTATAATATGGGCAAGTATTTGTGGTGGTAAATTCTATTATAATTTATAGAATAGTAACATGAATCTGTAGCTCTGTTCCCGTTGAATGTGAAATGTTATCAGGTAAATATCGATGAAGGTTTTGACTTGTGTTACTTTTATTGCCGGGGTGCGATGTGTATTTTAAGAACAAAGCTAATATGTCCAAAACAGCTGCTGTTCGCCAAACTTCAAGGAAAGTAGGGATTAGTAGGAATACTATGTTTAACATTATTAAGAAAGTTGAAATGTCTGGAGTTGCACATTCTTCTTCAAGAAAACGAAGTTGCCGAGATGCTTACAATAAATTGGATGAAGTATCAAAAAGTACGATTAGAAGGCATGTGCATTCATTTTTCTTTAAAAATGAGTTACCGACTTGTGAAGATATTACACAATATGCAAATATACTTACACTAGCAATTAAAAATTCCTAAGCGATTTTGTAATAGAAAGAGGGAAGATATCAATTAAAGTTCATATCTAGTTATATTTTAGATATGACAAAAACTTAATTGAAGTCAGCGCACTTTGACTAGAATGTTTTTTGAGTAAAGGCGAAATTTAGTCTATGCGAATGAAACCGGTGAACGCGATAAAGTCGGAGTAACAGTGAAATGAGTTAAAATATACGAGGAACGGAAACAAAATCAAGCCAGAAATCAGTGGCGGCTCTTGATGACGTACGATGTGCGCTGCTGCACGGATGAGACTGCTTCGTTTAAGCTTTCATATATACAGAGAAACAAGTAACCGTACCGAAATCTTCCGAAATAGTTCGAAGTAGTCTCATCCGTGCAGCAGCGCACATCGTACGTCATCAAGAGCCGCCACTGCCAGAAATAACAAAACAGTTCAAGTTAATTTGATTTTGATATATTTCATAAACCAATGTAAGCATTGGTGAAAGTGGATGTACGTTCTTTGGTATTGATATTGGAATTTTTTTTAATGGCTAAATTTTCTGACGTATTTCTTTTGTAATAGTTGTTTTCGCTGAATAAGAAATTTACACTGTTAAAATTCATATTATGTTTGAAAGTGCTGATATAGGATCCCGAGGCACATTTTTTGGGGTTTACTTTCGAATCACTGTGATGTTGGGTGCTGCGTTTACGCCATCTCTAGGCTATGCGAATGAAACCGGTGAACGCGATAAAGTCGGAGTAACAGTTAAATGAGTTAAAATATAAGAGGAACGGAAACAAAATCAGGCCAGAAATAACAAACAGTTCAAGTTAATTTGATTATGATATATTTCATAAGACGAATGTAAGCATTGGTGAAAGTGGATGTACGTTCTTTGGTATTGATATTGGAATTTTTTTAATGGCTAAATTTTCTGACGTATTTCTTTTGTAATAGTTGTTTTCGCTGAATAAGAAATTTACACTGTTAAAATTCATATTATGTTTGAAAGTGCTGATATAGGATCCCGAGGCACATTTTTTGGGGTTTACTTTCGAATCACTGTGATGTTGGGTGCTGCGTTTACGCCGTCTCTAGGCTGTCTGATCTATATAATATTTAGAGCATTCATTGCATTTGACTGCATACACTATATTGTTTGTTTTGTTGAAGAGAAGGTATCGGACTGTGCTTACGTACAGACGACTGATGACACTGGTACGTATGACGCCAGAGGAGTAGGGATAACACAGGTAAAGCAGCTGAATGAATAACCGGTCTCACGCTATGTTGACAATGTTGTTACAGTGTTGCCAGACGTACGACAATTATCATGTTACTGCAATAATCGTGTGCTCGAGTACGTTAATAAAGTACGATAATTTTGAAAATATACAAGCGGCCACAAAACTAAATAAATTATAGTTTTATTTTACCTTCTTATTATTTTTTAAAATACACTCACGTCTCCCTTGAAATCCTTTTCCGATAAACCCTCGCGTTTATATTCGTACTCTGGCAGTTGAAAATGTAATTAGTACAACCATCGTACACCGAATTTTAAAAACACACAGGTACCATACATTTAAAATGCATTTAGTTCAAGGATTGACTTCATTGCACGTTAAGAAAATCTAAGTATCTCTAACTACATATTTTGGAGGGATGAATGTCGTTTCCACAATAATGCCATTGTTAACAAGCATAATGCTCATTACTGGCCTAACCAAAATTCACATTGGATGCAAAAAGCACGCCTCCAGACAGGGTGGGAACCGAAATTTCGTGTGGCCTTTTTAATGGTTATTTAATTGGTCCATATTTTTAGCGTTATTTAAATTGTTTACAAAATGTGCTGCCAGGTTTAATGGAAAATATTCGAAGAAAGAAGAACAGTGCTTTGGCAACAAGATGGTGCTCCACCTTACAATGCACTTATTGTCAACGATTATTTAAATATAATTTACCTTTTTGTTTGGATTGACAATAGAGGTCCTATTCCTTGGTTTGCTCTTTCTGCGGACTTGTCGCCTCTTGATTTCTTCCTTTGGGGCGCTTTAAAGGAAATTATATATTCTGGGCGTTCTGTCAACTTGGATGCTTTGAAGAATAAAACTCATCAAGGTTGCCAAACAATAACCCGAGAAATGATAACTTCTGCATGTAACAGAATGTTAAGGCGCCGTATGGAGGCTTGTGTGTAGATAGGTGATACAGAATTCGAGCACCTGTTGTTTAACTTTTCTTCTTTAGAAAAAATATTGTTTGTTGTTTTCTATCATTTGTATTATTTATTAGCAAATAATGATTAAAACACCTTCCGTTCAAATAATGTTTTTCTATAGTGTTCATAGAAGTTTATCAATAATTATTTAAAAAACTGCAAAAGTAATAAAATAATTATTCAGACGAAAGTTATTTGTTTCTTTTTGGTTAGTATTATGCTGCATTAAAAATATAGGATTACATTAAAAAAAAGTCGTCGTTAAAATGACCTACAAGGCGATCACTAAATGCAAAATTAACTACGCCATTCTATAGACTTTAAGAGTTAAAGCAACTTAAATGTCAAACATTTATTCGTAAATATACCGGGTGAGTAGTGAAGTCTGTAAACTAAAATCAGGGACACCCGGTATGTACCTCTCACATTTAATATTTACTCTTGATAAATTTTCTTGATAAATTTCAAATAATATTCTAAAATTTTTAATCTTATTTGATTAACACATTTCAATTTAATCTAACAACGCTTTTCGTATCAGATCGTTTTTCATCAATTTTTCATTTTATCAATCCCACACCCCCATTAACGTTAATACCTTTCCATAATGTTCCTTTTTAGCACCCCCTATTCATATTCATCACTTTATCTAATCTGCCATTATCCAATGTCACGTTTACTCCCTGATCAATTTATATCCAAGATATTAAATGCGGATAGACATTGGGGATGCGATATTACTTAATGCCTCATTACAGCTAAACTTATAAAGAATTTGAGCATAAAAGGTGTATTGAAATATATTCACTTTTATGTACAAGAATATATATATATGAATTTATCAGTCGTTGAAAAAATCTTTCTTGCTTCTTTCTAGACTTTTCATTTGTAATGTTAAGAATCTTGTATTTAGTAAATCGAGTATACAGGTGTCCTTGAAAGAAAAAGACAACGTACGAAAAATGGAAAGATGCAATTATATAGAATATAAATCCTAAAATTGTGAGTTAATTACGACTGAACCCCCAAAATTAAAAACTCCCTGGAAATTATGTCAAGTGAGCCTCGAAATTTATATCCTAGGTAGGCCATGAACGACTGAGATAGACATATAAGTCACGTCTTAGAATTGTCGAAGTGTCATTTGTAAATAATCATAAGTCAAATTGACAAGTTGGAAGATATCTTTGCAATTTATTACCTATTCAGTAATGGCTTTTGTATAATACAAAAGTATTTTTAATAATATAAAATATTATTAAAAATGGGGTGTGAAGAACACAATACAAGTTATATATTTGTGAATGTATCTCCTCTCCAGAGACGCAGATACGTATTTCACCTTTCTACAGGATCGTCGGTACGCCCCTGCTGGAGAAGAGATACATTCAACCAAATATAACTACCTTGCCATCAACCAGAAATTATTAAGATAGAGCGTGAAAGAATATTCAGCGCTGTCTAGATAACAACTGCCGAACTAAGCAACGTGTTTCTCTAGACGGTAACATACCATATCTATAGAAAACTGTATTATCGTGTCTTCACTACTTGTCGGGCGAACCGAATGCGTATATAACAAAATAATTTGAAACATACATGAGTGGGTAAAAGCCACACCAATTTGTATAATACAAAAGTATTTTTAATAATATAAAATATTATTAAAAATGGGGTGTGAAGAACACATTACAAGTTATATATTTGTGAATGTATCTCCTCTCCAGAGACGCAGATACGTATTTCACCTTTCTACAGGATCGTCGGTACGCCCCTGCTGGAGAAGAGATACATTCAACCAAATATAACTACCTTGCCATCAACCAGAAATTATTAAGATAGAGCGTGAAAGAATATTCAGCGCTGTCTAGATAACAACTGCCGAACTAAGCAACGTGTTTCTCTAGACGGTAACATACCATATCTATAGAAAACTGTATTATCGTGTCTTCACTACTTGTCGGGCGAACCGAATGCGTATATAACAAAATAATTTGAAACATACATGAGTGGGTAAAAACCACACCAATTTGTATAATACAAAAAGTATTAGCAAAAGCAGGGGCGTACCGACGATTCTGTAGAAAGGTGAAATACGTATCTGCGTCTCTGGAGAGGAGATACATTCACAAATATATAACTTGTATTGTGTTCTTCACACCCCATTTTTAATAATATTTTATATTATTAAAAATACTTTTGTATTATACAAATTGGTGTGGTTTTTACCCACTCATGTATGTTTCAAATTATTTTGTTATATACGCATTCGGTTCGCCCGACAAGTAGTGAAGACACGATAATACAGTTTTCTATAGATATGGTATGTTACCGTCTAGAGAAACACGTTGCTTAGTTCGGCAGTTGTTATCTAGACAGCGCTGAATATTCTTTCACGCTCTATCTTAATAATTTCTGGTTGATGGCAAGGTAGTTATATTTGGTTGAATGTATCTCTTCTCCAGCAGGGGCGTACCGACGATCCTGTAGAAAGGTGAAATACGTATCTGCGTCTCTGGAGAGGAGATACATTCACAAATATATAACTTGTATTGTGTTCTTCACACCCCATTTTTAATAATATTTTATATTATTAAAAATACTTTTCTATTATACAAATTGGTGTGGTTTTTACCCACTCATGTATGTTTCAAATTATTTTGTTATAAATGGCTTTTGTAGTTAAAGGATAACAGAAACGGTCCATGGTTGAAATTTATTTTAGAAATGATAGTAAAATTAATGAATAATGAGTTTATTCTATCAGGGATGTATATTAGGATTTTTTAGAAGAATTTCCAGATATTTCTATCGCATATGATCAGTTTTCTACATGCATTCGCCGTTTTGTGTAATTATTCAGGGAACAGGAAACGTGGATCGGAAAAAGGGCAGTGGTAGGCGAACAATTAAAAATGAGGAAAATGTTGAAGTGGTAAGGCAATAGATAGAAGAATATCCTCAGCTTTCTATGCGACATTTACACTAACAAATAGATATTTCATATAGCACTTACAGTCGTATCCTTAAGCATGATCTACATTTACAGCCCTACCGCTTGAAAGCGACACATGAAATACTCCCTGTGGACAGACCGAAACAACAGCAATTTTGTTAAATGTTTATTGTCTACTTTGTTGTTAATGACAGAGGCATTGGAAAGGTTATATTTACTGATGAATCCCGGTTTCATCTCTCTGGCTACGTAAATTCTCAAAACATGAGGATGTGGAGCGTAAATAATCCTCACTTTTTTGTGGAAGCATCACAGAAAATTGGAGTTTGGGTAGCTGTTTGTCAGAGAAGGATTATTGGACCTATAATTTTTAAAGGTATGTCCATCAAAAATAAAAAAAAATTAAAGATAGCCACAAAATGCTTACACCTTTTAGGAATATTAAACGCTGCGCATTACAGACTGGAAATCTTGATACCATTTGAAAATATGTTACACGATGATGAAGTACAGGAAGGTTATTTCCAACAAGATGGAGCTTGTGTACATACTACTAATGAAAACATTGTATTTCTGAGAAATTTTTTTCGAGGTCGAATTATTAGTTTAAATACAAACACAATTTGGCCACCTAGTTCTTACGATTTAACACCGTGTGATTTCTTTTTACGGCTGTACTTAAAAAATTCTATATTTGTAACACTTGTTTTTGATCTTAATGACTTGCAACAGAGGATCACTAATATGATCGTAGAAATTAATAATTTACCTTGGATCCTAGAAAATGATATTAACTCTGTTAGGCGAAGAACTTTGCACTGTAGAGATGAAAGCGGTTGCCATATTACGCAAATATTGATACGTAATAAATTGTGTTTTGTTCTTCTTTTGGTTTAAACAATAGGGTCAACGGATTATCAAAACCCCACACGACAAACTCCAAAGGATGACGAAGATTAACTTCTCCAATAAAATAACGCTTTTGCAGAACCAACACATTTCTGTTGAAAAATTAATAATTGCTTTAATGTCATACTTGCTTGTTTTGTATACTGCATTAATAAATTGCTGTGCTTACTTTAATTATTAATTCATCTTTATTCTGAATATTAGGTTAGCTGAGTGAATGTCACTTGGCAACTCTTATTTAATGATTTAATTTATTACTCGTAGTAGGACATGTAGGTTAAACCACTTAATCAATCTAAGACATAACTGATTTAATCCATGGCATCCTTTGAAAACTTTTTTTTGGCTCACTATTTATTATGTCCTGCTTATGGATTCAGAATCTCTATAAAAATACCTCTATTGAATTTACGCGCAAACACACGCTGTTTATATTTATGAAAACTCTATAAGATAACATTGTTTAGACAGCTTTGTATGCGAAGGGTTCGATAACTTCGTACGAAAAGTCAGCTGCTAAAAATTTATACTTGCATATGAATTTTTAAAAGATGGTGTAAGATGTGTGCTCTACGGGGCATTTCACGTCCAATTTCGTAACAATCTATCCATAATTGAATTGCTTAATCCGGTTGAATGCCGGGTTAAAGAATGGTTTGTAAAAAAAAAAAATTTCCTTATTACCAGGGCAATTTTAATACGAGGAATAAGCTACAGTTATTGAGAATTATTAAATAATTCATTATTTTATCTGTAAATGCAGTTTAGTTTGTGCAATTCGGTTGAATAGTGTCTGAGAAATAACCTATAGAATACGCTTCTGTTATCGAAAAAATGGAATTATCACGAGAACTTTCGGATAATGATTTACTATGATTTCAAGAAAGGCTTGAGCGCGTATGAGTGTGAAGAAAGTTTAACATCGGCGTAGGGATCTCACATCATCATTGGCTACTGTTTATAGATGGTATAAGGAATTTGGACGAGGTTGTAACTCGGTTGTACACAGAAAAGGAGCTGTGCCCCCTTTAACTGCTGTTAATCCCACAAATATTGCTGCAGTGTAGAAGATGGTGGAAGAGGACAACCGCATTACCTATGCAATGATAGAGTCCAAACTAAAGATTGGATCCTCGCAAGTGGTCAATATTGCACGACCATTTACATTTGAAAAAAGGTTGTAGCTCGGTTTGTACCCCATCATCTGACAGATTTACAAAAAGCAGAACGTGTTAGAGTTTGTCAACAAACTTTAGATATGTTGAATGCTAGAGAAATTATTTCTAAAATTGTAACGGGCGATGAAACGTACATACCGTTTTTTGATGTTCCCACTCGCCAATAAAGCCGAATCTGGATACATGAAGATGAGGAAATTTCTAAGATGGTGAAAAAACAGTAACCAATGAAAAAATTAATATACGCAGTATTTTTTAGAAGTACGGGTTTGGTGGCCGCAATTAAATTAGAAGATCAGAAGAAAGTTACCGCTAAATGGTATGTTGAAAATCGTTTGCCTACTGTGTTCAATAAAGTGCCAAGAAAGGGAATTATGTTACATCTTTATAACGCGTCGTCCCATACACCAGCGATAACTCTTCAGTATTTAGCTGAAAACAAAATCAAAGTTATCCTCCTTACTCACCGGATTTGGCGGTGTGTGACTTCTGGCTATTTTTTCAGCTCAAAAAACATTTGAGAGTGAAAAGATTCCAGTCAGAAGAAGAGATTGATATCGCCGTTAAGTTTTTTTTGATAGTACCCCTAAAGACAGCTGGCCGAACACTTTTGAACTATGGAAGGAAGGAATGGTTAAGTATATTATTGTTGATGGCAATTACTTTGGATATATTTAAAATAAAAATTCTGAAAACTCGTATCAATCTTTCTATTCGCAATAATTATAGCTTGCCCCTCGTATTAACAATTTTCAACTCTTACACTTATATTTCGGCTAAGTTTGCATTCAATTATGTTAATAATCTTCTTTTTCTTATATACTCATCTTCCATTTGAAATCAATTTAATTTTCATCAGAATTGTATTTTTCTCATTTATATCAAAGATATAACTTCAGTGGTCTCCTTCCTTGAATCAGTGCATTTGTGCACTTATCTTCGATTCATTGAAATTGCGTCTCTGATGCTTTCGATGGGCACAACCTTCCTGCGTTAAAAATTTGATCGCGGATTGTTGCTTGGAACGCATCCTGGATATCGAACTCGTAATAATTGACCCAGTATACAGCTGCTATACCACTGTATACAGCAGGGGTGGCCAAACTTTTGACCTCTGAGGTCTACTTGTGTTCAAAAATGTTTCTTGCGGGCGACTCTAAGGTAGAGTTTACAAGAGAGAAATAAAACATTTTTAGCGATAAGTTAGTAAGTATTTTTCTATTATATACGTTGAAAACAAAATACATAATGTTCATTCTGTATTAGGTTTTTGGGTGGATATTTGGCACTGCATATTCTCCACAAGTTTATTATATTGAGGAGTGTAAGAAGTAACTGCGATGCGCAAATAGGAATTTAAGTGGGAATCTGTTAAACGAGAACGATGTTTGGTTTTTATTGTATTCATAGTAGAAAATGTCGATTCGCAAAGATAGGTGGAACCGAAAAACGAAGTCAAATATAAGGCAACCTTTCTTAGGAATGGGAACTTTTCTTTGCAAATCAGTTTCCAAAAATCAGTATTACTGCTCTTGCTTTCAGAAATATGTCGCATCTCATTTTAATTATTTCTTCTTCCACCACAACAGATTCAGAATCAGTTAACCTGACGATTTTTGCAGTCAAGCTGTGAAGGTCATTGCTTTCATTAAAAGGGAATGTCTTGAAACTTAGCACTTCTTCGAGAGCGAAGAAATCCAAAAACCTTCTTTCGAACTCCAGGTGCAAGTTCTCCAGCTGTCTGGCGAAAGTTTCAAAGTCCCGATTTGAGTTGTGCGTGCATTCTTCTTCCATGTTTTTATAGTTTCTTAGTTCACCTCGTCTTAATTGAGATGCGCGCACTTGAATTTGACTTTTAAATTTTTTAATCAAAGTTGTCATATCAATCACATTCCTGTCTATTCCTTGAAGATATAAGTTCAACTGATTGAGTTTCTCCGTTATGTCACAAAGAAAGGCGAGCTTCATGAGCCATTTTTCATCTTCAAGCTCAGGTACATTTTCTTCTTTCGAATGGATGAATGTTTTGATTTCTGGCAGTAATTGGCGAAACCTCTTCAAAAAAGCACCACGGCTAAGCCACCTAACATCTGTATGTAGCAAAAGATCCGAGTGTTCGGCTTCAGTCTCTTCAAGTAAAGCTCGAAATTGACGCCTTTGCAAACTTCTGGCTCGAATAGAATTAACTATTTTAAAGGCAATTTTCATGATAATATCCGAGTCAAGAATTTTAGAGCACAAAACTTGCTGGTGTATGATGCAGTGATAGTTGGTGAAACTTGGAATGTTGTCATCATTTTTACACAATGAAATAAAACCAACTCTTTGTCCCAGCATAGCGGGTGCTCCATCTGTCGTAATAGCAACTATTTTGTGAATCGGAAACTCAGTTTTTCTACAAAATCTTTAAAAGATCTGTAGATATCCTCACCTCTTGTTTGCCCCTTCAATGGAATCATCGTCAATAATTCTTCTTTTGACGTCATATCTTCAAAAACTAGACCCACGAAAATGCACAATTCAGCAGTGTCCGTCACATCGGTGGATTCATCGAATTGTAGTGACAAAAAACTACATTTTTGCAAGTCTTCCTTAAGCAATTGTTCCAAATTTCCACTTAAGGCTTCACTTCGTCGCATCACAGTGTTTCGTGACAGATAAATGGCATTTATGGCTGAAATAATTTCTTTCTTATTTTTAAAGTCATTAAACAGTACTTCTCCAGCTCTCTGCATGGCTTCCTTGATCATTTCTCCATCTTCAAAAGGTTTCTTTCGTTTTATCAATATTTCCGTAATAGCAAATGACGCACGCCAGTGTAGCAGCTTTTGATTTCAAGTCTGGTTTCGTAAAAAAAGATTGTTGCGCACTTAAGCTGCTTTTTAATTCTCGTACTTTTACCTTCCGAATTTCACTGCCAAATGGAAAATCTGTGGCGTATTTGGAATGTGTAGTTTTAAAGTGCCTTTCCACATTTGCTCTTTTCGGTAATGCTACACTTGAATTACAAATTAGGCACACCCATTTGTCGTTGACCATAACGAAAAAAAATTCCTCTTCCCACTCACTGTGATAATGGCAAGTCTTACTTTTTTTTGCACTTGAACCAGATGGCATACCCATTTTGATTAAATAAAAGTCACAAACTCACAAAGGTCCCTACGTTACTTGGTATTGTTACGCCGCTGCCTGACGAATTTCACGTGAGGAACGAACGAACGAACGATGTCGACCGAGAGTTCGGTATTCACAGTCACAACGCAGTCGTCTGTCCAAACGCACTCAGTCCAGGACTCTTCACGCACTTTTTATCGTTTCGTATCGCTTCTGAATTCAAACTGACTGGCTGTGGCTTCCGCCAGCTATTTATATTATATGATGGGATTAGCGACATCTAGAAATTTCGAGAAACAACTCGCGAACCCACACAGCGTTCGCTCGCGCGTCTTCACGAATCTTCCATCGCCGCCGTCAATATTGTTCTAGGCAAGTTAGTACTACCTAGTGAAACTAGATGGCGTAACTTGCACTGCGCTACGACCAAAGCACGTGGGTAGTTATTGGCGCGAATACACGTGATTTTTTTTGTCTTCTTTTTCAGTTTATTTATTTATCTCTTGGGGGCTACCTAAATCGCCTTCGCGGTCGACCGGTAGACCGCGGTCGACCTCTTGGCCACCCCTGGTATACAGTAAAACGAAACTTGAGATACTAAGACGAGATATTCGAAATTACCATTTGAAGGTTAGAACTTATTTCTATTCTCATTCCTAGAGTCGGCAAAGAGGGGCAAGTTTCAGTGCAGTGCGGAGGGGCCTAGCCGCATCAAGGCAAGCGTTCAGTAACGTTTACGTACTCGCATCATTTATGGTCGTGACTTTCATGAGTGAGTATAGGCGATGCGGATGCATGAATGTTTACATATAAAATAATGATAAAAATATATTATATAAACACTTACTGTTTTAAAAAGCTTCCATGAAATCACAAAGTGGGTGGTATCTATTAAATATTTGAATCATTAAATATGTTTACATACTTGTTTCAGTCAAATGAGTACGGCGTGCGGAATAAATATTTTTCAATTATGAAAACGACCGTTCCACATCGAGTTGTTTCGTCCACGCATAACCACAATACTTTAGCTTTCAATTCTGCTTTAATACTTCTTTCAACATAGTCACGAGCTGATGGCATAGCGTTTCTTATCGATGTCCGACTTGGTAATGTATAATCCGAATACTTGCTCCAGAAGGAGACAAATACTTTTCGTCTAGCAAAGTGAACGGTAGATTATATATAATAAAACAAGCACCTATATCAAATGTTAATTGTTCGCTGTATCGTTTGCCACGGATTGCAGAACAGTGTTTTATACTTTTTAGGTGGCGTTCACACTTCCACCTGTTGGCACACGTCAAATAGTCGTCGCACCTTGCACATTAAGTTTTCTAGTTTCTTCGAATTACGTCGTTTCCGAAACGTACCTAAATGCGACATTTTCTAAGTATGTGTGTACTAACATGTACTTACAACGACCAGTGGAATAATACTAGACAAGTGTGCTTTGATATAGAAGCGTGAGTTTCCGTGCCGCGCGCTTCTCCCCTCTACGTTGCTCTACTCATTACTCACATATATTTTTTATTTTTTATGGTTTTGTCTAATAGAAATGTTTATAGTATATTCGTTATATTTTGTTCCATTAAAATATAAAATAATTTAGATCCTTATGTATTTCTTCTTATATTTTGCGGTTTACCGCAGTGTAATGGACCATTAACATAGTTCTCGCCTTTCAAACTGCATGTATAAAAGGAAATATAACATACTGTATATGACATTCGCATGTGTCCCGTGATCCAGCACGTCTACAGCATAGTGAGAAAATATCGTAAAGTTAGAAATAGTGGATTGCTTTTCCATGAAGAAGCCATATTGAATCAGAGATATTGCAGTGTTAATAGAAGAGTATAATTTTCAGTAAAAAAATTTGAGTACTCTCCCAATTAGCGGAAAAACAGATAGAGAGAGGCAGATTAAATATCTTCGCTAATTACGAAAAATTTGAAGTATACAGGGAGAATTTCTGCAATATGTGCTAATTATTAATAAAAACATGTATCTAAAACAGCATACTGAAATAGATTAGCTATCTTTATTAAAAAATATGTTACGGTGAATATATCTTTTGATGTCTAGCTATGATGCAGTAAAACAGTAAAATACCAGGAATTTGCAAATAAATGTATTACGAAAGTTATCAATAATTAATCCATCTATTAATTCCGATATAATAGATGTTTCGGTAACTTTTATTCTTGTTTAAACCGATTAATATGAAAGTAATCTGAAATTAATTGGATCATCTGGGATTTGTTACAACTTAAATACTGAATACCGTGTTCTTTATGAAATTAACGCCACTTGGATTACTAAGAATTACCTCTTTTTAAAGATACAATGTTACCTTTACGTAATATATTAAAACCACTTAAGAATTTTTAATGTATAATAATGCCCAACGAGTATTATGTCTTTGCATATACTTTGAACATTGCGCTATTGTATCTACTTTCAATAGCGGTACAATTTCATCTGCTTAATTTAATAATATGTTTCAGTTCCTGTTTCTTTTTTAATAGAATTTTATAAATCACAAGAAGATAATTGCGTAATTTTAATTATATTTTTTAAACTGAATTTGAAAGTATAATTTAGTGATAAATTTTTCGTAAATATTGATAAAGTTAATACATTAATTCTTTAAATATACGAGACTAGATTGATGTATATGGTCTCTAACAACGCCATTGTGAGAGTAGTGGGGATAGAAACAAGTTCTAGCATGCTAACGGTAATTTAGAGTATTGTTTTTAAACCTGGGTGATATTAAAGTGGGGTCACGAAATAGCCTAAACAATAATGAAATAGTTATTTGTATGCCTAGGCTACGAAATACTTTTTTAGCGTACCGAAAGAAAAGTTATCGCCGAGGCAGCTTGCGGCCGAGGTAGGATAATCTTGAGGTCGCTAAAAAGCTTTACAACCATGACATACCTACATACTATTTTTCGTGCAATCGACAATATTAGTTAACTATGGTGTGTCTCAGAATAAGAAGGAGTGATTCAAATATCCCGCCAAAAGCAACCTATTTTTTAAGAATTTCATTGGCTCTTCTGCAGCCTAGTTCAATATCGGTAATAATTAATAATCTAGAAATATTGGCCGGTTGACAGGTTATGTTTTATATACAAATATAACCTGTCAACGTTTTATTGCATTTTTCTGTCATTGTTATCGTTATCTATCGCTGTACTAAATCAAATCTTTCGACTCTTAATAAAATCATGGCAGAATAAGTACTAGAGATGCACCTGTACCAAAAATAAGTAGAGCTACTTTACATAGATTCTTAAAACTTATTAACTTCAAGTCAGTGTAAGTGAAAAACTGTGGCTATTATTATTATTATTATTATTATTATTATTATTATTATTATTATTATTATTATTATTATTATTATTATATGTAACTTTTATTTCGGCTGACTATCACGATGAAATGAATAGCACTGTTTTTGAAGTTATTAGATAATGTTGTAATAGTGATGAACAATGCAACATATCATTCATATAGAGCTGAAAATTTATCAACTTCTTTCTGGAGAAAAGCTACAATTCAAGTTGCTTCAAAAAATAAAACGTTTAAAATATCACATGTGCAAGAACTTCTAATGGAAGCACTTACAAATGTTACAGCGAACAAATAAAAAAATGTATTGACCATGTAATTAAAGTAGAATGTGGGACCTAGATGGATTCATGGACTATATCTTGGAACCATTTATTATTCATAATGGACAGTTAATAAGTGACAGTAATGGTTAGCATCCAGCATAAGTGAAACATATTAATAGTTCATAGGTTTCACTTTTTACTATTCTTTCTACTTCATTTTATTTTGATAATTTTATAATCTGATGTTGTATTTGTGAGGTAGTTTTGTAATAAATTCGAAATGTCGTTTTTGTTTTACTTTAAGCTAGCAATATTTTGTAGAAATATGGGTAACATAATGATATACATGAAATATTCGTGCTCGTGTTTTTCGGAACGTCAGAAATAGGATATGTTAAGTATGTAATACAAATAAATGACATTACAACAAACAACTACACTCTCAGGTGTGTACACGTACGATAGGTCAAATTCTAAGTTATGTGGACCGAGTTTTGGCGGGATATTTGAGTCACTCCTTATTCTGAAACACACCATAGATAATTGCAGATATAGCTGTTTATGTAACAAGTACATAATGCAGAACTTTATTGACGAGCCGGGTTTATTAGCCGAGTGAGGCTAATAAAAAAGGAGAGTTCATAAAGTCCATTACGTACGAGTTGCATAGGTATATAGTTTTATGTTCGACTGCTGTGAATTATTAAAAGTAGGTAATAATTTGTTGAAAATTCCAGTGTTGGTTAATGATTTTTGCTGTTTGCCATTAGTTACCCAGATTAATATCAAGTTTAGTAAATTTGACATTTGGTACAAGCAAATTTAAAATGAAGGAGTTTGAGGAAATAATTTCTGTCGATATAAGTGAAATAGCGTTGAATGCTAAACAATTACTTTTCCCAAATAAGTCAAACACTTATACGAAGAGACATATAGTATACAGTGTGGTCATAAAGTTTGGAACCAAGCTTATAACCGCATTATTTTACATTTTTAGGAAAAACGCTCGGACAGGTAAATTTTCTTTTTTAAAACGCCATCTTTTGACATACAATTTTTTTCTATGACGTCATTGGTTTTCGAGTGATGTTATCAACACTTTCTTTAAATGGCAACCATATTATTTTTTTCTCGTTTTTGGTAGATCTTTATATCCACCAAATAGTGATATAAAACAATTGGTATGTTGCACCACAATTTTTTTGAAAAAATGATATAAATTTAGTAAAAAATACGAAAATTTTATTTTTGTACAAAATTAAAATTAAATTAAAAAAAATACATCTGAACTTAAATTTATTGTAACAGTTAACGTAAATTTTCAAAATGGACCCCACCAACCAACCAACTGACACTGTCCCAGCCGAGTGTAAACACTTCGTATAACTCGCCTCAATTATGTCTGGGGATATTTGTGTAAGTTCTACGCGAATTCGTTCTTTTAAATCTTCTAAATTGTTCGGTTTGTTAAAATACACTTTCGATTTCAAATAACCCCACAAAAAAAAGTCTAACGGAGTCAGGTCAGGAGAACGAGGTGGCCATTCTATGGCGCCTCCCCGTCCAATCCATTTATTGGGAAATATTTCGTCAAGATAGTGGCGAACCTCTACACCATAATGGGGAGGCGCCCCATCTTGTTGAAACCAAATATTTGGATGGGGCACATCACCATCCTCGTGATTTGGGAAAATAACAGCGAGTGCTGGAACCAGTTCAAATCTTAAAGATTCTAAATATTGCACAGCAGTCAAATTTCCTTCAAAAAAATATGGTCCTAAAATGCGTCGTCCAATCATTCCAACCCATACGTTAACTTTTCCTCTGCGCTGAGAATGACACGCTTGAGTCCAATGCGGTTTGTTCCGACCAATATCTGCAATTATGGCGGTGAACAGATCCATTTAGGCAGAACGTAGCTTCATCTGAGAAGACGATGTTTTCCAAGAAATTTGGATTTAGGTCACAACGTAACATTACGTCTTCACAGAACTGCAGTCGACGATCTTCGTCATCCTCATGTAATTCCTGTACAAGTTGAACTTTGTAAGGACGATAGTGTTCTTTTTTAAATAAGTTGACGACAAATGAGTGAGCCACCTGATTGGCTAACGCAAGTTGTCTAGTGGAAACATGATGCCTTTCTTCCGCTTCTAGAAGCACATTTAATTTCACATCTTCTCCTACTTGAGGTCTACCTTGCCGTCGTCGATCTTTTACGGATCCAGTTTCGGTAAACTTTCCAACTAGTTTTGTCACCGTAGACCTGGTAATTGGAGGTCTATCAGGGTGTTCATGGTTAAACAGATCGCATGATTCTGCATGCGTTCTTTGTCTGTCCCCATACCCAACCATAATTAAAATTTCGATTCTTTCTCGCTCAGATAAATGTGCCATTTTTTATATTAGCGAAAATGAACAATTTTTACGCAATATCGTATATTTAACGTCAAAAATAGAAGTAAATAATTCAACAATGTTGTCGCCATAGAAACAATTTCAAATTAAATTTTTGTACATAAATTGTATAAAAAGAAGCAAAAATGTCATAAAGAAATATCTTGCAAAAAGTGCGTGTTTTTGTTTTTGTAAATTTTTTGCATAGTAACATGAGTACATGTGCTTTTGACGATCCGGTTTGTTCAAGAAGAGTATTTAAGTCCTCACACAAGACAGAAGTGTGAAAAAAACATACTTACATATTTCAGTAAATTTTGTAAGCTTAATTAATTTTTGAAATCTTCAATCTTTGGGCGATAATTTTAATTAAGAAATGGTCTGCCACATCATGTCAATTTTTTAAATAAATTAAACTTATTTGGCCCTTTTTTGTGAAACTATTTAATGTTAAATAAGATTTTTTAATAAGTAATTTCTTTTGACCTGGAGCGAATAACGCAGATTACTATTGATCGCAAAGCATTTACACTCGGCTGGGACAGTGTCAGTTGGTTGGTGGAGTCCATTTTGAAAATTTACGTTAACTGTTACAATAAATTTAAGTTCAGATTTTTTTTTTAATTTAATTTTAATTTTGTACAAAAATAAAATTTTCGTATTTTTTTCTAAATTTATTTCATTTCTTCAAAAAAATTGTGATGCAACATACCAATTGTTTTATATCACTATTTGGTGGACATAAAGATCTACCAAAAACGAGAAAAAAATAATATGGTTGCCATTTAAAGAAAGTGTTGATAACGTCATCACTCGAAAACCAATGACGTCATAAAAAAAATTGTATGTCAAAAGATGGCGTTTTAAAAAAGAAAATTTACCTGGCCGAGCGTTTTTCGAAAAAATGTAAAATAATGCGGTTATAAGCTTGGTTCCAAACTTTATGACCACACTGTATATCGCAAATGGTGTTCAAAAAATTAACTTTTATTTTGACACTGACAGTAGAGAATTTTTTACATTATATTATTTTACTAGTACAACAAAGTACAACTTTACAGCCGCAAAAATGTTTCATAAAGCGTCTGTTTCTAATGCAGTCGCACGTAATAGTATATTAAAAAACAAGTTTCATAAGGCACCATTTTGCCGCACGAGATGAGTTTAGAAAACGAGTTTTCTAAAGAGCGAGTGCGACAAAAGGCCTTATGAAACGAGTTTTTTATACTATTTTTTCTATTTTGCATTTTTTACATTAATAAATTGGAATTATTTAATTTGAAAGTTCGGAGTTTAATTTTTATATAAAGCATGCAGTTAGTCACTTGACATTTTCAAATTTAAATCTTGCTATCCGCGAAGTATATTATATTACATATTATTTATTAATTTTCGTTAACATTACTTGATATTTTATTTAAAAATATAAAAATGAGTGACGTAGAAACTAATATATCTTGTTGTCAATTGTATACAATATACGTTGTTTGTGTAGAGTACGAACATATATCATATCTGTCAAATGTACTTAAATTCTTAAAATCAAATGACAGCAATGATATTTGATGATGTTCGAGTAACGCCAACATTGAAATATGAAAAAAAGCGTATCGAAATGAAGCTCATTTCGATACAGTTTTGGGTGTCATAATGAGTTCATTTCGAACGCAAAATAGAAAAAGTTCAGTTCGAACGCAAAATAGAAATAGATATTTATGTATTAAGGGAATAAACGACAGTTTTAATCCCGAGACAGTAAGTAATGCCTGAGCGACCGAAGGGAGCGAGGGCATTTTCTGTTGAGGGATTATAGACGTTTATTCCCGAATTACATACAAAACTTTTCTCCCGACCTTAAATGTAATAATTTATTTCATTATTAGTTTGACAGTTGATTGATCTGATGTCATTCAATTAAGTTGGTTTTGTCATGAAAATGTGCATAGTTTCTGGTTACTAAGGTAAAACGAGTTTATGTCTTATTTTTTTCCAAAAAAACGCAGTCCATTTAAGTTATTGTGCAAAAAGAAAAATTTTACAAGTAAATGAGAACGAACCTTGCACAAGCACTACTGTAAACAACCGCCAAGTTAAGATATCAGATGATTGTCCATATATAAATATTGTAAACTCATTTAATGTTACTATTACGATTACAAAATAAAATTGATTGATATATTTAAATGCTTCGTCAATCTGACAGTTAAATTAATTTTGACTTAAATAAATGAACCAAAAGTCATTCACTACAGTATTCACTTTATTCCCTAGGGAATATCGAATATTTTATTCCCTAGAGAATAAAGTAGTCTAATATATGTCAATTGTCAGATGTATAAGATGACACTTTATTCTCGGTCGGGAGAAAAATATATTATTGATTTAAAATCAACAGCAGTTGAATTTAATTAACAAGGTTATAGCATTGCTATGGAAATGACATGAATATATACAAAATATTTTGATAGTTCTTGACAAAATGCAAATATGTCTGACACTGATAGTGATATTTCAGTATCTTGCATTCTTCCTGAGTTAAAAAGTATTGTAAACTCGGTGCTTTCCGATTTAATACCTCAAAAATATAAACGGATGTACGAAAAATGTAACAGTGAGTTTAAAGATTGGCGTGACAAACAGAATGTTGAGACGATGTCTGAAAACATTTTATTGGTTATCTGATGCAGAAATCAAAAGTTGTAAAAAGTTCAACTTTATGGAGTATTTATTCTATGTTGAAGTGTATGCTGAACGTACGAGAAGGGATCGATGTCAGAAAGTTTTCAACATTAGTACCATTTCAGAAAAGAAAGGCAGTTGGTTTTCAGGAAAAGAAATCAAAAGTTTTTACGCATGAGCAAATTGATTCATTCCTAAAAGAAGCTAATGATGAAACATTGAAGGTAAATGTTAAAAAATGTCACTTACAGTTGTTTTATTTATTGTACTGATTGTTGTAGGCAGTTTTAATATTGGGAATATCAGGTGCCTTCCGACGGAATGAATTAGTAAAAATGTCTATTGAAGATATTCAGGAAGCGAATGCTGCATTAATAGTAAATAGAAAAATGGATCGTAAATATGCAGCTCCCCGACCAAAACATATTGCTAATAATCTTCGTATATATTCGTATATATCCGTAAACGGAAAGTGCACTGCCCAAGTTGTTGGAGTGCATACGATTGGGAAAGTTTTCAGTATGATTGCTAAGTATCTTAGATTACTAAACCCTAAAACATACACGGACCACTGTTTTCGGAGAAGTTCAGCTACGCTGCTTGCCAATACCGGGGCTGATATGTCAATTCTCAAACGTCACGGTGGATGGAAGTCCACGACAGTAGCGGAAGGATATGTAGAAGGCTTTATCGAAAATAAGAAACAAATTTACAATTCAATTTCTGGTGCTATAGTATCTAGTTTTAATGTAGGTAATTGCAAAATGTTACGTCCCAAAGAAAATAATTTGATGTCGAATGTCAATAGCCATTATTCAGAAACATTAGACGAAGTTACTTCAACTTCTGGAGTAAACATAAGTAATAATACACTGTACAATTAATATTAATATTTATTTTAAATAATATAAGTATGTATTTGCTGTTAATTTAAAAATTAATCCTCAATTAAAAATAATAACCTTGTTATTACTGTATTTTGGAAATGTGAAATTCGAAAGTGACCTTTTGTTTGGCGGCCGGTGCTATGGGTAACGGCCGCGAAATTTAGTTTCGCGGACTCTGTGCAGAATGCGAAATACTCACTTTGTGCGCGAATGCATCAAATAGTACATTATGTATATAGTAGTAAAAGCAATACATTCCCGAACGACAATGTAAGCATTGAAGTCCGGGAATGTGCTTTTACTACGAGGTACACATACTTTTTTTTTCTGAAATCGGAACTAATATTATAAATTAAAGAATTTTTATAAACACTTAACATTTTTTCATTACCACCTAATTGCCTATGAAATCGTTTTCTTGACAATCACTGTTTCTTTGTTGTTGTGAAAAAAGTCCAGAGATTCATTACTTATTATTTCGCTTTAATACCTACTTATCGCTAAAAAAATATTAAATGGACAGTGATAATTATATCCTGGTGTGTGGGACACCACCAGAGTTATTAAAAGCTACTGAAAATTTTGTCTGCGTGTATTTATTTACTGTCAAAAATGTATATAAAAACCACCGGTACGGGAAAGCTACCGAATTTCCCGGCCTAGGACGAAAAAACCTTCCCGGACTGTTTTCTGATGTTTGCTTAGCAACGGACTAAAATACTAGAATAGCTTATTTTGGGATCTGAAATTGGGCCGAGAAAGTAGACAATCTTGGCCGATTTCAGAAAATAGTATATTACATTACTAGGAGTAGAAAGCTGTCATTTTTGTGTCGAGCCCAGAAGTTTGCTGTCGAGGCGATAGCCGAGACAGTGCAAACTGGGCGAGACACAAAAAGCTTTCTACTCCGTGTGATGTATACTATTTTTTCTTCAAATAATTTTTACCGTTCTTGTGAGCTACACATTTAAATATATCATGCATTATAGTCGCTTAAATATAGGTTTTATATATCTGTCAAACAACTGTCAAAGTGTTTTGTGTAAACTTTTATTTATTTAAGTAATATTAAAAGTACAATTATGAACAGAATAATTTTGTATATTGAAATCACTATTGCCTATTTCGATGTCGGTGTTGATAGAAGTAGTTGACATTCTGACATTTCCCATTTTGATATTTAATAAAAAATCTGGTCAAGTTTGTGGCCTTTAGACGAAGAGCAGCATACTCTCTGTACATATTCATGTAAAAGTCTCCGATTATAGTAAAAGAACGTTATATTGCGCACTGACACTTATACGTACCTCAGCAACTAAATATTCTCTGTTCGGTGCATTAACTAAGAAATTGTCAATTTCACCTTTACACAATACCTTAGATTTTTTTGGTTTATAACCTTCGCCTTGACGCTTTAAAAATGCTGTCAATTTGTTATATTTTCCAATATTTACATTATGTGTTAAGTTTAGTTGAGCTTTAATGATTGAATATTGTGCCCATAATATGGAGCTTTTCAAATTTTTCGATAAACTTGCAAAATATGCCAACAAAACGATTTCGGTGAAGTTGTTGACATTTTGTTCTCTAGTCCACTTCAGAAATTTTGCATACGCATTTTCATACACTTTACGAGATTTGGTCGGGATTAAAGTTGCAGCAGCTTGATTGGCAATTTTTGTTAATTCTGGTGGCGTACATCGAAATTCTTCTTCGCTCATTTTATAAATATTTAACAGTTATCAAATAATCGTTCAGTCACTTAAGGAGTTATGATTGGTCGGTTACATTTTCTTACTAGTAAAGAAATGAGCCCATTTTTTTACTAGTAAAAAAAATGAATTATTTCTAAGGTATGTATTCAGTAACAAAATGATCATATTTTAGTACGTTTGAAGAAAAAATCATTTGTTATACACATTTTACTTACAATAAATACACATATAAGAAAAATAAATTAATGTGATGGTTGCATTTGTTTTTCATTCAAAAGTTTCTCTATACGTGGATCTACGTTAGATATACACAAAAACAAATTGTTTTTGAGTGATAAGAGACGATTTATTTATTTAGTTTTTAGCGCAACCATAGACGAAAAACCTTTTTCATATAGATCAGACGTGGCGAAAGAAATTAATATTTTCAATGTTTCTGTGACTAAATTCCATATTCATTTCGATGAGCAAGTTAAAACGTGTTTAAATCTACAGATGTAAATTGCAGTTGTAGCGTTTTATCGGCAGACATTTCGATGAGCTGGTCGTGAATCTCAACTGATAACTTAGCAGCGGCAATAATATTTTCGCTAAACGGATTCAGTACCCATTTCTTTGAGAAATCATTTTTATTTTCCGGGAAATACTCCTTCAACTGACTTTTTAACTCGCACAAATGCATCTTCATGCAATCCAAACTGTGGTGAATAATTGTGTCTTGTTCATTCAAATTTTTCTAAATATAAAAGTGAGTGGGAACATATCCAACTTTTTGCTTCGAAGGCCAATAATACAGATACCAAGGTTCCTAATGAAAGCATGAACGTTGTCTGTCATTAATTAAATGTTTTTATCACGTCCTTCTAAATTCACACTCAACTTGTTTAAATGCGAAAATACATTAGCTAAGTAAGCCAACAACACCATACACTCATTATTCTGTAAAAACAATGAGAATGGCGTTAGTTTATCCTAAAATATGATTAATTCATCTCGCAATACCAATACCCTGGTTAAAACTTTCCCTCGCCATAACCATCTAACTTCTGTATGGCAAGGAACAGATTTTTTATTTTCGCTCATTTCATCGCATAGTTTAGCAAATAGCCTGTTCATTTTCGAAGGATTTCATTGAGATTTTCCGGCATGTTTTTGAAGGAAGCAGTGCGTCCATTCTTCCCTTGGTATAAGACGATCTTCTAACATTTTCATCACGTTATAATCCACTGTTCTTTCCTGTTATCGCCTTTGCACCATCACTACTTTTTGTCCAATCTATATTAGCATAGTTTCTAGTAGCTTCATAAAAAACATAAAAAAAACATTGTCCTGTTGCATGACCCGGTAAAAAAATTTATTTGAATTCACTTGCTGAATTATCTGATCGCGAACATCGGCAGCCAGGTCATTGATTCGTCTTGAGATTGCGTCGTTAGAAAGCGGATTTTTAAAATTGTTGTTTGCTTCTTCCACGCCTATTAAAACATTGACCGTATCAGTTGCAGCAGGCAATATGAGGCTTTCGGCGATTGTATAGGATTTGGGCATCTTAGCTACTCTTAATGCTACGATATAAGATGCTTCAAATACACTTTTATCAGTATGGCTTGACTTACAAATAGAAGTCTATTGATTTCTCAAGGTATGTAATTTTCTTTCGAAAAATCCCAAGGGTTTGCTTTTATGAGCCGGATGTTTAGTTTCCAAGTGTCGAACTAATTTTGATGGGTTCATGCTTTCATCGGAGAGAACTTGAAAGCAAACAATGCACTGTGGCTCTCTATCCAAAGCGGTAAATCCATAATTTAAATAACTGTCATTGTACAAACTTGTCAAACAGTTAGAAGAACAGTTAGAAATTCCAGTACCAATCTATTTTCTCAATTATTTTGGACAAAACTCTGATTATTTAAAAAACGTTTCCCAAAAGACTCTGATTTCATAAAAAAAGTTAAAAGTCACGGGGGCTAAGATTTTATAAAAAAATGCTATTTATGGCCATCTTAACCGTTGGATTAAAGAAGTTTGTTCAAGAAGATGAACATTGTTTTGTTTAATAAACATTCGTTTTCTAGAAACCGAATCGTTTTAAATTTACTCATCCAATCCTAGATTTAGTATGCGACAACCAAATAAAATGTTACAGAAATGTTTAATACGTTAAACATATGTATAGTTAATAACGAATTCTATTTTTATCTGCATATCACTTTCACTTGTAGTCGCCAAGCTGGCTAGACTACATTTTATATAATTTAAAACTAAACAGCGAATGTTTGGTTTGTATACATATGCAAATGTGTGTATACAGTTATAGTAATTTATCCTATACGTGAGGAAGCGATTTGTTTATGATCAAACTAGTTATCGGTTGAATAGATGCTATTGATATTTTAGTGCGTGTCTTGATGCGGTATTAACATATAATACAGTCAAGAAGATTTGTTTAATGTAAATATATTATTAGCAAATAAACTTTATCAGAGTGGGAGGCATAAGGCATGCCTTTTGTGATATTTACAATTGTATTTTCATCATTATTAGTATGCATTTGTTATACGTGTATAGTGGCCTTGTTTCTATTTAATTTGACCATTCATAGAACAATGAGGTAATGTGAAAGGTGTGTATTTTTTCATACTTTACATATACGAGGGTAATTCGACGGGAGACGCACTTTTCAATGAAATTTTGGGGTAAAAAATATAACACAAAGGTATTTTTAATAATATAAAATATTATTCAAAATCTGGTGTGAAGAACACCATAATATTTTATATTATTAAAAATACCTTTGTATTATACAAAACTGGTGGGGTTTACCTACTCATGTATGTTTCAATTATTCTGGTAAAAAATATATTTTATTTTTCAATTAACCAAGCAAGTTTCTAATTTTTTTAGCGATCTAAAAAGCAATCTTTCGGAAGCTTGTGAAAATAGGTATTCGTTGCGATTATCACATCCTCATTTGTCCAAAATCTGTTTTCACTAAGCCTCTTTTTCCAAGTTTGGGACCATCACTCAGGGTTTGTATCCTACAATTGACAAATATAACTGATGAATCAGAGGGCGCGTAATCTTGATGAAACAAAACTTTTCTTCTGAATAAATGCAGTCGTTTTCTTCTTCAGTTCGGCATCGAAGCGTGTCAGTACATCAGTTTAATATTGACCAGTTTTTGTACATCACCTCATATAAACAGTCAATAAAGGTTACTCCTTCGAAATCCCCAATAACCATATGGGTGTGACCATAATGTTAGTGCATGATGAATTGCGCATTAAAAAACCAACCGCTTCATGAGTTTAGGAGTAAATACAATGCAGACTATAAATTTCCAAGCGCTCGAACGTTAAGAAACTATTTACCTGTTGTGCGCGAAGAATTAGAGATCAGTATCAAATCAGCTCTAAGAAATGGAAAGCTGCAGATGTAAAAAAATTCAATTCTGAATATCATAGTACGAGGGATGTTTCCAAAGTTCTGGGAATTGTGCTCTAATTAAATTACGCTGAACTTATACGCAATGCTATTGGTGATAGACAAGTCTTGACATGTTTATTCAGCTATCCAGTGCAATATCGTTCAATCTGATTCAGGTGTTCGACCGATATAAACGAATTTTTGTAGCATTGTTTGTGTAACCATGAAAGACTAAATCTCAAAAGAGCAATAATTTTCTTTTGCGGGAAGAGGTTGTGAAAACTTTAGAAATTATTAAACGTATGCAAGCGGTGTTTGGTGAGTTTGCAGAATCTAAAGTACTGTATATCGGTGGATCTATCGTTTTAAAAGTTGTTGAACATCATTAGAAGATGACCCACGCAGCGGTCGCCCGAGCACGTCGGTAAATAAAGGAAACATTACTGCCGTGGAAAACCTGCTGAAAGAGGACAGATGAATGACTATTTCTCAAATTAGTGTAAGCCTAGGAATAGGTACACGATAAATTCATGAATCGGAACAGAAACTCAATAAGTCTGACACTTGTCGTGAACTTCAAGAGCTGTTAGCCCGTTGCGGTGATGAATTTTGGCAACGGATAATAAACATTGACAAAACGTGGATTACTTATTTCAATCCTGAGACCAAAAATCAATCCAAAGCATGGCGTAAATCCGAAGAAGGGCCTTCACTTAAGGTGCGTACAGTTTCGCCAATTGTCATAACCAAATGGAGTCATGTATTGAACTACTTATCTTATTCAAGGTACGACCTCGGTCTTGTTTCTATTGTATACAAAACACGAAATCGGTACGTGCAAATTACATACACATACGACCTCGATATGTGTTACACTCTTTCACCACTTTGTTGATCTTATACTGAGGCCACTAGTCTAAAGGAGGACACGCTGAAGTATAAAAGGAGAAAGACACAGAGAGACACACAGAGTCCTAGAGAGTGTATTATTGAAACCTCCTTAAGACTAGTGCCTATTTGTTACACTGTATATTGTTATTGTTGATTCTTTATAATGTGTTAATTAATTATATGTTGCTATCCAAACGCTGCCCGTTTATTATTTATTATATCGACGAATCTGCGTACCCACGCAGCGATGTGCCCTCCGGGACCAGGTCACATCACACAATGCTTAATGTATTCTGGGATTATGAAGGAATTATTTTTATGGATTATCTGGCGATACGTACTACAATTAACGTGGAATATTATTCGAATTTATGATCCGGACCACTGCGGCAGGCACTTATCAGAAAACGGCCTGGGAAGTTGCATAAGCGTCTGTTATTGCAACAGGATAATGCAAGACCCCGCACCGCAAGAAAGCGAAGGATGTTTTGAACGATTTACGATTAGAATTCCTTTCGCATCCAACTTATTCACCGGATATCGCACCAAGTGATTTTTATCTCTTTCCAGATTTGAAAAACCTTTATTGGATGTTCGTTTTGAGAGTTTAATTGACGTAAAACGTGCCATAAACGGGTGGATTGAGAAGACACCGAAAAAGTTCTTTGACGACGGCTTAAAAGAATTAATTTGTCGTTGGAATAAATGTTTAAAAACTACGTTGTAATATTGATCATGAAAATTTACAAAATCAAAAAAATTATAGCTAAATTCCCAGAACTTTGGAAACATCCCTCGTATATTCTTCTTTGACAGTCATAGTATAGTCATAAGCCTTATGCTTCACATATTAATAATAATAACATTTGTATTGCTGCATACACAACTTTGGGTTTTGTATTGCGAACCTGCAAATTCTTTCAAAGCTTGTCTTTACTGAAAACGTTATACTTTGGTATTGTTGTCAGCACACTGGAATATGCTTCACCGGTATGATCACCACATTTATCTGAAATTGTTTATTGAAAAAGTGCCGCGATGTTTTGTGAAGTATATGAGTTACAAAGTTGATCATGTCTATCCTGAACGTAACATTGACTATAAGTCGCTGCTGAGAAGACATGATGTATAGTCCCTACAATATCATAGGAGCAAGATTTCCCATATTAATTGCCCCCTGTTAGTTTTCTCTATTATTTTCCGGTTCCTCGTTTATCCTCTGGTTCCTGTCCTACCTTTGCCTTACTATTTCCCAGAACTAATTTCCTGCACCATAGTTCTCCTGTGACAACTATGTGCCGTAATGTTGATGCACTTTATAGTGCAACTGCAATGCGATTCTTTTTCATAGATTTTTTCTTTTTAATTAATAATTAATTTTTATTATTGTAATTGCTATTTATATGTATATTTGCTATATTTGATGTATTTGTCAAATATATGTAAGTATCTCCAATTATATTTCTCCAATTTGTGCTGTAACAGTTTACCGTTGGACAATAAAGACTATTATTATTATTATTATTATTATAAAACGAAATTTGTTATGATGTATATATTTATATATGATAGATATAAGTAAATTTAGCATAAAAGAATTAAACTATAGCATTTCCAACTTTATAAATATTAAGCGTGCATTTTCAAATTTAAACCACTGTATAACATACCTTTATTAGCATATGAAAATTGTAAAACTTTCTTTAGATAAAATGCGACATCTTTTAGCATATTTGCAAATTTATTTTTATTTCTTTGTACATTAGATCACTTCTTTTATTGCCAAGGGTTATTAGTGAACGCATTCAACAGACGATATATAATCTGACCACCCATTGTTAACTAAATATGTATAATAGGGTTCCATTACTGTACAAAGGAATTAACTGGAACTACATATTTAAGGTTTTTGACACCTACTAATACCTAATTAGTAATGATATTTTATTTACTTTTTTATTGGTAAAATCTATATGACCCTATCGTAAGCCTCGAGTATATTGTTGCCCGTAGGTACGAATTAATAACACGAAAAATTCCCCGTTTTGACTTCAAGCAATGGGCACGTTTTAGTTGTGTAATAGTTAGCGGTAGTGGTATATTTTTACCTATTTGTAAAACAGTATCAATCAGACTCCTACCAGCAACAAGAAACATACAGTCTCATATAACAGCAAAAAATTTAGTGTGTCAAGTTTGCATTAACTATTACATTTGTGAGATTACCTTAATAAATTAGGTTTAAGTGTTTTTTGTTAAATAAATAAAATACTCAGAAAACACATTTGATTTCAATATAACCAACCAAAATAAATAACCATATTATACGGAAGTTACGCCTCGTGAGCGGTGGGTCAAGACACAAATTTGTACATTGTTCTTCACGAGCCGAATACAACCCCAACATTTGCTATTACGACAGCCGGATATAAATTATACATTTGGTCCTTCGAAAGCAGATATACCTTTGGCACTTCGAAATCCCATACAGTCATCTTCATTTAGCTAATAAAAGGTTGTCAAAGTGTACCGGCGAAGCTATTCACAGTGTGATACCAAGTACTCTAAAAAAATTGAATTGACAACAAACCAAGCGTCACTACTTAGTTTGCTGCCAATTAAAATTTAGAGTAGTTGGGATGACATTGTGAATAGCTTCACCGGTTTGTTACTGAGTTTGCCTCGTCAATTCTGCGTGACATTTCCTTAAATATAAGTGTCTCACTTTACTACATATAAGTCTAGATTCACAATGGGTGTAAGCATAAATAAAACGTATACGAAACATAATCATATCCATAACAATAATTGATAGCGTTCAAGAATAGTATATTGTTTACTGAGTAAGAAAAGCCTAACAGTCGAGGCGCAAGCCGAGACTTAGCAACACAGAGTCCAGGAATGTGGCTTTTCCTACGAGGTAAACATACTATTTTTCCGCAAATCGTTTAAAATTCGACAGATATTAATTAATTTTGAAAGAATCGCGAATAATTTTATTCACAAATAAATGGTGTTTTGAAATTCGTAATATAATTGGTTGCGTTACTATAGAAACGTATTAATGATGAATTGTCAAACTTGACGCATATAAATTTAACTGCTGGTGTTTTCGATAGCAAAACAGTGTAAAATGATAAGTGATAATGAATTTTCCATATCTCCTCCAGAGCTGGTTGAGGTAGTGAATACTGCTTCATTAGAATTATTGCCAAAGAAATCAAGAGAAAAGTACTAATATGTATATAAACGTTTTATGGACTATCGCAAGAGTAAAAACACGAGTTCTTTCTCGTAAAATGTTGTAATGGCATACTTTCTAGACCTTTGTTTAAAGATGAAATCTTCAACTTTATGGGTGAATTATTCAATGTTGAAGTCTACCCTTGCCATCTAACACAATGTAGATATATCTACATATTCAAAACTTCGTTCTTTATTGAATCGGCAAGCTCAAGGTTATAGGGCAAAGAAATCTAAGATTTTAACGAAGGAAGAAATCGAAAAATTTATCTAGGAAGCTCCAGATAAAGAATATTTAATGATTAAGGTAATTTACAAGGTTTTAATTTTTATTTAGATTACACATTTATTTATTTTTTAGGTGGCTTATTAAATAATTGGTATTTCTGGGGCCTGTAGAATGGATGAGTTAGTCCGAATGACTACACGATGTAGAAGACCTTGAATCTAAGCTTTTAATTAGCATACCTGATTCGAGGACCAACAAACCAAGATCATTTGTAGTTAATCAGATGTACTTGAATGTTTATCGGAAGTATGTTTCGTTAAGACCAGAAAATATGAACAGTGAGCGATTTTTCTTGAAACATCAAAGCGGAAAGGGTTGTAGACAAGTGGTAGGAATACATCAATTTAGAAAAATGCCTAAAATAGTTGCTACTTATTTGAATTTGGTAAATGCGACAGAATATACTGGTCACTGCTTTCGTCGGTCTTCTGCAACAATATTAATTGACTCTGGTGCTGACATAACTAGTTTAAAGAGGCATGGCAGATGGAAGTCATCCAACGTTGCTGAAGGATATATCGAAGAATCTTTTAGCAATATGGTTGAGTTGGCAAATAAAATTTTCACAGTACAAAATATTCAACAAAATAGCCCTACTACTTCGCATGTTGTCCAAAATGTTTCTCACAGTTCTAATAATGTTCCTCCAATTTTCAATAATTGTACTAACTGTCAAATAACTGTAAATATAACAAAATAATTTCAAAATGTATTCTGCAATGCATTGAGGTTTTCGAAATATAAATTAATTCCTTATAAACAACGTGTTTTCAATCATTTATGTAGAACACTAACAACTGTAACGAAATATCATTTCCTTACAGTAAGGAAATGAATATTTCCTAACAGTTAGGAAATGTTGACTTTTTCTTTAAGAAATTTTGTCAGGAATGTTAAAATTTCGTAACGATTTTCGGAAAAATTGCATAAACATAACGTAAACGTAGCCGTCTCCATGTGTCATCTGTCAAAATTAAGGAACTCCTGTTAAGTACGAAATAAATGAAAAATCAAACAGAATTATTATTACTGCTGTTACTATAAAGACAAATACAACACAGTAATGTTGGGAAATGTAAAGCCAATCGCTGGTGGATTCGACCTGTAAATATCAAGCGAGAGAAAAAAGGGGAGTTTAGAAGAGTAATTTTATTTTACAGTTAAAAATACATGACAGGGAATGGTTCTTCGCATATACCCGTATGATACACAAGCCTCTATTTTGGAAGATGTATGGACCCTAGAGGCTTGCGTATGACACCAATGCTGTTTGAAGAACTGTTAAATTTAGTTGGTTCCAGACTAAGTAAATATAGCATTCGAAAGCTAATTTCACCAAGTCAACGGTTAATTATTACTTTCAAGTACATTTTGCATAATTAAATGATAGTCCTCTACCATTAAGAGAAATATTACCAAGAAGTAATATCACAGCGAAATATTTCTTTCTTGCGAATTCTGCTTTCCCACTGAGTATTCATTTATTACGACCATACTCTGAAAGAAATTTGAATGTAGTGAAAACTATTTTTAATTACAGACTGGCACGTGCAAGACGAGTAATTGAAAATGAATAGTACAAAGTATATGAATTTTATAAAATGTTTAAGAAAAGGCCTGGAAAAGACTTTAAGTACTACGTAATTATTTGATATTGACATTAATTTGAAAGATACAAAAGCATGAACCATATCAAATTAACCCACCTAGCTCACTATTCTACTCAATTTCCCGGGAATTTAACGTATCGAAAACATAGAGTTGAACATTTTACAACTTTACATTTATTTTGCGTGTGTACGTAACTAATTCGTATTCGTAAGAAATACGTACTATAACTATGAACGCTAGCGGTGATCTCAATACATCGTACTTTACGCTTTACGCATATTACGATATGAAACAGACATGTAAATAATTTACATATCTGTAACTGTACACATGGACAATACACCTCGTATTTTCGGTTGCCTTTCCGACATAGTCTCTTTCGTCCGTAAGATGTCACTTATTAAATAGTGTCACCTTATAGGACGAAACTTGCTTTATCTTTGTGGGCGATTTCAATAAAATATAAATACAGATACAAATCAGTTGTTTAACAGATTTGTATCAATTTGTATACATTGCTTCACTAGCTTGACTGATGACGCCTAGATGGCAGAAACATATGTATTAAGCAGAAGTAAATGCTGAAAATACGAGTTGTATTGTCCATGTGTACAGTTACAGATATGTAAATTATTTACATGTCTGTTTCATATCGTAACAAATGCTTTATACGTGCATAACGTATTGTCATACATAAACAGAACCTTTTTGTATATTTACCGCCATCTGGCTCGTTGTTAATGGACTACACCGACATACGTATTTGTTCGTTTCCTGTAATAGCATAGCTGTTCGAACGAATGGTCGCCTTTCCGACATAGTCTCTTTCGTCCGTAAGATGTCACTTATTAAATAGTGTCACCTTATAGGACGAAACTTGCTTTATCTTTGTGGGCGATTTCAGTAAAATATAAATACAGATATAAATCAGTTGTTTAACAGATTTGTATCAATTTGTATACATTGCTTCACTAGCTTGACTGATGACGCCTAGATGGCAAAAATATATGTATTAAGCAGAAGTAAATGCTGAAAATATGAGGTGTATTGTCCATATGTACAGTTACAGATATGTAAATTATTTACATGTCTGTTTCATATCGTAACAAATGCTTTATACGTGCATAACGTATTGTTATACACAAACACAACCTTTTTGTATATTTACGCATATGTTTTGTATTTTTTATGTTTACACCCATTGTGAATGAGGCCTAACGTACTTGTTAGATCTATTACATCTGGTCGCAGAAACTAGTCGGCAAAGCTACGCAGATGTAGATGCTTTATAGGCAACACCAAAAAAGTTTTCATACGGCGTACGAGAATTTGGCATGCATACGAGAACCACCCCAAATAATTCTTACATGCCGGGGCATATGGCTTGAAGAAATTTCTTATTATTCTAACAATTTTCACACAATAAAAGACTTACAGTTCAACCAGTTCAGGAAGATAAAATTTATAATTGTAAAATTTGTATTAGTGGATTAATGCAAACACTGCTATGTATTTTGAAAGACGGGATAAGCTTCCGTGCATTTAAATTTTTTTAGTGTATTACGAAAAAAATCAGATTTTGCCAGATTAAGCGACAAATACGATAATTTGTGGTAGAGGCAGGTCTGTTCATAGAACATTTTATATACACAATTATTACTAGAGACCGGATTATATGGAAAGTGCAGAACTTTTATTATTTGCATATATTTAAGTACAGCTCATATGTAGACATGTTACACTGATTAGACTTAATTAGCATTAATTAGTGATTACATATGTCGCGTATTTAGTAATTTCTACGCATATTTTTTACAAAAGTTACATATTTTGTATATTTAAGCTTTTTCATTTTTATCCACTAAAAAGTCCTAGTAATTACTAATGCAGTTCGACAGCCGACAATTCCCAGAAGAATAAATCTTTTAAATGCATTTCACTAATGATATTTTCCAAGAATTACACGTTCAAAAGGAATCCTTAAATACGTTTTAAAACTTTTATTATTTATTAGTTCCAAAATAAAGAAATAAAAATAAAGTATTCTCATTCACCGAGTAGCTTTGAGCAGCACAACATCTAATCGTGTTACGTTCTTAAATATTGCGCATAAATACAATGAGTACAACGAACATAATTTCTTCATGGATTAAACCATATTCTGAATTGGTAAAGGATGGCGACAAATATTTTGTCGAGCCTGCAGCAAAGTGGTAAGTTAATCACACAATGTTTTGCTAAAAGCTTTACAATTTTTTAAATTCTTTAACTTTTGATATGACACGGCAATTGCTGTTGTAGGTGTTTTCTGAGAGAAAATACTTGATTGATCAGCACGCTAAAACTCCTTCACATATTGGAAAATGTAAAAAACTAGAGCGATTCGCGTGTTTGCAGCAATCTAAAATGTGTAGCATCAAATTCACGAAAATAAGAGCAAGAAGAATTTAATATGGAGCATTAATTTCGTCTAACGTACCATTAGTAAAATTAAATAATGTTAACTTGAAATCGTTTCTACAAAAATATTGCAAACTTAATATACCTGACGAAAGTACCTTACGAAAAAATTATGTCACGTCTTGTCACCAGCAAATATTGTCCGAAATTAAACAATTGGTAGGGAATAATTTTATTTACTTAATTGTAGATGAAAGTACGGATAAGTGTGGCCGTTATATTGAACATTTGTTAATAGGAACTCTTCATGAAAATATATTTTACGTAAATCATATTTAATTTTTTGTAAACAACTTCAAAGATAAAATAATGTGACTATTGTCCAATTCGTTTAAGAAGTTTTATCAAACTTTTATTTACCTGGAAATGTACCTTGTGAAAAAGTTTTACTTATGTTGTTCGACAGTGCACCATACATGATAAAAGCCGAGTAAAATTTAAAAATGTTTTATAGTAACATTATTCATACCACTTGTTTAGCTCATGGGTGCAATCGTGTAGCCGAAGACATTAGGAATCAATTCCCGTTGGTTAATGATTTAATTAGCAATGTCAAAAAAGTATTTTTAAAAGCAGCTTTGCTAATCCAATTTTATAAGGAGCGACTCCCTGGTGTTCAGTGGCCTCCTGAACCAATTTTTACGAGATGGGGCACATGCTTGGAAGATGCAATTTTTTACGCCGATAATTTTGAAGGAAAAAAAAATGTAATTCTTGAAATCACTGATTACTGCATTTCTCTAGAAAATTGTAAAAAGATAATAACATCAACAGAATAGCCACAAAACCTTTTGTATATTAACTCAAATTATAGCTTTGTTTCAAGTTCCATTCGTAAACTAGAAACGCAAAGTATGTCTCTCTCAGAATCAATCGAAATAGTAGGCGAATTTGATATGCTATGTAAGAAGGTTAATGGTGCAATAGGTAATTCTATATACGAAAAATTAAAAAAGTAATAAACAAAAATGAAGGGGTATTTAAAATTGAACAAAATTAACAAAATTTTTAAAGGTGAGACTGTAAATGATTTCGACTTCAATTTTAGTTTAGAATGTATTGCAAAGTTTAAAAATGCACAAATTACGTCTGTGGATGTTGAAAGCAGCTTTTCAATTTCACATATGTATTCCGATAGAAGACTTTCTTTTGCACAATTTTGAAAAACATTTAATTGTAGTTTTAGAAATATGTTGTAAAAAAATTTATGCATATATATATGTATGTGGATATATTTCAATTTTTCTTGCATATAATCTGGTCTTCAATTATTACATTAGTAGACACTTGACGATCATTCTCTCTATACGAGAACATTTTTACACCACGACGAACATAATTTAACGAGAAGAATCTGGAGGCTTGCGTTATGTCGATGATGTTTAGCCATGTAAGTTCAGACTGTTAATACTTTTCTCGTAGGTAGTGTTTAACAACAATAATAACGTAAAATATATTGCTTATTACTTATTATTATTTATTCATACTGTATTGCGGTATTTATTGTACACCTTTCGTATGTTTCACGATGCATGCGTTTCTGATATTACAATGTATGGGTATATACGTCGGTGACATAGTAGATTGGCGGAGCGATCCGTACCAATTTCACTCGTCCCCCATACAAACTGTCTAAATATTCCCAGTTTACTGATAACTGATTATAGAATTAATAGATTATAGAAAATAAGTTACAAAATCTAGAAGATATCTAAAAACCTAGAGAATAGTAAGAGAATAATGTATTTAAAGTTCTATATCTTTTTAATATGTATTGGAGGTTGAAAGATCAAGGAATTTAACGACACCAAGGTGATAATAATAAAATAAATAATAATATCTTTATTAAGCAATTTGCTTTTTACAAAAACATATGTTTACATAAATTTACTATTAACTAATCATATTTTGTGTTCCTATTTACTTAATAATCGCTTAAATATATTAATATTCTATTTTTTATTTCATATGGTAAATTATTGTATATTCTAAGACCAGTCATCAAAACATTTCTAGTTGTCTGTATTCTTCTATAGGTGTGTAAAATTTTTCTCACCGCGAGTACTATAGTTATGGGACCATATAAATAGTCTTTAACATTGCTAAGTACAACACGCAGGTATTGAATAGCGCTATTTATTCGGTTACCCGCACATTTGTTTTTTGTCGTTGAATTGTGACGCAATTACTTCAGTTAAGCGTGAGGAGTTTTTATAATTTATTTTATTTATTAGTTTATATTTCGTAAGATAAATAAAGTAGGGTGAGTTAGTTTGTTTTTTTCATTGTTTTAACTGTTAATTACATACAATTTTTGTAATAGATCCTGTTTAATATCGTTTCATCGAATCTACTTCTCCTAATTATTTTGACGTAAGTGTCCAGCGAATTTCGTTGAGTTTCAATAACTTACGCATATATTTTTAATTTTCATTTATTTCGATCTAAAACATTGTTAACGTTACTTTTTCAGATTAAGAAACATCGTGAATCAATGGCGAGTTGGACTAAGGGTCGTACTGATTGTATGCTCATTGCCAGTGATTCCGAAATTTGTTGCAAAGTCTGTAAAATATCGTTAAAAAATTCCAAGAAATCGCACGTAAAACGTCACTTAACAGCGCAAATACATACACAGATATTAGACCCGTTGGAATCTGACAATTTTAACGAAGAACTCTGTGAAACTTGAGTGGCGGCAAATATTCCATTAATAAACTTAACAATCTCACCTTCAAAACGTTTCTCCAAAAATATACTGGTTGAAATGTTCCTGATGAATCCACCTTACGCTTACCTACCTTATGTTTCTAAGTGCTACATGAAAGCAGTAGAACGCATTAGAAGCCATCTTTCAAATCAGTACCTATGGATAAGTGCCGACGAAGCTGTCGATATGTTAGGACGCTGTGTGGTAAACGTTGTAGCTGCTAATCTAAATGCTGAGATGCTATAGAGTTGTACAGTAAAAGCTTGACACACATGCTTAAGTTTTTCCCTATTCTACCCAGAAAGCTAACATTTTGTTCATGACATACTTAGTATTGTCTTTAAACAGTAAATTATTATCTAAAAGTATTCCGCTAAGAAATAAGTAATTAAACTTCTAGTTTCAAAAATTTTTTTATTGTAAATACCACTACAATATTGTTTCGCCATACAATGGCTTCATCAGGTGGATGAAATACTGTATTTCATCCACCTGATGAAGCCATTGTATGGTGAAACAATATTGTAATGGTATTTACAATAAAAGAATTTTTGAAACTAGAAGTTCAATTACTTATTTCTTAGCGTTATAATGAAGTTTAAACAAGTATCTCCTTCGTCAATTAACTATTTAAAAGTATTCCTAAATATTTCATTCTATCGACTCTTTCAACCGGATTCTTGTCCACATATAGTTTAACTTGACTCAAATCAACACTACTTAACTTGTATTTAGTGCCTGTAACCGTAAACTTTGATTTTTGTTATAAACACTCACATTCACTCATAAACTAAACAGAGTTCAGAACTAATAGTTTTTATCATACTATCTAATTCATTTCCAGATACATACAGCATTCGTAATTCGTGTATATAAATTACATGGAAACAAAAAACTACAAAAATATTTACCAAAGAATAAATTGGATTTAGGAAAGGAAGTTGCTGTTTTCATATTTCAAAAACTTAAACAAAAAAAAGGACAGAATTTAATTAAGAAACACACATAGCTTTTACAGATTTTGACACGGCCTTTGACAGCCTTACAAAGAAAAGCCGTAAAGCATAATGAAAAGGGGAGGGTAACCAATGCATTTAATTTTAGCCGTTCAAAGTATCTATAAAGACTCCTCAATAGTACCAGATATTAACGGGAATGTATCAACACCCATCATAACCAAAAAGGGTATGAGATAAGACGCAATATTTCCCCCATTCCGTTTAACATTTATATAGACGATATGAGGAAGAGGTGGCAAAGCGGGAGATAGACAACCGCGCGACAATCACTTTTATATGTAGATGATGTTGCTTTAATATTCTTAGAAAGAAAGATTATCTTCAGAAAGATAAGTTACAAAAAGAATAAAATTAGTTTCTTCCACAACACGTCAATATTAAAACAAAATTAAAAAACAAAGATATTCGAAACGAAAATATTTGACTTTAATTATATTGTATACGATGTATTATTAATTATGACAGAAACTTAGGAGTGTGGTTCGACAATTAGCTTGGTTCTTTGGTTACTAAGAGAAAATAACAGTGACATCTGTATTTATAAGCAGGAACCCCTTTGATAAAATTGGAATTCGTGGAAGAAGAAGGAACAAAGAAAATTCATGGGTGGATATCGCCTACATTAAGAGACTCTGACACTGTAATACAGTTGACTCTCTCTATAACGAATTCTCATGTAGTATTCCAATTTGTTTAAATTAGGGAGAGTTTGAATTAAAGGAAGTGAGGCACAAAATGATATATGTATTAATTTGTAATATGTACGTATAATAAAGAGAAAAGGCAGAATCTTATAACATACACTTAAAATACAGTTACATATATGTAATGATAAAAAAAAAATACTGAGGTTTAAAAAAGCAAGAAATTTTCATTTGTTTCAAAACTGTGCTATACATTTGGTGTTCAAAATATGCTTCTACCTTCTGCAAGTTTGTGAACATTTTGGGGACATTTTGATTCCATTCCACAGTTGAATGTAAAACACTTAGCGTTCTTTGGGTATTTGTATCAATGACTTCTTTTTCCGAACTTTATCTACATTTTCAGTTACACTTGTAACGTTGTTCAAAATCTCTGCATCAGTAGGAGTATCGCTAACTATCACTTTATCGTCAATACGAACACAATTCTCGAAAGATTCTCCTTCCACCTCCACACAGTTCGAAAAGTCGATTCCGTAAATGTTCTAATTCATCACACTCTTTTATAATATTTTGTTTTTAGTTCTGATAAGGGTAGTAAATCTTCATCGTTCCACTATGAATTTCGTCCAAACCCAGCTTTTCCGAAACAATTTTTCATTGTATCCCCTGTTACACCTCCCCAAGCCTTCAATATAATCCGTACGCAGTATAACAGATTTATTTTCGGAAGTTTGATATTTTCTTCAAACAAGGATATAATGCTCAACAAAGTATTTTTTCTGTAAAAAACTTTCATGTTTTTATAATACCCATGCCCATGGGTTACGATGCTTCGGAGAACTCCGTATTTTACAGACACCTAACTTTTCTTGACGCCCTTCGCAATGTTACGCTTCGCATATATAAGTATATTTTAATTTAGTTTTAAATTACATTTCTTCTTTAAATATCTCGAAGATTAAAATAAATTTAACTTAAGAAATTTTTCTGTACATATTCGTGTGCAAAGAGAAAGCATTTCACTCTTGTTATATCCCTAACCGGGAGACCCCCGAAAAATACCTGCTTACAACCCTAACGTTCACTGTGGAATTTCTATATACATTTCATTAAATTGTTTTAATTTAATTACGTAAATCTCCTATGGTGTTTCATATCATTAGAAAGCTTATTTCACAAGATTCAATAATATTTATGACATCGATAGAACACCTCTTTAGGTCGCGCTTCTTATTAATTATTATTCAAGATATCGACAATATATATCCCACCTCAACTTAGGTCATAAAATACCTTTTTCTAGACTAGTGTTCTATCTACACAAACTATCAGCCTTCTTCTCGTTAGAATATTCGTAAGATGCACATCTTACCCGCCGTACTGGTCAAGTACCAGCCATCATGCACGTGCCCTTACATCTCTGCAACTAGAAGGTAATCGGTATTGTTCAATATATATTATTCTTTGATCTAATTCACATTAATTCAACTAATTAATTTCTTGTTCCTCCGGCCAAACATCGCTCTACATGTATACCTTCATGTCCAAGTATATCTTCGCAGACCACGTGGCCGACCATCTTTGCAACTCAAAGGTAATCTGTATTGTTCGACACAGAGGGTAATTTTATATTAATTCACATTTAATTACTGCCCAATTTAACGTTCGTTTCAGTATATTTTGTGTTAATTTTTAATTAGTTATTTACCGCTCCTCGTGGATATATTACTTTTATTCAATTACTTTTAAATATATCAAATACTAACTTTAAGGATAAGGCTCCTGTGTTTTATTTAGTAAGTAAGTTGTAATATATTTATTTAATTAAACATTATCACACCCGTCCTGGACCTTATTTTATTTTAGAATAACTTCATTATTATTAGCACGGCAGCCGAAACCAGAAACTTGAAAAGCCACTGTTTGTAATATTAATTTCCGTTTTTTCACTAAGGTAAGCGTGTTATGTACTCTTTTCGGCATTGTTATTAAAAACAGTGAAAATACAATATTTTATTATGCTTGTGAGGCCTAAAACTGCGTACGATAGCAACCGACGAAACAAAACTGAACATGTATTGCGTATATTATCGCAGGAATTTGAAACGAGACACCTGCACTAACAAAAAATATTATCAAATAAATGGGCGGTACAAAGAAACATTATTTTTAAGGGAATTACTGATGTTCGATTTAAAGAGAGAAAAACTGGCTTAAAATTTCCATGAAATGTCGGAATTATTTATTCGATTAAAGGAGAGTTCGAATTAAAGAATTCGAATTAGAGAATAGTGTTTACAAATGAATTGCCATTCAGTTGGACATACAGTATTACGAATTCGATTTAAAGAGAGGTTGATTTAGGAAGAGTCGATTGTACCAGAAAACATCGACAAAGCCCACGATATCGTTTTGGTCGACAAAGCTAGTTAAAGTGCGTTAGTTAGCAGAGGTCAGGGTATCCAAATTTAATTCTGCATAAGTAATTGCACATTGCAAACTTCGAGCAAGTTGGGAACAGAAACCAAATTGCCTACGAACATCTGTTGAGTGTTCACAACTTTTAAAACAAAATCCAGCGGGCTTTTCGCGGTGTTTTTTAACAATGAACGAAAGATGGATTCATCGCTTTACGCCACAAACAAAGCTACAGTTAAAACAATGAACACTACATGGAGAGAACCGGTTTTGAAAAAGACAAAATGCGTTCCATCAGCTGGGAAGGTGATGGCACCAGTCTTTTCAAATGCGAAGAGAGTTTTCCTGATTGACTACCTCAATAAGTGAAAAGCTCTTACTGGCGTATCACGCACCGCTTTTAGACAGACTTAAAGCAGCAATCGTGGAGTAGCGCTAAGAAGTTATGATTAAGATTTGATCAATTTTTACCGCTTAACCAAACTAATTTTTATTGCATTTGCTGTTGTAAATAATTCACGATTTTCCTCACATGGAGTTAAGTCACTATATCATGCAGAAACGGCAAATCCTTCGGCGCGAAATTGAATAACAATGTATTACTATATAATGAAATTGGTATGAGACACGAAGACGGCGATGGCGAAGTCAATTAGCGGCTTCTATGTTGTTTTTTGTGATTTGGTTGTATCTAATAGGAGAGCTATTGTGGATTTTGTCAATCCTAGAATCATGCTCTGATGAGTCTAGGGAAAGACGAAACGTGTTTGCATGCCTGGATAGCAATTTTCCCACAAATATGAACTTGTTTGTGCTCGCTACACTCAATTTTTAATAATATATTTGTTTATGTTCTTTTGAAGGACCAAATGTATAATTTATATCCGGCTCTCGCAGAACCAAATGTTGCGGTTGTATCCGGGTCGAACGACCACAATGTATATCTGTTTTTGAAGGACCAAATGTATATTTTATATCCAGCTCTCGAAGGACCAAATGTTTAATTTATATCCGGATCTCGAAGAACCAACTGTTAGGGTTGTATTCGGCTCGTGAAGGAGTATGTATAAATTGTTTCTTGACCCACTGCTTACGGGGCGTAACTTCCGTATAAGCTGGTTATAAAGTTTAATTCAGATTCAGAATCAGCATGACAAAAGACATAAACTACACATATTGGTGTACAAGAAAACCAAACCGTGTTGACCAGGGAAATAGGCGATTACAATAAATGTATTTTTTTGTGATGGCAAAAAAGTTAAATATTTTATCCCTCTTGACAGGTAGTATTTGTCCAGTCCATGTTTTGACTCACGTCATTAGTTGAGTGGCAATATCACGGACATGGGCACCTGCAATGTATGTATTCTCATTTCATTAAAAGCCCAATGATTAAACAAGGATAAAACTGAAACGAAAATGTGGGATTGTCTTAGCCTAAGACCAATAAGATAGATAGAGATAATATGCGGTCATCCGCCCGCTATGACACCCCTGTACTACGATAGTCGAATAATTAAATTTTGACGTTTGACATCGTACTTTGGTTTATTTTCGTTCTAATTAATTTTCTTTCTATCTAGCAAATAATTGTTCTTTTCAGAACATAAAGAACTGTTTTTAATACATTTGCAGTAAGTATTCTCAAACCTAATTTATTAAGATAAATCTTGCTAATGTAAATTTAAAACTATAATTTCTTTACTGTTATTGAGTTGATACTGTTTTGTTTTGTACTGTTGTTGAGTTGATACCGTTGAGTCTGTTGTTGCTGGTATGAGACTCTAATTGATACTGTTTGATATGAACGTTATGAAAAAAACTGTTGTATTAAGACTGTGTGTCTTGTACTAATGTTGATTTGGTAGTGATCTATTCTGTACTGTCTTACAAGTAGGTAAAAATATACCACTACCCTAACTATTACATAATTAAATGCGGGTAATCGTTGAATATTGTATTATTTGACGTCATATCGGAGAATACTGTATTATTTATTGCGTAGAAATTATGCCTACTGGCAACAATATGCAAGGTTTACGATAGGGTCTTAAAAAGCTAATCTTAACTAATAAATAATAAAATATCATTGTTAATTAAGCGTTGGTGTTATAAATCTAAGTATGTAGTTCCGGATTGTCTCTTGTTAAAGTAATACAATTTATTATACATATTTAAGGAACGTAATCTTAAAAATCAATATACATATTAAACCCTTTGTTCGCTCTGATCCTAGGTAATATAACGAGTGGTCTAATGTATAAAGTAATAAAAATAAATTTGCAAATCTACTTAAAGGATGCAGCCTCTTATCTAAAGAAAGTTTTACAATTTGATTATGCTAATAAACGTATGTTCACCAGTAGTTTAAACTTGAAAATGCACATAGCATATTTATAAAATTGGAAATGTTATACTTTAATTATTTTATGCTGAATTTACTTTTATCTAACATATATAAACATATCAAAATTCAATATTATTAAAAATGTTTGTTTTATATATTTTTCCATCAAATCATCTTCGTTTTATGACATACCTACAATGCCTTCTACCTCGCGCACTTTTATTCGACGGTCATCCAAGACGATATGGTGGACTTTTTCAATCATATTCGGTAACAGTAACCGTTTTTGGGCGCCCATTGCGGGGTTCATCATTTGTGCTCATACGACCACGCTTAAATTCGGCAACCCAATTTTGCAGAAGTGAAAACGAAGGATCGGATTCTAAATAGTGTTGAAGTCAGCTCTGCTTTGATTTCTGGTGTTAAGCCTTTCAAGTGAAAGTACTTTATCGTTGCTCCCAACTCAGTTTTTTCCATTATTACAAAATCGCATGAGATGTTTAATTTGGCGTACTGTCAAAAACAGACTAATTGACAGATCGCTCTGTACTGTCACATTTAACCTATTAAAGGATGATTACTACAGGATGGTAAATAAGATTCCTGCGAATTCGCACCATCTCTTTGTTAGGCCACGTAGTTTCCGAACAATCCTGGCATTATACCTCTGGAGGATATTGCTGTTCAAACAGTAACTTTAGAGCTAGGAAGAAAACATTTGGTTGGTAAACGCCAATCTTGTTATATTATAATCAGTTTCCCTTAATTCTTATACTAACTGAGTTTTGAAAGCGCATAGTTTCAAGTATTTTTTTAATATGCGAAAAACAGTAGGCCTGTGTGACTGCTAAATCGAAGCTTGTTTTCGTACTGATCGGCATGGATCTTGTGCTACTGTGCCATGAACACAGGCAATGTTTTGTTAGTGCGGGAGTCCAGGAGGGTGAATATTTAGTCGAGCCAGTTTCGTTAAATTTCTGTATCCAGGACTTTATTAGATTGGCATTATATGCTTCACTGACGTTATCAAGAGCAAGTTGACTTTTTAGCATCGTACCTACATAATAGGCCTCAACGTGCATTCTACAACGGATATTTATCATCACCTTACATTGCCAGTTCTGGAGTTCCGCAAGGCTTTAACGTAGGTCCACTGCTCTTTATTATTTGCATTAACGATATTTCAGACCACATCGAGTCTAATAATCTTCCCGATGACTTGAAGTTGTTTTCTAGAGTCTCCGACGAGGGACTGTCTTAGATTACTGGCCGATCTGGTTTACAAACAGACTTGGTGCAAAAATAACAATTTACCTTTGAACCCCGTTAAGTGCAAGATTTTATCTTTCACCAAAAGACTTAATGTTATACACTTTAATTACCAACTTTGGATATGAGTATATCACGTGTTGAAACAATTAAAGTCTTGGGCGTTACCTTCGATATGAAACTGACCTTCAAAGAGCATATTAGCAATGTGTCTAAGCAGGCCACACAAAGTCTTGGATTTATTATTCGTAACGTGGTAAATTTTCTAACGTGGATTTATTGATTTCCTTATTTAACTTATTAGTAAGATCACGTTTGGAATATGTCAGCTTGATATGATATCAAATTTATCAAGCACAAAAATGTCTACCTGGGCAAGTTCAGCGACGATTTTTGAAATACATTTGGTTTAAGGTGGTCGGCGTCTATCCCCCCCCCCCCCCCCCATAGGGGCTTTGATCACGCTCAACTCCTTTCTCGCTTCAACGTGCCTTCTCTCTCCTTTAGACGTTCTGTAGTCAGCCTCAACTTCCTTTATAGGCTTCTTCACAACGAAGTTGACTACACAACGCTATTATCTTACTTTAATTTTCTTGTCCCACTATTCTTCACACGTTCTTCCCGTACTTTCTATCTTCCTTTTCCTCGAACTAATGTGTTGGCCACGTCTCCTGTCTTCGTTATGAGCAGCAACTTCAATCAGGTTTCTTCTGATATATTTTGATATTCATTTCCATAGTTTGTTCACCTTCAAACGGCTTTTCTATGACACTTGCGATAAATATTCGGTTTAGTATTTATTGTGATTTATTAATTAATTGCTGGATGTTTTTGTTTTTTGTTTCTATTACTTCTGTTTATATTCATATATCTTAGTTATATATTAGTTTCAATCTTGTCCTTTTTTATATTTAGAGGAAGTTAGTATTTATAATACCCTTTTTTTGTTACTAATAGTATGTATATGATTTACAATCTTTATTGTAAATGGAATATTCTGTTAGGTAAATAAATAAATAACGAAACCGACGCTGGACTGCAATGTAAGAATAATTTAATTCATAAAAACTGCGAACACAAAACGTACTTTAGTGGGCATCAAACCGTTCCATTTTGATATATGGCAATTCTCACATTAAATTTCGAAGACTTGCTTTATTCATTGCAAAAAAATCGAGCAATGATATCTTAACAAACTTTTAAGCTATAGTTAAAACAATAGTGCAAAATTCTCTGAGACACCTCGTTTAAATATATCTGAAATAAAATATATAATTATCAGCATAATAAAGCGACAAATATATTTACAAGGTAACTTAACATGAAAAATAAAATAAAATTTATACACTTTGAGCGGAAACAAACACTCCACTTTTAGAGTCCTTTCCTTTATTCTAAAATTTAATGTATCAGCTTGTGAAACACATTTATTTCACTGATGTCTATGTATTTCAATGGCTACGGTTTGACATTATCTTCGTTGGAAGCTTTTCTTCCTTTTACTGCTTTAATTGCCTTTATCTGCACTCTTATATTTTTTCGGAAAAATGTTTTTTTTACAATCTTTTTGGCATTTTTCAATCCGTAATACACTTAAAGTATCGTTAGCCAAGGATTATTGGTATAAAATTTTGTGAACCAATATTATAATTTAGATAATGTTTTTAAACCTTAGTATTTATATAGTATATAATTAGACAATAGTGCAACGCTTTATTAGAGCATATTATGATGATATTATGAAACTAAAATGTGTCGAATAAAAATAATTGAAAGCCTACGCATGAAGTATAGAGATAATTTATTATCGGACGGAACAATAATAAATATATGATATGCAAATGTATGAGAATTTAATCATGTAGACGAATCGAATGCACATACGACAGCAGTAAGGAAATAGATAAGAAGTACTAATTAATAAGCAAACGATGATTATTTCGAAGCTGGAGCATGTAATTTTTAACGTTAAATATGTATACCGGGTGAATCAACGATCTGACAAAGTACATTTGCTCATGAATGGTCAATATAATAAAAAATTAATATGCTGGAGTTGATAGGGTTGCTATTGCTGCATATTCTAAAAATATGTAGGCTTATACAGAATGTTCCATAAATCGCTGGAAGAAAATATATCTTTTTAAATGATTCCATTTAAAAAGATATATTTTTTTCCAGCGATTTATGGAACATTATATACCGGGTGTGCGGGTGTATCAGTTATGTTGTTCCAATGGCGTACCTTCGTTATCTAATAAAATAGAAATTTGAAATTTGGGGCATCTAATATACACCTAATGTTCTTTAAATTCAGCCTAATATTCATATTCTTGTACTTATTTGTACATATTTTTCTCAAAATTTGGATTCTACAGAATTATTTTTCTCATGAAATATTACACTTTGTATTTAGACTTCAAAACAGAGGTGAAATTACATTTTGAATATTCAGAAATTGGTGTCGTAGAAACGAAAGCGATCTATGGAAACTAAAGCAAAATTTGACATTATTTGTTTGTTAACTTTGGCAGTTCATAAAGTGTTATTAAAATTTGTTTCAAGTTGCTTCGAACAAAGTTGTATTTCAAATAAATAAGGACGATTTTACAAATGAGGAAAAATTGAATATGATTCTCAATTATGGGGAATGTAGAAAAAACAGGCGTGATGCCTTCTGTGTTTACGGAGAGCGGAATTCTAACAGACGTATGCCAAGCTCTATGTATTTTACACGTCTGGCTTCAAATTTTGGAGACACGTGGTCCTTCTTAAAGAAAAAAAAAACGTTTTTAAAAGAAAGACTGCTACTGATGAACAGCACAGTGTTGGCGTTTTGGGAAGTGTGCTTAATAACCCGTTTATTTCAATTCGAGAAATTGAAACAGAATGCGATATCTCTCGTTCTTCTATTCAACGAATCCTAAAATCCGCCAAATTCAGGCCTTTCAAAATTCACCTGCATCAAGGATTAGAACCAGAAGATTATGACAGAAGACTGGCGTTTCTTACATGGCTAGCGACTGCCAGTGAAGATGGCATTATTAGCTCAATATTATGGACAGATCAGAGCCGCTTTCATAATAATGGAACCGCAAATCGACACAATTGCCATTATTTGTCATTGGATGAGAGAGACTAACTTTCAAAGAATTTGGAGAATTAATGTATGATGCAGCATGATCAATGGGTACATTATTCGACCAAAGTTTTACGAAGGAACCTTAACTGGCGAGGCATATTTAGAATTCCTTCAGGGCAAATTTCCAGCTGGATATGCGTGCCAACATGTATTTTCAACTTGATGATCCGCTCACAATTATAGAATTGTGACTGATTGTGTTAATCAGATTTTCCCTAATAAGTGGATAGGCGCATATGGACCAATAAGATGCCCTGCAAAATCACCCGATCTAACGCCGATTGTCTTTATGGGGATATTTGAAGGATAGGGTATACTACACACCTCTTGCAGATTTGGAAGAGTTAAAAAAAGAATGAATTAAGAATGAATGCGCAGCTCTTAATGCCGAGTTATTAAGAAGTGTTACCTCTGGTGAATTTTTACATTGAGCCGAATGTTGCATTGGAGCAAATAGACAACATTTTGAACATTTTCTTTAGCATCTTTTCTGGCGCTCACGGTTCAAGCTTGGTGCCACTAAAAGATTCATAAATACCGTTCCTGCATGAATGAAATTAATAAGTATAATACTCGTATTTTTTGTGATTCATTTAACATTATTTTTCTGTTATTTGACTTTCAATAAAATGTTTGTAGATCACTCTTGTCTAAATGAATATTATTTCTAACAGAGATCTTAAAAATGAATTTTTGGGAAGTTTATTTTTGCTACTTTAAATTTAAATACGAAATAAAGAACGTGCTTTTCATAATTTGTACAATCCCAATTTTTTAATATTTATAATGCAATTTCACCTCTGTTTTGAAGTTTGTATACAAAGTGTAATACTTCCTAGGAAAGAGAATTTTCCATACAATTTAAATTTTGAGGAAAATATTTATGGTGCTATTTAAAATAAAAAAGTTAAGGTAATTTCCGGTTAAACCGGATGCGAAAGAATATGAATATAAAGCTCAATTTAAAGAACATTAGGTGTATATTAAATACTCCAAATTTCAAATTTTTATTTTATTAGATAACGCAGGTACGCCCTTGAAACGACATAACTAGTACACCCGGTATATAAGTCTAATTTTTCATTTTATGTTAAATTGGAAACATTTTTTATTAAGGATACTTAGCAGCTAGAGTCAATAGTTTTCGAGATATTTACAATTAAAGAGAAAAAGTGACATGCGTCTTTAAATGTCATAAGGTGTGCCATAAGATACTTTTGTATGAAAATTGTTCTAATGTATACGGTGTTCGCGAAGTTTGGATAAATTAAAGGAAATTTGCGGTAAAAAATCTCGTGTATTTTAAATGGTCTTATTAAGTGCTTTAGCAACATCTTTTCTAAGTATGTGGTATACTATTTCTTCAATATTTTGGAAGATATTTAAGTTTTTTTTTTGAATTGGGAGCCTCATCCGGAACCTTATTTTTGTGGTACAGGTAACGAGAGAGAAAAAAACTTAGTGAATTCTCACAAAGTTGTTCTCCAAAGTGGAAAATCTCGTTTTTTTATAGTGACTATCTGAGTGCACCTATTCCTCAATTCCTCAAAAGCAGTCTTTGTGCATAATAGGAATAAATTTGTAGGCCACTATAATGATTCTTGAGAACATAAAATATAAAAACGTCGTTGGATGGTTTGTGGAGACTTCAAATTACTAACCATGATTCTGGGGCAGTAGGCAGATTATAAAAAGTGTCTTTTTGCTTGTGGACCAGTCGAGCCAGAGATTTTCCTTGGATAAAAACTGGCTGGCAACTTCGTGACGTCTTAACTCCTGCCGAAAATAACGCCATCAATAATAATAATAATAAGAAGTTTATTTGCTTTTTCCTTTACATCCATAACATAACAAAAATAAACGATAAAAAATTAAATAATAATAATAAACAAAACAAATTCACAGCTAATAGAAAAAAAGTAGAGAAAAAAACCGCAAGTTTAAGTTTGGCTTTGAGTGTAAAACACTAGGGCTGGGCTAAGTATCGATACATAGTGCAGTACCCGATACCATAACCGATATAGATTCCCCGATACCTCAGATAACGAAGGTATCGATTCTATGGCATCGATTCCAAAGTATCGATTCCAAAGTATCGATTCCAAAGTATCGATGCCGAAGCATCGATACCTATCGATACTTTACCGATTCCAGTATCGATGTATCGGGTAGCCATGTATCGGGTAGCTTACCTTCGTGCATTTTTTTAAATGTATATAAAGGATGCAATAACTTTTTAAGTACAGAATTTTTAAGTATGTATGCATTATATATATATATATATATATATATATATAATATTTTCGTGACCTTGGTATGATATGGACCCCCGGGGGTCGGGCCGTCGAAGTACTGCACGGAAAAGTAAAGAAGTTGCCGGGAAAGGGTTGGCGGCGCTACGCAACGGCTGGTTATCCGATCTCTCTAAATTTACGCGACCGGTCACTAGACACACGCACGAGCGCACCAACATACAAAACCCTACACTTACGCGCTCACACAAATACAAAACCACCCACCCAGAGAGAGACGCAAGCTGCCAGCAGCAACCAACATACAAGTTCATACCCAGAAAGAGACACAAGCTGCTAGTAGCGAACAACACATATGTTCACACCTTGCTATCTATTTTTTGGAATACTAAGGCAAGATTTATTATTATTATTGGAATGTTTCTTTGAATAATTTAAACCTAGCAACTCAATTATTTGACATTTATATTTTGTCATTTATATTTTTTATATCCTTGACAAAGGCATCATTGCAGAAACATGTAGGGTTGTTTTAAATATATATATACTTGGAAGTAATACCCCAGACCTTTAATCGCCGACTTATTAATACTATATATATATATATATATATATATATATATATATATATATATATATAACAATTGATAAATTAATGGAGTTTTTCGGCTTTTAAATTAAATATTTACAAATATCAAATTAGAATGTATGTAATTGCAGAGTAAGTATCGATACCTATCGATACTTTACCGATTCCAGTACTCAGAATCGATACTGTGCACAGACCCGATACATCGCTGGGTATCGATACCTCGATTGGTATCGGTACCCGGTACCGAAAACGTCGGTATCGCCCAGCCCTATAAAACACCACAACCATTCCTCCACTTAACTTTGTAATACAATTAAAATTACAACATAGTATCATGCCTAATTTAATTTAAAATTCTGCGATAACGGAAAAATAAAACAAAACTGAAAATACAGAAATCACTGTAAGCTAGCGTAACACACGTTCACAGAATGACAATCCCTAGTTGCTGATGATCAAATAAATATTGGGGCAAGTACCTGTTAAATGTAGAACATAGCAACTCCTTCAGGTTGCGAGGCAAAGCGTTATATATTTTATATATATTAAACGTAAACGAGCGCTCGAATAGTTATGTTTTATGAAATGGTGGCGTAATCAATTCCTGCGATCTGATGTTGATGTGATGCGCATCCGTTTGGAAGGTTATTTTATTATATAGGTATGATGGAACCCTGTTTATAATAATTGCGTGATACAGACAGGCAGCCCGTAGTACAACTCGATTTCTCATATTCAACCACTTACAGGAAGACAAAGTTTGCGAAATATGTTCATATTTCTTAATGCCGTACGCAAACCGCAAACACGAATTCTGTGCTCTTTGAATTCTTTTTTGATCATCAACATCTATGCATGGACCATACACAGATGAGCAATACATAAAAGGAGATAAAACTAAGGCGTTGCACAAAGACAATTTAGTAGCTAAGGACAGATAAGACCTATGCTGGTAGAGAAGTCTCAAATTTCCATACGCCTGTTTAATATAATTTGATACCTACCTGCTTTCTATATCTGAATGTGGTGTCTATAAATAGCCCAAGGTTTTTGGTTTCAGTCACTATAGGCAAGATCTTACCAGCCATTGACTAACGAAAATTACGTGTCAACTCGTCGCAAGTCGGCACATTACCAAAAAACATAGCACTTGATTTCGAGGAATTAATACGCAACGAATGAAGTGAAGATATATTGGAGATCACATCCAAATCACATTGAACAACATTCAGAGCCTCTCTAAAGGAATTCTTTCTATGAGTACAATACGACCTTTGTTCCTCCTGAAAGGGTTTTATTACCACCTTTTCATATTCAATTGGGACATATGAAGCAGTTTGTTAAATCACTACCAAAAGATGGGGAATGTTTTAGATATCTGCTAAAACTGTCTGAAGCCAAGCTGAAAGAGTTTTTACTGGCCTCGACATACTGAAACTGTTATCTAATCTCCTCTTTTCAGAAACGATGGAAGAAAAAGAAGCATTAGACTCTTCCAAAAAACATTCCAAGTTTTTGAGTAATGCTAAAGACCCTCACTATAAAACCATTGTGAAACGCATACTGGCTGCGTATAAAGTTCAAAGATGCAAGACGAGCTTAAAAGTTGACTCCTTACGCTTCTATATCCACTATTTTCCCGAAAACTTAGGAGCCTTCAGTGAAGAGCAGGGTAAAAGATTTCACCACATGTTCGTGATATCAAGAGACGCTACCAAGGAGGTTGGTGCGTCAATATGCTAGCTGACAGCTATTGAATGCTCAAGCGGGAAACAGAAAGTGAAAAGCCGAAGCATGTTCGGAGAAGTATCAACGAGAAGAGAAGAGAAATGTTTTATAGGCAAAAAGAATGAACGCGGAAAGTTAAGTACATTTCATGAAGAAATTGTTTGTTTAATTATAAGAAATGTTGTTTAGTTCATTGTAGTTTTTTCATTAGTGTTATACTTTTTCTTCATGAAAACACCTTCTATTTTTGCATTTTTGGATTCGGCAGACTAGAAAACATCGTATTAACCAAAAATATTCCATGCAGCTGAAAAAAAATATTTTTTTGCAGACCTGTATAATCTATTATCGTTTCTGTGATGAAATTGAAGCACAGACCCTTAATACTGTTAATAAAACCAAACTCAAAAGGGCCTCTACCTGAAAGAAATCTCTATTTGCTAATAGATCTCCCCTAATCGAATATCCTTTATTATAAATAATTAAAAAAATTATACAAAATTAGCAAATTGTATTCAAAAGTATTTGCTTGGTATAATTTAATTTTGTGTAATGTATGTAATGCTACGTAAAGTATGAAGACCACTTTCATATGCTTTGAGTGTCACTTGAATTTAAACTCATTGAATTAAATATTGATCCTCGTCGTCATTTTTAGATTTCATGGGAACTGAACTATCCATACATTAGTGCTTTCTCTTCGATTTAATTTAGAAAGCTCGGTACCCGCAAAATCAACCGGCTAAAAGGTTCTCGTGAGCTCAAATAAAAGAGCGGGGATCGACTCACTTTTTGTAATCGATTTTGCCAGCAATATAACATGTATTATTCCATCAAATCCAAAGTTTCCAGACGTGTACTCTGAATGTAAAGTGCTCTATCACTTTTTTAATTAATTTTGTTTTTATTAAGCATGATTTGAGTGACTTTTTGTACGAGGAGTTCTGCGAATATTTCGGGAAACGATGTTAAAAAATACATAACGAAATTTAATGTCACTCAATTAAAGTCCACTATAATAAGACAAATATACAAGAAAGGTAATAAAAACTACTTTAAAAGTTACAGGCTATTGCTATTATATCCAACATTTCTAAGATACTTGAAAAACTTATGTATTCGAGGATGCAAAATTACAATGGCAAGCATCAGCTATTAAATTATAAACAGAATGGATATATTAATGGCAGGTCTACATTGAGAGCAACATAGCAACTGCTCGAAGAAGTAATTATCGGTTTAAATAATAAGGAAGAGACTACATATTTGTTTATGGACTTGCCAAGGGCATTCGACAGTGTTCATCACTGTATCTTTTTAAGGAAGTTGGAAGTCATCGATTTCCGTGGTATAGCACAAAAATGGAATCGTATTTAGAAAATAGACTCGGGGAATCGACACGATCAACGTGGCGTTATGTGAAGCGCGGTGTGCCATATGAGCTTACTTTGGGACCATTGTTCTTTCTACTTTATGTCAATGATTTCCCACGTGTTATAAATAGCTTACTAATACTGTACGCAGATGACACATCTGCTATTGTCCGCGCTGAGGGTAGGTATCAGCCTATGGACATATAGGAGTTGAGCATGGAAGTTCTGGATGGGTGGTTTACACGGCACCATCTAAAACTAAATGCAGATAAAACGCCTTTGTTAAATTTTAATAATCTAATGGGGAGGCTAGAGTATCGTCCTGGGAAATAAACACAGTGTCGACGAGATCATGTTGAAACTGGATGGTGGATTGACGTGACGTTCGCACATCGACGAAATGCATGCTCCAAAAATGTCTCGATTTTGTTATGCCATGAACATAATAACGAGTAGCGTAAGTGTTGGGTGCGCTATTAGGGCTGACTATGCATACCGAATAAAAGGCATTTTCTATAAGAACATTTTTGACAGTACGTATCAATCTTCTGATCCACATAGTTTTTAAATTAATATCACATGCATACTTTGTTATATATTTCGGGACTCCAGTAGTCCGCATATCCTTGGGTTGTCCTTAAGCGATGGTATGGTATTTTTAAAACGTCTTTGTTTCGAGTCTGGTACTCGTGCTCATCACCACATCGCGAGAACTTTTCCCACATTTTCGTGCACGTATCCTGCCACACTTAAGATATATACTAACAGTATAGTAAGTGTTCCTTCAGAAACATAAGACTGTCTACACGTTTCGTCCGATTTCAGATTGCACAATATACGAATTCAGCATTTGTGGAGTAGAAACACGCGTCCTGCCTCTGTTGACATGCCCCAAAACTGAATGTCGTATGTACCCACACTGTGGAAATTTGCAAAGTTCGTCATACATGTAGCATGGTAATTTGCTAGTCCTAATTCTTCTAATTGTGTATAGCGCTGTATTAAAGCGATATATTGATTATTAAGTATGAACTTAAGTAATTAAGAAAAAAAAGGAGGAGGATAAAAGCATGTTAAAAAAATACTAAAGTGCATAGACAAACGGTACAAATCAAAGTAATTAGAATTGGTGCACCTGATGGACTAGGTTGGGTGGCCTTTAGCTGCATCTGCCAGGTATGTAATGATCTCGACTTCTAAATCCCCTAATCAATGTGTGTATCAAAAGTGACTGGAAGCAACTAAATTGCAAATTCTCACTAACACAATAAACTAAACTTTTGTTGGTTTCATCAAATCTTGTTAAAACATTGTATACGTAGCACACGAGGCGAGTTACACAGGTAGCGCCTTACTTGTGTAGCGAGAACACCTTAATTGATTGTTCTAGACGCCTTCCTTACTTACTTTCAAGATCGCATGACGGGATTCCCCCAATAGCATTGCTCGGAGAATACTCAGCAATAAGTTGACAATAAACGTAACTGAATGGCGAGGTAGAATACACAGAAACGCAATACTGAGGGGAAGTACTTGATTTTGAATATAACGAAATTGTGCGAACTTATGAAAAATTGTACAATAGAAAAACAAAACACTTTTCGAGTGTAGTAACATACTTTATTAGTTTACAAAGTATTTGCCTTTGATATCAATAGATTTTTGGATATGCCCGAAGTATTCCTTCCACTCCGAAGCTGATATTTTGAAAACCAATATTAGGAATCTTTCAACAGTTGGAAATCGCTTATCGTTCATTTTGTTTTAGATGTTTGGGAACAAATATAACTATCAAAATTAGAAATAAAGCTAATCAGGACAATAAAGCATTAATTTAATACTTCTATTGGCTAAGAAATCAACTATTTGATGTGCTGAATGAGAGCTGGAATTGTCATAGTGAAGAACAATTAACCGGATTTTAAATGTTTCTTCTTATTTCATCGATAACTTCCTGCAAGTGAATTGTGGTATACCAATTAGCGTTCGCTCTATATGTCTATTAAAATCGAAGGAACAAGCCATTTGCTTAGCATCATTGCGTGAACGAATAACTTTCGTAGGCTTTGATTCGCTTCGAAAGACCCAAACAGTGCATTGTTGTTTACTTTTAGTATCAAGTTTTATCGCCAATGATGTTAAAGACTAAATTTGAACGACCTCAAAAGCTTAAAAAGATTATAGCCTTACCATAATTAATACTCACGTTGTCATCCTCAGTAGGTAACATTAACAAACACAGTGTTGAACATGAGGCACAGTAAAGCTAACACAAAGAATTGCGAAACACTTTACAAGGTGTCCACGTATACACTAAGTTTTAAGAAACTAAAATTAGGTCAATTTATGAAATGACACGAATGTATTTTTTCCTCACAAGCAGGTACCCGGAACTGGACCTTTGTCGATGCTGTATGTGTTATTTTTGTTTTTAATAATATGAATACTTTCTTTATGTCCAGCTCCCTAGGATTGCTTATATTTTTAATAAGTTTTAAACAATCTACCGTGATGTTATGATCGGCTTCTAACGCATGAAGGGTAACATTTTTTCGGTCTATGTCAATGTATTTCAATGTACAATTGTGGAAATTAATTTCGTATATAGCCGATTTCTCGTTCATATGTAAATTATCCTTTGCATTACCCTGAAGAGATTTTATTGACTTTTCAAACCGAAAAGCAACTTGGATACCCCGTTCTTTAACAACCCTATTTAGGTTTGCATGGGATTGAGTGATTGTAAAGCTTCCATGCGTCTAAATAATCATGCAAAATTGTGTATATTGCTTTTGTGCCACTGCTCAATTATGCTTCAATCTCACAATATATGGAACGTTGATCTGATTCAGGTATTTCACGCACAGTTTCAATATTAGCGACAACAGATGTCGAATGCATCGACATTAACAAATACATAGTTATCCGAAAATAGTTCTAATACGAGGTGCATTCAAGTTCTAAGGCCTCCGATTTTTTTTCTCCAGACTGGAAAGAGATGGAAGCATGTGCATTGTTTTAAAATGAGCGTGCGTTCGTTGTCAATACGTCACAGAGATGGCAGCACTGTACGACAGATGGAATTGTAGCGGCAGCGTCGAGAATGAGAACTGTTTTAGATACTTAAAATGGCTACGTTTTCCTTACTTGAACAGCGTGCAATCATTCGTTTTCTGAATTTGTGTGGTGTGACACCAATTGAAATTCATCAACAGTTGAAGGAGACATGTGGTGATGGAGTTATGGATGTGTCGAAAGTGCGTTCGTGGGTGCGACAGTTTAATGAAGGCAGAACATTGTGTGACAACAAACCGAAACAACCTCGGGCTCGCACAAGCCGGTCTGACGACATGATCGAGAAAGTGGAGAGACTTGTTTTGGGGGATCGCCGAATGACACACAATCCTGCATGACGACCTGAAAATGCGAAAAGTGTTCTCCAGGTGGGTGCCACGAATGCTGACGGACGACCACAAGGCTGCTCGTGTGGCATGTTGCCAAGCAATGTTGACGCGCAACCAAGGCATGAATGGGACTTTCTTTTCGTCGATTGTGACAATGGATGAGACGTGGATGCCATTTTTCAATCCAGAAACAAAGCGCCAGTCAGCTCAATGGAAGCACACAGATTCACCACCACCAAAAAAATTTCGGGTAACCGCCAGTGCTGAAAAAATGATGGTGTCCATGTTCTGAGACAGTGAGGGTGTAATCTTTACCCATTGTGTTCCAAAGGGCACTACGGTGACAGGTGCGTCCTACGAAAATATTTTGAAGAACAAGTTCCTTCCTGCACTGCAACAAAAACGTCCGGGAAAGGCTGCGCGTGTGCTGTTTCACCAAGACAACGCACCCGCACATCGGGCTAACGTTACGCAACAGTTTCTTCGTGAAAACAACTTTGAAGTGATTTCTCATGCTCCCTACTCACCTGGCCTGGCTCCTAGTGACTTTTGGCTGTTTCCAACAATGAAAAACACTGTCCGTGGCCGCACATTCACCAGCCGTGCTGCTATTGCTTCAGCGATTTTCCAGTGGTCGAAACAGACTCCTAAAGAAGCCTTCGCCGCGGCCATGGAATCATGGCGCCGACGTTGTGAAAAATGTGTACGTCTGCAGGGAGATTACGTCGAGAAGTAACACCAGTTTCATAGTTTTCGGGTGAGTAGTTAGTTAGAAAAAAAATCGGAGGCCTTAGAACTTGAATGCACCTCGTATTTCCTATAGTAATTGTATGTTCAATTTTTACAATAAACAATTAGTACAGTGTTTCATACTTTTTTGCGTTATTCATTGTATAATATATGACTAGACAACCCATAATGCTTGCCAGTGATGACATTTCTTATATTGGTACCCGTCAGAAATTGACTCAAAATGTCACAGTTTGACGAAATTTTGCTTTATTCGTTGTATAATCTAAAGAATACAACTCTTGGTATTGTAATTATCTACAATCGCCGGATTGATATTAAACAGAATTAATATTTGGCAACATAACTCCTGTCAATCCGGCGACTATCGATAATCACAATACCACTCGTTATATTATACCGTTTGTCCCTTATTGATATGTTAATATTTAAGGGTGTGAATCTACATGAAGAATAAATGATAGTTTCCTCTATAAACTATGGTCCAAAAATATGCCGTTGAAGTTTTAGGATAAAAATGGAATTTAATTAATATTTTCGAAACCGCTTGAGATATTTCAGTTAAATTTAATACGTGGAACCTGCTAATAAAGGTGCATATTTTTCAAAAAAAATAGCTGTAACAATGGCATGCGTACGAGCACATACTTTTATATTTTTGAAGAAAAAATATTTTTTTCCAAAATATAAATTATTTTTGAATTCCCCGTTCAATTCAATTTGAAACATAAGAGCTCTCTTGAGTTGTTTTCCTGTAATACGCCCTGTAATAATAAAAATCGTTGAATTGTCCGAACAAATAAATTTAAGTATTGACGAATACAATTTCGCAATAAATCTAGTTGCCTTGGAATATATCACTTGCTTCTTACATCTGACATTTGTTAGTACGTCTCTGTCATTCAAATCTGTTTGATGTGAATTATCTTTTTAATTTTTTATTATGCTTTATTCAAATGTAGAAATGGTGGAAATGCATTACGTGTATGGCCTCGCTGATGGTAATGGTGAGTTAGCCAGACGCATTTATCACCAGAGATACCCCAATCGTGCTTTGCCAGATTGTCGAACCTTTCCTAATATTCATTGTCGTCTTGTTGAAACTAGTAGTGTCCGATGTGGTATATTTAAAAGTAGACTTCTTAGTGTGAGAATACTAATATTGAGGAAGCAAATTATTGGTAACCACTTTATTGGCTCATTATTTTTGCCAGGACGACTTGATGGACAATCATACCTTAATTTCCTCAACAACTACCGTTGCTGCTTGAGATGTTCCGCTAGCAATAAGAAACTGTATGTAGCACATGCACGATGGTGCATCAGCACATTTCAACGTAGTGATTCGCAATTATTTACAAACTGTTTTTCCAAATCGTTGGATTGGCCGCGGCGGGCCTCAAGGCGACATCTTAAAACGCTAGTGTACAAAAGTTTCATTATTAGTTATTAGTTATTTATTATTAGTTAGTTATTATATAAGTAGATTAATTAAGAGAAAGAATAGTTGCAGCATTCGATAGAATAAAAGATACTCTGGGGATATTTGAACGAGTGCGTAATTCCATTAAAGGGAGGGTGGAAGCATGCATATTAAGTGAAGGGGGCACCTTCAACAATTTTTGTAATAATCGTCTCTTGTTAGTTGTAATGTTATGATAATATTGTATGTTGTCGGGTGTTTGCATTTTCGTCACCAAGAGTGAAAAAGTGATAATCGGACATGCATTTTCGTCACCGTCCTGAAAAGCAGACATTACTTACACATGCATTTTCGTCACCGACCATTTTCTTATCTTATTAAGTAGGTACTTAGCAATTGAAAATGAAACGATACAATTTATATAAAACAAGGTTGTTTATTCAAATATATATACATAGGTATAGCAAACGCCAATTAAGTTGGCGCGAGGAGGGGTAAGTTCGCGCAGGATTAGAAGTAGTGGGGAGATCTGTATTTGGTTTTACATCAAATGTCAGATAATTCTAACCTCTGAGCGTGTATCACTTTATGATCCTCTAGCAAAGACATTATGTTCCGTCAAACGTCAATGACAAATGTATTCTAATTACTTGAGTAGTGGGGGTGGACGTTTTTAAAAATGACTTCTGCGCACCCCCTCCTCGCGCCAACTTAATTGGCGTTTGCTATACAGAGCTATATAAAAAATATGTAAAACATCATTTTATGTAAAATAACAATGATATGAGAGACATTTAACTAGATGTAACCTTCTTATTTAATTGTTTTGGTATTGTGTAAGCATAGATTCAATAAATTGCTGCCTTTTTTTAACTTTACGATTGTGAATTTTTGTAGGCATATGCAAACTTTGTATTTTAATATAGGTATCTATTTGAAATTCCTTCAATTTTTCTATAAAAACAAATAAATTTGGATGATCCTTGTATAACGACTCGTTAAAATGTTTATGGAAGGATTCACACGCATTTGTTGTTCGAGTTAAGGTAGCTGAATGCTCTGCTCAGATTGAAGGCGGAAAAAGTGATTCGTCAGAGATATACGTATCAACCAAATAATCAGCATATTTAACTAGTCGGTCGTCTTGTGGCATATTTGGTATTAAATCAAAGGCAAAGCATTCACCTACCTCTTCTGGACGTAGGTACATAAGCGAAAAAATTTGTTTCAACCAGCATCCAATTGCGCTTGAGTCGACTTTGTATTCAGTTATCAACCCATAGCTTTGAATTTTACGATACCAAGATTGCGCTAAATGGAATCGGCATTCAATTATTCTGACGTTAGACCAAACATCTGTTAAGGCAAGGTGTATCGCTTTTTCAAAATCGACCACTATTTCTGTTATATTTAGTTCTATATTTTTCTTTGTGCATGCACTTATAATTAATCTAAACAATTGCCTATAAGTAGTAGCAGTCTTATCAGGCAGTAAACAAAACAGAATGGGTATGTAGTGACCATTTGCATACCCGTGAATGGTAAAAAACTGACAAAAGTACTTTGTGCAATAGTCAAACGTTCCATCGAGATAAATTCGTGAGACTGTGCCAAGTGTGCGTACATTTGTGTCACACGAAAAAATTACAATATTGTCCCTTTCACTGTTCACAAAAATAAAATTCCTCGTAACCTCGTAATAGCCCGTTGCTTAAAGGAGTAATCCGTAATTAAGCACTTTGGTGACGAAAATGCATGTGTCATAAATGCCCCAACTATTGCGCACAGTTTATCTACCTGGTCGGTGACGAAAATGCATGTACCCATGTTGTCAGTCAGTTGTTGTTCATTACACGCTAATACCATGGCTAATACCCGCAATGTGCTTAATTGTTCCTATTAAATTACTCGAAAATGATGCATTACAGGAAAACAACGCAAGAGAGCTCTTATGTTTCAAATAGAACGGGGAATTAAAAAATAATTTATATTTTGGGAAAAAACATTTTCAACACCCTGTATTTTCGTAACGGAACATTTTTGGATCATAGTTTATAAAGCAAACTATCATTTATTTTTCACGTAGATTCACACCCTTAAATATTCGCATATTATATGGAAATATCAACATTTACTATTTTTACTAGAAACTATTAAACGTATCTTTTAACCTATGTTTAGGAATTCCGTAGATTCTTTTTGCATGTTAATGAACTTGAATTACAGCTGTTTTTCGGTAAATATAGAATAAATAAAGATATGGACAGAAAAATTTGAAAATTTTTGATAAATTACAAATAAATATCTTTTTTTATTTCCAGTTAGACATTTATACGTAGTCTTCAGATTCGCATAGCTTGGTCGCTATTCAGCGGTAACTCTGCATAGGCCTCGGTTTTCTAGACTTTTTTATGTGTAGTCTATTTGGTCTCATGACGTGCTGACGTACACCTGCTAACGTCATCGAATGACTCACATCACAATACGAATTATATATGGTATAAAATATTTAACGCATTTTAATATTTAAAATTTGATACATTTGTAAATAATACAATTTAATAGAATTAAAAGAATTCCTAATATACGCGAAGTGAAAATAAGTATTCCATTGAAGATCCTGTGAAATCACCCTTGTATATACTCTGGATCATTATAGAGTTATAAGTAATTGTTTCTAACAGAATTCACAGGACTTCTACGTGCGAATCTCTTCAATCAATTTATGTATTATAAATATTTGTTGTTAGTATAATCAATGAAAATTAAATCGTCCGCATCGGATACAACCAAACAGCTCGATAATATTTCCCTACCACCCCCATACATATTTTACATTAACTTGTAAATGGTTAGGTTCTAGTTCGATATTGACTTTTCATATCGCTAAAGTACGCCCAGTCGACCGAAAAATATTAAATTTGCTTTTGTAAGAAAATACCACATTTCCGGAAGTTTATATTTTTGTTCAAATACGTTTTAGAGAGTTCGAGATTTTTCTTTTGATTCGTTTTGTTGATAAATGGTTTTCTCCCAGCGGCTATTGAACGATAAACAGTACATTGAAAACTCTGCTCGTTAATTGTTTTTAAATACGCAGTTGTACCGCACGTTTATTTATTTTAGTTGTAAGTTGTAAGTCTTATTAAATTAAAGAGTTTTCGAGGACGATTTCTTTGTAGTTTTTACGATAGTTTTTTGTATTATCTACCTATCGTCCATGTCACCCTAACTTCGAAGAATTGGGTCTTATGGAGTATAACTCTCTCTTATTAGCATCCAGCGATTCGTATATAACTATTTTTTTTTGACACTAGTTATGTTTCCAAGTTATTTGGCGAGTTTTGTGTAAAGGGAATATTTTTATTTCGCGTTGTATTTATTTAAGTCACTTGAAAATTTCGGTCTGTCATCTGTTGTGTATATTGCGTTTTGTTTGAGTTTTTTCTATTTCCAAACTAAAATAAGGTATATTTCTAACATATTGCTGTGTACTTTGATTTTCAAAATGGGCGCCAGTTATTAAATATGAATTGTCAATTATTAAATATGAATCATCATATACACATATTTTTTTATTTAGATTCTTAAAATTGTTCACAGCGTTTTTATTTTACAAAAGGGTTCCATGCAACTAGGCCTAGAATCAAATGTAATAAGGAGAGAAATAATACGATTGCATGTTAAATTTTATACATTTATGATTCACACTTTGTCAAATTATACATTAATCCTTATATGTGTTAAATGTCATCAATTATTAATAAAACATAGTATGTAAATCTTATATCTAGTCAGAGAATATTGACAATTATATATATATATATATATATATATATATATATATATATATAGAAATAAATAAAACTTTGAAGATCTTGTTAGATTCCAATATTAATCTTCCAAAATACAGCTGTGTATGTATTACTTTCGACCAGTGAGTTTTATACCATACAAGATGCTAAAACATGACAGTGTTTTCATTTAAAATAGATAAATTGTAAAGGTTATGGATTTAGTAGTATAATACAGTGATAATATTTTAAGAGCGAAATGTGTTATTTCATATTCATGTGACGAGACCTTATCCTATCACATAAAATAGTCAACATCACACAAATTATATAATTCAATATTTCAAATATCTAATGAGTTTTTAATTGCGTGTTCAAAAACCAGATATCCTTAAAAGTTCGTGAGACCTTACTCTACTTACAATTTAAGAGATATCTGTGTTATGTCTTTTATTTTAAAACAGAAATTAAAATTATTCCCGAACAATCAAATACCCATGCAAAGAAATGATCTTATAAATTTATTTTAATGAACTTCAAAGTCTTGTATGTCTTTATTACATTACTGACCTGTCGAATTTATTATTATATTAAACAAAGTAAAGTAATAATTTTCTATTTTAAACTAAAAATATAAAAATTCTAATTATGAATTAAATTCAATATCATTTACAAAGCAAAATTTTATTTGTGACCATCACTTTAAGACGATATTTCGGTAAGTGTCCTCTTCTTGAGAAATTTTCTATATGTACCACCTGTGACGTCAATCCTTTTTCTAATACATTTATAAGTTATAATATACTCTTCTAGATGATATTCCATATTTAAAAACTTTTGTTCTTATATTGGTTTACTTTTCTTAATATTTCTTTCTAACAGCGTTTAATGTTTTAAATGTGTTTTTGTCAATTTTAAAGTGTTTCTCCGTTTTTCTCAAGCCTGCATGATATCTGCTTCTTTTATTTATTCTGTCCTTATCTAACGTCCGATGCTACGTCTTCTTACTCACTTCTACTCACGCCTCCATATTATAGATCCACACGTCATATCTTTCTTCTGTTATCGATTGACTGACTATCCTTTCTTATCTTCCGACTGACTAAACGAATGTATTTATTTCTAATGGATGAACAAATATTATATTAGACTCTGTTTTGTGTATTATAAAACGCTTTGAATTGTTTTCACTGATATTGATATTCTATACAGATTAATATACACCATTTTAAAGCGAATGGAATGTTTGTTCTTGTAGATAAGTATTATAATTATAAAATGATAATTCTAAAATGCACATTCTATCATGTATAGTTTATTACAACGCTGTTATTGTCCATTTAGGTTATTGTGATTTGTGATGCAAGTCAAATAATATATATATATATATATATATATATATATATATATATATATATATATGTATATATATATATATATATATATATATATATATATATATATATTTGATACTTTAATGGAGGTTTGAAATTTCACGTGCATTGGAACAGTTACAATAAATAACGTTTATGTATTTAAGAAATTTGCAAAATTCAAGCATTGATGATTGATATATGAAATTTACTATTCCTAAAATATCCTTTTATAAATTGGTGGGTATAGTATGATTTAAATTTTAGGTTATTAACATTTATAAACTAGAACGTAAAAGAGATATAATAATCTACATGACTTTTAACATACAATATAAATTTACCAAATATACACACATGTGTTTTTCTTAACACGACCTGTATTGTTGTATATTAAAACTTTCTACAGAAAATAACAAGAAACTCTACAGAAAATAAACATTAGATTTGTTATATCGATGCTACTATAGGGTGTATTCAAAATTTACGCGTTTTAAATTTTTCATTGCTGTTTTCAGCTTGATTTTATTTATAAATTTATCTCGCTTAGAAAAGAACACAGCAATATGTTCCGGTAAGATATCTTATCATCGTCAAAGATACAAGATGACTAAACAAATGTGAACATAGGCAACTATATATACCTAAGTACTAGTTATATTGTAACATGTTTTTTATAACTGTTCAGGCATATCGTAATAATATATATATATATATATATATATATATGTGTGTGTGTGTATGTGTGTGTGTGTGTGTGTGTGTGTGTGTGTGTGTGTGTGTGTGTGTGTGTGTGTGTGTGTGTGTGTGTGTGTGTGTGTGTGTATGTAATAATAATGTTATTAAAACATTTATTGATTTTAAATTCAATCTATTTTCAAGTACCAGACGTATAAGTTTTGCTTTCACATAAATTTAATAACTTTGACAACTATGAGAATTTAGGAGAAGTCATATTGTTTTATTACTCCGATGAAGCTTGCATTATTGACCGAAAATTCAATGATTGCCCTAAAGAATTAAACCGACTGGGTGTTTACATCTTTACCCATTAATCCTCAGTTTATTACGGAAGACAAAGGGAGCAGTGCCATTATTCCACGTTTTAGTGCTGTTCGAGATTCCGATATTATTGTAAGACTTGTTTTAAGTGATTGTTCCCAAATTATTGCGCTCATAAAACTTTTACCAAACTGCAATGACTTCTTCAATTTTGAAATAAAATAAAAGTTAAAAAATGTTTAACGTAAATTATTTGCACACAAAATTCGATTATCATAAACGACTGGGTGCATATCAAATTACAATGCGAAGAATAAAAATCTTTTAGCTAAACAAGAAGAGGAACTACGAAAACTCTAAAGCTCTAATAAGAATAATGCTTCTAAGTTACTTATAACAAAGTATTTCTTTTTATTAAATGAAGAACATTTTGAATACGAGGGGAGTATTTTATATTATCTACCTAGCTTTGAAAACAATATCCTGGCGTGACAATTTACTTACGTCAACTTTGCTATATGCCCCAACGAGCACTAGTCTTGCGCCTACTTACGTAATACCTACTGCTTATGACTTACCCAATTTGCCTCAATACATGATTGCCCCGGAGATCATTCGACTAAAGACCAGCTCAGTTTAGAGGCGAGTGGAGGGGAGTTCTTATATCATAACGGTGCCACAATGTTTTAGCCGTAACAGAGAACACAGACTCTGTCGATAGTAAATTGAATAACTCTAGGTAACTACGTGTGTCGTTGCTATACCAAATAAAACATTTAAAATTTAGTAACCGATTGACTAAGAAATTAAAAGAAGCTATCTTCTGTTGAAAACTATGATTTGAATCCGCGATGATGAATCTATTGACGTTAGTTTCTTTCCGGAAAATATCGATTTCTATTTTATGTTTATTTCTAATTACTAAGGTATCCAAAAATGGTATCCTATCATTGTTTTCCTTTTCCACCATGAATTTAATAGTCGGAAATTTCAAATTTAACTGATTAACGAACAGATCTAATTCGCATTTCCGTGTATCAATAATCACGAGAATGTCATCTACATATCTGATCCAGACTCTTGGGAAATATTTTGCGTTATTTTTAAATTCTACTTCAAATTGACTCATGAATAAATTAGCTATGAAAGGAGATAGGCAGTTATCCATTGGTGTGCCTTGTTTCTGTTCATAAAACCTTTTTCCTACTTGGAAACAATTTTGCGTCATGCACAGAGTTGTCAATCTCATGTGTTCTTTTATTTTTGAAGGTTCAATGTTATTCTTATGGAGCAAGTCTTCCAAATATTTCATAGTCTCTGGAATAGGTACCGAAGGAAATAATGACGTTACATCGAATGAAACTAAAATTTCCCCGGCTTCCAGTTCACAATCATTAAGTAATTGAACAAATTCTAAGGAATTAGTAACTGGCAAACTTTTTGGTTTCACGGGTAAATTTTTAAATTCATTCACTAACCATTTTGAAATCAAATAAGTCGGTGAGTTGATACCTAAAACGATAGGTCTCATCGAGTTACCTGGTTTATGTATCTTTGGCAAACAATATATTCTGGCTACTAAGGGATTACTAACATTTGATTTATACTTTTGGGTAGAGGTTATTAAAATTGGCCATTTCTTTAATGACACTTTGATTAGTGGGTTCACCTACTGATGATGACAACTTAGTTGTCGAAACACGTATTTAGGATATGATTTGTAATTGTAGTAAGGGGTTATATACCTTTTTTAAGTTTTTACTTAATCACAGTCTCCAAAGAAAGACTTTTACTGTGATTGAGAAAATCTACGAAAACTTTCACGTGTTAGTTCCAATTTTTTACTGAAATTAAATTTTCAAGTCACTGTAAACAGTACAAATACACATGAAAGAAAATAAGCTCTGAAAAATATTAATATAATTAAATAAAAGTTATATATCCGAAATGGTGGAGATTGGAGACCTGAAACAGAAATTTTCTAACTAAAAAAATAAAATAAGAATTCTAAATACGTATCTCGCCAACTAAGTTGCCATCTTCAGTAGAACGATCTGAAAAATAAAGATAGTGCTGTACTGAAGATGGCAATTTAGTTGCCAAAATACGTATTTAGAGTTTTTAATTTATATTGTGGTTAGTGACTTTTCTTGTTTCTGTCTGTTCAAGCTATATATACAGGTGTGGACGAATAAGTGTTTAAAAACAAAAAAAATTGTTAGTTATTTCGAGAATTCATAGCTTGGTGAATGTAATTAAAATAATATCTGTATCGAATAATACAGAGTTTGCCTCTGTATGATGTTGCGATCGAACATGTGCTTTGCTGTGTATGCTTGAACAAGTAATTGTAATGAGAGATGTTACCTCAGAAAAGGTTGGAGACAAAGGGATAGTTTTGTGTAAGGAAGAACTCGTTGTTGAAAAGGGTCGGTTATGATCTACTTTAAGAATAACCAAACATATTGCAAATAATCATGTCTAAGGAATTAATTAAAGACACAAGTTAGAGTGTTGTGATGTCAATGAAATTAATATTATGAAAATATTCCTGGCGAAAAATACTTCAAAATGATACCTCACGTGATATGATTTAGATAAAGTTTACAATACTGATTTAAATATGGCTATAAAATTATGTTAATATTTATACGGGCTATAGCTCAATAATAAATAAAAATATTAATTAGGAAATAATTAGAACAGAAGTTGAAAATAATTAATTAATAACTAAATTGAACTGATATAAAAGAAATTCGAAGGAAAGTTTCAGAATATCGAATATGTACTTGAGTTGACGGTTCGAGCGCAGCTAGATCAGCTCTCGGAGGATTGGTCGATACCAGTGCGATACAAAAGAAAGGTTTTCTCTTGAAAATACGACCCAAATATATAGCACAAAATGGCTAAGAAGTTTTTAATATTTTAAATTCAATACATTTTTAAATAATATAATTTAAAAATGGAAAAATTATTAATATATTAAATGTAAGAGTATGATGGATAGGTCATGACGTCTAGCAATGCTAATGTTCCCAATTCTGAATACATAAATAGCTACTCTTGTATAGTACCACTGATTTATTAAAGAGAGTTTGAAAAAGTATGTAGTTGTCGGTGAAGCACTTATACTTTGTAACTTCGACAATAGAAATGGGTGGTCGATTGTATTTGAGGTCTTACTGAAATCAGTATAGATAACATCTACTTGTAGTAAGTATCTTTACATTCCTGTTTCATCTTTATGCTGATGGAAAAAGACTTCAATCTCTGTCTGATTCACAACAATTTTTAATATTAGCAATTGATACCATGCAAATATTTAATAAATATAGTAAGCTCAACAATGAAGAAAAGTTACTTGTATACGAACATGAGATTAGGAAAAACGGAGATCAAATGCTTGCACAAACTCAATGAAGTAATTCTAAATAATCGTTACAACGGAACTAAGGATGAAATTCTTTAAGCGCTATGTCAAAAGTAATATGTTAGAAGGCTTCTGGATCTAAATCTAATGAATTAAGAATGTGTACGACATAAATATTGGAGTTGTCAAAGAAAACCATGGAGAAGAGAAAAGTAAACGTATAATTCGCAGATGGCTACGATGTCTTCAGATAGAGGATTAGATTAGATAAGTGCTATGAAATTAAGAAAAAAAAACAGAGAAAAGTGTGGATAAGGCTTATTTTTCTGTGACAACAAAAGAGATTGACATTTAAAAATAAAATGCGTAAGGATTAAATTAGGCACGAAGTTACTGTGAGGAATGTATTATGTACTTAATGTTATATATGTATATTTGTACTTAATATCTATTTGGCTTCGAAATTATTGTAAAATATTTGTCTTTCTGCGTTCGTTTAAATAAAACTAACGGTAATTAGAACATACTATCTTAATAAAAGAATACGCTAAATAACACTTAAAACTATTAAAAATAATAATAATATTTATTTCAGTATTTATTTCACGTTTATATCACAATATTAACCCGACGCCGATTACTCAATTAATGCCAGTCTCCCTCCATTTCGAGTTCTTATAGAGGTCTATAGACTATTCGAGAGCCTTCCAGTAGCTAATTTCTAGGAGGCCCGGGAAACTTGATGACATATTCGGCGCGTGATACTGCTCGCCTGACGTATCATCGGATGACACATCACATTATTATTATTATTTTTATTGATAAATGAACCATGAAATTTTACAATCTGTTTTACAAATAATTAGTAAAACGTTTGATAATAAATGTCTTAAGAGGAGGTAGCTCAATGGCTTGCTCATATAAATGATTAGTTTATCAAGTGAAATTAGTTAATACGTTTTAATTTGTGTTTGGTAGATCCAAAGGATCATATCTTCTTAATCTTTTCACACAGGAACAATTAAGCAATTCTTTGGTAAGCGTATTAGTGTGATTCTGAAGACGAATTCCATGTTTGGCACCAGAGTTCGTAATAACATCATTGATAGTTCAATTTAAGATCACTTTGTATCACTATATTTGGTACGAATTAAGGCGCATTCACAATAGAACGTATTTTGACTGAAATCGTTTCAGTATTGCTATATTTGATTCACTTACCGGACCCCATATTTGAACGCCGTACGCCCAAATTGGTTTTAGAAGTGCTTTGTACAAAACTTTATTTTCGAGGGACAGCTGAGACTTACGTCCAATTAGCCGTTTGGTTAGGATATACGTTTTATAATTAAGTCGTCTGTCCAAGCGCATTTCTAGATATTTTACCACTTCTTTTTGTGGGAGAGTACAGTTATTTAATTTAATTGTTGGGGAAGTATCGGGCTTTTAATGTAAAACTAACGTGTATTGATTTTCTTTCAATCATTTTTATACGCCATCATCAGCACCAGTTTTGAGTAATACGGGACCGATTTGTAAAGAAATTCCATTAGGTTATTTAAAAAACACCAATACATGAAGAGCTCTTTATTATACAGGCTGTCCTTGAAATAAGGAGACAACGTATGATAAATGGAAAGATGTAATTAAACTCATGTTCAAAATTAAAGCAACATTCAATAGTTCCTGATATATTTTCTATAATTATTATGTTTTATAAAAATTTTTGATTTTATCTGAACATAATCTTAATAGCTTTATCTCGCTGCAAAGTAATTCTGATATTTCTGGTGAAAAAAACCGAAAGGTAATGTCAAGTTTCATTAAATAGATTTTCTTGAATCGACGAATTTACATTTAAACATCATTAAATTTTAATTACAAGTTTGTTCATCTTTTTGCGTGAATATAATTTAAGTTAGTAGTTTTTAAATTCAAAATTATGAACCGACCACATCATTTAACCCAATGACGAATGTGTAAGAGCTTCAACTTTGTTAGGAGAAGGAAGTATAATGCGTTGTGCAGCTAATTTGCTGGAATCTAGGAAAACCATGCCGCACTCGAGAAGACGGTCAAGGTAGCAAAGGAGTCATAAGTGCGAGAGGTGATTTTGGCAACTTCAAGCTTCCTGAAATAGGCGAATAGCAAGCATAGAACTCAGAAACCACCTTGAAGCGGTAAGAAATGTTTCTGCTTTAACTGCAAGAAGAAGGTTGAGGGAAGTAAGATTGAATAGTAGGGGGCCTGTAGTTAGACCATTACTTACCACAGCACGCATAGTACAACGTTTGAGAGTTGACAGAAATCATGCAGATTGAACAGTTGGAAAGATTGGAAGTGAGCTCTGTTTCCAGACAAGAGTAAGTTTAGAATCACCAGATGGTAAAAGAGTATGGCTTTTTGCTTAGATGCCTGCACAAAGTTAATCTCTATTCGCCAAAAGTCAATGAATGCTGAATACTACCTCAAGAACATTATAATGCCTTTTACATCAGTTATTGGGAACAATTTCATTTTCATGCAAGATAATGCGAGGCCCCATGTCGCTAGACAAGTTTTGGATTACTTACAAGAGGTTAATATCCAAGTCATGTACTGGTCTCCACGAAGTTCAGATTTAAATCCAATAGAGTACGCATTGAATACTCTAAAAACATCAGTACGGCGCCCCATTTACTACCTCCTATTAATCTCCAGGAATTATAACAAACCGTTCGTGGGATAATATTCGCCAAGAAGTAATGAAAAATTTGATATTGAGCTTACCACGGCGAATACAAGCAGTTAGAGGGAGCTAGAGCTATGGGAGGTATCACGCATTTTATCTCTTATTCTTTCGTTCCATTATTTTTTCCAAAATCATCGCTTTGTTTCCGAATTTGTAATTGAATGACATCTATAATTTTTTCCATAAATTTCCTTTAAAACAATTTATAATTATCTCTAGGTCAATTGTTTTTTGATGATGTTAAAAATTAATTCACCCATGAAACAATTTTGTAAAAATTATACCGAATTATTTGAGTGATGCTGTAATTTTGAACATTAGTTTATATATATATATATATATATATATATATATATATATTTCGTCGAATGTTTTCGCGGTCGTTTGTTGAAGCGTTGTTCTTCGGGATATTTCGCCGCGTTTGGATGATTTTGTCCTGAGAAGGACAACTTTCTTCCTGACGTTTCGGTGACATCACTTTCACCTTTTTCTAGAGGATCTTCTCGTTGCAATGGTAACTTCAAGAGTGCGTCGATTTCCTGTGCCGCTCGTATTATATGGTCCCGTCGTAGTGGGGACGCGTGTCTGACTCCTCGTGATTGGTCCGTCGGTTGTTCTGTCGCTTTCGACTATTGGTCGATCGGTTTGCGTTCGGTCCGAGTTAGTATGACTGGGCTGTGGCAAGTTATTCTCATTACGTCGCTTGTGTGTAATCTGCCTGTTGAGCAAGGCCGACTTCCATGTGTCAGGCAAACGCTGTCCGTCGTCACGTTTGTTCATACAGTTTTGCCGTTTCTCAATTTCTATAGCTTCTCTTATAATCCTGTATGTTAACCTCGTACTGCGTGCTATAGTTTTTGTACCGTCAAAGTCGATAGTGTGTCCTGTATGTAGCACATGCTTAGCTAGGGATGATGTTGATTCTTTTTTAGCTACCGCATTTCTGTGTTCTTCCCTCCGTACGCTGGTTTTACGGTTAGTATGCCCTATGTATGTTTGTTCGCATTCATAGCACGGTATTTCGTAGACCCCTTGGTTTTCTAGTTCTATCTTGTCCTTTGTATTAGGCAAAATGTCTTTTATTTTCCTGTCTGTCGTATAAATGGTGTCTATGTCGTGTCGGCGTAATATTCTACCTATTTTCTCAGCCGTACCTTTCACGTAAGGGAGAAATGCTGTCCGTGTAGATCTTTCTTTCTTTTTTGGTTGATTCTTGTTAATTCGTGTCGCTCTGTTAATGGTATGTTGTGAATATCAGTTCGCATGTAATATGTTTTTTATTGTTCCCATTTCTTCGTTTCGATGTTCTGCGTCTGACAAAGTTTGAGATCTGTGGATTAATGTTTTTACTACAGAGTTTAACTGTGCTGGGTGATGATGTGAAGATGCGTTGAGATATCTGTTCGTATGTGTAGGTTTTCTGTACACTGTGTATCCTAGCGAGCCATCCGGTTTTTTGATTATCATCAAGTCTAAGAACGATAGCCGATTTCTTTCCTCCATTTCGACAGTAAACTTTATTTTCGGATGTCTTGTGTTCAGATGTTGTAAAAACTCGCTTAGTTTCTCTCTTCCATGCGGCCAAATCACCAGGGTGTCGTCTACGTATCGCAGCCAGAGTTTTGGTTTGTCTGTAGCGTTTTCCAGTGCTCTTTGTTCGAAGTCTGCCATAAACAAATTCGCCAGTATAGGTGACAGCGGTGACCCCATCGGCGCTCCATCGGTTTGCTTAAAAAATTGTCCGTTGTATATAAAATACGTGTTTGACAGGCAGTGTTTCGTTAGTTCTATGTCGTAGTCGGAGAGTTGGTGTTTCTTTATTAGTAAATCTATTGCCTCATTAATGGGGATCTGTGTGAAGAGCGAAACTACATCGAAGCTCACCAACATGTCGTCTTGATCCATGGTGATATCCTTGAGTATTTCAGTTAGGTGAGTCGAGTTTTTAACATATGATGGTATTTCTTCGGCAAGGGGTTGTAGTTTTTGTGCTAAGAAGCGTGAAAGCGCTTGAGTTGGTGAGCTAACGGAACTTACTATCGGTCTCAGCGGCACATCCGGCTTGTGTATTTTTGGTAGGCCGTAGAATTTCGGACATCTTGACGATTTCTCTCTAGGAATCAGTCGTTTCTTAATACCTTCTTCGAGAGGTGCGTTCTTGATCTTGCTTTTTGTCGTCTTTTCTAAGTATGTGGTCGGATCGTTAGGTGTCGGTTTATACATCGAGTCTTCTAGAAGCGTTCGTATTTTTCGGTCATAGTCGCTCTTTTCCATTATTACTGTGGCGTTTCCCTTGTCAGCCGGCATTATGACAATATCTTTGTTTTTCTGCAGTCGTCGTAGGGCGTCTCTTTCTTCTTTCGATATATTTGGCTTTGGTGGTTTTGTCGTTCTTATTATTTGGCATATATCTTGTCTGACAATTTCTGCTGTTTCTCGGTCAAGGGATTCAATTGCCGCTTCGACGCCGCATATGATATTTTCTGTTGGTATGTTCTTAGGAGCAACCGCGAAATTGAAGCCTTTTTCAAGAATTCTATTTTCAGCTTCGTTAAGTTCGTATTTCGACAGGTTGTGAACCACTCGACGTTGTAGTGTTTTAGTTTCGTTGTCTGGTATATGTTTGCGTCGCAGATTTTCAATCTTCCGTTTTTGTTTCTTGGTTTTCGTAATTTCCTCTGTCTCAGCTCTGTAGTAAGATAAGAGTTCGATTATCATAAATTTTTTCTTCGACATCACCTACAAGTTCGTTCGTCACAACAATTGGTCTTCTACTCCATTCTTTATCATGTATCTTTAGATCGTCCTTCTTGAAAGATACGATACCATCTGCTAACCATACTGTCACTCATGACTTTTTTACCATAAACAGAACATAGTTCACGATCAAACTCATCAATCTTCATGTTCTTTGCATACAGAAATCGGATAACAGCGCGCAATTCACAGTCGGCGGGATTTTCAACTGCACCAACCATTTTAAACGACCAAAGTAACACGAAAGAATTTGCGAACGATTCTGTCACTAGCACTGCCAGACTCATACTAAATCAGACTATACTATACTTTACGAATCGCCCTCGTATTTAGGTGCTCCTTCAGATTTTGAGAAGCAATTCGTAGATCTTTTGACAATGTTATGATACCTGTATCGTCGGCAAAAGTGGTAATTGATGTTTGTATCATTATGGGCAGATCAATTGTGTATATAAAAAATGCTGCACATACCGTATACCTTAAGGGAGTACCCTTGAGGTACACCTGAGTCTTTATTGGAATTAGGGTTGTCTAGGAATTCTGATATTTTACCAAGAAGTAACTATCTGTTAGATAGAACTGCGGTATTGGATAGTAATTGCGAGCAACTGAGTTTTGATTTTATATAACAAGCCCTCATGCTAGACTTTATAGAAACTTTGGGAAACGTACAAAAACATCACCAAACAATGCCTGCTTGTTTCTAAATCGTTGAATGGTCGTACAGTTGAATGATCTTATCTGAATCTAAATTGATGAACGGGAATTATTTTTCTCTCATAAGGGATGAGTTTGAGTCTTTGTACTAGGAGCTTTTCAAAGATTTTAGACACTATTATCAAGAGGCTAATCGAACATTACGAGCTGAATTCGTCGGCTTGTTTACCAGGCTTTGGTATCATAACTATTCGAGTGACTTTCCATGGTGTTGGAATATACCCCAAATCCAATACTGTATTGCAGATCATTATAAAGAGCAGTCCTTATTTTGCAGCTTCTGGAGTATTCTATCATAATCACCTGCCTAACTTCATATACTTTAAACTTTGTTATTGGTAATTCTATTTGATGGAATTCATCCAGTATCTGGTACATATGCGTCTTCTCGTGTGCTGTAAGTTGTATCGGAAATAGCTTAAATGCCACCACTAAATGTTGAGCAAAAGCTAGAGCTTTTCATTCTTTTTCAACGATACCGATATTATCATCGCGTTAAAACGGATTTGCGGAAAAGTTTAGTGTCGGAAAAATGCACTTTAGCGGTATATTGAAAAATTAAAATGAAATTAAAACACTTTTCGAGAAGAATTTAAACTTGGAGCAAGAATGAAAATTTCAAAAAACTGTTGTTTCGGCGATTGATGAAACAGTTTTTAATTGGTTTAGTAAGGTACGAGGCAAAAATATTCCCATATCTGCATCTCTACTTCAAAGGTTGGGTGAAAAAAAATGTCAGAGGCATAAAATCTTCTTTAAAACCGTGTGTAATGAATCTGCTTACGTAAACTTGTAAACTGTTGAGGACTGGGAAACTAATTTGTGGATAATATTGAAGCACTACGCTCGAAAAAATATTTTTACGGAAACTTTTGCAAAATTGCAGCAGGCTTGCGGGGACAGTATTTTGTCAAGGGCGTAGATTTTTCGGTGGTTTAAGACATTTTCAGAAGGAAGATAGTCGATTGAAGATGAAGCACGCAGCTGAAGGCCTTTATTTTCAAAGAATCGATGAAAATACCAACAGAATCTTTTATCTTGTTAGTGCAGATGGTCGGTTGATAGTCAGAATCATCGGGAAAGAGTTGAATTTGACTGGAGAGATGATGGTGGCCCGAAGTTTCGATATAAACGCCATTTTCGAGAGTTTGAATTTTTTTTCGAATTTCGATTCAAAATCTACTCAGGGGCTTTCCAAGGAGCTAATGAAGACTGTACAAACATTGTCCTCCTGAAATTTGGCGTTTTCGAGGTGCATACAGCTTTTCGCGAATATCTCGAATACCAAAAGAGAAAGTCGGGCACGGCTTTGTTTATCGTTATCACCGCCCCAAAATACATGAAATCAAAGTATCGGAACTCCGAAAATCTACACTTTAATTTTTTGGAATTTTCAAATTCTATCGCTTAAGGTTCAAAAAATTTGCGAAATTTTCAAAATGCCATAACTCCCTCATTTATTGTCCGATTGACGTGAACTTTGCGACAAATTAAAGTGCTCGTCGAAACAATTAAAACGAGTCCAAGTGTGCTTCCTTAGGACGAACCGTTTGGCTGCTACAGCAGACAGAACTTTCACAATACTTCCAGATTCTTTCGGTGAAACTTCGATTTTTCAGGCATAACTCCAAAACCGTAAGTCGCAGAACCTTCCGGTTTTCCGATCCGCATCCGTGGGTGTGCCAATGATTGTCCTGGTTGGTTTAGTTTCGGAGATATGGTGGTGGCCCAAAATCGAAGTTTCTATTTTCACCATTTCCGAGAGTTTTTTTCCTCGAATTTCAACTCAAAAACCACTTCGGGGGGGGGGGGGGGGGGGTACCAAGGCGCTAAAGAGAACTGTACAAACACAATCGCGCTGAAATTTGACGTTCTCGATGTGCATACCGTTTTTCGCGAATATTCCGAAAACCAAAAGTGATTGGCGGGCGCGGTTTTGTTTATCGTTATCAGCGCCCAAAAGTATCGGAACGATGAAAATCGACACTTGTTTTTTGGAATTTTTAAATTCTATCGTCTGAGGTTAAAAAAAATGCGAAATTGCATACTCTCTCATTTCTTGTTGGATCGACGTGAACTTTACGGTGAATTAATATTCATCAGATATTGACCAATGCATTGGAGAACAGAAAAATCTGCGCAAAAATAGTTCAAGAAAACCCTTTGTAGTAGCAAAAGGACACCAGGAGGGAAATGTGTCTTGAGTTTTTGGAATTGATTGAAAATTATCCTCATTTTTTAGAACGTGTCGTTACTGGTGACGAGTCTTGGTTGTTTGAGTACGACCTAGAAACCAAGCGCTAGGGCATAGATCGGCACATTTCGACCTCTTCCAGGCCCATAAAAGCAAGAACGAACAAGTTGAAGATCAAATGCATGCTGATTTGCTTTTTCGATGGCCAAGAAATCCTCTACAAAGAGTTTGTGCTTCAAGGTCAATTGGAAAATCAACACTTTTACCGAGAAGTTATGAAAAACTTAGAAAAAGAGTCATTCGTCTCAGACCAAACATAAAAAACAACTAGGCGTTGCATTACGACAATGCGCTTTGTCACCGCAATTTCAATAAACAAGTTAAACCATTTATGTCTCCTCAGCCTCCTTATTTTCTTGACTTGAGTCCTTATGATATTTCTGTGTGTATGCTCTTCTGTCTGTTCTTTTAAAATTATTTTTGCCTCTAAATGACGTTTACCTCTATATACAAGGCATTTTAGAATTCCCCGCGGGCGTTTGTTATTTGGAGGTTATACTGCGTCTTCTATACGACCGCCACAATATATGGAAATTAAAGGAATAAATTGAAAAGTAAATCTTATTTTATAGACGTCGATTCAATTGCTTGACTAGTGCCGACTCGTATAAATATTCAAAATTATGCTTCTCCATAAATGAAAAATAAATAATTCCAGATATAAGCCTTGAGTTATTTCACTCGTAAATTAACATCTACGGCAATCTCGTGAAAAGAGAAAACGCAATGGTGTTAACTTTTAATCCGTTACTTACTTTAACTTGGCCCATTAAATGTTCTAGGCTGATCTGACCCGGGCCGTAAAAAAAGAATTACGTACAGATTAGATTTAATTGAAAATGTTACTCTGGACTGTTGATGTGGAACAGAAGGTTTAAAGTAAACCTTTGTTTTAATTACCGGGATCTGTTGGAAAGTTACGGAATGGGCGGTTGGCTTACGATATTAGAACTGATGTTGGGGCTATAAATGATAGGCATAATTTATTCGAGGGCATTTAGTTAAAGACGAATTTAAGGTTTACCTTCAACGCCATTCCTACATATTTTAATGTGAAGCTTCTTAATTATTTTAGATATTGACGACTTTTCCCTATTAACGGCAAAACGAACAAATTACATGTTTAAAACATGTTAGATTTAAGCCAATGGAAATATTTGCTTGCTTGATGTACGAAGGCACATCAGTAATATTTGAGCCTGACCAAAGAGATGGCATTTCGTTTATTATTAATGTTAGAGTATTAATTTATTGTTTCAACACACTATTTATATTAATGAACGAAAGAAACGGAAGAAACCTTCTGGGAATGCTTTATCAAAAGGGCTTTCTTTTAGCAATTAAACTTACAGATAACCCAGAAGCAATTGATTATTTTGTTAAATAATATCATAATGTTTTGATGTCATGAAGATGTAATGTAGACGCTACATATATTTCGCCACTCTGGCTTTATTAGCTGATGATAAATACAAATTTAGTTTACAAAATTTGTACTTATACCGGCTTCTTTCATCATTACACATAGGTATAATGCATTGATTTTTCTTCTTTTAGCTTGACACATAGGGATAAATGTGTGGTGGCATAGTAGACAACAAATTATACACCAGTGACGTATTTGGACGTATTTTTCCAATTGTCAAATATTTCTGATTTTTTATTCATACTTAACTCTTAAATTAAATATATTTTATTGAAAAATACATAATTATATATAATAATACAAGCGTATACCTTGTGTGAAGACAATTTTAAATATATTTAACAAATTCAAAGAAGATAGTTGTTTTCTAAATTCACACAAAAAAATTAAAATAAAACCAATCACGTGTTAATAGAACACATGAAGCTGTGTATCCTGTGAATATCCTGTGTTATGTAGGAGAACGGTCTGTAGGATTGCTTTTAGATCTAGCCAGGCCAATTTGGAGTATCGTACAGTTCGGTGTTCAAAACACTGAAAGAATCAAAATTTAAGCCATACAAGATATCAAACCATCAAGAGCTTTTCGAGGAAGATAAAGTAAAACGAACTGATTTTTGTGATACAATGTTTAATTTGTTAAATGAAAACGAAAATTTAAATAAAATAATTTTTGCTGATAAAGCAAACAACTGTACATTCTCTATGGCAATCTAAGTAATTTCCCTTTGAATGCTTGAACATGCTTATTATTAATAGTTAGAAAGCATAGTAAGCATAGAAGTTATTTCTTTAGCTAATAGGAAAAGTTTGGGTGTAATTCTAATAAAATAATTACTTGTTAATATTTTTAAAATTTGTTCTATTATTAAACGAGCTGTACTATATACTCTTACTTTCTACTGAACTCGCTGGAATACAGAAGTATTTCCTAGCACATTGTTTTAAGGGTTTCAGTCCCATTCCTGTTACCTAAAAGAAAATCCAAATAAAAAATGCAAGTACCCTTTTTTTAAACTTACCCTCCAAAATAAAAGAGGATCTACGTCCTGATTTGAATTTAACCTTTCGAGGTATTGATTGCCTTTTAGTTATTATTATATAAGCTGTAATTGATTTTACTTACTCTTATTTTTTTTTGATGTGGACTAATGTCCGTTTCCATTACAGGCATTAGTTCTTTATTTTCAGGATCTATTTTATCTATCTCTTCATAATATTAAACATTTCTTGTTCTAGAAAAGAAGTAACCCCGGTAGCATTTTCAGTATTATGAAAACCTTCTCTTTTAAGTCGAGGGTGTAAAACAGTTGCTACTCTAGTAACTGATCCTCCTTCATATCAAAAAGCCTTGCTTTAACAGATTCCAAAAGTTTGTTGCATAATCTCTTCCCTTCCTCAATCATTAATTCTAGTAGTGATGCTGTTCGATAATTGTACAGTCCAAAAGTTACTGGGATTATTAAAGAAATAGTAACATATTTATTACCTACAAGAATTTCCCACTACTGCTTTTTAATATAAATTGCTCTAGTTTATAAAACCACTTATTCGCAAGATACCACGAGGTGTTATTTGTTTTTATCGTGTTACTGAAATGCCCCCAATAGGTGGATTTATTCATCAGAAGTAATGTGAGGATGTTTTTCAATTTCAATCTATTTGTACTTTTTTGATATATTTTCTAACTTTTTTGATACACTAATTTTACTATCTAAGATATATTTCAACCTTAAAGAAATACTATCGATCTTCTTTGAATTTGTTAAAAATATTAAAAATTGTCTTCGCCCAAAGTATACGTCTATTGGGATAATTAACTGTTTTAAATAAATGATGTATTTTTAATAAAATGTATTTAATTTAAGATTTAAGTATGAATGAAAAATTAGAAATATTTGACAATTGGAAAAATACGTCCAAATACGTCACTGGTGTATAACTGGTTGCCTACTATTCCACCATACATTTATCACTATGTGTAAAGCTAAAAGAAGAAACATCAATGCATTATACCTATGTGTCATGATAAAAGAGGAACCCGGTATACACATAATTAAAAACGAAACAATTGTTATTAGGGGGAAAGTAGTTGTATATTTGTTATAGATTACGATTTAATAAGTGAAAGCTATTTAAGTCTAACCCATCATTTAAAATTCTAGTTATTTTATTGAATTTATTAATTTCCAAAATGTCCAATAAATTAAGTTTTGCAGTTTTCTCCTGTATACATAAGATTTTAAATTGGTTATTAAATTAAGATTTTATTTATTTTTTATTTTATAAATTATAAGCAGTGGTTGGAAAAGGTAGTGTCTGTTTTTTATTATTATAACATTTTTCATGTTCCTTCATTCTAGTATTCTTTGGCAAGTCCTCCCTGTCTGCCCCATCTAGATTTTTTTACATTTCTCAAGTTAACTTAATACCCGAGTTAAATTTTTTATCCGTTTCATTTTTGTTACTTTTAATAGCTTTCAGTTTGGAGTTGTCAGTTTTAAATGAAATTGATTCGTTATTAGATTTTTTGGTAATAATCCTACTTTTTCTGAGATATTTCCAATATTGCAAAAAAGTATGTAATTTTCTCATCTTAACTTGCAGCACATCTTGATTCCGTAGCAGAGCTTTATGTATAATATTTTCAGGAGATTATTTTATGGTGTTTCTCTAATAACGCACTTATAAGCGTTTATACTTTTTAAGCTAACTATACAACTTTAAATAAATAAATAAGTAATAATACAGCTTGAATGCAACAGCTGATTAAAAGCATAACACACTTCAGTGTGTTTTTACGAGTATAGCAACTGTTGTTGCGCATGGTTGTATTAAAAACAATCAACTGACTCGTCTATCACACCGCCGACAATTTAGAAGGCAATCGATTGTTCTACTATAGACCAAAAATGTCTTGCACATACATGAGAACGTGTATAGCGTCGAGAATGTTTTGTTTATGCCTAGCGCACCACAATGGAAAACTCTGTGTACTACCTGTAAAGTTTGAGAACCTTAAGTCTAGATGGCTCCACTATACCAAGTAATAAATAAGGCAAGTAGTATACTTAGATGTTTAACTAACATCAAGTATGTTACGTCCGCTAATATATAAAAATGAGTGGTTGTATGAACAACAGTCAACTGACTCTCTTATCGTACCGCCGACAATTTAAAAGGTAATCGATTGTTCTAGTAGAGACTAGAAATGTCTTGCACATACATGAGAATATGTGCGTAAGGCTGAGATTGTTTTGTTTATGCCTAGCGCACCTTAATGTGAAACTCTGTACACTACCTGTGCTACGTATGATACAGATTGAGAACCTTTAGTCTAGATGGCTCCACTATACCAAGTAATAAATAATGCAAGTAGTATACGTGAATGATTAACTAATATCAAGCATATTACGTTATCTAATATATAAAAATGAATGTGTGTCTGTTCGTTCCGTATACGCTCCTCTATGGCTCATCCGATTGCAATGAAACTTTGGTAAATTATTGTTTTCGTGCCGGCGATAATTTCTGCAAAATAAAAGTATAACTAAAAAAATATTTCCTTGGATCAAGATTAATCGCTTTAAGTATGCGGTAAATATATTTTTACGTTATCACGAAGTGACAGAATGAGCTGTCATCAATTTAATATACGCGACGCCGTTGTCACAAAGTGACAAAATGAGTTGTCAATTTAATAAATGCGGTTTGACGTTATCGCGAAGAAACAGAACGATATACTGAATAATTTCATATTTATCAAAAAGACTAATCTGGTTACAAGCTTACGACGCAAATTTCGACAAACTCTCTCGAGATGCCAGTTCGGTAGTGATAACTTCTCGAAGCATAAACCAAATAGTTATGAAAAAACGTGTAAATGTTAACATTCGTGCAGGTTTCATTAACTGACAAAACACCAGCCTGAGAGCATGCCAGAGGCTCTAACGCACCAACTACTGATGAAATGGCCATCGTTATGGTGGAAGATGAGTTTAATATGCGTGACATTATTATTCATAGACGCAATGATACTTTTCAACGCGTCGCTGAAACACATCGATCCTATGATGCCTTACAGTATCCAATAAATTTTTTGGAATGGCAGGACGGATACCACTTCAATATAAAGCAAACGAATTCAATTCAATTACAGGCAAGTATAATGCACCTGAATTAACGTACATTCTATAATAGAATTTTGTGGTTAATATTTTTGAATATCGATTTCAACTTCCTGATCAGTTACTTTGCTTCTTTAATTCGTACATTAAGGTAAAACACTTCCAGAAGTTTTAAATTTATGATAAAATTCTTAAGCGGAATTTAATTAATATTAAATTGTTCAAATTAATATCTTACGATATGTACATTAAATTTTGTTTTGCGAAAGAATTTACTAATTATCAGTTTTAAGAAATAATTTAATAAAATTCTGATAATTGTCAAAATCCAAAGTTTCGCAGCTACGCTAAATTGGAAGAGGCGGCTTTGCATATACATGAAAGATGTGTAATAAAACTTTCCAATTACTCGGAGTATAAATTCATTTTCTATCCAAACCTTCTAAAGGATCTGCATAAATTAAATTCCTTTGTTAGATATTCACAGATTACGTTAAAATTCTTGGCAAAAGAGATATTATATTGTCTAGTGAGATATATTTAAAGCCGAAATGAAATATTTTTCTCGCACCATATTCGTTATTTAAAATTCGATTAACCCTATTAATCTGCAATTTTGGTAGTATTAATGCCGGTCATTATGACTGTCAGCTTGGGGGTCGTTTGACTTTCTTATGTCACTCAAACACTCTTGGATATTTTTCTTAATATTCATATGTGTGATCGAAAAAAACTGCTTCAGATTGACAGAATAATTTCATTAGCTTAAAGTTTACGTTTATAATAGTTTAGACATGTAGAAATGCAAATAATCACGTGAATCCAATATAATTACGTCATGACATTACGCGACCATCCCCGGAATTAAATTGAACACTTCGGACAGATTTTTATTAGATTTGTTCTGTCTATCTCATTACTGATGGTTTTTATTCGTGACTTTATTAGCCACTGTAATAACGAATCCTATTCACTAATGAGATGGTAAGACATTTCTATCATTTATTCTCTAGTTTCTCATAATGTGAAGCTATATCTGAAAGTGGGATGTACTATTCGATTTGATCTATTTTTAGATTCTTTGCATTTAGATTGTATAACTTCACAAATATATGAACTTGTTTGCATTCTCCACACCCCGGTTTTTAATAATATTTTATTTTATTAAAAATGCTATTGTTTTATACAAAATATGGTGAGGTTTTACCTAGTCAAGTATGTTTCAAATTACTTTGTTATATACGCATTCGGTTTGACCGATAAGAAGTGGAGGCACATTAATACAAATTCTGCATGTTGCGATTGTATCCGTCAGATGGAAGCTACTGGCTTAGTTTTGCACTTGTTATGTAGATAGCGATTGTTGTTTTGGCGTTGATCAATGAGCAGCGCTGAATCTTCTTCTCTGTTTTAACAACTTCTGTAATATAGCAAGGGTGTTGTTTTTGTGAACGTATCGCTCCAGTGGGGGTGCATTGACGATTCTGTAGTAAGACGAAACACATGTCTGCGAGTTTGGAGAGATACTTTCACTTGTATCGTGTTCTCCACACCCGATTTCTAATAATATTTAAATTAGGATCACTTTCTGTAGAATACTCTCGGTGGATTTGAGGGAAAACTATAACGATTTGGCAATGATTCTTGAGAAAATAAAATTACAAGAACATCGCTGGATGGCTTGTGGAGACTTCAAAATCCTAACCATGATATTGGGTCAACAGGCAGATTATAGAAAATATTCCTGCTACCTTTGCTTGGGACATCAAGCTAGAGATTTCCATTGGACAAAATCTGGAATTAGGGAATTTTCATTGGTCCCGGCATATGAAAACTGTTATCCGATCCCCTCTCTTTAGAAGCAATGGGAGAAAACGAAAAAGAAGCGTGTGATTCATTCTAAGACGTAGTGCATAATTTATTGGGTAATATTAAAGACCCTCACCGCGAAACCCGTGTATAACGCATGTTGACTGCATATAGAGCCCAAGGATGTAAGATGAGATTAAAAGTTTATTTCTTACACTCTCATGTCGACTATTTTCCCGAAAACTTAGGAGAGAAGAAAAGGTCGTATAGGAAAAAAGAATGAACACGAAATGTTAAGTACATTTCATGAAGAAATTGTTTGCGTAATTATAAATAATTGTCACGTTTTAAAATTTCTTTACATTTATTTAACGTTTTATCGCCCGGTATACTAGTTTTCGGTAACGAGTTGATTTAAATTTTTAAGCTTACGAGTACGTTGTCACTATCTGTGTAATTTTATTTCTATGGTACGTTGTCCCTGTCCTACTGCCTCGATTGGCGTCATCTCGATATAAGGATTCGTTCATGAGCCGTAGGTGAGTTCTGTTGGGTTGTTCTAAGTGCTTTTTTTACACTTTTTAGGGAATTACGATTTACGTAATTCTATGTAGTTTGGAAGTCACATATTGCGGATAAGAACGTGGAGCGTATACAGATTGGAATTTGCCGATACCGTTCCGCTTCGGAATAGGGGAAAAAACTTTCTTTTTGCCTTTTTTTTGACGGGAATTCTTAAACGAAATTACGGACCTTGCAGATAGTCCGTAATGTAATTTTAAGTTCTAAATAAAGTTAGTTAAGAAAGCTGATTGTAGCTGAGCATAATTAGAAAAGTGCACAACTCTCTAAGACACCTAGTATTTACTTGAACAAATTAAGAAAATATTTGACCATGTAAAACACCATTTTGTTGTCACTGCGCGACGCCTTTGTCCCACGGGATGCACATAAACTCTTGCGGATGAGTATCAGCGTTTTCACGGATAGTTGCTTGTTTGTTAGAGTTAAGACATTCTTTTCTGACATTGATTTTAAAGAAAGCAGCAGTTAATTCATTTAAACGTGTTTCAATTGAATAATTCTCGTAAATACTAAATTATTAAATTAATTTGTGTGTAATTTCAAGCTTTCGCCACACACTTAAAGTGAAGAGAAATAGGTTAGAATTTCAGAATAATTTTTGCTATCGATTAAATAAGAGAAAGCTTATTCCTACACGATTTCAGTACAAATTTATTAACCTTAATCGTCGAAGAACGGGAGAAGTAATTTTGTCAAATGTAGCATTAAATTTGGCCTGCATTTTTCTTTGTCAAATCTCCAGAGCACACTTTCCACAATTTCCTCTGTTTTATTTCCATGGATTGTATCCTTTACTTTTCTTTCATTATTGCTCCGTTTTTCCTTCCCTATATATGACGTAAATAATTAAATTTCCATTTGATACCGTGTTGTAGAATTCCGTGCCTTTGCACGGGATGTAAATATTTTATTTAGCAGGTAATATATTTCGCGAGGAAGAGAACCTACATGAAAATGTAGTTCCTTTGAGTTCAAGAAACAAAAGAAAAATATGTGGTCGAGAGAAATATTTCTTTGTTTCATGAATATGTAAGGTGAATCGGAAGATATATTAGCCCCACTGAAAATAGTTAATTGATTTTATTGTTATTTATTTTCCTTTTTCTTTATTTCAGTAAGAGAGACAATTGGAAAATTTCGGGGAAAGCTGTGAAGAAAACATTTAATACGCAAATAAACAGCTTTATTATTTTTTGAAATATTCATCATTAAACTCAACACTTTTTCATTCGTTCAAATCAATTAGTGGAACATTTACGCCATTCTGAAGTTAGCGTACTCAAAATGTGTGATTTTAATGCAATGATTTTGAACAGGAAAAACGATGGCCCTCATTCTTTTTTGATTGTCGAAAACAAAAAAATCATTGGGGACCAAGGCAGAACTATTGAATGGATGAGCCCAAATTTGACGTCTTTACCTTCCAAATAATTGACTGTTGCGCTAGCGGTATGATGAATAGCATTATTATGACGAAGGATGGTTGCACGGTTAGGATTGTTTTGTCGCCATTCATAAATGTTAGCTACTGAAATGGACTTCTGGAGAACCTCGGCAGGAAAATCAAGAAGAGAGAGAGTAACAAACGGTAAGGAAAGGAGATAATGGCAGTAACTCACACAATAGTTGATGATGAAGCAACGAAACAGATAATATTGCTTGCTAGAGGCACTAATACCCAAACAAATTCTTAACTTAGACACCACGTGGGCGAAAAATCATGGGGAGACCGAGGAGAAGTTGGGTGGAAGAAGTGGGCAGATACAGTTTCGTCCGATAATATTTAAGTACTTAATCCTTTTATGTTAATTTAGAGGTGTATCTCCAATATTAGTTTTAGTGGATATAACATCTTTGTTATGATACTTTCGATATATCGAACACAAACAAGCAGAGTAGGTTATATGTTGAATTGAAAAAAACACAATATTAAACTTAAGAATTTATTCTATTACAATAGAAAAATATATAAAATAACAAATGAGAAAAGAAAAACTTAAAATGGTAGAACAATTACAAACTAATATTTCTAAAATTATGTACTTACTTAAAAAGAATAATAATGTGAAACTAATTGTACATATTGCAGTGTCGTCAGTTATTCATTATTCCATTGTTCGATTTTCTTCTTGAGAAAATTTTCGCGTTTTTGTGTGTGAGTGTTCACTTGTCTTTGTTTATTTCCACTTTGTATTTGAATATAAATGTCAGCTTGATACTGGTGCTAAACTTCTGAAAAGGCAAAGATATTTGAGTGGTAGAAGTTAAAACTCTTATTTAGATGCGAATGAAACGAATTGCATGCGTTGGTCGTCCTTGAGCTGCTAGCAGATTTAGCCGCCGAAATTTCAGGAGGAAATATTGAATCCTCTTTTATATAAGTTTCCACTACGTAGTCCATAAATGCTTGTAGTTTATCATTTTCTGATACTATGGGCAGTCGATCAAATACGAAACAGTTGCCAACGTTCTCAGGTTCTAATAAATGCAGACTGAAACAGTATCCAATCCATTTTCCAATTTATAGTGTTTTGTGAGTTCTAGCTATTATATTTTTTTGCCACCAAGCTTGAGAGATATGAAATTGGCAGCAAATTATTTTAATATTCTGCCATATGAAACTGATACCTTTGTGTATCGACATTTCAAAATCGATAACAACCTCCGCAAGATGAAATTGCAACGAAAACTCTTCGCATTTTTGACTTATAAATTTTAAAAAGTGTTTATAGGTTTCTGAACTTTTATCTTTGAGTAAACAAAACACTAGGGGTATATAGTGTCCGTTATATTGTCCATGGATGGTAAATAATTGTATAAAATATTTTGAGGAATATTTAAATATTCAGTCCATAAATATCCTTTTGCACTTACACAAATCTTCCAGGTTTGACTTACAAGAGAATATCACTATACAATGGTTGCTGTCGTTCACAATAAAAAATTCTTCTTCTCTGTTCGTTATAATTTCGGATTTCATATTTTCCAGTTTCAAACACTTCCTTTATATTTTTGGGCAAACTCGGAAATGTCTTTCTTCTTTCATCATAAATACTTCGTTTCACCGATTTCAAGTCGCCTATTGTTAATTCACTATCGTCGCATTTTGTTAACAGTGACTGTACAATTCGTTTAAGCTGCACACTAAGTTCTTTTGTAGCTTTGCGTTTTGCCGTCGCTACAAGAAATTGTTTTTGCACTGTTGAAGCGCCTAATTCAGGATGGGAATGATTCAAATTACAACGGAATATCAAATTATCGTGACTCATAGTGTATGTAAACAGTTGCCGTACATTTTGGTGTCTGACATCTCCACTTTGTTGTTCACAAACAATACTTCTTTACCATGCTTACTAACACTTTTTCTCATATTTAAATTTTTCATGTTGCACTTTTAACATGTAATAATTAACTGAAATGTAATGTTTCTAAGTAAATACGTAATTCATAGGAATTTCCATTGGTGGGTGGGGGTAGCAATAGTAGAATACGATATTTGTTGGATTTCACAAATAATAAGTATCAACTGGGAAAAAATTACAAGGAAAGTATTGATTAGAATATAATACCATTAGGACAATTTTAATTCTCTCCTTTACCTGCAAATCTGCTAATCGGACGAAACTGTAATCGCCGGGAGGAAGTACACAGAGAAATTAAGGAACATGAACTGAATGAGGATAAATGGATGGATAGGAATCAGTGGCGATTGGGCATCGGAAAACATCGCAGAATTATTATAATAAAATACAACAAATAAAGAAATAGAAGAGTCGTTCAACAAATTAAGCGTTGTCCAAGCCGTGACAATGCAGAGTCAGAACGGTTGAAACATGTATGTCTGACGACACATAGTTTAAAATAATTTTAATGAGAGATGGAGAATGGAAAAATTTGAAGAATTTAGGAGTCATGGATTGGAAAGTAGTGATAAAAGAGTGAAGGAAATGGTAGAACTTAAAGCCAAGGGCTATTAGACCTGTAGTGTTGTACATTACTTCAAAATAAAATATTACTTTTACTATTAACAAAGTCATTTTACTTGTAATTAAAAAATACTTGTAATGTAATACATTGGAATACAATATACTTGAACGAAATATGTATTAATCTTACTTTATAAAGACCAACTTAATCGTTCACAATTTTATTTTTATTACAAATATCGTGCAACACCGCAAAATATTTTTGCGCGAATGAACATATTTCATATGTACCATCCTATGAAACGGATATAATAAAAAAGAAACGATTTCAAAACGCGAATTTAATTCTCAAATATTTAGTAATCTTTTCTATATGATATCCAATAACAATAGAGGCCCAATAAACTAACTACATTTATTTTTGTTTCAGGTAAGGAAATAATTTAACCTGATTGGGGTTATGTAAGTATATATTTGCGGTAACATCAATTTGTAAAATTGCCTTGAATTATTCGTAAAATAATGGATGAAATGTCAATTGAATTTTAATAATTCTAATTAATTATAGCTTCAAAGTTATTGTATTTTTACTGATATTAATGTCTTAAATTTTGAGGATTATTATAAAAATTTTCTTTATATACTGTAACTAAAACAATTCTGAATTTACAATTATATTTAATTAGATTTAGATTGACGTAATGGATTTAAATACCGGGTGAGCGATATCAAGTACGCGGTTGGTAATAGAATAGTAATCTTGTTAATGGATGTAGTAGACGGTGGTTGCTGAAACACTGCGTTCACACACTTAATGAAAATTATAACGAGGGACAATAAATGACGTGTACTTGGTTTAGGTTTGCAGGTAGGCGACTAGGAAATATTTTCCGACCAGCAGTTATACAACGTGTTTTAAAAAGAACTTTATCTCAGTAGGCAGCGTAACTAGTACTTGCAAATTATTATAAGCCACTTGCCCCATAAGAGATTCTCAAAATCGCCTATATTCATTTTGAGACAGAGATTTTTACGTTTCATATTATTAAAAACATTCTTCAACACCTTTACAGATATATTATTTATGATTTATTTAATCACAGCTTCGGTTTGAAATACTATATCTTTTAACTACCAATATATGTACTGCAAGAAAAAGTCCAATAGTGTCAAGTCTAGCGAATTGTTCAACTGCGGTCACTACAAAGCGGTACTTATAAGTAGGTACCGGATACGAGAGGCCGAAATTACGATGGACCATATAAATAGTCTATAACATCGCTAAGTACAACACGCAGTTATTGAAAAGCACTATTCATTCGGTTAACAGCACATCTGTTTTTTGTCGTTGAATTGTGACACAATTATTTCAATTTTACAGTTAAATTCCTTTCTTCACGGGCGTAGATAGAAGCGGGAGGAGCTCTTATAATTTATTTTATTTATTAGTTTATATTTCGTAAGATAAATAAAGTACGGTGAGTTAGTTTCTTTTTTTCATTGTTTTAACTGTTAATTGCATATATACGTAAGTGTCCAATGAATTTCGTTAAGTTTCAATAACTTACGCATACATTTTTAATTTTAATTTCTTTAGATCTGGAACATTGCTTAAGTTACTTCTTCAGATATGATATGGAACAACGTCGAGAACGGCATTGTGAAACAATGGCGAGTAGGATTAAGGGTCAAACTGATTGTATGTCCATTGCCTGTGATTCCAAAATTTATTGCAAAGTCTGTAAAATATCGTTAAAAATTTTGAGAAGTCGCACGTAAAACGGCACTTAGCATCGCAACACGTACACAGAAATTAGACCCGTTGGAATCTGACAATTTTAACGAAGAACTCTGTGAAACTTTAATGGCGGCAAATATTCCATTAAATAAACTTAACACCTTAACACCTACCTTCAAAACATTTCTCCAAAAATATACTGATCAAAATGTTCCCGATGCCTCCACCTTACGTAAATATTATGTTTCTAAGTGCTACACGAAAGTAGTAGAACGCATTAGAAGCCATCCTTCAAATCAGTACCTATGAATAAGTGCCGACGAAATTGTCGATATATTAGGACGCTGTGTGATAAATGTTGTAGCTGGTGTACTACATCCACCTATTCCATATAACCCACATATAATGGCAACAAAAGCTATAAATACAGTTGATGCGGAAAAGGTATCTAAAACCATTTACGAGAATATGCACCAAATGCTTCATTCGGACTAAGTACAAAGAAAAAATACTTTTATTCGTCAGCAAGAGTGCTGCATATATGTCAAAAACAGGCAGACTATTAAAGGAAACATATCCTAATATGCTGCATATGACTTGTGTAGTAAATGCTCTCCATAGAATCTGTGAATATATCACAGACACCTTTCCGGAAGTTGATCGACTTGTACCCGCTTTTAAAAATTTTTCATAAGCGCACCATGTAGCCAGAGTAGCTCTTTACAGGGAAAAACTTCCATCTTTGTCACTGCCTTCCCTTCCAGTAATAACTAGATGGGGTACATGGTTGGAAGCTACTAGTTTTTATGTAGAGAATTTCGATAGTTTTCAAAATTTCGTTAGATGTTTAAATGACGATGCTTGAAGTATTTCTGAGTGCAAGGAATTAATAGAAATACCATATTTAAAAAATCTGTTTTACTTTCTTCAAAAACACAAAACAATTTGCTAAAACTAATCACTTATTTTGAAAATCAAAATCTCAAACTAATGATGGATTGTGTTCGGATGTGGCCTTCGGCAAGAGTTAGACGCAGTTTTTAATAGAAATCCAGATTTAAATAGCATTGTGGCAATTGTATATGGGACAATGCCTCAAAATCTAACTGTTAAATACGCTGAAATAAAAGAATATTTCCAGTATGCACCTATAACCAGTTGCGATGTAGAAAGCACGTTTTCTATCTACAAGAGAACAAATTTTACAGGAGAGAACAGAGAGAAATATTGCTGGTTAATATTAATACTCCTTTACTCAACTTGAACTACAAAATAAACAAATAAAAATGTATTTCGTATTTTATAGATCACCACCCGTTTGTTTTTCAATTGTATAAATACAATTAAAAACTCTTTAAAAATACAAATTCTCAATAGTACGCCCGTGAGCGATGAGTCATAGGCCTCTCGTATCCGGTCCCTTATAAGTCTGTCGTCATAAAATTCTTCCAAATAATTGCAGTTTATGCAACATGTGTTGGAGCTCCGTCTTGTTGGAAAAATACATTTATTATTTAGTTATCATGGATTGATTGATAAGCGGTTCTAAAATCATTTGTTAATAACGGTCAGCAAATATGTGCTATATCTATATTCATTTTTATTCAAGCGTCTACTTTTATTGGATGGTCTGTTTCAAAAAACTTTTGAGTCTGTTGACCATCTTCTGTGAGTTTATATGACCAGATAAGTGAAATTACGCTTCAGAGAAAAAGGTTATGTTTAAATCTGCATCATTTAAAATATCATAAAAGTAGTGATAATAATTTTGTTGTTGGTGTAAGTGATGTAATGTATGGATGTATGTGCGATTGCTTTTTCAGTGCATTTCGATATTGCGAAACCATATTTGTGTCCCATATCGTACCTGTTTGATCAGATAAATTTCTACGAGACTCGTTTGAACTAATTTCCATTCTATTTCGAATATTTTTCACAATATCATCGGTCAACACTGTTTGTGAATTTTCGTTTCGAAATGCTACTACTTTTCAAAACTTTTGGGCAAGTCTATTGCGAGATCATTAAAATAAGTCAAGGGCTACGTACTGATTAGAATACTCTGCCAAAAACTGCAGAAGGCACGTTCGCAGAGGGTAAGTCACATGTCCCATTTTCGTTTTGTATTCCACTATGAAAGTGGGCCATAATAATAAATATGTCTTGTTACGGTACAAACGGCATTATACTAGTGTCTTTATAAACATATTTTTAATTAGAACACAAGAACATATTAAGAGAAGGGCTACAATATACAACACAGCAACCAACAATCAACAATAATGGCAGGTAGACAAGCACCTATACAGTCATGAGCGACGCTGCCAATTTACGAATATTAAAATGTTTTAATCCAGGGATTTTAAGTCAGCCAACTACAGTCAGCTGGAATTATTCACTGTGGCGGTATAAATACAAAAATGAAGATGAAGCGAACATTCCACTCTTGAGCAACGATGTTCATTAGGAAACGATTCACTTTATTGCTGACATTTAACTTCATAATTAGAATCTCTTTATTATTTAGTTCCTGCGCGAAAGCCAAATATTTCTCGCAAAGTTTTCTTGTAATAAAGAAGGGAATGCGTCTCTCCTGTGCATTTTAATTGGCGTTCCCGTTAGGCCGATTAGAACTTTTCTCGGCGTTTGCAAAATACACTACTCACGAACATCGTTATGTAAATTTAAGATACATCTAAGACCCTTTAATAAGAAAAAGCTTCCCCATCGGATGAGCAAGCCAAAGTTATTCACCACTGAAGAATAATTTTATTTTAAAAAATGCAACGCGAAAAATTACTGTCACTTAACACGTATAACTATAAGTTGAGAGCGCATGATTAAATTTCCTCAAAAGAAAATCTTCTAAAATATGTTTTGGCACGCTTAAAAGAATATTCGTATCATTAATGTACAATTTCTTTTGACTTTAGTCCATCATCGTTTCTGAACATCGTTTAATTAATTTTTGCCTAAATCGTTCGAACTTTAGAAAAAATAGTTATATTCTGACATGCTCTTATATCTTGCAATTTCATCTTTTTTTCACTTATGTAAATAAGGTAGTTTAAGCACCATTATACAGGATTATTATAAAATGAACCGATTTCATAACATATTTTATTAAGGAAAAGAAATACAGAAGAAAGTCGTAAGGGTTAAATTCATAATCATAATCTTTCTAAAGTTTTCAAGGCGGACACTATGGAATAGCATGGATAATATCAAGACGATATGAGAATTCCTTCCAGAGATCAAGTAATATATCACAATTTACTGAGTTGATCGCAATTACTCCCTGGTTTTCCATATCTGGTATAATTTACTCGGCTTCTTCACATTTTGCCAGTGGTAGCCTCCTTGGTCTTTGTCGTATTGGAACTATTTATTGGAAGGTATTTATTTTATGCATGACGATAACGTTCTTTTCGTGTCAGTTTCAGTTTCAAAGACATTCTCATATTGCTGGATTAGATCTTTAACTTGGCCATGTGCTTTTCTGCTTAATCCTTGACAAGCTGAATAGATTATCTTGAAAGATTTTCCAGGAACTCGCATGAATACACCCTTCCTTGTTTCTACACAATGAACGATGGCCGACATTGGTGAACACCATCCCAGAGTAAGGGTACTATTCTGGGATGCTGTTTAATGTAACAGTGTTATAATTTACATTCATTACCCTTGTCGGCATGGTTTTGTGAGACTTAACCAGCATGTTGGCAACTACTATCCCTCCTACCTTGTCATTATCAGTCTTCGGTTCCAACAATATAATATTCCCTTCAAGATAATCACCTTCCATGCAAGCCGTCAAAAATGTCTCGCTTCTTGCATCCAGAGCAACATTATCTGCTGTAATTATTCTTACATGTCCATTACTTTTCTCATGAAGAACCAATTCATTATTTTCATTATTTATTTTTAAAGTGAATTCTTTTTAATCTAATTGGAAGCCGAATGTGTTCATAATGTCTAACTAAATGTTATTCCTTTATGGCTGCCACTAACTACAACGCGATGTCGGATTAATATTGGTCCTATGATAAAGTTGGCATATACTTCACTTGCCACAGAAGCTGCTTCTCCAGTTGCTGTCTTAAGTCTTCGTTTGTAGAAAAATAATTTCTCTTTTGAATAGGAAAGGCTACCTATAATTTTCAAAGTTAGAAAAGATAAATTATTTTCCTAGATTATCCTAAATTATTTTCACTTTTTATAGAGAAAAATGAAATTTTTGAGGCTATAGGCTACCTATAATTTTGAAAATTATAGGTAGCCTTTCTTATTGTTAATACATATATAGAATTTTCAAAAGATTGTCACTCTACTTAAATTTGAATATGTGATATTTATGACTGTTGTTTTTTTAAGATTCAAGTTTTCTTTGCATAAAATCTTTTACATTTTTTTATACATTCTATTTTAAATTTCTAACATTAATTAAATTACAATGTCAGAGTTGACTTTTGGAACATTTATAAAAAATATATCCCTTTAAGAGATTAGAACATACCATTCTTTTATTTACAAAGAAAATGTAAATACTAGTTTCATTAAATGTAACTAACGATTAATAAAATTAGAAATGAAATTAATAATATAAATGAAAGTATCTTATACAGAGTCCGGCAACGAAGCGGGGACGGAAGATTACACGCGTATTTGAAAGTTAGTCAAATATTTAGTCATCGGATATCCTTCCGTACCATCAAGCGCACGTTTTAAAAATATTTTGTTTTATACAGGGTGTTCCAGATGGAAATGCCAGACTAATGTTGCATTTTTTTAAATGGAATACCCTGTATATTAATAGATAAAATGATCCGCGCTTGAAAGCTGGTTACATCGATATAATGTTGTATGGGTCTAAAGTTGATAGTTTCTGTGTAAATAACTATTTTACTGGATAAATTGATACATTTCAGTAGGCTATTCTGCATAAGGAAAATCAAAAGATCCGAAACCAATAGAATAGAATATTTTCTACTAGTATGCACTTTCGTTGCTACGGTAAATAAATTCTGCAACTGCTCGCGTTCTACAGGGGTTCACAATTTCGCAAATTTCGCACCTAGGATGGATCATTTGCTAATTATTTCTTTTTAGAGTTGAATTAATGAAAAATGCTTGTATGTATTTTTAGTAGCTAATTTGCGCTTTTAAACCTTCTGTAAGATCGGATATTCAACAAATTATCCATAAATGGTCTATAACAAGAAGAAACCCCATTAAGTACCAGAAACAGTTGATTTTCACTCAGCGGTGAAAGCAAACATTAAATTAATATAAAGTAATATAGCATTTTCGATAGATTCACTGCTGATCAAGTTATCTGGTGTCAGTTTAATAAAAAATTTGCACTAATTAATTTGTATTTTAAAAAATTTTGTAAAACCAACTATTTTATGAATACCTAATATGAAACAATACATACCTAATTAGCTTAACATAAATCGAAATCATGTAGGAAAAAATCAACTACGAGTAGTATTAAAAGTTTGCACTATTTTAAATAAATACTAATTATTAACCACAACATAAAATTTAATTAACAAAAGTAGTAGCACAGTAAATAAAAATAAAGTAAATGTAAATAGTAAATGCAAATAAATCAAAGAAAACTTTCAAATGTCCTTCCATGTCTCTCAATACATAAATGAAGCAGCCTGGTGAAATTCTGTTGAACATGCTGTAATGTTTCTTGGCGAACATTTCTAAATGCCTCTCTTATGCGTTCCATCATATTTTCCCTTGTTGTAGGAACTTCCACATAAACTAGAGCCTTGACATATCCCCAAAAGTAGAAGTCCAAGACAGTAAGATCTGAACTTCGTGGAGGCCAAGCGATTGGACCACCTCGTCCTATCCATTTGTCTTCCTTCCATCGCCCTAGAAACTCCCTAACATTAAGGCTGTAATGAGCAGGTGCACCATCGTGTTGCAACCAGAAAATTTTTCGGGTGTCAGCATCCACATGCTCAAGTAAATTAGGCATTTCGTTCTGCAAAAATGCCAAATACTTATCGCCTGTAACGGTTCCATCGAAAAAGTACGGCCCAATGATATATGGACCAAGTATATCTCCCCAGACGTTAAGAGACCATCTATTCTGATTGTCTACATGACGTATCCAATGCGGGTTTTTTGTTGCATAATAATGCATGTTATGTTTATTTACCGCCCCATTACTTTTGAAAGTAGCCTCATCGCTGAACAAAATCTTTGTTAAAATATTTGGCATTTCTCGCATTTTATTTAACAACCAACCACAAAAGTCTGTTCTTTTAATGAAATTATCACCATGCAATTCCTGATTTAATTCAATATGGTACGGATGATACTTATAACTTCTTAAAATTCTTCGTACGCTCCTATCTTCAATAGCTGTTACCTTTGAAATACCGTCTATACTTATATGTGGATTTTCCTGTATTGTTAATAATACGGCCAATTCGCCTTTTTCATTGATTACCGGCTTATTTATTTCTCTCTTCTTGTAGGTTACACAACCAGTTTCTGTAAATCTCTCTAGTAACCTTTCAAATGCTTCCGGTCTTGGCTTTCTTTCAAGGTTTGGAAATCTCTCTACATATACTCTACTTGCTAGGAGACAATGTCTTGTACACTTCCCAAGAATAAATATCATATTCACCATTTCTTTAATACTAAAAGTAGTCATTATAGCAATTTCTCTTAAAGATTGAACGAAATACTGTGTAAGATGGAACGAAATTTTTGAGAACTTGGTTATTAAGTATACAAGCTTAAAACTGACACCAGATATTGAATCGATTCTGCCTTTACTTGATGTAAATCCATATCAAACGATAAAAACACACAATGTTGTATTAGATTTACACTTTATTATTTACACTTTATTATTTATTTATTATATAATAAAGTGTAAATCTAATACAACATTGTGTGTTTTTATCGTTTGACACCAGATAACTTGATCAGCAGTGAATCTATTGAAAATGCTATATTACTTTATATTAATTTAATGTTTGCTTTCACCGCTGAGTGAAAATCAACTGTTTCTCGAACTTAATTGGGGTTTCTTCTTGTTATAAACCATTTATGGATAATTTGTTGAATATCCGATCATAAAAGCGCAAATTAGCTACTAAAAATACATACAAGCATATTTCATTAATTCAACTCTAAAAAGAAATAATTAGCAAATGATCCATTCTAGGTGCATCAAATGAGGTATCAATAGAAAGCATAGTAAAAGGGCTTTTCAATGAGCTAAAAATATACAGGGTGTTCCATTTAAAAATTACGAGATCTCTTCGATTTTGCGAAATTGTGAACACCCTGTATAACGCGAGCAGTTGCAGAATTTATTTCACGTAGCAACGAAAGTGCATACTAGTAGAAAATATTCTATTCTATTGGTTTCGGATCTTTTGATTTTCCTTATGCAGAATAGCATACTGAAATGTATCAATTTATCAAGTAAAATAATTATTTACACAGAAACTATTAACTTTAGACCCATACAACATTATATCAATGTAACCATATTTCAAGCGCGGATCTTTTTATCCATTAATATACAGGGTATTCTATTTAAAAAAATGCAACTTTAGTCTGTGATTTCCATCTGGAACACCCTGTATAAAACAAAATATTTTTAAAACGTGCGCTTAATGGTATGGAAGGATATCCAATGACTAAATATTTGACTAACTTTCAAATACGCGTGTAATCTTTCGTCCCCGCTTCGTTGGTGGACCCTGTATATATATATATATATATATATATATATATAGTAAATTCAATCAGTTGGCGATTAAAGGTCTGGTTTACTTCAAAGTATATATATATTTAAAACAACCCTACATGTTTCGGCAATGATGCCTTTATCAAGGATATAAAATATAAATGACAGTATATAAATGTCAAATAATTGAGTTGCTATGGATAAAATTATTCAAAGATACATTCCAATTGCATAATAATAAATCATGCCTTAGTATTCCAAAAACAGATAGCAAGGTGTGAACATATGTGTTGTCCGCTGCTAGCAGCTTGTGTCTCTTTCTGGGTATGAATTTGTGTGTTGGTTGCTGCTTGCAGCTTGCGTCTCTCTCTGGGTGTGTGGTTTTGTGTTTGTGTGAGCGCGTAAGTGTAGGGTTTTGTATGTTGGCGCGCTCGTGCGTGTGTTAAGTGACCGGTCGCGTAAATTTAGAGAGATCGGATAACCATCCGTTGCGCAGAGCCGCCAACCCTTTCCGGGCAACTTATTTACTTTTCCGTGCAGTACTTCGACGGCCCGACCCCCGCCCCATCGAGGCAAGGCGCAGACCAGCGAAGCGCACCCTGCACGGGGTTGCTCATCGCCAACCGAGGGAACACTCTTCGCGGCTACTTCGGTCGACGACGGTCACACTTTGTGCCATCTTAACATTTTCCGCCATGTTGGGGCACTGTACACACGACGAACGTGTGTGTGCTGTTAACGGCAGCCTAGCCAGGTTGCCGCCAAGGACCGGCCCTAGTGGTGTGTGAATTGCGCGGCGCCGTGTTTTGCGTCGCGTAGCTTGGTTCCTCTCTCATTCTGGAAAGGCGGAATGGCACCTGTCTGCCCATCGGGCAGACCCCCCTAGGGTTTCGTAGCGCATATGCTAGGCTACAACCCAGTAGAGGACCACATCTGCACAAAACAAAAACAGGGAAAAGCAAGACATGAGTTATTATTATGTATGCGCCCGTGGAGCGTCTTAAGATGCAAAGTTGTCGGCATTCGCCTTAAACGAGAAGGAAAACCACGAAAACCTACTCGGACGACTAGACAGGAATCAAAACATGGAACAGTCAGCATGATAAGCAAATGTATATGATATTTAAATGTAATTGATATTTAAATAACTTAAGATATATAACAAAAGAATATATTATGATGGTAAATTGTAGATCGTTACACAATTAAGTTATAGTATATACTGCTTAAATTTTTTAAATCATTTCTGTTGTTAATTGAATTTTTTTCCTGTTTAATACTAATCATTTCTTTAATTTGTCTTTTCATTGTGTGTTGTTCTTTATCAATTATCTGTGTGTTTTCAAAATCGAAATTGTGATCGCGTTGTAGTTTGTGTGTAGATAAAGCAGTTTTGTCTGTTTTAGAGTATTTGTGGGCTTGTATTCTTTTGTATAAATATTGTTTCGTTTGGCCTATGTAGTAACTATCGCAATCGCGACATGGTATTTTATATATGAAAAAACGAATTTAAAAAAAATATATAAAAAAAACAAGTATAATTTATATTACCAAGATTTGAACTGTTTTCATCTTATACTCCGCTATCAATTAATGAGCCACAACAGACGTGTAACAGCTTTAGATAAATATTGGGAAACATTACAAGGCCTTATATTACCAGGATTGTGACCGTAAATTAGAAAAGCAGAACTTAGAAATTTAGAGAAGTTTGTTTACCTTTGAATATTCGGGGAGATCATAACCTTCGAGATCTGCCAAGATTGTGACCGTTGTTCCTGAAGTTAAAGTATACCAGCCGTACGTCAGGGAAGCAAGACTTAATTCCAGAGACTAGACGGATAATTGTGATGATAGAATATTGAGCTAAGTCTTTATTATTTGCATTTTTTAAGTAAACAGATACATTTACTTACCGAAAGTAAATAAAGATTCCTTTAATGACCATTTTGTTTAAAACATTGTAAGTAGGGAAGTTATATACAAATTCATTTATTAAGCGGTTTGATTTATCAGAATCTATTTGTTTATGTAACCTAGTATTTGTCCCATTTCCGTAGATTCAATTTTTCACCTATAAGAAATTCCACATTGCCATTAAATTTTATGATTAAGTTTTCAATAAAAAAAAATTGTTAATCTATTGTTTATTCCGAATGATTTGTTGAATATTACCTAATATAATGTACCTAATAAAGATAAGATTTTCCTTTTAATAAACGGAATTTAAGTAACCAAGACAAGTCGTTTGAATTCAATAAGTTTATCATATTAATACTGAGATAAAACTAACATACCTTTTAATTTCTTTGTCAGACAAGAATCTTCACGACCCTGGAGATATTTAGAGAACTCATGTTCGTTATTTCTCCAAATTATATTAAATATCAAACTTTCTTTTAAAACCAAAATACTATTTGGTTGTACAGGTTATTATTGTTAACTGCAAACGTTTACATTCAATTATTGGACCTGCGCAGAAGTATATCATAATGCGTGGGTAAAGATTCGAATTAAAATTCACTTTACTGCTTTTAAGTTTAATATTTTGACTTAAAAACTCTTTTTAGTGAGATGTTTGACACGAATATTATTATATTTTGGCACTCCAACGTTTGGCTTGATTCAAATATTATTATAATATATATATATGTATATATATATATATATATATATATATATATATATATATACAGTGTGTTTCACTTTTTATGGGGACACCTAAATAACTTTTTTATTTTGAAAGCAATCAATATAAAATTTTTATCAGTTGTGAAGGCCCCGACAACGCACCATTTTGTATGAATAAAGTTTTTATAAAGTCAATATCTAGCCAGCTATAATTAAAACAAAAAGTAGTGTTTCAAGTAAAGTCATGCTAGCGATTAAGATAGAGCAAAAAAGTATTAGGAAAAGTTTTTACAAATCACTCAAGAACCCTTAATACCAAATTTCGCGGAAAAATTTTCATTTTTAAATTCTTCTACATTTTTATGCTATCAGTAGATAATAGTTTGTTATTGCAATAATAAGAGTGCCATGAAACAAGAAAATAATTTCTCAGTTCAAATGTCAAACGTCAGTTCACTAAACAGTTTATTTCAGTTGAAATTATTGAACTTTGCTGAACAATGGCCGATAGACATTTAAGTATTGCTCAAAAAGTAGAAATTATTCGAATTGTTGGTGATAATGTACGTTCTACCCGAGAGGCTGAAAGAGAGTTTAACGCGAGACATCCCGAACGTCCACCCATCCGTCATCGAACTGTTGCATACTTGAATAACATTTTCAACACTACTGGAGATGTTGCTAAACCACGTCAACATGAGTTGAACAATCGAGAACACCATTTCGATACAGTAATATTAGCTAGACATTTAAATATCTCTTACTCCAAAATTCGGAGATGTCTCCGTCGTCACAAATTGAAACCGTATATGCCAAAATATTTACACGCCCTTGAAGAAGGAGATTTAAATAGAAGAATGGAGTATTGTCTATGGGCTAAAGGCAATTTTCTAAATGACTGAGAATTAAAAAAAAAATAATGTTTAGTGATGAAGCTACCTTCACTACAAATGGTATTGTTTCATCCCAGAATTGTAAATACTGGGCAACAGAAAACCCAAAATGGGTTATCAATTGTAAAAGGCAATATTTGCAGAAAGTTAATGTGTAGTGCGGAATTTTAAATACACAAATCATTAGCCCATTTTTCTTTTTTGATACGCTAAATGCAGAAGGAAGGTTTTTACATTTTTTAAATACTGAATTAATTAATTCCAGCTAGATGGAGCATCAGTTCATAAGGCAAGAATAGTGCGAGCATGGTTAGACGAAAACTTCCGTTAATTAGGCCGTAATAACCCTTTAATAGACTGGCCTTCGAGATCACCTGACATTACACCACTCGACTTTTTTTCTTTGGGGGACTATTAACAATGCTATGTATGCATCTAGACCTCAAAACATACAGGAACTGCGAGAAATTTCTCCAGAAGTATTACGACGGGTTGTACTGAACCACAAAAGGCGATTGGAAAAATGTATTCCTCTTCAAGGTGATTTAGTGGAAAAATATACTATTTAAAATATTGTTAGTTAAATTGTTGCTTTTGTTTTGTTTGTTCTTTAATGTTGAATAAAATTGGTGAATTGTTTTCTTGCTTCATGGCACTCTTATTATTGCAATAACAAACTATTATCTACTGATAGCATAAAAATGTAGAATTTAAAAATGAAAATTTTTCTGCGAAATTTGGTATTAAGGGTTCTTGAGTGATTTGTAAAAACTTTTCCTAATACTTTTTTGCTCTATCTTAATCGCTAGCATGACTTTACTTGAAACCCTACTTTTTATTTTAATTATAGTTGGCTAGATATTTACTTTATAAAAACTCTATTCATACAAAAAGGTGCGTTGTCGGGGCCTACACAACTGATAAAAATTTTATATTGATTGCTTTTAAAATAAAAAAGTTATTTAGGTGTCCCCATGAAAAGTGAAACACACTGTATATATATATATATATATATATATATATATATATAATTATTTCTTGACCTTCGTATATTATAGTAAAGCTAGTTGTTAAACGATTTAAGGTCTGCTTTAGTTTGATATGTATATATTTAGAATAACTCAAATCTTACATGTTTCGGATATTACTGCCCTTTTCAAAGAATTTAAAATGATAAATGACAGTATATTAATGTCATATTTATATATGTGAAGTTGTCATGGATAAAATAACATTATTCAATAAATACATTCAAGTTTAGTAATAATAATTCATGTCTTAGCATTCCCCAACAGCTTGCCGCCAATTACAGGGGGCAATGGCAAGCTATGAGTTATTATTATGTCTACGCTCGTGGCGCGACTTAAGATGTTCAGCTGTTCGCATTTGTCTAGAAAGTGAACGAAAACCTACTCGGACAGCCTAGTCCCGGATCTAAACTCGGGAGTGCCAGCATGATAAGCCAGTCTGCAAATATTTAAATATCATATGATATTTATACAGTTGTATATATTCATGATGATAGATTGCAGATCGTTACTTTACATTATTAAGTTATAATATATACTGCTTAGATTTTTATGTCACTTGTTGTTTAACATTAATAATTTCTTTAATTTCCCTTTTCGTTGTGTGTTATTCTTTATGGATTATCTGTGTGTTTTCAAACTCGAAATGGTGATCGCGTTGCAGTTTGTGTAATTAAAGCAGTTTTGTCTATTTTGAAGTATTTGTGGGCTTGTATTATTTTGTATAAATATTGTTTAGTTTGGTCTATGTAGTAACTATCGCAATCGCGACATGGAATTTTATAGATGAAATGTGTTTCTCGTTTTTTTTCTATTTTAGGTTTTAGTTTTGAAAATAGATGTTGCTTACATACAAATAATAAGAGTTTTTCTTTATTTATATGGTGCTTTTCACCCCATAGCGATTTCAAACACAAGTTACATTACATGATATAAATTCTGCATTAGTTCTTTCGATTCTCTTAGATGCAATTAGATGTGTAGACATAGACAGCGACGCGGCAATGTCTACACAATTCTACAATCTCTACACATCTTCGATGCACTCTAGAACGTAATTACATTATGTTAATAAGTTTGTTTCAATACTAACTACAACCATTATTATATTATTAAATGCAGTTCTTGTTACCATTTGAAGGAAAAATACGCTGTAAATGAGGCTTATTCTAAAGTAGTGTAAGGCTAATTTTATTATCAATTATTGATCGTTCCTCTATTCTTATTTATGAAGTAATACTTGTTTACAAATACACGTACATATATAAACTATAGTATGATTAATTAACTAGTTGTTATATGTATGTTCAACATCTCACCGTTTACCAATAGTAAGCAGAAACTAACCATTATTCCAAACGAAATATCGAGCGCGTTTTAGTGTTTGCCCTTTAAGGGTCCGTTAACAGAACGAGAATTAGTGTAATTTGAATTTAGATTCTCCATTTAATAAAAATTCCGACCGTAATTTTCACTTTCAACTTGTTTCACTAATTTATGTGCATTCCGAGCGTCACTCGTTCGTTTTCCTCTTTTATTTAGATCTAAGATATAACTGGATATCGCAAACCTGTTCTGAGCTCGTGCGGACGGCATATTTGTTCTTTAGATTTAAATTGCTATATTTCCATGTAAAGATTGTTATTCCGATGTTTGACATGCAGCTTATAAGTTTATTTTATGCTTTTAGTAACATAGCATGTACATGGTGTAGGGAGATTTCTGTTTTATTGTTGTTGTTGTTATTATATTTATAGTTCTATGTTGTGTTGTATTCTAAATATCAAATATAACGTGCTAGTATTACGTTTGTCAAAATTGAAATATCGAGGAATACAAATAGAAGGAGGGACGAGTCGGAAGATGCCTGGCTTGACAAAGAAAATGAGATTTTGAAAATTTTTTAAGTGGTTGTAACAATCGTTTCGTTTCTCCTGGAAGCATAGAGTATCTACATATCATGTAGATGTTTCATGTCTTTTTAGTAATAATAATAGTACTACTAATAATAATAATAATACCAATAATAATAATTAGAGTGAGCCAGCGTGTCCGCATAACAGGACTGAATTCGGTACTGCTACCTACGTGCGCAGGCGCAGCGATGGCATTCTGAAGATGGCCGAAATAGGATCAAAACCGGTAGTCGTATCGCACAATAGTATGGGAGCTTCTATTTATCATATATGCCCTTACTCAGCGGAGACGGCATGGGTGACTAAATAAAAGATAAAAGGTAGCGTCACTCAATTTTACTTACGGAATCTCAAATCTGAAAACTGAGAAAAGGTATGCGCCTACAGACTACTAAATACAAAAGCGAAATCCAACACGGCGAGATGCTCCACAACATACCTGCAAATTGAAAAGAAAAGTGAACGACCACGTTCAAAGTACAAAATAAAGGTGAAAAAGTAAAGAAAACGCTATAAAACCGGTAACTCGTATATTATTAGCAAAATAAAAATATTTTGCTCAAGAAATATGATCACTCTCTATATTAAGTTTGCACAGTATATGAAAATTTGTAATTTAGACGTTACAAAAAGAGTGATTTTACATAAAGAAAATTAGGCATAATATGAAATATAAGCACATTAACTAAATATCGTAGGAAATAGAAAAGAAAGGTGTATATTAATTAAATAAATTACGCAAAAAAATTCCGAAAATAGTCTAGATTTACAAGTTTAAATGAAAGCCTTTTCTAGATGTTCGTAGATGTAACCGTACAAAGTAATACATTCGAGTTAGACACACAATAATTTTGTTACGTGTAATTAAAAACTTTTAAATAAATATACTTCTAGAATTCATTTGACTTTATCATCAGTGTACCTGCACCAGAACGTAAAGTTTTTATGCGAGCCTCGCAAAGCCGAGAACAAATGTTCACGCAAACACAACTGGCAAAAAAGGTTTCAGTTTTTAATATGACAAGGGCAAACGCAATAAGAAATTTTACTTAAAAATATTATGTACTAAAATGAGGAGAAATTTAGAATAAAATCAAATACAGTAAAAATAATAATATTACGTTAAAATTCAAATCATTAACCACCAAAACTAATTATAAATAGAATTCATATCGTAACCAGATTACAAACATCTTATAAAAATATATTACATTACACAATTTCTCCAAATATTAATGAATATTTAATTCGAAACGTTAATTAAATTTTAAATTAAACAGATAATTTATTATTAAATTCATAGGTAGGTAATTATGTTCTAGAGGTAACAAATGCAAAGTTCATACGAGTTTCTCTGATTCTGCGATACATCCACAGGAAATTGGCCACCAGTCAGTATCCACAGCCATTCAACCGGAAATGGGAGTCACAGGCACAGACATTTAGCCCTCGAAGGATTACAATTTTACGTCTTCTTCTCCATTAATTGACCCTCGGGAATCAAATTCGTTGGTAGTTGCAGACTAAGACGTAGGGTGTCTCTAGGATTTTTGTCTTCGCAAGAGTAGTTTTAATTAAGCCGGAGTCCGTAGAAGAAATGCCGCCATAAAGTACTATACTTTCCAGAAAGGGAGTTTTCCCCTTACAAGCTTCTCAAATTTCGAAGTGGGTATACGGCAAATTTATAAATATTTCACGCTCTACACATGAATCCGCATAAGCGACTAAAACTCACAATGTCACAAGAATTTGTGAAAAAAATTTCCTCTTATTCGAAAGGATACACACATTATCACCACTGTCAACTGGATTCGAAAATGGCCTCCCTACGAATGACCCTTCACACCGGCTGCAACCCGGAAGCGGTAGGAGGGGTTGAACGAAATTAAACTCGCAAAACAAAATAATATACCGAGGCACGACGATAAGAAAATAAGATATGAATAAGAAATTACGAATGTAACAGTGCGTACCACTGCGCACAACGAAGCAGTCACATTTTCTGTTAGTTCATCTTGTGTCTCGACGATAGTGATAGTCGAGCGTGGTGATATTCGAACGTTTCACCGTTACCTTTTACGCGTTCTTAATATAAGTCGTAATATCGGACGTTCAGCAGCGCAAAAAACCGACCATAACTTGATAATGTAAAAAAGTATATCGGTAAATTTCCCGATGTATATTATGATGGTGCAAAATTAGTGCATAAAGTTTGCTATAAACCGTTATTTCAGCAATCTTACTTTACTGATATTGTTTCGTGATAAAACGAATTACTTTATATTGTATATATTAATATATTTTAGATATTAGTAAATTTAGTATAACAAAATTAAAGTATAACATTTCAAACTTTATAAATATTCAATCTCCATTTTCAAGGGTAAACCACTATATACAACGTATTTTTATTAACATTCAAAATTGTAATATTTTCCTTAGATTCCCTTAGATTACCTGCTTTATACATGTATATCGTTTCCTTATTGCCTAGTGTAGTTAGTGAATAATTTCAATAGACCTTTCGATACCTGCTATTATTAATTGTATTAATATACATAATAGGCTCAAGATATCCAAATATGCATGTATCATAAAAATCTATTATAGATGAACCGATCAGATAAACATAATTAGGAATTCTATTTTATTATTATATTTATTTATCAGTAAGATCTTTAAGACTATCGAAAACATTGGGTATTGTTCGCATGTAGATACAATTTCTAAGAAGTAGTACTGTAGGTAAATTCCACAACCCTTACGTAAAACCTACACACACATTTTAGTTATGTAAGGTAGGGGTAGTGATATATTTTATATATACTTGTAACACAACAGTCACAGATAGAACATCATCAATCTTAACATAGAACATAATCGTACATCTCGGTTTCCGAGTTGGAACCGCGTCGAGTTAGGCGTAATTACCAACGTTTCGCCCACTGTTTCAAGGGACATCTTCAGGGCTGTAGGTAGATGTTTGTCGTTTCGCAGTAGCTTGAAGAATGCTATGACAGAGATCGGCACAACTTATATTATTATATATAATATATATACTTATATATAATGCGAAGTGTTTTTCAGATGTAGGAAAATCTTTTCTTAAGCCCATTTTTAATTGTACACCTGCATTCTAAAAAAAATATGTTATTTTGTCAATTTCGAATTTTTTGTTGCACCTTGTAACCTATTAGATTTGGTTGGTAACGTTGTATTATATATAATACGTATTTATTTCATTGGTTGTCGAACCTCGTGTAATTTAAATAAAAATAACGTATTTTTATCATACTTATTATTTCCTTGTCCCATTTACAAAACTCATGCGTCTAACGCATATTAAAAAAGAAACTATGAACTAGTATTAGAAAATAGGTCAAACGACGTTTTCTTTCCAACGCGTTATTTTGAATCTTCCATTTTAATTTTTAGCAACCTGTATATATTCTAGTAATACATAACCTCTAAATATAACTAAACGTTATCTTATTTTTGTTTACATTGCTTGAAATAAATATAAATCTTCTTTACAGATATCATACATCATATAAAGCATTGTTTAAATATTGTAATGTCTTTTTAAAGTTTATCAATACTATAGACTCTTTGTTGATGACTTGTTGTACCTGATTTTAATAGATATTAGATATAACGTTTGTAGATGTAGTATTTGTAGATGTAAGTATATAAAAAAGTCATTCGAATACATTTCATGCAATGTTTGCGGTAATCATAATCTTCTATCGTCTTTCAGGTTGCTTTTGTGTGTTATATAACATTGGATTGTGGAAGTAGGAGCTTGTTCCCATTCGATTTCAAATAAAAATTGTATGATTTAGATGATTAGTGGCATTATTCGAACTATAATAAACAGTGGTTTATGCAGAAAAATTTACAAGCTGTACATTAGATATGGATTTATGTTACCGTAAATGGTCTTTGATATGCCTTTTCAAATTAATTTTGGTACGTAAGCATGTATTTTCTAAATTTAAAGTATTTATATTTCTAAATCGTAACATAAACAATAACCTATCGATATTGAACATTAAAAACAAACTCTGACATGTAAAACACAGATGCATTTTAAAAACACAATCTGTTTAATCACGTTTATGCCTATTACAAAGGTATAGTTAAAAATGTCTTCACGTAATGACATTGACTGTATCGTATCGATAATTATACTGGATACATTTAAAATACAGCCAGTTTCTAGTACGTTTAGCTGTAGTTCATGTTCATTTATTTAATTGGCCTTACTTTGGAAAGAATCCTAGCAATATGTCAATTCGAACATTAAATCTCCAAGGCTTCTTTATTCATTGCAAAAAGCAGGCAATTATATCTTAACATAAAGCTATAGATAAAACGAAAGTGTAAAATTATCTGGGACACCTTGTATAAAACGAATTTGTATGAAAGTAAATCGATTTTAAACCTTACCTATAAGACCATTATCAAAATTAAGCACAGCTTTGTTAAATTTTATTCATATGTAAATAACGAGCTTAAATTAATTAATTTTTAATATATATCCGTAGCATTCAAACGTATAACCCTAAAAGGATATACTTTAAAGAAAGAACTTTCATAAAGCTTTTTAGAACTTACCTGATTTTTTGACTTCGTAATTTCATTAAGCTGCGCCGCATGAATTTCAACGAAAATTAATGCGGTCAAAACTTGAAACCTTTTCATTACGTACTAATTGGAAGTTGGAAATATTAATTTCATCCAGCCTTTTCATCACGAGCTGCCAGTCACCCTCGAAACTTCAATAAGAATTAATAAGTCGATGTTGGTAATCTCTTTCTGGTACGGTGTCTTTATCGAGTTCTGCTGTTTTAATTATAACGAGTATTTGTAAAAAAAGAAATTATATAAATTCCTTGGAAACTTAAAAGCCGTACAGACTATACCAAGTAAAAATTTACGGAGTAACGGGAAAATGTTGGAGTCATAACAGTTTATTCAGAAGAAGAATTTTACTAGACGAAATTACAAATGTCAGAGAAACTTGTTAATTACTTGGAGCTAATAGGATTACGGAAAAAGCCAATTTCTTTTCTTGCCTTTAAAACTTTTGGAAACTCGAAAGATAACTCTGAAACTCAACTTGTTTTTTATTTATTGGAAACTATTCTCAAACTGTTATAAAAAAAGCTCGGTCTATGTGCATGTAAAAATAGTAAATATGTACCCATATGTTGCTGTGTTATTTGCAAACGTAGAGAAAACGAGTTGCATTTTGAATACACCTGATATAATAACCGGTAGAATATCAATTCCAGTCCTTTATGTGAATAGGTTTTTTATTATGATCCTACAATAAATTAAACGTAAAATTATTTACGAGAATTGCGTTCCAGTAGTGGACGCAATAAAAAAATTATAGAACACTTCGTTGTCCTTACCGGATTCGGCTGAAATTGTTGCCCACGTAGAAACAGTGTTACATCCTTTAAATTATGAAAAAAGTGTTTGCGTCACAGATAAATTTAATACTGTATTACGTAAAAAATGTTGATTTTACTAGATCAACACGTTCGCTACCGCTCGGCTCATATATAAGTCGGCTGGCTTTATCTTATAGACCACCAGCGCATATATGAACCGAGGACGTGGCTTTACTTAAAGTGATTTTATTTTGTATGGTCTATTGGTAGAAGCTTGAAACTCCGAAGAGGTCTATACGAATGTATGACACAATTATGAGTCCAATGGTCTCTGGATAACTTTTGAGCTATGTTATGTTGTTTTCGTACATTCAACTACTATCATTTCTTCTCTAATAAATCTTTATATAAATCTGTAAATAAATATTATTCTCATATGTATTCGTCAAAAAAATAACGTTTGACTGAGGCTGAACTACAAGAAAAAGCAAGAAAAGTTTTTGAAGCTGATGAAAATGTTTTGAACTCTGATGAAGATGCCGATTCTTTTGAAGCACCATATCAAGATTCTGGAAGTGACTGGCAATTGTTTTCTGCCGAAAATTCAGGTTCAATGGCTAATGACAGTGAAAATAATACCGATGACGAAAATAGTGATGATAATGTGGACCAAGGTGAAGAAAACAATATCGATGATGAAGATGAATGGACTGATACAGAGCGAGATCCAGATAAAAATAGAATTTACTTACGTTCGCAAATAAATAATACTCTCTACGGAATAAAACTTAAAAAAGACAAGCTCAACAAGTCATCGAAAATAGATCAATAATATTGACGGGCTTCAAAAGTATATTACAATGTTTAATATCCCATTAAATGGTACATGATATCTGTAAACGAGAAATGCATACTGTCAACAAACAAAATCATGACTAGATTTATTTGATTTTAGAGGTTAAAAACTAGACATATAAGGGAGATGTGCAAGACAATATGTAAGAGAGAACATCAATTACATACTTATAAAAATGAGTTAATTTGAAGTTTGTGATTTCAAATTAGCATTAGAAGCATTAAGAAGATACAGAAAATTGTACGCACGACAAAGAACGAAGAAGGACAATGAACATGCGATGATCGACAACCAATCAGGGATTTAAGCATCTTGTTAGCCAACTATGATTGGTTACAGGGTTATATAAAACAAAAGTATATGGACATAAAACACAGTTTTAACAGAGTTTTGAAGAGCAGGAGTACATAAGAAAAACGGGATTGTAGAAAATTTTTCTATGTTTGAAAAACAGTAAGCATTCCCGAAGTTATATAAGACCGTTAGACGAAAAAAAAGAATTCTAACGCGAGCATTGTTATTGGACAGTCTTTAAATTTTTATATTCACTTTTAAGCGGTACAATTTCCATATAATCTGTAGTTTTGAAGTATTTTGAACTTTAGTTACTTGTCTAAGCATATTATATTTTCTATTTTATTTTCTTTTCGATTCTAGCTTATAATTTTTAATTTAATTAATTAAAAATGTTTCATGAGGAATTCGATAATTTGTATGAGATACAAAGGTCAATGTAAGTAACACGGAGAATAATAATTTGAAGTCTCAATTATATTAGTAAAATCAAGAGATACAAAGAAGCTTGCATTTTAAAAGTGTTAAGCCAAACTCCCTGTGTCATAGCTTAGCGTTTGGATCCCCTAGGCTAAGTGAAATACATAAGTGTGCTGATTTAAGATTTTTTAAAAATCTGTGAAAGTCTTCAAGTTTTATGTGTATTCCCGATCTTCATAAGATTGTATAATGTTAACTTGATATAGGTTAATCAATGCGTTTTAAAATATTTTTGAATACATGATTTATAAATATATTTAAAGATTAAACAATAAATGAATTTTATTTAACATTTTGTTTTATTATTTCTTAAATTTACATTGGATGCTAGGCCTAGTTACATACAACCCAAAAATAAAACACCCAAACTTACACACAATTTAAAAGAGTTAAAAGAGATATATGCGTGGGCGACAACATAACTGAGTTAAGCTTCATAACAATATGCACATATTTTGATAAAAATATTAATAAAATATTGACAAATATGCTCCAATATAGAAAAATATGCGTCAATTAAATGTTTTATAAGATTAAATCAAAAACGATACTTGCATGTGAGCGCTGATGATTACAATTTAGTTATCGAAGTGCGATTCTAGAATTTAAAGCTATATTGTAATGTGGGTTTTTTTATTAACTTTTACAGAATAAGCCACAGACCTCGATTTATTCGGACATTTGCAAGACAGATTATCGTTTGAATTATTTGTGTTTCCCTTACTAAAAAAAATATATTTGTTCATGTCCATTAAACACATGAAAGCAAATAATTTTCCTTTTAATTAGCACTTTCGCGTTTCTGTGTTTTCTTTCCGTCAAGGATTTCTAAATAAAATGTATCTATTGAGATGACAATCTTCTATACATTTGCTAACGACGCGTGCCGAAGACTTTAACAACTGGTGCGTGTAATCAAGAGTCGCATAGTGTTTAATTACCCATAGTAATCATGTCATTCCTACCTTATCATTAAGGCTATGTGGTAATTGGTCAATTCATGCAATATGTAAATTTCTACAGAAAATAGATTAGAATACCTAGAACGTGCAATGTATGGACTGAGTGTTTCATGGGTAATTAGGTGTCGTATCCATCTTAGTCATCGTTTCTCATTAACTTTCCTTAAAATCTAGTTAGCGATATTTGACTGCTATGGTTATAGATAACTTTACGTGAATCACCATTTATTTAAAGCTTTTAAAAATAAATGCCAACTACGAAATTTTTTTTTATTGATTCCATGTAAGCTTCATAATCTATCCAGGTGGGTATTAAATGAAAGTTATGATCATATACAATAAAACAGGAGTTAGAAACCTACAGCAAGGTACTAACAAATAAAAAATAATCAAAATCAATTCACTATTATACCGGGTGTCCTTGAAATAAAAAGACAACGTATGAAAAATAGAAAGAATAAATTAGATAGAATATACAGGCTGATTCATTTTCGATCCTCACCATGGGGATCTCGTTTATTATTGGAGATAGAAGGTAGATTTAAATTTGGCAAAGTTGCTAAATTTTGTGTTTTTTTAAAAAACGGAAGAAGCTCATTTTCTTCTTTTATCTCTAGCACGTTTATTTAGTTGCACAGGAAAACTAAAAACACATTTCTCGAGACCACTTTTGATTTACTATCTAATGGTGAATTCGAAATTTCCATATGACGTTTCGGTTCTATCTGCACATCATCAACTTTCTTATTTCTTATAGGCACCATACCGGATATTTTGACACCGCTAGAAAGAGTTTTTCTTTCGGATTTCAACCATGGATGACATGTTGACACAAGTTCTTGATATTATGCTTTAAGGTAGCCATGGAATTTCAAACTGTCAAACATTTCAATTATCCTACATTACTAATTTTGCGCGGCACTCGTTTTTCCTTTCAGTGTTACTCCAAAAGCTCTCGCGATCGACCGTTTGGGCACTTCTGTTCTATAGGATTTAAAAATGGACTGTATGGGAGAAGTAATATTGGGAAATGTCCGTGAGCTCTTATTAGTCGCAAGATTACTTCGGTTCGATGGAATCGTATGGGGGAAGTAATATTGGGAAATGTCCGTGGGTTCTTATCAGTCGCAAGATTACTTCGGTTCATGGAATCTAACATTATCCATGACGAAATGAACGCCTTAGATATCATCTTCCTGTAAGTGATTTATTATAATAATTAAGTAATAGTTAAAAATTCTCCAAAATGTTTTGCATTATAGGGTCTGTCCTATATTTGAAATAAGTACAGTGAAGAATTATTCATTGCAGCAGCAATAGAATAATTTTTTCCTCTTATCTGGGCTTTAACTTTCGTTGCTCTGGTGCTTTTCTGCGATCTACCATATGTCATTCGCGAATATACTTGAACTCCGCATTCATTGATAAAAAATATTTTTCTTTTTCATCCATTATTTTGTTGTACTGAACAGCATAGTCAAATCTTGCTTGAATATTTTCCGGTGTGTCGGATCTTTCTGGTACAAATGAGATTCGTTTCATGGAATAGTGAAATTCCCTGAAAGTCCTACTTATGGTGGCTATACTAATTTGCAATTGAGGGTTTTCTTTTAATAATTTAGTTCTTAACTTTTGAAGTGTTAGGGAATAATCTTCATCAATCCAATTCCAAAGAGCTTGGCTTTTGCTCTATAGTTATTTTTTTTTGGCCGATGACCGTCACTTTTCTTTTTAATTTGATTTATTTTTCGATAATTGGCATAATTTTTCTTACAGTATTGGGTCGTACACTAAACTGTTGCCTTATGATGGTTGACGGATGCCCACTATTCATACCTCTAATAATAAGAGAACGCACTTATTACTACGTTCCTTCGTCTTTCACTGTTGATGTTATTTGCAGCCATACGTGTGATACTGAGTTGACAAAAAGTGATATATATTTGACATATGAGGAAATTATTTGACATGCATAGCAACTAAGTAATAATATAGATTTGAAACTTAATAGTAAAATAGATCCCTACGCATAGCTTATGGACTGGGCACCGTGCGGGGAAAAGGGATAATTGTGTATGCAACCAATATAGCTGTAGTTAAATTACTGTTGGGGTTATTAAAATTTTAGGTATGAAGGAAAAATAATATTTCATTCGATTAACTTCTGTATTGAAATCAGAATATGTAATTTAGAACATAAACTTCTTAGACATATTCAATGCAGAATTTAATCGAACGAAACATTCTCTTCCTCCATACTTTATTTAATTTTTTTCCACTTTCTTGAATATCTTCAAAAAATATCATAAAATGTAAATTCAAATGAAAATTATAAATAAATGTAATTCGTATAAAAATATATTTAGGATATGTACCAACTCCAATGCAGATCAATTTAAAGAAATACAATAGTATTTTCAAAACAAAAATGTGTAGCTTGACGTTTTAGAATACGACACTAACCAGTTAATATTAATCTAAAATATCTACAACTAATAATGACAAAAAAAGCTAAAACTATATACTATTATCCATAGTCCTAAATGCTACACAAACAAACAATAAATCCAACGAAAGTTTATAACATATAACACGGGCACGCGATTGCAAAATTTAAATACGGCGAATAGAATACTAATCGACCTAGATAGCCAACATTAAGTTTTTCATGAACATAGAGATCACAAAAATTCCTAGAATAAATTTTAAATTCCTATTCTAGAACTGATAATTGCAATACCCTGGTGATGTTTAATTTACATCACTAATTTCCTTCCCCTGACGTTGTTCGGATACATTACTCCGCAAAATTAAACATGAATTATCTACCAAGCTACACACACATATATATAAGATGTCCCGTATCGTTATGTTCAACTTTTAGGAGTGTAAAGTAGACTTCATTTCAAGGCGCAAAACGCAATACTCGTATATCCATTTTTATTTGTTTCAAAGTTACAGATCTATATGAATGTGATCAGATCATGAAAAAAATGTAATCCTAAAGTCAATACAAACTGATTTTATTTAAAAAAAGTTATACGATTCAATAACAGGCCTGTGATTGTTAACGTCGCATAATAAAATGTTATCCTAAAATAAATAAAAACGTGTCGCAGTGCATTTATTCCGGGCACTTACTTTAACCTAAAGATTAAGAAATCTCTAGCTACTTACACTATTATTATATATATATATATATATATATATATATATATATATAGATATATATATATATATATATATATATTCAATTTGTTGGCAATTTAAGGTCTGGTTTTACTTCAAAATGTATATATTAAATAGTAAAACCAGATCTTAAATCGCCAACAAATTGAATTTACCATAACATACAAAGGACACGAAATAATTATCTATACATATATATATATATACATGTGTGTGTGTGTGTGTGTGTGTGCGTGTGTGTGCGTGTGTGTGTGTGTGTGTGTGTGTGTGTGTGATTTGTGCATAGCAACTATTAATAGAAATGGGGGAAACTCATTTGAAAAATAGTGAAACAATTGACAAAAGGGCAAAAGCAAATGAAAGGTACTGTATTAGCAGGAAATTATTGTTTTTATGTGCAGAAACTTGCAAAAATAACATATACCTAATTTATGCTTCTATTATGAAAGTTAGTTTTAGATGAATTACGAAATTTTAACTGTCGTAGAAATGCAAACGTCCTAATTTTACAGAATTAGCTAATATTCAGTTATGCGTTTATATATATAAGAAGATAATTTGGGTATCAGTCCGTGTATCTATTGAAAATCATTATACAAACTACGACTGGACTACGTAATATTAGATGCGCATAACCTGTTTTCAATCGACCATCCTTTTAAAATATAATTTAATTGCGTCCACTTATCTTCAGTCGAATTAGTACAGCATGAATGGAACACGGTAGATAATTGTTAATTAATTATTATTAATTAATGTAATCAATTAGTTTTATTGATACTTACATTATTATGGATTGCATTTTATTAGATTTTCCATTACTAGACAATGATTAACGTTGTATATCAATCTCTGTAATCATCGAATTATTCAGATTGTTATGAGACATGAAGGGCTATTCACAGGATTGAGTTCAAACGTGCGGGGGCCTGTTAATGGATGGTCAGTGTCATTCGCATGCTGAACTAGGAGAATACGGAATTTTTATGGATGAAAGCACAAAGGCTAATTCAATTCACCGGAAACTTTGTCAGTGACAGATTTGTGGCTGCGAGTTTGTGGAATCGTCTCGTCGATGTGTGTATTGGTAGTTGGGAACAATGGAAAAAGTGCCATCACTGTGCGCGTATAGATTTTATTTAGTATATTGTTCTCTTGCTCTATTGTTTAGTTGCATTATGTAATTCATGTGTTAGTAATTGTACGTAATATAGTAATATATATCAAACGAGACAGTTTCGAATTTTGCAATCATTATCTGACGGGCATAATTTGAAATTATAATTAAAGCTGGGAATTATAGGCACACGGAAACTGTATTATATGCACATATATGTCTCCAAAATTAGATGAAAATATGCAGATCTTTTATTAAAATATGCAAAATATGTAAAGTTTAAGTAATAGTTACACAATTAAATTATTGTCAAAATATTAAATAATGTCAATATAAATTTAGAGATACCACAAATATGTACTATATCAATATTTTATTCCAAATTTTACAAAATACATATATAATAATAAGAATAGGTAAGCTAAACAATGTAACCAATCTGCAATTGCTATCGAGTCGTTTGAAAAAAAGAGAATGAATTCTCTTATCTGTTCAAAGGTATCTGCATAAAACACAGCGGCATCAAGCTTCAGCGGTGTCTTAATAAATACTTTTTTGTCAAATCATATCAATGAATTAATATCTGGAAATTTGTAACGTATTTCTTCTGCTACTTTGTTAACAGCATGGGCCAAATATGTTACGTGCATCAGATTCAGGTAAAAAATCTTCAAATTCTGTACTGACTTCACCATATATGTCGCAGCATCCGATAACATCAGTAATACCTTATCACTTAGAACGGTATTCGGCAAATAAGACCTCGTTAAACTATCGTTTTTAAATCTTGTTATAGTTAAGTTATTTGTTATCTCCAATTCATCTGTACCAATTAAAAAGGATTGACCGGCGCAATTTTCATTTAAAATGCCAATCATAAGTCGGCAATATAGCGTCCACAACTCTGTCTGTTGTCTCATCGACTACGAAATATATACAATTTTCACCTATTGTTTCCTTAGTTTTAATCATAGTTTCCTCAAATAATAGATTAATATACTTTTTTCTTGTAGTTGAGCGACTAAGAACTGACAGTTTCGTATACTTCTCTAAAAACCTTTAATTGTTGAATTATCCAACTTTGAAAGTGGAATGTTTGCGCTTAAGAAGGCGTTACACGTTATAATGGAAACTATTCTGTTCTATATTTTTACTTATTGAAGTAAACGATTGATTCAGAATAGCTCGTGGTGCATTTTTAAATCTGGTGATATTTCCTTTATGCAAATCAGTTCCTGCATGCTGCGTTAATTGAAATTTTTTTGTCGCATCGAATCTACAATAATTAACTGCAGGTATTAAAATATGAAATTAAACGTAAACAAATATAAACTTACAATTTTACAGCAATACTTACAAAACACACTGCCATTATCTACACAAAACTCAGGATAATCTTTCCCCAGATCGACATATGTGAATATGATGTCGACATATCAAAAATAACAAGGTAAAATTACGTGTACATATACTTTCGAGAACTAACTAAACACAACTGCCGATATGACAGACCTATAGGTCAATCTCATTGCTCGTAGATTCACTGGAACTTCCCCGGCTTGATAAACACAAATCTAGGAATTCCCGCTGTACGGAAATGCTCATGCGGATTGTTGTATATTATGAATAAATGTTATTATATGTTTTTCACCGTGCACTTTAGAAATAAATTATAAAATATGAACAAATATGCAATTTTATATGAAATATGCTCAAAGCAGTATATGCAAGATATGCAAAACAAAAGTAGTCGCAAATGCTTTCTTTTTACGTGATCGGTATAGATCTGCAAGAATTTTGGTAAACACATCATAAATAAAAAGTAGGCATTTTCATAAAATCCTAGCTTTAGTTATAATTATAACAGCTGCTGTTTTGTATTTTGAAATATGATTAATGATTAAAGAGGCAAAATTGAGCTGCGCATCATAGGCATATATTTGATAGAATGTATGTACAGGTGTCTCAGAAGTCAACGTTAGTCAGTAAAAGTGTGTTAGTTTTCGAGATAATGATCCTTTTATGAATTTCGAGAAAATCGACTGCTCACATGAGTTTTTCTACAAAATTTGATATTCTAATTTTCAAATGCAACTCTGAATAACTCTGCTATTGATGACAATCTAAAATAAAACTAATATTTCTTACACGGTATGAAAAAAAAACATTTTTCTCCGATTTATGAGATATTATTTTATTGGCTAATTTCGACTCTTTAATACTGTAAAAAAATGTAGGGCGCTAACATGGCAAGTTATTTTAAAACATTGTTCATTTAGTGTAGTTTTGAAAATAGTATAATATTTGCCACGTGTTACTTTAGAAAAAATTGTATATCGTTTAACGAGTGACGAAAGTAACATTTTTTTAAGCTAGAGAACAGTTTGCCAAACGAGGCCAAGCCGAGTTTGGCAATGTTCGCGAGCTTAAAAAAATGATTTCGACGAGTTAAACACTATACTTTTTCTACGACCTCTCCTATGGCATTATAACAAACTTAAAAAGTATGTATATGTAAACAAATACTTTATTTTTAATTAAAAATTACAAAACTATAAATAATTTTTAAATTAGTTATGATTTAAACATTGATATATGTAGACCATAAGGCTTCAAATTTTCCCACAATTTTGTAAAATATGCAAGCATCACAATTTCCGAATATGAATTTATGCTGTTATCATCTTTCTATTCAATGAATTTTACATAGACATAGAGAAGAGGTGTGAAGAATCCTCTTCCTCGATTTTTCTCGTACTAAGCTCGCATAGGTTCTCTCAGCTTGGTTTACTATTTCTGGTGGCGTATTGGGAATATCTAAATCACTTTCAGAATCAGAAATCATGATAAAGTTTCAAACAGCACACACTGACGTGATTTAAAAATGACGGGATACAGCGACAGTAGGGAACTAGACGCGGGTGAAATTTAGTAACTTTTGTCACTAGTGACGAAAGTTAGCGTTATGGGATTTTCTCTCACTAGTGACGGAAATCAAGTTTTCGCTGCAATATTCCGGTGACGAAAAATGTCTTTATAAAGGGTCGCAGAAAATGGATATTGATTTTTTATTGCAAAAGGAGTTCATTGTGAAATTATTCGATTAATTAAAACTTGCAAAGAAGTTATTCGACCTGAGCTAGAGTGACATTAGCCGCGCATACTGTTATTATTAGGCAGTATGTTACACTACTTCAATTGCTGAGTATCGTTCGAAATAATTTCAAACTGACCTGATATTCTTCTGAACTCTATGTTTGTGTTATTTAGAATCAATACTACTCATTATGCCATATTAGTATACTGCTCAAGAATACGCCAACATGCATTGCATTAATGGGGAATGCAGAGGCAGTGGTGTTGCTGCAGCTAATCTGTATCGTGAAAGATACTCGAACGCGTTGAGACATTCGTATTATTGGGTATTCATAAATGTTCACCGAACATATTTGGAAGGAAAAATACTTCACAATTACGCTTTGCATTTTTTTTTACAGTATTAAAGAGTCAAAATTAGCCATTAAAATAATAATATCTCGTAAATCGGGGAAAAATGTTTTTTTTTCATACGTTTCAGAACTATTAGTTTTATTTTAGATTGTCATCAATAGTAGGGTTATTTAGAATTGCATTTGAAAATTAGAATATCAAATTTTGTAGCTGTGGCACTTGAGAAACTCATGTGAGCAGTCGATTTTCTCGAAATTCATAAAAGGGCCATTATCTCGAAAACAACTCTGGCTAATTATGAGCTGGCTTATCAGCCGCCCAAGGGATAATGTTGACTTTTGGGACACTTTGTATATAAAATGAATAGTAAGTACGGTTGAACAGATAATCGGGGGATTATCCGTGTTGGTTGGGAATGCTCAAAGCGAGGATAATTGAATATCACGGATAAAAAAAAATAATGTATACAGAAAAATCATTTTTGAATTTCAAACTTTACTGCTTTTGTGATAGTATATTACATACCGAGGCGGAAAGTAGTTCGTTACCGTCGAGAGATTCGAGACAGGAATGAATCTTTCCGCCAAGGTTTGTATACTATTTTACTCACGATCGGTTAGTAATTAATTATTATATAAACTATTAAATCAGTAAATTTTAAAAATATAATAGTATTAAATTTTATGGCATTTTGATTATTGCTTTTTGATAGGTACTGTTGCTAGGTAACGTAACAATTAATAGTGATATTTTATGACAGATTACTAAATTATTATTCTACGATTTTAAACATGGTGTTTCTCTAACAGTAAACAGTCATGAAAATTCTAATGTAACAATTAATATTAATTCCAAAAGCGTATAAGTTTTGTATTAAAACGTTGTCTTGTTATTTTCATAATAAAGATTTGTGATTAGTTTTATTATAATTTGGTTTACTTATTTAAATGACACTGACGTTTTATAAATACAAAAATGACATTACCTAGCCGGAAAAGTGTCATAAGCTAGCTGGTAAAGTACTATTACCTACCTTGGTATGTAATAGCGCATTTTCTAACCCGTTTGAAGGTTAAAAGTGTTCAGTTTATCAACCGATCGTGAGTAAACATATTTAACATTAGAACTACCGGGTCTTGAAAATACTTAGAACTACCTTGAATGGTCATTTTTACAGCTGAATAAAAAACACAGTTTTATGGTATACTTTGTATATTTAAGTGAAAATAGAAAAAAACACATTCTTTTGAAATAAATACTCATGTTATTTAATGAAAAATGCTCTTAAAAACACGTTTTGTTTGATAGCTCAAGTCATGGATATGTCAATGTTTATAGTTTAAACATAACAGTTTTTGTTACATTACCTACACATTTTCCGCAAACGTACTTCTTACATGCGGAACACGTCCCGGATGTTTTATTTTTTCGGTATTGTTTAATTTGACACTTATTTCGTTTCTTAGGTCACAACCGCTGTAACTTGCATCTAAATATTTTTTGAATCTAGGTAGTATTTTCTATTTTTCTAGAAAATGACATTAATGCCCTATTCCCTTTCAATTTCTTCAATTTGAGGGAACACATACATTTCTAATATGTCCAAATAAATAATGCCTGTAATCGTGTTTTCTACAAACATGAAAGGGCCGATAACACGATCCTGCATAAACATCCACATCAAACTTTTGGTGAATCATGGACGTATTGGAAAACTTGATTTGGTTGATATTCTCCTCATATACGACAGTTATGGCGGTTTACATAACCATTAATGTAGAATGTCGCCTCATCGCTGAATAAAATGTTGTTAAGATACAAGTTTCCATCATTCTCAATGTTACGTAGCATCTGTACGGTAAGTCAATGCGCCTAGGCTTATCTGCTGGTTTTATTAAATGTCTTAATTTAATTTTGTAAGCATGTAATTTAAGACGCTTATGAAGAATATACTGAATAGTTGTTTTAGCCATACCAAGTTCCAAACTGCGCCGCGCAATGGATTTCTTAGGACTTCGGACACATGACTGTCTTACACGCTCAACATCCTCTCCGATGTGCGTGGCCGTCCTGGCACCTCTAGTTTCCTTGAACTGATTAAACCAACGAACAATGGTTTTGTCTGTAGGCGGATTTTGTCTATAAGTTCGCCGAAAATGACGCTGCACTAACACAACTGATTTGATGACTAATGATGGCTGTGAACTGACTGATCAGGTCTAGCAGCACTGAAATGGGGGCGCGCGGCAAGATGACGTCCGCGCATGCGTCCACTGACTTTAATAATTAAAATTAAGATTTGCTGCGTCTTTTGCTGTTTTTCGATGACCCTGTATTATAAAACACATGAACTGGCTGTCTGCATGATGATCTGCTTTGGTAGAGTACTTTCTCGCATTTGATCGAAAACATCCACAAATTTTATTCGTTGTAATATAATACTGCCTGGGGTTTTTTCTTTGTGTCATTATCTATTGCTAGAGTTCGATGAAGTGTACTTAGAAGTTTTTATTTTGTTTGCCCTGGTAAACTGTCTGTGTGATTTCATCATATTTTATAACTGTAATAGAAACTAATTCTGTTTTTTGGTTCTTGATGCAAATAGCACTTCCTTTCTGCGCGATTCATTGTTCCTACTAATGTAGTATTCTTTGTTGTCAGAGTTTGCGCTAACTTCAGGCTAGTAAAAAATACATCTTTGCCCACAAAATTAATTAGCGACCATCTCTCTTTTAATATTGGTTGTATCGATGAAAATGATGTGATGTGCAGTGCCTCAAAACTAAAACCCGCCATGACTTCTGTTGATGATGGTGTCCCGAGTTTCTTGGTGCGCGATTGCGCGTCTGTACTGTCTTATCCATAGTGTGTTCTGTTTAGGTTAGTGTCCCAGACATCGACCTTCCCACAGGCTTGAAAAATTAGTAAGCTTGTGCCAGTATTTAAAAAAGGTGACAAGTCAAATATTACGAACTACGGGCCAATAAGTATCTTATCCAATTTTGGCAAAGTAGTCGACTGTATACTTTATTGTAGAATATATAACAGTGTACGGCCCTTCTTAATCTGTCAATCAGCATGGTTTCATTTCTAGATGGCACGCAGTTATAAACTTGACAGAGATCGCGCAATACCTCTCTAATGCTATTAATCATCGCAAACAGGTCGATGTCATTTATAAGACTTTTGAAGGGCATTCGATTCTATTGATCATAATGTACTTTTGGCCAAATTAGATCAAATTCACTTTTGCCCAACTCTTGTTACTCTAATGGCATCTTACTTGTCGGATAGAAAAGATTACATTTTATACAATGGTTATTCGTCTGATAACTTTTCGATGTCGTCTGACGTCCCACAAGGGTCCAATCTTACTTTTTAATATATACGTAAATGATCTCATGGATGACCTTGGTTGTGAATACCTGGAGTATACCGATGATTTGAAGATTTGCAGTATTATCAGCAACCACGACGATTGTATTAAACTTCAAGCTGACCTCCGCAGGATTCAGAACTGGTGTCACGTAAATCAAATTATTTTAAATGTAAAAAAATGTATTGTCGTTTCTTATACTAGATATTCTAAACCACTTACATTTAACTACACGTCCAGCTCTGAATCACTTGCTAGAAAGGCGTTGTCTAAGGACTTGGAAGTACTCTTCGATAATGGTCTTATGTTTACTGAACACGTATCTAGTATCTTCTCTCAGTTTTATTGTGACATCGTGTCGCAATTTCTCTAACATGAACAGTATTGAGGTACTATATTATGCCCATGTTCAATGCAGGTTGGAATATACATCTATCGTCTGTTATCCGCATTATCTACACCAGCAAATCTCGGTCGAAAATAATCAGAGGAGATTTTTATAATACTTGTCGCATAGAATGGACGGCATTTACTCAGCCCGTTGTATCGACTATGTGCATCTACTGGCTCAACACAATTTTGTTTCACTGTCCCGTCGTACAAAATTTTATGCATTCTTCTAACACAAAAGATCGACGTTCCTTCGTTAATTGCGCAAATAAATTTTAATGTATCAACTCGTACGACGCGCAATTTTGACGTTGTTATCCAATACTTTAGTGAAATCTCCTTTATACCATATGGCCACTAATTTTAATAAGTGTAGTTCTTTGGGTTAATGTTTGTATGTTACTTGTGTACGGGTGTGTTATCATTTACTTATTTGGTGTAATCTCATTGTTATGCTGTGTATTTTTTCTACAAACATTTAATTGTGTATAATGTCCAATAATTGGTTTATAAATGTTGGACAATAAAGGTCATTATTATTATTATTATTATTGTTATTAAGATACCGACCTACAAAACACATACTTACCATCAGTCATAATTGTCATAAATATCAAGAGTTGGTTTCTTAAAAGTTAAAATATTTCTAATGTGTTTAACACCGCTTTTGATGTACTGCGATGGATTATTTTCGCTATATGATTTATCACTCAAATGCACGTACTGTATTAAAAAAATGATTATAAATAATTTAACTGAAAAAACAATAAAACTATTACGTGCTCAATACAGAGAAGATAACATCAAGAAGATTAAAGCGATCTTAAATAATAACTTTACACCACAACTAATAAAACAAACAATTAAGAAAAGAATTTAGAAAATATACAATTCCACAGACATTAATAATAAAATCAGCAATCAAACAATATATATCGCGGTTCCATAATATTCCATAATTATCAGAAACAATCAAGTATTCGCTAAAACAATATGATATAGCTATGACGTATAAACTGGACTATAAAAATAGGCATATATTCTCTAAGTTTAAAATCTAAGATAGAAAAAACAAAGAAATATACATTATTTATAGCATACCATGTCGTGACTGCATTAGGTATTATATAGGTCGGACTAAACAAAATCTGTACAAAAGAATGCACGTCTGCAAATACCCCAATACACATTAAACTGCTTTATCAATGCACAAACAGCAAAGCAGTACGATCATCATTTTCATTTCGAAAATACTCAGATAATCGGGAGGGAACTACATACAAAGACGCCAAGATATCAAGTCTAATACATTTATGAATCATCAACCCAGTAGACATTATTTTACATTTATGTATCATTCATACTTAAATCTTAAATTAAATACATTTTATTGAAAAATAGATAATTTGTTTAAAACAGTTAATTATCCTAATAGGTGTATACCTTGTGCGAAGACAATTTTAAATATTTTTAACAAATTCAAGGAAGATGGTTGTTTTCCCACAAAAAAAAACCAATCACGTGTTAACAGAACACATGAAGATGAATATCTTGTGTTATGTAGAAGAGCGGTCTGTAGGAGCACTTTCAGATGTAGCCAAGCATTTTGGAGTATCGTACAGTTCGGTGTTCAAGCAATGAAAGAATTCAAATATAAGCCATACAAGACATCAAATTAGCAAGAGCTTTTCGAGGAAGATAAAGTAAAGCGAACTGATTTTTGTGATATAATGTTTAATTTGTTAAATTAAAACCAAGAAACTTTAAATAAAATAATTATTACTGATAAAGCAAACAGTTTCGTATTAGATTTAAAGAGTTTCATGTACATTTTGTATGGCAATCTAAACTATTTCCCTTTGAATACTTAAACATTCATATCTTTAATAGTTAGAAAGCATAGTAAGATTAAACCTATTGAATAATTTTTTTAGCTAATAGGAAAAGGTTTGGTGTAATTTTATTAAAATAAACAATTAGGTTACTTATTAATATTTTTAAAATTTTTATTTAGGAAGGTTATCATATTAACAATTTTCTGTTTTAATCTTGCATGCCTTTGTTCTATTATTGAACGAGCTGTACTAAACACTATTTCACTTTCTGCTGAATTTGCTAGAATACGGAAGTATTTCCTAGCACATTATTCTAAGGGTTTCAGCTGCATTCCTGTTACCGAAAAGAAAATACAAATAAAAAATGCAAGTACCCTTTTGTTTTTAAACTTACCTTCCAAATAAAAGAGAATCTACGTCCTGATTTGAAGTTAGCCTTTCGAGGTATTGCCTTTTAGTTATTATTACATCAGCTGTAAAATTGATTTTACTTTCTCTTTTATTCTTTCTTGCAAAAATCCAAATAGTGAAAGTAACTTTTGATGTGGACTAATGCTTGTTTCGACTACAGGCATTTGTTCTTTATTTTCGGGATCTATTTTTTTTTATAATATTAAACATATCTTGTTCTAGAAAAGAAGTAGCATTTCAGGTAGCATTTTCAGTACTATGAAAACCTTATTTTTAATCCGAGGGTGTAAGACAGTTGCTACTCTAGTAACTGATCGTCCTTCATATGAAAATACCCTTGCTTTAACAGATTCCAAAAGTTTGTTGCATAACGTCTTCCTTTCCTGAATCTTTAATTCAAGTAGTGGTGCTGTTAGATAATTGTACAGTCCAAAAGATATTGGGATTATTAAAGAAATAACAACATATTTATTACTTACAAGAATTTCCCACTACTGCTTTTTAAGATAAATTTCCCCATTTTATAAAACCACTTATTCATGCGAGAACGTTCTACAATTTCATAAAATAGTAAAATCTATTTGTACTTTTTTGTTATATTTTATACCTTTTTTGATACACTAATTTTACTATCTAAGATATATTTCAACCGTAAAGAAATACTATCCATCTTCTTTGAATTCGTTAAAAATATTTAAAATTGTCTTCGCACAAGTATACACTTGTCGGAATAATTAGTTGTTTTAAATAAATGAAGTACTTTTCAATCAAATATATTTAATTTAAGATTTAAGTATGAATGAAAAATCAGAAATATTTGACAATTGGAAAAATACGTCCAAATACGTCACTGTTATATAACTGGTTGCGTAATATCCCACCATACATTTATCCCCTATGTGTAAAACGAAAAGAAGAAAAATAAATGCATTATACCTAAGTGTAATGATATATAACCTTGAAGTCCTTTTTCAAATTATATAAATCTTGCAATCAGAATAATTATGTATTATCTTAGCTTTGGGAATGTGATACCAATACTAAGCTATGACACTAAGTGTTTTGTCTAATACTCTATGTTAAAGCTTTATGGATTTTGAATTTACTGATATTGTTGTACTAAACGAGTGTGTTATTCAATATTCATTTGACGGGAAATAATCCCTGCCGCATTAAATATTTATCTTCACACTATAAAATTTTAATTTGATTCTTAATTTATGAATCTTTAATTACAAATAAGCTAAGTCTCTACGTATTCTCCATGATATCTTGCGTTATTGCTTGTATAAGAGAAATTATAATTAATTTACTATAAATTAATTGTCCATGTATGTTTAAAATTTCAATTCTTTACTCTATGAACATCAAGATTTGCCGTATTTCGTGATCTCATACAGACCTCTCTTCGTTGTATAAATTATCAAACTCTGCGTGATATACATACATTTCGTTTGATATGACAAAATAAAAGAAAATTAATTATGTAACGAAATTAACAATTAATTTGAATAAAATAGAATGTAAAGGTTCTTACAAATAATTAAACTCAAGAATGCTTGAAAAATTGGCAATTTAATACGAACTTTACGATGAAAGTAAATTTTAAAACTGACTAGAAACGTTGCCCGCAACAGAAATTAATAGCATCCCCTTTCTTCCACGTTTTCTCCCTTTTATAAGGTCGGTAACATCAAAGACTTTTTCAGATTTAGAAAATCTTCTTTTAAGCTCTTTTCAAACTGTACATCTGCATTTTAAACAACCATGTTCTTTTGCCAATTTTGAATATTTTGTTGCATCTTGTTTCCAATCAGATTTGGTCTATAGCGGAAATATTATAATACGTATATTTCATTGGCTATCATACTTCTTGCTTCCTTATCCCATATACAAAACACGATGTTTTCTTTATGCGTTTAGCGCATATTTGAAAAACTGAACTCGCGTTTGAAAGTAGGTTGAAACGAGGATTTCGCTCCAACGCGTTACCCTGTGTCAATTTTTATCTAACAGTATATATTCTAGTGATACATAACATTAGAATACAAATAAAAATTTTTGTTTTCTTTACATTACTTAAAATAAATATACATCTTCTTTATATATATATATATATATATATATATATATATATATATATATATATATAAATATATATGGTAAATTCAATCAGTTGGCGATTTAAGGTCTGGCTTTACCTTCAAGTATAAATATTTAAAACAACCCTACATGTTTCGGCAATAATGCTTTTATCAAGGATATAAAATATAAATGACAGTATACAAATGTCATATAATTGAGTTGCTATGGATAAAATTATTCAAAGATACATTCCAATTGAATAATAATAAAACATGCCTTAGTATTCCAAAAACAGATAGACAACAAAAACAGGGAAAAGCAAGACATGAGTTATTATTATGTATGCGCCCGTGGAGCGTCTTAAGATGCAAAGTTGTCGGCATTCGCCTTAAACGAGAAGGAAAACCACGAAAACCTACTCGGACAACCAGACAGGAATCAAAACACGGAACAGTCAGCATGATAAGCAAATGTATATGATATTTAAATGTAATTGATATTTAAATAACTTAAGATATATAATTATATAACAAAAAAAAATATTATGATGGTAATTTGTTATATAATTATATATCTTAAGTTATTTAAATATCAATTACATTTAATTATCATATACATTTGGTTATCATGCTGACTGTTCCGTGTTTTGATTCCTGTCTTGTTGTCCGAGTAGGTTTTCGTGTTTTTCCTTCTCGTTTAAGGCGAATGGCGACAACTTTGCATCTTAAGACGCTCCACGGGCGCATACATAATAATAACTCATGTCTTGCTTTTCCCTGTTTTTGTTGTCTATCTGTTTTTGGAATACTAAGGCATGATTTATTATTATTCAATTGTAATGTATCTTTGAATAATTTTATCCATAGCAACTCAATTATATGACATTTGTATACTGTCATTTATATTTTATATCCTTGATAAAGGCATCATTGCCGAAACATGTAGGGTTGTTTTAAATATATATACTTTAAAGTAAAGCCAGACCTTAAATCGCCAACTGATTGAATTTACCATATCATACCTAGGTCACTAAATAATTATATTTATAAATATATATATATATATATATATATATATATATATATAGATAATTACTTCGTGACCTTTGTATGTTATGGTAAATTCAATTTGTTGTCGATTTAAGGTCTGGTTTTACTTCAAAATATATATATTTAAAACAGTCCTACATGTTTCGGCAAATGATGCCTTTTTCAAGGAATATAAAACAAATGACAGTATATTGATACTGTCATTTGTGTTTTATATTCCTTGAAAAAGGCATCATTTGCCGAAGCATGTAGGACTGTTTTAAATATATATATATATATATTTTGAAGTAAAACCAGACCTTAAACCGACAAAAAATTGAATTTACTATATATATATATATATATATATATATATATATATATATAATATTTTCGTGACCTTGGTATGATATGGTATTAATAAGTCGGCGATTAAAGGTCTGGTTTATTACTTCAAAGTATATATATTTAAAACAACCCTACATGTTTCGGCAATGATGCCTTTGTCAAGGATATAAAAAATATAAATGACAGAATAATCTGTCATTTATATTTTTTTATATATATATATAAAAAATATAAATGACAGAATATTCTGTCATTTATATTTTTTATATCCTTGACAAAGGCATCATTGCCGAAACATGTAGGGTTGTTTTAAATATATATACTTTGAAGTAATAAACCAGACCTTTAATCGCCGACTTATTAATACCATATATATATATATACATATAATACCACATAAAGGTTTATTTAAACATTGTAATGCCTTTCCAAGGTTTATCAATACTATCGATACTTTATTGATGACTTGTTGTACCTGATTTAAATGGATATTAGATATAACGTTTGATATTTATAGACGTAAATTTATCAATATGCTATTAAAATAAATTTCATATCATGTTTAGGTTCGTTACAAACTTCTATTTTCTTTCAGGTTGTTTTCGTATGTTGTATAAATTGGACTGTTGAAGTTAGTTTTCGTTTGATTTCAAATAAAAATCTTACCATTTAAAATTAAACGTATCTCTAGGATAAAAATGAACAATGGATGCTTTTATTAAGAATAACTTATTAGTTATATATATTAGATATGAAATTATACCACCGTAAATGGTCTTTGATATACCCTTTCTAATTAAATCTGGTACGTTTTCCTAAATTTTAAGTATTTATATAACTAAATCGTAATGAAAACAATAACCTATCGATATTGAATATTAAATATAAAATCTGCCATGTAACATAGATGCATTTTTAAACATGATCTGTTTAGTGACATCGTATGCGTATTAAAAAAGTATAATTAAAAATTTATTTATATAGAGGCATCGAATTTATTCTATCAATAGTTATACCGGGTGCATTTGAACGAGACTGTCCGTTTCAAGTACATTTCACTGTCATTGCCTCTATTTAATTTACCTTGCGTTGGAAAGATACATAGCAATATGTATACATAATTTTATAATGTGACCTTAATCAACCGTAAAAAAAAATTACTGTTTGTTCTGTTCTATTTTATAATTGTGCTAAGATATTTTTAAAAACTCTTTGAAAAAGGTCGTAGTTACTGAAACATGTTTCACTCACTATGAATAAATAATTAAATTAATACTAGCGTATAAGAAAGAAAATCTTAGTTCAAAAGTCAGCAGAAGCGGTCTGTAAATTAATATTCATTTAATTAAAAATTGCTGAAAAGTCACGCCCATCAACGGACCGTACAGACGCGTTTCGCTCTTATTGGAGCTTGTCAATGTACGGTATCTCGAAGACGGATATGGCTTTTCACTTCTATACTTTGTGTATACATATATAGTATATATATATATATATATTGTGTATATATAGTCTAAATATACACAAAGTATAGAAGTGAAAAGCCATATTCGTCTTCGAGATACCGTACATTGACAAGCTCCAATAAGAGCGAAACGCGTCTGTACGTTCTGTTGATGGGCGTGGCTTTTCAGCAATTTTTAGTTATCCTTATAACCAGGAAGGTCGAAGTCGCGACGTGGTGTGTTCTACATACTGGTACAAACATAGTTTGTCAGATTGTAGTTATTAACGCATCACATAAGGCGACATTTACATGTAAAAATGAGATGTAATATTCATTAATTCTCATTTGCAGTTCAGAATAATATTCATTTATTTTCAATCTCTCCATATTTTACAACAAATTTGTTGCTTTCTCAGAAGATGAGAATTCAAAGTTAAAAAATAACAATGAATTGAAAATATAATAAAAAATTTGTTTAAATACTTTTTAAATCGCGATTTGTATTATAATAGGCTCAAAATTATAAAAAAATTAAGAGCAAGACGTAAAAATGACATCCGACTTTCTCTTTTTTGGTTATTCTGCGCTCTTATACAATAAATAAAAAATATACTGAAAATTTAATAAAAATTTTTGGAAGGAATATCTACTTTTCATCGTATTATTTCAGAAGAGCTTAATTTTTTTAATGTTTGGGTAACGTTAGTCGCAACAATTCGGCCTAATTTTAATGGGAAACCTTCGGGAACACAGTGAAAATAATATCACTTTCGAGCTTTTACTTCTGTATGTCCTGAAAAGATACCTCAAACTAATTATGCCGTGCGGTATAATGAAATAATTAAGTGCCAAGGGGTAAAATAAAATGAAATTTCAAAAATGTCTGTACAAGGAATATACGTATTTTTTTTTTTTTTAATTTTAATACGACAGCAGACCTCGTATTTTTACGATGACGTTATTGTGAAGTATATGGGGGTCTGCAGAGACGTATCACAAGTGCTGGGTGGATATTGCGTACACATTCAAGATAGGCGTATATGAATGGTCTCGTTGTGTTTTATGTGTATTGTAGTACCCGCTATACGTACACCCGACAGAATTACATTTTTGTAGTGTAAAGTGCTAGCTAGCTTTCTCTGTATATACCTTTATTCTATACATTTCCTTTGTTGGACTTATCTTTTGTGCCGTTTTCTTGATAATTACCTCTTGGATGTTCGACATTGTGTATATCTTCTCTTATATATATAGATAATTATTTCTTGACCTGTATATGTTATAATAGATTAAATTAGTGTACAGATATTTAAATAACATCTGCAAAATCGAGAAACACATGTCATCTATAAAATGCCATGTCGCGATTGCGATAGTTACTGCATATGCCAAACTAAACAATATTTATACAAAAGAAAACAAGACCACGAATACTCCAAAACAGACAAAACTGCTTTATTTACACACAAACAACAACGCGATCACCATTTCGATTTTGAAAACACACAGATAATCGATAAAGAAAAACACACAATGAAAAGGGAAATTAAAGAAATGATTAATATTAAACAAGAAGAAAATTCAATTAACAACAGAAGTGATATAAAAAATCTAAGCAGTATATACTATAATAATCTAATGATCTGCAATTTACCATCATGAATATATGTTGTTATTATGTAAATTTCTATCATATGATATTTATTTTATTTCCGGATTTAGATCCGTGACTAGGCTGTCCGAGTAGATTTTCGTGGTTTTCCTTCTCGTTCAAGGCGACAGCTTAAGATCTTAAGTCGCTCCACGGGCGCAGACATAATAATAACTCATGGCTTGCCAATCCCCCGTAATTGACATCTAGCTGTTGAGAGTACTGAGGCATGAATTATTATTGTTGAACTTGAATGTATCTTTGAATATTTTAATTTTGTCCATGAAAACTACAGATATAATATATAATATAGATAATATAGATAATATACTGTCATTTATATTTTAAATTTCTTTGACAAGGGATTATGTGCCGAAACATGTAAGACTATTTTAAATATATACATATTGAAGTAAAACAGACCTCAAATCGCCGACTAATTGAATCCACTATATATATATATATATATATATATATATATATATATATCTGAATATCATACTAAAGACTCATGGCAATTTCAAAATTTCATCAAAGATCAAAAAGTCCCAACTAATCACAAAATTATATCACTTGATGTAGAATCTTTATATACTAACATTCCTACAGATCTAGCTATAAACATAATAGAATCCAAATGGGATGAAATTAGTCCACACACATCACTAAATAAAAACGAGTTTATTAGAGGTATACACTTCTGTCTCGATAACACATATTTTCAATACAAAAATTCTTTTTATAGTCAAACATTTGGTATTGCCATGGGCTCTCCTTTAGCTGCTCCTATTGCAAATCTAGTAATGGAACATTTAGAACAAAACGTTATCAATTCATTAGACTTCCACCCCATTTTTTTCAAAAGATACGTTGATGATATCATAACATGTATTCCGACCAACAAAATAAACTATCTCTTAAATAAATTCAACAGTTTTCACAACAAATTAAAATTCACTATTGAAGAAGAATTTAATAACAGTATTAATTTTCTTGATATTTCTTTGAGCTATGATAGACAGGGTACTATTTATACAAATTGGTATAATAAACCCACAGCTTCTTTTCGATATATGAATTACCACTCAAATGCTCCTACAGTATTCAATAAAATGATTATAAATAATCTGACTGATAGGGCAGTAAAACTATCACATACTCAATACAGAAAAGATAACATCAAAAAAATTAAAACAATCCTAACTGATAATAATTATCCACCACAACTTATAGACCAAACTATTAAAAAAAGAGTACACCAAATATACAACACTGCAGACACCAATAAAAATTTGAACAATGACACAACATATATCACAATTCCATATGTTCCACAACTATCGGAAAAAATTAAATACACTTTAAAAAAATATGATATAGCTACAACATATAAACTTAGTAATACTAATAAACATTTATTTTCAAAACTTAAACCTAAAATAGAAAAAAATCGAGAAACACATGTCGTATATAAAATACCATGTCGCGATTGCAATAGTTACTACATAGGCCAAACGAAACAATATTTATACAAAAGAATACAAGCCCACAAATACTCTAGAACAGACAAAACTGCATTGTCTACACACAAACTACAACGCGATCACCATTTCGATTTTGAAAACACACAGATAATTGATAAAGAACAACACACAGTGAAAAGACAAATTAAAGAAATGATCAGTATTAAACAGGAAAAAAATTCAATTAACAACAGAAATGATATAAAAAATCTAAGCAGTATATACTATAATTTAATTTTGTAACGATCTACAATTTACCATCATATTATATATATTTTTTTTTTTTTTTTTGTTATATACCTTATGTTATTTAAATATCATTTAAATATCATATACTTTTGCTTATCATGATGACTGTTCCGTGTTTTGATTCCTGTCTAGTTGTCCGAGCAGGTTTTCGTGGTTTTCCTTCTCGTTTTGAGCGAATGCCGACAACTTTGTATCTTAAGTCGCTCCACGGGCGCATACGTAATAACAACTCATGTCTTGCTTTTCCCTGCCTATCCCTGTTTTCTGTTTTTTGCTGATGTGGTCCTTTACTGGGTTGCAGCCTAGCATATGCGCTACAAAACTCTAGGGGGGTCTGCCCGTTGGGCAGTCAGGTGCCATTCCGCCTTTCCAGCAAGAGTGAGGAACCATGCTACGCGGCGCTATCTCGTCGCCGCGCAATGCACACACCACTAGGACCGGTCCTGGGCGACAACCTGGCTAGGCTGCCGTTAACAGCACACACACGTTCGACGTGTGTGCTATGCCCCCGCTTCGGCGGAAAACGTTAAGATGGCATAAGTGTGACCATCGTCGACCGAGGTAGCCACTAAGAGTGTTCCCTTAGTTGCGATGAGCAACCCCGTACAGGGTGCGCTTCGCCTGTCTGCGCCTTGCCTCGTTGGGGCGGGGGTCAGACCGTCGAAGTACTGCACGGAATTGTAAAGAAGTTGTCGGGAAAGGGTTGGCGGCCCTACGCAACGGCTGGTTATCCGACCTCTCTAAATTCATGCGACCGATCACTAAACACACGCACGAACGCACCGACATACAAAACTCTACACTTACGCTCTCACACAAAACCACATACCCATAGAGAGACGCAAGCTGCCAGCAGCAACCAACACACAAGTTCATACCCAGAAGGAGACACAAATTGCTAGCAGCGAACAACACATATTTTCACACCTTGTTATCTATTTTTTGGAATACTAAGGCATGATTTATTATTATTACTAGAATGTATCTTTGAATAATTTAAACCATAGCAACTTAATTACTTGACATTTATATCCTGTCATTCATATTTTGTATTCTCTTGATAAAGGCGTATACAGCCGAAACATGTAGAGTTTTTTAAATACATATATTTTGAAGTAATATACAGACCTTTAATCGCCTACTGATTAGGTTTACTATATATATATATATATATATATATCATGTGGCCGCGTGCGTCTGCACTATAGCGATACCTGTAGTGTAAGCAAAACACACAGAGGTGTCCGTGTGTTAGAACTGTAGAACTGTAAAGAAGTAGTAAAGAACTGTAAAGAAGTAGACGCAATGTTCCAATGTGTAGTCGCGCAAGCGCATTAGCCTGACGATATAAACATTGCAACTAACACCCATATGCGGGAGCGACAGCTAATGCGCTTGCGCGACTACACATTGGAACATTGCGTCTACTTCTTTACCGTTCTAACACACGGACACCTCTGTGTGTTTTGCTTACACTACAGGTACCGCTATAGTGCAGACGCACGCGGCCACATGGTATAGTAAACTTAATAAGTCGGCGATTAAAGGTCTGGTTTATTACTTCAAAGTATATATATTTAAAACAACCCTACATGTTTCGGCAATGATGCCTTTGTCAAGAATATAAAAAATATAAATGACAGAATATAAATGTCAAATAATTGAGTTGCTATGGTTTAAATTATTCAAAGATACATTCCAATAATAATAATAAAACATGCCTTAGTATTCCAAAAAATAGATAGCAAGGTGTGAACATATGTGTTGTTCGCTGCCAGCAGCTTGTGTCTCTTTCTGGGTATGAATTTGTGTGTTGATTGCTGCTGGCAGCTTGCGTCTCTCTCTGGTTGTGTGGTTTTGTATTTGTGTAGCGTTGTATTTGTAGGAGCGCGTTAGTGTAAGGTTTTGTATGTTGGTGCGCTCGTGCGTGTGTTTAGTGACCGGTCGCGTAAATTTAGAGAGATCGGATAACCAGCCGTTGCGTAGGCCCGCCAACCCTTTCCCGGCAACTTCTTTACTTTTCCGTGCAGTACTTCGACGGCCCGATCCCCGCCCCAACGAGGCAAGGCGCAGACCAACGAAGTGCACCCTGCACGGGGTTGCTCATCGCCAACCGAGGGAACACTCTTAGTGGCTACCTCAGTCGACGACGGTCACACTTTGTGCCATCTTAACGATTTCCGCAAAAGCGGGGGCAATGCACACACGTCGAACGTGTGTGTGCTGTTAACGGCAGCCTAGCCAGGTTGCCGCCCAGGACCGGTCCTAGTGGAAATCGTTAAGATGGCACAAAGTGTGACCGTCGTCGACTGAGGTAGCCACTAAGAGTGTTCCCTCGGTTGGCGATGAGCAACCCCGTGCAGGGTGCGCTTCGCTGGTCTGCGCCTTGCCTCGTTGGGGCGGGGATCGGGCCGTCGAAGTACTGCACGGAAAAGTAAAGAAGTTGCCGGGAAAGGGTTGGCGGCCTTACGCAACGGCTGGTTATCCGATCTCTCTAAATTTACGCGACCGGTCACTAAACACACGCACGAGCGCACCAACATACAAAACCCTACACTTACGCGCTCCTACAAATACAACGCTACACAAATACAAACCACACACCCAGAGAGAGACGCAAGCTGCCAGCAGCAATCAACACACAAATTCATACCCAGAAAGAGACACAAGCTGCTAGCAGCGAACAACACATATGTTCACACCTTGCTATCTATTTTTTGGAATACTAAGGCATGTTTTATTATTATTATTGGTATGTATCTTTGAATAATTTAAACCATAGCAACTCAATTATTTGACATTTATATTCTGTCATTTATATTTTTTATATCCTTGACAAAGGCATCATTGCCGAAACATGTAGGGTTGTTTTAAATATATATACTTTGAAGTAATAAACCAGACCTTTAATCGCCGACTTATTAAGTTTACCATATCATACCAAGGTCACGAAAATATTATATTTATATATTTATATATATATATATATATATATATATTGCAGTAGTTCAGATATTTTAGGGATTATATATATATATATTGCAGTAGTTCAGATATTTTAGAAACAAGAAAACTAGTGTTAATTATTATTAATTAATCAATAATGTTAGGGAAAAAATGAATAAATGTTATAGTTAAGCATATACAATTATACCAGACTTATTTGAGAATCGAATAAAAACCACTTGTATATCCCACTACGGTTGTTTTATTTATATTTGTGTTCAGTTTTATATGATATTTGTTTTATTCAATAAGAGAAGTGTTAATTATATTTTCGAACCGACTAAATACATTCGATAAACATATTATTCTACAACAAAGAACCCTGATATATATATTGAAAGGATTCAAGTTCAAATATTACAGTTTTGATTGTGTTTTGAAATTCAACGTTCAAGTTTTTTATTTGTGGGTTGCTGTTTACAATTGTGTGTAAATTTATAAATAGGACTGCTAACGCTTAAATCTAGCTGTAAGTTTGCTTTTTTAATGTATTAGTATAAGAGTAAAGTGTGTATTGCAATTTTGTAGCATCTCCTGATGAAGTACTTAATAAATGACGAAATATTGAGAATGAACACTTGAGTTTTAATGTAAACAGACCGATAACCCAAATATTAATGAATTTTTATTAGTACGGTCAAACATTTTTCTATAATTATATATATTGTAATGACACAACTATTGATATCTATTCTAATAGCAGAAACAAGAAAACATGATTAAAATAAGTCATATATATCATTAAAAATAGAAATTTTAAGATCATGTTTGATAGATACTTAATACTTTTTACGATTAATCGCAAAATGTCTAATATATTATCAAGTTGAAAACTCTAAGTATGTCTCATAAATTAATAAAAATCCGTTATTTATTCATAAATAAAATCAGTCAATCTTAATCTCAAAACTTGATAATTAAAGATTTAAGAAGTCAGGAAATATAGAATATAATTATGAGTACAACTTTATTTTTCAAATATATCAAACTGCGAAGTATTAGAATTAATCAAAGATATTGAAATAATAAGAACATTTAATTTATTAGTCATCAACTAATAAATTCATCATTAATTTACCAATATTATTAGTAGAATAGCCCGGCTTTGGAAAAATAACATGCGATATCGGCGTCTATTTCACGAAAGATAGAAGAAGCAAGCCAAATTTTTATTCGGCTCCGAAAAATATTGTAAAATCACGGAAAATAATAAATATCTTAGAAGTTTATCTTCAAGAAAATTCAAAACAAGTTTTAAAGTATTTTTCAAACGTATATATCCTGAACTGAGGTTATAAAACACAAAATAACCAACAATATCAGATCCAGCCGTTGAAGTCTTTTGTTCTGAGATCTACATCTTCTCCTAGTCGTTGAAGACGCCATAATCCTTTCCAATACCTTTTTATAACTGTCCTGTACTGTTACTTTACCATATGTATAGGTATTCCAAGTTATCCGGGGTCATAAACCAACATCCAAGGTTAAAACAACCAAATTATTTCAATATTTCGTCTTAAAACTAGCTTAATTATATACATAAATTCATATTAATTATTTACTTTATTGACAAGTTAATATCGAAGCTACTTATGGATACATTACGCATTTACGCAGTTCTATGCTATTATTGACCCTTATACCTAATATATTAATACGCACAAACGTGCTAATGTTTTAAAGACCTGCAAATTGAGATACTAATATATTTATTTATATATATTGCTTTATTTACATTGTTAGTTATTATAAATATTCACTTTGATTATTCAATAACGGTATTATTTATATTTATATACAGGTCAGTGTAACTAATACCTTCTAAGTATATTCAATATATTTAATTCAAATTATATTTTATGTGCGAGGAAAAAGAGCGATAACTGACACATAAATGAAATGGAAACGATAAATACCCCGCAAATCGTTTTAAGAGATTTGTTGTTTGTATCGCTTCTTATGTCGGATTATCTGTTTGCCAGGCTTTAAAATACGTACATTCTCATTGTATGAACGTGTTTGAATATTAATAAGGGTTTTTCGACAATTTCGTATAAAGGAACCCCCGCATAAATAACTTTTTGAAATCGTTAACGTCTCATTATGAGATATTAACACATGATTAATTGCATTTGGGTTCGTTCGAGAAAAAAAAATGCTTGAAATATAAATCGATATCGAAGTGGGTGTGGGTGAGGGATTATATGTATGTACCATTTCCTTCACCTTTGTTATTAAGAGTAAATTCAGTTTTGTTTTAATTATTTATGAATATTATTTAGCTGTAAAGTGACAAAATCGTTCTATATATACCCAAGAAGGAATAACTTAGGTTCTTTCTCTTAAATGTAAATGAAAATGAAATAATATTAAGTTGCCTTTGGTAACAAAAGTTTGTTTGCATTGTTTACTGTAAGTTAACAGTTAGTTAATTTGATGTTGTTGCTTTCCAATTTCATGGAAATTAGAACAGTAGTAGAAAAAGTATCTACAACTTGGTTGGGCTGGTGAAATATTCCGAATCTTAGAGAATAAAATCATTTCACGTAAAACGATTTATCGCAGAAAAGCGAAATTGGAGCAGAGAATTCCATGTTTTAACCTTCCAAAGAGTAGAAGACCCCCGAGTGTTTACCACACCGAGGCCTTGTTCACTAACTTTTAGGGTTTCTGCTTCACTGGAAGATGCGGAAGTTTCTGGTGCAGGTTTTACCGGAATATCACATCCATGAGACATCATCCTTATGGCTGACGGTAGATCGATATTTAATGTCTTTTTTAATTGTTGAACTATAATCTTTCACGTCACATACACAAGTAACATTCGGCACGGCTTACTGGTTCGCGCCACACCATAGGAATAGGAAATGACAAGTACCCAATTTGTCTTTGACTCCATTTGCTAAGACGTTTGACACATGTATGGTATAGTTCTGCGGTACTCATGATTTATTCCGATCACTTAGGTGTACATCGAAGTAAGCATAATACGAGTTTCTTACAAAACTTAATATTTCGCCTCTGCTTAGCCGGGACAAAACAGAACATATACATACAATTATCTCTGTAAGGTGACCACCATTTTCTTGAATACAAATATGAAGTCTTTTCTTGAAGTTGGTATTCACTCTTTCAAAAAGGTTGCCATCGGTGTTGTCAATCTCATGTCATATTGTCGCCTTCAACTCTTCCAATGTTCTTGGTTTCCCCAGATAAACACGCGACTTGAGGTAGTCCCATAGGAAGAAGTCGCAGGTTGACAACTTTGGAGAGCGAAGAGGCCACAAATCGTTGTTAAATTAGAAAATCGCTCGATTCGGAAACAAAGCTCGTACAGCTGCCATCGAAGCTCTTGCAGTGTGGGCTGTGGTTCCTTCTTCTTGGTAGATTGTTGGTAAAAAAAACACACATTGAGAGGTCACAACGGTGTATGCACGAGTCCTGTGAGTGCACAAGGGATGTACCACCTATATACACTCTGTGGTTGAGTGAACATTACAAACAAGTCAGCGTATGTTCAAACAAGTTTAAACATGCACAAGCCGCTGCACTTGGGAAAAATATTTAATACGATTATGGATATGGGCGTATAAAGCTTGTAAAGTTATGTACAAATCTCCATATATCTTGGTAATATTGTTACTAAATTGTGAAACACACGAACTTCAGTTTAGTAATCAGTAAACATGTACAAAACATTGGCACATGCTTCTATTTAAACCCCAGATATACAGTAAACCTGTGTTATCTTTAAAAGGGCAAAATATCAACTACACGATACAATACAACGCAAAGGACCCTGTTTGAAGAGGAAGTGAGTGCTATAATGCACCTGTTCACACTTCGACTGTTTCTGTGACAAAAATTCTCGATACATTTCGAACTATTTCCACACCTGAAAACTTGGCTCAATGGCAAGAGATTTAGGAAGAATGAAAAGGTAACTTCTGAAACTAACACACACGTCGAACAGTTCGAAAATGAAAAGCTTTGAATACAGGCGGACACACTGCAATAAGTTACAACTTAAAAAAAAAGTATAAACCCCTAACCACATAATATCATTTGCGGTTTGATTTTTAGGACTTTTCACCTGTTGACACTTTTTCGCGAATATCTCGAGAACCAAAGGAGATAGCGAATTCTGGCTTGGTTTATCGTAATCAGCGAATCCGATTATATAAAGGATTGACATTAAAACAGGGACATTCGCCGTTTTTGTAACTTTCAAATTTCATCGCATGGGGTTCAAAAAAAAATTGCGTAATTTTCATAACGCCATAACTCCCTCATTTCTTGTCCGATCGCAGCGAAGTTTACGACAAATTATAGATCTCCCCACGAGGATTAAAAGGAGTAGTGCAACAATTTTTGCAAAATTATCATTTTCGATTTCGAAATTTACGGTTTTCCTGACATAACTCAAGAAGTTGGCATCGGAGAGCTTTCCGGTTTGGACCAGTCGACTCAGCGTGTCAAGTAGTGTAGGATAGGACATCTAGAGGCAGTTAGTTTCCAAGATACAGAGACGGGGCGAAATCGAATATCATATTTCAGTAACATTTTCGCGATTTAAAAAAAAAATTCATTGTCGAATTTCTACTCAAAAGCCACCCCAAGGTGGGGCGCTAAAGGAGACTGTCTGAACGATTTTCGGATATAAATTCGCAATTTGCTTTTTAGGGCGTTTGAACTGCCAACACTTTTCCGTGAATCTGGTTTTGTTATTCGTAATCTACGAGTCTAAATACATAATTTTCAAATTTCATCGCCTGAGGTTAAAAAAAATGGTGAAATTTTAAAATGCCATAACTCCATTATTTCTCGTCGGATCGCCGCGAGGTATGAGGCGAATTAAAGCTGCCATCACGAAGATTAAAATGAGTATATAGAGTGTCACACTAGGACTGACCGTTTGGCCGCTACTGCGATACGAATTTTTGCAAAATTGCCATTTTCGATTTCAAAATTTACCGTTTTCCTGACATAACTCAAGAAGTAGGCACCGGATAGCCTTTCAGTTTGGACCGGTCGATTAAGGGCATTAAGACGCGCTCGACAGTGTAGGATAGGTGTAAAATGTTTCACGATTTTTTTGTTAGCTTTTGTTAGCAAAGGTCCATGTCCAATACTGTAATTATTATTTTTATCTACTGACGATGACAACTTAGTTATCGAAATATGTATTTAGGATACGAATATTATTGTGTTAAGGAGTTTATACCTTTTTTTAGAGTGTTTACTTAGCCAAAGTCTCTAAAGAATTTTTTACAATGCGTTACAATTTTGTAAAGTTGTTGTCTAGGCTCACAAAATACTGAACCTCCCTGTATTATACGTACGGTCTGGTTAATAAATTACACTTATGGTTTGCTTTGAAATGCATTATAATAAATATTCCATTAATATGGTAATAGTTTAGTTATACATAAATAAACGTAGCCTTCATATGATTAACTAAAGTAGTTACATAAATTGTTTATACACGTCTTAGCTGCGGTAGCAAAACCATTGGCGCAAGAGGGTACGTAAATCTGCTTTCAAAATCTCTCTTCACAATTTGTTGCGACTGTGGCTATATAAACTGCCGTAAATAATCATTAATTTCGGAAAACAATTACGGCATGACTTCGTTTTAACGCTTTGCGCCCACTGCGTCGTCCTACTCTTAATTCCATTAAATTTATCACACAATTACTAATTCAAGGACGTAACAGATTTATTGTTGCTTAACAAATTCTGGAATAGTTTCGATGTAAAGTAAATTAGATGTTAAACGATAATATTTATTTATTAAAATGGTACGTGCTGTAATCCTTTACATAATGAGTACTATTGTTTATGTTTTGGTAGTTTTGTTAGTTAATTTTCTAGTTTAAAAGAGAAAAAAATTTAGATTATTAGGGTGGATTGCTATACAACGTGTTTCAAAAAGAACTTCATCTCAGTAGGCACTGGGTAACTAGTACTTGCCAATGATTATAGGCCAGTTTTATTTATAACTAGGGACCGGACACGAGAGGCCGACGACTCATCGCCCACGGGCGTACTATTGAAAATTTGCATTTTTAAAGAGTTTTTAATTTTATTTATTTAATTGGAAAACAAACGGGTGATGGATGACCTATAAAATACGAAATACATTTTTATATGTTCCTTTTGTAGTTCTAGTTGAGTAAAGGAGTATTAATATTAACTAGCAATACATTCTCAAGGTTCTCTTCTGTAAAGTTTGTTCTCTTTGAATGAGCACATCCTTCTAGATAGAAAAGTCCTTTCTACATCGCAATTCGTTATATGTTCATACTGAAAATATTCTTTATTTCAGCATACTTATTAGTTAGATTTTGAGGCATTGTCCCCATACACAATTGCCGCAATATTATTAAATCTGGATTTCAATTAAAAACTGTGTCTAACTTTTGCCGAAGGCCACATCCGAAGTCACTTGGAATATTTTTCAAATTATTAATAGCCACATCTAATGTGGTTAATACATCATTTAATTTGAGATTTTGATTTTCAAATATATATATATATATATATATATATATATATATATAATAACTTCGTGACCTTGGTATGATATGGTAAACCTAATCAGTAGGCGATTAAAGGTCTGTATATTACTTCAAAATATATGTATTTAAAAAACTCTACATGTTTCGGCTGTATACGCCTTTATCAAGAGAATACAAAATATGAATGACAGGATATAAATGTCAAGTAATTAAGTTGCTATGGTTCAAATTATTCAAAGATACATTCCAGTAATAATAATAAATCATGCCTTAGTATTCCAAAAAATAGATAACAAGGTGTGAAAATATGTGTTGTTCGCTGCTAGCAATTTGTGTCTCCTTCTGGGTATGAACTTGTGTGTTGGTTGCTGCTGGCAGCTTGCGCCTCTCTATGGGTGTGTGGTTTTGTGTGAGAGCGTAAGTGTAGGGTTTTGTATGTCGGTGCGTTCGTGCGTGTGTTTAGCGATCGGTCGCATGAATTTAGAGAGGTCGGATAACCAGCCGTTGCGTAGGGCCGCCAACCCTTTCCCGACAACTTCTTTACAATTCCGTGCAGTACTTCGACGGTCTGACCCCCGCCCCAACGAGGCAAGGCGCAGACAGGCGAAGCGCACCCTGTACGGGGTTGCTCATCGCAACTAAGGGAACACTCTTAGTGGCTACCTCGGTCGACAATGGTCACACTTATGCCATCGTCGACCGAGGTAGCCACTAAGAGTGTTCCCTTAGTTGCGATGAGCAACCCCGTACAGGGTGCGCTTCGCCTGTCTGCGCCTTGCCTCGTTGGGGCGGGGGTCAGACCGTCGAAGTACTGTACGGAATTGTAAAGAAGTTGTCGGGAAAGGGTTGGCGGCCCTACGCAACGGCTGGTTATCCGACCTCTCTAAATTCATGCGACCGATCGCTAAACACACGCACGAACGCACCGACATACAAAACCCTACACTTACGCTCTCACACAAAACCACACACCCATAGAGAGGCGCAAGCTGCCAGCAGCAACCAACACACAAGTTCATACCCAGAAGGAGACACAAATTGCTAGCAGCGAACAACACATATTTTCACACCTTGTTATCTATTTTTTGGAATACTAAGGCATGATTTATTATTATTACTGGAATGTATCTTTGAATAATTTGAACCATAGCAACTTAATTACTTGACATTTATATCCTGTCATTCATATTTTGTATTCTCTTGATAAAGGCGTATACAGCCGAAACATGTAGAGTTTTTTAAATACATATATTTTGAAGTAATATACAGACCTTTAATCGCCTACTGATTAGGTTTACCATATATATATATATATATATATATATATATATATATATATATATATTAATGTTTAAAGAAATTTGTTTTTTCTTTTTTATTTTATTGGCCGTGTTTTAATATTAAAAATAATAGATTTTTATTGGTTTTAGCGACCTTTTATTGAATTTAGATGTTTGTTTGCGACGTTTCGACCTTTATCAATTCAGTCTTTTTCAAGCATCTGGAAACAAGAATCATTACAATGAACATGGGAACTGTGTTTGTTTTGTGTGATATAACAATTGAATTGACCATTTTAAATTTAACATTATATTAAGAAATGAATTACGGATTAGGTTAGTGTTTTACGTTGAAAACTAAACAACATTAATTTAAAATAGCTTAGAATGGTAGGGGGACATTCATTTGAATAATATCTGTACGAATTAATTGGAGACTTAACAATATTAACAATTTTTAAGTTTAAAATTAGATTAAATATGATTACAAATCGAGCCAACATCCAACATTGAAACTTACGTAAAATAAACATAAGAATGGCTAAAATGAACAGGAAAGTTGAATTACAATACAATACGTAAAGAGAAAAATAAAAGTCAAACCAAACTCACATTTGTTGTTTTTTCTACACGGATACGCCACATGTGTTTCGACACCCGGGTTTCTTAGAACGAACATGCTTGTGCGGATTTTGTAAGTGAACTAATGCCCTAGTTTGCGGGGGTCTAATTTCTGTTTTTTGGAATGAGCATGGTAGTCAGGACCGTATTTAGGGGTATAACTTAACATTGTTATTTCTAATGGGAGATATTTTTTTTCCCGTTTTTGTCTTGTGCGTGCTGGGGGGGGGGGGGTTGTTTTTAATTTTTCTAATTTTTCTCATAAAACAATAGAAAAATTAAAAACAACCCCCCCCCCCCAGCACGCACAAGACAAAAACGGGAAAAAAAATATCTCCCATTAGAAATAACAATGTTAACTTATACCCCTAAATACGGTCCTGACTACCATGCTCATTCCAAAAAACAGAAATTAGACCCCCGCAAACTAGGGCATTAGTTCACTTACAAAATCCGCACAAGCATGTTCGTTCTAAGAAACCCGGGTGTCGAAACACATGTGGCGTATCCGTGTAGAAAAATCCGTGTAGAAAAAACAACAAATGTGAGTTTGGTTTGACTTTTATTTTTCTCTTTACGTATTGTATTGTAATTCAACTTTCCTGTTCATTTTAGCCATTCTTATGTTTATTTTACGTAAGTTTCAATGTTGGATGTTGGCTCGATTTGTAATCATATTTAATCTAATTTTAAACTTAAAAATTGTTAATATTGTTAAGTCTCCAATTAATTCGTACAGATATTATTCAAATGAATGTCCCCCTACCATTCTAAGCTATTTTAAATTAATGTTGTTTAGTTTTCAACGTAAAACACTAACCTAATCCGTAATTCATTTCTTAATATAATGTTAAATTTAAAATGGTCAATTCAATTGTTATATCACACAAAACAAACACAGTTCCCATGTTCATTGTAATGATTCTTGTTTCCAGATGCTTGAAAAAGACTGAATTGATAAAGGTCGAAACGTCGCAAACAAACATCTAAATTCAATAAAAGGTCGCTAAAACCAATAAAAATCTATTATTTTTAATATATATATATATATATATATATATATATAGCAAAATCAATAGATGATGGAAGCATATATAATAAACAGCAAGAAATAATCACTGATGAAAACAGATGGAAGGAAAACTTTGAGAAGTTACTCTGCAGCAGAGGACACAAAAATGTGGAGACTCTTATAGAAAGTGAAAATATAGCAGATGAGGATACAGAATTTACTCTAGAAGAATTAACTGAGGTAATAAAAAAATTGAAAAATGGAAAAGCTCCTGTAAATGACAAAATAGTGGCAGAAATGATTAAGAACATTGGGTAGGAACAAAGATACTTCTGGAGATCATTAATATGGCGTGGAAGTATGAAAATATACCAGAAGATTGGGAAGGGGCACTAATAGCACCGATATACAAAAAGGGAAATTATAGAGATTATAATAACTACAGAGCTATAACGTTACTAAGCACAGTGGTCAAAATATTTGAGCAGTTAATTAACAATAGGTTAAGACCGTTAATCGAACCATCACTGTCGGAATCGCAAAGTGAATTCAGACCCGGAAGGAGCATGCAAGATCATATATTTACACTAAAACAAATAGTTAATAAAAGATTGCAACAAAGGAAAAAGGCATATTTCGCATTTATTGATTTAGAGAAAGCCTTTGATAGAGTACCAAGATATGAAATATGGAAAGCTCTTGAAAAAAGGGGAGTCAACAAAAAAATTATATGGAATATCCAACGGTTATATCAGAACAACGTAAATTATATAATAAGGTGGAACATGAGATCCCAGGGATTTGTATCTCAAGATGGGTTAAGGCAGGGCGGAGGATTAAGTCCCGTACTGTTCACTGTATTTATGAACGATGTAATAAGACAATGCTCAATGCAGACGAAAAAAATTCAAATTGGGTACAGGAATCTAGAGAGGATACAAGTAGCTGAGGCAGCATTCGCAAATGACATAGTACTAATAGCTGAAAATGAAAATAACCTGCAAGAAAGTATAGATATATGGAACGAAACACTTAAGAAAAAAGGAATGGTATAAATAAAAATAAAACAAAAGTAATGACCACAGGTGAAGAACAACTAAATATCCAAATTGAAGGAATAACTATTCAACAGGTAAATGTGTTTCATTATTTAGGTGTCCTGAGAAAACATTTTGATAGAAACACTTTGTACCGGCGTGGTCGGTTTTGTCCGTCAGATGTCATGAGGTTATCTGGTGTCATCTGATAGGGCAAAACTTGCTACATGACCGCGAAGTGTACCTACAGTCGTTTGTCTTCGTAAACCCGCCATTGACAAAGTCGTGAGACAGAAACGCATGCGTCTGGTGGTTGAAGCAAACATTGGTAAATACGTGCTGTGTGTCCATGTATATACAAATACAAATTTGTTTTTATACAGATTTGTATTAGTTTGTATCAAAGCTTGATGTGAATTGTCGCATCGATATGCTAATTTGTTTTTGCTATATTACGCCACCTGGCGACGAGTTAATGGACTCACAGTAATATGCGTATTTTTTCTTTTCCTGTAATAGCGTAGCTATTCGAGAAGAAACACTTTGCATCGGCTTAGTCGGTTTTGTCCGTCAGATGTAGTGAGGTTATCTGGTGTCATCTGATAGAGCAAAATTTGCTACATGACCGCGAAGTGTACCTACAGTCGTTTGTCTTCGTAAACCCGCCATTGACAAAGTCGTGAGACAGAAACGCATGCGTCTGGTAGTTGAAGCAAACGCTGGTAAATACGTGCTGTGTGTCCATGTATATACAGATACAAATTTGTTTTTATACATATTTGTGTTATTTTGTATCAAAAAAATGTATGCGTAAGTTATTGAAACTTAACGGATACTTACGTCAAAATAATTGGGAGAAGTAGATTCGATGAAGCAATATTAAACAGGATCAATTACAAATATTGCGAAGTATGTAATTATGTAATTAACATTTAAAGCAATAAAAAAAAGAAACTAACTCACCGTACTTTATTTATCTTACAAAATATAAACTAATAAATAAAATAAATTATAAAAACTCCTTCAGCTTCTATCTACGTGTATAAAGAAAGGAATTTAACTGTAAAATTGAAGTAATTGCGTCACAATTCAACGACACAAAACACGTGTGTGGTTAATCGAATGAATTGTGCTATTCAATAACTGCGTGTTGTACTTAGCGATGTTATAGACTATTTATATAGTCTATCGTAATTTCGACCTCTCGAATTTTGAATATTTTTTATTAAGGATACTTAGCAGTTAGAAGCAATAGTTTTCGAGATTTTTAAAATTAAAGAGAAAAGTGACATTTCTATGTGCCTCTTTAAGTGCCAATTTAAGAGTTCCATAGCGTAAAATAAAATAACTTGGTACGGCGTTTACACAAGGTATGCCATGAGATACTTGTACGGAAATTGTTCTAATGTATGTTGGGTGTTCGCGAAGGTTCGATAAAGTGAAGGAAATTTGCGCTAAAACATCTCGTGTATTTTAAATGCAACCCCCTATAGTTTCTTTTAAACAGTCACATTAAGTGATTTAGTAGCTATTTTTTTTTTGTTAAGTATGTCCTATACCTATCTTCAATATTTTGAAAGATATTTAATTTTCTTCTAAAAATTAATTTCTCTAAACATTTAAAATCACTAATAAATCATGGTATATTATATAAAATTAGTGACGTTTAAAAATTTATTCATCAAATTATTTGTTCATGATAAAGCTACAAATCATCTACTTTTAATAAACGTGAAAACAATTCTGCTGTCGTTAATTAAATTCCAACGAATTTTTGGTTTATTTAATCAATTTCAGCACGGCCATAAAATAATCCATTGTTACGCTTACATTGCAATTGACGAATTTATGTAATTTCCTGTCCGGTTGCTTTAAAAATTCGTGCATTCAGATATCAAAACTTCCTTCCCGACAGCAGGGATCGATACCATATGAGAGAAAGCAGTTTTGAGATATATTTAGATTTTATGTATTCCATTTCTATACAATCTAACCGTTCTATTTTCTGTGAACTGCTGAAATAATTTCATCGTCGCAAATTTATGCGTTTTTGGATCAGAATTTATGAATATTGTACTTCGCTTTCGTTACTCGTACAAAACGTAGAGAATTTGAAATTTTATTTTAGATTAATGAATTCAACGATATAAAATTTTCAAGACGAAAAAAATGTATATATTTTAAACGAATGTACAAAATATGGAAAAATGGTTTATGTTAAAGGAACGGAAATATCGACCGTACTCGTTAGGAAGTGAGAGAAAACTTCAGGGTATTCAGTTTGTTTTTATTAAGTGATTAACTCGTTTGTTAATTACTCTCGATATTTCATGATTTATTTATTAATTTCATCAGGTGTAAACGAGAGTTCTTTTCACTGACTAGCAAGCTTATTATGTTAAATGACATACAGATTAAACATTCTTTGAAATTTCTACAAAACTTATTTTAATTTATAAATAACTTATTAAAACTGTAGGTCAGTTTTCTAAAATCAAAATATTTTTTTTCTAATTGATGCCAATATAATAATACAATATAAAATATAAATTATATTTTATATACCTTGAAAAGGGCATCATTTGCCGAAACATGTAGGATTGTTTTAAATATATACATTTTGAAGTAAAACCATACCTTAAATCGCCAACAAATTGATTCACTATGTATATATATATATATATATATATATATATATATATATATATAAATATAATATCTTCGTGACCTTGGTATGATAAGGTAAACTTAATAAGTCGGCGATTAAGAGTCTGGTTCATTACTTCAAAGTATATATATTTAAAATAACTCTACATGTTTCAGTAATGATGCCTTTATCAAGAGAATACAAAATATAAAATCTTTATATTTTGTATTCTCTTGACAAAGGCATCACATTATACTCCTAATAATCAATTTATTGGTATGAAACTCAATTTGCATTAATTGTCAATTTGCACATAAAATTATAGAAATAACCCAGCTTTGGAATATAATACACAAAAGACAAAGGATATCATCGTGGTTTCGAAAAATAAAGAGATAGATGCGTGGTTTGTAATAATTCAGCTCTGAAATTGACTATTCAAACTACATAAATACATTATATAAAATTATCCACGAGAAAAGTTAAAGCTTCGACAACGTACTGAATAATGCTCCAAAGCCAATATCCATTATTAAGGTTAGGAATCACGTATATATATCCAACCTTCTGTCCTGTTAGAAAACACCTCCAAAATCCTGACTGAGACCTGTTCCGTTTATAGAAAGACCTAGAACTTCCAGATCACTGGGAAGTTTATGTTTTATATATTTTTCTGGACTTTCCTACTTTTTCTGGCCGACTTACTTACTTACTTCAACCTGATTTTCTTCAAATTTGTTTCTATCTGACATAAACTAGTCAGTGAAATTTTATTAAAAAGGTACAAGACGAACCTCTTGTTGTTGTTTTTCATAAATAACACAAACATTATTTTTCAAATAATGATTCAGAAAGTAAAAGCAATTCATAGAAAAGAGAGGTAGAAGGTAATGCTTCCAAGCCATTCATTACGAGATGATTTTGATTTAAGATTTATTAAGTGTATATTATGCTCATTATGTATTTATGGTTAAACGAATATAGATTACTGTTATTAGACTATGAAACCATTTTAAAACAGAATTAACATGAGCAATAAAAATATATGATTTAACATGGGGCAGCTTTAATGTCACGTTATTTATATGCCAATAATAATTTGTTAAAATATCGTTTCTCTAATCTAAGTACTCATTATTTTGTAATATACGCAAATGTGAGTAAGTTAATGCTAATGAAACGTTTATTTAACTGACGATGTTGGAAAAGTTTACACGAATTTTTTCTGAAGAGACTGAGCAAGATTCTGTTACGAAAGCAAGCTTGATGTAATAAAATTCTTGTTTTTTATTATTTATTACATTAAAGAGGTATATTTTATGACTTTTCTCTAAACGTGTTTATAGATATTTTTAATGCAATTGGTCTATTTGCCATCCTAAACATTCCCACTTGAATTACTGAATTATCCTCTTTTTGTCTTGACAATTTTTTGACTAATCTATCAGATAATGAATTTTATATATTTTGTATTGACCTTAAATTACCTAGGCCATTATGTAGAAATTACAACTTTTAATATGAATAAAAGTTTTATTCCTTGTAATCGGGTTAATGTAGACTTCGTTACTACGGTCTTATTTCTAAACATGGTTACTGGTCTTTGACTGTGATTGCACTGAGTTTGCGGTCTAAAATCCTTTAAGAATAAATGCTAATATTTCGTTAATGTGATTGCTAGATTTATTAAAAAATAACTTAATTGAATTTAAGATTGGTGCCAAAAAGTTACCGAAATTTGAATTGCTCGCGTAAACGCACGCAGTTATAATCAAACGCTGCTACGTTTGTAGGAGCGTTTGTTGTGTACACCATTTGTGAGGCGTTCATTGTTGTATCTGTTTGTGTTTGCGATTTTTTAATGGCCGATTTTAGGAAACAGCGTATCTGTGTCAAGATCTGCGTTAAACTCGGCAAGATTGCTGCAGAAATACATAGTTTAAATGTTTCAAAAATGGTCGAACATCAGTTGATGACAATGAATGTTCTGGATGACTATCGACTCACAATTTTATTTATATAACTGGAAAGCAAACGAGTGGTGATCTATAAAATACGAAATACACTTTTATTTGTTTATTTTATAGTTCAAGTTGAGTAAAGGAGAATTAATATTAACTGGCAATACTTGCTTAGGGTTCTCTTCTGTAAAATTTGTTCTCTTTGAATGAAATACATCCTCGTAGATAGAAAACCTCCTTTCTACATAGCAACTGGTTATAGGTGCATACTGGAAATATTTTTTTGTTTCAGCGTATTTAGCAGTTAAATTTTGAGGCATTGTCCCCATACACAATTGCCGCAATGTAATTAAATCTGTATTTCTATTAAAAACTGCGTCTAACTTTTGCCGAAGGCCGTATCCGAAGTCACTTGGAATATTTTTCAAATTATTAATAGCCACATCTAATGTGGTTAATCCATCATTTAATTTGAGAGTTTTATGTTCAAAACAATTGGATTAGTTTTGGCAAATTTCCAAAGTGTTCCTGAAGAAAGTACAACTGACTTTTTAAATTTGGAATTTGTTTTAGTTCCTTGCACTCAGAAATACTTCGAGCATCGTCATTTAAACATGTAACGAAATTTTGTAAACTATCGAAATTCTCTGCATAAAAACTAGTAGCTTCCAACCATGTTCACCGTCTAGTGATTACTGGAGAGGGAGGCAGTAACAAAGACGCAAGTTTTTCCCTGTAAAGAGCTACTCTCAATGATGCTTTTCAGAAAACTTTTTTAAAAGCGGATACAAGTCTATCAACTTCCCATTCTATTCACAGATTCTGTGGAGATCATGTGCTGCACAAGTAATATGCAGTATATTAGGATATGTTTTCTTTAATAGTCTGCCTGTTTTTAACATATATGCAGCACTGTCATGACAAATAAAGGTATTTTTTCTTTATACGTGTCATCCGAATGAAGCATTATGCATATTGTGCATATTCTCGTAAATGGTTTTAGCTACTATTTTCGCATCAACTGTATTTATAACTTTTGTTGCCATTACGTATGCGTTATATGGAATAGTTGGATGTAATACATCAGCTACAACATTTACCATACAGCGTCCTAATATATCAACGGTTTCGTCTACACTTATACATAGGTACTGATTTGAAAGATGGCTAGTAATGCTTTCTACTGCTTTCGTGTAGCACTTAGAAACATAATATTTGCATAAGGTGGATTCACTCGGAACATTTTGAACAGAATATTTTTGGAGAAATATTTTTAAGATGGGACCGAATGAATAGTGCTATTTAATAACTACGTGTTGTACTTAGCGATGTTATAGACTATTTGTATAGTACATCGTAATTTTGGCCTTATGTGTTTGAGCTCTAGTTATGATATATGTCAGTGTAATATAACAATTCGTGCCACGACTGCTAAACGGCCAACAGAAGCAACGTCGAATAGATATCTATAGGGTATCGAAAGAACAGGTTCGAATTCAGCAAGATTTTCTTTGTTAAATCGTTACAGGTGACGAAAGCTAGATTATAGGTATGATTCCGATACCAAACAACGTCGCGATATCAAACAATTATAAAATTTAATACTAGTTGAAATTAAGCTATTGAAATAGATACAGGTAAAAATAATACAGAATAGGCAGTGGAATATTAAAAACAATGAAGACCTTGCGTCCTTTTGTGAAAAGTGTTATTACGTATATTTTTGGGCTAAAAATTAAAAAAAAATCTTAAAGCAAGAAATACAAGCTTTACTAACTCGATTAAAGCGTTAAAACACTTATAAAAAATTAAGAAATCTTTAAAAACAAGAATCAAACGTTCCTGTATTCCACGAATATACCAGATTCCATATTATTGGTCCTACTCAATATTTGCAGACCGGTTATCGTAATTTTTTCAATACATGGCAGGCTGTAGAGATGATCCGTAGATAAAACCTGTCCAATAACCTATAATTTGTATATTACGATAAGGTACCTTAAACATATATTAAATCAATTACTGAAAGGCCATTTCACTACGAATAAAACTAGCCATACGCACAATTAAGTTCTTACCTGTGTATAAGTCAAATCATCGCATACACTTAAATAATATACTTTGCGTTAATATTCACTAGTACTTGTTTAACTAAATTAAAAATTTTATGTGTAACATACGTGACCTAGTTAAGCTTTATAAGATAGGCAATGTGCATAATTCCATAAAGATTTAAGTTAAATTTAATAATTTTGTTAAATTAAAATGTACCTACATATATGCAGTTGCCTGAATATTGTGAGACAATTCCGTTTTTTTTTCTAATATTTAAAATATACCTTTTGATATCTGTTACAATCAATCTTTTCTTTATTGCTATAGATATACAATAACAATAGATTATCAATCATCTCACGAATACATCTTAAACCCAAGATTCACAGGCAAATAGTCAGCATTATATCAATATATTTGCATAAAATCAATAAAGCTTATTTATATTTTTAATTGGTAATTTGAAATTTTTTATAAAGGCATCGAGAATATATTTAAATTTGTGCTGATTTTGTTAACCTGATAAAATGAAGTTATTCATGCATGAAAACACAATATCAGCGTATTATAATATCATTATTGAAAACAATGCTTGCAAAAATTTAAAAAAATAAGCCTTTCACCATGCCTAACAAGTTCATTGCGGGAATATGCGCAAACACATTTTTAGTAACTCCAAATACACCTACATAAATATACTTTTTTTTACTGTGCAAATATCTAGGTCGAATACATTAGCTTTAAATTACATCTCCCAAAGGAGGTTCCCTGGTATACACATGTAATCGATTGGTCAGAAATAAAAATAGACCAGGTATAAAAAATCAATGATATCTTGTATAATGTTGAAAATTCGTGTATTTTGTATTATGAAATATTCGTATGCGGAACTAAATACGCCATAAAAAAATTAGATGATATAAAATGGAAATGATGAAAATTTTGATTTTTGCGTCAGAGATTCTATTTGTCACTGGGAAGTAACCAGAGCAAATAATAATCGAACTCTTCGATTATATTACCATCTTGGGAAGATGATGCTAGCTAGATACAACATTGGAACGTCGAGAATTGAACATAATTACAGACACAAGATAAAACAGCAAGAAATAAAGGGAATGGCACACGAGGAAAAAAGAATAAGTAAAACTCTAAAAGTGGATTTAAATAAATAAAGTACTAATAGAGCACGTTCTAATTTTTTAACATTTGTAGTGCATATGGGTATGTTTGTACCCAGTCGTTAGAATTAAGTTGAGTATCTGTCAATATAAATTTGAATGCACCATGATTTCACGTTATCTTAAAGGGTATGTATACCGGGTGTTTTTTCATAAAAATTTGTGACATATAGTTTACCAGAAACGTAAATCAATTTTTCTCTCTCAAATTGTACTGTTTTTTTTCTTAATTTTTACAAAAGAAAATTTTCTTCAGATTCCAGTAACGTAATAAAAACATATACTTAGATAAAGAAAGATGCAAGAAAATCTCAGTCTTTTGCAAGTTTTTGTCACTCACAGAGTTGGCGTAGGCAGTACAATGACAACATCTTGGTATTAATCATTTACTGTCACTGTCAGCTTGCGTGAATCTTATAGCATTATTCAAAAACACTATTAAGGGTAATAACCAGAGAGCGGACTCGAGCAATTTATGATACATGGCCCATAGGCGTCTGCCTTTTATTCGCAATAGGTTTGTTTCTGCATCTTAAGCTTTTTAAGACAACGGCAACACCATGTGTTTATTCCCAGGCCCTCACTCAACCTTTTCTACTTCTTTTCTAAGAATGAAAAAAGACAACTGTATGGGATAGGACTGTTGTCCAAGTTAAACGTATTAAATTTATTTTTAATGATATGAATGCTTTCGTATGCGTCGAGATCTCTGGGGTTGTTGATGTTTTTGACAAGTTTTAACTCTCTTGCCGAGACGTTATGATCCGTCTCCAATGCATGGTTTACCATGCTCGATTTTTCTGGTCCATTAAATTTAATATGTGATATATGTTAAAACGGAGTATTATTGAGCGTTTCGATTGACCTATATATTTAAAATTACAATCACCGCAGTTAATTTCGTATATACCTGATTTCAAATTCAAATTAACTTTATCATTGGTATTGCCTAGGAGACTTTTGATGGTGCTTTCGGACCGAAAAGAAACTTGGAGACGTTGTTCTTTGACGATTCTATTAATGTTTTTCGTGATTGGATGGTATGGTAAACACATGTACTTTTTCTTCTGGTTACGCTGAGATAACAAACTTGTGGATTCGTGGATTGTCTTTTTTAAATTCGTTTTTCTAATTAATTTATTGATTATTTCTATGTGAAAGTCATTATACTTCGCGATGTTTTTAATGAAATCTAGTTCTATTTCATATCTCTCTTTTGTTAACGGAAAATTTAGTAACCGATTAACTAAGAAATTAAAAGAAGCTGCCTTGTGTTGCAAACTATGATTTGAATCCGCGTTGATGATCTATTGACATTTCTTTCCCGAGAATATACTAATGTATCTAAAAATGGTATATTATCATTGTTTTCCTTTTCTATCGTGAATTTAATAGTCGAAAATTTATGATTTTTTAGTTTAACGAACATGTCCAATTCACATTTCCGTGTATCAAAAATCGCAATCATCTACTTACCTGATCCAGACTCTTGGAAAATATTTAGCGTTATTTTTAAATTCTACCTCTTTGCGCCTAGCGAAAATTTGATACGCCTCCTTGTCAATAAGCATTGCAAGTGCGCTTGATTATCATGCGTTTTGTGTGGCATGCGATATATCGCCGCACCCCTGAAAGCTCCGATTTCGTGTATCATCGGGTGACTATAAGACGCTCGCCCATACAATATATGGTTAGTTTATTTATAGTTAAATGTTCGAAGCCAGGTTAGTTTTAGAATTCTAATTCAAGGAGATACACATCGTACTTTTGTAAAAATATAATAAAGATAGGAGTATTATTATTAGAATTTTCTAAACGCAAGCGACTTCGCATTTATAGTACAATATACTATTTGCAAAATTGATATTTTAACAACTTTACTTCGTGTATTCATCAGAAATACAAAATACTATATTTAAATATTCCTAAAGTGTCGAGAACATTATTTGAATATGTAGAATATGTTACATATTCGTAATATTTGGTGTTCTTTATTAATTCGGCCCGTAACATGTGTAGAAAATTGCTATTCACTCCTGTACTGTCCGGAACCGAGTTGGGGTTACATAGCTGGTTATTAATTTTGTCCCTGGAAATATGAAATTGTGGTTTGTAATAATTGTGTTTTGGGATTTATACCGACGTAACAAAATAATAATTCATTGCATGTCGGCATTTTATAGGGCGTGCTAAACTTCAGTAATTGTTCATTTTAACTTTATGGTTTTCGTTCTAGAACATAAGCCTCTCTCCTAACTTAATTAATTAATATTAAATATAAAGAGTAAACATGAATTACAAGGTTGTTAAAATTAGATGATATTAATGGACCGCATAATAATGTCAATAATGACAACACTTTATTAATTACATAAATTATTTTCTTTTCTAATTGTTTGGAATATTTCAAACTCGTTAGTTACACGTGGTCGCTTCTATAATAATTTGCATATAAACGTGCCCCGGAGATTTTTCTGAAGCAAAAGTTTCTCGTCGAATACCAAGAAATGTGTAGGTCTGTATCTATAAAACACATTACACACGATGCCTATTACATATGAAAATATATATTTATTGAATCTTACATAACCTTTTAAATTTAAATCTTAAATCTTTTTTAAATCTGCAAAAGATGCAACAAATATTTAATTTAATTAAAAATGTACACTTGCCTGCTTCTTGTGACTGGATTTGTCAATGTCGGCTGTCATTGACGTGGCATATCGTCTTCTACGTCCAACCAAGCTGGATAGGTAATTAGTAGAGGGGGCAGCCGATTTTGGCGCCACCTCCACTTCAGGTGGTGGAGGTAACCTATCACTAGCCAATCTAGAGTTGTGAGTATAGAACAAAATCACCTCAACCCACCCTAACTCACCCCTGATCCACCCCCGACTCACCTCTAACCATCCAAACTCACCTCCGACAACCTCAAACACACCCCTACCCACCCCAACTTACCACCAATCCACCCCAAACTCACCCCAACATTTTTTCAATTCATCCGCCCAACCTAAATCACCTCGAACCTATCCCGAATCACCCTGAATCAACCCGAACCAATCCCAAGGTAACTCGAACCTATCCCGAAGGACCCTAAATGTATCAAGAATCATCCCAAACCTATCCCGAATTACCCAGAACTTATCCCGACCCTACCCCAACATATTCCTGAATAAACACGATCCTATCCCGAATTAACCCAAACCTATCCCGACTTCTTGCTAGGAAACTCGATTGTATCCCGAATTAACCAGAATCTATTTAGACTTATCCCGAGTCAATCCGAATCTATCCCGAGTCAACCCAACATACCCCGAACCTGCCCCAACGAATTACTTGTTTTTAAAAGTACTTTACAATGTCTCTCGTTGGATCGCTAAAAATGTTACACCACCACTTCAACGTTGGGTACCAAAATAAAACAATGAGAAACGTTGGTTAATCAAAATTTTTACAATAAGCAAACGAATTATCTCGGGATACCAGGTTCTTTCAATTTAGAATGACAAATTTCTGTAATACGAAATAAACAAAAATTTATATTTTAATGTACCTCGTATATCAAATTTATTTAACTTCTATCTCTTTTCTATCATAAGCCAATAAATGAGTATGGAATATCTTATGCTACTAATATACTATTCCAACAAATCTCCATTATAACTATAAAAACCTGTCGACTTCATTAATCCTCTAGCCTCCAAAATGACTTCTGTCAAAAATCTTCTTCTGCTGGTAATTGTGAATTACCACTCAAATACACCTACAGTATTCAATAAAATCATTATAAATAATCTGACTGATAGAGCAGTAAAACTATCACATACCCAATACAAAAAAGATAATATCATGAAAATTAAAACGATCTTAACAGACAATAACTATCCACCACAACTTATAGAACAAACAATTAAAAAAGGAATCCACAAAATAAACAACTCTGCAGACACCAATAACAATTTAAACAATGAAACAACATATTTCACGATTCCATATATTCCAAAGTTATCAGAAAACATAATATATACTTAAAAAAATATGACAAAGCTACAACATATATATAAGACAAAACTGCTTTATTTACACAAAACTATAATCGATAAAGAACAACACACAATGAAAGGAGAAATTAAAGAAATTATTAATATTAAACAAGAAAAAAATTCAATTAACAAGAGAAGTGACATAAAAAATCTAAGCAGTATACATATACTATAACTCAATAATGTAACGATATGCAATTTACCATAATTAATATATACAATTGTTATATAAATATCTATCATATGTTATCATATCTGCACACTGGCTCATCATGTTGGCAGTCTCGACTTTAGATTCGGGACTAGGCAGTCCGAGTAGGTTTTTGTGAATTTCCTTCTCGTTCTAGGCGATTGCCGACAGCTGAACATCTTAAGTCGCTCCACGGGCGCAGACATAATAATAAGTCATGGCTTGCCCATGCCTCCTGTAATTGGCGTCAAGCTGTTGGGGAATGCTAAGGCATGAATAATTATTATAAATCCTTGAATGTATCTTCGAATAATTTAATTTTATTCATGACAACTACAGATATATAAATATGACATTAATACACTGTCATTTATAATTTAAAATTCTTTGAAAAAGGCAGTAATTGCCGAAACATGTAAGAGATTAATTTAAATATATAGATACTAAAGTAAAAGAGACCTTAAATCGCTGACTATCTAAATCTACTATAAAATACAAAGGTCAAGAAATAAATCTAAATTTTGCTAATTAGAAAATAATAATAATTTACATTATTAGCAATTTCGTAACACGTTTATTTATTTTAAATCTATCCTGTAATTGATTTTCAGATCACTTTCGAGAATGCTTTTCCCTCACTTTATATTTTTTTTATTTAAAAGGAATTTCATACATTTCTATGAAATCCTCTTTCTCATCAATTAATTCGTTTAATAAGTTCCAGTGGGTAGTAATTCAAAATTTCTTCTAGTTTTAACTGAATGATTACGTTATGTTATCGATTTAAATTAGCTCTTTTTCTAGGTTTCTGTCAATTTATTTTCTGCTATAGCATTCGTATCGTTTTGATTTAAATGAAATCTTACACTATTATATAGGAAGAGAATACTGACTAGATAAAAATAGGGCAAAAACTATTATAAAATGTAAGAATCATCTGCAAAACTTTTTGCGGGAGAAGCATTTTCAACCAAAGAATTCGAAAAAAGGAAACTTCGTGAATTCGTAGTACATAATTCGCACAAAAAAACAAGGAAAATGGTGTTTGTCCAACATAGATTATCCCGTGTTGGTTTACCTCTAAAGTACATTTGTAAAACACAATTGGCATGCTTGGAAAGTTTCTCGTCTGCGCGTATACAGAATTAAAGAAAGACTTTTAATAAGTCGGTGTTTGGATAAAAATATTTCTTGAAGTATCTGTAGATATTATACTTAATAAAAATATTCTCACATTCAATATACTAAACACAAATTATAGTGAATAATAAAAAAACATTTGATAAGTTTCACTGTTTTATTTTATTGTTCTGGCAATATTGTTTCGGTAGCTTCTACCATTTGTTAAAGAAAAATCTTATTAAACAAAATGTAGGGGCACAACTTACTATGAATGTATAAACTTATTTGCATAGCTCGTTTAGCTTAGCTCGCATAGCTCAGAATGGTTTATTTCTATGCATGATCATAGCGCATTTTCTATTTGACAATTGACGTTGCTAGATATTATTAATTTACTACCAAAAATTCTTTCAAATTTGGTTTGTGATGGATCAATGACGAAGAAAAATTGTTATTATTATCTTTACTGTAAATTACTGAAGATGCGAAACCATACTAAGACTTTTATTACAGAGACAAATTAAGGGTGTATTTCACAATTTAAGTTTAGAAATGCAGCTTCAGAGCAAGGAATCATTTTTCAATTCTTATAGAATGCCACCCTGTCTATTTGATAAATTGTTAAGTTACGTTTACAATGATTTGCCAGTATTTTCCTTATATATATATATATATATATATATATATATATATATATATATATATATATATATATATATTGTATGTTATGGTAAATTCAATTTGTTGGCGATTTAAGGTCTGGTTTTACTTCAAAATATATATATTTAAAACAACCCTACATGTTTCGGCAAATGATGCCTTTATCAAGGAATATTTTATATGCCTTGATTCCTTGAGTTATGCAAATAAGAACGCACCTTTAGGGTATATCTGGTGCCCGCCAAGGTATCCGAGATACTTCGTAGATGACTTCAATTACTAATGCTAAGCAAAAATGATTAGACTCACTTTTCCCGAATGGTTCTTGAAATATCGTCGTTTGAAGCTGAAGTAAATTACTAGATGGCTTAGGAAAAAATCTGATTTATTTAAGAAAAGCGTAATACAATAATTAAAGCTGCTCAATGTGACCACCGCCTTGTGCAATGCATAACTCAATCCTCCGATGGAGTTCTCCTTCCCAGTTGTAGTTCTCCATATTGTTTTTCACCTCAGAAAACGCTGCATGAATCTTTTGGATGAGTTGGTCTCTATTATTAGGTCACGTTGAATAGGTAAGAGTTTTCACATGTCCCGCATGAAAAAAATCTAGTGGGTTAGGATCCGGAGATCGCGGTGACCAAGCAATGGGACCACGATGACCTATACATCGATTCGGATACTGCTTATTGAAGAAATTAGTGACATCTCTTCCGAAATGGGACGGAGCAGCATCATGTAAAGACAACATCGTTCTTCTGATTTGAAGAGGAATGTCCTCGAGTAGTAGAGGTAGATCGTTCTTAAAAAAAGCCCAGTACATTTAGCTGTTCAAATTTCTCGTCGAAGATATGTAGTCCGATGACTTCATTATTTATTATTCCAGCGCGAACGCTTACGGAGACTGCTTTCTGGAAGTGGGTTTCTCGAACAGTTTTCGATTGCTCACACATGTTCGTTGTGGAAATTATTGATTCCATCGTTTGTAAATGTAGCTTCGTTCGAAAATGGTTCTTGACAGAGTATCCAGATGATTGCTACACCATTCACAAAGACGAACTCTTTGGGGAAAATCCGTGGGGAGAAGTTCTTGTATAGGTTCGTAATGATAGGGATGCAGTCCGTTTTCTCGCAAAGTGTCTTGCACTGCGATCCTAGTTTGTACAGTAAGTACAGAAGTTTTTCTCGTACTACACCAGCATCATTTTCAACAACCTCAAGTAGTTCTGCAGCATTGTTTCTTCCCAAGTCGGTTTAGGGAACACACTTGTTAATCGAAGAGTTGTGAAGGTTCTATTGAACGTTTGCTTGTCTGAAAAACGGCAGTTTGGGTATCGTCGTTGATATTCCCTAACTGAAGCGGTGGTACTACCGTTGCAATAACCATACCCGAAAATCTTCTCCGCGTATTCTTCATTTAAATAAATTACAGGCATGATTTTGACATAAACGACGCAATCAAAGAAAAACAACTGTCAATGGCGACAATTAACGTACTGACAATCAACAATTTTTAGCATCTATCCAGACGACCTGGCAACTTCAAAATACGATATTTCAAGAAAAAATTATTATAAATTAGTCATAGAATTCATATACGACCACCCGGTATACAATGATGGGCAACTGTGTGTTACCATGTAAATATCTGTTAAAATTAAAAAAAGATATTGTAATAAAATTTTATAGGCGAACATTAGGGATGAAGAGCCATCATTTGAAGTAATTTTTAAATATACAGAGTGTTAAAAAATGAAACATACTATAGTTATACGTTTTTTAAATTGAACGCCCTATATTTTTTTACATTTTGGGATTCTCTTCGATAACACGATTTCGACAAACTATAAAACTTAGGGTTTAAAGTACAGGATCCGGCAAAATGTATAACCTATGCTATTTTACGGGTCAGACTGCGGAACAGACACTATCCTCTAATGAGTCATGCAGGCGCAGAGACAGAGTCGGTTTCGCTTAATAATAAGATTGATGCAATATTCGCTAGTAGCCCTGATTTTAATGTCCTGAAAGGCTTTTGTAGTAATGTTCAAAATACGGAAATCGGTAGATATATTATATTCAAAGATTCTCTGATGTTGAGCGAAGTTTTTCTATATTTAAAGACATACTGTCCAATAAAACGCATACATAAGTTTAGAATATATTTCAATAACTAATGTGAACAAAAAATGTTTACTGTGGTGTGACTAAGCATTCACTTTAATTATAGGTGATATAATTAATTTCAAGTATATATTTTTTCAATATTTTGAATTTTTTCATTGTATAAAGTAAATGATTTGTAGGAATGTTAGTATATAAAGATTCTACATCAAGTGATATATTTTGTGATTAGTTGGTACTTTTTGTTCCTTGATGAAATTTTGAAATTGCCATGAGTCTTCGGTATGATATTCCGTTTTTCCTAACATCTTGTATATGCTATCACCTAGGAATTTTGCTATATTATAAGTAGGAGCTTGTATGTTAGATACTATTGGTCTTAAAGGGATATTATTTTTGTGGATTTTTGGTAAAACATATATTGATGGAGGTTAGGAATTAAAAATGCGAAGTTTGTTTTTACTGTTGAAATGTATTAGGTTTAGTCTATTCCATTTATTTATTAAGTTATTATTTTCTTTTTGAGTTTTCTCTGTTGGATTATTTCTTTCTTTTTTATAGGTGAGTTTATCGTCTAATAGTTTTTCTATTTTTTGCTCATATTCCTCGTTAAGAATGATCACTGTTTTATTAGATTTATCTGCTGTTGTTATTATAATATGAGGGTTGTCTTGGATAAATCTTTTTGTTTCTTTAATGAACTTATTCATATATAGATTAGATACATGTTTTTTATTATTTATTTTCTTATGTTTATGGTTAGTGATTATATTACAGATTTTGTTACGTATTTCATTTTGTTTGTCTTGTGGTAAATTTTGTATTCCTGTTTCAATGTTAGCTATATAGTCATTAATGGGTATTTTATTAGGTGGCATATTAAATTTGGGTCCTAGGCTAAGTATGTATTTAACATTATCCGGAATATTTATATTGGTCAAATTGATAATCCAGTTATTGTTAATTTTGTAATTTATCTCTAAGTGTTGTTTCTTTATTAGTTTCTCTACTTTGTTTTTTAATTTATTTTTGTTTGTTAGGAAATGATACAAATTTTAAACATTACAATATCCTAAACCATTTGTGACATTAATACATTCAATCAAATTATTTCAAACTTGAAAAATATTATCATACAGAAATTGTCTCCTCAAATTCTAAACAGCTTCGAAAAAATAGAATCTAAAATTTACAATAATCATTTCCTTCATTTACACTTCAAATATGAGTCTTCTTGAAGCTCGATCAACTCCATTTGTAGGTGAAACGGAACATGTTCCACATTACACTTACAAGGATTTGCAAAAATATTGAAAGTGCTATCCATATTCTTAAAATCGGAAAATCGATCAGTGAATTGCTCTGACAGTAGTTTCAGTTCTTCAGCATAGCGACCGTATTCAATGTTTTCATGACTGGATAATGTTAAAAAATGAAAACAGTTTTTACTTCTCATTTGTGTTTCCCACAAGCGAATTTTGTTTTGAAAAGCTTTAAGATAACTCAACAGGTGATTTACCAATTGCCCTTGTTTTTGAAGCTTCAAGTTCAGGTCGCTTAAGTGTCCTGCGATGTCTACCAGGAATGCCAAGTCACAAGCCCAAGTTGGATCACAAATTTGCGGCAATCTTTTCTCTTTCATTTCCATAAAATCAGCTATTTCTATTCTAAGGTCATAAAATTTTTTAGCATTTTACCTTTGCTTAGCCACCTTACTTCGCAATAATATGTCACATCATCGTGTCCTGAAGAGAGTTCATCCAAAAATGCTTGAAACTGACGATGGTTAAGACCGCGGGATCTAATGAAATTAATGTTATTTACTACCACATCCATAACATTCTACAGTCGAATGGACTTAGATCACAAGTTTTGTTGGTGAATAATGCAATGCAGAATTATTAAATCACATTCTTGCACATTCATAGCGGTTGCTCTTTCCTTCAGAATTCCGATAAAACCTTTTTGTGAACCGAGCATTGAAGGCCCACCATCTGTGCACACTCCAACTAATTTATACCACAGTAAACTATATTGCTCAAAAGTACATTGCACCTTGGCAAAAATATCTTTTCCAGTAGTGGTCCTTTGTAGCGGCCGTAAAGCCAGTAATTCCTCTGTCACTGCAAATCGTTCATCAAAACCTCGTATACAAATAGCTAACTGGGCTGTGTCAGGTAAATCTGTACTCTCATCCAAAGCAATCGAAAATGCTTGGAAACCAGCCAATCTATCGGTCAATGTTTTTTTGATATCACTAGCCATCATATCTATACGTCGAACGTCGCGATAAGCCCACTTTCTCAAACTCTTTCTTCTTTTCTGGGCACAAAAGTTCTGCAACATCTACTAGGCACTCTTTAACAAACTGTCCCTCAGAAAATGAATTTGATGCTTTCGATATTTTGGAACTAATTATAAAACTAGCTTTAACAAAACTGTCTAGATATGATTTTTGTGAATGGAAGATTTGTTGCTGTTTCCCTAAATAGGTAATGAGTTTTTTAATTTTATCCTTTCTTAACTGGCCCGTGAGTAAATTATATTGAGCGAAATGCTTGCTGGAGTAATGTCGCTGCATATTGTATTCTTTTAAAACAGAAATTGTTTCATTGCACAACAAACACATAGATTTACCAATGTGCAAGATAAAAAAGTATTCATCAGTCCATTTGTCTTGGAATTGACGACATTCTGTGTCCACTTTCCGCTTTTTTAAACCAGACATGTTGATAGAATTTGCTTGAATGACACGCGCCCTGAGCGGTTTATATATTACCCCCAATAAGCAACTAGAATACTCTCGATCCATTGACGGATTTAAGCTTGTAAGGGCCCTAAGCGCTACGAAAATTTGAGGCCCTATTTTCCAGACTTTTTTACACCACTATAGGTATGACTAAAAAGAAGCGCATAAAAAAACGATGTGTTTATATTTTTCTCTAATAAACATAAATCAATAATAATTATAGATACCAAAAAAATAAAACAAAACTCTAAAAAATATATTTTAACAGGGTTAAAATCTTACATAAAAAACAAAAACAAATAAACATAAAAACTTTACTACAGAGCCACTCTTCGGACTTTTGCGCGCGAAAAATTGTCAATCATCTCATCGTAATTTATTTCTTGAACTAATTCATTTTCAATAAATAATATGGCAAGACAACTTAAATTATCATTTAAAAGAGAATTCCTCAAATAATATTTCACGCGTTTAAGCACCGAGAATGATCGCTCCGCAGTGGCATTGCACACAGGTATTGTGAGGAATATTTTTAAAATGGTTTCCACATTTGGAAATGTGGATCTCAAACTAGTTATTATTGCTTTGTACATTTCAGTGGGACTAGTAATGTTTATTTCTTTGGTAAAACGCAACCATTGTAAAACTTCATCTTTAAAAGTATTCTCTTGAATATCACTTGCGTATTTTTGACTCAAATTATTAATGCTTATTTCAATTTCTTCATCGGTTTGATAATGAAAAAAGAATTGAAAATCTTTTAAAGTTTCGTCATAGATTTGTCTTCTTCTAATAAGTTCAGAAGATAACGCATCACAAATTGTATTGTGAACATTTACAATAAATGCTATTCTCCCAGCCAAGCGTATTTCATTACTGCGAGAGTCATCAAATTGCAATTTTCGCTTCTTATCCCTAGACCTTTCATCCTTAAAAGTTCGGTAATCATCTTCCATCACATTCAAAAGCTCAGTTGCTTCATTTTCAATACTTTCAAAATTGTTTCGAACATTATTCACAAATTCGGTTAGGGATTTCAAAAGATTTGATCCGGTAAGCAAATTGCACTTTATTTCTTGAAGAGATTTACTGGTAGAATTGATTCTGGATAACAATTTGTTCCACAAAACTGTTAATAAAACTGTTTCATATTCATCCATTTTTTTAAGTAAACCTTTAGCTTCCACCCTCCTTACTGGTTGCTGGTTTGAGCTCTCACAAAACTCTTTCAACGCTTCCTTAATGTTCTGGTAATCTTCGCGAAGAGCCAACACTGCATCAGCTCTTGCTGACCATCTGGTGTCACTGACACGTTTTAAGTGTTTAGAATTGGGACGAGATAAATGATCTATTACAATTTTCCAACGACTTGTAGAGGATGAAAAAAATGTAAACAGATTATTTACGAAGGAAAAGAAATCAACTGAAGCTAAACATGATTCTGCAGCGCCATTTCCAACTAGATTGAGGGAGTGAGCAGCACATGGCACATAATACGCGGTTTCACTATGTTCTTTGATTCTTGCTTGTAAGCCGGTATATTTTCCTGCCATATTCGCAGCATTGTCATATGACTGCCCTCTACAATTAGTGACCGAGATTCCGAAGTTCTGTAGTGTATTTAAAACAACGTCTGTTAAATATGCACTGTCGTGATGCTCAATTTGGATAAATCCACAGAAACTTTCCTGAATCGCTCCATATTCTGTCACATACCGTAAAATAAAAGATACTTGATCAACGTGGGAGACGTCTGGTGTCGAGTCCACGATGATGGAATTTTTGACCTTTGATGTAATTTTATCCAAAACAGATTGGGCCATAATTTTGATAAATTCATCAAAAATATGATGCGATAGATAATTGGATTTACCGCTGCCACAGTTTTCGTATTTCATTAAATGGGGTTTCAAAAATTCGTCATATTCGGCCAAATATTCAATGCAACTCAAAAAATTCCCTTTTCTCTGGGAATCCATTCCCTCTCTGTGACCTCTGAACGCCACTCCCAATTTTGTTAATAGTTTTACAGTAGAAACAACCCTTTTCAAAACATTTCGCCAATAATCCTTTTCGGTTTCAATTTGTTGAAGAATTTGTGTACCAATTCTTCCCATTGTCGACAATCTTTTACTCAAGTTGCACATTGAAATTCTGTGTTCTGTAACATTTTAAATTAATATTACCTTACAAGCCGAAACAGGGAAATTAAAATATTATACCTGGCGAATGCTTATGTTCCTTTAAACATTTATTAACGTTCCTCCAGTCATTGAATCCCGTAGTAGCAAATTTTGAAGATCGAGAGAATAATTTACAAACATAGCAGTATATTGACTTAGATGTTTCAGTAAAAATCAACCATTCCCGCCTTTCCTTTTCACCATTTGCCTTTATGTAATAGAAATTCGATTCTTGAAAGCTTCTGAAGTATGTTCTGTTTCTGTCCTCATATTCAATTTTTAAATCTGTAAGGTCGCCGATATTTTTAGGTTTATTTAACAGGTAAAAATCAATCATTTTATCTGTTATAAAACTAGGCCACAATGCAATATCACTTGGGTAGCTTACTGGAGTCATTTGTGATTTTGTCTCTAATTGAACATCAACATCCAGTATACCATTTTTATTTTGTTCAATACTTGTACATGCACTGGCGTCATTTTCTTGTACTGGTAAAGAGTCAATCTCTTGACCAACGAAAATATCTGTGTTGGTTTCAGTCTCATTGTCACAGTTAGAAATATCACTAGTTTCAGTTTGCTGTTCACTTGCCTGAGCTCCCGTAAGAAATTTACATAAGGCATTTCGTTGTCGCTTGGCATCTTCTTCGTGCAATCTTTTTCGCTTTCGTTTAGCAGCACCGGACTCGAATCGCTTCATTTTATTTGGTAGGGACACAGGACACAGAAAGTTGTTGTTGTATGTTCATGTTGTATGTTGTAAAGCTAAGATAAAGTAGGTAACAGATTTTGTTCATAAAATAGTGGAAACAGAGAACAGAGGTTACCTATTATAATGATGGGGATGGGCGCTATAATGAGTCGCGCGGGAAGACGCTAAGCACTGACTACTGGACCTGGCCTGGAGTGCACGTGCACCGACTGCTGCAGCCAGGGGAAGGGGAAGGGGAAGGGAAAAAATAATTGCGCGAGACTAGAAGAGCCAGAGCCAGAGCGGCAGTAAGAGTAACCTGAATTTCCTGAACACATAGACGTGCAGAAGAGTCCCGCATCTTGTAAAATTCTATAAGGGGGATGCTTTAAAAATTTGGTTTTACCTGTTGAAATTTGGCTCCCCTCTGAGCGAGGCCCTAAGCGCGCGCTTAGTGCGCTTATGCTTAAATCCGCCTCTGTCTCGATCGTACGCGAGTGCTTCAAGCGCATCGGGCGGCTTCCCGAGTGTTTATCTGTTTGTTTGTTTCTAACCACTATTTCTGATTCGATCTGTGGTGTTCCACTGCGTACGCTTAATAATATTATTTTTAATTTACAAGGACGCGGTAAATTTGATTAATTAATTTTATTAATGACAGACAAAGTTCATGCTTTCATTAAGAAGCTTGATATCTTAATTATTCGCCTTCAAAGTAAAAATTTGTATATGCTCCCACTTACTTCGGATTATATTGAGAAAAATTGAATGAACAAGACACTATTATTCACTACAGTTTGAATTGCATGAAGATGTATTAGCTTGAGCCAAAAACTCAGTTGACAGAGTATTTCCCGGAAGATAAAAATGATTTCTCCAAGAGATGGGCACTGAATCTGTTTAGTGAAAACGTTGTTGCCGCTACTAAGTTAACAGTTGAGATTTACGACCAGCTCATCGAAATGTCCGCTGACAAAACGCTACAACTGCAATTTACATCTGAAGATTTAAACAAGTTTTGGCTTGCTCGTCGAAATAAATATGGAAATTTAGTCACAGAAATATTGAAAATATTAATCCCTTTGGCTTATTTCTGTGAAAAGGGTTTTTTCGTCTATGGTTGCACTAAAAACTAAATACAGAAATCGTCTCTTATCACTCGAAAACAATTTACTTTTGTGTCCTTCTAACGCAGATCCACGTATGGAGAAACTTTTAAATGAAAAGCAAATGCAACCACCACATTAATTTCTTTTCTTTACATGTGTACTTATTGTAAGTAAAATGTTTATAATATTTATAAATGTTTATATAAATGATTTTTTCCCATAAAATAATTTTTCGTTATTGTTTAGGATATTTTGCGACTACCCTTTAATATCAACGCGATCTCCAGGTTGAGAAACGATGTTCTAGAAGCATCATAATATAATTGTCTTTACTTTGCAGGAACCTGTCAATGGACCGTTTCCTACATGTTAAATATTTCAAACACACAATTTACATATTGTATTATCTATTATCTAGAAGGAACCCTGGAAGAATCCTAGAGTGGCTTTAGAAAATGACGAAGCATACAGGACCATATTTTTACTCTCAAACAAATAGCCAAGAAGTCATCGCAGCAGGGGAAAAGTTGTATATCTTGGATTTATATACCTGGAAAATGCTTTTGACAGAGTACCAAGAGCGAAGTTGAGGAAAATATGAGAAGAGTCGATTGCAAGATAATAAGAATAATCAGGAATATATTGTAAAAATAACAGGAATCGCGTAGTGTGCAGAAACAGACTGTCGGATGCTTTTTCAACACAAGAAGGACTAAGACAAGGAGGAGGACTAAGCCCATTAATGTTCACAGTGTTCATCGACGAAATAATTAAAAAATGCACAGCTAAAATGAAAAAAATTGCAGGTGAGGTTTAGGCATCTAAGAAGAATAGATATCTTAGCAGGCGCCTTCGCAGAAAGTATGGAACAAAACCTCGCAGGAATATACAATGAAGGTGAATAAAAGCAAAACTAAAGTGATGGTAATCGGGGAGACAGGGAAAACGGTAAATATACATATCGACGGCGAAAAAAAACCCTTAAAATCTATTACTCAATGAATAAGGCATTTATAAATAAACAAGAGATATCCAAGAAGACCAAAATAAACGTATTTAAAACAATATACCGACCAATCCTAACTTTTGGATGTGAATCATGGATGATGAACAGAAGACAGAAGAGCAAAATACTAGCGGTAGAAATGAAATACCTTAGACCAGTGAAAGGTGTTACAAAGAGAGATAAACTGCGAAACACAAAACAAGAGAAGATTTAGAAATATAATCAACACTAGAGCTTATCGAGAAATGACAATCGAGCTGGTGGAGACACTTGCAAAGAATGAATGACTCAAGACCAGTTAAACAAGTGTAGGAATCCAGAGTGCAACACAAGAAGAAAAGAGGAAGTCCAAGACAACAATGGGATGGAGTTTTCGAAAAAATAATACAGAGGAAGGAAATGACATGGGCGGAAGCAAGAGCACTGGCGAGGGATAAAAAGAAGTGGGTCAAGTTTGTGTAAAAACAATCTTAGCTCCGAAGAACATATTGAAGATACAATGAAATGTAACTTACACCCTACACCACATGGTAATTGGGTGATTGGGGATATCTATATATATATATACATATATATATATATATATATACATATATATATATATATATATATATATATATATATATATGAGAAACGCAATGTTAATGAGAAATCACATTTGCCTAAGAATGTAGCTACAACGCGTCAAGGCGCCAACCGTCCAGGTTGTCCGGCCAAATCAAAAATGTGTGAAAGCCATATCCATCTGGAATGTGCAGATGCCGACATTTCATAGTTTTTACTAATCATCAGTACACCGTATCCAGAAATAGATACGACTTTCATTTCTATACTGCGTGTATATATGCAAATGCATCTAATGTGGGAATTTAATAATTATTAATTCTCATTAACATTGCGTTTTTTATCATTTGCATATATACAAGCAGTATAGAAATGAAAGTCATATCTATTTCTGGATAAAGTGTACTGATGATTAGCAAAAACTATGAAATGTCGGCATCTGCACATTCCAGACGGATATGGCTTTCACAAATTTTTCATATATATATATATATATATATATATATATATATATATAGTAGATTAAATTAGTCGGCGATTTAAGGTCTGGTTTACTTTGATATGTATATATATAAAGCAATCTTACATGTTTCGACACATAGTGTCTTTTTCAAAGCAACTAAAAATATATATGACAGTATATCAATGTCAAACTTAATCTACTTAACATACAAAGGTCAAGAAATAATTATCTATATATATATATATATATATATATATATATATATATATATATTTGTTGCTCTGGACATTCCTAATTACATCCGGTTTCTAGGGGTATGAAAACAGAAAATGTGTATAACCATTAGAATTAAAATTAAAAAACATGACTGTATATATGCATGCATGTAAAATTAATGTCTATATATTAAATAAATTAATAACCCATCAATATTTCCACATCATTATATTAATTAAAATTTGGTTTTTAAGATTTCATCTTTCATTTAATTAAAAAATACGCGAATTAAAAGATATTTAATTTATTAATATGCAATAATTGTATAGGCATTGGTTTTGCACTCGCCCCTAATTTCAAATTGCTATAGCGCGCGAAATTAACAGTTAGAGATACGCGCAAATCATGAAAACTATATGTCAGAATTAGATTATAATGCGTTTGTAAATTCACAAAATAATTTTATATATTAGTTTAAATGATTTTTTTGGTCACACAATTCCTTTTAAATAATTAAATTCAAGATTAATTTTAAGGTAAATTGCACGTTACGAGGCTTTGACAAAAACAGTGACGAAGGACGTCTTTTCCGAGATTCGATATACCTAGTACGCGTAGAAAATTTATCCTGCTCCGAATAAATGAATAAAACCAAGGAAAAACAATTAAATCCTAGTAACTTTACATCACAACAGTGTTAAATAATTATGTTATCAGTTTAAAAATTAAAAACCTGAGCAAGAAGTACTATTTTATAATTTATCAAGTTTAGCATCATATTAGAATGCACCTATTGATATTGGAATATAACATCAGGATAACTAGAAAACTTACCGAGAATATACATTAACAGTGCTAAAATACACAAAATATCCTTTGGAAAACCAAAATTTCTAAATTCCGAATCTAATTGGGAGATTAACCTCAATTTCTTTCTTTCCTGACTGTTTACCAGCTACAGAGGTCGTTACTGACCCCATCCAGTCGAGAAAACATCAAATATCACAAGTCTTTGTAATTAATCAATTTCTTAAATCTAAAAAGAACGTTTTATATTAAATAAGGCATTTATTTGAATATCGTATAAAATCACTTAGAATATTTCATAGATCATCGTAATTCTTATATAAAATACATATATAAACTTACCGTAAACGCTTATCCATTTGCAATTTTAAAATTTTAGATTAATAACTGAATTAATTATCATAACCTCTTGCAGTTATTGATATATTAAGGTTACATATGCTTCACAAATTAACATCCCTAGTATAGTAGTTTCCTGTATCCTTATAGATTTCTTTACATTAATAAATTGTACTTTATTTTAAATCCTATTCGTAGTGTTTTTCTTTATTTTTGTCTTGAAGTCAACATTTCTGATAATTCATTGAAGCAACAATCAAGCTATATTTGTATATCTACCCACCTTGATCCTGAGACACATGCAAAATATAATACGTTTATTGATCACACAAAAATTATTAACTATATTAATCCCGGTCAGGACCGCTACAATATATATATATATATATATATATATATATATATATATATATATATATAAGGTAAACTTAATAAGTCGGCGATTAAAGGTCTGGTTTATTACTTCAAAGTATATATATTTAAAACAACCATACATATTTTTTATATCCTTGACAAAGGCATCATTGCCGAAACATGCAGGGTTGTTTTAAATATATATACTTTGAAGTAATAAACCAGACCTTTAATCGCCGACTTATTAAGTTTACCTTATCATACCAAGGTCACGAAAATATTATATATATATATATATATATATATATATATATATATATATATATTATCTTTATACAGATTGCAAATAAATTTGAATGTCAAAAAGGAAATATATTAATAAGCTGACAAGAATTATATTAAACTTGGAAAAAAATTCATATCAAGAATAAGTTATCAAATCTCTAATCTGGAATACTTCGTTGCTATGCAACCCTCAATATAAAAAAAAAACTTTTTCGTTATCAAAACGGGACTTTGTGCAACTCATAAAAGTTCGCATCTTGTTCACGCTGAAACTAATCCCGAAGTTTTTCACGAACAAGGAGCACTATGGCATTTCATCATACTTAAAAGTTTCTGTCAATTATGTGAAAAGTATATCCCGGTTGAAAAATTAAGGGCTTCTCCTAAATTCTCACAAAATCCTAATAATATTTTAATATAAGTTAAATAGCAAGCATTAATTTGAATTGTAAATCTACAATTTTAATGACTTTTTTATTATAATTATAATAAACTGGAGCTTGTCGTATAAAATCTAATTTCCTGTTTATTTAGGATTAAAATATGAAAAAAGTATAATAGTTTCTATTTTAGTTTATGACCGTGTCGGTATTCACAATTAATTCCAAAACCTTGATTGCTGTTGCGTGTTCAAATAAGATAAGAAAGTTATTAACCCTTTTTAGGTGTTTATTTTAATTGTTAGACTTTTAACAAAGAATGTCAACATTGTTAATTGTAAATTCGTTACTTCGAAAATCGATTTTGAACCTTTGCAGTTGCCAAAAAACGATGTACAATACCAATTTTGATAGAAAATCCATAAGCAATTGTGGTTTTGTTATTTTATTCCAATTATAATATGAAGGAAGATTTTAATTATGAAGAAATGCAAGTGTTAGTGGTCGCAAAAGAACTTATACGATGTAAATTAGAAATACACAACAATATCATCGAACAAGTGAAGTCCTTTATGTAATTGCGGGTAGAAATATCGAGTGAACCGAAGAACTACAAAGAAGTCAGGCGATAGACCATGAAAGCAGAATTAGTGTCTGGATATCATAGAGTGTTACCCGAAATAAATACCTCACAAGAAAGAGCAAAGTAAAAATATATAAAACCTTGATAATACCAATAATGACGCATGAAGCTGAAATCTAAGTCGACACAAGCAGAATTAAACAACTGATATGAACAACTGAAATGAGTACTTCAAGAACAATAGTGGGGAAAAGAAGGAGAAATAGAGGTAGGAGCAAGGCGATAAGAAGGGAGTGTGGAATCGGAGATGTCGTTGAATTCGACAGAGGAAGGAGAAAAACATGGAACAAGCACATCCAAAGGACAGATGAGACCAAGTTGATAAAAATTGTAAGAGATTAGTGACCATCAGGAAAAAGAGATACTGGGAGACCGTTAAATGAAAGGAAAGATGGGTCTCCACTTCCACTGAAACTCCATGATGAATGCGTGCAGAAAAACAGGTTTCGACCTAAATAAATGAAGAAGAAGAAGAAGAAGCAAGCTTTTGTTTTAAAAAATCTGTCACACTTGGATTTATTTGACCGAATATAGTCCAAATCTATAGAGTATTCCTGTTTTTATAGAGGTTTATTTAGGCAAAGATGAGTGAACTTCAGTTCGAACATGGAAGTGTGATAAAATTTTTGCCGAAATAAGGAAATGGATCCAAAAGTATTCATCAAAGGATTATTAATGTGTATAAGGAAAATGCACAATCATATCTTATAGTAAAATTTTGGTCTAAGCAATTTCGTTGAGGTAAACATATTCATAATGTATACGTTTGCAATAACATCCACTTCATATACCAGATCGTAACTTAAAGTAAACTAAAATGTCTTAGATTGGTACATTTTTAATCTGTTTAGTAATTGTCTTGAATTTGTATAGTCTTGTCCTTTTACTTTTTAAATATTAATAGCGATGCTTACCTGAAGGGTCGTTTCATTATAATTTTTTAAATAATAACAAACGTCATATTTTTAAATTCATTGATATGTAACTAATAAAACCAAACGAATAAGGCTGAATTTATTCACCCGAAACGTATTGCGTTTTGCTACAAAATCGATCGCAGTACCAAGAACCTTATATTGTATATATATATATATATATATATATATATATATATATAACAATTGATAAATTATTGGAGTTTTTCGGCTTTTATATGAAATATTTACAAATATCAAATTAGTATGTATGCAATTGCAAAGTAAGTGGGGATGTAAACATTGCTGTCTACAAATTACAAAGCAAATCATACGAAATTTTTAATTGAAAAATGTTGTCTACGTTGGGACTTGAACCCAAGTCTACAGTTTTCCGGACTATATATATATATATATATATATATATATATATATATATATATATATATAGATAATTATTTCTTGACCTTTGTATATTATAGGAGATTTAGTTAGTTGGCGATTTAAGGTCTGTTTTACTTTAATATGTGTATATTTAAAATAATTCAACTCTTGTTTCGGCAATTACTACCTTTTTCAAAAAATTTTAAATTATAAATGACAGTATATTAATGTCATATTTGTATATGTGAAGTTGTCATGATTAAAATTACATTATTAAATAAATACATTAAAGTTTAATAATAAAAATTCATGCCCTAGCATTCTCCAACAGCTTGACGTCATTTACAGGAGGCATTGGCAAGCCATGTGTTATTATTATGTCTGCGCCTGTGGAGTGACTTAAGATGTTCAGCTGTCGGTATTCGCTTAGAACGAGAAGAAAAATCACGAAAATATACTCGGACAGCCTAGTCCCGGATCTAAACTCGTGACTGCCAGCATGATAAGTCAGTGTGCAGATATTTAAATAACATTTGATAGATATTTATATAACATAAGTGCATATTCATGATGGTAAATTTCAGATGGTTACTTTACATTATTAAGTTATAGTATATACTGCTTAGATTTTTTATGTCAATTCTGTTGTAAATTGAATTTTTTTCTTGTTTAATATTAATCATTTATTTAATTTCTTTTTTCATTGTGTGTTCTTGAAAACACAGATAATCAATAAAGAACAACACACAATGAAAAGAGAAATTAACGAAATGATTAATATCAAACAAAAAAAATTCAATTAACAGAAGTGAAGTTAATTTACCATCATGAATATGTACTTATCTACTATAATTCTATGGAATTTTATTGAAAATAATATACATTTATTAAGAAAAATATTTATTTTGAAAATTTCGGGGGCTCCAAATACGATTTGTTGTTTTTCTCTTTTATGGGACGCTTTAGAACGAAAAAATATGTTTTCATGAAAAAAATCGTAGAAAAATTATTTAGTTTAAAATACATTTTAGGCTATATCTTTAGTGTTAATAATTGATATCTACACTAAAATAAAAAAAAAACTTAAAATTTTAATAGTGGTTCTGAAAGGTGGTTTTTGCTATACGCCTTATTGAAAAAAAATTGACCCACCCTAATATATATATGTCAGGTGTGCTTGAAATAAAAAGACAAGACGAGGTTTTTATTATATACAACTTAAAGCTACCACTTTCAGCCATTTTTCTACATAGTTGCTATTAAGATTGAGACATTTGTGATAGTTTTTAAAGCCCTCTGCATAGAACCGTCTGTGAATTAAGCTATGCTTTAACACTGTCCTGCAGTAGATTTCAGTATTTATTGTAATCCTTCGTTCAACAATGTTTACAAGAGGGACGCCTTTCTTGTCCCAAAAGACAGTGATCATGAACTTTTTCGCAGAAAATAAGTGGACGGAACTTTAAAGGTTTCCTCGCAGGCGAGTTAGAACGACCCCACTATATTTTCGTCTCAACGTTGACATAGGCGACCAAAGTCTCACCTGTTACGATATGCCTCACCTTCAATATCGTACCGTGTCAGAAAACTTAGTGCCGATCTCATTCTCGTTGTTTTATGGTCTTGGGTAAGAAGTTTTGGCACCTATCGTGAACAAAATTTGTGGTTGTCTAAATCTTCAGTAACAACCTCGTACAAAACTCTACGTGAAATTTTAGGGAAAAAGGCACTGAGTTCTGTGATTGCAAACCGCTGATATCCACAAATTTCTTCGACATTACCCACAAGGTCACAACTGTTGGTCTTACACTTCGATCTTCATCATGGACATTAGTTCGTTCTTCTCGAAAGATACGGTACCATCTTCTAACCATACTCATACACAAACAGAACAACTTTCACGATGAATCTCAGCAGCCTTCACGTGCTTTGCACACATATAAATCGGATAACAATAGGCAATTCACAGTCAGAGGGATTTTCAAATGCAGCAGCCACATTAAACGACCAAAATAGCACAAAAGAATGCTCGAACAATTCTGTCACTAGCACTTCCAGACTCACACTAAACCAGACTACACCGCAACACTGCGATGGTGACGATATCCTCACTACTCTGTTCAGTAGGTGGAATCGGGACTTACTTTACGAATCGCCCTCGTATTAAGGATTACTAACTAAGAATATAAAATTCAACAAATTTAGCTGGAAAGATAAGCTTAAGCGGTGATTCTAATGACCTACGCTTATGTTCGCCGTATACCGAAATGTCTCTATCGTGTTTAATGAACTTAATCCAACAACATAACCACGTTTCCAAGTCTTTATCGCACATTGTTGATTTTCGTTTGATCCTAAAGCTCGTGGCATTACTACAATTCCTGTTTAAAGTTTCTGAATAAAAACTTGAAACTGAATTATCCCGTTTTAATCAACTACAGAGGTAACGGCGCGAAAATATGCAAAATTTGGAGGAATTCAATCAAGAACGGTTCACGTTCCGAGCCTCGCGGTGGACTATTACGTTTCAAGACGCAAATCCAGTTTATTACCGAAACGAAGGACGTAGGCCCAAGGTATCATTTTCTGGCTGCGCCATAAATGAACATTCGCCCTTCTTGCGACATTCTAATTGAACGAAGACGTCAAACAGTAAATGTGAAGTTACTGTAATCAAAGTGTGCGGATCAGATAGAGCATTCGGTGGAGCGCGAAATGAAAAGGCCTTGACGAGAATCCTATTGTTGATCGAAGTTTACGATAAATTAAGTTTCTTTGGCCAAGTTAAGAAAATAATTTCATTGCAACTGTTTGGTGGCTTACAAATAAATTAGTATTAATCGTTCCTTTCTTGAAGTCTATTAACTTGCAATTAACCAAAGTAATTTTCGTAAATTAAACTTGCGAAACTTGAAATAATTGTTTAATACTTTGAAGGTGCTTAAGAATTTCTCTTAGAGATAATCCTTCATTGACATAAGTTTATTTACGTACTGTAAAACTTCTATTTACGGTCACCTCTGAAGGCGAATAAATAACAGACAATTGTGTTTTCATGGAACTTTACAAGTGGGGTTTCTTAACATTTACCACCTCTTAATAACAAACCGCCTATAAAATGGACGCCGACACTCTATTCTACACGAAGATGCGAAAATATCTAAAATTGCTTGTTAATTGTCGACAGGCAATGAGATAAGACTCGGGTACTGTATATACGAGGGATGTCTCTTTAGTGTTGCATTTAGCATGATAGTAGTAAAACTTCAGGTGTTCAAATTAACATCAATCTTTCGTTAACCTAAATCTAAAGTTATCTTGCCAGTTTCGGTAATAGCTGGGTTGCTGAATTTAAGCGGGGTTGTATGAGCACAAATGATGAATCTCGTACTGGACGCCCAAAACCTGTTACTGTTCTGGATATGATTAAAATAGTCCACCGTATCGTCTTGGATGACGGTTGAGTAAAAAGTGTTGGACGATACCAATTTTTAGAAATATATTCTGATTTTCTATTTGAGAGTTTGTGGTACGTGTATTTGTTTCAAAAACGAATCTAACCTAATGTTATGATACTTCATTGTGGAAGTTTTCATGACATTTAATTAACTTTTCAATGAATTTATAGCGCCAAATCCCCACTCTCACTGTGTAAAATTATAAGAAAAGCGTTAACTTAATTAAAACTGGTGTTTCCGTTACTTTGGTTGCGGTGATACATAATTATGTTTTCACATAATCACCATTTAGTGCAATACATTTCGTTAAAGGCTGAACTATTTTTTCATTCCGCCCACAAAATAACTTACGTGTTTACTGTTGACCTAATTGCGAACAACAACCTAAACTTCTGTGTGTAATGAATAATGTTATCCTTTCAATACATTCTTCAACTTTAGAAACACTCAAAAATCTGAAGAAATTCCTTTTTCGGCTGAAGGAAACTGTTCAGAAACCTGGACAGTTTCGATTAATTAATTACATTCTATTTAGGAAAGATTTCTTTATAATATGAAATTTATACACTTTATTCAGAGAGACCAGGCATTCCCTGAAATTAATGTTTATGGCAGTGTCAAACATATATTTTATATATATATATATATATATATATATATATATATATATATATATATAATATTTTATAACGTACTTTTACTTATTTTACCCAAGAAGCATTGTTCTATACGCGGCCTGCATTAAATCGTTTAGCTCACAATTATGTTTCGATTCATCCTTCTTAGAAAATGTATTTTGAAATACCAATATATCATCTAGTTTACAGTAATTTGTTCAGGCCTTTTTACATTTTGTGTTGTTTTTACTGAAGGTATAGCCGCTATGGTCACAAAATGTTTAGGCATATTGAAGCTTTTTAATGATTAAATCAAAAGCTTGCCGTCTATTGTGATAAACAGGCAGTTAGTTGCTCGTTAAGCCAGACGGATTTTCTACAAATTTTCATTACGGTCACATTTTGAAAGGTCTCTTGTATTAAATAATAGTATTTCGGACACACGATTTATCTAAGCCTGGGTAAAACCGTATGTACCTGACCCATCTATTTATCTATTCCATACAATGTAGCGATGTCAAGATTTTACCTATCTTGCTTTGACCAATCATAAGAAATAGGGTGGAGTCTTATCACATAATTTTTCTGTTACTCCCTAATATTTTAGAATTAAAAGTTTAAATTTGCTAAGATCCAGCAACGAGATCACACGTGCCATTTCAAGCAGCTTCACGAGTTACTAGAATTAGAAATGTAACCAAGTTTTATAATAATTATTTTTCTTGCGTCTTATGTAACATTAGTTCACTGTATTTAATAATTAGAAAGTGTTGCGCCTTCAACAAGTGTTTTTTATTCTGCGAACCACTGAGCAAGAGAAGACCTTCTATTTACAAGTTGAATTAACGACGATTCAACAAAAACTAGCCATTACGGATTTACGACCCGTGATTACGCAGAAGTGTTACATTCAATCACATACGCCCTAAGAGAAATCTCTTGGCCTTCTTCGGCAGAGACCGCCACAATCCCTCCACTGCTGAAATCTCCGTTTAAATTCTGGCACCTATAAGCGGAGACAAGATTCATCGATCGTAACAAAGCGACGTAAAAATCTATTAGATTGATGCTAAGGAGCGTCAAATTGGTTTTCAAAATTTGCGCTCATTCGTTTTTTTTTGTTCTACATCTTACATGTGGAGAATCAAAAAGACAATATTCCGTTGACCGGCGTCATAATGACTAAACTAAGATTCGTTCCCGGTGGTGAGGTACATGAGAAAATCATCTCCTTCGCATCGATACTGGTTAAGAAGTGCTTGACTAATGCTTTTTCTTTGTTGTTTCATGACATCGTTAATTAACGTGGGACTCGTCTCGCAGAAATTTTTCTATAATTCAATATCTGAACAATATACTAGATTCTTTCTTGACTAATGCCTAATTTCTGAACATTTTTTTGCGTAATTCGGCGATTTCCTTGAATCAGTGCATTCACTTGTTTTTGATTATTCTCATGCGTCGGTGATACTGGTCGATCTAATCGCTTTTTGTTAAACACCTTTGTTTCGTCTCTAAGGACCGGTTGTATAATTCGAGTTTAGGAGCGGCTTATCCTCTAGCGATACTTAGTGTAGGTTTAGTGACAGGTGTGCGTTGTAATACATTGTTTAGAGCTTAAGCTCGAATGTTTCTCTGGTTTAGCTAAGCCCCCGACGTTCCGGGTTTAACGAAAGCTTAAGAGAGTTAAGTGAGTTGCATAACCTATTTAGGTATTTTGAAGAAACAAATTTATTGACATTATATATTAAAAATGAATTATTTAATTATAAGTTATATAGAAAACGACCATGTCACCGGGTAACTAGCAATGCATTTTGGAAATGTCCCTATAAGATAAGGGAGTAGTACTTATTTAATAATAACAATGCTATTTGACATACCCTAACTAATGATTGGAATCATAAATAGAATTGATAGAAAGATTAATAGACTGCTATAAGATTTACATTTTTATATTATTATTTATATTATGTTTGTGTTGTTATATGTATACCTATATATTATTAATAGCTTATGAAAATAAATATTAAACAATTTGATTTTCCTTTTAGAGACAAATTTACTGCACTATTTTACATGATCACGAAACATTTACAAGTAATAATTTCGCTTGCAATTTCTTTTGCACGTAAATTACATTTATAAAGCTTAGTTTCTTGATATTAACTTTATGAGGTAGATAATGTATAAGAAAATTCTAACGAAACAAACTAAAATATTTTAATTATATATATTTATATAGGATATTTTAAGTACTTGTGTCGTTTAAAAGTTGTAGTTTTATTGAGGTCTCCGCTGATTGGCAAACTGGTCCGTTAACAACAGCCGATTCCCAACATAAAAAAAAATTGCACAGAAATCCCTACTTTTGCGTTGTCAACCTTCGATATGTATGGTTTACCTAAGTCCGTTTAAACCATAAGTATATTTACAACGTATTTTTGATTAAGCCGTACTTAAATGTTAAGCCTGGTTTTGTTAAACTTATGCTATCATTGTACTATCGCGGCATTTAAAAATAGAACACTTAATTTGTTTGGGTTGAATATGGCTCTTTGTAGGTATCTATTTGCTTCCGTTTACAGATCCGTCAGTGTCATATTCAGGTTTGTCAAAATATAAGGCTAATATGCCACATTGGAATAATCAAACTAAATCTCAACGTTACTAGAAGAAAGGATTGTCAGTTAGAAGAATTAGCGAATAGATTTTGCGTGGGGAAAAGTATCATTTCAGATATCAAAATTAAAAGGCAGCCTCGGGGAATTATTAATAGAAAACGAGGCTCCGGTGGTATCCGTGTGTCAACTCCCGATCAGGATGATAATCTCATTAGCTTTATAAGAAACGATCTGTTCGAAACAATAGTCAATACAGTGGCCGCAACACATTTCCCCGGTTGTGTCCACACAGCAAGAAAACGGCTGAGACAAATTTCAGACATGATAAATCGGGCGTCTGTGAAAAAAACATGTCTTAATGTGCAGAATATAGAAGTAAGGATTGGTTTTGCGTTGGAATTTAAGCCGCATAATTTTAATTTTTGGGAAAAAAGATGAAAAAGTTGTTTAGTCGTCTCATAATGGCCGAATCCGTGTTTATAGATCACCATCTAATTCACGATTTGACGAAAAGTGTACTCAAAAATCATAAACGAGCCGAAGATTCTCAGTAAACGTCTGGGTCTGGATTTGTGCACATGGGCCAGGTGTTTGTTGGATTATAGGAGAAAGAATTAATAGTAACAATTATATTAGAATATTAGAAAATGTTTTTCTACCTTAGGCAGAAATTATATAAGTATTCTGAAAGAAATTTCATCTTCCAACACAATTGTCCAGTCCACACGGCAAGAGTCGTTTCTCAGTGGTTTAGAGAAAATAATATAGTGTTTGAGAAGTCCAGATATGAACCCCATCGAGAGCGTGTGGGGTTACATTGTTAAGACAATGAGCAGGAAATAATTTTAGGCCAGCAAATGTGCAAGAATTTATCTAACAAGATCGAGGATATCTTGAATGATCTGTCACAAGAATTTATACATAATGTCATAACATCTTTTCCTAGACGTTTACAAGAGGTGTTAGACAGAAATGGTGCTGAAATAAAGTATTAAAAATTAAAACCAAATAATTGTAGTTTTCTGATTAAATAAATTCTTGTCTTTCATTTATTCACTCAGCAACATAATTTTGTAACAAGATTTTGTAACAAAATGTATAACATAATTTTGCGTGAGAGGTTATAGATACATGTCTGTATACTGTCATCTGCACAACAACTCAATTATACAAAAACCGAATTACAATGCTTAATTATAGTGAAAATAAATATCTAATTGTCCGGATTTTAAATGCCGCGATAGTACAACCCGCTCAAGAGATGTGGTTTTGAAGTCACTGTATACAACACATCAACATATACCATCAAAATGTCAAACTTTACGATAGATTTGTTAGATGGCGCCTAGTGACACAGAGTTGCCGGTTTCGTATTCATTAATAGCTACGCTCGTAGCAATTTTAAATTATTTTTTTGAAAATATAAGGCGTACATATCGATATTAATGTAACGAATAATTAACTAAAATAAGATATATTCATGAATAAAAGAAACTTTTTAAAATTATTCCCTGAAAATATAATGTACCTAATGCAAAAGCAAATAATTTAAGAGGTTTCAGAGTTAAAAAAGCTATCTGTATAGGTATTTAATCAAGTCGTAAGTTCTATTTTAAAACTTCATTTAATTCCAAGTTTGAAGCGGTTCCAAGTTTGTGACCCTTTTCATTGTTGAATGCAGAGGTATCGATTTTTTTTGTACCTTTTAAAATAGTAAAGAAATGGGCTAAGAGAAAACTCCGTGCTGCAATTTTTGCGTTAGAAGGGTAAAACGTCTGTTTAAATTTAAATATATTTGTGCAATGCCTTTGAATTAAAGCATCTTATAGTAGTATACAGTATGCTTTGAATAGTTTAATCATAATAATTCCTTAAAGTAGTATATAGTATGATTCGGGTTGGGCGAGTATAATCATACGATTCTCTAAGACTTAAAGATTCACAAGCGATATTAAATGCTGTACTAAAAAGTACGAGGGCGGATTAATATATAAAAAACCCCGCCATTGTGTGAGTAGTGGGGATCGAAACAAGTTCTAACCTGCAAGTGGTAATTTTGAGTATCTTATTTTACATTTTTTGTTCAATAACTTCAATAAAGTCCAAGAGGTGGCGCTAGTAATGCGACAAAAATTTGCCATTAGACGTCTGTAAAAGTTTCAGCTAAATCTATCGCGCGGGTTAATTTTTATAATCGATTGAAGCAACAATCTTTGATCCATTTAGAAAAATGGAAAAACGTGAGTTTCGTGTGGTGATTAAACACTTTTATTTAAAATATTTAACCATGGAAGAGACAAAGCTGAGTTGGATGAAGTTCATGGCACATCTGCGACTGTTTACAATTGGGTAAATGAGTTTAAAGGTGGTCGTATATCCACAAAAGGTTCGGACGTCAAGTGGAAATGACTTCCTCCGAAATAAGTGACAAAATCCGCGATATGGTTTTGAGTGATCGACGAATCAAAGTGCGTTAAATAATTGAGGCCACAGGCATATCACAAGGTACAGTGTTTTCAATTTTACACGAAAAATTGAATTTGAAAGAAATCTCGGCAAGTTGGGTGCAGCGTTTGCTCTCAGTGGGGAATAAACGCTATACTGTGATCGAATCGGAGGCTGGTGTGGCACTTTTCCGTCATAATCTTAACGAGTTCCTACATCGCTACATAATTGTGGACGAAGCATGGATACACTACGTGCTGCTTTTGTATATGTTATCTAAACGGTTCAAGGCAAAAACAAAATCTTTATTTCTTACAACACGGAGTTAGATGAGATAAGTGTGCCGCGATCGTTAAAATAATTAGTGTTGCGTTGTAAAGTGCTGTCATTTATTTGTTTATTTTATCATTTGAGAAATGGAGCGTACCAGAAATTGGAGGAGAAATTGAAGTTGGAGCTGTCCTTTGTTTGGTGTTTTATGTGATTTGAAAGATAATATATTACCAACTTATGAAGATGTGATGAAATTTTATGATTGGACCCGCCATAGTTTAAAATATGAGAGGGAAACTAAAAAGGAGCCAACATATAAAGAAATAGAAGCCATTGTAGTTGCAAGAATAATGGAAATATGGGAGAAATCGTCTATACCTACAGTAGAGGTTAAACGAATGAATTTAATGCTACAAACATATCATTTAAAATTTAAAAATCTTTTGAAGTCTCACCCAAAAATACCTAAAAACAAGTTGGAAAAGTTTCTTTGTGAAAGTAAGATTTTGTTTGATTTTTCGACATGTAAGTGCAGAGATTTTCTTAAATGTACTTGCATTAAAAACAAAAAAATACCTGAAAGAGAGCGAAGTTTTATAATAGATCATAGAACGGTTAGACAAATGGCTATAAGTAGTGTAGATGTTGGAACAACAATACAGATTAGAAAGACATTAAAAAGAAAGTTGTTACGAGAAAAATCTACTCTAAAGCAACAAAAAATGGCTGAAATACCTACAGATAAATTGAGTAGTGCATCTGAAACCGAATGTGTTCAGTCGGATTGTGAAGAAACAAACACGACATTTTCAATTGCGTCCTTCAAAAACTGAAACAAAAAAAGGGGCAATTGATTTTAGCTTATTATCAAAAACATGCGATAGATTTGGAGTATCAGACAGGGCAGGAGCTGCTATCGCATCTGCAGCTCTGCACACTTCGAGCTCAGTAGTTATAGACAAAAATAAACATCGCCGAGAAAGAAAAAAAAACGGAGTAAATATAACTTTAAGTACAACAAAGTGTTTCACAAATACCCGCTTTATATTTCGATGGAAGAAAAGACCGAACTTCAATTATATCTGAAAAAGATGGAAAGAAGTACAGGCAATGTATTCTAGAGGAGCATATTATTAACTAAATAACCTAACTCGAAGTTTTTAGGATACGTTTCACCTTCTTCAGGCACTGCAAAGTGCATAGAACAAGAAATATTCAACTTTTTCTTGAATGCGGATATATCGATGGATTTTTTGATTGCAATTGGTTGTGATGGCACAAATGTTAATGTTGGCAAATCTGGGGGTATTATACGTATACTAGAAAAAAGATTGGGTAGACCCTTACAGTGGATCATTTGTATGTTGAATATGAATGAACTGCCATTCAGACATCTGTTTCAACATGTTGATGGTGGTACATCAGGACCACAGACATTTTTGGGAAAAATTGGCAAGGCACTTGAAAACTGTGAAAAAAGACCTATAGTAAAGTTTCAACCAATTCCCACGAACTTACCAGAGCTTTGTGTTGAAGATATAAGTGCAGATCAGAAGTATTTGTACAAAATAGTTAAAACAGTTTCAAAGCTGCAAACAATTTGGCAAATAAATCACCCGGCAAAATGTCTCATGCTCGATGGCTAACACGTGCTAACAGAATTCTTCGTCTATATATTTCAGTTGAGAACCCTTCTGCAAACCTTACCACTCTTGCAATATATATTGTCAAGGTTAACGCTCCGGTGTGGTTTTCTATAAGAACTCTCCCCAGCTGTAAAGACGGACCACGACACCTTTTTAAACTAATTAAACTAAGCAGATATTTACCAACAACTTTGAAAGCCGTTGTTGACCCAGTAATTCAAAGTAACAGTTATTTTGCACACCCTGAAAACTTATTACTTGCAATGTTGACAGATCCCCAGCAACACATTCGTGAATTAGCTGTCCATCGAATTTTGAAAAGTAGATCAGCAACATCAAAGAAATTACGACTTTTTCAGATACCAACGATAAACTTTAATGCATCATCATACTTTGAGCTTTTGAATTGGGAAGAAACTATCACTGAACCACCTATATTAAAATCTGTAATTGAAGAAAATCTTCGACTGTTTATTGAAGAAGAAAACAATGGAGGAATTGAGCTATTACACCTTCCCTGTCACACCCAAGCGGTAGAAAGAGCAGTCAAAGCTGTGAGTGAAGCATCATCAACTTTGTGCAACAAAACAACAAAAAAACAAAAAGAATGTTTCATCAAAACGCAGATAGAATCAAGAAAATTAATGCCGAAATTCGATAGCAAAAAGGATTTTGTCACAAAATAAACTCATTATATTCATTATTTTTATATTATCCTTTCTTGCACTTTTGTAAAAAAAATTTTATCATGCTTTTTTTCTCTAAATAAATATAATTACAATTGATTTCTAACTTTTCCAAATAAATAAACTTAATTAGAGTAATTTTATATATCATGCTTTAAGTTTTTTTTTAAGTACATTTTTGAAAGATTACATTAAACCGGAGGCAGAAGGTTAACTCCGATTGCTACCAAACTTCGTAACCTAATTAACCTAACACTTATTTCTTTTTCTCCATACATATTGTCGTGAATTTTCCTAAAGAAAGAAACTATAGAAGATATGAAAATTATTGTATTTATGTATATTTTTATTCCAGAGAAATAACTATAAAAATTTAAAATTTTATATAACAATTTATTATAATGTGTATTTTGGTCCATGACTGTAGGTGTAGGGGCCAGTGAGATGTTCGGAGTTCGCGCCAAGCTGGAAGTTGTAATAATATATAGATATATATATATACCTTGTCGCTATTTTGATTTTATTTTGTGTTAGGTAGGGGTAGCTTGCTGTTTCCTACTTCATCATGCCTTAGAGACTGGGTAGTTTTTATGCAGATAGGTTGTGTTTTTTGAAATTTGGATAAAACTTAATTTTATTCAAGTTTAAAATTTTGGATAATTACGGTGTGTGTTTTTGATAGTGTTTTGATGTAATTAAAATTCATTTACGTGTTATTACGAGTATTTTAAACTTGTAATTTGAATTAAATGACCTATCTGGAGTCTCTCTTATAATAGTTTTTGTGACGTGACGTACACAAAATGAATGTATGTATATTTTAATATTATATTTATATTTGTAGCGATAATGCTATTGAAATCAGAAGCTTCTTAAATTTATAATTTTAGTTTGTAATATTTTGTAATCATTGAAGATATTAACAAAACTTATTAGACTGTTTTTGTTGAATATAGTTTTTGTTCATATAAATTATCGTAGAATGTTAGGAAGTGGGAAAACTTATTTGTTACATGCTTGATATTTTGCGCATTATCAATTTTGGATGCGTGCGAAAAATAGAGAAAGTTCTATTTTGACGTTTGATTTGAGGGGATAATGTAATTGATGACAGCTGATAAATTTAGTTTATATTTACATTTAAATCTTTGTTCGGGATTCATTTAAGAGGTTTTTTTATCTCATGTACAAGTCATATTTTACACGAGTTTTCCTCTAAGTTTGCGGCGTAATAAAGTCACAAGCCTGCCTTATACTTGATAAGGTGGAATTTTTCTTTTTTTTTTTAATATTATATGTATGTGGCGTTAATGTTAGTTTTATTTCTTGAATTAACACCCATTATTTTTCTCCATACCACATATTCGTGAGAATAAGCCCTGAAGATTAAGAAGCTCAAGGAAGGCGACCCGACTGAAGATAGCAGGGAAAATAAGTTGCAGTGTGAATTGAAAGTCAATAAGCAATTAAAATCACAAATCACAGCACCCAGTGCACAGACAGTGACCCAGCCTAATATGTATCCTATAATTTTTCATAAATATTAAGTTTAATTTACTACATTATTTTTGGAGTAGTTTTCGTTTCTTCTTTTTAGTCCATTTCTTTCTGTTCTTAGCATTTCTCTTTCATTAACTATGGAGAATTCTCGCAGGGCAACCATCGTAGGATGGATTAGACGCCATACAGATTGGTTACATATTCGTAATGATAACGAGATATATTGCAGTGCCTGTTCATTAAGTTTAAGGCGTCCACAAAAGTGTAATGTTACATGTTTCTTCGAAAACTCATTTAGATAACATTGTGCTATGGATTTTTCCTAAAATAATAATATTAAAAATTATTTAAAATAAATGTACATATTTTTTGACTTTCACTGTATGTATATTGAAAATGTTATTTCATGTGTGAGGTAAAAACTTGTTTTTTGGTATCGATCTCATGTTCGAGGGGCCTTGAGTAAAATTCTGGGAGACCAAGATCTGCAAGGATACGAGACAGATGTGTTTATTGAAATATATATAAATTTAATTAGTTCCGGTTGTTTTTTTCGTGTGACCATAGTTGATGGTATTTCATATTTTTATTCCCGATAATTCTACGAGATTGTTATTCTCATAATTTTGATATAGTAAACGTAACGTGTCTCCAATAAATTTTGTATGTAAGTAGAATTATATTCATAAGCCGTCTTAATTAGAAAAGCTTTTAAAAGTGTATTTCAATTGTATTAAAATAATTAGTTAAGAGTCTTAATTAGTAGAAATAAATAATAGAGATTATTATTAACATTTCTTTGTAATAAGTATAAATTGAAAATTTATTCGACAGGATTCAAGGTTGTTTTTTGTACATGTTAGTTTTGCGCATCTGTTAAAATTTTGATCGTGTATCAATATATATTTTACAGTGTGGCTCTCTGGGGAGAAATTAAAAATAAACTTTATTATTTTTAGATAAGTTTGATCAGAGTCATTAGAGGAAGTTTATCCACTTAGCTGTCAATTTACAGTGGATATATTTTACCTCAAGTATATTGTAAATACATTATCTTTATACTTTATAAAGATAGTTTTTTTTTCTTTATTGATTTTTTTGTATTAAAGATTCAGTTTAAATTTTATTCTGTGTTTTATTCTTGTTATAACTTTACTGCTCATTTATTAAAATAAGTAACTTATATAAAATAAATTTAAAACATATCGTGAATTATTTACTGGCGCCCAAATAACATTGCAGTTCCACGTTTTTCCGATTGGAACCCGAGAAGTAAGAAGTCTCATTTTTTGGAAATCCACCGGCTGAGTAACCTAGTTGGGTAAACTAGTTGTGGATGGTGGCGCTTTAATTCAACAAACCACTATTCATAGCAATATGTTCATCTGCACCTGACACTTTTAACGAAGAACTGCGTGAAGTGTTCATGGCGGCCAATGGTCAGTCGTAAATGGTGAAACAGATGCAGAAGTAATTGATCAATGTATTCATAATATTCTGTCATCGGATAAAAATTATAAAGACAAGATGCTATTATTTTTGAGTGATGCCTCAGCCTATATGTTAAAAACAGGGAAGTTATTAAAGCAATCTTATCCCAATATGCTACATGTTACCTGCGCAAAACATGCGCTACACAGAGTATGTCAATACATCAGGGGTCATTTGCCAAATGCTGATAAGTTAGTTTCATCATTTAAAAAGATATTTCTTAAAGCTGAGACAAAAAGTTGATACCATATTTAGCAGAAATCCAGATTTGAATATATTATATCAATTCTGCACAGGGCCGATTGAAAAATCTATACATTCAAAGTATGGTGCACTTTTGCAACATTTTAGTCACGCACCCATTACCAGTTGTGAAGTAGAACGGACATTTTCTATTTTTAAAGACGTTTTAACATCTAAAAGAACTAATTTAATACAGGAACTCCTTGAACAAATTTTAGTTGTTCATAGTAATGTTTTACACTTTCAATGTTTCACAGAAAATACAAATTTTTGTGTTTTAGTCTTTGTAAATTATTTTTATTCAAAATTCGATACGCAATTTTACTTTTATTTCAGCAGTAGTTGCTGCCGGTTACCAAACCGTTTATTACATTCGCTCTGTCGTGCATTGACGGCATTGACTGCATATTGCAGTGGAATGTGCTTTTAATTGCTTATTAATCTTTTTTGTTCACACTACAACTTATGCTTCCGGCTGATCAGTCTTGCAGATTTCCTAGAGCTCACTTCTCTCGGGTCGATCCTCTCGGATTCAGGTTATATCATAAAATAAAACACGAGGTGTCAGACAAATTATACACACATTTTCCCTTTACATTAATATAATAAAAAAAAATAAAAAAAAAATCAACTTTACTAAGTGCAACGTTGAACTGCTAAAGGCACAGTATAGAGGGCAAAAAGGTTAGGATATCATATGAAGATACAAACCATTAAAAACCTCAATCTGACTAACAACGATCAAAATTATAAATTTTAATATACAAGAAAATTTATTAAACAACAATAAAATATATCCAAAACTCAAACGTCAAAGTAAAGAATTGTTTACTCTGCGCGCGAAATCAAAATCTGAACTGTCATGAATGCAATCACATGACATTACACAAACTCGTCCCCACCTTAAATTAACTCAAAAGCAAAAATCCTTATACCTCGCATATTCATCTTAATAGTTTACAACAAAATTTTCTTCTGAAATATCCGACTGTAAATAATTTGTAATTTCATTTTTACTTTTATACCAATATAAAATGTGGGTCTATTTAACTTAAATTTAGTACCCTTATATTTCTTAACTTTCATTCGCCGACACGTTGGGCTGCCAAAATTATGCAGTGGAATGTGCTTTTAATTGCTTATTAATCTTTTTTGTTCACACTACAACTTATGCTTCCGGCTGTCCAGTCTTGCAGATTTCCTAGAGCTCACTTCTCTCGGGTCGATCCTCTCGGATTCAGGTTATATCATAAAATAAAACACGAGGTGTCAGACAAATTATACACACATTTTCCCTTTACATTAATATAATAAAAAAAAAAAAAAAATCAACTTTACTAAGTGCAACGTTGAACTGCTAAAGGCACAGTATAGAGGGCAAAAAGGTTTGGATATCATATGAAGATACAAACCATTAAAAACCTCAATCTGACTAACCACGATCAAAATTATAAATTTTAATATACAAGAAAATTTATTAAACAACAATAAAATATATCCAAAACTCAAACGTCAAAGTAAAGAATTGTTTACTCTGCGCGCGAAATCAAAATCTGAACTGTCATGAATGCAATCACATGACATTACACAAACTCGTCCCCACCTTCCTGCGTATTGAAATATTCAAAGTGACTAAAAACAACCAAACTCCACAAAAAATCTTCTAATAAATTTTCTAGATATTATTCTGAATACATAAAAAAATTCACAAAAGTTTTATAAGTTAATTATAGCGCTTTCATCAATATATATTAATAATTATAAAGATACCTACATTAATTAAAGTAAGTCACAATTAAACATGAGAGATTCCTTTTCTTTTTAGATAGGTGTTTCATTTAAATAAAATTACAAATATAAAAGATCTGTAAATTCACAATAAATTACGTTTAACTCACATACGACGCACTAAAACTATCAACGAATTATTCAAAATTTCAATTATATTAGACAAAATTAAGTCGTGTCCAATATACTCTTATACACACCTATCTTCAAGGACATTCAAATAATCTCTGAAATGAAGTTCCAGAATCCACACGGATATCCCCACCAACTATAAAATCAAGATATAGAGAAAAATATACATCTTATTACAATATGATATCCAGGATGGCGGCAGCTTTAAACATCTGACCAACCTAAATATACGAGGATGGATCAAAATTTCAAACATAATAAAATTCATCACTTAAAATTAAATATATTTATAACGATCCCCGTCTGAAATAAAATAAACACCAAAATGAAATACATAAGTTTAATAAATGTACTACACAAAAAAAATTTAATATAGTTCTATTATTTTCCTTTCTTCTCCATGGAAAAATCCATGACAATATGTAGGTATGTGCCACTAATGCAGGTAGTGACACATTATCAAATTGTTCGAAACTCAAGGAAACAAACCTATTGCGAATACAAGGCAGACTCCTATGGGCTACGAATCATCAATCGCTCGAGTCCGCTCTCTAGTTATTACAGGTGGTTCAACTTGTTATTGATTAATTTTATTTGCTCTTGGTTTACTAATCTTTAATAGAATTGTTTTTCATTATTTTTGAATAAGGTATTTACTTCAGGGACATTTTTGTAACCGAGGTTGTGAAACTAATTATATCACGTTCAGCGATTTTTAGCTAAAACGATAATAAATACCGATTCAGAAATTGTATATTAGGGATATCTTCACATTAGTTGAATAATTAATTCATAATAATTGATATTTTAATTACATTTAGTGCTTACTCTATATTTCAAACAGCCCTCGGTAACTTTTTCAAAATATAGCCGAAACAAACGAATTCTTCCTTTCCTACAAAAACGTTCAATAGATATATCGTAAAAAAGTATAGAAATACTGGCATAAAAAATGCTTTTTTATTGGAAAAACAAAAATTTATTTTGTGTGTGATGTCCGGATATGGATGAAGTAGCGCATGCATCATTTGAAAAAACTTTTCGCTTTGCCACAGCGTAAAAATAGCTGATTATGGTTAATTGAGTTGTGCTAATTCCATCGCCCTCCAATTTTTCACGAAAACGTAGAAAGGATTTTTACCAAAATTCATACATGTTTGTCATGGAGGGTACGCGTATGTAACATTATATAACATTATGTAACATTTATAAACAGATTTGAACAAAACGGGGATTAAGGTAGATACAATTATAAAACTAAATTCCAAAAAAAAAATTAATAAAAAATTCAAATTATGCATTTGTATGAAGAGGTACGAACTTAGTTTTATTATAAATTGTATCTTTATTGTATTGCGGATATTCAAAAACGGAAACGAGAAAAATTGTAGAAATTATCGAAAAATAATCGAGAATAATAATAATAATAATAAAAATACATAAAAAAATAAATAAAACAAACAATATGCAAATAATGCAATATGCGATAAAGCCTGTACATCTAGTCGCGAATTATAAGGGCAGAACAGACGCAGGTAAACTTAATTAGTCGGCGATTAAAGGTCTGGTTATTACTTCAAAGTGTATATATTTAAAATAATCCTACATATTTCGGCAATGATGCCTTTGTCAAGGATATAAAAAATATAAATGACAGAATATTTGTATAATATAATAATATATTCTGTCATTTATATTTTTTATTCCCTTGACAAAGGCATCATTGCCGAAACATGTAGGGTTGTTTTAAATATATATACATACTTTGAAGTAATGAACCAGACCTTTAATCGCCGACTTATTAAGTTTACCTATATATATATATATATATATATATATATATATATATATAATAACTTCGTGACCTTGGTATGATATGGTAAACCTAATCAGTAGGCGATTAAAGGTCTGTATATTACTTCAAAATATATGTATTTAAAAAACTCTACATGTTTCAGCAGTTCGCCTTTATCAAGAGAATACAAAATATAAATGACAGGATATAAATGTCAAGTAATTAAGTTGCTATGGTTTAAATTATTCAAAGATACATTATAGTAATAATAATAAATCATGCCTTAGTATTCCAAAAAATAGATAGCAAGGTGTGAACACATGTGTTGTTCGCTGCCAGCAATTTGTGTCTCTTTCTGGGTATGAACTTGTGTGTTGGTTGCTACTGGCAGCTTGCGGCTCTCTATGGGTGTGTGGTTTTGTGTGAGAGCGTAAGTGTAGGGTTTTGTATGTCGGTGCGTTCGTGCGTGTGTTTAGTGACCGGTCGCGTGAATTTAAAGAGGTCGGATAACCAGCCGTTGCGTAGGGCCGCCAACCCTTTCCCGGCAACTTCTTTACAATTCCGTGCAGTACTTCGGCGGAAAACGTTAAGATGGCACAAGTGTGACCATCGTCGACCGAGGTAGCCACTAAGAGTGTTCCCTTGGTTAGCGATGAGCAACCCGTACAGGGTGCGCTTCGCTGGTCTGCGCCTTGCCTCGTTGGGGCGGGGGTCAGGCCGGCTGGTTATAATGGCTGGTTATCCGACCTCTCTAAATTCACGCGACCGGTCACTAAACACACGCACGAACGCACCGACATACAAAACCCTACACTTACGCTCTCACACAAAACCACACACCCATAGAGAGCCGCAAGCTGCCAGTAGCAACCAACACACAAGTTCATACCCAGAAAGAGACACAAATTGCTAGCAGCGAACAACACATGTGTTCACACCTTGCTATCTATTTTTTGGAATACTAAGGCATGATTTATTATTATTACTAGAATGTATCTTTGAATAATTTAAACCATAGCAACTTAATTACTTGACATTTATATCCTGTCATTTATATTTTGTATTCTCTTGATAAAGGCGAACTGCCGAAACATGTAGAGTTTTTTAAATACATATATTTTGAAGTAATATACAGACCTTTAATCGCCTACTGATTAGGTTTACTATATATATATATATATGTATATATATATATATATATATATATATATATATATATATATATATATATATACTAGCCGAAAACTATTATTGACGCTTAAAAAGAAAGTACATAATTTGTTTCCTGAATGCCTTTGTCTCCAAGGGTTTGTAACATGCCGGAATAGAATTGTACAGCTGATAAATATTATGTGTGAAGGATCTTTCAAAATGCGTCAATCTGTGTTTGGCGGGTCTAATCAAATTGGTGTTGTGAAGGTATATATTACAGTTCATAAAGTATAAGTTTTCAGTTCGTACTGCCCAAGTGTGAACCGCAAATTGTACTTTATCTCTTTCTAACACACATGAACACGCGCTGTAATACTACAGACGTTTGTCATTTTGAGTTAAGACGTACGTCTTTGAAATATTATATTAAATAAAAAGGATAGGTTGTCTAGGAGATAGTCTTATGATATTCGACTTGTCAAATTATTTCAATATTGTTGTTTATTGACTTTGTTTCCAGTATTCTGACTTCTAGGTTAAGCATTCTTCCAATTTGAATATTTAGTTTATCAAAAATTACAAAATCTGGTTTTTTGAGAACAATACTGATAATAAATAGTAATATCAATTAGTGGCAATAAGTACGAAATTGTTTGATTATTACTTTGACATTTCTAACCTATTTATTTTACAGAATATTTCTTAGATGCCAAGTAAACCTCTTAGTTCTCAAGCGAAACAGCTTGTATTAAATCTTACAGCCTATTAACAGGTAAAGGAGAATGGTGGACCATTTATGTCCATCGACCGCGTCCATGAGGTAATTCACATAATCAGTTAGATAAGGCGGTATTATGAAATAAGTTTTATTTTAGAGGGTAGCAGAAGTCCTTAATATTTCTAGTAGAACGGTCTACACTATTAAACATCGTAACATTCAGAATCCAGTCTTATCGTTTCCTAGCAAAGAAAGGTCTTGTAAGAAGCCAAAAACTAAGGACTTAGCAGAAGCAACTAAAATGGAAGTTCGAAATACTGTTTATGACATGTATAAATATTGTTTAATATATTGTAAATATTTATTACATGTTAAAATTTTTCAGAAAAACATCTTACCTTAAAAAATTTAAGCAATGTTTTGGCTATGAAAGAATTTGTTCATACATGTACAACTACTTTAGCAATATTGCTTAAAGATATTGGTTTTAAATATAAGAAAGAGTGTAACAGGAGAGCGCTCACAGAGAAATTAAATATAGTCTGAATGAGAAATGTATTTTTAAGGGAATATATGAATAACTTAAATTCAACTTTATGTCAGGTTATGTTCCTTGATGAAATTTGAATCTTTTCGAAAGAGAATAGAATGAAATCCTGGCAAAATGATAATATAAAAAGTGTTAGGAAACCCAAAGACTGTGATGGTAAACGGTTTATTATTATACATATTGGCACAGAAAATGGCTTCATTAAAGGAGTTAGTCTGATTTTTCCATCAAAAACAATCACTGGTGATTACCGTGGAGAAATGAATGGTAACTCCTTTAAGCAATGAGTAAATGATCAGCTTATACCAAATCTTAAGGTACTATCACTTATAATAATAGATAATGCTCCTTATCATAGCGCTAGTCAAAATAAACAACCAAATACCTCCTCAAAAAAACAGAAATTATGGAATGGTTGAGAAAAAAAGATAGAAGCTATTCACCTGCAATGACTAAGAATGAATTAATTCAATTAGTAAAATATCATAAAGAAGAGAAGATAATTATTATAGGTGAAATAATGTGATTGGACATGAAGTTTTAAGATTACCTCTGTACCATTGTGACTTGAACGCAATTGAAATGATTTGGACTAAGGTTAAAAACTATTATAATTCAAATATTGGAAGAAATGGTTATTCAGATGAAAGAGTTAAAGAAATGTGGAATGAAGCTTTGCAACAGTGTGATGAAATTACTTGGTATAATTGTGCTAGGCATACGGAAAATTTAATTAAAAAATGGCATGAGCGGGAGCAATTTCTTGATAGGGCAGAGATTGCTCCAATAATAATGTAAATGACTCAAGTTTTGAGTCAGAATCAAAAACTGACTAGTTTTCATTCATTTTGTAATATATACTACATTCACATTAAAAATAACATACCTATTGCAAATAATACAAGTAATATTTTTGAGGTTTTATTTGGATGAAACAGGGAAGTTTACTTCTATAAAAGTTCACTAAACCATTAATAAGCAGGTAACTATCTTATTTTGACAAAATATTTTTGTATTTATATTTTGTAGAAGTTTAATATGGTTACATTAATACTGCCATAAAAACCATCAATGTGTATCATTTGCATGCACATAATATAAAGCAGCGAAGAAATTACTGCCACTGGTTCAACGAAACATTACATGATAAAGATCTCGTGGCAAAGTTTTATATGAATGAAGTTTGTTTTTTTCTTATTGGTAGTGTACTAACCTGCAAAATTATCAAATGTAGTTATCAGAAAATCCTCATGTGTTTGTTAAATATTATCTTCATCTAATAAAGGATAATATGGATTGTATTATTATACCATTATTTTCTTAAGAAACAACAAAATATTAAATGTAGACTATATAAATGTTTCTTTTATGTATAATTTTATAAATGTAATTTGACAACATATATTTACAACTTTCAAAAGGTTTTAATTCTTTTTCAAAGAGTTACGAACATAACTTTTACATTCTTTTCCAATATATTTAAATTTATTTAAAATATAAACAATATATAAGTTAAGTAGAAATCTAAATTATTCATCAAATTAATACATTCCCAATCTTCTTAACCCAGATATAGTGCAAGAAAATGATTTTGGTAGGTATGTCATTCTTAATAATGCAAACATTTTTAACACTAAAGATCTTTTCAATACCTCATTTCACTATTGATATCTGACTTGAAATATTTCTTTTTAAATAAATTTTTGATCGAATATTTTCGTGAGTTTATAATTATAAATAACATTTAAAATAATTTGTTCAAATATTAAAGTAATAATTTCGGCATAGTTTTCTTGGATATAATATATTTATACAGAACTAGAAAAGAAATAATACTTTTGAACTATTAATGCTCCCACTTTACTCATTATTATTATTTTGACATGTAGGTTATGTATATGCTTTCTTTGGCTATATTGCAAGTAACATACTAAAATTTTGACAATATTGAAACATGACGTTTATATTTTATGATGACAAACGGTTGTTTCCGCGATTGAATACTGACTTCATTTGACTCTGCAGTACTGATTTGAATCATATGCTTCGAATTTGACCTTGAACTGAAAACTTATACTTTATGAACTATATGTACATCAGAGCGGAAACGTATCTTTTCAGTTAAGTATGTTGAAGCTTTCTCCTGTTAGCCATATTTAACCACTGCAACTGAAGAAGTTTATGCCCAACATATTCAAATTTACATATACCAAAAATATAACGCATACCACATTCTGAACGTTCTATACGCGAACTCGATCAGCGCTATCCAAGCAAGGGCCGTAGATTGTGGACGCAAAATTAAATTGCGACAAGACAAGACTTTCGCATAACATAGTTTTAGTTCGGATGTCAAAAATTTATCGATAAGGATACAATGTTTTAAGATTGGCATAATTTTTGAAAGATGTTCCTTGTATCTAAAGGTCTTATCAATGATTAAACCCAGATTTTGTGCCGAATCAACCGACATTTCTGCATTATTAATTTTGATCATGATTTGTTCTTTAATGCTCTGAATTAAGGCAGGATTACCAAAGAAGGCGGCAGTGGTCTTTTCCGGGTTGATCTTTGGTGCATGATTCTGCGAAAATAATTATATGCGCTCTAAGTCCTGATTAATCTTATCAATAGCAACTCGAACATCGTTTTTTTGTGAAACAGACGTAGAGCTGCGTATCATTAGCATACATTTGCACCTGGCAGTGCTTGACACATTTGTGTAAGTGACTGGTATAAATGGAGAAAAATAAAGGGCCAGGGGTTTATCCCTGTGGAACACCACTTGTCACAGACAATGGTTATGATACGTCGTCACGCAACGTTACGCATTGATATCTTTCCGAGAGATACGAAGTACTAGACTCAAAACATCACTACTGAACCCGAAATGACATAAAATAGCCAATAAAATATCGTGGTTAACCGTATCCAACGCCTTACTATAATCTAGCATAACCAATAGAGATCTAGAGTTATCATCTCTAGATCTGAGAATGTCATCTGAGACTTTCAAAAGTGCAGTAGTACAACTGTTATTATGTTGGAAACCAGATTGATAGTGAGGGAGCAAATTAAAAGCTTGTAAAAGTTCATAAATTTGAGTATTTAGTATTTTTTACAAAACTTTGCTTAGGACAGGCAATAAACTAATAGATCGAAGGTCACCGATGTTAGCGTTCACATTTTTAGGTATAGGGATTACAAGTGTTTTTTTCCACGTTACAGGAAAAACGCTTTCCGTTATGCAACAATTTATTAAATGGGTTATGTATGGAAGCGCATACGGTATGAGCATATGAATGCCAACGCTATCACCACCAACAGCAGTACTCTTAATACTTAAAATGAATTGAAACACGACATTCTCGTCGACAGGGTGAAATACGAAAGTATTTTTTAGGTCCTGTGGAGTATTACTAATGTAATTATTAATACATGCCAGAAAATTTCCAGAAATGAGAAGTTTGTTGTTAATAAACCCAGTGTTAGTCAAATGCCGATTTGAGAATTCACATGAAATCTCATTTCTCCTTCTTTTTTCCAATATTTGAATGATGTTTTCGAAATGTCCTGAAAAATTATGTGATCCGAAGCTTTCTAAGTTTGTGAAAGTTCTTGGTGGGAAAACATCTCCACTAGTTACTTTGACAAGTGAACAAGGATTTATCTGATACTGTAACATAATTTAATATCATGCTGGATACTCTATTCTAGAAGAAATGCTTTATTCTATGTATTCTTCAAGTACAGATGTACTTTTCCATTTTCCATACATTTTTCGGGTCTTGAACGATGCACCTGCCTTAACATATTGGATGCGTAATGACTGTCAACGACATGACAGTTGCCAGAAGTCTCGGAACTTTTCGAATGTAATTTTCCTCTTTTTCGTGGAAAATAAAATCTTGTATGAACCACTGGCGTCATGGCAATTATATTGTCCTCGGTCGATATTCATCCCTCGGGCCAGAGGCCCTCGGGTTGAATTAACATCGAGCTCAGAGCAATATAATACCCATAATGCCCTTGGTGCATAAATAACTATTTTGAAAGCACATATTTATTCGCATTGCTCTCTTCTACATCAATTGTATTTGTTTTCCTTGTACTAATTTCTTTTATTTTTTAAGATAACTATTGTTTTGCGATTTTACATAATCATTTGTCATTATAATATTTTCATATTTAGTTTTTCATTTGTTTTATAATTACCGTCGAAGCATCTTAGATAAATGAAATCATTATTATTACCATTATCGGGATAAAATAAAACAAATTTTATCATTATCTCACCACTTTTTACTTCACAAAGTAACGATTATTTCTGAATTTATGAATTAATACAAGATTTTCACCATATGTTACACATTTTCTAAATGTTGGTTTATTAATAGCTCTTTTAGCTTTTAACTCATTTGAAAAGTTTAAGATCTTTTCTTTTTCTAACTGATTCCACACTCTTACCAAAAATTGCATTTACCATCAATTTCCAAAATCCAATGTCCAATGTCCAATGTCATAATCTCACGTAATATGATAACATATGAACAAAGTCCGCAAGACCAAAAATAATGCAGAAAAGAAAACTACACACAGTTTAAAGCCACAAAATTAAGGAATAAAATAAAAAAATATATATCATTGACCAGTTTGATAATTACATTAGCATAGATATATTCATTCTCATTGAAAGCAAAGTAATGACTGGACATGAGTTAAAGACTCACCTAGTATAGTAAGTTAAATAAAAGACTAAATCATTTACAATAAATTGAATAATAACGTTAATTTGAATTATATGCACAGGATGAGTTTTAGACAACTCCCAAAAATAGTTTATAAGATTTAAATAAAAAAATGAGATCGACGAATGATTGAATAATAATTGTAAACAAAACTAAATTAAATAGTAAGCTTAACTTAAAAATTGCATAAGTAATTTATCTAAGATCTTGGATAAATCTCACATCGAGATTTTGGTACACACAATATATACAGAAATTATTAAATATAATACAAAATTAAATGATTGATAGTTTAAGTTTTTAATCAAGAAAAAGTAAATCTATAATTATTTTTATGACATTCTGTGATCTATATCCTTATACTAAATGATACTGTATTTATATATATATATATATATATATATATATATATATATATATATATAATGTAATGAATAACTTTATTAAAATGACTATGAAATGACGATTAGGTAATTCCTGAGTTTTCTAACCTAGGGTTGTCAAAAAGGTTAATTAGCTTATCGATCCGTTGATGAACTAATTAACCTTTTTGACAACCCTAGGTAGAAAAACCTCACCAAAAAATAATTTCACACAATGAACAACCTAGTATTTAGTTGGAATACCTGGATGATGGTTGGAGGGTAAAACAACGCACGACGGTCGGACACGTGTGGTCCTTTGAAAACAGCTGTCGATGGTTTGGTATAGATGTTGGTGTTTGTTCGTCTGTCTGAAATTTCAATATCCATGAATCTTAGAAGAAGTTGCCCCTAAAATTGCGATTAACTCCTGGAATGGGTTATCTCGTTTCCCAAAATCACTACTTCGCTCAATCGTTCACGCTTCTTAGTCTTAATTCGCTGAAACGATTTAAAACTCAAATAACTATTCTTAATAACTTATTCCGTATACTCGCTAGCTTGGCTCACTGCCTTCTAAAAATTCGAACTAAAAATGCAGTATCGAAGGGGGGAACAATTGCAGCGTTTTATACAACTAAAAATAGATTGGTATATCATGTACTACATCGTACAAAATTATACGAATTGAATTATTATAAAGGGATCAACGAGAAAAACATGAGTTAATTTTTCAAAACTAAACTACATTCTTTTTGTTTGTTCTATGATTCTTAAACAGCATTATGTTTGTAATCTTTAGGAACAATAAGAATTGAAATTTATTTAAAAACATCTGTGTACGGATCCTGTACAACTGGTACTGCTTAATCTTATAATCCCTATAATTACAATTTGAAATTAAAAATTTAAAATTTAATAGCACATGCATTATTAGCACTCATTTCTCACGAGGTGCCTGCAACCTCTTTGATGTAACTGCAGATTTCGTCTGTCGATCTAAACACTAAAGGAATATGAAAGTTCCATTACCATCATCATCTAACTTTTCTGGTGTTACTGACGTGATTTCGCGCGATTCGCTTCTATTATTTCACATGTAATAGGGTTGCATTTACATCGGGATAATTTCTGCATAAATTTATGTGCACTACCATTATTAATCAATACACAGTATATATAAATCGCAATATGCACGCCTTTGTATTAGTTTTAAAAATGATTCCCGATTTATTTAGTGCCTTGCATCTACGATCTTCATTAAACTAATTAATATGGGTATCGTACATTCTAATAAATACATATATTAGCCCTTAGAGGTTTAATTAACGCTGGCGCTTTTAATATATTACCTGGATTGAATTATGATATTAATATAAGTTTTACTTTTATTGTTGTACATTGTAGACAAGTTATTTATGTCTGTTCTGTCGCTTATGGAATCTGTGTTTTTTGTGTGCGTATGCTTTCTAATATGTTTCTTGCCTTGTTATTTTTTTCGGATGTAATTATTGAGCTTTTATCGAAATTGAAAGTGTGGTTGGTCTGCTTGATGTGTATTTTAGGGCTGTACTATTGTTTGAGAATTTATGTCCAAACGTTCTTGCAGATATTGTGTTGTTTGGCCGATTTATACATCTTTGCAGTCGTTTCATAGGATTTCATAAATAACGGCTGTTTTCTTTAATGTAGGTCTTGAGTGTAAGTTGTTGATATTATTGGAGTTTTTGTTAGCTACTTATAATCCCCCCCCCCCGTAAAATAACAATTATAAACATTAACAAAATAAAATAAAAAAAAACATATATTCGAGAAAAGTTTAAGCCAACGTATGGTGGGTGACACTACAAACATTTTCACACGTCAAAACGATAATAAACATATGCCCCATACAAAAAGGTCTAAAACAGCAAGACACGTAATTCAGTTTTATTTAGAAATGGTAACCAAAAACGAATAGATTACAAATTAACAGCACAATTTTAATGTAAGTAGTTTTTATTTTAACATTGTATCAATTTTAGCTTTTCAATAAATGTTACAGTTTTGAAAAAGGCACTATAGATAGTACTAAAACGTCAACATTAATTAAATATTGCTTTAATTGCCTGCCGCCACTTCTAAGAAACAATTACTTTTTCTTTTATATTTTAATTACGGCTATTTTAATATATACGCTCACCGGCACAAAATTCGATCCATGTACTATTTGGATATTTTTTCTTAGTTTTCAATTTTTTTTGTTGGTTTAAACGGCGAAGCCAATACTGGTCACTGTTCTCCCATTCTTGGACTATTGTCGCGCTTAACTCTTGTATGTTTCTTGGTGCTGGAATTTGAGCTCGAAGTCGCCTTCCGACCATGTCCCACACATGTTCGATCGGATTTGGGTGTGGACTTCTTCCTGGCCAGATCATACGATGGATTCCAACTTCTTCCAAATATTCATTAATAACTCGAGCAACGTGAGGGCGGGCGTTGTCATGCATTAGCATAAAATTGTCGTCAACGAATGGAGCAAAAGGCACCATATGTGGTTCTAGGATATCCCTAATGTATATGTCTGCATTCAGAGCTTCTCCGTCTACCACCAATAAATCCGTACGAGCTTCCATATGAGTTCCCCTCAAACCATAACTGATCCACCGTCGAAACTAAGCTTTGAAACAATATTACATTGGGCAAACCTTTCACCAACTCTTCGCCATACTCTTTGATGTGTATCAGGAGAGCTAAAATTAAATTTTGACTCGTCTGTAAAAAGGATAGGGCTTTATTCCTCATTAACCCAGTTCTGATATTCATGAACAAAACGTAACCGCTCTACGTAATGTTCTCTGGTCAACTTTGGTCCGTGTGTAGGTCTTCTAGCAGTCAATCCATATTCCTGCAACCTTATTCTTACTGTTCTTTCACTAACTGCTATACCACTAACCTCTTTTAAATCGTTTCTGACACAAACTGCTGTAGTGTCCCTGTTTCTCAGGACTCTCAATGCAAGAAAGCGGTCATCCTGAGCTGTTGTACACCTTGTTCTGCCAGAATCAACTCGTCTAGTGTAGCCACCAGTTATACGGAACCGCTCTACTGCTTTTTGAACAGAACAAATAGAAACACCTAGGACTCGAGCCACGTAATATTGTGATTGCCAATCTCGTTCAATGCTATCATTCTAGAATTGTCTGTTAGATTTAAGACCATATTTAAATTTAAAAAACATTAAACAAACTTCGTTGAACACGAATTTGGAAAAAAAGCAAAATGAACGATTAAAAAATAAACTAAATTAAAAAAACAGCTTAAATTTAACTAACACTTACTAACGATGGAATAAGCACCCTTTTAATGTAAAAAGAAGGTTTTAAACAGTTCCGAAAAATTTCAGCAAAGCGTAGTTAACATAATATTTATGATAGATAACAATAACCTTCAAATTTGTGGATGATACGAAAAAAAAAGAAAAAACGAAAAAAAAGTATTTTTCGAATTAATCGAATTTTTTGCCGGTGAGTATATATATATATATATATATAATTTTCGTGGCCGTGGTTATAATACCAGATAAAGATAAGCGTTTCTTGGGAATGGCGGCCGGGTAATTAAAACAATATTTAATTTTGTTTACGTTTCGGTTCTATATTTAGAGCTTTTTCACAACTGAGATATTTATTTAAATTTTAGAAAGCTGACAGTTGTGTTATATTAAATGTACTTACATTTTATTGTAATGTTTGATTACATTTCAACTATGAGTAACTGTGTTACTTATTGTCTAGTTTTCATTTCAAAATGAAACTAAAGTTCTTGGTGACCGTGTTTGGAACGTCTGTTTATTATCGGTTCTTGACGGGTGGTATGTAGGTAGTGTCCCACATGCGGGGTGTTAGTTTATCTGTTCTCGGATATGTGTTTTTTAATTAATAGAAACATTAAACTAACAAGCCCAGACTTCAGACCAGAAATTCTAGCACAAACAAAAGATTGTCTAGAAAAAAATAATTATCCCCTCTCATTCATTAACAAAATCATAAGACAAAAATTATATCTACACTACAATACAAATAAAACAAATGTCACCAAAATCAATAAAAACAACCCTCAAACTATTTATAAATATGTCCCAATACCTTATATAAACAACCTGTCAGAAAAAGATAAACAAAATTTTAACACCATATAACATAAAATTTGCCCATAAAAACTACAATCATCTCAAAGCTTACACTCTAAATTAAAAAACCATCAAGAACAACACGTTATTTATGAAATTCCATGCAACGACTGCAAAGGCGTATAGATCGGCCAAGCAACGCAATATCTAGAAGAACGCTTAAATGGACACAAATTTTCAAGCAATAGTACAGCCTTAAAAAAACATGTAACACAAACAAAACACTCTTTCAATTTCGATAAAATTCCAATAATTTCAACAGAAAAAAATAACAAGGCAAAAAATATATTAGAAAGCATCCACATACAAAAAAAAAATTCAGTAATGGCAGAACAGATATAAACAACCTCTCGACAATATATCTGCCCATTATATAAATACCCCCGTATACTCATAATATAAACACACAAAAAAGAAGATATAAAAAAACTCATGTCCGAGAACCCCCCACATATTTGACCATTATATAAACACCCCCGTATACTCACAATATAAACTCACACAAATCATTAAAAAAAAACACATGTCCGAGAACAGATTAAACTAACCCCCTGCATGTGGGACACTACCTACATGCCACCCGTTAAATAACGATAATAAACAGACGTTTCAAACACGGTCACCAAGAACTTTAGTTTTATTTTGAAATGAAAACTAGACAATAAGTATAACACAGTTAGTCATAGTTCAAATGTAATCATTGTAATCAAACAATACAATATAATGTAAGTATATTTAATATAACACTACTTTCACTTTTCTAAAATTTAAATAAATATTTCTGTTGTGAAAAAGGCTCTATGAATATATAGTCGTAACGTAAATATTGCTTTCTACATTTTACGACACTAATTAGAATTCTTAATAGAAAAAATCGTCCTTAAGCAGGATTCGAAACCACGTCCATGGTTTGCCGGACCATTTCTTTAACCACTAAGCTATTAAAGACTGTGAAATCGAATCATTGTAGGAAGGCCATTAAAGAAACATGTAATATTTGAGTTTGTTTAGGAAGAAATTATGTTTAAGCTATGGGGGCCGGAAGAAGGATGAGTTTGATGTAAATGAACACCCGTTGTTGGAAACATTTTTGTTGTTTTATAAACCAGAGTTGAGAGGGAGATGACACTGATGATGTCTAGAATTAAGAACTAATCAAAGACGCGAGCTATAAAAGTTGCGATAGCGATGAAATAAGTACTATTAAAATATTCCTTGTAAAAATGTTTAAAAATGATATCCGACATGACATAATTATGAAGAAGCATACGTGAGTAATTAAATAACAAAATTTAAAATTACATGTAAAATATAGAAATTCGAAAAGAATGTGAATTCACTGTTCAATCATGTAGATGTTAAAGGATCAGTCGGCTAGTACAATTACAAAAGAAAGGTTTCTCTAGAAAAAATACAAATATACACAAAATGGCTAAATGAATTAATATTTTAAAGAATATGTTTGGGAAGGAATATAATTTAAAATTAAATTAAAAAATTTAATTAAAAAATTCTTAATATACGAAGCGTAACAATATATTTGTAGATGTTTTTGCAGACACTCGACCTAGACGTATTCTTCTGTATATTTGAGTTATTTGATTATTTTTTCCTACAGAAATTGGTTGTACCACTGCATATATTCATTTACTACCTCTTGTGTGGTTTTCCACATGTGATTTGTTTCAATTTGTCACTGTCTACAGCACAAAAAGACAATATCTATACATACCTCTTCTATCTATCGTAAATAAATAACTGAATAAAATCAGATGTTGTTGCACAGAAACTCGATTACATATTCAAAGGCGTATCACCCGTTAAATTTAACCCTTAAGTTTTTCTAAATCCAAGAAGTGCTTGGCGTATACACAAGACAGTTCAATAACTCTGCATAATTAAGTAGTCGGCCCTTTTATAATTCATGTTCTTAATTTATATCTAGCATCACTTCTAATGGAATAATTTTAACTTTGGAAATTGTTGGTGTTACCGTCCGTTTCACGAATCTGACACATGCCGCCCCGACGGTCAGTGAATATTGTAACATGGGTCGGGTTTCCCTTGTAGCCACAATACATCTATTAACTAATTGTGGGTTGTGCGTTACTGCGAAAGATATATGTTATTAAAGAGAAAAACGTTTTGTTGTAAAAGTTTTTAAGGATGGTAGCTTAATTTGTTCTGACATTTTAACTTTAATATATTGCAGTAGACCATAATAAATTTTCCTCATTAATGCGTTTTTAGCATCTGTATCTAAATGTAGTAGGGCAGATTAATAAATTTAAACTAAGAGCCTTAGACGAAAGCAAATTTCGAAAGAAATTGTTTTGTTAAAAATTTCAAGTTTTTTTTGAACTTACTACAATAATAATAATAATTTATTTTTGCCCAACAGACTAATCCAAAAGGAAAACAAAATTTTGACTTTATGTGACAATATAACAATACATAAATAAATAAATCAATTAATTCCATAAAAACATAAAAACAAGGATAAATAATTCTTTTGTGTTTCTTGACGAATGCACCAATACCCCCTGCACAATATATTGGTTCTTGGTGTTGAAAATACCAAGTGTTCAAAACATACTTATATTCTTACCGTCGTACTTTGGTATATTATTTTCCATTTGTGAGTTTAAAGTCACTCAACGCGTACTTGTATCGCCCCTCTGATTTAATATTTTGTAACCGTATCATCCCCCTACCATTTCCGATGGCATCCGGCGTGTATTCATTCAACCTGAGGCGGTTATCGAATTCAGTAGTAGGAGTGTGTCCTTTCGTACTGACTTCGTAGTTTGAGATGCTTGTAAGGGAAAAACTCCCTTTCTGGCACCTTTTTGACGGCATTTCTTATACGGACTCCAGCTTAAGTAAAACTTCTCTTGTGAAGACAAAATCCTAGACACCTGACACTTTTGTCTGCAACTACCGACGAAATTGATTCTCCTGTGTCAACTAACGGAGGAAAAGACGTAAAATATACATTCTTTTCGAGGGCTGAATGTCTATGTGATTCTCGTTTCCGGCTGACTGTATGTAGGATACTGACCTGTGGGCAATTTTCTGTGGACGTAACGAAGAAAAACAGAATAGCTAGTATGTACTTTTTTTTTAAATGTTATAATATTTGTCACTTACAAAACGAATTTAATGTTTTGAGGTTTAAATACTCATAATTTCTATAAATTAATAATAAATTTTATATTCATTCACATTTGGTGGTAATGTTTGACCTAATATATTTATAAGATGTATGAAATCTAGTTACGATTTAAATTCAAATTATAATTAGCTTTGGTGGTTAATGATTCTATTTTTAACGTAATATTACTGTATTGAATTTATTCTAAATTTCTATTTATTTTGGTTCATAATATTTTAATGTAATATTTTCTTATTGACGTTAGATTCTTGTCATATTAAAAACTTAACTGTTTTTTGTTTGTCAGCTGTGCCTGTGTAAGCATTTGCGACTTTGCGAGATTCGTATAAAAACTTTACTTACTGGTGCAGATGCACTGACATTAAATTCAGTAAATACTATAAATATATTAGATTAATTTTTTTTGAATTTCACGTAAAATAATTTGTTATGTGCATAATCTGAATGTATTCTACTGTAGGGTTATTTTTCTACGGATCCATAGAAAAGTTTTTTATTTATTTAAACCTTTAAATCTAAACAATTTTTGGAATTTCTTTGTTTATGGCGTAATTATTTAATTAGTGTATATACCTAAGTTTTCCATTTCCTGAGATATTTATTAGTGTGCTTTCAATACATATTATGCTTAGGTTTTTCTATAAAAATCATAAATTCTGAATATACAGACTGATCATATTTTTGAACAAGTTTTCCATGTCTTGTTTTTATGATTGTTATTGAATACCATTTTCATTTAATGTTGTTTAATTTTGAAATTTAAATACAAGTTAACTGTTTTCTAGCCTTTTTTTTACCTTTTGTTTTCGTTACCAAGTTTGAACTTTGAACGTGATTCACTTTTCATTTCAGATTGCAGGTATCATGTGGAGCATTTCGCTGTTTTGGATTTCACTTTTGTATTTAGTAGTCTGTATGCGCATGCGCATACGATCGCGCGATCCCTTATCTCCGTTTACAGATTTGAGCTTCCGTAAGTAAAATTGAGTGGCGCTATATACCATCTTTTATTTAGTCACCCACGCCATCTTCTAAGGCCATATGTAATAAATAGAAGCTCCAATAAAATTTGTGCGATACGACTTCCGGTTTCGATCTGTTTTTGGCTATCTTCATAACGAAATCGCTGCGTCTGTGCGAACGTGCAATGGTGATAGAAATTTACTTGCGCTAACAGCGTTGTTAAGTCGATTCTGTTATTTAGGAGATTCGCCACCAATAATGCACTCTTCCTTTGTCTTCGCACCGTTAGCATTTCTAATACAAGCTTCACAATCAAATCCCCGTCGTCGTTTCGTTCTGGACATCGTCCAGCCTGTAATTCAAGTATTTCAGAAATTTACCCTAAACGCGCTCATTTCGATTCATATATAGGTCATAGATTGGGTACCAAACGGTAGACACATATCTCAACTTACTAACGACCAAGGTTGAGGTAATTTAAATCATTTGAATCAAAACCAGAATTTAAATCAAGGTGATTGTTATTAAAAAAAAAACATGATTTATTTTTTTGTAGTAGTTTTTTATAGTTTATTATATTTATATAATTGTTTTAAGCAGAAAAAATAAAAAATTCCACTCGATTTAACAGGTCTATTGAAATTAGTGGGCAATAGATAGAGCGTATATCGCCAATTTGGCAATACTTGCGTCTTATTTCAATTTACAATCTTAATTTCACAAGTATCAGATTTTTGGTTCACCTCTATTTTATCATTAACGTTTCCTAGAAGAGATTTTATTGAGCCTTCGAGCCGAAAAGTAACTTGGAGACCACGTTCGTTAACCACGCTATTTTTCCTACTGAGGATGATAACTTAGTTGTCGAAATACGTATTTAGGATACGGATATTAATGTTATATTAAAGAGGTTTTATACCTTTACTCAAAGTTTTGAGCATTTGTAGTTTAAAAATATTTAAGTATACCATCTGTCATAGCCGTCATTGAGCTTGTAAGTAACTAGGTTAAAATTTAAAACAAAATTTATACCGAAATATCATCTAAATATCATGACCTGCTCAGCGGAAAGGAAGCAACCTTCGTATTAAGAATTTATTTACTTATATACACTTGTATATATTATTTTGTTAGTTTATATACCATCTAAAATATGAATAAATTTACCTACATGTTTAAATGTGTCAGAATCTTTAAAAAAATCTTTAAGATGAAAATGGGAACGACAACCACTTGACGTCAACTCGAAGCTGCTTTACATGTAGTTAAAAATTTTCCAATTGAATTGCTCAATAAGCAGTACAGTGTCAAGCGGTTACACGTGATTAAGCATTATTGATTTCAGAAATCAATCGTAACCACTTTCTGTATCTGAAATGCTCTTCTCAACTTCCTTATTGTCTTATGATACACACCTCGGCATTAATTGTCGTATCCTATTACAGGAAGTGAATCAATAATGTGTTTTCTCTATTCAAAAAGACAATAGAGTCTAGCCAACAGTTTCCGGTTCTCTAGCTTTTGCTTACATTGTTTGGCTTTGGAATATTACGAATAGGGTGTGTAAGTAAAATATTACCGATGTGGGGGTGTTAATTTTATATAGACGTTGGGGTTTTATTTATGTATAGCTTTGTCATTTTTATCTAGTTATAAAATTTAGTAATAGCTGGAAACAAATAAATATAATAATTAACTCATAGTAACGAGTGTCCTAAAAGTTTTGGCACAAAATATGAATTTTTTTAATGATCAAATTTATTCAAACATTTATCAATTATCATAAAGTACAACTTAATAGATAACTAAACTACATTATTAAATTATGTGAAGTGGCCCATTCTCCTCAATCAGGCACAATTTTCTGCGGATGTCTTTCATCATGCGCTGGATGGATTCCAAAACAATTTCGCTTAGTTTTTCGTAAATCTTAGTTGTTCCTCATTTTGGGCGTACCATCCTCCATGATAAACCTGTGATAGTAAAGCCCAAAAATCCTCTATTGGGCTAATCAGAGGCAAGCTTGGAAGGTTATCCTTTTTAGTAACAAAAGGTATGTGGTGCTGTCGAAGCCAGTTTTGAGTATCACTGGCGTAATGGCACGATGCCAAGTCTGGCCAAAACACGATATTGTCATCAGCATGATGTTCTTTGATAAATTGAAGCAATTTGGAAAAATTATTAATATAGCTCCGACTGTTCATTTCCCACAAAATGTCGGGATTTACCTCTTGTAGAAATAGCGCACCAGAAAAGGATTTTATTGGCGAATTTCGCTCTATGTTTGTACTTAACATTATCAGGGCATTCCACTATATTATCCGTATAAAACCCATCGTTTCTTTTTTACTTTAGAGTTACTCAAAGTGAAATACTTTTCGTCATGTACAATAATGATTTTTTCACCGGAAAAATGCACTCGCCTCAGTTGACGGCAGGACCTTGGTATATATAGGAGTTGGATTTGGGTGTATTTGGGACACTTACGCCTTTTTTGATATTTTAGATCATTTCTTTTCAATTTTAACGATCCCGTACTCTTCGAACTGCCGTATCGACGAGTCAGTCTCCTCGCTGATATCCCAACTTGTTTTTTGATACTTTTCAACAGCCTTTTTGCCTCTGTACTGTAAATACCTGAGTCTTTCACTTTTTTTGAGGTTAAGACAGAACTCCCTGCTCGCATTCGGTTATTGTGCGATAAATTGTTCTACATGAAATATTTTCGTTCTGTAAGATTTTGAATATTTCCGCATTGGGCACCTACCCAACCAAGTTGATACTTTTTGGAGTTCTAATATAGGAAAAATATTCGAGATAGTAAAGTAAAGTAATTAATAAAATAGGTTTCATCAGATATAAAAGAATAACTATACAACGAGGTAAGCCCCAGAGAGAAAAAATAAATTTTTGAAAATGTTATAATTTTTCTTTTTCAATATAATTTCTCCTAACTAACATTTTGCTTTTTATCACTTTATTATAACAGACAACGTTGTTCCAATTTCTATATTAAGAACATATTCTCAAACGAAATTAACAATACGTATGAGAAACATAGAAACAATTATACCGGTAAATACAGATTGTTCGTGAAATAAAAAGACAACGCATGAAAAATGGAAAGATGTAATTACATATATAAAATATACATCCAAAATATTATGAATCCATCTACCAGGTCTAAACTGGTGAAATATTGCAAATAGGTCCTCAATAAACTGGCACAAGACAATACTGTGTCGCTGATGTGGGTGTTATACTAAAACACTACTACGGAAGGTTTTAAGCGAACCTAATTCGTAGTAACAAAAAAATAACTAAAATAATTACCGGCTTAATAACGGGATACTTTTCTTTAAGGAAGCATCTGTACAGCATGGGCTTCGTAGGCGAGCTCTGGCGTAGGAGAAGTGAAAAGCAGGAGGAAACTAGCTTTCATGTAATATGCACATGTGAGCAATTGAATGGACTCAGACAGAAACATATCGGAAGAGATCTATTGGATCATACGAAGGTACTAACATATCTCCTGAGGAGGATAGTGGCTTTTATCGACGACACAAGACTAACAGAAAGGAACTGAGAAATCTATTTGGGATAGTACAAAGAGCAGTGTGCTCAAGTGCCTGGACGTGCTGGCGTCCAACCCAAAACAGAAGATGAAGAAGAAGAAGTCCTCCTCGAATTGCACCCTGAGTTGATGAATAGAGATTTAATCTTTAATCCTTCAGAATCTCTGTCGGGCCTACCCCTACCAGGTAGGCATTGATCTCAATTAAATAGGTATCACATAGGCCGCGGAAGGTGCAACTAAATACTGTATAAATGGAAACTAGCTGATACTAGCCTTTGCGACTGCGTAAATGTGGAACAAACTATGCCCCTAATAGTAATTGACTGCCCCTGAAGAAGTTTTCCTGGTGGAATCCACAAGCCTAGCAAGATAACTCCTGCAGCTCTGGACTGGTTGAAAAATTTGTCCACTTTTTTTGTCACAAAAGTGATTTATACATTGACAATTTCGGGAAAATCATAAGTAAAATAAAATGTTAACAGATTGAAATAATTTATTGGTTTTCGAAATAATCACCCTTAAGTTCTATACACTTTTCCATTCGTATAAACCAATTAGTAAAGGATTCATCCCACTCAGAAGATGGTATATTTGAAATGTCTGTTTCATACGCCCAGGTGATAAAAATCTTTGTCTACACATTTTACTTTGTAATTCAACGTTGTTGCCGGTCAAATAGTCGAGCTGTTTCGCAACTCTGCAATAACTTGCGGCAAACAAATAGTAGTACACAATTCTGCATTTACAGTTCTACGATTCGCTAAAGGAATCGTGGCCACGTAACCATTTTTAGATACAAAACAAGCAATCATTTGTTTAGAAACACTGCGCGCTCGAATAACTTTCGTCGGTTTTGCCTCACTTTGGAACACCCATACAACAGATTGTTTTTTTCTTTCAGGTTCATATGAGTAGATCCATGTTTTATCGCCACTGACGATGTTATACACAAGTTTTAATTAACCTGAGTGGAAGCGTTTCAATGTTTCTTTACACCACTTCACACGAGCTTCTTTTTGGTCTGCTGACAGATTATGTGGGATCCACCGCGCACACAGTTTTCTTACATTTAAATTATCGTGCAAAATTGTTTGCATTGCAGGCACGCCAATACCTAAGGATCCACGAATTTCAGCATATATCACATGTCGACCAAACTTAATCATTTCATGAACGGCATCGACATTTTGCGCAACAACAGCTGGTGATGGTCGACCTTCACGCAATTCATCGCTGATACTATCACGTTCAAGTTTGAACTCTTGAAACCAGCGATATATTGTAGTTTTAGATAGTGCTTGACTACCAAACGCAGAATTCATTCGCTGGACACATTCTTGTCGATTTAAACCACTTCGAAGCTCATAATAATTGCGTTGATTTGGATATATTTGAACGGAAATTAGTGGAGTTGAAAATCCCGCACAAAAAAAGTCAAATATCTAACAAACTTATTTCGAAACGGGCAAATTTATATACGAACGTCAAATGGTAAGCTTGTTGGCTCCAGATCTGTATCACTTGGGTTACCTCAAGGATCAGTACTTTAATTTATATACACTGGACTTTCATGAAAAGTCTAACTCTAATATGCAGATTATCCAGTGATGACATATTGCTGTGAACTGTGACTTAGCTTATGAGTGCAGTTCACAACGAATGTCCGGTTAAACTCAGTCGCTCAATCTTCAAGCTGGAATCTTCTTACCTCAGCTCTTGCTCTCGAACAAGCAAGAACGTGTAAAGAAAAACAATATAGCATTAATAAAAGTTCTCAATTTTCCTAATTAACATTTATTAAAAAAAAAAACGAAAAAAAAAAAATCCCTTTACCGAATGTAAAGAGAGCTAGAGCACAAATAACAATAGCTAGGCGGAAATAGTCTGTGTGATAAAGGCACGCACAAAGAGAAAAAACCCCTGTGACTCTCGAGCAAACATAAAACTAATAAATAATTAAGAAAATTGTCAAATTCGACCTCTAAACTGTAACCCCTACAATTCAAATGTCAACAGAAACCAAACTATTGACTACGCGTGTCAGCATTAAGATCATGCGCAATAAAACATGACAAATATATCAATTCCCGCCAAAAAAAACCAACCTGAATACAAAACGATCTAGAACATCTTGACTTAAAAAAACTCCATCACAAAAAACATGACAATTTTCTTGAATATTCATATATTATTTTACTATCAAAAATATGCAAATTATTATCTAAAAATACAATCGTCAACAAATTGTCGTATTAGCAATTATATAAATCAACTGTGTCTTGTACTTACATCGATCTAAACACATTAACACAAACTATGCGAGAGATACCAATACATAATTAAAATTGAACCAACGAGATCACAATACCTCGTAAAAATCGTAAATGAATTTAAATGCACAAATAAAAGCACTACAAAACAAATAACCCGACTTTAATCAAAAACATCAGAACCAAAAATGAATTTTTTGTCCATCCACATGCTTTACTAGCCCTGGTATCTCTGATAAAAATATCCCGGAAAATCTCATCCATCGAACTCAATAGTACATAATTCTTCCGAGTCCACAAATATCCGGTCTTATATAAAATTTTACAGTCCCGGTCGTAAAGATAAATTCAAACATAATAAAAATATAAATATACATAATAAAATAAAATACATTTTAAATCAATGTTATACAAATAATGTTCAATATAAATCTTCTTTTTCTTCGGGGAAAAATCCATAACAATATGTATAACATTTTCACAGCATGAAGCGTTTAAAAGATAGCATAGTCGAATCAATTGACATAACTTGCACTTGGCTTGTGGTTAACGGCTTTGTATTGTCGCCAATGAAACTGACAGTCGTATTTTTTACTATGACAATTCCTATTAAAAGAACAGTAAAATATTTGGGAATGATCGTAGATGACAAACTGGTTTGGAGAGAACACATTAATTATATAAGTATAAAATGCAAAGGAATTCTTAATATAATGAGAATGATGTCTAAAGTAAGGTGGAGAGCTGATATTTCGACTACCAAAAAATGTATAATGCATGCATAAAATCGGTCCTAGATTATGGGGTATCTCTATACGGAAACAAAAAACAGCAACTACAACGTCTAAATATAATTCAGAATAAAGCCATTCGAATATGTGTTGGTGCTATGCGTTCTACACCCATCGAGGCTCTCCGAGTCGAAGCACAGGAACCACCCTTGAACCTACGGAGAAAATTTATATGGTCTAAGTATATACTTAAATGTACAGCACATTCGGAAATTTATAGAAATATCTATAAATTAGCCATTTTAGAAGTAAATTCTGGTAAAAGAAACCTTCGCCTCTTTTAGCAGTAGCTTTCAGAGATATGGCAAAATTCAATAGTCGCATTGAGAATGAGACAATCCTAAATATTGATTACTTAGACAGTCTGCAATCGATTCATGTTAATTTCCTCCACATACAGACAATCTTGCATTGAACAAGCAAATTTTTCTGTCGGCCAAGGAGTCGCTAGAAAAATTTACATTATTGTTTACTGATGCTTCAAAATCCTTAACTGGATGCGGATGTGCCTTTTATGATAATGAAAACCAAGAAAGTCAAAAATTAAGCTATACGACAATATGTCTAGCTCCTCTGCTGAGGAGGAAGCTACTTCAAGAGCCCTAGAATATACAGACACTCTGGAAAGCAGCAAGATATGCATAATAAGCGACAGTAAAAGTCTGTTACAGGCAATTCTTAATAGAGATAACATCTTTAAACTCCACCCGATAATTTAAAAAATAATACACTGTTATTATAAGTTAATCAAGAAGCAAGTGGAAGTAAAATTTTACTAGGTGAAAGGGCACGTTGGCATAGCGCCAAATGAGATTGGAGATACGTTGGCAAAACAAGCCATAACAGACGCAGACATCGTGTCTTAAATTAAAAAAAAAATCATAAACCATCGCACGATAGTGTTCTCTTAATAAATTTATTTTGTCATTGTATTGCTAACTTCTGTCACCGTAAAAAAACTATTTGACTTTTCTTGGTTCTATCACATCACTTGTTTTCACTCACATAAATGTGAAGTTAGCCGAATTTGTATAAATGTCAGGTACCAATTATATTGCTATTTGACATTTCTTGGTTCTATCACTTGTTTTCACTCACATAAATCGGCTTATTTTACTGTAAGAAATATGTAATAGGTTTTTGTAAAGACATTTTACAGACACTTGTACAAAAATATTACAATATAAAAAAAAATAAAATTAAAATTAATCCTAAATTGTAATTGAATTACAATAAAATTATATTAAATCAGTGCGCACATATTTCTTGGCAATTTATCAAAAAATTTCGTCCAATCGAATATTGTACTACGCGCCGTACATAATAATTCATTATTATACCTCTTTCCATTGAATTTTTCTGCGTAACACATTAATAAGAACGCTGCTATACATTTTTCACTCGACTAATTCCCTTTTTCCTTTCGTTTCAGGTATGTATTGATGATGAGGACGACGATTCCAAAATTAACGGTTAGGAAATACCAGAAACGGACGATAGGCGGAGCCGTTAACAGAGTAATGTTTTGAGGGTAGTCTCTCCATTGGAGATATCGATCGCGTTGTCTCTTTCCGCCGCCCTACATAAATTTATATCGCGCAATGGAATCGCATTTTTATCTGATGACGGAACTTTTTTTGGTATTATTGGCCATCAGTACATTAGTTTTAAATGCGGCAGCTCGAAATGAATAAAAAAAATACTTAATGCGAATCTAATAAGGAATTTTATAGATATGCATGTTTTTTATTGCCAAAACTTCCATGAATTTCAATACCACCCACGAAACTATTTATTGGCCTAATAAACTGTTTTAAACTGTTCGGAGACATTTATGATTACTTAAAGAGGGTCATTTATAAATGTACCTTTCGAGAAAGCGGAAATCCTAAAATTATCTTCTGTAAAGTGTTGTATACTCTAAGAAAGGCAGAACTCAAAAAGTCTCATAAAAATAAATATACGAGTGTTTAAATAAGCGATTAAATTATAAAATAATGATTTCTGAAAATCGTACATTTAGTTTCAGTAGAAATTGCAGCTTATTTTACTATTTTAGAGGGGATAGCAATGTCTTGTGAATGAATGTATTGGAATATACACTGTTTGACTATACAGTGAAATTTCCATAGAGGGCGCCGAGATCATCAAGGTTATACAACGTGCTTCAAAAAGAATTACCTCTAGTTGTCCATTAAGTTCTTCTATAAATTATGAAGTTCTGCACTCTTAAAATGCGGATATAGTACCTATGAAGGTTATCAACCTGTCACTGTTAAAATTTATCATTGAGAGATATGGTGATGAAATTAATAACAAGTATAATTAGATTATTAATTTATTTAATAAGAAAACTTTAAAGATGGGATATTAATTAAGCAACCAATTTAAATAACTAATTTGTAGAAATTTTAATTATTATAATTTATAATAAGTGTTCAAAATGGTCACCATTCTGTTGAATGCATAATGCAATACGACGTTTCATGTCGTCAAAAATATTCTGCAATACATTTGGTGTTATTTCATTACATTTAATTGTAATTGTATTCATCAAGTGATTTAAGTTATTCTTTCTTGTCTTATATACTTTATTTTTAAGCAATCCGAAAATAGAAAAATCTAACGGAGTTAGGTCTGGTGAACTTGCTGGCCAAACACCTCTGCTTATTCTGAAAGAGCCAAAATTTTCACGAGTTGTATGTGCAGTAGCCCCATTTTGCTGGAAGTAGCCCCCATTGAATTCGTCTCGTTGCACTTGAGTTAAAAATGGTGTTAATAACTGTTCTCGGTATCGTTGGTTATTAATGTTATTGTGAAAAAATTAAGAAAATGTTGATCCTATTTTTTTACGACGAGACACAGCTACCCATACTCCAACATTAACAGGATGTAAAGGAACTTCGATGTGATTGTTTATAGACCATGTTCTGTAATTTTGTTTATTTACAAACCTGCTTAAATGAAACCATGCTTCATCAGTAAAAAAATATTATATCAAGAATTTCGTCATTATTTAAATTTTCTTGAAAGAAGTTGCAATAATTAAGCCTACTACCGGATCTCTAGGTAAGATCGGTTGAATAACCGATACTTTGTATACATACTCATTCAAACGACGCTTCAAAATTCTATGAACGGTACTAGAAGATACGTTCGTTTGAACTGATAGACGACGAACTGATGTATGTGGGATTTCTCCAACAAGGTTTTCTACGTGTTCAATAATATATTGCTGTGTACGTGGTCTACCAGAACTTTTGCCTTTTAACACAGATCCTGTAGCCCGGAACTTATCCACAACTAGATGAATGTGATGATGTAAAGAGGTATTATCCACAACTCTATTAGGAAACTGCAAGTGAAACTGTCGTTTACATTCCGCGTAGGAATATTGCCATTCTCCGTTAAGAAATTGTGCACTTCGGAAATATGCTTGAACAATAAAAATATTTTCTTGTAATATGTACATTATTTAGTAGTATTGTTCATTAAGTAAAAAAAATAATTGTAAGAAAAAATTATATTGCTAGTCACAAAATGACAATAATAAAAGGCAAGTGGCTTATAATAATTTGCAAAGTACTAGTTACTTAGTGCCTACTGAGATTACGTTCTTTTGAAACATGTTGTAGTACGAGGTGATACCCGAAATTTAAACAACGCGCGTAAACTGACAATTAATTACAATCAAACGCCGCTAGGTGATGTTGCCTACACTATTTGTGAGTTAGACCACGCGGTGTCATTGTAAATTGGAACGTTCTTTGTTAATGAAAAATTTTTTCATTGTTATGTTTGCTTACATTTGTGATTTTTCAATGGTCGATTTGTGAGAACAACATAGTACCAAGTACCAAGTTTTGCTTTAAACTCGCTAAACCGGCCGTAGAAACACACAAAATGTTAAAGAAAGCATTTGACGACGACATTTTGAATCAAATACAAACTTATGACCGGTTTAATTAAACATTTCAAAAATGGCCCAACATTAGTTGACTGGCATTACAGCAAAAGATGTGACTGTTTGAAACGCAGTCGACAGAATATCCAAGACACCTGTTACATTGCGGGATTGTCCTATCGGATTTTATCGAAAGAATTGAACATGAGCAGGATAACAACAAAGTTATGGTGTGATGAGGCCATATACTGCAATATTAGTTGATGACGATGAACGGAAGACCAGCAACCGATATTACACAAGAACATGTCGTTTCTGTTACGAATACATCTATGAAAAATCATAGGCAGACTGTACAACACATCCATAACATTGTGACATTACCTTACGGCACATTTCAGCTGATTTTATCGGAAGAATTTAACATAAAAAGGGTAACAGCAAAATTCGTGCACAACGAAGCCAACAATTGGTAATTGCCTATATCCTTTCATAGCTAATTTATTTATGAGTCAATTTAAAGTAAAATTTAAAAATAAAGCTAAATGTTTTCCAAGAGTCTGGATCAGGTAAGTAGATGACATTTTTGCGATTTTTAATACACGGAAATGTGAATTCGACATGTTCGTTAAACAGCTAAATTTGAAAATTCCGAGTATTCACGGTCGAAAAGGAAAACAATGATAGGATGCCATTTTTACCATAAAATGAAAATCAATATTTTCCGGAAAGAAACCAATATCAACAGATTCATAATCGCAAAGGATTCAAATCATGGTTTTCAACATAAGACAGCTTCTTTTAATTTCTTAGTCAATCGGCTACTAAACTTTCCGTTAATAAAAGAGAGATACGATATAGAACTAGATTTCATTACAAACATCGCGAGATATAATAGCTTTGACATAGAAATAATTAATAAATTAATCAGAAAAACGAATTTAAAAAAATCCGCGAATCTACAAGTTTGTTGTCTCAACGTAACTAGGAGAAAAAGTACATGTGTTTACCATACCATCCAATCACGAAAAACATTAATAGAGCCGTTAAAGAGCAAGGTCTCCAAGTTGCTTTTCGGTTCGAAAACACCTTTAAAAGTATCCTAGGTAATACCAAAGATAAAGTTAATTTGAAATCAGGTATATATAAAATTAATTGCGGCGATTGTAATTTGAAATGTATAGGTTAAACGAAACGCTCAACCAGTTCTAAAGAACATATATCACATATTAAATTTAGTAGACAAGAAAAATCGAGCGCCGCAAAGCATGTATTGGACACAGATCATAACGTCATTGCAAAAGCGTTAAAACTTTTCAAAAATATCAACAACCCCAAAAATCTCGATGCATACGAAAGCATTCACATCGTTAAAAACAAAATTAATACGTTTAACACGGACAATGGTCCTATCCCATACAGTTGTCTTTTTTCATTCTTAGAAAAGCGGTAGAAGAAGTTGAGAGCGTGAGAACACATGCTGTTGCTGTTTTCTTAAGAGGGGTAACTTGACGTAATTTAGTTTACGTATTTGTTTTAAATTTAGTGTATACGTGGACTACGTGTAAAGTTGTGCGCGATTCTGTGTGTTAGCTTTACTGTGCCCCATGTTCAATACTTCGATTAGTGGTTTTACCTAATGATGACGTAAACTACACGTATTGGTGTATAACAAAACCTAATTGTATTGACCAGTGTTATTAATAGCGTTATTTGGTTAATATTTCATATATTCAAATTTCCTTTTGTTTCAATATGAATGGTAAGGGACTGTAATCTTCCGAATTGGTGGTGACCGTGGCTACTGTTATCCCACTGGCGAATTGGTGAAGAGCATATATTCAGAGGCTGTACCTTAATCAAAGACGCTAGATTTAACACTATTTTTCTTTCTCAAATTGTTCTATTTAAGATGGCAACTTAGTTGCAGATATATTTAAAGTTTATTTATTTATATTGTGGTTATGGACTTTTCTTGTTTCTGTCTGTTTCAAACTGTAATCTTGTTCTGGCATTTCCTGTTTTAGACAATATCTTTTTGAATATTGCTAGTGTTATTCCACTGCATGTTCCTCATATTGATATGTCTGTTCTCTTCTTTGTAAATTCATTTTACAATTTTTCCTTCTTTCTATACTTTCTCAAATGTTTTTTTAAATTTTTTTCTATTTGTCTAGTTCAAATTCAAGTTGCTTTTGTTGTAAAAATTGTTTGATATAAATTTTTATTCTAGTTAACAATAAAAAAATTGCAATATGAAGTTAGTTGATATCATTTGTATTGATTATATTCGCCTAGACTAGAGAGAGACTGTAAAATAGAGAAAACGCACAAGTTTTCCGGGGTACTGGCGACGACTAGTCGGAATATTTCGTTTAATGGCCCATTTCGCATAGAAGGGAACCTATTCTCGAACGCCTGAGGTTCTATAACAAAAATGCCGTTTTGGCAAATACTACATTACGATACAGTTGCAGCTGAAGTTAAACCACACTTAATTACACTAAAATTAATAGAAATTGAAAATCGTTCACGTTCATGTATGTCACTATAACTACAAATTTTACAAATGCTTTTAGTGTGGACATCCAAGCAATATCTTTTGAAATACTTTTATGCTGACTATAAAATAAAATAATTTATGGAATTTATATACGAGGGTATATCAAAATATAACGAGACTGGTGCTATAACTTCTTCCACAACTAGAATTTTATAAAACAAAAAATAGAACATGAAATCCAAATCTCTAATGTACCTATCCTCAAGTAGGCTTTGATTTAACTTTTGACGTTTATTACTAAAGGCTGGATTATATGCAAAAAAAAAACTGAAAATATGTGAATAAATATGCAGATGTTTTAGCCTAAATATGCTCTTCCTTATGAAAAGTATGCAGGTTAAAAAATACGAGAAATGTTAGAAAATAGAATACTGTAGAAAAAAATATTCTATTATGTTTACTACAAGTTTATTTAGAACATTTTACAACATAATTAACTATGAAAACAACTTACAATCACATATTTCTCAAAGTTTTCATCAGACAAATTGTGACACTTTTCTGAAAACATTTATTTATATATTGAAAAGGTTCGTATTACGTCGACGCTTGTTATAGGAGCATATTTCAAATTAGAAATATCATCTATTGTCAACTCAATATTTTCTACTGAAACACCACAGCAATGTCCTTTAGCTTTTTAAAATCCTCATTTTTTCCTATTACACTTAAAAATTTTTCGTACACGGACTGTCCCACTCCTCCTTTAACATCAAAACATTACTTTCGTTTATTATTTCAACGCTCTCGATTAGCGACATAAATTGTTTTTCCGACTGCAATATAGAAGTGGAAATAAAACTGTAATTGGCTTTAATAAACGCCAACTGTTGAGGTATTTCTTTACTCGAATACATCTTTTGGGCGTCTATCACAGATTGTGCATCCCTATCAATATCCATAATAATTGTCTTTTTTCCTTCATAATGATTTGCTTGAAAAATAATAGCCGCCAGCCACGTTCCCCATCGTGTGATTACTGGTTGAGGAGGAAGCGGAACACCGGGCCTTTAAAAATACTTTCTTAACACTACTAATTAAAGTATTTACTAAGGGAAAATTGTTTCTGACTTCTTTTGCAACACGATTTAGTCCGTGCGCCAAGCAAGTTGTGTGAATTAAATTTGATATTCAAGTTGAAAGCTGCGTTCGCCATGTATGGTGCAGCATCCGTCAAAAACGATAGAATTTTCTCTGTTGGAATTAAGAAGAAAGTTGCCAGTTATTCCTGTATAAACTTTGTTATTGTCAAATTATTTGCCTTTTCCAACTGTTTGGATGAAATTAAATAAGATTTTGCTGGAACCGATACGTTAAAGATACCAATAATTAAATGAACTATGTATTGGCCCACACTATCAGTAGTTTCATCTACGCATATAATATATAAAGGTAATTGTTTGCAACAACCCTTTTAATGCTATTCAATGTTTCTGCATATATACAGCGAATATATTTTTTTCTTAACGTGCTCTCGTCGGGAATGTTATATTTGCTCATGTACTTTTGCAAAATAACTTGACATTTAAATTGTTTAATTTATGTAGTGGAATATCTGCCGACACAAACATTTCACACAAATCTTCATTAAATTGTTCTTGTTCCGATTTTTTGGAAGTTGACGGCAAACATTCCTGTAATGTTTGCTGACTCTTCTTCGTCAATTTCATCTTTATTAGTTTTGCAGCATGAGATGGCGTTTCCATATGTTGGTCGACTTGGAAATATCACATCATCGGTTGTTTTCTTATAAAATAAATTTTAGTAAAAACAAAGGAATAATTAAAAACTTAATAAAAGGAACTAAACTTAAATTTTACTCACAATCTTGCAGCATGCTACGCAAAACACTTTCTCCATCCATACGCAATTCTGAATAAGGTGCAATTCATCCAGGTACAGTCGCTATTTTCGGTATTTTTGCTATTATATATCACAACTTACAACTGACAAGTTTACACTTAGAAAAGCCAACGTAAAATGACGTTTAAAATAAAATTGCTTTCGAATATGGGAATAAATTTTTCCGAATAGGAAAGAAACACATATACTCCTAATTTTCTGGTATTTTTGTATATATTTAGAAGTTTTAAGGTATTAGCCTAATTTTCTGGTAAAATGTATTTTTGTATTTATTTAGAAGTTTTAAGTATTAACTTTTCCTGGAATTTTGTCTCTTCCTGGATGAATGGGAAGAGCATTAATATATTCTTGGAGAGGCTTATCGGAAAAGTAATGGGAATAGGCTTAATAAAATGCTATTCTTAATTTAAGGAGGGAGGGAGTTTGTTTGTTACATACACGTCATATTTTTAGTAATGCCTATAATAAATTTGATTTAGTAAATAAATAAAACTTGGATTCTTAAAATATGCAAAAATGCTGAATACTACAAGATATGCAAAGAATATACGAAATGCATATATTATGCAAATTTATGCAAATTGCATATTACATATTTATTACAAATTAATTATTGAATTGTCAGTGTTTGACGTATGCGATAAAATTTTGTATTCGGTTGGGTAAAACTCAAACTGAAACTTTTCAAATGATTAAAACTACATACCCAGATGCTAGTTTATTACGATGTAGAGTGTTTGAGTGGCATAAGAAATCAAAGACGGTTGTGAATCAGTGGAAGATGAACCTTTCGACGCGGGTGACCACCAACTGCACGGATTAATTCAAAAATTGCAGAAATCAACGACTTGATCCAAAATGATCATCGGATTGGCATATATCGAATTTCTGATATTGTTAATCTGTCTTATGGTTCCACTCGAAAAATTATTCATGAGGATTTAGGGTACCGAATGGTCGCTGCAAAAGTGATTCCAAAAGTTATGATCAATGAACAAAAAGGCAATCGAGTAACAATTTGTCGCCAGTGGAAAAGGCAACTCCAACATATTCCACAATTTTTAAAATATATGGTTACATGTGACGAGAGTTGGTTTTATCATTACGAGCCTGAATTAAAGTGCCAAAATACGCAATGGAAGCACAATGGCAGTACAAGATCGCAGAAGGCGAAAACTGTGAAAAGCGCTTGTAAATAATAATAATAATAATAATAATAATAATAATAATAATAATTGTTTAATTACCCAACAGGTTCATACCTAGTAATAGGGCAAAAATTGTGTAATACATACATGCATACATATGACAAAACAGAAAAAAAGAAAAATATAGGAAAAGTTAATTTACAGATAGAAATAAATAAACAAAAAGTGTACATTAATAATAAATTGGAACACATACGTAAAGTCATGTAATGATTTCACCAGTAAATATATCGCTGTAGATTGCATCAGCATTTCGCATCATGTGGTAAACAGGTGATTTCCTTCATTAGTAAGTTGGTTCTCCGGGTGCTCAAGTTGAATGTACTCGTATAGCGAGTATTAACTGAAGGTCCATTAAATCGAACAGCAGCTAATATCCCAGCGCAGTCAATACTATTGGGGACAAGTTTAAATAAGTAACGAGCACTTTGTTCAATCCTCCGATCAGTAAGTGCCTGGAACCCAAAACGTAGCCTTAGTTCATCATAGGAAACATTTCTGTCTGGGTACACTCCACTATTTTTGAAAATCAAGAATTTCAAAAATCATCGCTGTACACGCTCAATAGGAACTTGCTGCGATATATAATGAGGGAACCAAACGACAGACCCATATTCCAATTTTGAAAGATCATGAGCGAAATATAAAGACTCCAGAAGCGCAACATCATTGAAATTTTTACAAGTTCTGATAGTAAATCCCAACAGTCTTGAGGCAGACGAACAAATTTTTTGAATTATTATTATTAAACTATTATTATACTATTAAACGATAAAGATGAATCAAATGTCACACCAAGATCCTTAATTTCATTCATGCTGGTGAGTCGAACATCATAAATGAATAGGAGGACAAGTATGGACGGTTTTTTCTAGTGAAAGTTATAGCATAACATTTGTTAACGTTCAAAACAAGCTTATTCCTTTCGGACCAATTGGCCAGTACACTCAAGTTATCCTGAAGTATGTCTACATCGCGTTGATTATGTATGCAATGAAAGAGCTTAACGTTATCTGCATATGCCAATATTTGACAAGACATTAATGGAAACAAATGATGCACTTTTTTTTTTTTTATAAATGGTCTGTTATTTATGATCACATTGTACTAGAGAACATACAGTAACTGGAGAGTACTATTCTAATGTACTTCGAGGAAACCTAAAGAGAAAAAAAACAACAAAATTGTCACATTGACATTTAATTATAAAAATTAAAACTTTTCTCCAAAAAAAAAAGCAGTTGAAAAAGGAAGCATAGCAAGCAAGCTAATAAATTAGTAAATTAGTAACTCGGAATAAATCAAGAAATAGCTATAATAAGGATAATAGATGTTATCACAAATGTCATATTGATAGCTACTTTTAAATTCGTTTAATCTTACCGAAATTCAGCGAAAAACCAAATCCACACTTTACCTGGAACACAACCAGAAGCTAATTAAAGATCTGTTAATAAAAAACACCACAAAAATTATAATTTAAAAAATAAAAATGCGGAGCACATTCGAATTAATAATTTTTAATAATAAATGTCTCTATTGGTATATAAATATACAATATTAGGAAGGCAAAATAAATTAATAAATAGTAATAATAATATCACGAGCGCTAAATGCCACTTCATATGGTTATAAATAAGGACCGGACATGAGAGGCCGAAATCGCGATGGACTATGTAAATAGCCCATAACATAGCTAAGTACAACTCGCAAGTACAATAGCACTATTCATTCGGTTAATCGCACATCTGTTTCTTGTCGTTGAATTCTGACGCAATTACTCAAATTTTACACTTAAATTCCCTTCTTCATGGGCGTAGATTTAACGGGAGAAGTTCTTATAATTTGTTTTATTTATTAGATTATATTTCATAACATAGATAAAGTACGGTGAGTTAGTTTCTCTATTTTCATTGTTTTAACTTTTTAAGTATCCAGTGAATTTTGTTAAGTTTCAATAACTTACGCATACATTTTTAATTTTCATTTATTTAGATTTAGTTAAGTTACTTTTTCAGATATGATATGGACAAGGCCGAGAATGGCATAGTGACACAATGGCGAGTTGGATTAAGGGTCAAACTGATTGTATATGATTGGATATATATATTGGCGGTAATTCCGAAATTTATTGCAAGGTCTGTAAAATATCGTTAAAAAATTCAAAGAAATCTCACGTAAAAGTCATTTGGCATCGCAAACACATACACAGAAATTAGACCCGTTGGGATCTGACAATTTTAACGAAGAACTCTGTGAAACATTAATAGCGGAAAATATTCCATTAAATAAACTTAACAATCCCACCTTCAAAACATTGCTCCAAAAATATACTGGTCGAAATGTTCCTGATAAATCCACCTTTCTAAGTGCTACATGAAATCAGTAGAACGCATTAGAAACCATCTTTCAAATCAGTACCTATGGATAAGTGCCGACGAAACTGTCGATGTATTAGGACGCTATGTGGATAAATGTTGTAGCTGGTGTACTATATCCAATCAGTCCATATAACACATATGTAATAGCAACAAAAGTTATAAATACAGTTGATGCGGAAACAGTAGCTAGAACCATTTACGAGGGTATGCATAAAATGCTTCATTCGGACGACAGGTACAAAGAAAAAATACGTTTATTTATCAGTGACAGTGCTGCATATATGTTAAAAACAGGCAGCATGTTAAAGGAAACATATCCTAATATTCTGCATATTACTTGTGCAGCACATGCTCTCCACGGAATCTGTGAATATATCAGAGACTCCTTTCCAGAAGTTGTAGAGTTGTATTCACTTTTGAAAAAGTTTTCAGAAAAGCACAAATTGAGAGTATCTATTTACAGGGAAAAACTCCCATCTTTGTTACTGCCTCCCTCTCCAGTAGTAACTAGATGGGGATCGTGGTTGGAAGCTTCTAGTTTTTATGCAGAGAATTTCGATAATTTTCAAAATTTCGTTACATGTTTAAATGACGATGCTCGAAGTACTTCTGAGTGCAAGGAACTAACACAAATCCCGAATTTAAAAACTCAATTGTACTTTTTTCAGGAACTCTTTGCAAATTTGCCAAAACTAATCACTTATTTTGAAAATCAAAATCTCAAATTAAATGATGAATTAACCACATTAGATGTGGCTATTAATAATTTGAAAAATATTCCAAGTGACTTCGGATACGGCCTTCGGCAAAAGTTAGACGCAGTTTTTAATAGAAATCCAGATTTAATATCATTGCGGTAATTGTGTATGTGGACAATGCCTTGAAATCTAACTGCTAAATACGCTGAAATAAAATAATATTTCAAGTATGCACCTATAACCAGTTGCGATGTAGAAAGGACGTTTTAAATCTATTAGGATGTATTTCATTCAAAGAGAACAAATTTTAAAGAAGAGAACGTTAAGAAAGTATTGCTAGTTAATATTAATACTCTTTTACTCAACTTGAACTACAAAATGAACAAATAAAAATGTGTATTTTTAGATAACCACCCGTTCGTTTCCCAATTATATAAATAAAATTAAAAACTCTTACAACTCTTAAAAATACAAATTTTCAAGTGTACGCTCGTAGGCGATGAGTCATGGGCCTCTCGTGTCAGTTCCCTAGTTATAAAAAAACATCAGAAGAATTACCGCTTCTACATAAATGCCATCGAATTATATGCTACCACACACACACACACACATAGATGGAACTTCATAATCGAAATATTTCTAATCTTTATTTACTACAAACTAGATTACTTGAAGACGAGACGTGATGGTGTCTTCTGGAATACATATTTTGATTAAACATAAGAAAATAATATAGAATACACCCACCTCCATTCCAATTTTGGAAATTGTGTTGAACAATGTAATTAAGTAACATAGTGTAGTTAATAGCATAAAATCTAGGGCAGTAACACAAACAATTTACTATGTTCCTGATAGTATTTCATTTTGTAAGATTTTCCATTTGTATGTATAAAAATACGCGTGTTAGAGAAACGTAAAAGTTCCATAATGAGAAGGATTTTGCCGAATGGGAATTTTGTGCAGTTATCACGTACCAAATAGGTCGGTAAGTAGACGTTAGTAGTTTTTCGATGGACATTTTAAATATGTCTGACCTTTTTTCTCATAAGAAAGGATTGGAACGTGACTAACAACTAAATTGTGTCTCACTAAGGAAACGATAAGGAAGAAAAATGGAAGGCAATCGCAAATATAGAAGTGCAATAACTAAAATAAAGAAAAAAAGATTCTAATCTCATACATATACTTCTGTTAACTTTTATATGCACTTAAAAAGGACGAAATCTAAAGCGTAATATATCTTTTACATCTATGTTAATCTTAACAAAGAAATATACAGATTGGCGTAGTTAAAAGTAGATATTTAGCTTCAAATTCACACACATATACATATACGTATATGTATAACAATTGTCAAGGATACTGGTAGGCATGGCTTTCATTCATATAGTGGGGTATGTGGAGAGCGGGGATGACATTCGTTGTTCGCATCTCGATGCGTGCGATATTGTGTCTGAACAAACTCTCACGAAAAACTAAAGTAAATTTTGTATATTTCATTTAGAATTTTGTTTCGTTTTTTTTACAAGAATTTTATTTAATTTTCATTAATAATTTTGTTTTAGTTAAATAAGTTAAATTGCGACTTCATGTATTTTAGGATTTTCCGTTGAGACAATTTATTCACATTGTTGTAACTTTCAGTAAAAATGATATGGGGCAAGTGCAAAAACGAAGAGGTACGAGAAATTACAAAACAAACATCAATATTGGGAAGAATAAGAAAGAAACAGCTGAAGTGGTATGGATATATAGTAAGAATGAAAAAGGAAAGAATGATAGAAAGAATAATGGAGGTGGGAAAAATAAGGAAAAGGTAACGAAGGAGGCCAAGAATAAAATGGATAAACCAAATAGAGGAAATATGAAGAAAGAAAGGAAAGACGATGGAAGAAATGAGAATGATGGCAAAGAAGAAGAAGCTGGCTCTGGTCGCACATTAACTTCTATGTTCATACCACCACGTTTAAATTATGCAACGCAGCAACAAATTTCGGTTTTAAACCAAAAATTCTAATGTGTGTAGTCCTTTAAAAAATAATTCATGGATGCTCTAATTGCAACTTCATGTATTTTATGATTTTTCGTTGAGACAATTTATTCACATTGTTGTAACTTTCAAATAAATTGTCGGGAATTATCCGAACTTTACACATTACCATAAAAAAGATGCGGAATTAAAATAAAATGCTAAGTTTTTCCAAAAGATGGTACTAGTAATCGAGTGTCACCTTCCGTAAAATCATCGTATATAAAAAATAGACTATTTACTGTGGAATTAGGAATTGTGAAATACCAGGCACAACAAAAAATGTCATACAGAGTACATTCGATGACAAATTATACAAGAGCCCACAGACGAGCGCATTTCATAGGCAAAGCCAATTTGGCCGAATCATGAATAAAATGGAAGCTATGCAATTTGGGGTAACCTAATGTCGTACATAAATAACTATTCTATTATGGAACCCGTACAGTGCCTAAAATATTCTTTGTTCGTGAATATATGAACAGTATAAGTAAATAACTGAGTTATATGAAAGGAAAAGATGAATAATTGCTATTATCCCTAAATATAATGAATAAAAGAACTAGGAATAGTAGAAACAATTTAAAAAACAGTAACAAAACAAGCTGAAATTGTCCCATTGGTTAGTTATCATTAGAGAACGGAGACGCTTACCACCCAGTGCAGTACTGGCGAAAGGCTGTATTTCTAAAATATATAATTTTATTTATGTAATTGGAAAACGAACGGGTGGTGATCTATAAAATTACGAAATACATATTTATTTGTTGAAAAGTTGTATTTATAAAGTTTTTAATTTTATTTATATAATTGGAAAACAAACGGGTGGTGATCTATAAAATTACGAAATACATATGTATTTGTTGAAAAGTTGTATTTTTAAAGTTTTTAATTTTATTTCTATAATTGGAACATTTTTATTTGTTCATTTTGTCGTTCAAGTTGAGTAAAGGAGTACTAATATTGACTAGCAATAGTTTCTCAAGGTTTTCTTCTGTCAATTTTGTTCTCTTTGAATTAAGTACATCCTTATAAATAGAAAACGTCCTTTCTACATCGCAACTGGTTATAGGTGCATACTGGAAATATTCTTTTATTTCTTCATATTTAGCCGTTAGATTTTGTGGAATTGTCTCCATACATAATTGCAGCAATGTAATTAAATCTGGATTTCTATTAGGAATTGCTTCAAACTTTTGCCGAAGGCCACATTCGAAGTGACTTGGAATACTTTTCAAATTATTAACAGCCACATCTAATGTGGTTAATCCGTCATTTAATTTGAGATTTTGATTTTAAATAAGTGATTAGTTTTGGCAATTTTCCAAAGTGTTCGTGAAGAAAGTACAACTGATTTTTTAAATTTTGGATTTGTGTGAGCTCCTTGCACTCACCAATACTTCTAGCATCCTCCTTTAGCAGTGTTACGAAATGTTTTAGACTATCGAAATTCTCGGCATAATAACTAGTAGCTTCCAGCCATGTTCCCCATCTAGTTATTACTGGAGTGGGTGGCAGTGGCAGAGATGGAAATTTTTCCCTAAAAAGAGCTACTCTCAATGGTGCTTTTCTGAAAACTTTTTTAAAAGCTGATACAAGTCTATCAACTTCCGGAAAAGTGTCTCTGATATATTCACAGATTCTGTGGAGAGCATGTGCTACACAAGTAATATGCAGCATATTAGGATATGTTTTCTTCAATAGTCTGCCTGTTTTTAACATATACGCAGCACTATCACTGACAAATAAAAGTATTTTTTCTTTGTATGTGGCGTCCGAATGAAGCATTTTTTGCATATTCTCCTTAATGGTTTCAGCAACTGTTCCCGCATCAACTCTATTTATAACACTTGTTGCTAATACATATGAGTTATAGGGAATAGTTGGATGTAGTACACCAGCTACAACATTTACCACACAGCGTCCTAACATATCCACCGTTTCGTCGGCGCTTATCCATATGTATTGACTTAAAAGATGGCTTCTAATGCGTTCTACTGTTCTCGTATAGCACCTAGAAACATAATATTTGCGAAAAGTTGATTCATCAGGAACATTTCGATCAGTATATTTTTGAAGAAATATTTTTAAAGTGGGATTGCTAAGTTTATTTAATGGAATATTAGCCGCCATAAAAGTTTTACAGAGTTCAGATGTGTTTGCGATCCTAAGTGACGAATTTTTGACGATATTTTACGGATTTTGTAATAAATTTCGGAATCACTGACAATGGACATACAATCAGTATGACCGTCAATCCAACTCGCCATTGTTTTACAATGCCGTTCTCGACATTCTTCCATATCATGTCTGAAAAAGTAACTTAAACAATGCTCTAGATCTAAATAAATGAAAACTAAAAATGTGAACGAAATTCAATGCACACTTACGTCGAAATAATTGGTAGAAATAGATTCAATCAAACGATATTAAACAGGATCTATCACAAAAATTACGATGTAATTAACAGTTAAAACTATGAAAACAAGAAACTTACTCACAGCACTTTATTTATCTTACGAAATATAAACTAATAAATAAAATACATTATGATAACCCCGCTTCTATCTACGCTCATGAAAACACTTTAAAAAACACTATATTCTCCGAATACAATAGCTGGCTTGTCCATTGTTATCGCGGCGGGACCAGGTGTCCGAGTAAGTCAAACAAATACTTCATTGAATTACGCCGGGATGTACTGAGCGACGTTATACACAATTCCAATTGCCGATTGCGTTTTATGGAAATTGCGTCCGTTCTCTAGTTATCATTAAAGACCGAATTATACGCAAAATATTATTCTTTTAATTGCCTTATTTTATTCAAAAAACATGAAATAAAAAACTCATAATTTTGTTGTTAAAAGGTATATCAACAATATTATGAGCTTCTTGGATTTATCTAATCTTTTTTCTGAATAAAATAAGGCAATTACAAATGCATATTTTGTATATATTCCGGTCTTTAGATCATCAAAACGATAAGTAATAAGTACTAAATTTCTAGTTTCAAAAACTTTATTATAAATCCACTAGAATATTGTCTCGCCATACAATGGCTTCATCGGCTGGATGAAAAACTGAATATTTAAAATACAAGCTCGAAATACTTAGGTACAAATTATTAAGAAAAATGGTGGTGGAAACATTTTTACAATCTCAAAAATTTAGTAGAGGGAAGTTGTTTGAACCTAATTGGTCATGTAAAGCTAATCCTAAATTATTATATTTATTAATTTCTAAGTTTTCTGCTTTTAACTTGAATATGTAAAATTTTGAAATCTATATTAAATCTATGATTAATTTCTAATCAATGATTTGCAAAAGTTTAATCTGTTCTTTTTCTTTATGACTTCTCTCGTGTTCTTTCATCCAAATTTTTACCATCCTTCCCGTTTGTCCTATGTGTATACCTTATTACAATCTTCACATGTTAACTTATATACACCAGAGATTGATTCTTTGCTTATGTTATCTTTGTTGTTTTTAATAATGTTCGGTATAGTACTGTCTGCTTTAAATGATGTTCGTTATTAAGTTTTTTAATGAAAGTACCAATTTTTTCCGAAATTCTTCCTAAGTAAGTGCTTGAATTGTAGGAATTAGTTACATTGTTGTTTCAATTTTGGGTAAACTCAAGAAAGGGTTTTAGATTTTTTGTCGAATATTCAGGATGTTATTGATAATAATTATAGAGTAACACAATACACGCTAATTGTGGTGTCTGTATGTGTTGGTTTATGGTATATAGCGAACTCGGGTTTATTAGTTTATTGTGTTATGGTTAAGTCTAGAAAATGAATGATTTTATTTATTTCTTTTCTATTGAAAATGTTATTTTGGGGTGAATAGTGTTGATATAATTATGTAAAGTTTTTAATCGTCTATCTGAACCATTAAAACAAATTAATATATCATCAACATATCTAAACCAATAGACACAATTACTAAACAAAAGATGTGTACTTATTTTAATTTCCAAATTGTCCATGGAAATTTCGGCTAATAAGGGGATAGTGGATTCCCCATTGTTAGACCTTCTGCTTTCTGTTTGTTTATAACATTTCTTTTTAAATTGAAAATTATTTGGTTCCAGGTACGTACTAAAAGCTGTAAAATTTCGGTATTTGTGACAATGTTGTTTGAAACTAGAAGTTTAGTACTTATTTCTTAGTCAACAAGTATCTCCTTCGTCAATCAACGAGTTATCATTAATATTAGGCTAAGTTAATAGTTTTAATAATTCATTGTTAATAATAATGGTTTATTAAGTGGCTAATAGTACAACCATCATGCATGAATAACAAATCAATAAAAATTACAGAGAAATTAACAAAACAAGAAAATTAACTTGAATATATCTTATAGAAGAATCTAAGAAAATTAAAATTAAAAAAAATTAAAAACAAAAAATCATAGTTTAATCCTAGAATCAAAGAAAATGCCATCAAAGTGTTTATTAGCGCTTTTCGTCATCTGAAAAATTGAACTTTTAACTAAAATATTACCTACGCATCAGATAAGCGAAAGTCGCAGAGTTTCGAGACCCAAATCGAGGCACTGCAATTCTAATCTTCTCAAGTAAAGAGGGCAGTCTATCTTATTATGCAACCAAGAGTCGCGGAAGCAAATCTACACATATTAGTAAAATGGTTGACAAAGATTAGACCACTGCCAAATAACACTGTTTTACCTTCTGGTATAACCTTAGTACCTTCTAGAAGTTAAAAGGTTAAAAAAAGTATGCAGAATGTCTCCCTTCGGCTAAGACAATTGTGAGAGCTATGTATCGATTTCAAGATACAGGATCAGCAATTTCACGTTTCGAAGGTCGTGACTCTCAAAGATCATGCGGAGTGCAACAAGCAGAAGAGGATATTTTAAATTTCGTGGAAGCGGATCACTGCGTAAGTATGACAATCCTAGCAGGGGAAGTAAACGTGTCTCAAACTACGGCGCAACAAATTTTGGAAACGAATTTACTTCATTCGAATTATATCCAATGCGTGTAAACGTTAACGGAGTTAGATTTTCTCAGACGAGTTGCCTTCTATGAGTGGTTTCAACACAAACAGTTTATCCGCCGGATCTTGCGTCAGTACTTCTCTTTACCGACGAATCTACGTTTACCAAAGATGGTATTTTGAATTATCATAATATTCACCTCTGGGCGTACGAAAACCCCCATGATATACATTAACGCTCCTCGTAAGTTACATCTATTTATATTACAAATGCGCCGAAGGTTGTCGATATATTCAACGTAAATATTATTGATATTCACAAAAAAAAGTCGCAAAAAAAGACTATACTGCATAAATCGTTTGATAAAAAGCAACAATATTCACTATTCATAACTAAAGACGGCAGACTATGTGCCCACACTGTAAAATTTAATATAATATAATAAATTTAATATATGTATATATGTTTATATACTGAAAAGGATTGTTCGACGTTGAGAAATGTTATATTTGCATAGTTAAAGTGCTCTTTGTATCTGTACAATGGCTCTTCAGTATTTGTAAAAACGATGTTATATTTGCATAGTTAAAGCGCTCTTTGTATCTGTACAATGCATCTTCAGTATTGGTAAAAAGTTGCCCTAATTTTGTAAAATCTACATTTTTATACACCTTATGTGTATTATTTATTAAATTTAACAGTGTGGGCACATAGTCTGCCGTCTTTATTCATAACGTTTAACACGTCTAAGTATAGGTATTTTATCGATTTCTTCTTGTAGGTCCATGAACTTGAATTATCAGCTGTATTTATGTAAATATAGGATAAACAAAGATTTGGATCGACTTTAACTACATTTTGGCCATAAAAATTCGGAAATTTTTTAAGGATTACAAATGAATTTCTTTTTTCAATTATACATTTATACGTATTCTTCAGATTAACATAGCATTCATCTTTATTTCGGGAATCTTGCTGTGTGTATATTCCTGTGACCTCTAAAGGGCGCATGTCTGAACAAATTTTCGGTATTCTCTTTGTTGCCATCCTCAAGTTGTCGTTGTTGCTGCTGTCGTTCCTCGAAAGATAGCAGCAATTTAAATGTTTTAATGTTAATCATTTTAATGTTACTCGCCACAGAGCGGACTGAAGCGATTAAATGACCAATTGCCCTGATAAAACGTTGTGGTGGTATCATGTATAGTATGCATGTTATAACAGCCCCACTATTTGCTTACTCGATTGGATTCGTCGAGCAGATGTTGTTATTTCCGTCGTTACTGTGTCCATTGATTCTTAAAATTCTATTTTACAGTGGCGTGTTTCTGGTTTCGTTTCTTTCAGTGTTATTTGGTTACAATGTTTAGTATTTTAAAAAATCCGTTTTATATTGTTATGTTGTATATTTATCTTATAATTTTTTATAAATATTATGTTTAATTGACTACCTTATTTTTTGAGTAGTTTTTGTTTCTTCTTTTTAGTACACTTCTTTCTGTTCTTAATATTTCTCTTTATTTTCATTAAATATGGAGAATTCTCGTAGGGCAACCATGGTAGGATGAATGAGAGGCCATACAGATGGGTTGCATATTCGTAATGATACCAAGATATATTGCAGTGCCTGTTCATTAAGTTTAAGAAGTGTAATGTGCAGAGACATATTTCTTAGAAAACTCATCTAGATAATATATGTCCATCTGCACCTGACACTTTTAGCGAAGAACTGTGTGAAGCTTTCATGGCGGCAAATATCCCATTCAAAAAACTTAACAATCTAGTTCTCAAGAGGTTTCTTACAAAATATACTTATCGTCGTATACTAGATGAATCTACTTTACCTAAATACCACTTATCAAAATGTTATTTGAGAACCATTCAAAAAATACGAACCAACCTATCTGGTAATTATTTTTGGGTAAGTGCAGATGAAATAATGGATGTAATGGGGCGATATGTGTTACATGTAGTTGTTGGTATTCTTCATCCGACAACTTCATACTAACCATACTTAATTGCAACTAAAATATTGCCAGTCGTAAATGGTCAAACAGTTGCAGAAGTAATTGATCAATGTATTCATAATATTCTGTCTTCGGATAACAACTACAAAGACAAGATTCTATTATTTTTGACTGATGCGGCAGCTTATATGTTAAAAGCAGGGTAGTTATTAAAGCAATCTTGTCCCAATACGCTACACGTTACCTGTGCAGCACAAGTACTACACAGAGTATGTGAATACATCACGGGACATTTTCCAAATGTTAATAAGTAGTTTCAGCATTTAAAAAGACATTTCTCAAAGCTGAGATAAAAAGTTGATGCCATATTTAGCAGAATACCAGATTTGAATATATTATATCAATTCTGCACAGAGCCGATTGAAACATTTATACATTCGAAGGATGCTGCATTTTTCGAACATTTTAATCACGCACCCATCACTAGTTGTGATATGGAACGAACATTTTCTATTTTTAAAGACGTTTTAACATCTAAAAGAACTAATTTATCACAGGAACACCTTGAACAAATTTTAGTTGTTAATAGTAATGTTTTACACTTTCAATGTCTCACAGAAACTATATAGTCTTGTTCTTTGTAAATTATTTTTATTAAAAATTCGATACGCAATTCGCTTGTCAGCATTACTTTTGTTTCAGCAGTACTTGCTGCCGGTTACCAAACCGTTTATTGCATTCGCTCTGTTGTGCATTGACAGATACATATTAACTGCATATGTAGGTATGTGCCACTTATGCAGTGGCCACACGTATAAAATTGTTCGAAACTCACGGATCGCGTACAGAAACAAACCTATTGCGAATACAAGGCAGACGCCTATGGGCTATTAATCATCAATCGGTCGAGTGCGCTCTCTGTTAATCGTCCATGTTTCGGTATTTGTCTGATCCTCTTAGGTGGTTTCATGTTTAGTAGAATATATATGTATAGAATTGTTATAGGTGATCTATATCTGGTTTACCCAATTTTATCAACATTTATGAAAAAATATTACATATACACCCAGTATTTAATCTTTTTTTTTGCATTCTAATCAATACGAATTTGTTAGAGGCCATTCAACTGTCATTAATTTGCGTACTATATGCTAATATATTACTGATGTACCGGACAGGCGCGGTCAAGTCGATACTGCGTATATATACGCCGAGCTTTCACGGGATTCTATGCAATTTATCACAATATTCTTTCAGGATAATTAAATTTAATTATTTTGATGTTCCGAGATCTACTTTGTAACTCATCAAACTTGAAAAACATATTAATATGTATTGAACTAGTAAGGGAAAGGAAATATTTAATGTTTTAAGTTGTTGACACAAGATTATTATTGTTTCAAGGCCCTAAATTACGAAGCTTTATCTTAGAGATTTTTAGTTCTTATTTATAAGACCTAGAGCAGATAGGAATCCAACTATTTCTAGCTCACCATATAATGTCCCCTGGTCCTCGTTACTGCTTCATCTTCCAGGTGGGCTCATTAGAGGCCGGATTTATTGGTAAAATAAATAATATACTCGGAAACAATACAAAACATTTAATAAATATTTAACGATAACATTACATGCTACGATGTTCACATGTACAATATGGATTAGATCAGATTAGATTATATTTTTACAAGACTCAGCTTTATATATATATATATATATATATATATATATATTTATAGACTTGTAAGTATTATCGACCGTACTAGAATAATAAATAATTAATTAATCGGGTAAGCGGTCTGTCAACTAAAAAACACATTTATTTCCACCTCGATATTTCGTAGCCATACGAAATATAGATAGTCTTCTTCGCAAGAGTGGTTTTAATTAATCCGAAGATTTGTATAAGAAATGCCGCAATAAAATACTGCCAGAAAAGGAAGGTTTCCCCTTACAAACCTCTCAAATTACAAAATTGATAAACGGCAAATCTATTAAATATTTAACGTTCTACAACGGGATCCGCATAAGCGACTAAAACTCAAAAGGTCGTAGATTTCGTGAATAAAAAACTTCTTCGTATACTAAAACTCAAAAGGTCGTAGATTTCGTGAATAAAAAACTTCTTCTTATACGAAGGATGCACACACAACTACCCACAACTAGATTCGATAACTGCCTTCGAACAAATGAATCTACACGCCGAAATGCAATCGCAAATGGTAGGAGGGCGATAATTACAAAATATTGAAATCAGAGGGCGATTCAGTACGCGTTGAATTAGATTAAACTCGCAAAATAAAAAATAATATACCGGGGCTCGACGGTAAGAATACAAATAAGAAAAAAAAATTACGAATGTAATAAATGAAGACCAGATATTTAGTTTGTTGGGATTTATGTTTAAAGTAACCGTCGCTGTACTCTTAACTGATAACTCAACAGTAGGGTATTTTCACATGCTTATTAGATTGGAATTCTAAAGAAATTTTTATATTGCACATATTACGCTTGGCAATACTTTCATCATGAGGTTCAAAAAACCTCCACATTTCACATGTTCTGTTTTTTTAAAGCAGCATTTGTACAAACGCTTGTAAACTGAAATTTTGAATTTGTAAGGATGCAAGTGGTTTTATATCTGTATTATCGTAACGTCTTTTGGAGGTATCCTTAGAATCACATAGTTTTGTTGATCCTCATGATTTAAAAATTCCCCAATTTTAAAATACCCGGTACTTTACTTTATGGAATGGTTTCTTTACAGAAACCTTTATACTATAATGTATGTATTAATCTTTCTACTTATCACTAGGTGGCGCAAAATTTTACAAAATAATGGTTTCATTTTCGCTAGTCGTGATGTATTAGAAAAACTTAGTGGCATTCTTGTATTAGCTTCACCATAAGAAAAATCACTGTCACTGTTTATTTCTATTTTACATCATCGTTGCCAACCGTGACATTTTAGTATCGGTTAAAAAATCCCCGGTAGTGAAATATCGGTCATCTCTAATAATTATCCTGTATCTATTCACTTTAACACAAGTTAGGTATTCAATTTGGGATTTAAAAATACTAATTTGGTGCTGACGACCACATTATTTTAAAAAGCAGCCTGCATTGATTAATTTTTTTTAAATTTTAGTCTGTTAGCTGCTAGATCCTTTTTCGTAATAAACGCTTTATTTGGGAAAAGCTCTCTCAGGGAGTCCGATTATATATTACTGGAAAAATAAAATTCTCTCCGTAATACTGGATACCTTCATTTACATAGGTTTTGAAACCGTAGTGGAATATAATATTTATTCTGAATTCGAATACGTTTTCACTGGCAAAGTGGAAAGTAAATATTTACTTAAGTTAGGTGTACGCATACACGAAAATGTAATTTGAAATTTAATATTAGAAGTTTTAGTATTAATACGGAGCCCTTAAAATATGTGTGTTCTATGCATTTGTATCATTTACATTTTAAAAAAATCCTATGTTTTATGAGACAAAAGACCAGTCAATTATAACTGCATATATTTTATTTATGTGAAAGTACAAAATTTTTGCTGTACTATATTCAGTAGATTAGGCACATACATAACTGTCAATTCCAAATGAAGCAATTGTGCGATATTGTATAAAAATTTTTGTATGTAGTCCTACATCGGTTTGTTGTTCTCTCGTGACAATGTCCGCAGCGCTTTGCTTTTCCTGAGGAATTACTAGGTGGATTAGGCAGTCAAAATATAAATCAGTGTTATGAAAAGTCTTTCTTTGGAGAGTGTGGTTAACTCAAAAAATGTATAAAACCCCTTACCACATAATAATCGTATCCTAAATACGTATTTCGACAATTAAGGTGTCATCATCAGTAGATAAAACCACTAATTAAAGTGTCGAACATGGGGCACAGTAAAGCTAACGCATAGAATCGCACACAACTTTACACGGCTTCTACGTTTACACTGACACTAAAATAAATACACAAACTAAAATTACATCAACTTACCCTTCATAAGAAAACAGCAACACCATGTGTTTCACGCCCTCAACTTTATCTACCTCTTTTCTAAGAATGAAAAAGACAACTATATGGGATAGGACCGTTAAACGTATTAAATTTGCTTTTAACAATATGAATGTTTTCGTATGCGTCGAGGTCTCTGGGGTTGTTGATGTTTTTGACAAGATTTAACCCTTTTACCGAGACGTTATGATCCGTGTCCATTCATGTTTCATTCGATGTAACGTCATTGTTTCCTTCGGTACCTATTCCAGAAACTTTGAAATATTTAGAGAATTTGCTTTATAATAATAACGTTAAAACCTTGAAAAGTAAAGGAATACATAAGATTGTCAATTCTTTGCATGGCGCAAAATTATTTCCAAGTTGAAGAAAAATTTTATGAACAGAAATAAGGCACAAGAATGGGTAATTGCCTATCTCCTTTCATAGCTAATTTATTTTTGAGTTAATTTGAAGTAGAATTTAAAAATAACGCTACATATTTTCCAAGTCTGGATCAGGTACGTAGATGACATTATCGCGATTTTTGATACACGGAAATGTGAATTGGCCATGTTCGTTAAACAGTTAAATTTGAAGTTTCCGACTATTAAATTCACTGTGGAAAAGAAAAACAATGATAGGATACCATTTTTATATACATTAGTAATTAGAAATAATCATAAAATAGAAATCAATATTTTCCGGAAAGAAGCTAATATCAATAAATGCATCATCGCGGATTTAAATCATAGTTTTCAACATAAGACAGCATCTTTTTATTTCTTAGTTAATCGGTTACTAAACTTTCCGTTAACATAAGAGAGATATAAAATAGAACTAAATTTCATTAAAAACATCGTGGCTTTGACATAGAGATAATTAATAAATTAACTAGAAAAACGAATTTAAAAAAGACAATTTGATATCTCAACGTAACCAGGAGAAAAAGTACATGTGTTTACATACCATCAAATCACAAAAAACATTAATAGAATTGTTAAAGAACAAGGTCTCCAAGTTGCTTTTCGGTTCGAAAACACCATCAAAAGTTTCCTAGGTAATACCAAAGATTAATATGAATTTGAAATCAGGTATATACGAAATTAATTGCGCCGATTGTAATTTGAAATAAAGCGATCAAACGAAACGCTCAATAATACCAGAAAAATCGAACGTGGCAAATCATGCATTGGACACGGATCATAACGTCGGTAAAAGGGTTAAAACTTGTCAAAAACATGAACAACCCCAGAGATCTCGACGCATACAAAAGCATTCATATCGTTAAAAACAAATTTAATACGTTTAACTCAGACAACGGTCCTATTCCATACAGTTGTATTTTTTCATTTTTAGAAAAGATGCAGAAAATGTTTAGGGTTTGAGAATAAACGTATGGTGTTTCCGTTTGTTTAAGAAGGGAAAAATCTTTCTTTGGAGACTGTGATTAAGTAAAAACTTAAAAAAAACCTACTGATTTACCTACTGATGCTGACAACTTAGTTGTCGAAATACGTATTTAGGATACAATTAATAATTGTGGTAAGGGGTTATATACCTTTTTTTAAGTAAGAAGGGAAAGTTGACGTAATTTTAGTTTGTGTATTTATTTTCAAGCCAGTGTATACGTGGATGCCGTGTAAATTTGTGCGCGATTATATGTGTTATCTTTACTGTGTCCCATGTTCGATACTTTGATTAGTGGTTTTACCTACTGATTATGACAACATAGATGTCGAAATAGGTATTTAGGATACGAATATTAATTGTGGTAAGGGGGTTTATATCTATAATTTGTAACAATATCTAATTGGTGGATTATGGATGAATTGCTACAACCATGGCGACCAAAATGCGGTATCATGGCTTCATCTATGGCATGCTTTTCGGTAACTGGAGCATATTCAATGAATTTATTGTTTACGTGATCAAACAATGGTCTGACTTTAGCGAATTTATTACTTTGATCCAAATGGTATTATCTACAAGTGGATGTTTGTAAGTATGTACTCAAATCGGTCCCTACCAATATATTCAGCAATTAACTTGCTATATATGTCTTATTCTCCTTCCAACAGCATTCTACTTGGAACTTGAACATACCCATTGAGGAGTAGTGCTCCTATAAAACTTTTTACTTCGGAGTTTTCGATATTGGTTTTCCTATTTCTTTGTTGAGCATATTTGTTGCTGTCGGTGGCAATCATTTCTATCAAATCTTCATCGAAAAAGTTTGCAGTGGGCTCTTGTGGGTTTCAGACACATTATAATCGTCAAAATAATCCTCTCTAATCCATTGATCAATTTTTCCGAACTTTTTTTGGCAGTACCTCTTGGCTTGTTGATTATTAAAGTTTTCTGATTTTGTAATAAAGGTACATCATCTTCAGAGGAAATATCGTCACAAATATCGTTTCAAAAACTATTGCAGTTGGAACTTTTACCTGTGATTGGGGTAAATTATTTATGCTCATAATATCTTTACCCCATAATTCATCGCCTGGATCTTCTTCTGTTAGCTTGGTAGTTCCATTATTAGGAGGAAAAATTGTAATTTCTTGGAGTTCTTCCGCTTCGGTTTCATAATCTTCTAACATAGTAAGAGCATATTCTAGTGCAAGACTTTTAAAGTAAGGAAAATGTTCATAGATATAGATTTGCCTAGGATACTATATACAACATACCTTACAAAAGCACAAACAATAACAGCCTAAAACTCAAAATTTTGGATCTTCATTTGTCGGTAATAAATCATTCATGTATGTATATAGAAATAAGTTTTGATATTACTTCTTACGCAAGACATTTTACATCGATTTTAGCCTAGGCCATTTTTCTTGAACAAATCAAAATCTTGTTGTAATGGCAAGAAATAATGATATTTTGAAAGTGTTACTGTAAAATCTTACGTTAAGAAGTTGAAGTATTGCTGTGCAGTAAATTTTGAAAGAAAGCATGTCGAATGCAAATGTGAAAATCGATAAATTGGAATATCGAGGCATCATCAAATACTTGTATTTGAAGGGGTTAAGCGGTAAGGAAATTTACGAAGATCAATGCCCATCATATGCGACTGGAAAAAATTGGATTGCATCATTAAAAAGAGGAAAACCTTCCGTTGAAGATGGGAAGCGACCAGGAAGACCGATTTCGCTGTCCCACTCGAAAATATTACGGCAGTTCATGACATTATATTATCAGATTGTTGAATTGGGCTGAAAGATTTCATATGAACGCGTCCATCATATAGTTCAAGTCGGTTTAGATATGAAAAAAAATTCTGCAAAATGGATTCCTAAATGCTTGAACGCCGAACACAAACGAGCAAGAGTGAAAGCATCAGTGAAAAGCCCGTTTTGAAGGAGATCCAGATTTTTTAATTGTCTTGTTACTATGGATGAAGCATGGGTCCATTTTTATCACCTGGTAACAAAACAACAATCGATGGAGTGGAAGCACCATGGTTCTCCAGAAGGCCTAAGAAGTTTCAAGTTCAAAAATCCGCTGGAAAAGTACTTACTTCAATTTTTTTTGGATAGCCATGGAATAATTATGATGGATTACATAAAAAATGGTTAAACCATCACCATTACTAACTACTCGAGAGAGAAAATTAAGGAAATAGGACGTGGCATGTTAGCGAAAGGTGTGTTGTTTTTGCAGCATAATACCCCTGCACACAAATCGTGTATTACCATGAATACAATTGGGCATCTAGGGTTCGAATTACTGGAACACCCGCTCTATTCCCAGACTTAGTCCCTTAAGACTATTATCTGTTCCCTCGAATGAAAAAAAGTTTAAAAAGACATCAATTTTTGTCTAACGAAAAGGTAATAGAAGTTGTGCAGGGCTGGTTTGCAGACCAAGAAGAATATTTTTTTAGAAGGGTTAACAGCGTTGCAGAATCGCTGTATTAAGTGTATTAATTAAAGAGAAGATTATGTTGAATAATAAAATATTCTAACTTCTAACTTTAAAGTGTTTCAATAGTAGGCTAAGAATATATCAATACCGCTTCATACATTCGGCATATCTGGGTTAAGTAGGAAGTAAAAGCAAGCATCCTACATATAGAAAAGCTAAATATTTCTGAGCCAAAACTGTTTATTGGTGTTCATTACTTATAAAAAAAACATCAAATCTACTAAACAAAATATCTATATTATCTGCTTCGGGGATGCAGGTCATAAAATTTTCAGCACCACAGTGAATTCAAGTCGATATATTTTTATTCTGACAAGCTTTCGTTTCAATTATCCATTTGGGAATAAGATTATTCAATATTAATTTAAAAAAAGACATCAATTTTATGCTTCATGTTGGAATAAGGGACTGTTAGCATCAGCTCTTTCATTGAGGAAATAATTTACCGATAACAGCTAATCACCAGCGTTCGTTAAAGTAATTAGTTAATATTTTAGCGAATGACATCTTATGATTTATGATGTATTAAACCATGCTGAGAGCCAACGAAGTTTGCCGTTGTTTCCAATTTTAATCTACATGATTCCCTGTTGTGAAACAAGATGTATATATGATGTACTTAGGCACTTAACAAATATTTGTCGGGTTGAAATAGATACTGTAAATATTATGTGGGGGTAATCCTACAAGAACCTGCAAATTTTTTTTATCGAGTTTAGAAATTTTTGAAATGAACATATTAGGTATGTTTTGGGTAATAGATCAAATTTAAATATTAAATAAAATTTACTAATTAATTCAATGAATAATGTAAAGCGCTGAATAATAAATCTAAATTTCGACGATTGCAATAGAATGAAAGAGTCTTCAAACATTTACTTCAATAAGAGCCAGGTGCTTAAATTATTTAATATATTTTGATCAAAATTTGTATTTTTAAAGAGTTTTTAATAATATTTAGATAATTAGAAAACAAACGGGTGGTGGTCTATTAAATACGATATACATTTTTATTTGTTCATTTTGTTTCAAGTTGAGTAAAGGAGTAATTAATTAATTAGCAATACTTTCTAAAGGTTCTCTTCTCTAAAATTAGTTTTCTTTGAATGAAATACATCCTTGTAGATAAAAAACGTCCTTTTTACATCGCAACTGGTTATAGGCGCATACTGTAAATATCCCTTTATTTCAGCGTATTTAGCAGTTAGATTTTGAGGCATTGTCTCTATACACAATTGCTGCAATGTTATTAAATTTGGATTTCTATTAAAAACTGCGTCTAACTTTTGCCGAAGGCCATAGCCGAAGCCACTTGGAATATTTTTCAAATTATTAATAGCCTCATCTAATTGGTTAATCCATCATTTAATTTAGGACTTTGATTTTCAAAATAAGTGATTAGTTTTGGCAAATTTCTAGTGTTCCTGAAGAAAGTACAGCTGTTTTTTTTATTTGGAATTTTTATTAGTTCCTTGCACTTAGAAATACTTCGAGCATAGTCATTTAAACATGTAACGAAATTTTATTTGCCATGCTAAATGATGTTTTACGTACGATTTCTTGGAATTTTTTAACGATATTTTACAGACATTGCAATAAATTTCGGAATCACTGGCAATGGACATATAATCAGTTTGACCCTAAATCCATTGTTTCACGATGCCATTCTCGACGTTGTTCCACATCATATTTGAAAAAGTAACTTAAGCAATGTTCCAGATCTAAATAAATGATAATTAAAAATGTATGCGTAAGTTATTGAAAATTCACTAGATTTTACGTCAAAATAATTGGGAGAAGTGAAACGATATTGAACAGGATCTATTACAAAAATTACGAAGTATGCGATTATGTAATTAACAGTTAAAACAATTAAAAAAAACTAACTCACCGTACTTTATTTATCTTACTATAAATAAAACAAATTATAAAAACTCCTCCCGGTTCTATCTACGCCCAGGAAGAAAGGAATTTAAGTGTAATATTGAAGAAATTGCGTCACAATTCAACAGATAAAAACACATGTGCTGTTAACCGATTGAATAGTGCTATTCAATAACTGCGTGTTGTATTTAGCGATGTTATAGACTATTTATATGGTCCATTGTAATTTCGACCTCTCGTGTCCGGTCCCTAGTTATAACCAAGCTCTATTATATATAATTTAATCCTTCCATTTTTCATACGTTGTCTTTTTATTTTAAGGACACCAGGTATATGGTATCAATTGCAATAGAAATATATACATATCGAATTGCAGCTCTTTTATGTCGGCCACAAGTTTCAACTAATCTGAACTTTTAAATATTTTTGGTTTCTCACATTGTGTACGTGCCTTTAACGCCTTACTTGAACGCAAAAGTTTTTTAACCCATGTAATTTTAATAATACGCTGTCGGACTTTATAAAGGAATAGATAGAAAACTTTTTTCCTTCCGAATCGACCTCACCATATGTGTCAGGCGCATGTAACATATTGCAAATTGTGACATTTGTTGACATTAAGAGGAACTCTTTGATTGTAATAAACTTTTCGATTGCATTTTGTCAAAAGCCAGCTTTAATTAGAGTGTTCTATTGCTTACAACAAACAATACTGAATTGCAGTTGTAAACAATGCTGCAAACGCCGAATATTTATCGAATGTATCTGCTGCCCCTATTTCACCCCAACTATTACTCCTAAACATATCCGACGTTTACAATAGAATGAAATATCTGTTTCTGTTTGATTTGTAAAGTTGTCGGCCATAATCATTGCAAGTTAGACATATATCCTGACCGTTTACTATTAATTCGAGGGTTATTTGACGGGAAAGTGGCTTTGCGAAAGTTGAAAACACTTTTGCTTATATTGCTGGCTTTAAAAATGTTTTAGAATCCTACTAACAAAATTTCATCAAAATCTTAGATAAATAAAATTTTGCAATCGTTTAAAGTAAATTATTTATTGTATTTGTGTTAATATGAAGAAAAAAGTATTTTGTGTGTTAATTAAGCATTGATTGCTACGTAGAAAAACCATTAAGAAAACTGAAGAAAAATTACTTTAATATTATGATGAAACTGCTCCTTCTCAAGGAATGAATTTTATAAGTGGTTCGCTGCTTCAATAGTGGTCGTAGTTGAGTAGTTTTTTGGTCTATTTCCATTGTTTATGGGATTTGAATAATTCGACGTATTGGCAGTCAATCTACTGCGTCTTTAGGGTAGCCCTGAGAAGAACTGGTTCTTGCTAAACTCATGTTTGGTATATATTTCTTTTGGCAAGAACCAGCTCTTCTCAGGGCTACCCTGAAGACGACCGAAATGATTGCCGGCCGAAATGTCGGATTATTAAAATCTTACAAACGATGGAAATAGGCCAAACTGAATTAATCTTCTATCGTGAACAAATAGTGGTCGTATGAATACAGTCCATTCAAATTTATGTGCAACATTACGCCATCCTTTATTGCTCGCTAGGTTTTCGCCTATACCCTGTTTTGTTTAAGAGAATTGCACACTATCTGAGAGCTTGTCAATTCCCATTTCAATTGATATCAAGAAACCACTACAGTCCAACTACCTGGATGGGATGAACCGGCAAGACGATGGGCTCCACCGCCCTTCCCCGTGGTTCCCATATTAGACGGATTCCTCCGTCAATGTTGGATAGGTAATCATCGTGCTCACTTGACCCTTGACTTGATTGTTGGCAAATGGTACAACATGCTGTTGAAGGATCATTCTAACATAATTCTGTGCATTGAGACATTGAGGAACAACAACCAACTCGGTACGATCATCTATGCTGATGTCACCCCATATTATAAATGATCCTGATCCAAATCGATCGACTTTCTGTATACACTTAGTGTATCTCTCTCCAGAACAATGTATACTGGTACACGATCATCGCAACGAGTTATAGTAAACCGGGATGAATCACTAAAAAGCACAAAAAGCCAGTGTCGAAATTGCAATTCCACATGTTCGCGAGCAAAGTTTAGGCGGATCCGTTTGTGATCCATGGTCAAGCGAGGAGCTCACACAGGCACCCGAGAAGTCAAATTTGCTTCTTTAAGTATTCTTCTAACCATTTGATCAGAGATTGTTATATCGGTAGAATTTCGAAGTATTGTAAGTCACGAGCGGTAGAAGTTTGACGGCAAAAGCAAGAATTGATAATGTAACGGTTATCCCGACGACTAGTTTTTCTTTTACGTCCTTGTCCAGTTCTCCTAGAGTATCTGCGCGTTTCTTGATACCTATGCCATGCTCCGCAGATAATCTATGGACTGGTTTGTAGTTGATAGGCGACATATCGCATAGATCGACCATCTTCAAGTAAAGTAACTGCCCTTGCGACTTCGATTTCATTTAAATAAGGCATTTTAATTTTAAAAGTAAATTTATACTTAAAATTAACGTTTAGAATGTCAAAAAATTAACTTAAAGAGTTTTTATTGTTTGCTTAAGGAACAAAAACCATTTTGTTTTGAGTAGTGTTTTACATTTGAACATCTAAGGAGAAAAAGAAAAAAAATGTATGAATGTAATTTTCTTTTGTGTTTAGCTAAAACATTCCAGACAATAATAAAAACTATGAAAAAAAAATTCAAATGTCTTCTACTCACAGAAAAGTTACAGGGGTTCAAAGTAGTGTTCCGCTAATTTTGTTGAGCAGTGTATAATAATTACTTTTTTTGTGCAATAATCTTTTGAATGTAGCTTTATTTTAAAAAATTTGTTTTTTGGTATTTTATATACAGGTTCGGAAAGACAACACTTATAATCGGCACGTAAACCTATGTATAAAAACTCGGCGCAGTTGCCACTATCGCTAGTCCCCACCACGCATCAGTCTTTCGATATGCAAACTACAAACTACAAGTATAACTAGTCGTGCGGCAGTACCAATCCAGCACTTATTGAGAGTGTACCTTCGCTGGTGTCAATTATATCGTCTTCATCCTTCCCGCGTTCATCCTTTCAATTATATCTTTCCATTTAAAATTTATTATAATTTTACCAGTTTCTTCATTATTGTTTGCATTTATTAATTCTTATGCTAGTTTATTCGAACACATACTTTAATTTCAATTTTTCCTTATGAATTTTTTTTATTCGGTTTTCCTAGAAGAATCTTTTTGTTTTATTTTACTTTTAGAAACATCTTTTGATTTGCATTATAAGAATGCTTTTTGTTTGCGTTTTAGTATTCTATTTGAGAACATTGTTTTTTACGTATTGTATTGATTGTTGTAAGAAGTTTATTTAGTTGGAAAAGAAGTTTTAATTTAATTTTATTTATTTGATGTAATTTATTCAATTTTTATATTAAAAATTCCAAATATGTTAGTACATTGTTATGTTTTATTTTAAATGATGTTTCTTCCGCGAGAACGTACTGTTAAATGACGAGCGGAGGAGGAGCGTTGTGAACGCAAATGACGCAGGCGCACAATTCTTGTAGCATGAGCTGTACGATATGGCAACGTGCTCCTAGAATTCTCCTGTTATACATGGAAAGCCGCATTTAAGATGAACCCTTACCATACCTGTATACATATATATATATATATATATATATATATATATATATATATATCAAAAAACCCCTTTAACCCTAAATGGTGTCGGGTAAGTACAGTCTAATCAAAAATTGTGCACAAAATTTCTCCATAATGTTCGGTTACTGGCCAGTGATTTTGCTTCTTTCCAGCTCTTTCCCCACTTCTGGATGCTATTTCCAATGATATCCTCCCATACTTGTCGCGGTCTTCCTCTTTTCCTTTTATACTGGACTTTGGCTTCACATATTAGCTTTACTGGTCTAGTGTCGCCCATTCGTTGTAAATGCCCCCACCAATGTAGTTGCCGCTGTTCAATAAAGTCCATTATCGATTGTATCTTCAGTTCCTCTCGTAATTGTGTATTTTTCATTTATCCTTTCTAGTTACGCCTCTCACTCTCCTAAGATATCTCATTTCTGCAGCCTGGATTTTGCTTTTTGGCTATTATTAAGTACCCATGATTGTTTCGTGATATTTCTTTTTTCATAATGAAGTTCTTATTCATTGTATAATACAATTTGGTTACCTTTTCAATTCTTTCATTAATTTCTGACCCATTTTTCCCAGTGTTTTCTATCAGGACACCTAGATAATGAAACTCATTTACTTGTTCAATAGTTATTCCGTCAATTTGGATATTTAGTTGTTCTTCGCCTGTGGTCATTACTTTTGTTTTATTTTTATTTATACTCATTCCTTTTTTCTTAAGTGTTTCGTTCCATATATTTATACTTTCTTGCAGGTTATTTTCATTTTCAGCTATTAGTACTATGTCATCTGCGAATACTGCCTCAGCTACTTGTATCCTCTCTAGATTCCTGTACCCTATTTGATTTTTATCATCTGCATTGAGCATTGTTTTATTACATCGTCCATAAATACAGTGAACAGTACGGGAGTTAATCCTCCGCCCTGCCTTAACCCATTTTGAGATACAAATCCTTCGGATCTCATGTTCCGCCTTATGATATAATTTACGTTGTTCTGATATAACTGTTGGATATTCCGTATTATTTTTTTGTTGACTCCCCTTTTTTCAAGAGCTTTCCATATTTCATATCTTGGTACTCTATCAAAGGCTTTCTCTAAATCAATAAATGCGAAATATGCCTTTTCCCTTGTTGCAATCTTTTATTAACTATTTGCTTTAGTGCAAATATATTATCTTGCGTGCTCCTTCCGGGTCTGAATCCACATTGCGATTCCGATACTGATGGTTCGATTGACGGTCTTAGCCTGTTGTTAATTAACTGCTCATATATTTTGAGTAACGTTATAGCTCTGTAGTTATTACAATCTCTATAATTTCCCTTTTTGTATATAGGTGTTATTAGTGCCACTTCTCAATCTTCTGGTATATTTTCGTATTACCACGCCATGTTAATGATCTCCAGAGGTATCTTTGTTCCTACTTCACCAGGTATTTTATGATGTGTTTTAATAGGCGAACTTGTGAAACTCGGTTTATGTAAAAGTATATATTGCATCCTAGGGTTAAATGAGTTATATACTCGTACAATCCCTGCTTAGATTCAATGATCAATGCAAGCGAAAAAGAACACAAGTCTAAGTAAAAACAATACTTACTTGGAAAAGTGCCTGGGAAAATATTTTAAGATATAAGTTGTCCTCGAGCAGACATCTTTTGAATACAAAGTACATTGCAATAACATGCTAGATTAAACATTTTTCTTTGAAATAACAACCAGAGCATGGCCTTTAGTCTTTGTAACGGACAATTACGTATCCAAAGCGTTTCAACTATAAAACATTTATAGCTTGTATACGGAATCAGTGGGCGAAAACAATATCTGGGTCTATTAGTTGAAATTTATGATTGGTTATTTTACATATTCAAATTCCAATTATAATAAATTATGCACATTTTAATAATTATCTCGTTTCATGCTAGACAGTCAGTTATAAAATAATAATAATATCATTTATTTACCAAACCGAGACCATTTACAGGGTATAATATAAATATAAATGTAAATGTATGCACGTAAATACACAATACACAAAACAAATTACAAAAAACATAAGTAACCAAAATTAAAGTTGATACATAATATAAAACTAAACTAAAGCAAAAATATCCAAATTAAGTATAAAAAAAGAAGAACGAAAAAAGACAAGCATAAATAACTAATGTAATAAGCCCCACAAAATCAACACTTACATGAGCAAGTCGTCATAAGTACTATTAGCAGATCGGGTCATTCTGTAAAGAGGCGAGTTAAGCAACACGTTAGTTCTGGGAGTCGGATGAATGAGAGTATTGACAAATCTAGAGGATTAGCGCGGGACATAGAATTTTAATTGCGATAACAATGGTGCAAGTCAAAAAAAAATCCCATGAAGAATCTTCCAAGCAAACCGCGCACCAGGCGTGTTACGGCGAATAGTAAAAGATTGCATGTTGTGCCTTTCAAGTAGTGAATCATAATCGATTCCCCTCGGAGGATACGTCCCGTCGAGCTTGTAAGAAATAAATTTTAGGAATTTCCGCTGCAGGCGGTCAATAGAAAGCTGATGAGAAACGTAGTAAGGAAACCATATGGGAGAAACATATTCCAAAGTATTAGTAACGAATGCAAAGAAGAGCGATTTATGTATGTCAAAATGATTGAAGTACTTAGCAGCACGCATAATAAATCCCAATTTTCTGTAAGTGGAGCAGCAAACTTCGATGTGGAAGGAAAACCTAAGTTCGCTATCACCAAGACCAAGATCCTTGAACGTATCGGATTGTGTGATGAATTCATTATGTATTACATAAGAAGAAGGGGTTGAATTTTACTCTCGCGTGAATGAAATAGAGCAACATTTAGCAACATTCATTTTTAATTTGTTAGAAAAGCACCAATGAGTCAAATGACCAAGATTTGTTAAAGAAATACAGAGTCATGCTCAGACGTGACGGAAGCATAAATTTTAATTAACATCGTCAGCGTATGGAAGTACATGACACTCAATACAACCGAGAAGGTTATTATTGTACGCCAGGAAGAGCAGAGGAACGCCAGATGTAGAGACGAACTTATAAGAGCAGAATCCATTGTAATGAACATAGTTTGATCGATTACTCTGATAGGATGCATTTAAATTAAGGAAAGCGGAACCCATTCGAAAGTTACCAAGCCTCGCCAATAATATTCCGTGGTCGATAGAAACGAGGGCAGCTGACAAGCCAGTGTAAATAACGTCCACCTGCTCACGCCTGTACAAACACTCACTGATATATTGGGTAATAGAAACAAGGTTGGTCACCGTCGATCTACCAGGAAGAAACCCATGTTGGTAAGGAGATAATATTTACGAACACTTAGCAGTAGCGACGAGTATATGACGTGTTCAAATACTTTTGCAAAGTTTGACAATATTGCTATATATCTATAATTATTTAAGATTGATTTGTCACCCTTTTTGAAAATTGGGCTAATTCTGGCACGTTTTCATAAGTTGGAAAAGGTTGCAGATGTAATAGAGAGATTTATGATTTTTGTTAACGGTTTAGCAAGACCAAATCTGGCATTACGTACTAATATACTAGGAACAGAGTCATCAGCAGCTGTAAAATTACATGGAAACATGGCCATAATTTTCAACAATTCCTCATCAGTTATAGGTAAAAGGCGGAAAGGCAATCTGTCGGAATGAGAATCATAATTATTGAACGTTGAGCTTGGCATTTGAGTGTTCGAAAAAATATTTGAAAAAGAATCTACAATATCTTGTGATGAGCCAAGAATAATATTATTGTACATTAAGTTACCAGGAATTCTAGTTCTGCCCTTTTTATTATTAATAAACTTAAATAATTCTCAGGGATTTTTCCTGATTAATTGCCCAATCACTTCAATATAAGAACTGTAGACTTCAGAGATTTGCCTCTTACAAGCAGTTCGAAGCCTTCTAAACAAATACAAACTCATGGTACTCTTCCATTTACGCCTGTAGTACTCTTTCAGCTTTAGAGAAAATATTACCGCCGCAGTAAACCAGGGAGGATAAGATTTATAAAATGGTACAGATTTCTCACATACATGGTAAAAAATTGTATAAAAATCATCAAGAGTTAAATTAATGTCACTATGCTGATCAAGACATGACCAGTCCGTATTAAGTAAATCATTTCACAGTTGATTAAAGTCAGCTTTGTGGAAATTGAATCTATCGTTATCTGGGTAATAAAATAGGTAATCATGGTATTTGCAAGAATTTGAATCATCAATTTTGTACAATACAAAAGTGTTTTTAATAATATAATGGTGAAATTTTACCAACTCAAGTATATTTCAAGCTATTTTGTTATATACGCATTCGGTTCGTCCGACAAGTAGTGAAGACATGATAATACAGTTTCTATAGATATGGCTTCATCTTAATAATTTCTGTGAAACAGTGAAGTTGTTGTTTTTGTGAATGTGTCTCTTTTCCAGCAGAGGCGTACCGATGAACCTGTAGAAAGATGAAATACGTATCTACGTCTCTGGAGAGGATATGTTCACAAATATATGAATTTGTATTGTGTTCTTCACATCCGATTTTTAATAATATTTTATATTATTAAAAATACTTTTGTTTTATTTCTATGTGATTAATAATATTTAGAGGCTTCTTTCCAGATTTATTCATGAACATTTTAATCCAATTTTATGTTAATATTAGCCCATTTTTAAATAAGTTTTGAACAGGCATATGTTGTTCTTAACTAAAAGATATATTTAATTTGAGTGTAAAGTAGACAGTGCAAGTATTGATGATAAAAATTGATATGTAGTCGTGATAACTAAATGAATAACGCCGTCACTCAAACAAATAGATACAGTTAAAAGTACGAGTTACGCTTTAAATGACACACCTCGTATCATTGTAAATTTGCAGTCGCATTTATTAGAACGACTTTTAGAAGTTTTTCCAAGCGGTTCTAATATAATAGTACGCTCGTATATCATCCAACGAGGCATTATGCTGTAACAGCAATAAATAATTACTTATGAGCTTTGTACTATTATTTTCTTAGAATAGCCGTCACTTTGTAATAGCAAGAGAGCAATTATTCGTGATTTCAAACTTTGCAACTTACCTTACTAATTTACTTTCTTACTGCTAGTTGTTAATCACCCATATAACTTCGTAAAACAGGGTCCTTTAATTAGTTGTAGATTTTAATTCATTCTCAAATAGTATGCTAGTTTCTCTTGACATCTACAGCACAAGAATGTATGCATATATATATATATATATATATATATATATATATATATATATATATATATCAGGGGTGGCCAAACTTTTGACCTCTGAGGTCTACTTGTGTTCAAAAATGTTTCTTGCGGGCGACTCTAAGGTAGAGTTTACAAGAGAGAAATAAAACATTTTAGCTAAGTATTTTTCTATTATATACGTTGAAAACAAAATACATAATGTTCATTCTGTATTAGGTTTTTGGGTGGATATTTGGCACTGCATATTCTCCACAAGTTTATTATATTGAGGAGTGTAAGAAGTAACTGCGATGCGCAAACAGGAAGTTAAGTGGGCATCTGTTAAACGAGAACGATGTTTGGTTTTTATTGTATTCATAGTAGAAAATATCGATTCGCAAAGATAGGTGGAACCGAAAAACGAAGTCAAATATAAGGCAACCTTTCTTAGGCATGGGAACTTTTCTTTGCAAATCGTTTCCAAAAATCAGTATTACTGCCAAATGCTCTTGCTTTCAAAAATATGTCGCATCTCATTTTAATTATTTCTTCTTCCACCACAACAGATTCAGAATCAGTTAACTTGCCGATTTTTGCAGTCAAGCTGTGAAGGTCATTGCTTTCATTAAAAGGGAATGTCATGAAACTTAGCACTTCTTCGAGAGCGAAGAAATCCAAAAACCTTCTTTCGAACTCCAGGTGCCAGCTGTCTGGCGAAAGTTTCAAAGTCCCGATTTGAGTTGTGCGTGCATTCTTCTTCCATGTTTTTATAGTTTCTTAGTTTTTATAGTTTCTTAGTTCGCCTCGTCTTAATTGAGATGCATGCACTTGAATTTGACTTTTAAATGTTTTAATCAAAGTTGTCATATCAATCACATTCCTGTCTTTTCCTTGAAGATTTAAGTTCAACTGATTGAGTTTCTCCGTTATGTCACAAAGAAAGGCGAGCTTCATTAGCCATTTTTCATCTTCAAGCTCAGGTACATTTTCTTCTTTCGAATGGATGAATGTTTTGATTTCTGGCAGTAATTGGCGAAACCTCTTCAAAAAAGCACCACGGCTAAGCCACCTAACATCTGTATGTAGCAAAAGATCCGAGTGTTCGGCTTCAGTCTCTTCAAGTAAAGCTAGAAATTGACGCCTTTGCAAACTTCTGGCTCGAATAGAATTAACTATTTTAAAGGCAATTTTCATGATAATATCCGAGTCAAGAATTTTAGAGCACAAAACTTGCTGGTGTATGATGCAGTGATAGTTGGTGAAACTTGGAATGTTGTCATCATTTTTACACAATGAAATAAAACCAACTCTTTGTCCCAGTATATCGGGTGCTCCATCTGTCGTAATAGCAACTATTTTGTGAATCGGAAACTCAGTTTTTTCTACAAAATCTTTAAAAGATCTGTAGATATCCTCACCGCTTGTTTACCCCTTCAATGGAATCATCGTCAATAATTCTTCTTTTGACGTCATATCTTCAAAAACTAGACGCACGAAAATGCACAATTCAGCAGTGTCCGTCACATCGGTGGATTCATCGAATTGTAGGGACAAAAAACTACATTTTTGCAAGTCTTCCTTAAGCAATTGTTCCAAATTTCCACTTAAGGCTTCACTTCGTCGCATCACAGTGTTTCGTGACAGAGAAATGGCATTTATGGCTGAAATAATTTCTTTCTTATTTTTAAAGTCATTAAACAGTACTTCTCCAGCTCTCTGCATGGCTTCCGGCTTTCGGCAATGATGCCTTTATCAAGGATATAAAATATAAATGACAGTATACAAATGTTAACTCAATTATTTGACATTTGTATACTGTCATTTATATTTTATATCCTTGATAAAGGCATCATTGCCGAAACATGTAGGGTTGTTTTAAATATATATACTTTGAAGTAAACCAGACCTTTAATCGCCAACTGATTGAATTTACCATATCGGGGTATATATCGGGTGTCTTAGTTATGTTGTTCCAATGGCATACCTCCGTTATCTAATAATATAAAAAATTGAAATTTGGGGCATCTAATATACACCTAATGTTCTTGAAATTGAGCCTAACATTTATGTTCTTTCACTTCCGGCTTAACCGGAAACGACCCTAATTTTTTTATTTTAAATAGCATCCTGTATATTTTCTTCAAAATTTGAATTCTACGAAACATTTTCTTCTCCACGAAGTATTACACTTTATATTTAGTTATCAAAACAGGAGTGAAATTGAATTTTAAATATTCAAAAATTGGGATTATGAAAAGCAGTTCATTATTTCGTACTTGAATTTAAAGTAGCAAAAACACACTTCCCAAAAATGTATTTTTAAGATCTCTGTTAGAAAAAATATTCATTTAGATAAGAGTAATTTACAAACATTTTATTGAAAGTCAAATAACAGAAAAATAATGTTAAATGAATCACAAAAGATATTATACTTATTAATTTTATTTATACAAGAACGGTATTTATGAATCTCTTAGTGGCACCAAACTTGAAGAAAAGATGCTAAAGAAAATGTTCAAAATATTGTCAATTTGCTTCAAGGCAATGTTCGGTTCAATGCAAAAGTTTACCAAAGGTAACACTTCTTAATAATTCGGCATTAAGAGCTGCGCATTCATTCCTAATACTATTTTTTAAATAGTCCAAATCTGCAAGAGGCGTGTGGTATATCCTATCCTTCAAATATCCCCATAGAAAATAATCTAACGGCGTTAGATCGGGTAATCTTGCAGGCCATCTTATTGGTCCATGTCTGCCTATCTACTTATTAGAAAAAATCTGATTAACATTATCAATCATAATTCTACAGTTGTGATCGAGTGTCCAATCATGCTGAAAATACATGTTGCACGCATATTCAGCGGAACATTTTCAAGAAAACCTGGAAATTCGCCCCGAAGAAATTCTAAATATGCCTCGCCAGTTAAAGTTCCTTCACAAAACTGTGGTCCGATAATGTACCCATCGATCATGCCGCGCCATACATTAATTTCCCAAAGTTTCCTCTCAAAGTTGGTCTCTCTTATCCAATGAGGATTTTCTACATATCAATAATGGCAGTTGTGTCGATTTACGGTTCCTTTATTATGAAAGCGGCTCTCATCTGTCCATAATATTGAGCTAATAATGCCATCTTCATGGACAGTCACTAGCCATGCAAGAAACTCCACTCTTCTGTCATAATCCCCAGGTTCTAATCCTTGATGCAGGTGAATTTTGAAAGGCCTGAATTTGGCGGATTTTAGTATTTGTTGAATAGAAGAACGAGAGATACCAATCACATTCTGTTTTAATTTCTAGAATTGAAATAAGCGGATTCCTAAGCACACCTAACCCAAAACACCAACACTGTGTTATTCATCAGTTGCAGTCTTTCTCTTAAAAACGTTTCTTTTCTTTGAAAAGGTCTCCAAATTTGAAACCAGTCGTAAAATCGTCGTTATTCATTTTAAATACAACTTTGTTCGAAGCTACTTTGAAACAAATTAAATTTTGATAACACTTTATGAACTGTCAAAGTTAACAAATAAATAATGTCAAATTTTGCTTTAGTTTCCATACATCGCTTGGTTTCTACGATCCCAATTTTTGAATATTTAAAATGCAATTTCACCTATTTTTTGAAGTCTAAATACGAAGTGTAGTACTTCATGAGAAAGACAACTTTCGGTAGAATTCAAATTTTGAGGAAAATATACAGGGTGTTATTTAAAATAAGAAAGTTAGGGTAGTTTCCGGTTAAACCGAAAGTGGGAGAATATGAATATTAGGCTTTATTTAAATAACATTAGATGCCCCAAATTTAAAATTTTTATTTTATTAGATAACGGAGGTACGCCACTGGAACAACATAACTGAGACACCCGGTATATATATATATATATATATATATATATATATATATATATATATATATAATGATACACTTCACGAGCAGGCTCTTCCTCTGAAAGAAAAACAAAAAGTTATTAATTAATTATATTCTTGTTTAAAATATATTTGCCATGCAGAAGAGGGGAAAAATTACTTCAAAGTATAAATACATTATTATGACGACAGATTGTGCTTTAAAATAATTAATTTATATTTTTTTATTTATATTATTTATGTTTCAATTCATTTTCAATTTCAAATTAATAATTAACGCGTTTTAAAAACATACATAACGTATTTATATTCAAAATATTCGTATTAATTAAGCTCCGCCTCCATTTCAAACGGTACAATGAACGGTATAGGAACATATGTTAGACAGAGTTTTGTAAACAAATCAACATATGATTCCTAACCAAACATATTTGATAAATATCAAAATAATTTATAAACCGATTTATATTGTAATAACATTTCATTTATATTTATATTAAGAGATAATGTAAGTAAAAATAAGGCAATTTACAACAAGTTATTTACTTAAAAACAAAAGACAAAAAAAACGTCGGTTTTTTTTCACCAGTAGTTGTAATGAGAGGTGACGCAAAATTTACTCCGACAAATTAAAATATTTCTGCGGAAATACCAAATATTCAAGTATATAGAGTAAACCAAACTATTTTCTTACCTGCCGACTACCTTTTGACCAAGTTTCAGTACACAGGACCATTCCGTTCCTGACTTATTAATTTTCAAAAATTTGGACGCTTACAACACACGCCGAAGCCATTATTGAAAATTTCACCGAGCACGAGCGATATTGGACGCTACACAAGCCGCCATAAGATAAGCTGTCTTCGGACTCGAAAACATCGAACATTGAGCCATCCAGATGGATTTTTCCTGTTTCCTACTTTGAGAACCAATCCACTACCTATAGTCAGAGATTGCCAGAAATTATATTCCGAATATTCAGGTTATTCACAAATTCATATACGCCATTCTGAACATTCACGAACACACAGAAAACTTGTTGTTTTTCGATATATTAGTACTTACATTTTGGTTAACTGTTCTTCACACACTGTAATCCTTTATAAAACTTGATTAACATTAATTTGCACTATTCATAATTTTAAAACTTGATTTAATTTAGCACATATAAAATAATTTAATAGATCGATAATCATAATCATATGTGTATTCACCATATTGAAATTGATTTATGTTAGTACCAATTTTAGTAACCTATTTAATCGAATGTTGTGCCACGAAATTTGAATTTTAAACTTACTTGAACAATAAAGTTAATTTTTACTGTTTTAATTTGCTTTTTCATTACCTGAAGTGTTGTTCAATTTGATTGGTTAATCTATACAAGTTAACTGGAGTGGATAGATTTGAACCGACTTTAACTCTGGAGATTAAGAGATTTAGAGCTAGCCATTTAAAAGATAAGTATCTTATTTAGTATCATCTATATCATTATCAGTATTTTATTTATTACATAACAGCATTACTACATTTGTCAGCCCAACGTAAGGGCGTATACATTCATCATCAGCGTTATTACAATGTACATGTACATATATATATATATATATATATATATATATATATATATATATATTGTAGTGATACAACATGCACCTAGCGTTAGGGACATTGGGGAAGAGATAACAGTCAAATAATATGACTAAGAAAGATATCACAACTTCAAAATCGAATTTGACAGCCATTTAATACGTGTTACGGGATAATTTTTCTAAAATATTTATTTTACTTTTTATGATGTCTAAATTTATTCCAAAATTCAAGAAAAATCCGTCAGTTACATTTTTGAAATAAAAACATAGCTTTACACCTGCCCGATTCGACATTTAACGTTACAAAATTGTGGTATTTCGAACCTATATTACTTATGGAGAGTAGTGTACCATTTGACTTTAATGGTTCGAGCTACACCAACTGTAATAAATTAATTTGTAATTAACTATCATTAAGTTCACCTTAAAATTGTTTTGAAAAATCAACAATATTGAGAGCGAAAAGTTGTTTAATTTGTCAATAATTGTTTAAATAATTATATTAGAAACTTACCAATTATCTAAAACCACCGAGATTAAAAAACAAAAGAACAACCGACGCATATTTTTCACCGTTTGCACTAGAAACTGTAGCCATTTTTTCATGCTTCTCTTCATTTTCAAAAATACTGCGGAAAAACGGTATTATTAATTCACTAAAAATAGTTCAAAGTACTTATAGAAAATTACCGCACCTGAGGCGCTAATTTTCGTAAACTGCCCAAGTATTAGAGGTTAGATATTAAAATACCATCGCACTGAGAAAAAGATCTTGTTCAGAGGGTAAAATAACTCAGGAATCCTGTGTCAAATACCGAGGCTCCACTTGAAAGGATTAAATCTACCCGAAGACAGTAATTATCTACCCAGACGCACACGGCTACCTGTAAAAATTTAAAGGTATTCTTTCTGAATTACTTTTAAGGCTTACATAAGTTTTTTTTTTCTAATCAATTGTTTTAATTCTCTTCGAAAAATAAATTCTTCAGTTTTCATTTCGAATCTTTCTTTTTATTTATTATAAATTTTATCAAAAATAAGTGACAATGTCAAAAAATACCCTCACACTAATGTTATAAAGATAAGTAGCAATCATAAAAGCGATTTTAAAATTCAGGTCCGTATTTAAGTTTCTTTAGTTGATGACGGTTGTAAAGTGAGGAAACGTTGTACCAAAAAATGGTGAGCACCGCTGGATGCAACAGAAAAAGTTTCTTTGGAGAAGTGCTTTTGGTTTTTCAATTTGTTGTATAACAACCAAGTTATTGACGAAAGAAGAAATGTAAAAATTTGGTTTTTCCTAAAAATCTCAAAAACGAAAAATGATAATGCAAATTTCTTTATGGCATATTAATCCCCATGAATTTTCTCAACTTTGCCCCAATTTGACCTTCTTCGTATCTCTTACGATTTACGAGATCCCAATGGTGAGCATCGAATCTGTATAATCCTGTGTACAGGGTGTCCGGGAAAATTTGGAAAATGTCTCGGATGCAGATAGAACATGAAAAAATAAGATGACAACTTTCTATAATTTTTTTTCCTACAGGTCCATCCTCCATATGCGTCCCTGGAGGACGCCGCTGGAAATCGGTTTTTCTTGAATTTTTTTAAAGAACTTAATATAATTTAATAAACATTTAATGTGATGGGCACTAGTAAGGACCTCCTAAAATAGTGTCCTTGAAACATATTTAGCTTTTCAGTTTACCAGGGGCGGGCTAATCTTTACAACTGAAATTTTTAACATCCTGTATTATAAAGACTTCAAAAAAATAAAACTGGATAGCTTGAACCTTAAATTAAAAAAAGTACTCTTGTTTATTGTCGATAAAATGAGCCGTTTACGAGAAAAAGTTCGACCTATGTTCGTAAAAAATGCGCGTTTTAGTTTTTATCAACACCAAAAAAACCTATTGCTGTTGCAAACGTTACTATGGTACGAAATAAGTAAAATATCCGGCATTTTAGAACTTGTCATCTTTCACATCGCTGACACATTGATCCCTTTATTCAATATTAATTTACCGAGTTTTTGATTTCGTGGTGAATTTAATTGTGAATTTATTCGAAGTACGGAATACACGTTTATTAAGTATGCAGATATGCATCTGATGTACAGTCTTGCGTCTTGAAATGCTTTAGAAGCCAGAAGATTGTATCACGAAAGATTTCCTAATCGTGCTCTACTAAACCAAAAGACATTTCAACGAGTTGACCAACGTCTAAGGGAGAATGGTGGGTATTCCAGTTAATAATGTAATACGATTTTCTTCATAATTTTGGGAAAGTTTGGAAAAAAATAGTAATGATGCTGGTGTGAGAAGCACCGTACGTACGCCGCAATTATAACATATTTTAAATGCTGTAGATGACAATCCAGTTTAATACTTCGAAAACAATAGTACATGAAGTTCTTCGTGACCAGCTGTTATATCTATATCTTTTGCAAAAAATACATGAACTGATTCCTGAAGATTATCCTCGTAGAATGCAGTTTGCTAACTGGGTTTTGCATCAGCAACGAAATAATGTAAACTTCATGAACATTATTCTTTTCACGGATGAAGCAAGGTTTACCAAAAATAGTATCACCAATGTACACAACACACATGTATGGGCTGATGAAAATCCTCATGCCGCTATTGTTTCACATCATCGTCAGTTCCACTCAGTTAATATTTGGACAGAATTCATTAACAATTTTTTGATTGGACCATTCGTCTTGCCAGAACGATTGAATGGACAACTTTATTTGGAGTTCCTTCAGAACGCTTTTCACTAGGGAAGAACTTCTACAGAGAATCACGTTTCATTGTGATGTCATAAGGAACACTGCTGGGTTATTGTTGCGGGTACAACAGTGCTTAATTCGTCGTGCCCGCGAGTGTATTAGACTTCACGGAGCCCATGTTGAACTCTCTTATGAAAATTTTACAATAATTTCGTTAAGGTGCCTCCTGGAACAGCACTGCGTTTATATTAAGTACTTAAAAAAAAATCAAGAAAAACCGATTTCCAGCGGCGTTCTTCAAGGACGTATATTTCTGTAGGATCTCATGTTCTATTTGCATCCGAGAGATTTCCCACATTTTCCCGGACACCTGTATAATAATTAATTAAAACAAGTAAGCAGACTGTCAAATTAAATCTCATTTATTTCACTCTCTAAATTTCGCAACTATTGGTTGCTTCTTCAGTAGATGATACAAGATTAACAATACCCACATATATTGGTGGTCTTACTCATTCAATTATATCGCACTTTAAACAATTTAGTAATGTTAAAATAGCCAAATATTGAGATTGGTCGGTATATTAGCTTATGTATTATAAAATTGTGAAACAAGTGTTTAATCAACAGACAGTTTAATGTTCTTTAATACTTAATAATCGAACGAAAGGTTAGAAAATTTAAAGAGATTGGTTCAGCTTGCAATAAAAAAAAAGTACTAGAAGCTCTGCGCACTGTTATAGTTCTTGAAAATATTGATCGAATTCGATTCAGTTTTATCGAAGCCTGAAGCGGTTTCTTCCACATCGTACAGTAATATTGGCAATATGTGAAAGGGATATCTGAAAAATTACTCGAATAATAAAATGTCGTACATGTAAAATGCTAGACGTCGAAAAGTTGATTATATACCTCTAGTTTACTCGATTTTCTAAATAAATACAAGGATTAACTAACTATACTTAAAAATCGTTAAATAAAACATTAATTAATTAAACTTAAATTAAAAACTATTCTAAATTCGTTTCAGTAGTGTTTGATGCTTCTAAAAACTAAAACCCTTGTGGCTATAGAAAACAGTACATCCCGGGGTGGTCAAAAGAACTTTACAAATGATATTCTACGAGTGGCGATAATGAAGTAGCTGATCAAATTATTAGTCAAATAGATGAGGCTCGGAAGAGTAAATGAGGAGAAATGACCGAATTTTAGTTACTCACTTTAGTAGAAAAAGCTGTTCGCAAAAGTAACTTCGGCAGGATCACCTCCCAAACAAACTTCGCAAATGTAATTTAACCTTATAGCTGAAAGAATCCGAAATATTTCAAATAATGTGCCTGTCGACAGAGCTTTTGCTAGGGATATTAAAATAGAAATTAATGATACCTGTTGTGATCTCCTTCAGAATTCGCAATGGTCATATTGGAGAAATCAATTCGGCCATTATACGGCCCAAGTTAAAAAAGGCTCTTGCTGCTGACAATGTCTTTTCTGAATTCATCAAAAATCTTGGAATGGATGCCCGAGAATGATTGAGAAACTTTGCCGATTTCGGAAAGGAAAGGAACTGCTGTAATCAAGTCTTGGCGCTAACAATGCATCTGAAAACAGATTCTCAAAAGGGCTTGAAAGGGCTCTCCAGTGCTTATGACACAGTCTGGTTGAATGAAATAATTTTTAAATTCCAGGTTCTAAATTAAGCAAACTTAACCAGAATATGCTGAGCAGTCGTCGAATCGCAGTCTGGCTAAACTATCGTACTAGTCAAGGGTCAGTTCTGGCTCCTCTAGTGTTCAACATTTAATAACAATAATAATCCCCAATAATCTTCAACCCACAAAATCACGAAAATATTTCTATACGCAGATGGTCTGGCTCTATGCGTTCACACCAAGAATTTAGAAGATGGAGAATTACTTGCTGAAGATCTGCAGGCTTTAGACGAATATTATAAGAAATGGCGCTTACAACAAAATCGTTCAAAATTCGGATCAAGTGCTTTTAATTTGTGTAACAAGGAAACCCACAGAGAGCTGAATGTTGAATTTGGTGGTAGTCGGATCAACCCAACCGTAAATATCTGGGCGTAACGTTAGACCGGTCTCTGACGTTCAAGCAGCACCTCTACAAAACTAGTCAAAAGGTGAAGACCTCCAATAATAAATTACTTGAACTTGCCAGCAATTCATGGGGAGCGAATGGGGAGACTTTGCGAACGGCAGCCCTTGCACTGGTTTACTCTCCTGCTGAATACTGTGGTGATGACTAACACTAAGCTAGTAGATATTCAACTTAATGATACAATGAAGATCGTTATCGTTACTGTTAGATCCACTCTTAGTCTCTGGATACCGATTCTTTCTAACATTGCCCTACCGGATATTAGACGTCTCGCTGCAGCACAGAATGAATGGGCTCCCTTCAGCTATTTTGCATTTCTATGCCGTATTTGTCAGGTTTTTGGTCTTACAAATAAAATACTTAATTAGTTTTAAAGATTTTTTTTCTTTATTTTTAAAAATTAAAGTAAATTTTGTATAAATACCCATATTGCTGTGTATCTTTCTAATCAAGACAAATTGAAAATAAGATAGAGCTGAAACAGCGGTGAAAAATTTGAAAGGGGTCAATTTTGAATGAACCCTGAATGAACATTGATACAACAAATAATGTTTATTATGTATAGAGATTTTTTAAATTATTTTCTGTAATAAGTTTAAAATGTAACAAAATAGATCGTGTTAGAAAAAACGCATCTCTGTATACTTAGTAAATTTATATTCAATGTTCAATGCCATATAAATTATTATTTCCTTACGATTTATTTTATAAATATTAAAATCTAGAATTTAAGAACATGCAATACGTACCAAAACATAAAAAGATATTTAGAACATTATAGTAGTAGCAAATTTCATAATCAACATGTAAGTCTTGCAGATTTCTTCAATAAATAAACATTGTTTGTTTTGACAGTCTTAGAGTACGTAAAATTTTAAATAAAAGATATCCATCATAATATTAGAAAAGCAGGTATATATTATTACATAATATATACACAACAAATTAGAACAGCCTAAAAAGACAATAAAAACTTTGTAATAAAGCAGAACATGATATAATATGTATTTTAAAATTGACATTTTGTAATATCTGCTTATAAGAACAGTACCGCATTCGTTTAAAAATATGTACAATTAGCCAAATGAAGGACCAATGCTAATGAGAATACCTCAAAAAATTCTATAGTATATAAAACAGAGCTTAATATGGTATCTGTTATTCATTAAAGATATATATATATATATATATATATATATATATATATATATATATAAATATATATATATATATATATATATATATATATATATATATATACAACATAACAGAAGAAATAACGCAGACATATTTTAAATCGCAAGTAGGGAAAGGTCTCACGAGCATTTAAAGATACCTGGGTTTTTAATTAAGTAATTGAGATTTCAAATAAAACCGTTGTGTGATATTAAGTATCTCATGTGGTAGGGTATATTCTCGCCACACGAATATAAAATAGTACATTTCTCTTTTAAAATATTACCATTTTGGAAGAACTACCAATAAATTCATAAGCTTTGCTGATTTATAAATTTAAAACAGAAACACTGCATCAAAGCTTGGTGGTTTGTAGAGTATTATACTCGCTGGTCTAAGGTGATACACAAGTGTGTTTACAAGATTTATTAAAATCAAACAAAGACCTTCAAAGTAATATTTTTAGATATTTAGATATGTGTATATTTTAATCATACATCGAGATTTACATACTATGTTTTATTTTGAATGAAAGATATAATTGATAATGTTTATCACGCTAAAAATTCATGTATATTTATGCAAGTTGTGAATAATAAGTGTATTAAATTTGATATCTTATCGTATTATTTCTCTTCTTATTACATTGGATGCTAGGCCTAGTTGCAGAGAACCCCTTTTGAAAACAAAACCCTGAGAACATTTTATAAGAGTTTAAACTACGAATATGTGTGTGTGACGATTCACGTTTCATAATTGGAGCCGATTTTTAGAATCAAACTACACAGCAATATCTATAAGAAAAACTATTTTAATGTATCTAATATGTACAAAACATATACTAGCTACATATTATAGATAATATAAAGTAGTCGACAAATTTTAATTTCTGTTTGCGTATATAACGTACGCAAAAGATGACCTTGATATCCAACGATGCCTGCTTTCAAACAGTGGAGGGAGAAGCAGATTGGTGGACACGTACACATTTAACATGCCCTATTCCCTAACAAACACTTCACGGGTGTGTACACTTATTTCTTTACGTGCGTATATTAATACTCGATTTCAACATTCATGTTTTTACAACTCAAAAAAAGACACAAATAATGAAATTGTATTACGCCGGTAGACACCTCAATGTACCTGTACATACCTGATATCTACAAAAATTAAATATATGGGCTGGTATTTTAAATAATTCAATTGTCGATATTTTCTATAGGGACATATAAGCTTTGTTGTACGTCCTCATAAAAGTAATACACCATGAAATGAATATTTTTCTATAAATATTCGTGGCGAATTTCACACGTATTTATGATGTGTTTTACATCCCTCCTAAGCAATAGGCTTACTGACTAGCTAGCATATATTCATTGGCAACCTCGCTAAATGTCTTTCTTTACTTTTCTCCGTCGCGCTCTTCTACTTCCGTGCCAGATATTAAAATTTGTCGAATACGGTATATGTTCATTCTTTATACATATTATTAGAACATATTTGTATAATTTTGTGTTTACCCACCGATCTCGGGGCGTAACTTCCATATAAGCTGGTTATTTATTTTGTTTGGGGGCAGATATATTGAAAGTTAGTGTGTCTTCCGAATATTACATATATATTCAAAAAAACACTTAAACCTAATTTCATAAGATAAATCTCGTAATATAGCACTTAATATAAACTTAAAACTTAATTCCTTACTGTTTGTTTCAGGCTGTATGTCTTGTTCTGTACTGTGTTGTGTTAAGAATGTGAATGTTGTATACAGAATGAGAATGTTGTTTTACAAAATATACAAAGATATATCACTACCCCTACATTACATAATTAAAATATGCGTATATGTTTGACATCATTGTTGTGGAACTTATTTACATTATTAGTCCTTGGAAATTGTATCTACGTGCAACAATACCCATGTTTACGATACTCTTAAAAATCTTACTAATAAATAAATATAATAATAAAATTGAATTCCTAATTAATAATTAATAGGTGTCATAAATATTCTTAATGTATTTCCATCTGCTCCATTCTTCAATAATGATTTTTGTGGTACACATATATTTGCAGATTGCGAGCCTATTATGGATATTAAATTAAACAATGGGTGACCATATTATGGGTCTATTGAAATCGCGCATTGATAACTATAGGCAATACAGAAACGGTCTATATGTATAAAGCAGGTAATAAACAGATTAGCAAATGTAAATTCTTGGAATCTAAGAAAATATAATTTTCAATATGCTAAGAAAGGTAAGTTATATAGTGGGTTACACTTGCAAATGCATTTTGAATATTTATAGAATTTGAAGTGTTATATTTTAATTCTTTTATGCTAAATTTACTTATATCTAACATATAAATACATACAATATAAGAAGTTTCGTTTTACGACGAAACAATATTCATAGGAAAAAAAACATAATTTGTATCGCTAAATCTTTCTTTACTTAAAATTTTTTAGCTTCGATTTAAAAACTACAGTTTCACATGTATGTAAGTAATATTCGAGAAACATACATCAAAATTTCACGATTGTTATTGTACAATAAATAATTCTATATGTCTCCTAATTTTGCACACACTTCGCTCATACTAGAGAAAGTAGATTTTGCAGTTTTGCACTCGTCCACATCACTATTATAAGAGTTATGTTTTTCATTATTATTGCACAATTCCTTAACCATTTCCGTAATACTGAAGTTAGGGCTCTCTGTAGGCACGTGACTATCAACAGAAGCAAAAGAAGCACTTTACTATTCTCTTTTATCATTTTATTGTCAAATTTATGCAGTTATTTTATCATAAATTCTGTTGTCATCCAAGCCTTTTTGTTAGATACCCTTTCAAAAGGTAATTTATCAACATGATTACCATTAAAACAGCGAGAATTTTTACTTTTTCCAATTATTAATGAATCTTCTTTCTCACCTTACATATTTGCAAACGGTAAAATAGTCAAACGTTGTTTTGCTGCCTTTTTCATTGCACAATTCTTATTTTTTAATGCAAGTGTCTTATTTGGCATGGCGCGATAATAAAGACCTGTTTCGTCAGTATTATAAACATCTCGAGGAGAATAATTCCTTAATATCAACGGTAACTTGATTTTCCAGTCCTTTATATTGTCCAAATTAAACTCCGCGAAAGTTATACTGTGTCGCCAGTAGAAACTTTCCAACCATCCATTTAATGCTGCGAAATTTTCCATCTTTAAACTGCTTGCTGCCTCCAGTGCTTTTTGTTTAAGTAGCGGCCCCGATATTGATTAATTGGTTTTGCAAAGCCAGAAATAAAGAAATTCCAGCTTTATTTCTGGCTTCGCAAAATCAATTGTAGACGACTTGATCCAGTACCAATACTTCCGACTTAGGAAATTTTCGGTTTTGTTCCAACTTAACCATTTTTTTTAATTCACCTTCATTTTTCATAATATTGTTAATTTGGTGTTTCCAACCCCATATCTTTCGGCCAACTTTCGCGAACTTAACGCATACTTTTCACTTCCCGCGATTATATTTATTTTGTCTTTTAGCGACAAATGTTTTCTTTTCAGTGACTAATCAAACTAACCACTGTAGTGGACGATGGTCTGCTTTTATTATAAATTTTGTGCTATATAAATACGGTAGGAAGTGCTTACATGCCCAGATGATAGCAAACATTTCTTTTTCAATAGTTGATTAATTTTGTTGATGCATATGCTATTGGATGGTCTTCTTGTGACAATACTGCTCCGAGAGCATAATTTTATGCATTCACAGTTAGTTCAAACGTCTTTTGAAAATCGAGATATTTTAATACTGGGTCATTACTAGAGAACGGACACGCTTACCACCCAGTCCAGTACTGGCGAAAGGCTGTATTTCTAAAATATTTAATTTTATTTATATAATTGGAAAACGAACGGGTGGTGATCTATAAAATTACGAAATACATATTTATTTAATACAAAAGTATTTTTAATAATATAAAAAAAATATTATTAAAAATGGGGTGTGAAGAACACAATACAAGTTCATTTATGTTTTTTTGAATGTATATTCTCCAAAGACGTAGATACGTATTTCACATTTCTACATGTTCGTCGGTACGCCCCTGTTGGAGAAGAGACACATTCAAAACAAACATAACTACGTTACTATCTAGTCGAAATTATTCAGACAGAGCGTGAAGGAATATTCAACGCTATCTACATAATAACAGCCGAAGTAGACGTCTTTCTTATAGTCGGTAACCACCGTATCTATAAAAAACTGTATTCTCGTGTCTTCACTACTTGTCGGCGTGAGCCGAATGTGTATATAACAACATAATTTGAAACATACTTGAGTGAGTAAAACCTCACTAAATTTGTATAATACAAAAGTATTTTTAATAATATAAAAAAAATATTATTAAAAATGGGGTGTGAAGAACACAATACAAGTTCATTTATGTTTTTTTGAATGTATCTTCTCCAAAGACGTAGATACGTATTTCACATTTCTACATGTTCGTCGGTACGCCCCTGTTGGAGAAGAGACACATTCAAAACAAACATAACTACGTTACTATCTAGCCGAAATTATTCAGCTATTACCACACAGCGTCCTAACATATCCACCGTTTCGTCGGCGCTTATCCATATGTATTGATTTAAAAGATGGCTTCTAATGCGTTCTACTGTTCTCGTATAGCACCTAGAAACATAATATTTGCGTAAAGTTGATTCATCAGGAACATTTCGACCAGTATATTTTTTCAGAAATATTTTTAAAGTGGGATTTCTAAGTTTATTTAATGGAATATTAGCCGCCATAAAAGTTTTACAGAGTTCAGATGTGTTTGCGATCCTAAGTGACAAATTTTTGACGATATTTTACGGATTTTGTAATAAATTTCGGAATCACTGACAATGGACATACAATCAGTATGACCGTCAATCCAACTCGCCATTGTTTTACAATGCCGTTCTCGACATTCTTCCATATCATGTCTGAAAAAGTAACTTAAACAATGCTCTAGATCTAAATAAATGAAAACTAAAAATGTGTGCGTAAGTTATTGAAACATAACGAAATTCAATGCACACTCTTACGTCGAAATAATTGGTAGAAATAGATTCAATCAAACGATATTAAACAGGATCTATCACAAAAATTACGATGTAATTAACAGTTAAAACTATGAAAACAAGAAACTTACTCACAGCACTATATTTATCTTACGAAATATAAACTAATAAATAAAATACATTATAAAAACCCCGCTTATATCTACGCTCATGAAAACACTTTAAAAAACACTATATTCTCCGAATACAATAGCTGGCTTGTCCATTGTTATCGCGGCGAGACCAGGTGTCCGAGTAAGTTAAACAAATACTTCATTGAATTACGCCGGGATGTACTGAGCGACGTTATACACAATTCCAATTGCCGATTGCGTTTTATGGAAACTGCGTCCGTTCTCTAGTCATTACATAGCAAACTTTTACATTTCTCAAATGCGTCCACAAATTCTGGTGTATGTTTTACAGTTTCTCCTTTTTTTAGAAATTTAGTTAATGGTTTCGTAATATGTGCAAAATTATTTAAAAATTTGCGATAATAGCCTAACAGTCCAAGAAAAGATTTTATCTCTTTCTGTTCATTTCTCATTACCATTGGGTATAATAATGTGTCCTAAATATTCTGTTTCTTTGCGTAGAAACTCGCATTTATCAATTTGTAATCTGAGATTTGAATTTCTCAATCTATCAAATACGCATTTAGGATGCTTTATGTGTTAATCTAATTATGGTAGAAATACAATTATATCGTCTAGGTAAACTAAACAAAAATTATTTAAAATACCTTTCAATATATCATCCATTACGCGCTGAAATGTCGCTGGCGCATTTTTAAGTCCAAACGGCATTCGCAAAAATTTCATAATGTCCTTGTTCGGTATTGAATGCTGTCTTCGGTATCGATTCTGGCTTCATTTGAATCTGGTGACACCGTGAAGCGAGATCTAATATAGAAAAGTATTGACACCTTCCTAATTTGTCCAATCTATCTTCTATATTCGGTATTGGATATCGATCGTCGACCGTTTTCTCATTGATTGCTCTATAATCGATTACCATTCTCGTTTTTCTAACACCGCTTGCATCTAATTTCTTATTCGCGACGTGTACAGGTGATCTCCAAGGACTTTGACTGGGTTTTATTAATGTTGTCCTTCAAAAGTTTCCTAATGTGTTCGTTTATTTCTTGCTTTTGCATATATGGGAATCTTCTTGCCCTTCTTGGAATATCGATATTTCATCCTTTGTCTTTATTTCGTGTTTAATGTCGCTATTACATGTTAATTGTTCACTTGGTTTCTTGAAATATCGATGTATTTCTTACAGAGAAAAAGTATTTTCGATCTTTCTTCTGTGTTGAGATTTTCTGTATGTATCACACCATTTAATTTCGATAATTCTTCTTCTGAGTCTACCTCGTATTTATAAATATAATACTGCTCTAGTGGTGTAACAGATATATATCCTAATTCAATTGATTGTTCATTTTCGGACCAATTTTGAATTTCTATTAAAGCTTCACCTTTATTTACTTTTGTAATACATGCAGGAATTAAAAATGAATCTTGTGATTATTTTTCAATTATTAAATCACCCTCTGTATAGTTTAGAGGCACTGTATATAATTGTTTTGTATTTCCGGGGAGTTTAAATAATTTAGGTTTCTTAAAATGCATAGGAATTGTATAATTTTGTCTAAATAAAACATCTTTCTTTAAATCAATATTAAATTCCATCGATCTTAAGTCATCTAGTCCTAAAATTCCGTCATAAAATTTATGAAATTTCAACATAACCATTTTTAAAAATTCCGAAAAGCAAGGTATCATTGCATGTTCACGTATTAATATTTTACCTTTTGCCGTTGTTAATTCTAAATTTTCTTTAACTATATTATGCGGATAATATTTACGAACGATATCTATCATAGAAATTGAACTACCTGTGTCTATTAATAATTGAATAGTTGGGTATTCGATAGTTATGTAAGGCAATTCTTTTAATTTATGTTATTGAGTTCGTAAGCGAGGTATGCAATTGAAAATTTTCCTCTTCTTCCACTTCGCTGATTTTTGGTTCTTCTTCATTTACTTCATTATTTTCGTTATAATTCTCTTCGTTATAATAATTGGTTTTGAAAGTTTGCTGTGTATTTTGATTTGGCTTCCAAACATTTTTCGGTGCTCCAAATACTTGTTGCACAGATGGGTATTTTATGTATTGATTGTTTGAATATGGTTTGTGAAAATTTGGAATTCCTGTCCGAGGAAATAAATTTGTTAGTCCAGGAAATTGCAATGGTGTGATGTTTGGCAATTGTTGGACAAGTGGTATGTTGTGTTGTATGTTAGATGTATTGGGGGAGGTCGTTTTATAAAGGTGGCCGTAAATACCAGGTTTTCGTACATGGGAATTTCCTTGTAGTCGGTTCGGGGACTGTTGAAACCGTCTCTTATCTCAGGCGGCCGCTTAGACAGATGGCCGTTAACACAGGTTTTATTGTATTAATATGTATTTGAATTTGGAAGATAAAAATTTGTATTTATCTGATCAAATCCGAACATGCATAATAGGTTCCTGCCAACCAATGCATTTAAAATTTTTACGGACTGCATTTATTTATATTGTAACTCAAATAGTAATACGCTCAGAAATTCGTATAACAGCATCACTTCTTGTTGGCTAGTTTCTTCAATATTATATGGTATATTCTACAATGTAATATTTAAAATAAGTTTTGCAGAAAGCGTAATATTCGAAATAGCAAATAAAATCAAATCAGCCCAATGAACATTATGAAAATTTATGCGGAATGGTAGTTGTATGTTTTCGTACCTTATCCCGTTATGCCGAAGTAAATTTAAAGGCCGCATTTGTATGCAAAGTCTCGTACACTCTTTTGAACTAGGGCCACTGAAAGCGTATTCATAAAATTTCCCGTCGCCTCGTAGATAATGGAGAGGGACATTTTCATTTTAATAGAATTTGACGCCAGCCTGCTTTTTACTCGATTCTCACTATGCATCAACGTACATTAAACGCTCAAAAATGTATATTAAATTATCATATGTGCATATAAATAGATGGATGCCTCGATGCATTTGCATTCCAATTTTATTACGTAGTTCATTATAATCACATTTAATTTGCTTTCCTTGAATTGCAAATATTAATGGTACAGCGTATTGTGAGATCCTAAAATAGGCATTATACGATCGGAAAAGCTAAAGTTTGTAGCAGTATTTCGCTAAAATGATAACAAGCATTCCACAATTAACTGACGTGGCCTCTACTTGATGAAAATCCATTGTACAAAAACACAGTTGTATGATTTTCGCAAATATTTATTATGCTCGTAGTAGCAATTGTTTAATCAACATCAACACTGTGCCTTCTTCAGATTAATAAGGTAAATCTAATTACAGAATAGAATATATAGTCAGCTAAACTAATTTGAGAGTGGGAATGTTATACAGTTACATGAGTGAAATTTTAGTATCATTTGATGTTAGTTCACTGATCCCTTCGGTAACTGTTCCTGAAACATTGTAATATTTCGACAGTTTTTTGGTTAAGAATAATATTGAACGCAAGAAAATAAATGAATACTCGAGGTTTACAACTTTGCGCATATCTCAGAACATGTTTCAATTTAAAGAGGACTTCTATGAACAGCATCAAGGCACAGTAATGGGCAACTGCTCGTCTGCATTTTTTCTTCTTCTGTTTTGGGTTGGACGCCACCATGACTGCTCTTTGTACTATCCCCAATATATCTCTCAGTTCCACTTTTGTGTTCTCGATAAAAGCCACTATCCTCCTCGGGGGAATTTTGAGTACCCTCGTAGGATCCAATCTCTCCGTTTCTGTCTGATTTCTCTCAGTTCCTCACGCATGCATATTATATGAAGGCTAGTTTCCTCCTGTTTTTCACATCTCCTACACCAGGGCTCGCTAACCAAGCCCATGCTGTACATAAAATTCCTTAAAAACCATGTCCGGTTATTAAGCCGGTAATTATTTTAATTTCTTTTTTGTTACTACGAATTAGGCTGGATGAAAACCTTCCGCCCAGCTCCTTTAGTAGTGTTTTAGTATGGAATCGGCTTCCGCTAACCTCCATTTATTTTTATGTTCTCTTGTAGCGGAATACTTAGTGATTCCGCGTACAGGTTCTGGTCCTATAAAGTTCCTATTAGTACCTTTTTTCGCCAGTTCGTCGGCTATCTCAATGCCTTTAATTCCCTCATATGCTGGCATCCATATCAGCGACACAGTATTGTCTTGTGCCAGTTTATTGAGGACTTGTTAATAGTATTTCTTGAGTTTAGACCTGGTAGATGGATTGATAATGGTTTTAATAGCTGTCTGATTATCGGTCATTATGTTGATTTTTTTGTTTGTGCAGCCGGCCTGAAAAACTGTAGTATGTTTTCCCAGACCTATCGATATCTTCCTTCTAGGACATATTCCGCATATGCCTGCACCTGCTTCCTGATTGGATTGTGATCCATCCGTGTACACCAGGTGCCAGTACTACAATCGTTCGAGCGATTTTTTGCCTGTTCCCTGGGCGGTATAAATACGTTTAGTTTAGCTGTAGACATAATCCCAAGTACCATACTCTTCCCCGGCATTTGAAATATCGGCTCCCCCAGTATAGTTCCTGTAATATCTGTATGGCCCCCTACAACCTTATTAGGACACCATACGTCACTGGCCCTCAGCTTCAGGATCGCTATCATGGTATCCGCTTTTACAAATAGTTCAAGTGGAGGGAGACCCACGATGGCCTCTATGGAGGCGATTCCCCTGCTGCTCATAGCTCCCGTGATCCCCAATAGAGCCTGTCTCTGGAGAGTCGTGAGGAGCCCCACCGACGATGTCAGCTCAATCCTCCCCACCAGACAACTGCCCCATAGGTAATCGTTGGTCTTACTACTGCTGTGTACAATCAGTGTACCACATTGGTTTTAGTCCCCAGGTCTTTCGTCTGCATTTATAGCGAACCTGTTTATGAATCACTTTTAGATAGAATTTAAGAGAAATACTAAATATATGCCTTAAGTATGGATTAGGTATGTTCTTCATATTTTTGCGGCCTCTAATACAAAGTTGTGCAATTTAGATTACTTTTTAATACAATTAAATTCGAAATGCCCTACAATTAAATTCATAATAGAAAAATAAAACAATGAGAAAATACCATCTTTAGATGTTTTAGTAATTAGGAATAATACCAACTTAGAAATAGATATTTTCGGAAAAGATGCCAATGTTAAAAAGTTTATAGCCGCGTATTCAAACCGTAGTTGCCAACAAAAGATGGCATCCTTTATTGTTATATCCATCCATCGGTTTCCGTCTACAAAAGAAAGATATGAAAAAGAACTCTTTGTGATAGAGTTGGTTGTTATTTGTTGGAATTCCAATTCCAAAAATATAGCGGAAAAACTAAACGTTCCATTTCAACTCGTTACTTGGAACATACTTACACATATACGTAATAGAAACTGTATGAGCACATTAAAAAACAGACTTAGAAAAAAATATATAGCAGTGAATATTGATAGAGAGGATTGGGAAAAATACTTGACGTCGGTTTCAGAGAGTGAAAAAGGAAACACGCCTGAAAATACTGACGAAGCAGAAACAGCAAAAGATGCAGAGCCCAATGTACCATCGATGGAGGAGTGTTATGAAATAATAATGAAGCTAAAACAAGGAAAAGTTGCAGGACCGGATAAAATATGTAACGAGATAAAAAAATAGGGGAGAAGAGCTGAGAGACAGGATTTATGAGTTATTAAAGAAAATATGGAGGGAGGAAAGAATACCAGAAGAATGGAGAACTGGAATCATAGTACCGATACCAAAGAAAGGAGACTTAAACTTATGTGAAAACTATAGAAGAATAACACTTTTAAACAACACTTATAAAAATACTAACATCAATGATAATGAAGAGATTAGAAAAGTTTAGAAAGAAACTGGAGAATACCAGAATGGTTTTAGGAAAGGAAGGTCAACAATTGATGCAACACATGCAATCACTCAAATAATAGAGAAATGCTACGAATATGGTATAGGACTGCATATTGTATGTATAGATTTTAGGCAAGTATTTGACAGCCTAAAGAGAGATAATATGATAAATAATGGGAATCCCGGAAAAATTGATGAGGTAATTAAAATGACCTTAAATGGATCAAGAACAGTGGTACGTACACAATAAGGAACAACGAATGACATAGGAATAGGAAGAGGAGTAAGACAAGGAGACGAACTTTCGGCAGCAATATTCAATATAGCAGTGGAAGGAATAATAAGAGCATGCAAAATGGACACAACAGTAATACAAACATCTGCACAAATTTTAGCCTTTGCAGATGATCTAGCAATAGTAGCAAGAGACAGAAAGAACTTAGAAGAGGCAGTAAACAGCATCAGCGCCGAAACTTATAAAAGAGGATTAGAAATTAATCAGAAGAAAACCAAGTATATGAAAATAGACAGGAGAGAAATAGCAAGCAAAGGAACACATAGGTCATATATAGACATATAGACATAGGTCAATATAAATTTGAGACACTAAACAGTTTTAAGTATCTAGGGGTAATGATAAGTAACAAAAATGATAGAGGTGAAGAAATTGAGCACAGGATACAGTCATGATATTGCTCTTATTATAAACATAAATCCTTGATGCAATGCCAACGGATAAGCAGGAAAACAAAAATAATGATTTATAGAACTGTGATAAGACCTGTGGTAACATATCGAGGAGAAACGATGTGTATGACAGAGCAGGAAAAATAGAAATTCAAGAGATTTGAAAGAAATATAATAAGGAAGATATATGGACCGAAAAAGATAAATGAATACCAGTATATATAAATACCAGTACAGAAGATTAATGAACTTTTAGGTAGAGAGGATCATGGAAGGTGAAAAAATAGTAAAAAGGATAAAATAGATGAGAATAAAATGGTAGGGACATATATTTGGAAGAGAAAATATCGCGATAATAAATAAAATAACAAAATGGAAACCACTATAAAGTAGACCCAAGGGTAGACCAAAAAACCGATGGGAAGACCAAGTTGTCGAGGATATCTGGAGTATGAGGATTGTAGGGTGGAAAGATAAAATATCTCAAAGAGTAGAACGGAAGAAGATAGCAGAAGAAGCAACGAAAAGCAACAACCTGTAAAGACAAAATGATAAAATTTGGACGGATGACTATTTGCATCCATTATCAACAGGTCAAATGAGCACTTTAGGGCGGCTCCAATTCCACGAGGAATGTATAGCTTTGTATATATATATACATATATATATATATATATATATATATATATATATATATATATATAGTATTTTCGTGACCTTGGTATGATAAGGTAAACTTAATTAGTCGGCGATTAAAGGTCTGGTTATTACTTCAAAGTGTATATATTTAAAATAATCCTACATGTTTCGGCAATGATGCCTATATGATTTTATATTTTTTATATCCTTGACAAAGGCATCATTGCCGAAACATGTAGGATTATTTTAAATATATACACTTTGAAGTAATAATCAGACCTTTAATCGCCGACTAATTAAGTTTACCTTATATATATATATATATATATATATATATATACATACATAATATATTATCGTTGTGAACTAAACATGATACATCTAGTTCGAAACAGTATGAAATTTGGTGTTTAGTAGCAAAACCAGACACATCCAGTTTCCTGTAAAGAGGTTGCTGTCTCTAGTCGTAGATTGCGTTTTAGCCTCAATTGTGTTTCGGTTTAAACATTTTTTATAAACATTATTTAGTACTAAGTGTTATTCCTGTATATAAATTAAGTTTATAAAGTGATAATGGAGGTGTATGTAGAAGAAAATATTCAATGCGCGAGAAAAAAAAATCTCCCAAAGAACAAAGTTGAACCAGAAGTAAATCCAAACAACGAAGGTAGGTCTATAGAAAACTAAAGTTGTCTGTTATTTTCTGTTTCAAAATTATGCCTATTTACTTCATTTTATATTTACTAGTACATCTATTTAAATTGTACACATTCTTAATGACAGGTGTGGTCCCTGTAGACCTTCAATACCCTCAACTGGTCAGCATGGCAAAAAGAGGCAGGTGCTTACCGTTGACATTAACATTACAAGGCAAGATTAAATTTTGTTTCATGACTAATTTTATACTAATTACAGTTACAGTTAAGAGTTAAAAACCAAACAAGATTATTTCATTTTTAAAGCATACAGACAGTTTTAACCCAGAGACAAGTAAGAGTGTTAATGGTTTAAAATGTGATAAAGGTATTATCATCAAGAACTTTATTTTTAACAAAACGACGAAGCAGAGATTACTAGTATGTCGAAAGGCGTCCTTAGACACAGTGATACTGTCAAAAAATCGGGTAATTGGTGTCGCAAATAGACATTCCCAATCAGGTGTGATGCCTAGGGAGAAAAAAGGAGGAGACAGGAAAAAAATTCTTTATGCTGAAAAGAAAAAGAGTGTATAAAAGAAATAGAATGAATGTACATGCATTTCATTGAGCAAAAAACTAAAGAATGAGAAAACCGGCTCGGTTAGGCAGGAACTTACCCAGAAAATTGAAAGCAAAGTCTTTTTATTCATTTCTTAAAGAGAAACGAACAGACCTTCTCACAATCAACTTTGACTGTCAAAAAAATCAAGTTTTACCTCGCTTTCCTGATCAAAGCTCTTACTTTTCAAAGCAGTTAGCTAAGTATAATTTTACAATAATTGTTGGTGACTCCAAAAACAAACAAGACAAAGAAAAAGTTTTTTTATTTACCATTGGGATGAAATTGAATACGTTAAGCGACCAAACAAAATAATTTCTGCACTTCACCTATTACTAACATACAAAATTGCTAAAACTGCAGGGTTGCTTCGACTGGTTTCAAATAGTTGCGGTCTCGAATAGAGAATGAAATTAAAAATGAAATCGTAATTATCAACCCCAAAGGATACGCAACTATTTTTTCAAATTATGGCACGGTATTTCCTCTCGCTTCCGATGGAATCAATCGAGATGGAAAGATGTCGTAGGCAGTGTACTGCGACCACCTGGGGAATGAAAATTTAATGTTTAAACGGAGTAAAAACGGCTCAAAAATTCTAATAAAAGGTGAAGTTAATTACAAGACAGATCAAATGCAAAAGTACACAAATGTATGCATTTGCAAGCTATTAATCATTCCCCTACCATTCCTCCAGGAACATCTGTAGCTCCTTTAAAACTGCGCGATGTGACCAACTTGTTATTAAACCATTTTGGTGACGACTGGAAGAGTCTCAATTCTCTAAGTTTTTATAAAAATCTTACAATGGCAAATCTGAAGATGATAATCCTCAGTATGTTTGCCAAAACAATGACAACGATGAATCTTATCTTTTCCAAATTTAAAGTTTTTTTTCATTATATTTTTTGTACTTTCAAAAATAAAGGCAAAGCTTTTTTGTACACCTCTTTACTACTTTACTCAAATTTTTACATTTGGATGTGTCTGGTTTTGAAGATATATGACTAATATATGCGGTGTTACAAGCGGTAGCAATATTGAATATTTGTAAATGAAACTTGAAGGTTTTTCTGCAATTGCTTTATTATTCACTTTATACAGGGTGGGGCATAGGAACCAAGTGTTTTTGGTTTGGGTAGTACTCGGCCATTAGAAAAGGGAGGGGCGCGCGGTTCATTACAATCCATTCCTCGACTCAAAGCATTTCACTTTCTCAGTTGCCACTTGCCATCATGGAGAGGTGGACGCTAGAGCAACGCGTGTTCGCGTATGATTGTTTTGTTCGAAGTGGCGAGTCGGTGACTGCAGTACAGCGTGAATTTCGCAGAAGATTTAATATCCATCGTAATGACTATGTTCCTGCCCGAGACACCATCTTACGCTGGGTTAATAACCTTCGAACAGTAGGTTCAATAATGAAAAGAAAGCCGCCCGGTCGTCAACGTACTGTGCGTACTCCTGAGAATATTGAAAGGGCGAGACAAGCATTACTGCGAAGCCCACGCCGCTCTGCACGTCGACATTCAGCTGCACTTCAAATCAGCAATCGCACTGTACGGCGGATTTTGCATGGTGACTTACATTTTCACCCATACAAAATACTGGTTGCCCAACAATTAAATGTAAGAGATTACGCCCAACGCTTGAGTTTCGCACACCAAATGCTTGAACTTGTTCAGGAGAATGAAAACATGTTGTTACTCATGAGTGATGAAGCTCATTTCCATCTTACGGGGGCCGTCAATAAACAAAATTGCCGGTACTGGGCTGACGAGAATCCACGACAGTTACATGAGAAGCCATTGCATAGTCCTAAGGTAACAGTTTGGTGTGCGGTGGGAAAATTTGGCATCATTGGTCTATATTTTTTTGAAGAAAATGGGGTAACCGCTACAGTAACATCTGCGCGTTACATTCATATGGTGAATAACTTTTTATACCTGAATTGTTAAGAAGAGGTGTGGATATTCAAGATTTGTGGTTACAGCAAGATGGGGCCACGGCACACACCGCCAGAGCATCTATGGCTGTTCTTCGCCACCTGTTTCCAAATCGTCTAATTTCGAGATTTGGTGACGTTTTGTGGCCTCCTCGGTCTCCCGACTTATCGATTTGTGATTTTTATCTATGGGGGTACCTCAAGTCACGTGTTTACGAGGCCAAACCCCGTACGTTAGACGCATTAAAGGAATCGATTCGTTATGAAATCTCCCTAATCGACAGAGACATGCTGGAAAGAGTGGAGGCCAATTTTCGTCAACGGCTGCAACAGTGTATCAATGAAAACGGACATCATATGCCAGATGTAATTTTCCGTACTTGAATATTTCAAAATGCTTTATTATTAGATATGTTGTAATATCAATAAATTTTTTTTAGAGTAAAAACTAATAATTTTATTATCATTTCAAAAACACTTGATTCCTATGCCCCACCCTGTACTTTCTTCACAATTAAATGTTGTTTCGGTATCACTGATTTACAAAAACTCTGTATTTACTCTCTTTTTGTATTTAAAGTAGTATAGTAATGTTGTGTTTTACGAAATATTTTATTTATTGTATAGAAGAACTTATGTTTTTATATGGACGTTATAAAAATCTGTATATATATCTAATCGATATTCGACATCATTTTATACGCAAACGAGCATCCCTGGAGTAACGGTGTCAACAGTAATTGTGATCTTCTCTCTTAAGTATCGAGTGAAGATTGTGTACTTTATTCGAGTATCTACGTAATGTTTTTGATACGTTATACAATAGGATGAAAAAATCCTTAGAGGCCACGATACTGAAGCATTTGCTTCAATCCATCTAACATGAAACCTGATACCCACCATTACTGAAGTGAGGTACGACATGAAAAACAACTTGTGTTTAATTTTACCTATTTCCAAGATGATACTTTTCAGTACACATAAACACAGCGTTTTATTGATTATTTCCGTGTTGAAACAAAAGTGATTTTAATATATATATTGTAGTAGTACAACCTTCATGAGTTTGTTTAAAGGAACAAGAAAAGCACATTGGTTGCGTTGTTAAGAATTTTATATTTGTTATTTGAAAGTTAGTTTATATATATATATATATATATATATATATATATATATATATATATATGTATACATATATTTTGTAATTTAATTTTAAATATGTTTTTAAATGTTTTGAAAGAGTGTATTATGATAAAATTAGTATAAATTGTTAATGTGAGAATATAAAAGTGAGGCCATGAAATATGAATTTTAACAATTAACATGGTGGTGAAAAATAATAATAAAAACGGATTCTGAAAACAAAAACAAGATATATAATTTTAACGTCATCATTAAATAATTGGATCACGATAATAGAAATAGAAAATCCTGATTAAAGTAAAGTCTGCGTATTGAAATAGCATAAATCAATGTGTTAAGATAGATTGGGTGAGAGCAGCTGTGGTCGAAGTTGTATATCTGAGTTCACCTGATCCCACAGAAGATTGGTTCCAGTGACCTGGGTGAATAGGCTGACTTCCTTCTGCTTGAACAAGCATCTATAAAAAATATTATACCAACAAGTAAATCATCTCTTTCGAATTATAATCCTCTATCAACTAAATTACCAAATGGAACGTTAAATTAATTGTACATGTGTAGTTTGTCATAATTGTAGACATTATTAGCGACTTTTCCTTTTTATAAGTATTTTATCGGCTATAGACTTGTAAATTATTTGTGAGATTTTAGCATATAGAGATAACTAACTTTGCTATTGCAGTTTCTTTTTTTAAGTTTATAAATAAATTTATAATTGTAAATTGAAAAGCTCGTTATTTATTTTGTTTTCCAATATTTGTACTTGAACCGGCACCCATAAAATTTTATCGATTTTTCTGAACTGGGGCATTTTTTAATTCGTTTTTAGTGTTTGGGTTATATCATTTGACGCCCAACGTGGGTGCTTGTAGATAGTGGGTATTATATATATATATATATATACATATATATATATATATATATATATATATAAAATAAAAATTGTTGGGGAATCCGGCAATAAAAACCTTTAGTTAGTCAATTAGAGTCCTTTATTTTTTACCTTATATTTCGCTCTGTAGATTTAGAGCTTCATCAGAGGTCAAAAAGCGAAACTATTTTTTGTGAGAGATATAACATTTTTAAAAAAACAAAACCTATAGAGAAACAAGCAGTCCACGTAATACAAATAAAACTTTATATTAATTAAAAATTGTTACTATAAAAGCTTATTGTTTTTACATATTAAAACCATTTAAAAAATTATTATTTTTTCAACAAACACATCTAAAAAGAAACACACACGTAGTAAGAACTACTTGTCTTGATTTAAATTACATTTTAACAATTCAAGTGTCGACAAGGTAGTGTACAAAATTTAATACACTACCTTGTCGACACTTGAATTGTTAAAATGTAATTTAAATCAAGACAAGTAGTTCTTACTACGTGTGTGTTTCTTTTTAGATGTGTTTGTTGAAAAAATAATAATTTTTTAAATGGTTTTAATATGTAAAAACAATAAGCTTTTATAGTAACAATTTTTAATTAATATAAAGTTTTAATTGTATTACGTGGACTGCTTGTTTCTCTATAGGTTTTGTTTTTTTAAAAATGTTATATCTCTCACAAAAAATAGTTTCGCTTTTTGACCTCTGATGAAGCTCTAAATCTACAGAGCGAAATATAAGGTAAAAAATAAAGGACTCTAATTGACTAACTAAAGGTTTTTATTGCCGGATTCCCCAACAATTTTTATTTTACATACTTGTTTTAACGGCAAAGACTCTTTGTCTACTTATATATATATATATATATATATATATATATATATATTGTGATGAGGCGAACCATGTATATGAGGGACCTAGAGCAAAGATACAGCATTAATATTTTAAATTGTAAATTTAGCATAAGTTTTGTTTGTTAGAACTGCATTTTTCACATGCCATATCAATAAAGTTAATACCGCGTTTTTAATTTATCAATTTTGCATCACATAATTATTGTTTTTCTTGTAACCATTCAAGTTAGTCATTTTCATTTACATTTTTATTTTTCCGAAGATATTTAACTTAATTGATTGGAATTATATGTCATATGATGATCATAACTGTACCTATTTTAAATTCAAATAAGGCGGGAATTATCCCAAAACGAAAATAGGTAATTAGCAGAAATTGTACATTCAAAATAAACTTTTATCCATTGTAAAATTAATACAATAATTTTAATGAAATGTCAAAACGATTGATTCTAGTAATTTATTTTATTTTGAGTAATTTATTGTCGAGATTAAATAAGTATAAACAACTTTGAGAATAAGATGCCTGGCATTATTAACAAAAAAACAATAGAGAGTCCGCTTGGGTAATTAAAATTGGTACAACGCGTCTAACGTTTTAAAAAGTGTATAAAGGAATAAAGTGATATAAAACCTAAAATAAATTAACGAAAAAACAATATAGAGTCCGCTTGGGTAATTAAAATTGGTACAACGCGTCTAACGTTTTAAAAAGTGTATAAAGGAATAAAGTGATACAAAACCAAAAATAAATTAACGAAACCTTACCAAAAAGATATCCTATAAGTTCCCGATTCACTAGCATCGTTTTTACGGAAGGTTACCTGCAACTGAACCTGTTAAATAAATTATTTAGTGGAGTTTTTCGGCCGAAAAACTCCACTAAATAATTTATCAATTTATATATACAGGGTGTCATTTTGAAAACGTACCACCCTCTATATTTCGGCCCCTATAGAAATTCCAAAAATATGCAAAAACACGTCAAACTTATTTTTAAGGGGGACATTTTGTAGGCTGGTTTTCAATTAAATTAATAACAACCCAACCCTTAATAACAACTAGTTTGGAAAATCAAATTGACGCGGCTGGTAACATGGTTTCGCAAGAAGATCTTCTACACTTCCAATAAGATGGAGCTCCACCACACTACTATCTTCCAGTTAGTGGCTAAATGATAGATTTCCTGCAGATGGATTGGTCGAAGAGGAGCAATAGAATGGCCATCACGATCACCCGACTTATCGCCTCTAGATTTCTTCCTGTGGGATCGATCGATTGTTTATAAAACACCGCCTCGAGATTTGCAAGATTTAAAGAGAAGAATAACAGCTACATGTAGAGAACTTCAGGCAGAAGTGTTTCGAAATGTTAGAGAGGAGTTTGAGAGTAGACTTTATCACTCTTTAGAAAATAATGGACAACATTTCGAAATTTTTATAAAATAAGTTACTTTTTATTAGTTTTTTAATGTTTTATTGCAAAACACTTGATACTTGTATGTTCATGGTTTGACTTGATTTCTTTAAAAGTACTAAACATAAAGGACAAGAATTTAGCATTTTTGAAAAGCGGGTTAAACGACCTTTAAAATGAGGTATCACTCAACCCCCATTTCCATTTAAATTTTTAGAGGTTATGTCCACCCCCGCTAGAGGGTTGATGTAATTTAATTGAAAACCAGCCTACAAAATGTCCCCCTTAAAAATAAGTTTGACGTGTTTTTGCATATTTTTGGAATTTCTATAGGGGCCGAAATATAGAGGGTGGTACGTTTTCAAAATGATACCCTGTATATATATATATATATATATATATATATATATATATATATATATATAGTAGATTCAATTAGTCGGCGATTTAAGGTCTGTTTTACTTGAATATGTATATATTTAAAATAATCTTACATATTTCGGCACATAATGACTTTTTCAATATAATGACTTGTTCAGGAGAAAGAACAGAATTAAAAATTTTGCAGTGGACGTCACTCAACATGTTAAAATAGATTTACATTAAATTGAATATCTTGGTTTCACGTTCAACTTTTAAAAAACATATATACACATACGTTTTAAAATATATTTGGAATTTTATATTTTAACGTATGTGTATATATGTTTTTTTAAAGTTGAACGTGAAACCAAGATAATCAATTTAATGTAAATCTATTTTAACATGTTGAATGACGTCCACTGCTCAAAGTTATAGAAGTGATGTAGTCATGGTGAGAAATACATATTCATAAATACATTCTACATGCAATTCAAATAATAATAATTCATGACCTAACATTCCTAACAGCTTGACACCAATAGCAAAGGGATTGGTAAGTCATGTTATTAAAATTATGTAAATTTAATACATAATTAGAATAGAAGTTGTACATAATTAATCAATAATTAAATTAAAATAAATATACGATATAAAACTCTAAGAAGATTCAAGAGCTCTTAAACCTAACCGTTCGGTAGGTAGATTATGACCAGAACGGTACAAAAGAAAAGTTTTCTTTTAAAATATTCACAATTTTAATTTTTTAACGTTATGAAATTTAATTTTTTTCAGAATAATATATTTAAAATGGATTAACAAATTTAAGGAGTACGCGAAGTGTAACAATAGGGGATGTCGAAAAATTTCCAAGCAAAATTATTTTCACGTGACTTTAAAGTACTTTCTGCTCATGAGAATAGAAACTCACCTAGTATTGACGTTATTGAAGTGTAGCTCATCATGAATTATGGTTTTGACACATCCAGCTTTCGTTAAAGTTCAAAAAGTAATTTGTCAGTTTTCGAAATTTAAAGATCAACATGCTAAGTTTACCCACGATAGACTAGAAATTTAAGTTTATGTCACGTCAGTTGCACGTGTCTATAAGCACGCTTAGATATATTTTTGCCAGTCCTACATTTGTGACTTCGATAGGCACCTCTAGTTAAAGTTGAACATAATGAAGAGCTCTTTACTAGAGAGGATTTAAAATTTCCACGTCTGACATTAAGCTTTCTTATGAAACAAACAAATCGTACCTGGTGTGATTAAAAAAACATGGTAAACGTGTAAAACTTTTATAAGGAAGATATTTCTGTTATTTTCTGTCAATAAAATGTTCATTATAAATAAAAATGAAACAAAACAAGATCACTTTAATTTCCACTTTATTGGTAAAATACCATAACAATTGTTCCGAAACACAGTCTCTTCCTCAGATGGAGTTTTATTATAAACTGAATCTACAGGTACTTCGAAGGATAGCAATTCGTTTAAGTTTCAATTTGTTAACACCCTTTAGACTTAGTTTGTAATACAACTCCATCTGAGTAAGACACTGTGTGTCGAAACATTTGTTATGGTATTCTACCAATAAAGTGGAAATTAATTTAATTGGTTATGAGTTTCCATCAAGTAAAGGCTACTTCGATTCAAAATGTTCATTATAAATTGAACATCTTTCGTATTTTACTTGCCTTACTAATATTTTTTGATTAAATTTTCCATATGGATTAACCCCAGAATGCATGTCTGATACAATATCTACTTTTACATCAACCGGACCTCATAATTCCGCCTATTAAAACTCATTTTAAAATATAACCACCCAAATTTATTGAAATAAAGCTAAATTCAAGATATCGTTTCCCAATAAACAAACATAGTTATTATATAACAAAAATTACAGTGTGTTCATTACATATATTATTTTTGCAATTAGCACATACCATTTTGCTTTTGCGATCTATTTTCGAAGGACACACTGAGCATATTTCTCTCGCGATCGTTTCATTTGTTTCAGCTATAGGTGGATCAGAGATATCAATAAATATTTTCATACATTCCACAATGCTATGTCGTATGTTAGGGTTAGTCGATCTTCTTACCATACAGGATGTCAACAATTATTTGCTAAATCTTTTAGAAAAATTTTGCGTTTGTCAGTGACACCAGCGTTATAATGTGGATGTTCTTTGGAAAAACAATAAACACATTTAGTGCTGCCACGTCAATTATATTGAAAAAAATGTCCTAGGTCATCGCTTACATTGCATTTTCCATGTGTATGTCAATACTATTTAATCCATAACTTCGACACCGTCTTTCGTTTTATCGTAGTAGGAGATAATTTTGAGCTTCATTTTTCGCGCCGTTGTTGACACTGTGCCATGATGCATACGAGGGGGTATTGATATATTCTTAGCCTATTATTGAAACAATTTAAAGTTGGGACTTAAAATGTTTTGCTATTCAACATAGTCTCTTCTTAAATTAATACACTTAATACAGAGATCCTGTAAACACTTTAACCCTTCTAAAAAAAATATTTTTCTTGGTCTGCAAACCATCCCTCCACAGCTTCTGTTACCTCTTCGTTACACAAAGATTGACGTCCTCTTAAACTTTTTTTCAATCTGGGAAACGGAGAATAGTCTGAGGGGGTTACAGTAATTTGAACACTAGATCCCGAATTGTATTCATGGTAAACCACGATTTGTGTGCAAGGACATTGTTCTGAAAAAACAACACACCTTTCGCTAACATGCCACTTCTTGTTTCCTTAATTTTCTCTCTCAGTGTGGTTAATAATTTACAATAAGAATCTCCAGTGATGGTCTGACCCTTTTTTAGATAATCGATCGTAATTATTCCACGAATATCCCAAAAAAATGGAGCAAGAACTTTTCCAGCTGATTTTTTAACTCGAAACTTCTTAGGCCTTGGAGAACCATGATGCTTCTACTCAATTGATTGCTTTTTTGTTTCTGGGTCGTAAAAATTGACCTATGTTTCATCCATAGCCACAAGATAGTTTGAAAAATCTGCATCTCCTTCAAAAAGGACACAGATTTATCGTGATGCTTTTACTCTTGCTCGTTTTTGTTCGACATTTAGGCATTGAAGAATTTAGGAATCCATTTGCAGAATTTTTTTCATATCTAAATCGACATGAACTATATGACGGACGCGATCATATGAAATCTTAAGTGCCTCAGCTAAATGTTTTAGCCCAATTCGACTGTCTGATAATATCATGTCATGAATTGCGTCAATATTTTCGCAGGTCGTCACCGAAATCGGTCTTCCTGGTTGCTTCTCATCTTCAACGGAAAGTTTTCCACTTTTGAATGTCGCAATTCAATTTTTGATAGTCGCATATGATGGGTATTGATCGCCAAATGAGTTAAGTATATCTTCGTAAATATCCTTACCACTTAATGATGAAGTATACATCCTGTAATAATAGAGGTTCCAACTTGTACAAACGTGCAGATTCGTTTGCTTCAAACTGTTTGACAATACACGCTAGCAGTAATAAGCTGACGTGTGTTAATACAAGAGAAAATTGAATGCGGGCCTTGCAGGCCCAGTTTATGTAAATATAGAATAGTGATGAAAAAATTGTTTTCTAATTAAAAAATAAATAAATAAAAATTATTTAACCTGAGAAAAAGTTCAATGTGTACCTGTACCATATCAGAATGCTGAATCAATTTAAGAATGTTTGTAAGCAGTCAAATATTTCACCGGGCCTGATAGGTTCGGGATGTTTATGCATCTTAGTGTTAATTATCCCGATAAATTGATACTTATAATGATTTCATATTGTTTCAGGATGAAAATAAAAACCTAAAGTCTGGAGAAAAGAAGCGATGGATACACGATCCCACAAGTAAGTATAAAATATTCTCTCTATCCATAATTATAATAAGTTAAAAACGACTAATTTCTTTTCAAGATATCGCTTCTTTGAAAAAAATATCTTTTCGGCCTGACATAAAAGATAAAACAAAGATTTTATAATTCTATAATCTTTTGTAACAGATAAACATAATAAATATTGACTTTTGACAATTGGAAACGATATAATAGATGATGTTGCTAATTTCACTCTATTCAAACTGTATAATAGAATCCGACAACATTGCACACTAAGAAATGAGAGGGTTATATACGTTAATTCTATAATTAGAATGAAATACATATAGTCCCGTAATAGCCTCTACCGTTTTCTAAAGTGCGAACATAGTATATATCAAATAATAAAAGCAAGCAATAAAAAAATATTGAAGCAAATATCAGAATAGAAGCTGATCTTACCGTCATGCAACGGCAAGAGTTGAAGACATTCGCGCTAGACTTAAAGAATTGAATGCCGATGGAGCTAATAATATGATTAGATACGTAAATGGCAAACCTAAAACTGCCAATGCTAAAAGCTAAGACCTTTGCCAGTTGGGTGAACTCCGAGTCTACTACCAAAATGTCCGAGGATTAACAAAACCACAAATTTTTTTAGCAACTGGGTTGCTACGGATTTCGACTTTTACGTTTTAACCGAGATGTGGTTGAATGCTGACGATGGCCAAATATATAGCAACGATTTTCATATATATATATATATATATATATATATATATATATACCGGGTTTTTGTCATTACACATGGGTATAATACACTGACTTTTTTTCATTTACCCTTACACATAGGCATAAATGAATGGTGGCATATAATAGGCAACCAGTTACACACCAGAATTTACGTCAATTTTTATTCATTACAAAAATCTTAAATTAAATACATTTTATTGAAAAATAGATAATTTATTTAAATCATAAATACGTATAGCCAAGACGAAAAAGTTTCAACGGTAATGTGATAAACTGGCAGACAAAAAAACTGTCCAACTCATTTTTTTGCATTGTAAAATGGGTTATCGTTCTTTCAAAACTAGCATATGAATTGTTATAGATTATGAATAAAATATTTAAATAGACCCATATGACTGATAATATATCAACATTGACAAATTGCATCTCAATAGCCTTCAAAACTTAAAAACTGATTCACAACGTGTTAATTTTGTTAAAATGTTGTCAAACGTCAAAATGAGTAGGACAGTTTTTTTGGCCACCAGTTTACCAGAAGAATAAGAGTCTGAGGACGGTCAGAGACAAATTTAAAAAAGATGGTTGTCTTCTAAATTTCCACACACAAAAAAAAATCAATCACGTGTTAACAGAAGACATGAAGCTGAATATCCTGTGTTATATAGAAGAACGGTCTGTAGGATCGCTTTTAGATGTAGCCAGGCATTTTGGAGTATCGTACAATTCGGTGTACAGAACCCTGAATGAATTTAAATATAAGCCATACAAGGTATCAACCCATCAAGAGCTTTTCGAGGAAGATAAAGTAAAACGAATTGATTTTTGTGATATAATGTTTAATTTGCTAAACGAAAACGAAGAAATTTTAAATAAAATAATTTTTACTGATGAAACTACATTTACCGTAAATGGTGAAGTCAACTCTCAGAATTTCCGGTGTGTATCCTACTTTTATCCATTGAAAAATACTAAATTTCCTTTGCATTAATCCATTAGGTATTGGTCCCGTACAAATACTCGTGCCCAAAACCTAACCAGAACGCAACCTTTAAAAAGTCAATGTCTGGATTGGAATAATAAGCGCTCATTTTTTATTGATGGTAACCTCACTGCAGAAACATATTTGAATTTCTTGCGAAACCACATCATTCCATCAATTGAGATACTAAATGTTGATCAACTTTGGTTCCAAATAGATGGGGCTCCGGCACATTCTACTCACGCCGTCAGGAATTTTTTAAGTAACACATTTCAAAGACGGTGGATTGACAGGTTTCGCCCCATACCATAGCCCTCAAGATCAGCTGATTTATCTCCAAATGATTACTTCCTTTGGGGTTATCTAAAAAGTGAAATTTATAATAACGTGTAAATACGTAACTTGGACGAACTGAAAGAACGTATACTTACTGTATGTGATGTAATAAATCCAGAATTTATTCGTAATACCGTGCGTTACTTTCAAAATCGCCTTGTTTATTGCCTTGAAAGACAAGGACATTTCGAAAACTTGCTATGAAGACTTTTATTGTGTTGTTTTGTTTGTCTTAATTAATCGTTAGAATAAATAAATTTTTTCATTCAAACTGAGCTTTTCTTTCTTTTCCAAAAACATAACCTAATTCCTCCTGGCTTTATTTTGTTTGGTATTACCCACTGTTGCCAGTATTGTCCAGTATAAGTATTATTGCCAAACTTTTTAAGTTTTGAAATAGATTTAAAGAGTTTCATGTACATGCTGTATAGGAATCTAAATAATTTCCCTTTGAAAGCTTAAACATTCACATCTTTAATAGTTAGAAAGCATAGTAAGATGAAACCCACTGAGTTATTTCTTTAGCTAATTGGAATAGGTTGGATGTAATTTTAATAAAATAATTACTTAGATTACTTACAATTTTTTAAATTTTTATTTAGGCACATTATCATCTTAACATTTTTCAGTTTTAGTCTTGTACGCCTTTGTTCTATTATTAAACTAGCTGTACTAAACACTCTTTTACTTTCTGCTGAACTGCTGGAATACAGAAGAATTTCCAAGCACATTATTCTAAGGGTTTCAACTCCATTCCTGTTACCTAAAGAAAATCCAATTAAAAAATGCAATTACCCTTTATTTTTAAACTTACCTTTCAAAATAAAAGAGGATCTACGTCCTGATTTGAATTTGGCCTGTCGAGGTATTGCCTATTAGTTATTATTACATCGGCTGTAATTAATTTTATTTTCTCTAATTCTTTCTTGCAAAAATCCAAATAATGAAAGTGGCTTTTGATGTGAACTAATGTTTGTTTCGATTACAGGCATTTGTCCTTCATTTTCAGGATTTATTTTCTTCATAATATTAAACATTTTTTGTTCAAGAAAAGAAGTAGCACCGATAGCATTTTCAATACTACCTAAAACCTTCTATTTTAAATCGAGGGTCTCAGACAGTTGCTACTTTAGTAACTGATCGTCCTTTATATGAAAATAGTCTTGCCCTAACAGATTCCAAAAGTTTGTATAGTGTCTTCCCTTCACCAATCTTTAATTACAGTAGTGATGCTATCAGTTAATGGTACAGTCCAAAAGTTACTGTGAGTATTAAAGAAATAATAATATATTTATTATCTACAAGAATTTCCCACTACTGCTTTTTAACATAAATTTCTTCTGTTTATAAAACCATTTATTCGTAAGATACCACGAGGCGTTATTTGTTTTTATCGTGTTACTGAAATGGCTCCAATGTGTGGGTTACATTCGGTAATTCCTTAGAAGTAATGTGAGGACGTTCTACAATTTAATTATGTGGTAAAATCTATTTTTTGTACTTTTTTGTTATATTTTCTACCTTTTTTGATACACTAATTTTACTATCTTAGATATATTTCAACCTTAAAGAAATACTATCCATTTACTTTGAATTTGTTAAAAATATTTGTTGGGATAATTAACTGTTTTAAATAAATTAAGTATTTTTCAATAAAATGTATATAATTTAAGATTGATTTTCCCGTTTGGTGCATTCCCCTATTGGGCTTCGAAAAATGTTACCTGAAATATTCCCGTTTCGGGCGTTCAACCTATATTTCCTTTTCTTGAATCCAATTTTGTGAGTAAAATTTGCAGGTAGCAGGAAACCAATAAAGCATTAAGCCTCTTTACAAATAATACAAATCTGCATAAAACAAATCTGTATTTGTACACATGAACATAACGGCACGTATTTCCTAGCGTTAACTTCAACCACAGATGCATGCGTTTCTGTCTAACGACTTTGTCAATGCGGGTTTTCGAAGGAAGTAACGACTGAAGTTCGCTTTCTGGTCCAGTAATGAATTTTGTCCTATCAAATGACACCAGATAACCTTGTGACATCTGACAGACAAAACAGACTACGCCGACTAAAACATACTATTTTTTCTTCTTCTGTAATAGCTTCGAGAAGAAATCGCTTTCATCGGCGTAGCCTGTTTTGTCCGTCAGATGTCACGAAGTTATCTGGTGTCATTCGATAAGACAAAATTCATTACTCGATCAGAAAGCAAACTTCAGTCGTTACTTCCTTCGTAAATACGTGCTGTTATGTCCATGTGTATAGATACAAATTTGTTTTATGCACATTTGTATTATTTGTAACAACGCCTGATGCAAGCTCTCACATCGATATGCATAATTTGTTTTTGGTATTAAGCCTCCATTAATAATAGAGATAATTATTCAACTCGTCAAGGGATTAAGAAACAATTGATTTCAAATTTATAATTATATGTACATTAAATTTGACTAGGAATTAAGGTGCCGTGGTTTTAACTTATATTTATTTATTGTTAAGGGATTAAAGCTGTTTACTTAGTAATCGCCTACGGATTAAGACCAATTTGTTGTGAATTAATAACATTTAGTTGCATAAGGAATGTTGTTTACAATAAACTCGCCGAGGGATTAACTATCAACTTATTATTATTTGCTTCTGTTGCTTGTTTGCTTCCCCTTCGACCAATTTCTGGATGATATAAAATATTACACTGTTACTAAAATAAATTAAGTCTTCGGAAATCTTGTAAGTGCAGTTAGGTTATTCAAAAGCTTTCGTGAATGTTTGTTTGTGATAGAATCAAAATGTGGAAAATCAGTCATCCTGTATTCTGAATACAATACAAGTTCAACCTAACAGCGAAAAACAAAAACGTAACTCTTCGATGCATTTGCATTTGCATAAACAGGAATTGTTCAGGAGCGATTGTTACTGATGAAGTAAAATCAAAAGATTTAAGTGAGAAAAGTTATAACTGTGTTCCAGATATTGCAAAAAATGAAGTCGATAAGTGTTTCTATAAAACCAAAAAGAGAGAAAGAGAAGAAGTGACACCAGTATCGCAAATATATCGACAAGAGGTGATGGTTGCTAAGGACAGAGGTTTGTATTTCGTTACAAATATTCCACAGTTTACGTCAGTGAAACATGCATTGTATGAGCGACATAAATGGCTAGGCATTAGCTTGCTTCCGAAAAAACGAGAACATATAGAGGTCTCTGAGTTTATGAAAAAGTATGTCATAATTGACGATGATATGGAAAACAGAATTATTGTATTTATAATGGGCGGAGGCAATTTATTAGCAGGAGGTTCTTGCTTCCTATTCGATGGGACTTTTAAAAGCTGTAGTTCACTGTTTTGTGAATTATATACAATTGACGTGGATATTGGTATAACGGAAGAAAGAACAAACATCATTCCTGCCTTAAAAAAGGTATATAACCCCTTACCACAATTATTAACCGTATCCTAAATACGTATTTCGACAACTAAGTTGTCATCATCAGTAGGTAAAAACCACTAATTAAAAAGGCGCACATGGGGCACAGTAAAGCTAGAAAGCCGCTCACGCAACAACTACTTTACACCGCGTCCACGTATAGACTAATTTAACATGCGAATCTAAACTACGAAAATATCGAAAAACACTTACTTCTTAGGGAAAGGCATTCACATCTGTTTATTCTCCGAGTTGAAATATCTCGACCGAAGGACCGACAAACATTCCTTTCTAAAGGGAACGGCACTAAACATGTCCGAATAACTTCAATTTTAAAACGACGATGACACAATTATGGTAATACAAATGAAAAGAGACAACTGAAAGCAATCGGTGATCTATCGCTATTCATGGAATATTGTTTATTCTTTGCGATATGTATACTTTCATAAGCATTAAGTTCGCGTGGTTTATTAATTCCTTTGACCAGCTTCAACCCTGTAATCGACACATTGTGTAGTGTACTTAAAGCGTGGTTGGCAACGTTGGATTTATCCGGTCTATTGTATTTAATATGTGATATGTGTTCTTTAAAACGGGTTATTATTGGTCGTTTTGTTTGGCCTATGTATTTCAAATTACAATCCTCGCAACTGATTTCGTATATACCTGATTTCGAATTAGAATTAACTCGAAAGATACGAAAGATAGAGTTAATTCTAATTCGAAATCAGGTATATATACGAAATCAGTTGCGAGGATTGTAATTTGAAATACTTAGGCCAAACAAAACGACCAATAATAACCCGTTTTAAAGAACACATATCACATATTAAATACAATAGACCGAATAAATCCAACGTTGCCAACCACGCTTTAAGTACACTACACAATGTGTCGATTACAGGGTTGAAGCTGGTCAAAGGAATTAATAAACCCCGCGAACTTGATGCTTATGAAAGTATACATATCGCGAAGAATAAACAATATTCCATGAATAGCGATAGATCACCGATTACTTTCAGTTGTCTCTTTTCATTTGTATTACCATAATTGTGTCATCGTCGTTTTAAAATTGAAGTTATTAGGACATGTTTAGTGCCGTTCCCTTTAGAAAGGAATGTTTGTCGGTCCTTCTGTCGAGATATTTCAACTCGGAGAATAAACAGATGTGAATGCCTTTCCCTAAGAAGTAAGTGTTTTTCGATATTTTCGTAGTTTAGATTCGCATGTTAAATTAGTCTATACGTGGACGCGGTGTAAAGTAGTTGTTGCGTGAGCGGTTTTGTAGCTTTACTGTGCCCCATGTGCGACTTTTTAGTTAGTGGTTTTTACCTACTGATGATGACAACTTAGTTGTCGAAATACGTATGTAGGATACGATTAATAATTGTGGTAAGGGGTTATATACCTTTTTTAAGTTTTTACTTAACCACAGTCTCCAAAGAAAGAACTATCATTCCTGCCGTATATTGCTGTTACCCTAGAAAAAAGAGGCGACGTATAAACGATTTATCTTCTTATTAAAAAATAAAATCAAGAATTTTTTACCAAATAAATGTATTTTTGATTTTGAAGTTGCCGCAATTAATACTTTAGAAGAAGTTTTTCCAGCTACAGTTATCAACGGATATAACTTTACTTTAATCAAGCTCTTTGGCGTAAAGTAAAGAGTTAGGTCTAACAAATTTGTAAAAGGAAAATGATGAAGTAAGAATCCACATAAGGAAATGCGCTGCATTAGTTCATCTGCCAGAAGATAAAGTTACAGATGGTTGACTCTGTATAATGGAAAATTCTCCTACCGATGAAGTAATTGTTAAATTTAATGATTATTTTGTTGATCAATTCTCGCCGAATATGGACTTGCGATGGACACCGTCATCGTACTACAAATTCTGTAGGAGGATGGCATAACAGGCTCAACCGAAGTACATCCTAATATATTTGAATTAATAAAAGTTCTTCAGGAAGAAATGCACTATTATAGTAATGTTTTCCTGCAAAATTGTGTGTGCATAAGAACCCCCAAAAGGGCAAAAAAATATTGTGAATTATATAGGCGGTTAAAAATAGTTGTAAAAAGGTGAAATATATTGTGAAATTATAGATAGATTTACTTTTAATTTTAATTAAGTACTGTATAATATAGAGATTAGATAAACGTCACTCTATATAGAGTTAAAGGTACTTTTATTTTATAGTTCTTAATACATGTACTACTTTCTGATAATATATATGCAATATTGTGCATGTGTACATTTCTTTTAATTTGAAATTAAACTGCTCCAGAAAATCCAGAAAAACTCGTCAATTTTGTTTTTATTTTTCCCTGTTTTCTGTAAAATATAAAATTGTCGTACGAAACGGCGGGAATTCTAAAGCTCATTCACTTCCCTATCTATAAACTGAACGCCCCAAAAGGGGAAAATTTTGTGAAACGCCCGAAATGGGAAAATTTTGTGAAACGCCCGAAAAGGAAACATCCGAAACGGTCACAAATCGTGTTGGCCAGTTTTATCGGAAGAGTATTTTAAAACCAACGCGATACAAAATAAAGGATTTTTTTTTTTCTTGAAAATATGAATAAAATGCCACAAAATGTCCTGCGAATCTTTTAACGTTTTAAATTTGATTTATTTCTGAAAAATACAACTTAAAACGGGATTCAACAAATTCTTGATATATGCGAAGTGTAACTTTTGGAATAGTATGGTCATGGCAGAACCACCCCTATTATGATCATTAAGAACTGGATCCGGGAACCTGCTAATTCTTCCAATGTCAGCCTATTCAAATTGTTCAAATACAAGAAACGATCGTTGGACACAAGTAAATGAATGAATGTTTAATATAACTTAAAACCAATTTAATTTACATAACACATCAATGAGACGATTTCAGCTTAATTTCCAAGAAATATCGATTGATTATATTGGGGATGTGTCAACCTCGTATCTAAGGGTACTGTATTTCATGCATATTAAATTAAATTAATTATGAGCTTATTTAAATTAATGAGGCTCTAAGCATAGACGTACGGATGCATGTAAAGTACCCTATTCTGCATTTGATTTATTTACTTTCTGTTGTGTGACTAAACGATGCATATTGCATTCATACATTTAGAGCAATTAATTATGGCTTAATTCTAAAAATACCAGCGAAATACGAATAAAGAACCAAGGTTAGTGTGGGTTTGTAACGCTATTTACATCGATTCGTTACATCATAGACTAGTATGTATTTGAGTTGAGCTATTGAATGTCAGCCATCGATTTTGCGACGTTTAAAATAAACGCACTTAAAATAATGATTATCTTTCCAGAGACTAGTGAAATATATTGTAATTCCTTTCGTATTTAATCCATACAATCGCAAAATAAATCGGAAAGAGTACAGGGTATCCCTGAATCCGACTCACATGTTATATTTCTTGCATTTATTTTTTAATTCAAATTAAATTTAAAGCTTCACCCTAAGATGCATATCTGATACAATATCTACTTTTACGTAAGCCGGGCTTCATGAGAACTCATAAAATGCGACAACATATACATGTTCTTTTTAAAGGTTGATGAAAAACCATGTATCTATAGTTAACTTATTGTTTTAAATCTAAATTTAATCAATTTTAATATGTCTATGTACGTCACTTCCACGTTCTAACTCTACATTCTATGAGTATTTTGCTATTGCTGTATACATTAATTTATTGAATGTCTTATTCATTAATCTTGTAGCATCTCCTGAAGAAGCAACAAACTCGTTGCCAAATATAGATATCCAAAATTAAGTTTTAATTGACAGACCGCTTGCCTGTTTTTAATTTATTATTAACCAATATAGTACGGTCGATAATTCTTTTATATTTTTATTTTTTTATATATTTATTATTTTTTATTTATTTATTATTATACACTCTATATTGTGAAAACCAAAATGTTGACCGAAATTTCACTATAAAGAGTTTTTCACTATATAAAGAGAAAAAAAATCACAAAATTGAATTATTAGAAAAGATTTTATTAAACATTTGAAAGTTTAAATACATAGCATGTACATAATGTACATACTGTACACATTATATAGTACTGTGGACTTTTCCCCATAAATATTTTAAAAATATTTGACTTGCGCAGTTGGAGCAAGCCGTTTGTTCTGCTGTGGACGATTGTATAACTGTATTTTTTTATGCGAAGCCTGCGTACTTGCTGTATCCTCAGACACAAGTGTTAGGTGAAATAAGAAAGTCGTGTTGATAAAAAGATTAATCTTTATCTTTGTATTAAGTAACTTCGAGTTATTTTTAATTTAATTGTTGTTGGTGCTGTGTTAATTTCATTACCGCTATTTAACGAGTTTGTTTATCTCGTAATTGTTATATTTTTACACTTTCTTACTCATGTGTCTTGAATATATTTTTTACGTAAGTAATATATTATTAAAAGATATCTTATTATATTTAAAAGAATTAAATACTGTATTTTCTAATTGTATTATTATTATCGTATTGAGATTTTTAGTCTTAGTTATTTGATATAAATAACAAAGAAGGTTTTTAAAATTTCTAGTAAAAAAATTCTGTAACTGTAAAATTTAGTACATTGGTTTATCAAGCGCATTTTTTGTCACATGTTGTTGCACATGCGTTAGAGTTTGCTTCGGTCTGTCAAATAGCTTGTTTATTTTGATTTTGTTTCTCTTGGGAGAAATTAAAAAGTTTCTTTGTAATTTATTATTTTTCATTTTTATCGGATGTCACAAAGGTTTTTGATCGCATGCAGCTGTCATTTCCATGCGTTATTTTTACCTTTATAATATTTTTAAATGAGGCAATATTAATCTTTATACTTTATAAAGATTTTTTCTTTTTTTTTCTTTTTTTATTAAAGTTTCATTTAAATTTTATTGTGTTTATTATTATTTAACCTTATTTGAAGAAGATTACAAGTAACTTAAAGAAATATAATTATAACATTTTTCAATACTCTTTTACTGGCGCATTATAAATTTTGTAGAAGAGGCAACCACTTTTCCGATTGGAATCCTGAGAGGAAAGCAGTCCCATTTTTTGAAATTAAACCGACTGAGTATCCTAGCTGGATAGATTTGTCGTGAATTGTGAATAAGCAAATTATCCAAACCACAGTTCATAGCAATATGTATGTACAGGGCTAAATGCTACATACAAAATAAAAAGAATACATAATACAAAATCGGTTAATACATACATATTGCTATGGATTTTTAATTAAAAATAATTTAATTTAGAAATGTACATTTATATGTGAGATCAACTGTATATTGAAAATGTTTTTAAATTTTGCGAAGGTTAACTAGAGTGAAAAACTGGTTATCCGATGTGAAAGTCGAGGTCAATTCTGGGAGACGAAATCTAGCTGTTAAACGAGAAGGTTGTTTTTTCGATATATATATATTATATATATATATATATTTAAATTAGTTTCGGGCTTGATTTGAAAGTGTTAATAGTTGATATATTAGAGATTTAATTCCCGATTTTTAAAGAGATAAATTCTCGCTATTTTGATGATTAAATTTGATTAAGCACCTTTGTCGTAAGAGTTTCCATTATTTTTTGTAAGTAGAATTAAAATTTTATGACGTCATAAGAAAAATAAGAGATATTTCCATTGTATTAAAAAAATAAGTAGTTAAGAGATTTAATTATTAGGAATATAGATAATACAGTTTTTATATTACAATTCTTCGTTATAATTTTATATATGAAAGTTTGTTCGATTGGATTCAGGGTTTTTTGTGCTTGGTGTTTGCACATGCGTAATTTTGTTCGTGGTTCTGTATCTGAGTATACAGAGGGGAGAAATTAATATTAAACTTGATTATTTTTAGATAAGTTTTGATCGGTGCCATTTAGAGGATGTTTTCCATTCATTTAGCTGTCAATTTTCAATGAATGTTTTTACCTCAAGTATTTTTGTGTAATACAGCATCTTTATACTTTGTAAAGATATATTTTTTATTTTTGTATTAAATATTCACTTTAATTTTTATCCTGCGTTTGTTTCATTTTACTCATACCTATATTGCTGTTCTAACTTAACTTATATAAAATAAGTAAATAAATTTTAGTGAACATTTCACTGGCGCTCAACTCATATTATAGTCACGTCTTTCCTAAGTGGAACCCGAGAAGTTAGAAGTCTCATATTTGAAAATTCACCGGCTGAGAAACCTAGTTGGGAAAACTAGTTGTGGATGGTGGCGTGCTAAATTTTCAAACCACTATTCATAGCAATATGTATGTATGTACATTTAAAATTTGTGTAGTCTTGAGAAATTGCTAAATAACATATGTATGTACATACATATTATGTACTAGGAAAAATAATCAGTTATTTTCCTTTGAACATTACTTCTGAAAAATAATTGTTGCTCAACAAAATTCTCGCATTTATTCAAATGCATAAAGATTTGATCAGGTACACTTTCCTGGCCCCTGAGAGTAGTTCGCACAATGTCAAATGCATTTCTTATTTCATTTTCACTAATTTTAGGAGGGCATTCCCCGGTTTCAATTTCTTCTTCATGATCTTCTATACTTTTGATATCGTCAATTATGTCTTGGCCAGTTAGGAGATCTGTCGTGCCAACATCATTGTCGATTTCTAAGGAATCTTCAAGTAAAAAATCTGCGTCGACGGTAGCAGTTTTTTGTAGAATACCCCATTGTTTTCTTAAGGTAGCGAGATCCATTTCGTCTTCTTCATCCCATTCGTCAATTTTTTCAGTAAAACCTGCTTTAGAAAAGCAGTTTTTGATTGTTTTCTGAGAAACATTTTCACTCCATACTTTAGCGACTTCGGTGATACACTCTTTAAGGGTAATAAATTTTTGTATTATTTTTTCTTCCTCTCCAGCCTCCTGGATCCACGGTACATTTTTATTATTGATTATTATCTTCTTTTTATTCATATCTATTATTGCTTTAATTTTTTCTAACAAATCTATTCCCAATATCCCATCTCTTCCTAAACCTTTGATTACAATAAATTCTCCCATAAATTTATGGTTCTCTACTTCAAACTCCATAACATAAATTTTATTAACTACAGCAATTATCTTTTTAGTAGCTGATACAATTGTAATTTTTCTCGTAGGTACAAACTTCCCTTCCTTATTCTTTATTAACTCTTCAACGACTTTTTCATTTAAAAATGACGCTTCACTACCCGAATCAATTAACCAATAACATTCCCTTTTTCCTATCTTAACCTTAATATGTGGCAAACTAGTATTAATCGCGCTATCTGACTTATCATATAACAATGCATAACTTTCATTCTTTTTGGTTGGCCCTAACAAAAATCCTTATTACAAGCAAGTTCTGATTTGTTCTTTTGGTCTACTTTTACTGGCTCTACATTAAAATTAGGCCTTGTATCTTTATATCTCGTACCTGTATATTTATTTTGATTTATTACTTTTCTATTATCTCTATCTGAACCATTTATTTCTCTGTTTGGGGAAGCCATTTTATTTCTATTTATTTGAATATGATTATCGAACATAGGTCTTTCAGATCTCAGAGGCATGTTGTGCAAGTTAACTCTCGAATATTGATTTCCTTGATTATTTCTCTTAATATTATTTTCTGAATAATTATTATTATATCTACTGCCACGCTCTACATCATCTAACCTTTTTAATAACTCAAGAAACTGTTGCATACCAGTGATGTTATGCAAAGCTACTGCCTGATTGACTTCAAAATCAGAATGTCTGACTAATTGTGAAACCAAATCAAATTCATTTATCTTTGGGGTCAAATATTTTAATATGGAGTACCTCTTCATGACATAGGCCTCTCTTGTTTCGTTATTACCAACTCTATATTTACCAAATAATAATTCTTGGTTTGTAAATCTGGCTTCAAATTGGTCCATGGTCGTCACCTCATCGGACATCATCTCCCACCAAACCAAAGCATCATCTTTCAGGCAGCTTCCAATCATTTGCAATTTTTTCTCGTCCCCTGGCACACCTTCCAAGCTGGCTTTTATCTTTTTTAGAAAATTCATGGGATTCGTTATTGAAATTCCATAAAATTTTGGTAACATTTCAGTCGGTACTGATACAGGGATATATGTAGGGGTATATTTACTTGATTTTTCTCTCGTCTTACTTCTTCTATTTTTTTTTCTAATTTTTCTTCCAGGTAACCCATTTTTTGTTCTGCGAATTCTCTTCTTTCTATTTCCTCTGATAATTTACTATTTAAGTATGTTATATTTTCTTCTACTTGTTGTCCTGAAGACAATTGCATGGAGTCCATACCCCTTGTTAAATCTTCATCTTGGCTCATGTTATTTAACGCCATTATTTTATTTACATTGCCTACCTTCATTTCTTCTTGTCTTACCATCATCGCATCCATCTTTTCTTTCATTATTTTTTCTCTTTCCATCATTATCTCCATCCTTTCCTGCATTCTTATTAATGTGTCCATCATCATCATATCCCTGTTTACCCTGCCGTGCCCTCTTCATGTATGGTGTTTACTTGACCTAATATTGACCTTGCTTCTTCCAAAGATTCCTCGCTTCCAGTTTCTTGTCTTGGATTTCTCCATTCTCCTACATTCTTTGCTGTTGCCATTTTTAATTCCATCTCCGAGCTCTGATTCTTGCTCACTACCAATTCTGCTTGTGTTCGCCCCACGTTGGCCTTGCCAAAAATATGCTATGAACAGTGGGTTGATAATTTAGCGCGCCACCATCCACAACTAGTTCTCCACAGCAATATGTAATCTAGGCCTCGACTACATACATATAAAATGGGTTTTCCCTGGGATTCTCATAGAAATCCATTGTACCTGATTTAGCGTTATGAACGCGTTAAGAACCTTTTCAAAACAGTGCGTCATAAAAATGGAGTTCGTTAATGTTAGGTAGAAATGGGGAACCCGAAGTGGCCAAAATCTCAATAAATGCATAAAAATTTATACATGAAATTCCGGTAATTATTTTATTATATAGAGTACTAGCTGACCCGGCAAACGTTGTTTTGCCTTCAAATTTTATCTATATTTAAATAGCTGAACCGGGCAGACTTCGTCATATATCATGAAGATGGCGTAATAAAATCACTCCCTACAAAATGTATGGGAAAATGAATTTTCTTGATAATTTTTTTTTCCGCGATAATTCGGGAATTTTCTTGGGTATTATTCTTGTTTGGCCGGAGACCAATCCGAATTGGTGCGAATCTTCGAAATCGGTCCAGGCGTTCTTGAGTTATAAGCGTAGTAAGATCACTCCCTACAAAATATATGGGAAAATGAATTTTCTGATCATTTTTTTTTTCGGGATAATTCGGAAATTTTCTTGGGTATTATTCTTGTTTGGCCGGAGACCAATCCGAATTTGTGCGAATCTTCGAAATCGGTCCAGACGTTCTTGAGTTATAAGCGTAGTAAAATCACTCCCTACAAAATATATGGGAAAATGAATTTTCTTGATAATTTTTTTTTTCCGGAATAATTCGGGAATTTTCTTGGGTATTCTTCTTGTTTGGCCGGAGACCAGTCCGACCAGTTCGAATTAGTGCGAATCTTCGAAATCGGTCCAGGCGTTCTTGAGTTATAAGCGTAGTTAAATCACTCCCTACAAAATGTATGGGAAAATGAATTTTCTTGATAATTTTTTTTTTCCGCGATAATTCGGGAATTTTCTTGGGTATTATTCTTGTTTGGCCGGAGAAGTAGAGGATCTCAGCCGATTCTGGAACCTCCTCGGAGTGACCTTGACCTTGGTGTATGTTAGGCCAAGGTCACTCCGAGGAGGTTCCAGAATCGGCTGAGGCGGAGGGAGGTTGCAGCAACAAGGCCATTGAGGAGGCTCTGACCTTGACCTTGACCTCAAGCTTGTGACAACCTTGACCTTGAGACGACGTAAAGCTAGGTGAGGTTACATAACCGAGGAGGTTCTATAAAAATAAATGAGGTTGCAACGACTAGCACATCGGGTTGGTTTTTGCACATAATTGTAGGTAGGGGTTATTGGTATTGCATATAAAGGGAGATTATTCGAAACAATTGTTAGTCTCATTGATCTTGAATGTTAATACTTTTAAACAAAATGTCTCAACACCTAGAATTGATATTAGAAGCAGTCAAGTTTGTTTATGAAAATTATGGTCATCTATCTGGTATTAAAACAAATCTAATAGAGTATATTCCATTAGATTTATTTAAAACGAAAGTAGCCCCAGAATGGATAGAGGAGTTCTGGCATTTAATTTCACCTGACAAACAAATTGAACTAGAAGAATATCGACCGTGTTTTAGACACTATAATACCGGTGAGGAACAAATTGACGGTCCAGCCCCTTCAAAGAGAAATTGCTCAGTTTGTAAAAAGAGTATTACCCAACAATTTAGAAAATTTAGAATACCGAAAAAGAAAAAACTAAAACATTAAATATGATTTAAATAATATATTTTATATACTAAAGATTATCTTCATTTATCAATAAAAATGTTCCGAGGAGGTTCTATAAAAATGTTCCGAGGAGGTTCTATAAAAATAAATGAGGTTGCAACGACTAGCACATCGGGTTGGTTTTTGCACATAATTGTAGGTAGGGGTTATTGGTATTGCATATAAAGGGAGATTATTCGAAACAATTGTTAGTATTAACAAGTATGTCTAAACGTAAGGTTGCTGTGATGGAAAAACCATCCTGTTCCCAACATATTGTGGAAAGAAGTGATTTGGAGGAAGGGGAGAATGCTGAGGAAGCGTTTTGGAGAGATATTGAGTTGGATCCCAGATTTGAAGAATTATTAAATGGGATGAGTGATCCCAAAACATATATTGTGAATGGTGATTTTGGACGAAAGGTATCAACCGCTGAAAAGTTCATGGAAAGTTATATGAGGGAACCAATTTGGGAAGTGCCATTAGTAGGAGAGAGGTTTTTCTTTTTAAATAAAAGTCATTCCAAATGGATAAGCATTGGTTTCTCCCCATTGCAGAATATGGAGTGCATGTTAAAGCTTGTTGGTGTAAAGAAGCAGTGTGTGTGTTTGAACGTAATGGAATGGGGTTGGTTAATTGAAGAGATAGTACGGTTGAGGGAACGATTCGAGTGTAAGAATGCAGTGTTTCCTACAATTTGCGGGATGCATATGCGAATATCGCGAGAGGTAATCGACGGGTCGACAGCAGTTGTGAAGATAGAAAAAGGTGGGGAATATGTGTATTTGGCATATGAAGGGTTGTTGGAATTGTTGCGATTGAAGGGAATATTAAAGTGTCGTCTGGCAGTTTTAGAAGGCATGCAATATAATGTATGGTATAATAATGTGGTGCGAAGTTTAGCTGAAAGTGATGAAGAAATAGAATTGACAATAACGAAAATGTATCATGGAGTTGTGTCAGAATTTGTATGCATACTAAGGGAGTTAGTCACATATTGGCCAAAGAAATTATCAAATGATGTGAATTATTTAAGAATGAATAATGGAAAAAGTTGTACAGTTTGATAATAAAAAAATTAAATTATTGTTATTTTTTATTATTAGATATAGGAGTTAGCTATATAATACTGTCTATAGATTTAATAAGCAAGCTAAATTGAGTATATATTTATAAACCGCATTGGCGTTGTGTTGTTTGTCATTTCACAAGTTGTTGATTCATGAGAAAGATCAATAAGATTGCACTAAAAGGTTGTGATGGTATTGAAAAGTGGTAGTTCAAATCGGACAGTAAGAAGGAAAGGTAGTGGGCTACTGAATACCGTGATTAATAAATTACCAGTAGAGTTGCATATACCGGGTTATAGTTTTTGTGGTCCAGGGACGAAATTAGAAGAACGATTACAGAGGGGTGATAAGGGTGTCAATATTTTGGATGAGGCTTGTAAAGAGCATGATATATCTTATGCTCAGTCAAAGGATTTATTAAAGAGGCACGAAGCGGATGAGAAATTGTATAAAAAGGCCGTAGAACGAGTGAAAAGTAAAGACGCAAGTGTAGGAGAAAGATTAGCTGCTACTGTGGTTACCATTGCTATGAAAGCTAAAACGAAATTGGGTATGGGTTCGAGGATACGACGTAAAGATATAAGGAAAGGTAAGGGTAGAAAGTATATGAGGAGTAGAAAAGGTGGAGCTATATCATTTTTGCAAGCGATGAAGAATGCTCGAAATGCTATAAGACGAATTGGGAGCAAAAAAGGTATTTTAGAAAATGCGAGAGTTGCATATCAGAGTTTAATGAAGTCGGGGAAGAAAATAAAATTTCCAAAGTCTAGAGTAATTCCAATACCGAGAAAAGGTGGATTTTTACCATTAATTCCATTATTCGCAGCATTAGGTGCTTTGGGATCGTTGGGTGGGGGTGCTGCGGCAATTGCCAAAGCAGTAACATCTGCAAAAACTGGAAGGGATCAGTTGGAAGAAGCAAAACGACATAATTTGGCTATGGAGTCAAAATCTGGGAGTGGTTTATATGTAAAACCATATAAGCAAGGTTGTGGTGTATCTGTGGGAAGTGGTTTATACGTAAAACCATATAGAACTGGTTGTGGAGTTTATTTGCCGAATAGTAAGGGTTCAAAAAACGATTAAGTAGTTTACCTCGCAGGCCTTTAACAGAAATAGATTTGTGGAAGTATGTTAAAAGGTGGAGAATTGGAAAATTTCGGGGTATATTTAGTAGAGACGTTTTACCTAGACTTATATATAAAAATGAGAAAGGGATAATTAACTTGGATGATGACATTGGGGGAGGTACTCATTGGGTAGCATACAAAAAAAATAATGATGTGGTCGAATATTTTGATAGTTACGGTGATTTAAGACCAGCAGTTGAAGTGGAAAAGTATTTATTATCGAATGGTGGTGGTGTTATATGTTATAATTATAGAAGATATCAGAGTATTAACAGTGAAAACTGTGGTCAGTTGTGTTTATTGTTTCTGAAGGGTGTTATTGAGTAACCTATGTGAAATAGGAACTAGTACTGGTGTGTAGTATTATACGAAAGAGGTGTGAAATTCTTGTTAAAATGGGGAGAGATAGTAATGGAAGTATCAGTAATATGGCTTTAGTGATATCTGGGAAGGGATCAGTTGTGGATTGTGTCTTAAATCCCCCAATATACTTAGATGGTGAATATGAAATGTGCATGATAAGTTTGCAAACATATAATACTGTTCCTAATGTTACATCTACAAACAATGTATTTCGATATACTGAATCACTGGACAAAATGGATTTTGATTGGACAGATATAATTATTCCAGTTGGAACTTATGATATTCAAGATTTGGAGAAATACATTAATGAGAAACTACAAGCCAATGAAGGTGGTAAAAATTATTTTACTTTGGATGCCAATAGTAATACTATGAAGGTGCATATGAAGGCTTCCGTTGATGTTAATTTTTCAATAGATAATTCAATTGGTCCTTTATTAGGTTTTAATAAGAAAGTTATACTAGCCAATAAAACAGTAATTAGCGATAAGGTGGTCGATATAAATAGAGTAAGTGCTATCGATATTATGTGTAACGTGGTTGAAGGATCATATATTAACGGTGAATTATCACATGTTTTATATCACTTTTATCCCAATGTTGCACCTGGTTATAAAATAATAGAGGTTCCACAAGATAAAATTTATATGCCCGTGAACACTAATGTATTATCTCAAATTATTATTCAAGCTGTAGATCAGACCGGACAACTTATTGATTTAAGAGGTGAGGAATTGACCATATATTTAAGGTTGAGGCGAATTAATTGAGTTTGGAGAAGAGCGCCTTCAATATTTTAGTGGGGATATTAATAATAGACCAATATTATTTGTAGAGACGAAGATAGGGTCGGACGTGTAATTGATATACGCAGTAGCAGACTGGGATATTCAATATTGTGTTGTGGAACAGTTTAAAGTTAAATAATTACAAATGAGGAGTAGCGTCTTTAATAAACTGCGCACTAGGGGAGGGAATTGCAGATACAAAATAATGAATAAGTTATGGCGGGTAGTTGGTGGGGTGAGGGTGCGTAATCGATTAACCAATGAAAATAGGAGTTTCTTGAGTGGTATAGGGTATGAAGTTTTGGTGTAGATAAAGTAAATCTTCGAGCAACTGTGGTATGGGGATTATAAGTTAATAATTGGAATAAAGAGAGGATTAAATTTAGTGTAAGAAAAGACTCGATCGTGATAAGTTTAACGAGACTGTTTGCATCAAGTTTTCAATAGATATGGAAGTTTTGGATGTTTTAAGGAAGGTGCGTGTCGATAATTCTATCGTTGAGATGGAATTTCACAATCACATACCATTTGGTTCTCCAAAATATGGGAATAATGACGAGATCAGGATTGTGGTACCGGAAATAGATAGATATACTTTACCATCAGAGTCTGAACTATTAATTGAGGGAAAGTTACGTCTGGCAAGTGATGAGAGTAAGAATAGTGCTACAGCATTTTTAATTCATAATGCAGGAGCTTTTATGTTTAGTAATATTAGATATGTTATTAGCGGAGTGGAGGTGGATGAAGTGAGAAATGTTGGTATAACATCAACTATGAAAGGATATTTCTCATATAGCCCAAGTTATGCTAATCAATTGGAAAATTCTGGTTGGGAATTCGCGGTGGGGAAGGCTCCAGTGCTAGATAACAAAGGGAATTTTAGTTTTTGTATCCCATTGAAGATGTTAATGGGATTTGCAGAAGACTTTAAGCAAGTTATTATGAATGTATCCCAGGAATTAGTTCTAAAAAGATGTGCTGATGATAATGATGTGATATTGAATTCAGTTACCACGGAGAATATTAAGTTAATAATTGATTCTATTGTGTGGAGGATACCACATGTTAAGGTTGGGATGAGCCAGGAATTGGCTTTAACTAAGTTAATTACGAAGAATCATATAATGGAAATGTTCTTTAGAGGTTGGGAAATTCATGAAAATCCAGGAATTCCCGAGACAACTAAACATAGTTGGGCCATTAAAACAGCTCCACATTTAGAAACGCCAAGATATATAATTTTGGGTTTTCAGACAGGGAAGAAAGGAAAAATAGAAGCAAATATGAGTAGATTTGATGCCATTAATTTAACTGATATGACTGTTTATTTAAATGGTAAAAGATACCCATATGAAAATGTCAGAGTTGATTTTGATGATAATCGAGTAGCAGTGTTATACAATATGTATTCTAGGTTTCAACAATCTTATTATGGTCACGAATATAGTGAACCGATGCTTAAATTAAATAATTTTAAGTTGTGCCCATTAGTTGGCATAGATTGCTCACATCAGGAAGATGCAATGCATAGAAGTGGTGTGGAGGTTAGAATAGAATTTAGTACGAAAGATAATGTGCCAAAGGATACGGTTCTATATTGCTTGATTTTGCACAATAAATTGTATCAATACTCACCGTTCAATAAGGTGGTACAGCGACAGTACTAGAGAACTAATATTTAAAGTGGTGTTGTATAAGTAGTAGATTCAGTTCGAAGTTGGTGTTAGTACGAGAAGTTTGTTTGGTGGTGAAAGATATTGAAGTTGACAGATACAAAAATGTGGAGCTCCTACTTGACAGATAGAAAATATATCATAATAGATTTTCAATGGTATCGGTTTAATAATTACAGTTTGATGCCAAAAGAATTGGCCACTTGTGATAGTGAATTTAGGAGGAGTCATTTTGTGTTTAAACCGGTATTGAGCTTCGGTGTATTAACTGAAGAAGATCAGCGTGTAGCGAGATATGCATTCAGTCATCATCACGGGTTAAAGTGGGAAGACGGTTATGCATCAGCGAGTGATTTTGATGAAGTAATTAAACGGTTGTGTAGAGGAGTGGATATTGTGCTTGTTAAAGGAAGAGAAAAATTGGAATTTTTGAAGTGCATTATAGATAAACGAATAATTGATTTAGTCGATGCGGAAAAAATAAGGAAGGGAGAAGCAAGTTGTAGTTTCCACGTTGGTAATTATGTGGTGTGCGCTCTAAGTAATGTGGAACGATTGCATAAGTTTATTGAGGAGAATAAAAAGACAAAAATAAAAGTAACATTATAATCTTTGAAATGGGTTGTGTGTGGACTCTCATGACAAATTATGTTGTGAGTAGGGTAGGTAGTGTGATAAGGCGATATGAAGTTGATGGATCATTTGCCGCGGTGGAAGATAGTGACTTAGTTTATATTCCAAAAACATATTTAATGTGGAATGTTAGAAGCTTAGATTTAGAATATATTTGGAATCGGCTACCGAAAAGTTATCATGAAGATATAGACTTAATTAGATGTAGACCATGTGTGAGTCATTATAATGTGTTTGGGGATACTATCGATGGGGTAATTAGGAGAAGAGACTGCAGCGTGTGTAGATGTAGAACTAGTATTTCATTATCTGGAAGTTAATGCTCGATTGTAACGAAATTATAAAAAATATTTAGATATAAGTACAATACCGATATATGAACATATGTTTGCATAGTTGTATATTTAAAATAAAGATTTATATATATGTAATATTAATAAGATGTTTTCGTAATCGAGTTAATGTTCGATTGTAACCAAATTATAATAAATATTTAGATATAAGTATCATATAGATATATGAAAACATGTTTAAGTAGTTGAATAATTAAAATAAAGACTTATTTATATGATGATTTGTTTTGTTTCAATAAAAAAAGATGCTTACATCGTTGAATAATTAAGAAAAAGTATTATGGGGGGGTGGTTTGGAGGCGTCTCTGTAAGTTATACGAAGAAAAGGGATTAAAAAAAAAGAAAAAAAAAGGAGTGAACCAAACGCCGACACATGAAAACACCTCAGGGGAGGGGGGGAGGGGGAGCGGGATAGAGGGGTAGGGAGGGGGAGGGGGGGGGGGTGACGGTGAGGGGGTGAGGGGGAGGGGGAGGGGGGAGGGGGGGGTTTCATGTGGAGGCCAATGGAGGGAAGTTTTATGTGAGGGGTAAGGGGGTTTCCTCTTGCTATGGGCACTTCGGTACGGTTACCTACAAGTCGTCGACCTTTCGAATACTTCTCTTTGTCCTTACTTTCTGATCTCTCGCGTGGTGACCTACAAGTTGTCGACCTCCGAACATTCCGCTCGGTCTGGTTTCACCGTAATTTATTAAATTAGCTCTCTGACATTTCAATGCAACTTTCGACAAGTCGTCAACCTTTCGAATACTTCTGTTTGTCCATACTTTCTGATCTCTCGCGTGGTGACCTACAAGTTGTCGACCTCCGAACATTCCACCCGGTCTGGTTTCACCGTAATTTATTAAATTAGCCCTCTGACATTTCAATGCAACTTTCGATTTCTCATTTAAGTTCTTTTGGAGTGGGTGAACGTATTTAACATATAAATACCCGACAATTTTAATATACTGTCAGAAAGTATTTCTTATACATACTCTTTAAATATACAGTAAGAAATTGTTAATTACACATACAATGGTAAGCATTTTTTCTATTATTCCTAATTTCTTTATTTATTTTTATTGTATTGTATTATTGTATTGTATTCTTGGAAAGTTGCTTTGTATTTTTAATGAGACATATTTAGGCGTTGTGATTAATTCTATCACAAATATGTGGTATTTAAATTTACCCAAAAAGTGTAATTCCATTTTCTTTGGTTTTTAGTTATCTTTATTATATCGAACTATAAATTCTATTATGGAAAGTTACTTTGTGTTTATAATAAGACATCATATTTAGGCGTTTTTATTAATTCTATCACATATATGCATAATGTTATTCTACTTTTCTTTGGTTTTTATTATCTTTATTATTTCCAATTATAAATTCTATTATTGCATTTGTTTTACAAACAAATCACAAATATTAGAATTACAATGCATTCGTTTTACTGTGGGTATTTCACACATGATGAAAATTTTTTCTTTAGGATCAAAATAACGCTTCAGCAGACTTTTTCTTGAACGAACCATCTTCGTCCAATTTTAATTTCTTGCAAGCTGTGGGCCACGCTTCCTTCCTCAATCAGAACACCAACAGGGTAACGGTATCTGAAACGCGTTTTGATGGGTCACCATCAACAGTGCCATCTATCGCTGCCCCTACAAATGTTGTTCATGAAGTGGAAGGGACTAATTTTCCCCATATTGACGACTTTGATGAGGCATTGTTAGATGATACACAATTGGATAACTTTCCGGTAACCGTTATAAGTACCGCTGCCCATGATATGGTTCCTATTGTGGTTGGAACAATTACTACTGCCACTGTGACAACCTCTACTACTACTACTTTTACTACTACTACTACTACTTCTACTACTTCTACTACAACTACGACAACCTCTTCTACTATAACGACGACTTCTAATAACATAGTTGTTCCAACTGCTGTAGATTCTATAACGGTGATGTCTCGAATTGCCACTCCTGCACCGTCTCAAATTCGCACTATTACACCATTAAACACCAATCGTGTGCCTACTACACGTTCTAGAGGGACCGTTACTCGACGTCAACAAGGACTTACTCGACAAGATATATATAGAGAGCAACGTAGACAGACCCGGACTAGTAAAACTTCTTCTACACCAATTAATAGGTTTAAAAGCCGAACTAGTAAGACTTCTTCTACACCTATTAATAGGCGTACAAGTAAGCTGCGAGAGCTCCTTGAGCGTAGTAGACGAACGGTGGGTAATCGTGTTTTAGTACCGAATTTGGAACCAACACCAAAACTTCAGTCGGTGGCGGTACGCGAGATGTCAGTAGTGGCAATTGATACCTCATCTGTCATATTGGTATCTCCTCATTTAAGTGGTAACCCCTTATCTACCCAGCACTCCCAAGCATTATTTAATTGTTCCTCAATTTCACCAATCCATGCAGTACACAATACCCTCATTCCTCCTGCTTCTCCACTTTCGTTATCTATCCATTCTAATATTACTCCCGGTCAGAGATCTCCACAACCCGGTCCTTCCACAATACCGCAGTTCCCACAACCCGCTCTTCCCATAATAGCACAGCCCCAATCAGATATCCCATCTAGTCCACGACCCAACATTATAACTGCGACTTTAAAAGAACTTTCAGACATTCTAACGTCTCGCATTGGGGGAAGTTCATCAGTTTCTAATGTTGATAAACTGTTACTTCCCTTAAATGAGGAAATACTGAAGGAACTGGCAACGATTGATATGATTCTCCAGCTTAATAGCGCCATTAATATTAACATCGGAGGTGTCGAAGGTGTTAATATTAGTGAGAAAGTTCCCTCCCTCATAGAGCGAAAGAATCATCTTTGTGAAATGCGCAATCTGATATTTAAATTATTTCGATGAATGCAAATCAATTCATTTGATTTCTATTCACTAAATTATTTAAACTCATTCATTTATCGCAATTTACATCGTAATTCAAGTATTTAAAATGGACCTAGTTGGTTCCGTGTTCAATAAAAAAATGTTTGTCCAACATCCTGGATTAGAAGACAGGTGGGCACCGCATTGTTTACACATCACATCCTATGCTAAGAATTGGTTGATCCTTCAGGTTGGAATGCTTTGTAGCCACCTACAGCTGTCATATATATTCGGATTGTTTGTTATTATCCTATATTTTTATTGACCACAATATAAATATTTTCTTCTGTACAGGAACTTTTCATAACTATGGAAATGAGAGTGGTGGTAGTGTTCCCTACGCAGGGAACACCACCACCTCCACCACCACCACCGCCAACTCCGCCACCTACGCGGACGGCGACGCCACTTCACACCCCTCCTCCGCCCTATAGCCCCGTTAGGAGGGGTGAAGGAGGACTGAGAAGGAGGCGGCCCCCGGTTCTCCCGCTATTCAGCGGGTGGACGGAAGTTAGTGGGTGGGAGACCCCACCGGAGTGGGATACACCAGATGAACCCACTAACCTAAGAACACCACTGAGAGAGTTGCCTCCCTCCGGCGATCCACCACCGCCGATGGCACCTGTTAAACAGAAGGGGAGGAAGGATAGGATGGAGAATGTTAATTCTCCTTCCTCTTCCTCTTCCTCCTCTTGGTAATTTAATAAATAAAATAATTAGAAAATCCTTGTTTAATTTTTTCACCGACATTCAGCAGATATATACTTATTGATTTATGCTATTAGCATCGTTCAGTTTACATTATGATATCATAAGAGCAATATGAAATTAAAACAACAATCGCTTTCCTTGCCTATATTCAATTTTGATGGAGTATTTAATGAAAAACGTTTTACCCGGCACAGTAATCTTTTTGGTGGTGTTTGCAAACGAGCGCTTATAGTGGGACCTTCGGGTTGTGGTAAAACAAATGCTCTACTTACTTTACTATTACATCCTAATGGGTTTCGCTTCAAAAATATTTACATATGCTGCAGATCTCTCCATCAAAAAAAATATGAATATCTCAAAAATATATTGGAAACTGTCCCGGAAATTGGTTACTATGAATATATAGATGCTAGTGATATGCCATCGCCGGATAATGTCGCAGATTATTCAGTAGTAATATTCGATGACATACCCGCTATTAATTTAGATATTGTAAAACAGTTCTACTCTTTCGGTAGACATCGTAATTTAGATTGTTTTTTCCTAATTCAGACATACAGTGCAGTTCCTAAACAATTATTGAGGGATAACACAAACTTCCTAATTTTGTTTCAACAAGACTGTACTAATTTGAAACATATATTTAATGATCATGTACATGATTTAAGCTTTGAAAAGTTTTTAAGTATATGTAGAATGTGTTGGAAGAAACCTTTCGATATATTTCTTATCGATACTGATTGTAAATTTAATGACGGAAGATACCGGCAAGGTTTTGATTCCTATATCACATTATGATGTGTCTACTTCTTACATAAACACTATTTAGTCATTAAAAGAGTCCTACTTCTACAAATCTACATCAGTATGTGAGTATTCGTTAAAGAGTGAAGATAAAATGGAAGATAAATTAGTAAATAATTTAGTGCAAGCTCGCTTAGCTTTAAAAGCAAAATTAAGAACGTTAAAAGCTGACATTGCAGAATCTCAAAGAAAAATTGATATACAATACGCGCCTATAGCCAAACCTCTACAAGAAATTGCGATGAAATTAAATCCCGCTGAAACAAAGACAGATAGGATGCATCGTGAAAGTATTACTGAGGATATTTCTGAAGCTTGGTCTGACATTGATCCGAATATATCACATGGCGCAATGGCTGGAACATCAGTTATACGACAAGGGAGAACACCTTCACGAAAACGTGTGGCCTGGTTTAGCCCAAGTACTCACTCTTCTCCGACGAAGCGGCCTTATGAAAAACTTAGCACAACGCCTCAAGCAACCAAAGCTAAAGCAATTTCTTCTGATTTAAAACCTCGGTTGTCGGTATCATTTGCACCACCTGTCAAAACTGCACCAAAACCTAGGATGTCAACATCATTTATGCAACCAACATTTATAGAAGATGATTACATAGGGGAACTGCTACCACAATCTTCAGTAGAAGAGGGAGGAGATCCGAGTGAAGAAGAAACTAATACAACTGGTAGTGTGGATTTAGAAAAATCAATGGCTCACGCCATTTCGCTATTGGGTACGAAACCATCAAGATCAATAATTGCTAATAAATCTATGAATAAAACGCTCTTAGAAACGGATGAAGTGAGGGAATCATTGAAAGATTATAATCCCACGATACGCCCATATCTTATTGGTTTAATGATAGACGAAAATGAAGAATTTGATGAAAAGTATGGTGTACATGAAATGGATAATAATTTAAAAATGGGACAGGCAGATGTTAGATTTGATGGGTCCAACATTGTAATCGGTGGATTTACATATAAAGCCACTAAGGGTTTATTAGAATTACTTTTCAAAAAGAAACCAGGTAAATTTTTATATGCTGATGCGAAGAATTATAAGTACATACTCAACGACACTCACTCTGCGCGAGTTGATTATGATCCTGATAAGAAGTATGCTGCCAGTAAAGCTTATAAATACACATCAATTATTAAACCTATTTTACAAGGAAAGAAACCTGAAGTTTGGTGGTCTCGAACCTGGAAGACTGGTTTAGGTTTATCAAAAATATTACCAGTAAAAAAGACGCTTATACCTAATAATGAAATTGAATATAAGTATTGGGACGATGTGAATGAATTGTGTGATAGATTGAAGTTGCTAGTAGCCTCGAAGAATGCCGGTCATACAGGACACGAAAACGAGATAATAGCAATCATTGAGGAATTGAAGGAGGCTAAAATTATAAAATAGTCTCTCTGTATACTCTGTAAAGTCTTGGTTGTATGACAGTTTATATTTCGACACCAATGATAGGTAACGATGACAATAGATAAATTTGGAAGACACATACACAAGCATGTCCTTAAGAGACATTTAATGGATGTCGACGTAGTCTCAGACTTTCTCAAACATCCTAAATTTCAAGAAGTATTACAAATGCATAGAAATAATATTCCTTCTCCCAGTGCAACAGAAACTTCGAAGTATATTATTCCAATATATAGTGACGGTTCCATTGGCCTCATGGGTTATTATGTAAGTACGTCATTGGCGAAACAGACTTATTTATATAAGAATAAAGTATATCGTGGGAAGGTTATAAATGTTCACTATTCTAACGAGAAATTAACAACACTGCAAGTTAATAAGGAACTATTTAATTCCAAGAGACCGATAGAATTGACAGAAGGAACAACGTTTAGGTTGATATACGTTGGTACCAAACCTACACCACCAAAAACAGAAGCAGTATTTGCGGAAATAGTCATCGAAGGAAATGTCGTCAATTAGGAGGGATGTTGTAAATGAAATACATAGACCAGCTCGGAGGAGGTTTACTCGACGTCGGGTTATCATAAAAGGATTGCGGGACCTATTTCAAATCGATCTTGTTGAAATGATACCGTACGCAAAAGAAAACGACAATTTCAAATACATTTTCGTATGTATAAACACATTTTCGAAATTTGCCTGGGCCGTCCCGATAAAAAACAAAACAGCCCTAGAAGTTATGAAAGCCATGAAATCTGTACTCTCATCTGGGAAAAAAAATATACCGAAAAATGTTCAAAGCGACCAGGGGAAGGAATTTTTTAATACTCATTTTAAGAAACTTATGGATCAATATAATATTAATCATTATACAACTTATTCTAGTTTAAAAAGTTCCATTGTGGAACGTTTTAATCGAACTCTTAAAAACAGGATGTGGAAGGAATTCAGTTTCAATGGAAATTATCGGTGGATTGACATGTTGCCAAAATTAGTGAGAGATTATAATAATACAGTACACCGAACGACAGGGTACAAACCTGTGGCGGTTAATCAAAAAAACATGCGACACATTTTAAGTTCTGTTTATAGCAACATGAAAGTAAGCGACCCAATCATTTCAAAATTTAAAGTTGGAGAGCCGGTTCGCATCAGCAAATACAGACATGCATTTTCAAAGATGTATAGACCAAATTGGACTAATGAGATATTCGCTATAAGGAAAGTCCAAAACACCTTCCCCAAAACGTATCTATTATCTGATTCAAAAAAAGAAAATATTTTAGGTGGCTTTTACGAATCGGAACTCTCAAAAGTGAAACACCCTGACGTTTATCTTGTTGAAAAAGTTTTACGGAGGCAGAAGGGTAAAGTTCTCGTAAAATGGCTTGGAATGCCTTCATCACACAATTCATGGATTTCTAAGGATAATGTTTTGTAGGAAGTGAGTTCTACTTAGGATACAAAACAGTATCAAATATGTTCGAAATGTTTTTTATTCAATAATATAAGATATAAATTTTACAAAAGTAGATGCTGTCATTTACAAAACATTTACAAAACACTTGCAAATTTATTAAAAAATACATACAAATACAATGCATTTACAAAAACAACAAATATTTACACTGGTAAAATCCTCTGACCCATCTCACACATGTCTTCCAACTCTAAAAGTATATTTCGCAAGTTTTCTTCCCGTGTAATCTCTTCTATTTTATGGTGACCCCACGCCAACGTATTACATTTATCGGGAAGGATATATCGTTTATCATCCTTAAATGATAAAGCTACTTTATTTCTCAATTCAGTATAAATTGTGTGTAACTCAGAATGAAATATGTACATTTTCCTCATTATGTTTCCTCCATTTTGCACAACATTCTTATAATCGGTTACCGATAAATTCTTATCAATAACATACTTTTTTACCCCCTTAGCTGTTTTGACAGTCCTATTGACTAATTTAAGACAATAAGCTTTAGCACCTGTTCCATAGAAGCATTCGATAATATCACCCGCGTATTCATCTTTCATTTTTCCCAGTCTAGGCAAACTCGGGGGTATTCCATGTATATTATCCTCAGTGTAATTCGATGTATCAAACATTTCTAAATTTTGCTTTATATCATTATATACGTTATAATTTTGCACACTCACTATCAACGAATCAGTGTCTGTATATAGTAGTGAAACGTCTGGACCATATAAAGGTTTTATGAAATCATAGAAAAAATTATACATTACCCACTTAGCGAGTTCCAAAATTGTAAACCCTACATATATGGGTTTTACATAATCTACACGTACCTTGCATAATTCAATTGCTGTAAGAGAATCGCTAAATACCTTGCAAGACTTAAAATTTGGTTTTGCGATATATGCCTCAGCACCGAGTTTTTTATGGATGGTTTCCCAATGGGAAACCAATCTTATATCAACACGATTTTCTACATTTTCCATGGTTTTGCCAAAGATGCTGTTCACCATTAATTTATAAAATTGTTTGAAAAACTCATTGCTAGATCCATTTCGTTTTGCAGTATTAAAATCGATATATTTCTTTAACCACTTGCTTTGCTTAAATCGAATACCTCGTCGAATTCCCTTTAATACCAGGCCATTCCTAACACATTGTTTCAAAGTTAAGTGATGTATGACATAATTTGATTTATCTGTAAGGTTTGGGATCAATTTACCATACTTCGAATTAGGTGGAATAACATGTTCGGGGCAAAATGGGAAGTCATTGTGCAGTTCGTGAAGGCGTGCGGGATATTCTAGATCTACTTCAAATACATATCCATAATCTCCATCATCCTCCAAGGTTTCTACATCCATCGTCAATAAATCTTCATTCGTTAACCACTCAAAGTCACCACATGGTAATGAAAAGGACATAGTATGACCGTACAAATTCGTAGCGTCCATGTATAAAATATATTTCACAGCTTCTGATGAATCGAAATCTGATACGAATTTATTGTTGGCTGTTTCCATTCTTTTACAACACATGCTCACACCTCCACGTATACCTTTTTTAAAAAAATGAAACATGTCGGCATCTGTTAATAATTCCAAACTTACACCGGTCATACGCAACATAGCATCCCAGCTCAATCCTGGGGATGTGAAATAATGTGCAGGGTCTAATTTATAATTCTCCAGACAGATATTCCGAAAATTTTCAAAAACATCTGCTAGCAATAATACATCTGATTGTATATATACATCGCTATAGTCCCCTAATGTTTCACACTCAAATAAATCCCAGACTCTTTGAGCTCTACAATAGTCTTCATCGCTTATATCACAATCTGATAATATATCATGAAAACACTCCTTCTTTGGTAATCCAGCAAAAGATAAAATTTCATGAGAAGTAACATAGTTGTATGGGAATACGCCTTTTTTGCGTATGAGTTCGAATTTTTCACCACTGTAATATTTACTAACTTCTTTACACTGCTCATCTTCTAAATAAGATGATAATTTTTCCAATGAAGAATTCATAAATCGGAAGGAATCTATAAATCTTAACTTATAAAATACGTGTCTTTTCTTACCATTACAGTCTATTATATCTCCCACGTGCACTTTCTTAGAAAACGATACATACTTTTCTTTATTTTGTGCAATAACATCAACATCCTCTTTTTCGAGCGCTAACGCTTTTACGAATAAATGGGTATCATAATTAGATAAATTGTGCAAAATAATAGGTATATATCGGGGTTCTTTATAATTTACATTACACACCATATGCGCTGCACCTCTATATAATCCAGTCATGTGATCATGGTCACGGACTTTTTCTCCATGGACTTCAAATGTTTTATCGCAAATATGACACACTGTCGCTTGTTTATAATTATCACTCTCCTCATTAGTTAAAGGTTTCATTTCTACCTCTTTACTTAAATAATGTTTATAGGCAAATTTCACGTCAGTTTCTAACTCCTTCACAAAGGTTGAAGCTGCATGTTGACCTCGATATACTCGCAATTTACTAAGATTTTTGTCGAAACTACATTTCACATAATAAGCGAATGAATGTGGCTCATGCTCGAAACATTTCACACTGTAAGATTTCGAGGGATCCGGTTCTGATGTATCAATAGGTTTCAATATAGCCTCAAAATCTGCATAAACTACGAAAGGAAGCCTCAGTTGCTTTTCAAATTTTTCAAATTTTAGTATATTTCCCGGTAATTCTTCACCATACTTATTTATTTTCAGTTCTTTATTGGGAAACACTGCCTTCACCTGCTTACAGTCTTCATTTGCATGTCTATGTAATTTTTCTTCAGAAGTAAAGAAAGTTAAACAACCTTCACATATGTATTTTTGATGTCCTGATAACGATTTCTGTGAAGAAACTAGTCGTGATAAATTCTTTATCCAGCAGTAATGTGTATTCCCATTTTCACCACTAAGGAGTAATAAATTTAAATGAATAGTTTTCCTCCTCTTTGTGAAATATAATGGGCCCACCACATCATGTGATCTTATTTTATTTTCAAATACTTGCTCTAAACCATATACATTGAGAGATATATTATTAATCTGTTCAAAATTAGCAATATCTTTTAAATTTGTTGGAAAGGAACAACTGCTAAAATCAGCTACAGTGCTATGATGTGGATATGAAGAAACTCTTTGCGGTAACCCTGTTGGTTCCCTTAAAGCAGAAGTGATGGCCCAAGCAAAACACTCATCGTCGTTATTTTGTATATTTATTATGGCTTTCTTTTTTTTTATTGCTGGGGGTAAGTCTACATAACTGGAACCTCTCATTGGATTATATTTGTTTATATTCACTTCCAAATATAATACATTACTCAATGTCCAACCTGAAATAATTAATAATTAATAATTAATAATTAATCGTACTTTAAGAAAATCTTAATTTACCTGAATCACGCTCCTGGAATTCACTCATTTTATTCTTAATTTCATCCATAAAATCTGCATATATACCATATAAATCACTTCCTTGAGATATAACTTTATTTTTGGAATTGAAGGATTTTATTTCTACATTTTCTTTCACTAATAAGTAATATAAACCATATAGTTCAAAATTCACCTTCATTGATGTATGTACAGCTAAAGTACTATCCACAAGTGATAACACTTTCTCCCTAATGTTATTTGCAAATTCATCCACATCGATGTATACACGAGATGAATGATCAGATATTTGGTAGCTTACTATTCTATCACCAAATGCTCCAACATTTTTCATCACACCATCATCAACAACAACAAATGCTTTATTTCGATGTAAGGTACTGCGTATATGTGCCGTATAACAATTTTTTTCCACATCGACACCGCATGTTTCACATTGCATAAAATTACCTGGATTATTCTCAAATTTCCTTCTCTTTCCCTTACAAGAACTTAACAAGTGTCGATTTCTATTATCAGCTCGAGTAAATGTTTTCCCGCAAAACTCACAATCGAACATTTTAACACTAAATTTATACCGACTAAACACCTCGAGTGCACCTACTTGACTAATGTTGGAATGGAACAACCATCGCCTTATATACAATCAAGGTTAAAAATTATATTTAGAAAAAAAACATTTCGAAGGATATATTTATATCTAACACATATTACATTCTACAGTTCTTATTTCTTCCTCCCCTAAAAACATTGTGTCTTGATCGAATACATCTATTTCAATATCGAAATTTTCCTCCTCACTATCCTCATCTATTATATTTTCATTGAATATATCTATGTCAATCTCGATATCTGCCCCATTACTACACTCTTCATCGCTACACTCCTCCTCACTACACTCCTCCTCACTACACTCCTCCTCACTATACTCCTCCTCACTATACTCCTCCTCACTATACTCATTTTCATCTTCGTCTTCATCAAACAAAATATTTATATCACTATTTGTTTTTACTATTTCAAAATTCAAATAACACATATTCTCTTATATGTGCAACTATTGAAACTTAGAATGAGAAATACAGATCCCTTCGCTATTAATATATTAGCGGTTGAATCCCTACCTACATAGCTTCTCAAGGTCAAGGTTCCTTCAAGGTCAATGTCAGGTCATTTCAATGTTGGATCGTCTCAAGGTCAAGGTCATCTCAAGGTCAAGGTCGAGGTCATCTCAAGGTCAAGGTCATCTCAGGTCAAGGTCAAGGTCATATTTCCTAACCTCACCTGTCCTCAAGGTCAAGGTCAAGGTCAGAACCTCCTCAATCTCAAGGTCAAGGTCGAGGTCATCTCAAGGTCAAGGTCATATTTCCTAACCTCACCTGTCCTCAAGGTCAAGGTCAAGGTCAGAACCTCCTCAATGGTCTTGTTGTTGCAACCTCCCTCCGCCTCAGCCGATTCTGGAACCTCCTCGGAGTGACCTTGACCTATCATATACCAAGGTCAAGGTCACTCCGAGGAGGTTCCAGAATCGGCTGAGATCCTCTACTCGGAGACCAATGCGAATTGGTGCGAATCTTCGAAATCAGTCCTGGCGTTCTTGAGTTATAAGCGTAGTAAAATCACTCCCTACAAAATATATGGGAAAATGAATTTTCTTGATAATTTTTTTTTCCGGGATAATTCGGGAATTTTCTTGGGTATTATTCTTGTTTGGCCGGAGACCAGTCCGAATTGGTGCGAATCTTCGAAATCGGTCAAGGCGTTCTTGAGTTATAAGCGTAGTAAAATCACTCCCTACAAAATGTATGGGAAAATGAATTTTCTTGATAATTTTTTTTTCCGAGATAATTCGGGAATTTTCTTGGGTATTATTCTTGTTTGGCCGGAGACCAATCCGAATTGGTGCGAATCTTCGAAATCGGTCCAGGCGTTCTTGAGATATAAACATAGTAAAATCACTCCCTACAAAATGTATGGGAAAATGAATTTTCTTGATAATTTTTTTTTCGGGATAATTCGGGAATTTTCTTGGGTATTCTTCTTGTTTGGCCGGAGACCAGTCCGAATTGGTGCGAATCTTCGAAATCGGTCCAGGTGTTCTTGAGTTTATAAGCGTAGTAACTAACGCCACTCTCTTTTATATATATAGATTACTATTTTACAGATTCGCTATATGCAGGGCTTTTTACATGAAATTTCATTAAAGTATTCTAGGGCTTGAAAAAATTGCACTATAAAGAGTTTTTCATTATATAGAGTTTCACTATAAACAGTGTCGACGTATATATATATATATATATATATATATATATATATTATAATGGTTCGCTTAGATACCATCTCCAAAAGTAACTAAAGAACAAGTTATATGCACATACAATGAAGTGGAAATCGAAAAATGCACAACATGGAAGTTATTTACTTACTTATGTAGAAAAATGTGACACTGTATATTTAAATTGTAATCTGAAATTAGCAATAAAGATGTTACATGATATATGTAAAAATGCATAAACATGAATACTTATTTACGGGTAACATACATTGTTTTCTATTTAAAATTTTTCTCTAAAATAATTAATTTCTATAGTAGCTTTTCTATATTTTAATTATCAGTTTAATTAAAACTATTTTCAATATTATGAAAATCATTCGTAACAATGTCAATGGCGTACAGGCAAATTTCAAAGAAAAAAAGCGGATCGCGATGAGAATTCTTCCATCAGAGGGTTACACGAAAAACGCCAGGGTGAGAAGACGCGTTCATGGACCATACGAAAAGTAAAATTAAAATAGTGCGGAAATATTCTTGGTGCGATTAACAAAATAGTGTAGAAAGAAAACCCTAATATTTTTGCGCGTTATAAAAATTAGTGTGCGGCTGTATCTCATAATGGAGCCGAGATATTTTAATTTAAATAAAATCTATACTGACGCCGATAAATACTGATAAAATAACCATATTCTTCATAAAATCGACGAAAAGTATTGTTCCGGATTAAATACGTTCAAGTATATTCATTCCAGGCGATTTCAGTTAGAAAATTTGGCCGCTTACAATTTTGGAGCGAAAACATGAAACATCCCGCCAATTTAGAGCTGTATTGCCGCGTGTTTTGCAAACAACCAACAAGGAGGCTTCTGTCAGGACCAATAGGATTGCAGGTTGAAAAGAAAAAGCGCTAATCAGAACACGGTTAATTCACGGTCATTTGAAAAAGAAACAGAAAGTTGAAATTAAATATGCTCTTAAAGTATTTATAAAGTCATTTCTAAATAAAATATCTTTTAATTTATTCAAAATAGAGAATACTAAATCTATCATTTTTTAAAATATTATATTGTTTTACAAAGATTACTTATTTACTATTGCTTAACCTAAAACGTCCGCACGTCGACGATTTTGACATAGCCTCTTGTACTAATTGTCATGCCATTCCTTCTTTGTACCCATGTTAAAGCATTTTCAATAATTAATATCTAGAAAGATATTGTGTGGTTATCCATTACATTTGAAGGTAGTTATTTACGTATTACTTGTGGATATATTTGATTTTATTTCTGATTATATAATTTTCTTTCTTTCTTTCTTTCTTTATTTAATTTTCATATGTGTATGTGCATTTATTTATTTGTTGATGATATTGATAGTTACTATTATTAAAGCATAATTTAATGTTTAACTGCGTTTTGTTTGATTTCTTCTTAAACGATATTCTGTTTGAAACCAACTAAATAAATTAAATCAATTCATTGCACCTGAACCGGCATTAAAAATCTGGCAAGTAAAAAGTAAGATTAATACTATATTTGACATACGACATAAGACTTCCCTTGAAGAAGAAGATAGAACACTCTCTTGTTAGTGTAACAGACCTTATCTTTCTCATATATTAATAATCGCCTGTGTATCGAGGGATTCGACGTCGCTGTTAACAGTGATAACTTCGGTGATGAAAATAACTAAATGCCGCAGTTATCCTAAATATTGAGATATAGATTTACAAAGTTGAAAATTAAGTAAATAATTTATTCAATTACTGTTCAGTTGTGCGCCAAGAAGATTTATCCCTTCTAAGGTATATAATTGAATTTATACTAATTGCCGGTTAGCTAATAGTCTGCGGAGAGATTAAGAAAAAGAACTCTATATTAAGCTGGTAGGCTGAAATGGTACTTACGTCTTCCTATCTCAAGGCGTGTATGAAAGCGTAGGTGAAACGAATGAATCCCTCTTTTTTATTTATTAATTGTTTTAATCAATTCCTTTTTGATTAATATGCTCTTACAATGACGTTACTTTACATAATTTGAATAAAACAAAATTGTTATAAAACATATACTTATATATTGACAAAAGAGCTTTTTAATTACTACATATAATCTACTACAAAATTCTTTATTGTTACTCTGAAATATTAACTAGACACTATACATACATATAGGGCGAGATACGATAACTTTTACATATATTTGAACTGTTTAGTCTGATTCAGATTAAAGAAACAGTATTAATAATGACTAACCTTGATATCTTTACACTATGGCCATATCACTTCACAATCTAATCGCTTCCTCTGGAGGTGATGCACTTGTACACTAAATTTGACCTCTTCTTCACGCCTCAAGGTGCCTGGGATTCCAGACGAAGGCCTTGATGTAATAAACGTGGGAATTTACGTGTCAAACAAATAATTTCACTTGTATGCAAGAGTCACCTCTTGCTACACTATGTACTTCTTCTCTTACTTAAGTACATGTATTGCGGTAAAACCCTCTCTTTACTGTTACTTTTAGGGGTCTGCACGTGTGACTCGCTTTTCTACTCCGAGCCAGGTATCCCGTTTCGTTCTCCTTGATCCGTTCTAGCGTCTTTTTCTCTCGGTAAATCCCCAGCTTCTTTTTTAAGTTCTCGATCGTTCTTGAATATTTGGATGATTTAATACAGTTACTCTATTAGAGTTTATACATGACTAACTATACAAGTTGAACTACAGAAAATGATGTCATTTGCATAAAAAGATCTGATTGAAATATGCATTTAATATTATTGCGAAGTGTTTCGCAATAATACCTAATGGCGGGAAAAGTATTAATATTGATATAATGTTACTTTTTATTTCATACAAATTAACTTTTGATATCATTAAAATTATAACAGACTGATATTAATGTCTTGAGAATTAGATGGTCTTAATGTGTCCCATTACATTAGTCCGGAGCAAATCCTATAGAAACGTATAGTTATCGTTATCAACGAATTATATTGATGCCCCTGTTTGTATATAAACCTTTAAACATCTATATACACGCCTCGTATTTTATATATTATTTTATTTTTATTCCTATCTAATTATTATTATTAAAATCATATAATTTAAATATTTATATTCTGCTTCGACCAGTGGTTTTTAATAATATATATACATTAAAAGGAATTTTTATAATTCAAAATAAAACGAAAAAGTAGTTTTTTGGAAGTAGGTGCCACGTAATTAAAATAATATTCGATCTATAGTGACGTTTCGAAACAATAAATATCTCAGTTTGAAAAAGATTCTATACATAAGACTAAAACGTCACTATAGATTAAATATTGCTTTAATTACCTGGCCGCTACTCTTAAAAAAACACTTTTAAATTTGATATTGCTATCTCATCAATCATATTCGTTTGATTTGGTCCTTTGTGATTTGGTTAATTATCGACCCTGAAACAATGGGTGAGTGAGCGATGAAGTTATTACTGAAATAGACTTTCAAAGATCCTGCTGTTTTTAACGCAAGTCGGAATATCGCTGGTCTACTTGTATATATTTGAAAAGCGATTATGTAGAATAATAAAATGTCTTTTTGTATCAACAAAATAGTTTTACATTTAAAAGTCAAGTTCTGTCTCGTCGATTATTGGTTAATTTAAGTTTTAAGCAAGTTGCGGATTCTTTTCATAAAAAGCTGGAAATGATAATAGATAATAATGAGATGTTTTCAGAGCATCGTATTATAGTGGATTATTTTTTGTTCCAGGTCCCCTGTGTCGACCTCTGAACTGCAAGAAAAAAGAGATTTGTCTACTAGAAGACTCTTTTACAGCAGTATGTGTGTCGAAAAAGGAACTTGAGAAAAACGAGTATGTGCATTTTTCTGAAATTACTATGCGATTGTTATATCGTCTTATTTAAAATATCCTGAAAAAAGTCGGAGATATATTCAAATAGCTGTATTATAAAAAAAGTATAGCTGGTTGGACCTTGTAAATAAATCACGTTTCACTCACTACGGGCTAATTATCATTGCTTTTAACACTGCATACAGTCTCAAAAAAGATATGAAACCTCTTACCATCCTAAATACATCTTTCGACAACTAAGTTGTCATCATCAGTAGGTAAACCCACTAATCAAAGTGTTGAGCATAGGGAAGAGTAAAGCTAACAACACAGAATCGTGTTCAACAGGGCGTCCACGTATACACTGACATTAAAGTGAATACACAAAACTAAAATTACGTCAACTTACCCTTCTTAAGAAAACGGCCTCAACCTTTTGAACCTCTATTATTCGTTAAACAGTTAAATTTGAAATTTCCGACTATTAAATTCACGGTGGAAAAGGAAAGCAATAATAATAATAGTAATAATAATAATAATGATCTTTATTGTCCAACAGTTTATAATCCAATTATAGGACATTATACAAAATTATACTATTAATATCTGTAGAAAAAATACACAGCATTACAAGGAGATTAGACCAAATAAGTAAATGATCGCATTCTCACACACAAGTAGCTCACAAATAGTAACCTAAAGAGCTACTCTTATTAAAATTAGTGGCCATATGGTATAAAGGAGATTTCACTGAAATATTTTTTCTCGCAGTCGGGATGTTGACAACGTCAAAATTGCGGGTAGTACGAGTTGGTACATTTAGACTTATTACATTAAAAATTTGCACTGCGACGGGATAGTGATACAAAATTATGCTGAGGCCGTAAATGCAGATAGTCGACCACGGGCAGGGTAAATGCCGTCCATTCTATACGACTAGTATTTTAAGAATTTCCGCTGAAAATGTTCGACCGCGATTTCCTGGTGTAGATAATGCGGATACCAGACGCCAAATGCATATTCCAACTTGCATCGAGCAAGGGCATAATATAGTACCTTAATACAGTTCATGTTGGAAAAATTGCGAAACGATCTCACAACAAATCCGAGAGACCTGCTACCAGAAGAGCAGATGCTAGATATGTGCCAGGTAAACGTTAGACCATCAACGAAGAGTACCACCAAATCCCTAAACAGCGTCTTTGTAGCAACCGATTCATAGCTGGACGTGTAGTGAAATGTAACTGGTTTAGAACACCTAGTATAAGAAACGACAGCGCATTCTTTTACATTTAAAACAATTTGATTTACGTGGCACCAGTTCCGAATCTTGTCGAGACCGGCTTGAAGTTTAATACAGTCATCGTGGTCTCTAATAATACTGAAAATATTGAAATCATCGGCATACCCCAGGTATTCACAACCAGGGCCATCCATCAGATTATTTATATATACCGATAGGTCCAGACCGCAACGGGCCATACGAAACAATATACGTATGGAACGTAATGCGATGTGTACGACGCCACTCCGCGTGCGCATACATAAGTCCGATGATCGAGAGCAATAGATTGCTCGTCATTCGTATCTAGCTGTGCAAATGTAAAGGTTGCAACAGTTGCAAGTTCAACTGTTTAGAATTTTCGAGACAATAACCCCTAGAAATCTCGAGGGAGTGAGGCGGGAGTTTTACAATAGGCTCAGCTATTGTTTGGGGAGAGAAGGCGGTATTTTCGAATCCTATATTTAGTGACTTTCTTAGAAATAAAATTTATTTTGCAGAATTATTGATTTTTTTACTTTTATCTTTTAGAAAACGTTATTGTTTTTTTATTACTTAAAATAACTTGGAGATATAACGACCTTTTTATATCTGAAACAAATGGGCAAATTACGTATGCAGAACGAATATGCAAACGACTATATCCTTGCGCGGTTTAAGTCTTACTAAATTCATAACTCTGCAATGTATGGTAATGTAAGCTATTGCGCGTAGAGGGGATTCGGCTGTTGCCACTTATTGCTCGGTATGGCCCGTTGAGAGCTGGTCCTATCGGTATATTCAAAAGTAAGGGACCGAGATTGGTCCCCTGTGGGACGCCAGCCGATATAAAGTTATTAGAAGAATAACCATTGTAGAAAACGTAACCTTTTCTATTCGATAAGTAAGATGCCATTAGTGCAACAAGGGCTGAATGCCCTTGAAAAGTATGTATAGATGCCATCGATGTGCGTTGATCAATAGCATTAGAGAAGTCTTGCGCGATTTCCGTTAAGTTTGTAACCGTGGACCTTCCAGAAATGAAACCATGCTGATTGATAGATAGGAAGAGCCGGTAGGGATGGGAACTAGTAATTAGAAATAAGTATAAAGTATAAATCGATATTTTCCGGAAAGAAACCAATGTCAATAGATTCACCACCGCGGATTGAAATTATAGTTTTCATCAAATCATAGACATAAGACAGCTTCTTTTAATTGTCAATCGGTTACTAAATTTTCCGTTAACAAAAGAGAGATACGAAATAGAAGTAGATTTCATTAAAAACATCACAAGGTATAATGGCTTTGCCATAGAAAGAATTAGTTATTTCTACGAAAACATTCATATCCTTAAAAACAAATTTAATGCGTTTAACTAGGACAACGGTCCTATCCCATACAGTTGTCTTCTTTCATTCTTAGAAAAGAGGTAGAAAAGGTTGAGGGCTTTGAGAATAAACACAGGGTGTTGCCGTTTTCTTAAGAAGGGTAAGTTGACATAATTTTAGTTTTTAAAGTCAGTCTATACGTAGACGCTGTGTAAAGTTGTACGCGATTCTGTGTTGTTAGCTTTACTGTGCCCCATGTTCAACACTTTGATAGTGGTCTTACCTACTAATGATGACAACTTGGTTGTCGAAATGCATATTTAGGATACAATTATTAATTGTGGCAAGGGGTTTCATACCTTTTTTTGAGTTTTTACTTAACCACAGTCTCCAAAGTAATTCCGTAAATATCACTAAATAGAATCCGTTAGAATCTGGTAATGTTAATTTTAGATTAATTTGAAACTATACACGTTAGATTCTTGTTATCTTAATATATTATATTTGTTATGGAAAAGAATTTTCTTCGTCATGTATACTCATGTATGTTATCGTAATTATTAACGTTTATTGTTAACTATTATTATTAAATTTCCATCACTTGGTTCTTAGAAACGTAGATGTAGGTTTCCGCGGTCGTTTTCTAATTGTAGATCTCGGTTTCCGGGTTGGAACTACGTCGAGTTAGGCGTAGTTGCCAACGTTTCGTCCACTGTTGCAAGGAACATCTTCAGGGCTGTACGTAGATGTTCGTCGATTCGCAGTAACTTGATGAATGCTAGGACAGAGACCGGCACAACTTATATAGTTGAAACCGGTTCAGATGGTTTCCTGATATTGGCTGGAGACAATGAGCCAATAGCATGCGTCGTATGGGCGTGGTATTTCGTAGTAGAATTCAACAGAGTTTACCACGTTGGATGCAACGTATAGCCATCGTCTTTATTGAGCCAACGTAGCAAACTCTATTGAATTCTACAACGAAATACCACGCCCATACGACGCATGCGATTGGCTCGTTGTTTCCAGCAAATAGCAGGAAACCTTTCTGACCGGGTCTTCACTATATAAGTAGGGCTGGTCTCTGTCCTAGCATTCTTCAAGCTAATGCAAATCGACGGACATCTGCGTATAGCCCTGAAAATGTCCCTTGTAACAGTGAGTGAAACGTTGGCAATTACGCCTAACTTGACGCGGTTCCAACCCGGAAACCGAGATCTACTTCGTTCTTATTTTAATGCATTCATTAGATTCATTAATATAACGAATTAATATGAACCTACTTCTCCATCTTATCTGATTTCATAAATTAATTTCGAATTTTGATAACATTTTCTTATTGCTACTGCTAGCACACGTTTTGTGTTGCGATGTATATAGTACTCGCCAAAATAAACAGTACCAAAACTGAAATTGCATTTATTTATTAAATAGTATAATCTATATGTTCAAAGGCCCACCATTTCGGTGCAAACAACCTTCATAACCATTCTGTAAGTCATTGAACGTGCTATTAAAGAGTGGTTGATGTTCCTGAAAATAGTTTATTATTGTTTATCGTAGTTCTGCAATATTAATTGGAGAATGCGATAAGTACTCGAAGTCTGTTGCACGAGAAATTATTCTGTTTCCAAAATGTTCATGAAGTAAGTAGGCTAATGTGGATTTGGCTGTATGGCTTGTTGCGCCATATTGTTGAAACCATTGCCTGATCACCTGTAAATCTTCTGCATGGTAAAAAAATCTTAAATCTCTCACAAAAGATGTTTACTCTGATCGAACATCGCATCAGAAAGGAATTTATTTGCTTGTTGTGGAATGGTGTACAGTCAATTAAATTTTACAAATGCCATATTACTACTTTTTCAAGAAGGAAAAATACTTACTTCCTTAATTACAAGCTTAAGAACATACTTCAAAGGTTAATCAGGGTACTGACCTGGATGTAATCTTTGATTCTGGTCTACTGTTCAATTTACATATTGATATTTTTCGAGAAATCAACATCTCGGTATACTAAACTTAACACGCATACACAACAAACTTCTTTTGCTCAATTACTCACAGCCTTTAGTCATTATTCAGTTTCAATGCGATATGGATAAACATCTATAGATTTGAACATTCTATGTATGGATGTTTCACTGCTATTCAGTTTGTAACCAGATCGTTGTAGGTTTCTTTGCGGAGACGAGAAAAGCTAGGCAAGAACATGTTCTTCATTATTATTGGTACAACCACCTTAAGACTTTTGCGCTAACACAAGACATTACCAATGCAACTAAATATCTTACCAATTATTAACATTATACCTTTACTGGGTGAATTGTTTTTAAAACGTCAATATTTCCCAGAGAATTGTTTTGGAATTAGGGCAATTAAATCGTTCATTTTCGTGTGAATTAATATATTGCTCTGCTATAAACACTTTTTTCTCAGTTGTCAGATCCACTAACAAAATGACTTAACACAGGCGTAGTGTTAGAATGACAGATCATTACAGAAAAGTCAAATATTGTAAATGAAGATAATACAAACAATTTAACCTTTAGAACTGTTTATTTTGGGGAACACCGTAGCTTCCGCTAATTCTAATATTATTTTACAATATTGTTCGATGTTATATGATGCAACTAACATTTATTATTTTTTCTTTTGTAGCGATGTAGTCATACGTAAAACAAAAATAGTTTCGGAAGAAAACAGTCGAAAGCGTACCAGAAATGAAGATACTGACGAAGACGTATACTATGACACAGAAGACGATCCAGATGATGATGTTGACGATGATATCAGTGATTCAAATATGTGAGTTTCAAAAATTCAACTTGTTTTTTTTATGTACTATATTTAAATTTATATAAACAAACTACAATTAAAAAGGGATGCTGTTATAAACTATATGTACAGGGTGGCCCAAAATGACCGGAGGGGTTTGAGTTCATTATAACTTCTTATTTAAGACATAATTTTTAATTTTTTTTTATTTTAAATACAGTATATTAATGGAGAATATTTTTAATTTAATTATGAAAAAATATATCTCGCAAGTGGTGGCCATTTTCTGCTTCGCATATTCGTGCTCTTTCCAAAACATTTTCCATAACCTTTCGCAAAACTTCAGGTGTTATGTTGTTGATTTCGTCGCGTATATTATTTTTTAATTGCTGTATGGTTCGAGGCTTATTAATATAGACTTTTCCTTTCAAATAACCCCAAAAGAAACAGTCTGAAGGCCAATTAAAATCGCTTGTACGGGAAATAATTCGTTCACCAAAGATGTCGCGTAAAAGAGCCATTGTGTCCCTCGCAGTGTGCGCTGTGGCTCCATCCTGTTGGAACCATACTTGCTGATGGTTTTCCAACATTGTCCGATATCTAACACCAGTGATGGAAACGGCGACACCGTGTTCATTTTCAAAATAATATGGGCCAATTATCCTTTCCGACGAAACACCGCACCAAACGGTACACTTAAGTGGGTGTCATTCTCGCTGTTGAACTACTCTTGGATTTTCCGTAGCCCATATCCTGCAGTTTTGCCTATTAACGAACCCATTTAATTGGAAATGGGCTTCGTCGCTCATAATTAAATTATGAATAAAATCATGATTTTCTTCTGCTTTTTGACGAAAATAAAGTGCATAATCAAGTCGTTGCTGGTAATCTGTCGGTTTCAATTGTTGGACAAGCTGAATTTTGTATGAAAACATTCTTATTGTATGCAAAATTCTCTGTAGCACCCTCTTGAGAGGCCAAGTTGTGTCAAACGTCTTCTGGTTGATGTTTCTCCATCATCCCGAATACTCTCCTGTACCCGTTCAATATTGTCATCCGTGTGCACCGTTCGTTGTCTGCCGGCACCAGGAAGGTTCCTTACTGCCCCTTGTTCTCGAAAATTTGCAACCAGACGGTTTATTGTTGACTCTGAGGGTCCAACCCGCACATTAAAATAACGACGATATGCACACTGAGTCAAAACAATGGATCGTTGATTTGAGAAATAAAGTTCAACGATTTTGACACGTTTTTCAATTGTGTACTGTTCCATTTTAAATTCCCCAAGTCTTCTTTACAAAATACTGAAAACAAAAAAAAATTATAATAAAAAAGTTATAAGGAATTAAAACCCCTTCGGTCATTTTGGGCCACCCTGTATAACTAGTTTATTGGGATAGAAAAAAGGTAAAATACTCCATGTGTTTGTCTTTAAGCAAATAAGAGTGATAGACAAGAAGGTGCCCATCAGACCGCAAAAAGATCCCAAAAATATCATAAAAATGATGCCAAAAAAATGATAAAATATACTCTTTTTGGAATCATTTATAAGACTTTTTCAGGACTTTTTTGGAGTCTGGAATCCACAACTTTTATCAGCTTGACACTTTCTTGTACTCTTATTTGGTTAAAGCCTCAAACACATGAAGTATATTTACCTTTTTTCTGTAACTATGATATAGCACCTCTCCTTGTCAATAATTTCGTTATTTAACAATCTTTACTGCACATTGATCATAACATTCATGATCTAGTTTTGACTAGTTACATATAGGCTAATTGTATACAAGTAAAGGTGAATTTCAAGTCCAATTTAAGCCGCCTAAGCAAAATATTGTATAAATTTTTTAATAAAGAGTCCGTTTTTTGTAAAGAAAAATATATATTTACATCTTTTATAAAAGCTCTATTTATTTATTTATTTATTTACACATTAACGTTAGATAATACATCAACTCATGAACCTATTTTAAACCCTTCAAGAGTCTAATGAAAATGAATCAAATTTATAAAGTAAGTATCCTTTTACTTTTATATACGTAACATTCATTCATATATTTATTAATAATTTAAAAATTTAGTTAGATATATATAGTAGATTCAATTAGTTGTTGATTTAAGGTCTGGTTTCACTTCAAAATGTATATATTTAAACAATCTTACACGTTATGGCGTATGATGCCTTTTTCAAAGAATTAAAAATGTAAATGATAGTATATTAATGTCTAAACACGGAACTGTCAGCGTGTTTAAATCCCTGACTGGCTGTCCGAGTAGGTTTTCATGGTTTTCCTTCTTGTTTAAGGCGAATACCGACAGCTTAACATCTTAAGTCGCTCCACGGGCGCATACATAATAATAACTCATGCCTTGACATTCCTCGTCTTTATTGTTAAACTATTTTTAGAATACTACGGCATGATTTATTATATTAAACTGGAATGTATCTTTGAATAATTTTATCCATGACAACTACAAATGTATACGTATGACATTAATATACTGTCATTTATATTTTTAATTATTTGAAAAAGGCATCATATGCCAAAACACTTAAGATTGTTTTAAATATATATATTTTGAAGTACAACCAGACATTAAATCGCCAACTAATTGAATCTACCATAACATACCAATATATATAAAGACAATTATTTCGTGACCTTTGAATGTTATGGTAAATTCAATTTGTTAGCGATTTAAGGTCTGGTTTTACTTCAAAATATATGTATTTAAAACAGTCCTACATGTTTCGGCAAATGATGCCTTTTTCAAGGAATATAAAATATAAATGACAGTAGATTAATATACTGTCATTTATATTATATATTCCTTGAAAAAGGCATCATTTGCCGAAACACGTAGGACTGTTTTAAATATATATATTTTGAAGTAAAACCAGACCTTAAATTGCCAACAAATTGAATTTACCATATATATATATATATATATATATATATATATATATATATATATATATATATATATGTGGAAATATTGTTTTCTACTAATTAATCGAATTTTTTAATAGAAAAAATTCACCCTTAAGCAGGATTCGAACCCACGTCCATGGCTTGCCAGACCATTGCTTTAACGACTAAGCTATCAAGGGACTGTGATTTTGAATCATTGCGGGAAGGTCTTAAATCGCATTAAGGACACAGATACTTGGCAGTAGTCGGCAGTTTTTACTACAAATTTTATTGCATTTTTCGCGAAGTAATGTGAATGTAAATATTGCTTTCTACATTTTACGAAGCTAATTAATTGAATTTTTTAATAGAAAAAATTCGCGCTTAAGCATTATTTGAACCCACGTCCATGGCTTGCGGGACCGTTTCTCTAACCGCTAAGCTATTAAGGGACTGTGATTTCAAATCATTGTGAGAAAGCCTTAAATCGTATTAAGGAAATATAAGAATAACATAAATAAAGAAGAAATATATACAAAATATATATAAAATAAGGATATAATAATATATACTTTGAAGTAATAAACCAGACCTTTAATCGCCGACTGATTAAGTTTACTATATATATATATATATATATATATATATATATATATATATATATATAATAGATTTTCATAATAAACAATCAGCGATTTAAGGTCTGTTTTACTTTAACATGTATATATTTAAAATAATCTCTTACATGTTTCGACAATGCCTTTTTCAAAGAATTTTAAATTATAAATGACACTATATTAATGTCATATTTATATACATGAAGTTGACATGGATAAAAATGATATTCAAAAATACATTCAAGTTTAATAATAATAATAGACCTTTAATCGCCGACTGATTAAGTTTACCATATAATACCAAGGTCACGAAAATATTATATTTATATATATATATATATATATATATACATTTCAACGATATTTTTTAATTTATTTTAAATAAACTACAGAATTTATTAAATTACAATTAGCATCTAAATCTTAACAGCTATTAAAAAACTTTCGTCAAAGCCTGGTCCTTTTTTTAATTACTTAATTGTCTCTGTTTTGACAACCTGTTACATTTACTTTTCTCGCAAGTTTTTAGTAAAAAATAATAGATATCGACTGATTTCGCACCACTTTCTATATTGAATATTCAAAAATTAGACTTACAATTTTAAAGCACGCAGAACAGTAGACTTTTCCTATATCTATACATATTTCCTTGTATGGCTTAACCCACACTGACGCTCTAATGACTTTGGGCATTTTACTAATATAAATAAATAAAATACCACAACACTACAAAACACGAATCGATGTTATGTCTTCAAAAGCACAATCAGAAATAAAATTCAGAAATCGATTTATTATTTACCTACCTACTTATGTAAATATAGGTACAATAAAACCCCTGTTAACGGTTTAAAACGACCTATTTTGAATTCTCGGAATTTAGGACTGGGAATACACATACTCTTGTACCTCATAAAAATTAATTTTCTTGAGAACTGCAAACATTATAAAATAAGTTACTTCATAATGGAAGATTTATAAAATTGTTAATATTGAACTCTTGAAACGCCTGACAAAGATCTACATCATTCTTGCAATTATGCATAATATGCTATTTATTAAGGATATGTGCAAATATTTAAAAAGATGCATATAATATGCAAAATATCCAAAATATGCGCTTGCATATTTGGGTTACATTATTCATCAGTCATTCTGTCTTATATCTAAACCTCACTCTCTCTTTCTCTCGCATTCTCGTCTATTACTTATAAGTAGTCCCTTCTTGATATAGTAACATTCGTATTAAATTTGCTTCATTTTAAGAGTAGTTTCATTATTTTATTTTTTCTTATTCTTATTTGATAGATAGAGCTCTTGTATTTAATACCATTAGCTAAAATTTTAATTTGAAAAGCCTTTTGTACGCTTCACAAACATAAAATTAAATGAAAGCTATTAATCCATCAAGATTACTTCATTAAAGCTTATTATTCTAAACCTAATTTTTCTTCGGATCAAAGAACTCTACTTATTAACCTCACATACTGATATGTGAATTTATAAATCTAAATCAGCTTAAATTACGAACGAACTAAGATTCAAGTATTTAAACGAAATTCAATTATGGTCTAAAGTTCTTCGCTGTGAAATAAATAGCAACGACTGCTAACTTCTCTTTAATGAAATTCTCTTCTACGTCTTACAAAGCTATTGAGTTCTGAAATGATGTCCTTTCATTTCCAATCTAGGAGATTAGTATATGGAAATATCATTAAGTAAAATGAACGATAGCAAAACTAATACAACATTTAACGTGAATAATATATATTTAAAATTAATGGCATAAAGTAATTTGACCAGCTTTAATTTCGTTGGAATTCAATACTTCTTCGCTTGAATTAAAAAATAATAGTGACTTATTCTCATTATTCAGAAGACCATAAACATTGATATATTTTGTAATTATGAACAGTTGCTTATGAATAATAATAAGCATATATACATTGTTATGAAATCTTAATTATAAAAAGGGATTGAGTTTGATTTAATTTAGTATGAATTGCCTTGATGTAAAGAATAAGTTATTTTCAAAAAAAAAGCAAGGGTTTAATAAATAACAATAAAAAGTCAGGAGTCTATGAGTTAACTTGCGGTAATTGCCCCATAACGTATATGGGACAGACAGGCAGATCGTTTGAAATACGCATCAAGGAACATTTTTCTTCCTTTAGAAATAATAAAAATGACTCTTTATACGCGTCTCATATTAATTTAACAAACCACAACTTTGACAAAGAATTTAAAATACTACACATAAGGCCAAAAATCTTAATTTATTAGAGTCACTTGAAATTAATAAATTAAAGAAAACTGATAAGATCGTCAATGACCAATTAGAAATGAATAATTCACCGTTACTTAATTTATTTATTCGATTATTCAGACTGGCATATATTTTATTTTTCCATAGCACTGCTCTACCTCCCAGAACAGAACAGAATGTAGACCCTTAGTTTTATTACTTTATGAACAGTATTGTATAAACCGTAGTTCAATATTTTTGTGAAAGTTTTTGTTTATAGACATTTAAATAATAAAAACTACCTATTCCTTCAACTTGCTACGGTGCTAATACCGCAACTACCAAGAAAAAGAAAAGGTCGCAAAAGAGAAAAAACTCATGTTTTAGGCGACGTGGATTGTCCCACCTACCCGCCCCTGCCAACGTCTAGCGGTCTACCCGGCTAGAGAGACAGCCTCAGCCCAGGGGCGGGGAGACCCAAAGGTACTATAAAAATAAGGTGGTATAGGGCGCTACCGAATTTGGTACTGCTAGACGTCGCAAATTCGGAAAATGACAAAAATAAATAAAGCAAGTCACGCGGCGGGCAGATGGCACAATAAAGCCGTCCGAAATGAAGTCAAAAGAGGGAAAAAAAGTTTTCAGTTTCCACTAGACTACGCTTTATTATAAATAAATAATTTAAATTGAATATAATTAAATACCACCAAGCGATAATATAAATTAGTTATTAATTATGCACTTCAAACAATAAAAAAAAGGAAAGGCGAAACGACTACGTACTATATGAAAATACTGGCTGAACTCTACCCATAAAATGCTTACACCCCATCAAAATACCTATTCATCCGGTCCACACTTAATCAATACAAAAGTGCAAGCCAGATCTATTGAGCAGACCTGGTATATGCTTAGAGGTTTTTAGTTATATATATATATATATATACATATATATATATATATATATACATATATATATATATATATATATATATATATATATATATATATAATTTAAAAAAATAAACTAGTGCAAATTTACAAAGTTGTTGTCTGAAGATATATTAAGCTAATGTTGGTTGTTTGATATAATTAATTACAAAAATTAATGAATGCTTATAATTGAAATTATTAAAGTAAATGAGGAAAATGCAATACTTAAATTATAAATCACAGATTAGCAAAAACTAGAGAACAAATTTAATAGAAAAAAAAGAAACGTATAGCAAAAATACGAAATACTTCTTAAAGAGGTAATTAAGCCCTGAAAGCAAGCTGCCACAACAATGACGATAGATAGCGGTCGACCAACTCACTGCTGATAGCGGATAGAAGGCCATGAAGAAGAACTAATACGTAATTACTTTTTTTGTAGATATATGAAAGCACGCGGATGCACTTACAGTTTGGCTCAAAATAAATAAAACGGAATAAAATAAAAGAAGACGCTAATTCGCGACGAAATGAGGACTTGTCTACGAACACGTAACAAACTATTCAAAACGTGTTTGTTACGGTACATAAGTTATTTATATGTCTGACGAAGCTCCTGTGAAGCAAAACGATCGTTACTTTGTAAAGTAAAACGTAGTGAAATTCATTAAAATTTGTTTTATTTTATTCCGATAATATATATAATGGAATTTCATCAAATAAAGGCCGAAACAATCCTTTATTGCATAAACGCCTGCCATAAATTCTGTCAGCATTTGTTTGCAACAAATTAACATCAACCAAAGAGTCAATCCAATGGTAAATCTTACTATCATCAGTACAAGCCAATTGATAAATTTAAAGGTCATCGATGACGAGAAGTAGAACAGAAAAGCTGAGACCTGAAGTCATTGCAATAAAAATAATTGATTCTATAGGAAAGATAAGACTGAAACAATATTAGCTACTAATAGCAAAGCAGCTTAACTGTTCCAATAAAATGCGGTGATCAATTAAATCAAATGCATAGGCAAAGTCTGTGTAAATAGTATCTAGCTGGCCACCGGCATCAACAGCCTGAGCTATTTCATGAGATATGAGTGTTAAATTAGTTGTAGTAGGCCAATGGGAATAACCTCATGTGCAATAGATACTGTAAGGAAACACAGACCTTCGAATAACCAAATTGCTACATTACTTTAACTATTTCAGGTTGAACTTTTATAGTTTTCAGTAGATGTATCATAAATGCATGCGATGTAGTATAAAATGCCTTCTGGTAGTTTACCCATCCTATTGAAATATTTTTTTTTCATCGAATAGCATCGAATATTATATATTACTATTATTATTTTGTTATCAAATTTTTAAATTCTAATTACTAAATCATGTATGTCATTTGTAACATTCTTCTTGAGTTTGTACTTTTGTATATGATATCTATTTGAAAAGATGTCTATTTTAATAGTTACATGTAGATTTTTGGACTGTTTTCCAATAAATAATTTTCTTACGTGCGTCAAGTGCGTGTCTTGACATTTCACCGATCATGCTGTTGGCTTCTCCAGAAGTTTTATTGTCTTCCTCAGTAACGAACACCACTCAAAAGTGAATATATCATTAATTACGAAATTCCACCTTATTTTTCATTCAGGTAGATAATAGTACTCGAACATTGTTCCCTTTTGAACTAATATTTCAGGAGCAATTACATTACGTTGCAATCCATTACTATAGGTACGAGGGATAAACTACAAATATTGAGAATAGAAAAAGAGAACTTTCGGATAATGATTTACTATGATTTGAAGAAAGGCTTCAGCGCGTATGAGTGTAAGGAAAGTTTAAAATCGGCATTTGGGGATCGCGCCATAATTGGCTATTATTTATAGATTGGTATGAAAGAGGTTGTAACTCGGTTGTACACAGAAAAGGAGCTGACCTGATCAACTGTTGTTAATCCCAAAAATATTGCTGCAGTGAAGAAGATAGTGAAAGAGGAACCGCATTACCTATGCATTACCTATGCATTACCAATGATAGAGTCCAAACTGAAGATTGGATCCTTGCAAGTGAGATTAATTTTGCACGTACATTTACATTTGAAAAAGGTTATAGCTCGATTTGTGCCCCATCATCTGACAGATTTAAAAAAAGCAGAACGTGTTAGAATTTGTTAACAAACTTTAGATATGTTGAATCCTAGAGACCATCAAATTATTTCTAAAATTGTAACTAGCGATGAAACGTCCACACCGTTTTTTTTGTACGCAGTATTTTTTAGAAATACGGGTTTCGTGGCCGCAATTAAATTAGAAGATCAGAAGACAGTTACCGCTAAATGGTATGTTGAAAATAGTTTGCCTACTGTGCTCAGTAAAGTGCCAAGAAAGGGAATTATGTTACATCATGATAACGCGTCCTCCCATACAGCAGGGATAACTGTTCAGTATGTAGCTGAAAATAAAATCAAAGTTATAGAGCATCCTCCATACTCACTGGATTCGGCGATGTGTGACTTCTGGCTATTTTTTAAGTTCAAAAACCATTTGATAGGAAAAAGGTTCCAGTCAGAAGAAGATATTGATATCGCCGTTAAGTGTTTTTTTGATAGTATCCCTAAAGACAGCTGGCTGAACGTTTTTGAACAAAGGAAAGAATGGTTAAGTGTATTATTGATGATGGCAATTACTTTGAATATATTTAAAATAAAAATTCTGAAAACTTGTATCGATATTACTATTTTCAATAATTGTATCTTGCTCCTCGTATATCTTTCTTTTATTTAAATCTCCGGCCATAGATTTTAATAGTAGATGTCTAGCATGTATTTCCAAACGATTTTTTACAAGGAGAGAACATGTAATATATAAAAATAACACAGCACACATTTAAAACACCCACTCAGGTTCATACATTTCAAGAATGAAAATTAACATGTATCGGTGATGGCTTATGCATATAATTATAACATGATTTACATTGTGACATATATTAACAAAAGCAAATGAGTTTGCTAATGAGTAGATTGCAAACTACGTAATACATTAATTTAGAAAAATGAATTAGACATCACAAGAAGCACATAAATAAAGCTCGGATTATATGCAAAATGCATGTTTGTTGTTAAAAGGTAAATCAACAAAATTATTTGCTTTCTGGGTTCATTTAAAATTTGTTGAATAACAAAAGGCAATTAAAGAAGCGATTTTTGCATATTTTTACTGCTTGGTACATATTTCCATGTAATATTGCATATTTGCGCATATTTTATTTAAATTACAAATTTACTTCTAAAAATTCGAGTAACTGTCAAGTTTAAAATTAACAATTCTAAAATAACTGGCTATGGGAAATACCCAAATGTTCTGGAAAAGCCGGTTCAAATATTTTGCAACATTTTGTGGCCTACGAAATTAAAATAAATAACAATGCTTCTACATAAACTACAATGTTTTACAATATTTACCTACATTGCTCAAAATCGTACAGGGATATTTACATAATTAAAAGAAAAAAGATTATTATATTTTGTTAAGCAACTTTATTGACCAGTTTTGTATATTCACAGCATAATTCAACTAAAAAAGTACAAAATTGAAAGGAAATTTAAAATGTTCTAATAAACTAAGTTTGCAAATACGAATTTTGTTAACAACGACATAATGTTAAATCTTAAGGATGTTTAAAATTAGAAAATAATCCTAAAACATCATCAAAAGCAACTTTTAGTAATCAGTATGACCTCCACGGTTGTTTATTACTACCCTAATACGGGTACGTATTGTTAAAATTAAATTGTCAATCTCTTCCTGTGGTTTACTCTCCATTCTCTTTGAAGAATTCTAAAAAGGTCTCGGCGACCATTAATGTGATCATTTGAATTTGTAACCCTCCTTTGTAACTTATCCACAGATGCTCTAACGGATTCATATCCGGAGACTGAGCTGACTACTCTAACAACGAAATGTGTTTCTGTTCTAGCACATTCATTACAATTCGAGCCACATGTAGACACATGAAATTGAAGTTTTCTCCTACTGCTCCTGCATATGGTACAGCGACAGATAAAATGACCTGTTCCGCATAAACTAGACCTGTCATATTATGTTCAATTAAAACGAGATATGTTCTTAGTAGATAGGATTTGCCGATTCTGGATCCTCCTCCTCCTCGATGACGTCATAACTGACGTCACAATGACGTCACAACCCAATGACGTCATAACTAGAGCTGAGGATGTTTGCGGTATAACCATGGTTATATCATGTAACCATAGTAAATTACTATGGTTACATGATATAACCATGGTTATACCGCAAACATCCTCAGCTCTAGTCATAACTGACGTCACAATGACGTCACAACCCAATGACGTCATACTGACATCACAAAGACGTCACAACCCGATGACGTCATACTAACGTCACAAAGACGTCACAACCCAATGACGTCATACTGACGTCACAACCCCTGACGTCATAGCCCTATGACGATGCAACCCTCTGACGCCACAGGGTCATAACGTCATTAGGATTACGAAACAACCCAATAACGTCTTAGCCCTCTAACGTCGAAGGGATACGTAACAACCCTATGATAATGCAACCCTCTAACGTCATAGGTATATGATTCACTGAGATTACGAAACAACGCAGTAAATTATCTACCTGTACCGTCAATGGGATACGTAACAACCCAATGACGATGCAACCCTCTGACGTCATAGGTACATAATTCCTCGGGATTACGAAACAACCCAGTGAATCATATACCTGATAACGTCACAGAGATACATAACAATCTCCACCTCCACCTCCTCCACACTGATATACGAGGTTCAATCAAAAAGAAAAAAAAACAAAAATGGCGGAAGGAGTTAAGCAAAAAATGAATCAAGCCAAAAGGACATTAGAAAACAAAATGGCGGATGAGGGTAAGTTTGAAAAGCAAAAAAGAAAAAATACTTACAAGATGGAGGGCCTCACTGTAGGGCCCCTCAAAAGCAAAACCACACACACCCTTAAAGCCCCCTTGTGGGGCCCTCTGAAGCGCCCTCCGAAACATCACCACACACGGCCCCCCTAGTGGGGCCACAGAAACATAACCTCATAAATTAATAAATCACAAGTGCACTCGACAAAAGTTAAATGAATACTAAAGGAAGTTACATTTGGCGTGCTATAAATATATAATTAAGATAACAATGTAAATGAGTAATATGTTTTTTTCTAGAACCAGCTTTAGGAAATTATTACGTCATATTTTTAAACATAATAGAACACGATTTTTCTCGGTGAAACCTGTCTAGGCACTTTGAATATTTTTTTATTAGGAGAGCAATAAATAATTGAAAAAGGAATTAAGTTTTAAACATTTGTTAAAACTATATATATTTACAATATAAATAAGAATATATAAATTACAATATGTTGTTATGCATGTTTTTATATAAGAATTCACATAAAAGTTTAACATTTTTTACCGTGCAAGCACAATTTGCTTCTTCATGATAAAAACACGGCTCATCAGTCTTAACTAAAACGGGTATATTGTCTACATATTCCAAGTTGATCACATCTATATTTACAATAGTTTTCAAATAGTCACACTTTTGCCGACCCTTTACATATATTTTACCAGTCTCTACAAATATGTCAACATAAAAAATTCATGTAAAATCTTGTTTTTACGGCTAGCAATTTAACGGCAATTATAATATTGAGAAATAAACCGGTATATGAAAGTAAAGATTATGTATGTAATTGATTTTCTCGAGACATTGAGGACAGTTCATGTTGTTAACTAAAAAATTTTTAAGAAGAATAAAAGTTATAAAGTATAAAAAAATAATTTTACTTACATATATAATATCGATGTTGACGGTTTGAAAGTAGCTGATATAATAATATGAGAATTACCAAGGCTGTGAATAAATAGTTTAGTATCCTTATCAAATTTGCGGTTTCAATATTTTTTAATTACAAAAAATTCTTCTTATCAACTGCTATTAACATTTCCGTTCAATAAGCTCCTATAATATTTCGAGCAGTATTTAAACTATCCCTCCCCACCTAACCATTCTACTACAGGTCTGATTTAATAATATTTCACAATATTTCGCAATATTATAAATAAAAAATGTTTACTGTGGTGTGACTAAGCATTCACTTTAATTGTAGCTCATATAATTAATTTCAAATATGATACCGAATGTAATTCTAGCTTGTTTTTTTAGCAGATTGTAACACGATATAATGAATAAGCAATAATTTCTTGTTGAAGTGTTGATATCCGCGGTGTCATTAGCAAGCTGCCTTTAAATTTACATTGTAAGCACAAGATCGTTTCTATTGAGAATTTTGAATTACTTCACAATATGTGAGTTGGCTACATTTCTAAATATGGATTATTTTATTGTTTTAAAGGTTAAATTAAAAATCTTAATCGAATTTATATTAGGTTGTTGATTTATAACATTACAAGTTAAATATTGTCTTATATTTATAATACCGTATATAGATATACAACAAATTATATATAGAATAGACTAAGGATTTTCTAAACATCTTAAAATATTTTTGTGGAAGCAAATATTTCAGGGTAGTATATGTAAGGTTAAATAAAATATCAATCAATAGGCCCTTTTGAATCAGAAGATATATATAGATATTTTTTCTATCTCCATATACATTGTCCTGTTACCTCATCTTAATAATTAATACATCGATAATGGTTTTATTGCTAGTAGTTTTAAAGAACTATTATAATCACTTCTGCTTTGTGGTTAGATTTGTTTTTCATGTATATACAGGTCTATACTTGTAAAATTCGAAAGTCATTAATATGTTTGATACGTAATAAAGCAATAGTTATTATCATACAATTCAGTGCTAAATTCTAATAAAATTTTAGGAAGACAGACCTGTTTGTTTCAAAGACATACCTGTCAGAATTTTAACACAAATATTTTGAGCCAGAATTTTAAAACAAATATTTTGGGCGAAAGCAAATATTTCAGTGTAGTATATGTAATTTTAAATAAAATATCAATCAATTAGCACCTTTTGAATCAGAAAATATATATAGATATTTGTCATTAGAACGTAATTTTTTAAAAAGATTTGAAGATACTTGATACAATTCGTTGATTAAACCTGTCTTTGGCCTCTTATTATGAGAAGCAAAAACAGCAAAAAATGTTTTATTTCAGTGCTTAATTGTCTAGCACATCCTATTTTGTTATTTACAAATATAAAGAAATAATTTTATTTTATTTACATAAAAGACGAAAGAAAAAGTTCTTATCACTGTTATTAAATAATCAAAAATTTATATTGTAAACTCAATTTTTACATTAAGAAGAGTTCGGAGAAATATCATATTACCGACACCGGATGTAATTCAATCTGCTGAGTGAGTGAGTTTTGATTTTCATTTAAAACATCAAATGCATCGTTATATTTTGCTGTCGAAGTATCGTTAATATTTAATATATTTTATATACTAAAAGCGAAAGAAACTATTACTAACAACATATTAGCGTTGTGGTCGGAATTATAAATAGGTCTGTTACAAGAAATTCTAATATTTTTATCCTTCTTTAAAATAAAACTACTAATTTTAAATTAAATGTTCTTCTTTGAAACAAACCTGTCTTGTTCAAAAACAGACCTGTCTGTTTCAAAGACAGATCTGTCAGTACCAGTACCAGTACCGGTACCAGTATCAGTACCAGACACATCTAAATATCCATATCGCTGTAGATAGGTGGTAACGTTAACCGACAAAACAGTCTGAATTGTATAGAATAAATATATAAATCGGCAGAACATGTTATACTTTTGCTGGTCGTATTAAGAATGATAGTCTAGACAGGGTGTTGTTGTTTAAATCAAGAAAAATTTATAAAAAATATTTTTTTATTACATTTTGTTACAATTAAAAATCAATTTTAAATAATTTTTTTACCAGCCCAGTTAAAGGCTCATATTCAATAAGCTTATCATTGATGATTAAGCAATATGCTACAATATCTGCATTACATTCCTCCTGACATTCCAATTCAAGCTTTATATCAACACTAGTGCTAATTAAGCTAACAGCCTAGTTACTGGCATCTATCGAGAAGAGGGCACAATCGTGGAATTGATTATAATCCAAGAGTGGTTGGTTTTGCCGACCGTAATAGCTGGACTGGAAATTTGCATACATATGATAAGCAATAGCAATCGCTTTTGGCCCATATCCAAATTCATGGCAGAGTATGGATAGCTCTCTGAATTTAAATATAATTTTATATTTGTAATTGCGGAATGATCAAAATCTGAAGAATCTGCGGGTATATTATCCTTCTTTTTATGCTGAAAGCCCACTATAACATAGCGAGGTTTCTCTAAATTTGTGCTAGTTTTAATAGGCCATATGTCGGTCTTTGTAGCATGCAATGCCGGTAACTCATACAACTCCCACTTTCTAAACGGTATATATATCTTTTTATTTTCCTTGAGAGCATGGAGCAGTTTCAAGCGGGTTTTATCATTCACATTTATATGCGGCACATATCATTCAATCTTCTCAATTTCCAATTTCGCCTTCTTCGTACCGTCTGTCTGAGCGTTTATATAACAATTATCATTTGTTTTACTGCGGTTCAATATTAATTCTTGACTAACGTTTAAGAAAATGTGATTATAATCTTCTAGCAAACCGAAAAAAAAGTTTAATGGTAAGCAAGCGTTAAACTTTCCAGCTGAGACTGTGGGCTGTTCATCCTTGAATGGACACCAACCAGCCATTTGTAACAATTTAGATTCATTCTCGCTGTAAGAAACGTATGCTTTCATTGTTGTGGTGATGCCTGGTTTCATACATCGATCAATTTCTACGCCGTTGATTTGATAGCGCATCTGATCGAACAGAAACGCATACACGTTATTTGTTAATTTACAAGTACCAGTTCCCTTATCATCTACAACGAATCTGCCCTCTATTCGAATGAAGCTATTGCTCGGCAATGTATAAATATCCTGATGTTGAACGAAATGCGTATTTCATCGTTCGGATTAAAATTGCTAGTTCTTGGATAGTATATGTGATATTGTTCTTTTATGATGGCATCATCAAACTTTACTCCCTGAAAAATTTCTAATTTTTCCTCCATTTTTCACTTTCAATCCAATAGATTTTAGAAAACTATGTTCATAGGTGTTATCCGTCGGTTGTCGAGAGACTGACTGATTGTTTGTTCTAGGGGTCTCTAAGTTTTATAATTTCTAAACGATAGACCCATCCCTCTTCAACTCCAATCTAATTACAATCTGTTCTCCTCTAAAGTTTACAAGTTCGCCGTCTTGATTAACTAGAGTTAGAGTTATGTTGTCTATGCTGTTCCGCTTATTAACAGGTAAGTAAATAACGTGTTGCGGTTCAATATTAATGCTAAATCCGGGTTCTACCTGTGGAGCGAATTCATATTGAGTGTGCGATAGACGTGAATCGTAGTAGGCTGACGTTATAATACTGCACACAATTCTTACACTTCGTACCTTTATAATCTGCACTGGCAAATCTGAATCGTACTTCTCGTTAGGTGACAATATTTTAGAACTGAAACCTAGCATACGACCAATAGAATCTTTATGTTTGAAATTTATTTGAAATTTGCTTTTCAACATACATCTCAGAGTGTTATTATTTGGTTTGAGCGAGAATGTATCATTATCATTATCTTTCACTGACAAATGTTCGTTAATATATTGCTCAATGTCGCTTATTTCATTAGAACCGTCTGGGATTATGATAACTTTATCGTCGGTATCATAATAGAACTTATTATTTCCCTCCATAACATTCGGAATGGTGTTGTATGTGTATAGACCAATTAAACCCAGAGTGTATTGAGAATTGGGATCTAAATCGATCGGCGGATAATAATCGGTAGAGAGAGCTGAGCTCAAGCCAATTATAGTGAACGTGTACGATATTCTCGACGTTTACTTTAATACTAATCTATATCAATTGCTGTTGTCTAATAAGAATTGTAAACATAGGTGTCCAAAATTGATTTCATTATAGTTTTGATATCTATCATAGTTGTATATTTTAATTTTTTTATTATTTTTCCGAAAATATTTAATCAGCTCGATTGGTGGTTTTAAATTTCCAAACGAGTCGAAATACTTTACTACAGAACCATTTTTATAAAACGCCACCCAGTGTGAGCCGAGGTTAAATTTCGAGTCAAGATTTATAATACAACACTCTACCCGTCTAGGTGTTTTTGGTAAATTGTCTCGCATATAAACGCACCAAAAATTTGGTGTATCGCTAGCGAATTTCATAATATCTCTGTCGGTGAGGGCTCTATCGGGGAGCTGTTTTATTAGTTTTTTGAATAGGGTTTTAAATACAGACCCTATAAGGTTTTAGGTATAGACCGGTACCTGTCTTTTTTCCCAATGCGACAGCTTCCATAATTTTATTATGTCTCTTTGCGGTACCAGTTGTACTGGTACTGGTGCTAGTACTGGTACCAGTACCAGTTGTACTGATACTGATAAAACCTTCACCAAATAAACAACACAAGCCACAACAATCGATTATTTTATTACAACAGCATACATTCTCTTTAAATATATCTGAGGGTTCCTCCATCTTAACACAACCAACTAAAACGAATATCTAGATTTTAATGTGCAAAAATTGATATTTACAAACTTATATAACAATCAAACTTATTTCTATATCGACCGCTTTAATGTCGCTGTCCTTATCAATTATTAAAAATCCAAACCGATCTTCCCAACACTTTGCACATATAGATTTAAACTCATTAAATGTCATATCAGTACCCACGTGATCTTCATATACATGTCGAAGATTGGTATCGTCTTGTTTAAATAATATTAAAAAATTAGCGTTGTCTCTAATTAAATGCTTTGGTATGCGTGTGTATGTTTGGCATAAATAAAAACTATCAACACACTTATGTCGACCCATACAAAAATATTATCGAATCTTATCCTGTTTATCACAGGCTACATCATCAAATATGAATATAGAATTTGATTTAACATCTGCCGGGTCTATGATGTCATCATTTTCTTTATAGGGATAGTAGTTAATGTTTGGCAGTCTCTTCATAACATTTTCAAGGAACTGGTATTTCGGTTGATAAAGAGATTTAGAGTAAACATAAATGTTTTCGAATCGAAGTCCATTTTCATTAAACAGGAGTGACAGCATTACATTTGTTTTACCGCTAGCTGAAGGGCCACATATAATACAGCGAACCGTGTCGGGTAACAGAGTACTGTGTCTACGACAGGCTGTTTGACTCTCAACACACATATCTAAATTAATTCAATATGTTCAACTGCTTCTTCTGTCTTATTAAACGCATCTTTTAAAACTGAGAACTTTAGTTAAATACAAATTACTATATACATAAATAAATCAGTTCAATGCTGACATTCAGGTACCTGTCTATACCTAAAACCTTATAAGAAGGGGTTGGGTCTGTATTTAAAACCCTATTCAAAAAACTAATAAAACAGCTGCCCGATAGAGCCCTCACCGACAGAGATATTATGAAATTCGCTAGCGATACACCAAATTTTTGGGGCGTTTATATGCGAGACAATTTACCAAAAACACCTAGACGGGTAGAGTGTTGTATTATAAATCTTGACTCGAAATTTAACCTCGGCTCACACTGGGTGGCGTTTTATAAAAATGGTTCTGTAGTAAAGTATTTCGACTCGTTTGGAAATTTAAAACCACCAATCGAGCTGATTAAATATTTTCGGAAAAATAATAAAAAAATTAAAATATACAACTATGATAGATATCAAAACTATAATGAAATCAATTGTGGACACCTATGTTTACAATTCTTATTAGACAACAGCAATTGATATAGATTAGTATTAAAGTAAACGTCGAGAATATCGTACACGTTCACTATAATTGGCTTGAGCTCAGCTCTCTCTACCGATTATTATCCGCCGATCGATTTAGATCCCAATTCTCAATACACTCTGGGTTTAATTGGTCTATACACGTACAACACCATTCCGAATGTTATGGAGGGAAATAATAAGTTCTATTATGATACCGACGATAAAGTTATCATAATCCCAGACGGCTCTAATGAAATAAGCGACATTGAGCAATATATTAACGAACAATTGTCAGTGAAAGATAATGATAATGATACATTCTCTCTCAAACCAAATAATAACACTCTGAGATGTATGTTGAAAAGCAAATTTCAAATAAATTTCAAACATAAAGATTCTATTGGTCGTATGCTAGGTTTCAGTTCTAAAATATTGTCACCTAACGAGAAGCACGATTCAGATTTGCCAGTGCAGATTATAAAGGTACGAACTGTAAGAATTGTGTGCAGTATTACAACGTCAGCCTACTACGATTCACGTCTATCGCACACTCTATATGAATTCGCTCCACAGCTAGAGCTCGGATTTAGCATTAATATTGAACCGCAACACGTTCTTTTCTTACCTGTTAATAAGCGGAACAGCATAGTCAACATAACTCTAACTCTAGTTAATCAAGACGGCGAACTTGTAAACTTTAGAGGAGAACAGATTGTAATTAGATTGGAGTTGAAGAGGGATGGGTCTATCGTTTAGAAATTCTAAAACTTAGAGACCCCTAGAACAACCAATCAGTCAGTCTCCCGACAACCGACGGATAACACCTATGAACATAGCTTTCCTAAAATCTATTGGATTGAAAGTGAAAAATGGAGGAAAAATTAGAAATTTTTCAGGGAGTAAAGTTTGATGATGCCATCATAAAAGAACAATATCACATATACTATCCAAGAACTAGCAATTTTAATCCGAACGATGAAATACGCATTTCTATTCAACATCAGGATATTTATACATTGCCGAGCAATAGCTTCATTCGAATAGAGGGCAGATTCGTTGTAGATGATAAGGGAACTGGTACTTGTAAATTAAATTAACAAATAACGCGTATGCGTTTCTGTTCGATCAGATGCGCAATCAAATCAACGGCGTAGAAATTGATCGATGTATGAAACCAGGCATCACCACAAAAATGAAAGCATGTGTTTATTACAGCGAGAATGAATCTAAATTGTTACAAATGGCTGGTTGGTGTCCATTCAAGGATGAACAGCCCACCGTCTCAGCTGGAAAGTTTAACGCTTGCTTACCATTAAACTTTTTTCGGTTTGTTAGAAGATTATAATCACATTTTCTTAAACGTTAGTCAAGAATTAATATTGAACCGCAGTAAAACAGATGATAATTGTTATATAAACACTCAGCCAGACGGTACGAAGAAGGCGAAATTGGAAATTGAGAAGATTGAATGGTATGTGTCGCATATAAATGTGAATGATAAAACCCGCTTGAAACTGCTCCATGCTCTCAAGGAAAATAAAAAGATATATATACCGTTTAGAAAGTGGGAGTTGTATGAGTTACCGGCATTGCATGCTACAAAGACCGACATATGGCCTATTAAAACTAGCACAAATTTAGAGAAACCTCGCTATGTTATAGTGGGCTTTCAGCATAAAAAGAAGGATAATATACACGCAGATTCTTCAGATTCCAGATCATTCCGCAATTACAAATATAAAATTATATTTAAATTCAGAGAGCTATCCATACTCTGCCATGAATTTGGTTATGGGCCAAAAGCGATATGCTATTGCTTATCATATGTATGCAAATTTCCAGGCCAGCTATTACGGTCGGCAAAACCAACTTGGATTATAACCAATTCCACGATTGTGCCCTCTTCTCGATAGATGACAGTAAACAGGCTGATAGCTTAATTAGCACTAGTGTTGATATAAAGCTTGAATTGGAATGTCAGGAGGAATTTAATGCAGATATTGTAGCATATTGCTTAATCATCAATCATAAGCTTATTGAATATAAGCCCTTAACTGGGCTAGTAAAAAAAATTATTTAAAATTGATTTTTAATTCTAACAAAATGTAATAAAAAAATATTTTTTATAAATTTTTCTTGATTTAAACAACAACACCCTGTCTAGACTATCATTCTTAATACGACCAGCAACAGTATAACATGTTCTGCCGATTTATATATTTATTCTATTCAATTCAGACTGTTTTGTCGGTTAACGTTACCACCTATCTACAGCGATATGGATATTTAGATGTGTCTAGTACTGATACTGGTACCGGTACTGGTACCAGTACCAGTGGTACTGGTACTGGTACTGACAGATCTGTCTTTGAAACAGACAGGTCTGTTTTTGAACCAGACAGGTTTGTTTCAAAGAAGAATATTTAATTTAAAATTAGTAGTTTTATTTTAAAGAAGGATAATAATATTAGAAGTTCTTGTAACAGACCTATTTATAATTTCGACCACAACGCTAATATGTTGTTAGTAACAGTTTCTTTCGCTTTTAATATATAAAATATATTAAATATTAACGATACTTCGACAGCAAAATATAACGATGCATTTTATGTTTTAAATGAAAATCAAAATTCACTCACTAAGCAGATTGAATCACATCCGGTGTCGGCAATATGATATTTCTCCGAACTCTTCTTAATGTAAAAATTGTGTTTACAATATAAATTTTTAATTATTTAATAACAGTGATAAGAACTTTTTCTTTCATCTTTTATGTAAATAAAATAAAATTATTTCTTTATATTTATAAATAACAAAATAGGATGTGCTAGACAATTAAGCACTGAAATAAAACAGAAACTGCTTTTGCTTCTCATAATAAGAGGTCAAAGACAGGTTTAATCAACGAATTGTATCAAGTATCTTCAAATCTTTTTAAAAAATTACGTTCTAATGACAAATATCTATATATATTTTCTGATTCAAAGGGGCTAATTGATTGGTATTTTATTTAAAATTACATATACTACAATGAAATATCTGCTTTCGCCCAAAATATTTGTGTTAAAATTCTGGCCTAAAATATTTGTGTTAAAATCCTGACAGGTCTGTCTTTGAAACAGACAGGTGTGTATTCCTAAAATTTTATTAGAATTTAGCACTGAATTGTATGTTAATAACTATTGGTTTATTACGTATCAAACATATTAATGACTTTCGAATTTTACAAGTATAGACCTGTATATACATGAAAAACAAATCTAACCACAAAGCAGAAGTGATTATAATAGTTCTTTAAAACTACTAGCAATAAAACCATTATCGATGTATTAATTATTAAGATGAGGTAACAGGACAATGTATATGGAGATAGAAAAAATATCTATATATATCTTCTGATTCAAAAGGGCCTATTGATTGATATTTTATTTAACCTTACATATACTACCCTGAAATATTTGCTTCCACCCAAAAATATTTTAAGATGTTTAGAAAACCCTTAGTCTATTCTATATATAATTTGTTGTATATCTATATACGGTATTATAAATATAAGACAATATATAACTTGTAATGGTATAAATCAACAACCTAATATAAATTCGATTAAAATTTTTAATTTAACCTTATAAAACAATAAAATAATGCATATTTAGAAATCTAGCCAACTGTATATATTGTGAAGTAATTCAAAATTCTCAATAGAAACGATCTTGTGCTTACAATGTAAATTTAAAGGCAGCTTGCTAATGACACCGCGGATATCAACACTTCAACAAGAAATTATTGCTTATTCATTATATCGTGTTACAATCTGCTAAAAAAAAACAAGCTAGAATTACATCCGGTGTCATATTTGAAATTAATTATATGAGCTACAATTAAAGTGAATGCCTAGTCACACCACAGTAAACATTTTTTATTTATAATATTGCGAAATAATATTTATTTATAATATTGCGAAATATTATTAAATCAGACCTGTAGTAGAATGGTTAGGTGGGGAGGGATAGTTTATATTATAGGAGTTTATTGAACGGAAATGTTAATAGCAATTGATAAGAAAAATTTTTTGTAATTAAAAAATTTTGAAACCGCAAATTTGATAAGGATACTAAACTATTTATTCACAGCCTTGGTAATTCTCATATTATTATATCAGCTACTTTCAAACCGTCAACATCGATATTATATATGTAAGTAAAATTATTTTTTTATACTTTATAACTTTTATTGTTCTTAAAATTTTTTAGTTAACAACATGAATTGTCCTCAATGTCTCGAGAAAATCAATTACATACATAATCTTTACTTCCATATACCGGTTTATTTCTCAATATTATAATTGCCGTTAAATTGCTAGCCGGAAAAACAAGATTTTACATGAATTTTTTATGTTGACATATTTGTAGAGACTTTGGTAAAATATATGTAAAGGGTCGGCAAAAGTGTGACTATTTGAAAACTATTGTAAATATAGATGTAATCAACTTGGAATATGTAGACAATATACCCGTTTTAGTTAAGACTGATGAGCCGTGTTTTTATCATGAAGAAGCAAATTGTGCTTGCACGGTAAAAAATGTTAAACTTTTATGTGAATTTTTATATAAAAACATGCATAACAACATATTGTAATTTATATATTCTTATTTATATTGTAAATGTATATAGTTTTAATAAATGTTTAAAACTTAATTCCTCTTTCATTTATTTATTGCTCTCCTAATAAAAAAAATATTTAAAGTGCCTAGACAGGTTTCACCGAGAAAAATCGTGTTCTATTATGTTTAAAAATATGACGTAATAATTTCCTAAAGCTGGTTCTAGAAAAAAACATATTACTCATTTACATTGTTATCTTAGTTATATATTTATAGCACGCCAGATGTAACTTCCTTTAGTATTCATTTAACTTTTGTCGAGTGCACTTGTGTTTTATTAAATTGTGAGGTTATGTTTCTGTGGCCCCAGTAGGGGGGCCGTGTGTGGTGATGTTTCGGAGGGTGCTTCAGAGGGCCCCACAAGGGGGCTTTAGGGGTGTGTGTGGTTTTGATTTTGAGGGGCCCTACAGGGGGGCCCTCCATCTTGTAAGTATTTTTTCTTTTTTGCTTTTCAAACTTACCCTCATCCGCCATTTTGTTTTCTAATGTCCTTTTGGCTTGATTCATTTTTTGTTTAACTCCTCCTTCCGCCATTTTTTTTTTTATTGAACCTCGTATATCAGTGTGGAGGAGGTGGAGGTGGAGGTTGTTACATATCCCTGTGACGTTATCAGGTATATGATTCACTGAGTTGTTTCGTAATCCCGAGGAATTATGTACCTATGACGTCAGAGGGTTGCATCGTCATTGGGTTGTTACGTATCCCATTGACGTTACAGGTACATAATTTACTGCGTTGTTTCATAATCTCAGTGAATCATATACCTATGACGTTAGAGGGTTGCATCATCATAGGGTTGTTACGTATCCCTTCGACGTTAGAGGGCTACGACGTTATTGGGTTGTTTCGTAATCCTAATGACGTTATGACCCTGTGACGTCAGAGGGTTGCATCGTCATAGGGCTATGACGTCAGGGGTTGTGACGTCAGTATGACGTCATTGGGTTGTGACGTCTTTGTGACGTTAGTATGACGTCATCGGGTTGTGACGTCTTTGTGACGTCAGTATGACGTCATTGTGACGTCAGTTATGACGTCATTGGGTTGTGACGTGATTGTGACGTCAGTTATGACGTCATCGAGGAGGAGGAGGATCCAGAATCGGCAAATCCTATCTACTGTTCTTCCACCAATACTTATGCTAGCCCATACCATGATTGTACCACATCTGAAGAAATGGACTTCTTGGACTGTATTCAAACGATTTACGAGTCCTAGCTGCCTCAAAACCCAAATTTCTCTTGAATCATTGCAGATCCCAAATCTAGACTCATCAGAGAACATTACATATGACATTGTTTGTTTGTCCAATTTCGGTGATCCTGTAACCATAAAAGACGTTCTCCGCGATTACCTCTTGTTAGGGGTGGAATGTAATCTATTACAAATAGTTTGGTCGATAATCAGTACGCCATATGTTTGGTTAAATTGCTTTTGTATCTGCCGAGCAGTGCAGGTATGATTACGTCGGGCAATAATTTGGACGTAAAGTTCTTGTGCTACCGTTGTAATCCGACCATAACCACGATGTTGATTACGAATTTCACCAGTATCCCTATAGCGGTGCCATAAGCAACTTATGATGCTTTGTATAACTTGAAATTACTGCAACTTCAGATTGACGCCGCCCAGCTTGCAACATAAAAATAGCACGTAACATTTCTTCGCACGGTAAATGACGCCTTCCCATTGATCAAACTACTCAAATAATACATCAAACTTAATATTTTTAAACTCTGCAACAAGAAATGACGCTACAATGTTGTTAAACAGAAAGTGACAAATAACGCCGTTTTGACAACTAATAAATTAAATGTTGCAAACAAAACACAATCGCTCCATTGTTAGCAAGATAATATGATAGCACCATTGTGCATATTATTTTTGCTAAAATTATTAATATACAATACGATATTATGTTTTCACATCTTATTTTTAAAAATACAATAGACAACAATAGAAAACAGTAATAAAAGGAATACAGTGACTGTAAGAAGGGTGCAATTCTGTAGAAGCAGAAACAGTTTTGAAATTAGACACAAGAGGACTGCTTTCGACTGAATCTGTAAATTCACTAAACAAATACCATATCGCATTGTCAACTATTACAGGAGCTGGAGCAATAATTTTTAAAAAGCTGAACTCGTGTTTGCATGTCTGGAAAGATATTTTTACACATACGAACAAATGCGAACTTATAGTACGTTATACACATACGATTTTTAATAATATTGTTATAATATTACAAATGTTATTGTTCTAAATAAAATTTGTTTTGAATTAACACAAAAATCCTAAACAAATTCTAAAAAAAATAATCATAATATTAAAGATTTTAATTTATACCTTCCGAAAGAGTTAATCTATTTACTGGTGGAAAATTCTTAATGGTCTTTCCACATAAATGAATTACATTACAAGGAATTCATACAATCGTGTTATAAGCTTTGCAACTTACGTACAATGTAAGAATTTATAGTTTCGTTATACTAATAATCTTTTATTATAGGCATTTTCGCTCACGTATGATATACTATACTTATCTTCACTTGGTTAGTTTATAAAAAGCGTTATTAGTAAAGTTCGGTTTCGTATGTACAAGATATCCTTTAAATATGCGCATAAATCACGTTCTTCCCAAAAATATGTCAAATATATGCTTCATTTTTACTATATATGCATTTCTATGCATTTTATTTTTATGTATTTCGCTTACTGGAAATCAAGGAAAGAGTAGTAAAACAACAAAAAGTAGTCTAAATTACATTTACACCAAAAAATAATTATTATTGCATAATATATGATAAGAACATCGCATAATAATAACAATTAGTGCTATAAAATTTATCTACTATAACTTTACCAGTTCGACCTGGAACATTTTTCAATAAATTTTCACGATATTCTACAATAGAAATTGACCTTAATAAATATATTTGGTCAGTCTCAAATGTTTTAATTAATTCACTTAAAAAACTATAAGGGGCTTTAATATAAGCCAATCTAGAATCTCGCGTTTTTCGAATAAACTTTTGGATTTTATAATTGATTCAGATGAATCAGAAAAATTTAATGCAATGTTTTTTACATGATTATAGTTATTCACGTGGAATATGACTGCGTCTAACAACGATCCCCGTCGAGTAATTACCAATTCAGGAGGTAGAAACATGCGGCAATTATTCTTTATATACTTGGACTCGTAGAGATGCTTTTGAAAATATTTTTTAAGTTCGAAATTAAAGAACTAACAAAAGGAAACTGACCTCTAATTTACTCCCGAATTTTATTTATTCCATGCGCTAGACAAGTCACGTGGATTAAATTTTTGTAGAAATTTTTTTAATTTTCCCCTTCTTTAGTTATATTCATTTTCGCATCTGTGACGCAAAGAAGAATTTTGTCAGTCGGCAGAATATCTGGAGCAAAAAAGTCATCAAACTTTCATTAACAAAGCGAACAATTTCTACGCTATTGGTTTTATCTAACTCTTTCGCATTGATTAACCCAGATTTGCCCAACACTTTTTATTTTTACTAAAATACTATTTTTAACAGTACTTTATCAGCCTAAGCTTACTGATGACATAAAAAATATTTTAAAAAATCCTACTCTTTAGTAATAATCACAAAGAGGTGTCCTTTTAAAAGGACAGTGGGAAAATAGACGACAATAAAGTAATTTTCTTTCATTTTATTTTATGTTTATTTATTTATTAAACTAAAAATGAAAAATCAAAAAGTGTAAAAAAATGTTATGCCCTCGTGTGATATGCGACAAAGCACCTCACATGTAAAGCGACGTCACATTTTGTGCACTTCGTAGAAACTTTCATATGACAGACTCTACATCTGGTTTGCTTAGGTTGTTCAGCTACTAAATGATCGATTCTCTCAAATTTTGAAGTAGCATTTTCAAATGGTGAAGGAGATGATTTTGATTTTTGCGGAATATTCTTCTTCCCATTACTTTTAATAAGCCCTAGAGCAATGGTCCTTCTAAACGTGAGGTGATCCATGTTGCCTCCACGCAATTTATGGAGTTGCCAGGCGTTTTGTTCTGCAACGTCTATCATTTGCGCAATAAGTGGAAAGTACCACTTTTTCCCCCGAATTCCTATACGGTATAGGCTGATGTTTTGATCGCTCAGATCAACACCGCCCATATATGCGTTATAATATTTGATAAGATTAGGTTGGTCTACCATGATACGCTTTTTTTCTTTTTGTGAAAAACGTGAAACTTGGTGTAATGGCTCGACGGCATGAAAATTAGATGTCATGTGCACAAGGCTATTGTCGCTCCATTTTACGATAATTATTGAGCTATTCTCCGTTGTTTTGTAGTCATACGATCCGCGGTTTTTCTTCAAATTTGTATCAGACTCTAATGGACAACCATACAATCGATTTTTTCTTATTGTGCCAGTTCCTTTAATTCCCCGACTAGTAAGAATATCTATCAAAGACAATGTTGTGGAGAAATTATCAAAGTATAAGTGATATGGAAGTTGCTTATGATTTGTTAAAACATCAAGGTATTCGAGAATTACGGAGGGCCCCAAGCCAAGATTTCTGTAACACTCTTTTATATCTGATTTGGCACCTTGATATGGCTCAAACCAAATCACATATCCGGATGGCAAGGCGCCGACCCAAAACTTGTAACCGTACTCAGAGGTAACTCTGATAAATTGTTTGCAGCCATGGTGTCCAAAATATGGAACCATGGCCTCATCTATAGAGTGGTGTGCATTCGTTGGTGAAAGCTTGACAAACCTCTGAAGAAGTATGTTGAAAAGAGGCCTGACTTTGGAATAACGATCTGTATTATCTAAATTTCCATTATCACAACAATGAATATTTGATAATAAATATTCAAACCTGTTCTTTGACATCGCATTTGATACTACATCATTATGGGTATCTCGTGAATTCTGCCAAAACATGCGACGTCTGGGTAACTTTACCGCTTAGTAAGAGAATACCGATAAAAGTTTTTATTTCCTCTGTTGTGATGTCATTTTTTCTATTTTTTGAAGCAGCATAACTATTAGAATATGACGAGAACATATCAATTACATCTTTGTCAAAAAACAATTCAAATAAAAGTAGTGGGTCAGAAGTATTAACCGAAGTATGTACAGGCGCAGTTGAAGCAAGATTTGGCCATTCTTCTATCAACTGAGTTTTTAGATCCACTTTTTTCCACTTGTATGTCTTTTTTTTATATTCTGAATATGCTTTTGACTCGTTGACAAACCTAGATAGAGGCCATAAGTCTTCTTCATCCCAATTGTCCTCATCATTGCTAGTCACAGTATTTTGCGAAAATAGTTCAGCTCCTGCTAGCAATTGAGCCCGAGGTAAAATCGTAAGATCATCACAAGCAGTAGTAGGCGGCATTATAGCTATTTCTACATTGGGAGTTAAAGTTTCCTCATCTTCCTCTTCCAAAGAACGCAGTAGTTGGTCTAATGTCAAACCTCTGAAAATATGTCGTTTTGTTGTCTAAATCCTATTATAACAGTATATTAATATAAAAGAGAGTTGGGAAATTTTATAACCGCACATCAACAATTTAAAATAGATTAGAGTAATAGGTATTTAATGTGTAGTGTGTCTTAGATGTTACCAAATAAGATATATATTTCACCATCAATTATTGTAACTTTAGTTTGATAATGACATGTAATGTCGAAACTGCAGTCACATAGTGATAAAAATAAAGTGAAGTTATTCAAAGTTTAATTGAGTGTTTTATTTTTCTTATATCCAGTATCATGAATCTTCACAAAGTAACAGCCGAAAGTGTTATATATGTAGTTTTGTTATTATATGTGCCCACTGTCCTTTTAAAAGGACACACTTGGTAGCAGTTACTTGCAGGGCAGAATAAAAATATTTATTGCTTGAAAACAAAGCACTATCCTTCTTTAGATATTAATAAACGTGTTTTTATCAACAAAGATACAATTTACTAACAATTTGCTATAAAATACCTACCCTACAAGTCTAAAATCATATGGACAAGACATGGTCACTTTTTCTTGCACTCTAACCTCTCACAATAATCACCTGTATATTGCAAACTGTCAAAATACTGTAGAATATAACTTCTCATTAATGTTTGAACACAAGACGACATCTATTATTACAACGCGTAAGTTTTATTTTCATTTAAAGGCACACCCGCGAAACGTCCTTTTAAAAGGACAGTGGGCATATATGTGTTAAAAAAGATATTGGCAAAATATTTTGGTTAATAACACCAACTAATACATTTGTAATAGAGCGACCACAAACATTGGTCGTTTCATTAAAAATATGTGATTTTATGTTGAAAATGTAAAAAATATTGTGTTTGTATTTAGACTAATAATTCCATTTCCAAAAAAATTTCTCAGAGAAAACAATGTTTTTATTGGTAGTATATATACGAGCTCCACCTTGTTGGAAGTAGCCTTCCTAAAATTCATCATCGTGTACGTATTTACAAATGGTATCAAGATTTCCAGTCTGTAACGTGCAGCGTTTAATATTTCTAAAAGGTTACACCTTTTAGGCTAGTGTTTAAAATTTCTGCTTCTGCACTTTTTGGCTACTGCTTAAAATTTTGTATTTTTGATCGACATGCCTTCAAAAAATATAGGTCCAATAATTCTTCTCTGACAAACAAACAGCTGGCTAAACTCCAATATTCTGTGGCCGCAGTGGCGTTTCCACAAAAAAGTGCGGATTATTTGGGCACCACGTCTTGATGTCTTGAGAATTTACGACGTCAGAGAGATGAAACCAGGATTCATCAGTAAACATAACCGATTCAATGCCTCCATCAATAACAACAAAATGGTCAATAAATTTTTGACAAAATTCCTGTCGTTTCGATCTGTCCACAGGAAGTACTTCATTTCATGAGTCGCTTGCAAGGCGCAGAGGTGTAATTGTAGATCATGCTTATGGATACGTCTGCAAGTTCTATAAAACAAATCTAATCCTTGGTGTAGATGTCGCACAGAAAGCTGAGGACGATCTTCTACCAATTGCCTTACCGCTTCAACATTTTCCTCATTTCTAACTGTTGGCTTACCACTGCCCTTTTTGCGATCCAGGTTTCCCGTTTCTCTGTATCATTATACAAAAAACACGGCGAATACGTATGGAAAACTGATCATATGGGATAGTAATATCTGGAAATTCTTCTAAAAAACCCTGATATGCATCCCTGATAGAATAACCTCATTCACCATTAATTTAACTACCATTTCTAAAATAAATTTAAACCATGTGCCGCTTCTGTTGTCCGCTAAATACAAAAGTCATTATTAAATAGCTAATAAATTGCAAAGATATTTTCCAACTTGTTAATTTGATTTATGATTATTTACAAATGACAGTTTGTCAATTCTCTAATCTCAGACGTGACTTATATGTCTATCTCAGTCGTTCAGTACCTACCTAGGATACAAATTTTGTGGCTCGTTTGATAGGTACTCCGTAATTGCAGATACATATTACTACGATCGTCACTTTATGCACAGGCGCAATCCTTCCAATCTTTGAAAATTCAGGGAAGGAACCGGCAAATATAATTAAATTAAAGATGACTGCTAAGGGTTCATATAAAACAGGTCCACAATCTCTAAGGAAGAAGCTTGGAAAACCATCATGAATAGATGTTAGATTAGGTTTGAATTTACGAGTGCAGTTAAATACTTCATATGAAGTAACAGGATATGTATAATTTGATAGATGTGTGGGTCTACTGCTAATTTTCGAATTAATTGGAGTGCAATTCGTGAATGTGAATATATTATTCATAAATATTGCTCATTTGAAATGCAGTAGTAAATAATATTTAACAATATACAGTTCAGACATGGAATAAATATGGCATTATGAATTTATTTACGTGACAGCATACCGTGATAATTACATTTAAGCTTAGACGTTTAATAGAGACTGCTACGAAGTTATATTAATGCAAATTTATGCACGGAATTATATTCGACCAGTCATTTGAATGAAAAAGGCAACTCATCTTCATTTTGTCCGACAACTTCAATTACTGCAAACTGCTAATGAAACGCTATTGCAATTAAAGGGTACTATCTAACTCTATGCATAAATATATTCCCTTTTAAATAAATAGTGAAGTACATAAAACAATTTCCACATTTCTAGAGAATAGATTTTGTTCGGATTCAAATGTATTAATATAATTCACTTGAGGCCAAGCAAGACCTTCACTAAATTATCAAAATTAATAAATCGTATTTAAAATCTATGACATTTTCATCAAGCATCTGTTAAAAGAAATGCACATCGTTATTTTTGGACTGAGGTATAAGTTCATGGTATTTCCTTGAAATGGAAATTTATTAATTTTTTAACAATTTCAACTTTACAAATGTTTGTCTCCTTCGAAGTACTCCCCATTGCTTGCTATGGACCGCTCCAATCGTTTCTTCCCATTGTTCGTATGCTCCCTGGAACTCGTTTGGTGTGATGTCTCGTAGTTATGCCAGGGATGCCTCTTGAATATCTTTTACACTTTGAAAACGACGTCCTTTCAAGAAGATTTTTGTTTTGAAAATAGGAAAAGTCTGTTAGAACCATTGAAACGGGCTGAAATCGTCCCTTGGTCATTTTAAGTTGTTTATTCAATAAATTCTGAACGGACCTGTATATGGTAAAATTTTGGCATATATTTTGTAGTTTCGATCTTTAAAAATTTGTATAATGGTTTTCTTTTACGGATATTTATCCTATCGTTAGATTAAAATGGAAATTTTGTCGTAGTAATTTTCTAAGCATGATTGAAATTAAAATTACGATATATTGCACGTTAGGCAACTTTGTTTTCATTATAGTTTGGTTTAATACCGTTCATATGTTACGCGAGTAGATGGCGTTTGGGAATTGCCAATAAAAATGGTAGAGTTGGTATATAGTAAACAGTTAGTTTGGTAACTGATTTAAATTATAACAGTTTTAGTGCGAATCCTTAATTTTAAAATGAATTATAATATTTTATGGCATTGTCTGTAGTGAATTATGTTAGAATTGCCATTGGTATTTTCATTTAAGATCTCCTTGGTTATTCAAACATCAGAGACATCTGGTGTTTATTTTTTGAGACTATGGTCTTTGATTAAAAATTCTTTATTAGATCATAATTAATTAATATTCTTTGTCAGCTAGATTCCGAATTTTATTGTCTTAATTTTGATGTAACGAAATGGTTTTCTATTTATGTAATCCTTATTATAATTATTCTCTACAGTAGCTTGACCTATCGGTTATTTTTGTAAGAACTAAGCATCTTTTCGTATAAAGGAATCGAGTTGGCGACAGTATATCAATTGATATACTGTCATTTATATTTTTAATTTCTTTGAAAAAGGCACTATGTGCCGAAACATTGATTGTTTTAAATATATATATATATATATATATATATATATATATATTAAAGTAAAACTGGCCTTAAATCGTCGACTAATTTAATCTACTATAACATACAAAGGTGAATATATAATTATATATATATATATATATATATATATACCGGGTGGTCCATTTATCGTGGCCCCCCCAAAAATTTGGAAGCAGTCAGTTTTATGAAAAAAAGCTTCAGTAAAAGTTTTACTACAAGAAGTGTCCTATCTGATGGTTAAGCAGTCGTACACCAAGGAGAACGTATGAAGGTCATACGAAGGTCAAGTATTTTTTTTTAATAGAACATGGCATTATTTTTTTTTAGAAATTCTGAAGAAGGATGTAATTGCGAGTAGAAAAGTACTAAAACTCATGTGGCCTAAAATTAAGATTCAGCGAAATATTCAAGAAAAACAAAATATAAATTGGAAACAATACATGAAAAACATAGTATTTTCAAAGCAATAATGTGGACGTATTACAAAATAATTAATAACAGATTTACATAACAGATAAGTAATATTAGAAATAGCGGTTGTAGGTAATTACCTACGTATAAGTTTGTTCTTTATAATTGGATATTAATAGGTCGTATGAATTAGTTGCTTGTTGTAATAATGGGTTATTGTTGCCCCTTAATCCGGGAATACCATCGCAAAAGCCAATTAACTTTCTATTTGTAATCCCTTGCAGCTGCATAAATATGGGTATAAGTTTGTTCTTTATAATTGAATATTAATAGGTCGTATGAATTAGTTGCTTGTTGTAATAATGGGTTATTTGTTCCCCCTTAATCCGGGAATACCATCGCAAAAGCCAATTAACTTTCTATTCGTAATCCCTTGAAGCTGCATAAATACCTCACAAGCTAGGTAACTGACTTAATGTTACTTGTATCGTTGTGATAAAACTACCAGTGTATGAATATCAAGAATGGATCCAGCAACACGTGCAAAAATTGATATGATTTTCATTTATGGTGAAGCGGGCAGAAATATTCGCGCAGCGTGTCGTTTGTATGCTGTAAGATACCCTGATAGACACCAGCCGAGTCGTACGACCTTTCGTCGTGCTGTACAACAGTTCACTACCACAGGAAGAATTGTGAAGAAGAAAAAAATTCGAAAAAAGAGTGTTACCGATGAAAACGCGCAAATTGCTGTTCTAGCGGCAGTGGCTTATTATCCACACGTCAGTACTAGAGAAATTGCCGGCCAGTCTGGAATCTCACGAACTAGTATTGGTCGAATACTGAAACACAAAAAATTTCACCCATACCACATATCGATGCATCAAAACCTTCACGGAACTGATTTTGAACATCGTGTACAATTTTGTGAATGGGCTCAGCAAAAAATTCGCGATAACAATAACTTTTTCCCAATGTGCTATTTTCCGACGAATCCACTTTTACGAATCATGGGCAAATAAATAGGCATAATATGCATTATTGAGCAACGGAAAATCCAAAATGGTTACGACAAGTAGATCGGCAACATCCATGGAATGTCAACGTCTGGTGTGGGATAATTGGTATGAAAATAATTGGACCTTTCTTTATTACTGGCAATTTAGATGGTAATAAGTATAGCCACTTTCTACACAATGTATTACCGACACTACTTGAAGATGTACCCTTAGAGCGACGAGCCACAATGTGGTACCAACATGATGGGTGTCCAGCTCATTATTCACACGCGGCTCGAGAAATATTAAACAGGGATTACAGCGATCACTGGATAGGACGCGGCGGACCTAAATCTTGGCCTGCTCGTTCTTCAGATTTGACCCCTCTCGATTATTTTCTGTGGGGTTCAATGAAAGAGAAAGTGTACCGTACTTCCCAACAACACCGGAAGATATGCAGCAAAGGATAATAAATGCATGCTCAGAAATTACGGAAGACGTGCTAATATACGTCCATGATTCGTTTAGTCGGAGAATTCTAAAGT